>OZ025293.1:354097022-355504587 GCA_964019185.1 Maratus speculifer
GTGTGAACTTTGTCATGCTGTAACTGTCTCACTTATCAACCGATTCGAATGAAACTTTGTGTGAACATAGTACATAGTAATGTCTCGACAGAGTTCGTTGGCCAGCTTCATCTGCCATATTGTTTAAAAATGGCGTCCATTTAATTTTTTTACATTTAATTTAAAATTAAGTGCAAAAATTAGAAATTGAAAAATATTTTTATTCCATGTGTTTGACCTTAATACACAAATTCCAGAGCTTTTTTTTTTTTTTTTTTTTTTTTTTTTTTGTCTGTATCTTAAAAAATGGCTGAGTTTTTGCACTTTGAATTTCTAGTGTGACTCACATTTTGAAACGGTCTTATTTTTGTCACGTGATAACGCGTGTATTTATGAACCGATTTGGATTAAACTTGGTGTGTACATTGTATATACTGATGTCTGAATCGAGTTTGCTGGCCAGTTTCATCCGCCATTTTGTTTCAAAATGGCGGCCATTTAATTTTTTTTAATTTAAAATTATGTACATAAAAATCAGAGATTTAAAAAAGGTTTTTCGTTTATGTTTTTAATTAATTGATTGTAATTAATTGCTACAAAGATTCGAGAAAATTTTTTGTTTTGTATATATTATAAAAAATGATTGAATTATAGCACTTTGAATTTCTAGTGTTGCTGACATTTTGAAATGGTCTGATATTGTCACGTGATAACATGCGTATTTATGAACCGATTTGGATGTAACATGGTGTGTACATAGTATATACTGATGTCTGAACCGAGTTCGTTGGCTAGTTTCATCCGCCATCTTGTTTCAAAATGGCAGAACTACAGCATTTTCTCTTTATGAAAGTTAGTAAAAGTTACAGCCCTTTCTCTTTATGAAAAAGTATTTAAAAAGAATAGATTTTATTCAACAAATTTAGTAAAACCGAAGAAATATAAATAACTGATTTCCGATAAAACATGGAGCTATTATAAACAAATAAATGAAGACATATGAATTGATAGGTACTCAATTTGCTTCTTAAATGACATGGCTTTTTTTTATTATTATTCTTTGCTAGGTTTGTGAATTATACCTAGGGATTACAATCCCGAAACTAATTTCTGATCCCGGGATTTCGGGATTGTTTAGATTCAGTCCCGGGATCCCGGGATAATCCCGGGATTACGAAAATTAAAATTTCTCTAATATTACCAATTCTCACAATAGCTAAATTTCCCAATATTGTAAAAATATAATTAAAGCAAAAATACAGCCTAACTTAAGAAAATATATCAAGTTCAAAATTTATTAATTAATAATAAAAAAGTATAGGATAAATTACAACAATTGGAAATTAAAACAAATATGCTATTAATGTTTGACAATATAACAACAACAAAAAAGTCTTTGTTTTATCTTCCATATAATTTCTTTCATTTGGTGTTAAAAAAGTCTTTGAATGGGTAAATATTTACAATATGGAAAGATAATTAAAAATTAATATCTCTAATTAAATTTTGAATTATTCTCATTACCAAATAACTAAAGATTACAAATTTAGGATATCGAAAACACAAGATTTTTCTCTACATAATGCTTTTTTCTTGAAATAAAAGTACTTAACACATACTCACAGTTAACAATAAAAATTTAAATAAATGTATTATTTAATTTTCTAATTAGTGATAGTTGTTAAAATTTGAAAACATTGCATAACATAAAAAATTATTGCATAGCAAGATAAAAAGAACATTAGTTTGAATAGCTCAGTGTTTCTTAACTAAGCGGTATTCCTTTGAAAATATGATCTAAAAAATATCAAAGCATCTAAAGTATCACCTTCAAGTTGACTTCTAATTTTGTTTGCAATAAATCCTGCTGCCGAAACTACTCGATCTGCTTCGACACTCGCGGGAGGAATTGTCAGCAAATATTGATAAACTAATTTTAAATGATAACAGCGTACTCCTCCATTTTCAAAAAGAGACATCTCATTTCTAATTTGTATTGATAAATCCTTTTGTTTTTGTGTTTCAGGTTCCGACAGTTCGCATGCTTTTTTCTATTTCTTGTTGTAATTTTTGTTTAAATGTTGGGTTATACGTTTGACGTTTCACAGTGGGCTCAATGTGCGTTATTTCTATATCTTCAGACTTGCTATTGTCAACACTGTTATTCAACCTTCAATTATTGCTTTTACTTGCTTCTTAATAACAGTTTTGTTAGGAATAGAAAATATATTTCTAGTTTGCACTCAGGCCATCTCGTTTAGGATTATGCAAATAATTTAAAACACCCGATAATTCCATACGTCGTCGTTCTCTAATGCATTAGCACGTCTGTCATTTTATAAGCAAATTTTGATTTTTTTTTTCTCCGACAATTCGTTTAAAAGAATTTTTAAAGCTGCGTCTGCGGCCAACAAATTAGAATTCCTGCGACAGATTGCTTCTATTGTGATTTGTATCGGTTTGAGGACTTCAACAATTTCGTTTTTAAGTAGAAAATCGGAATCGTCAATTCAGATTTTATGCTCTAAATCGATTAAAGCTTTCTGTATGCTATTTTTCAAGAAAAAAAATCGTTCAAGTATAGTTACCAGCTATTCCATCTAGTCTTGCAATCTAAAAGAAGGAAAAGTTCTTTCTTTTTTTTCAGATTTAACATACTTTTGAAGAAATTTATTCTTTGTTGCAGATCGTTTAAAATAAATTACTAATTTTCGAACTTTTTTAATAAGTTCATTGATATATTCATCAGAGTATGTAAAGCCGTTTTCATCTTCAAAAATTAAAAAAAACCCGATTCTAAACTTTTGGAAGATTCAATATCTTCATCTTTATCATCTTATTCTTGGGCTAAATTTTCACTTCCGCAGCATTATTCAGCAATTGTTTTACTGGAATAAGTTTCTGGTTCTGTATTTCGTTAATAACAATATAAATCATCACAAGCTGCTAAAAGAATGCCATGAGAGAAACAAAGCTGTTGATCAGCTTAAATTTCTTTTATGACTTTCAGCATTACATTTTGTCCATCAGTTACAATAGCAACAACGTCTTTTTTCATTGAAATGTCATACTGTTTTAGGCGCAGTGTTAGAATTTCGATACACTTTTTTTCACTGAAAGATCTACGTATAGGCACAAGCCCTAAATTAAAGAATTTGTTTAAATTTATATTTCTTGAATGAACATTAATATTTACAAATCGCTTATTTGCAGATGTCCATTCGTCAAAATCAAACTAATTATTTCCCCGAAGTTTTAAAAGTTTGTATTTCTCTTGTAATTAACATCTTTAATATGAAACTATAGTTCACTACACGATTTGGAACTGATACTGCAAATTTTGGCAAATTATTATAGCCTTTAACTATCAGTAAATTTCTGAAATCAATTGAAGCGATGAAAACGTTAAATTGAAAACCATCTTTAGTAGTCATTCTCGATATAGTCAAATCCAGTGATTCCCTTATCACTACTAAAATAGTCCTCTATTTTCAACTTTTTAGAAAGCAATTTATTTTCTGAGCAATCTTGACTTGTGGAAGGAATAGAGTATGTAATAAATTCTGCAATCCCTTAGTCGATCCACCTAATGTTTTAAACACTGCGCTACACCTTTTACATTTAGCTCTTTTTCCATCTTTTGGTGTTAAATAGTAGTACCATATTGAAGATGTATCAATGAGCTACGGAATCCTTTTCATTCGACATCTTTAAAGCAAAGTAAGCCTGATTTCAGGAAAAACAAAGAAGTTAGCCCATAGTGACTATCATACACAAATGCGACGCTTATCAGTTAAAGCTAATTCAAAAATGATCGACGAAGTGAAGAAAATTTCGACAAACACAGTAAAATGGAAATAAACAAATGATTTCATTTTTCCTGTCTAAAAGCTGTATGTGTTACATCTGTTTGCAAGTCAAAAGATTTCTACTGTAAAAGATTTACTCGCTTAGAAATACATGTAAGAAATATTTGATGTATATATTCTTTTTCAATCATGTATAAACTTCATGAAAATTAATTTTTTCCCAATCAAAAGCGAAAGTTTATAAATATCCTTTTTAAATTCACCTGAATATTATTCTACTAAAAAACCAAACAATCCCGTAAATCCCGGGATTTTTTTCTGACAAATCCCGGGATTTTCGGGATTAAAAATGCACCGGGATCCCGGAATCCCGGGATGTGAGATCCCGGGATTGTAATCCCTAATCATTAGTCAAAACGATTCCAGAAAGTTTCATCGAAATCTGAAGGGATCAGCTTGAGTCACTGGTAGATTTAGCATGGAATGATCCTAAAAGGGAGTGAAATTATGAGTTCGTAAATATGTTATAAACGTTACGAAAATTAACCATGCTTGATTATGCAAGAAGTATATACATATCAGTATGGTAACCCTGGCCTGTAGCAGAAAATGCGGAGTTATAATTTGCTATTTTATTGTTGAAATTGACACCAACCCTTTCAGGAGCAAGGTATTTCTGTTCCAAAAATGTTCAAATAATTTGTTCACACTGCAATTTAAGAAGGAATTTATTTGAAAATAATCAAGAACTCTTTTTCACGTATATTATCTGATCGAAATTTTATTCAAAATTTACTGGTGCCAGTTCGCAATCGAAACAGTAAAATTAACCGTTTGCAGACTGCAAACGACGCCCCTAAAAGGGTTGGTTAAAATGTTGAAAGTAATGTTCATATGGACATTCTATGAGAGTTCCCCCCCCCCCCCCCAAGGTTAAAATATATATTTTTTGCAAACTAAGTTTAAAACCTTTTTTTTACCTTACCTGACCATACCGTATAAAAAGCTTAAAACATAACCTGTATTTGCCGCAGAAAAGCATCCTCTAGAATGTGCGCCCCAATTACAACGTTTTTTTCCCGCAACTAAAAGGAAACACTTATCCTTCAAATAGAAACATCCGTCTGACAGAATACCACCATGCACATTTTCATCACTATTAGCGCGACCTTCTAATAACTGCCAGCTTCTTTAGATAATGTTCCATTCGAATAATGACCGTCTAGGTCAGAGGATGGAGAGAAAAGGTGGAATGGAAAGGAGATATCGGTGTAATAAAGAATAGTTATGGAAAGTGTGGTTAGTAGAAATGTAGTTAATAGTTACTTGTCAAAATTAGTTTGCACGCAAATTGATCTGCAGATATTATTTTGGAATAAATGTAGCAACAAGTTAATAGGGGTAATTTAACAGAATTCTTAATATATATTGCATATTAAAAATTAATAAGCAATTTAAAGTAATGGAAAATTTTATAAAAACATACTTGTAAAGAATTTAAATTTTTTATTTATCAATTTATGCATCCATGTAGGGCGCAAGGCAGTTACGAAAAAGAAGAAATCTCTGAAAAAGGATCGAAGATTTTAGATGGTGTTTTCCGGAGGAGGTGGGGGTGGTATGTTACCCCCCCCCCAAATCAAAAATTGATGACGTGGTTCCAGTTGCGGAGATTGGTTTCCTCGCGAACGTTTCGGGCACTTCAATCAGGCAGGATCCAATAAATAACCATAGTCGCATGGAGTCAATTTTCGTTGAGGATTATGAGAGTAGATCAAACTGACAGCGCTTCAAAACACTTTAAGGTCAAAGTTGAAAATTAACAAAGTGCCGACCATTTAAAATTTTTCATCTTGCTGCGCTTCTAAAAATGTTTATTTTCATAAAAATGGCTGCAAATGAGGTATTTTGAACATAAGAATGCATCAAATACCCATAGACTTAACATGACCGGGGGGGGGGGGGATTCGGCCGCTGAGTGACTAGCACCCTTAACCTCTTCAGACCTGGGCATAAAATAACTCGACAAGTATATATTTTTTGCTTTTGAATAAACGAAATGACACCATAGATGACAGAAAGGGTCATTTTTATGAAATCAGTGCTTTAGGGGACTGGTAATTTAGGTTTACAAATATGGATATAAAAGTACTAATATCATTAAAGCATCGGTTTAACAATCTGTAATATAAATTTACGCAATAACAAAATTAAGGTCTTTAAACAAGTAAATGATCAGCAAATCCTCAAAATTTTTTATTGTAAAGCATTTAAGTTAAATAATAATGAATATTTCTTATTTTCTTGGCCACAATGTCTTGAAAATATTTTCGGAAATCTGATGAAAATAATACTTATTTTATGAAGTAATATTCATCAGTGCTGACATTCATTGGTTTTGTTTTAAAGCAAAAAACCTTCAGCTATATAGAAATAAAGTAAAAATTAAAAAAGTCGAACAATTTAATTTTTATGAGAAAAAGAATGGAGGTACACATTTGTGTACCTCAGGTCTGAAGAGGTTAAGACTGTTGGTCACTTTTTTTTCCGAATTCCCCTCCGTAATGTTATATAAAAATCGCTTCAGGAAATTAATATTCTTAACTTCTTTTTTCTTAAAGGATGTCTACATTTTTTTTTATCTTAGTTTCCAAATGTCTCTAAAAGCTACGATTTTAGAAATATAATTAAGCAAAGATTTTAGAAATATTTTGAGAACTAAACAAAAGGGAGGGGGGGGGGGGGAGAACACCCTTTAAGAAGAGAACACTGAAAAAAGTAATTAAGAATTATTAATTTCCTGAGGAGATATTTTTAATATAAAATGCATCAAACGCCCATAGACTTAACATTACGGAGACGAATTCGGAAAATGAGTGGCCAGCTGCCTCAAGATGTGTGCAAAAGGGAAAAAAGCGCTCCTCCTACGAAAGCACTGAAAGTGTCAATTGGCCTTTCTTTCCCAACTGCTCTGTGGTTATCAACAAAAAAGGGAGTCTGAACAATGGAAAGAGACGGGGATAAATTACGACCCATTCGGGTTCTACAAAAGTAATAAAACATGAAAAACAGCAACTAATCGCACAAAGATAGCGCCATTTGCAAGATAACGTCTATTTAGACCTTTATTGTTTTCCGATTGTACGTTACTCCTTCAAATATCACCCTCTCCCATCCCCCGAAAAAACTCGTGTGTTCCATAAATATTTCTTATAAAACAGACTGAAGAACAATACTAATCTAAATTAAATAAACCAAATATTAAAATATTGCAACAAATAAGAGTGAGTGGATTCACTGAAAAGCATGGAGAAAATGTATAGTCTCAACTAAAAAAAATATTAAGGTAAAAAGGTCAGAAAAAGACCACAATTCTTTTGAATATGAGAGACAAAGGTACGCTGATAGCAAAATCTTCTGTGATACAATATGAAGAGTAATAGAAATCACGTATTTGTGAAAAATTTTCAAAAAGAAAAAATGGTGGTCGCAAAACTGTCATTGGCATACATTTTTAATAGCCACTTTTTTTCAATTTAACCTTATGACCACCGAATTGTGTCCTTTAGTATCTTATTAGACTGGACAGAAAGAAGCTATATTCGACTTGGAACATGTTTTGCTTCCCGATTGTGATGAATTCCTCGCATATTAAAATTTCTTTAAACTTTTTTTTTTACAAATTTGGCAAGTTTTTAGCCAATTTTCACTTATTTTTATTTTTTCTGTGCACCAGAATCAGGGCCATCGCTAAGACTTTTTATTGATGGGGGAGAAGACCTTAAATTACCAAGTCAAATTTTCATATTTGCCAACTTATTTTATAATTTTGCCAAGTTACCACAATTAGAAAATGTAATACAGTTCTTATTTGTAAAGAGTTCAATAACATTTCCAATTAGAGTTGTAACTTTTGCAATTTCTATCAAAAATAGGAAATATATTACAGTTTTTACTAAAATTTTAATGAAATTTGCCAAGTGTAACAATTTTTGGGAATGTTTGGGGGGAGGAGGATCCCCCCCCCCCTTAGCGAGGCTCCTGACCAGAATGGCTTACACAGCTCAGAGTAAATATTTATAGAAATTAAATACGGAAAAGCCGAAGTCCGATTTTCGTGGCCTTGACCTTGAAAATTAAAGTGCCAGAAATAGGTTAGTGCCCAGTAGATAAAATTTATGTGTTCATAACCTTTTTACTTAAAAACGAGAGTCGTAATTCATAATTATATGTATAAAAAAAATACAAGCTTACATTTTAAATAGTTTGTATAAATAATCTTATGTCTCAAAACATTTAGGATACAAACAGGATTGTAATTTTCCATAAAATACACATATATGTGTTATGTGTTAATAATGTAAAGACGCGTCTTTTATTCCGTGGCACGTATACGATGTCAGAAACAGACATTGGTCCACGCAAAATGCATCGAAAAAGCGCTTTTTCGCCAACTTTAATTTTCTTGGCGAAAGGAGTATTCATATATTAAGAGCTCGCACTATTGGCTGAATATATATATATATATATATATAAAAAAAACGGATGATAATGTAAAGTCTATGGGGGCGTTCTTTTCAAATATCTCGCTCAAATTTTAATATTTTGACATGATTTTTTCTTTTTGCACAGGATAGCTGAAGACTATCCACAACCGGCCTAGTTTTTACTTTTTCGATTTTGGTTATATTCGGATAGTTTCAGTTTCATAACCAACTCAAACTGGTTCTGAAAGTTAAGGGCGTTTTTTTTTTTTTAAATCTGAAACCACAAAATCAAAAAAGTAAAAACTAGGCCGGTTTTGGATCGTCCTCAGCTATCCTATGCAAAAACAAATCAAGTCAAAATATTAAAATTTGAGCGAGATATTTGAAAAGAACGCCCCCATAGACTTTACATTATCATCCGGGTCTTTTGCGGGCACTTATGTCTATAAATGAAAGAATTCGCAAGTATTTTAACCTTTAATTGATGTTGCCGATCTCACAGACCACTGTTTTACTCCATTTTTATAGTTAAACTTGTAGTTTTCAGTTTAATTGCAAACACTACCGAAATTTAGTTTTGTTTGGAATTTTAGTACTATCACCATGACATTTAAATAGGTGAATGTTAATTATAACAGTCTTGTACAAATTGGTTAGTACGAAAACATTATCCTATGAATTAATCCTACATTTTATTAATCTTTCAATCTTGCTGTTTCACAGACCGCTTCAATCTAATTACGTTACAATTTCGGTCACACCAGTTAAAGGTTAAATAAAGGGGCAAAATAAAAGTAGTTGGCGGAAATTTGTAATCATCACTTGGCCTGCAAATGTAAAATTTAAAATTTTGCTAATATTGTGTTATCAATAACATGAATTCGTGTTGGAATACGTAAAAAGAAATCGATTTCCCGTGAGTGATCTAATGGTTGCCAAGAAGAGCTGCTGAGAAAATAAAAAATCGGGACAAATTATCGTTGGGTTTCGGTGGTATACAAAAACCGTTCGTTAAGGCTGTTCTTAAATCGGAAAGGAAAACTTTATGACATAAGCTTTAACTTTGTTCGGAAATGCATGAAACTAGCAGGTGTTATTCAAAAACTAATCGCACTCCTTTTCAAAGTTTTTTTTTTTTTTTTTTCACAAACAGTTAAGATTTTTCAGAAAATAATGTCAAAATGGATGTTTTAAACTGGATTTCCTCGCGAAAGCAGAAAAACCACTCAAAGTGAAATGAAAAACGTGTTAGTCACGTGATCTATTTCGCTTATAACTTTATAGGTAAT
Source organism: Maratus speculifer (assembly GCA_964019185.1). Classification (NCBI taxonomy): domain Eukaryota; kingdom Metazoa; phylum Arthropoda; class Arachnida; order Araneae; family Salticidae; genus Maratus; species Maratus speculifer. The sequence goes on from OZ025293.1 coordinate 354,106,587, forward strand.
TTATTGATCACACAATGGAAAACAGAGTTCGATTTCAAATCCACTTCCATAGTCAGGCTTAAGAATTTTATGTCTTTACGTTAAAAAATGAATTTGTAAACGTGTCGAAACGTTTTGCACTTGTTGAGCAGAGCAGTTGAGAACAACTTGAAGGATTCATGGAGACTGAACGTACTAATTTTCGAAACACTACACCAATTTATTTCGTCTACTAAAAGAATACCAATTATCGTGCTTTAGTCTTTTCTCAACTCCAAAAGGCCAACTTTATGACATAACTTTTAATTTATTTTTGTTTGGAAATGTGTGAAACGAGCAGGTGTTGTTCAGAAAATAAGTAACACCGTTTTTGGTTTTGCAACTAAGATCATTTAGAAAATATTGACAAAGTGGGTGTTTTGAACATATTTCCGCGCGAAAGACGAATAACCACTCCAAGAAGGGTGAAAAACATTTGTCATGTGATCAAAATGGCTTATAACCCAATAAGTAACTTATCAAAAAGTGAAAAAAAAAAAATAGATTCCAAATCGCTTTCAGCGCCTTCCAGTTTTATATCTTTCCGTTAAAAAAAGAATTTGTAAATGCGTCAAGCGTTTTGCGCTTGTTGAACAGAGCAATCGAGAACAGCCTTAAGGGAGGGAGGGGCATTTAAATATTTTAAATGGACAAATTTAGGTGGATTTTACATGGGGAATGACATTTTTCTGCTTTTAAGATGAATTTCGATCAATGTAAATGTAAGATTTAAAAGGCAAATTTGTAGAAATTTAGTGTGTTAAAGAATAGGGATGAGGAAAGCCAAAAAACGTTCACATTTAAGTGATTGCTAGGCGTTTAGATAAAGAATTGGGAACTACATCACTTAAAATCCTTTTTTCGAAACTAATTGTACTTTTAATCTACTAATCAATCCAACAAATTCAATCTGACCTGTTCTTTTTTTTTCTACAAAAAAGGAGGATTACGTTTAAAAATATTGTTTTTTACCAAAATATCTATTTCTTCAAACTTTCTTTGCTAAATCAGGCATGAAAGCGGGAAATAAAAAAACAAATTCCTGCTATACAATGACGACAAATTATAATTCAGGCGCATTTTAATGGATCAAGAACCGATGCACGTTTTTCTATGGATCTATTTTGTGTAAAAAAAAAAAAAAGGTATTTTTGCGAGATTTAAATTCGTGAAAAAGAAAAAAATTGTAACGCAAGATCAAATGAAGTTTCTCTAATTCTAACGACGTATTTATTAATAACTTTATTTTGCTAAAGTTATTCCATTTTGGTGAAATTGTTTTGTTTGCAAATCGCCCATTTCCAAACCAAAATACAATTAAATTCATGAAATTTACTTTTATGGAATGGAATTTTGTAAAAGGACCTCCTTTCTGAAAAGGAATTTGTGATGGTACTTTGTCCCAAATTTCTTCTTGATGTTCTGCAGATTTTAGAATAAAGTGAAATATTATAATTTTTTTTCATGAGTAGCTAAATATTAAAAACAAATTTTGAGAAACACGCTATAGGAAAAGGAATGGAAAGCAGTTTGCTAAAGTTAATACATCCTAACAAATGTCTGATGAATATATGTGAAGTACAGCTATTGACTTTTCAAAATAAAATAGCCTTGATTGTTTGACTGCATGTGATTTTTTTAAACGATTCTCTTATGAAGGCACATGATGCCTTCCTTTTCTAAGGAATTTCTCAATGAAAAATGCATGCACGTCAGCGTGATCGCTCTACAGATGCATCTCCAAAATCACCCAAGTGTTGCATAAATGGGGTAGTTTATTTTCAGAACCTTAAAAAAAAACTTCCTTTTTTTATTTTAAATTTTAAACGAAATTCACTCTAGAAAGGCACTAAACTTCATTTAGACAATTTTCAGATGTTCATAACCATAACATTAGCTGACTTTTTGATTTGAGAGTTTTTCTGGCTGGTAATTCAGAAATTCCAACGATTTCAGTGGACAAAATGTCAGCATTAAATCCCCCTCCTCTCCTCTTCTAATATGCTTTTATTAATTTGCGTTTTTGCGTCAAATTCAGGAAATTTTCAAAATTGCTTTTATGAACAATTAACCAATCCAACTCTTTGGAGAGACTTATGCCTAACTAAATCGTAAAACATGTACAACTTTGATAATAAGTATACAATAATGAGTATGATCTGATTATATTTCCCTTTATTGCCAGAATACAGTTTAAGAAAGAACTTTAAATTTATGAAAGCACGTTTTACTGAAAGGGCTTCCTTCCGATTTTAACAATGGGGAAAATCATCCTATGGTGAATTTTATGGCATAGACAATGTTGAATTCTCATTTCAGTGGGTGTTAAATATATTTAGATTGACATATAAATATAGTTATATACACACATGAAGACGGAAGCTTTATAACTCTTAAAATGGAAGTACACATGAAGATACCAACAGTAGAAAAATAAAATACTTTGTACAATAATATAATGAAAAAAACTAAAAGAAAAGCAAAATTCGGGAATGGGGAAATCATGCGGGATATTTCAACAACATGCAATTTCAGTGAAGAAAAGTGTTAGTAATTTTAGATTAAATGAAATCGCTGAAATAATATTCAAGCAATGGGAAGTAGGGCAGTAGTTATTCACTTCAGGCGAAAAATTCAGGTTTGGCATGCCAATGTGTCAGTCTTTTCTAAACTCGCCTGACAGTCAAATACATTCAAAATTTTCCTTACTAATGCTTTATATGTGCTAAGTCCTTTATAAACAATTACGAGGAAGAACCTCAAGATATCATCCGACCGTCCAGGAGTTTAAAATGTGGGAAATGCCAACATTTATTTATACACAACAAAAATTTTAAAAGTCAAAAGCATTAAAAAAGAAACACTGTTACCTTAACTCTGTTCTTCGAACTCGGGAATTTCAATTGTTGAGAAAATGAAGGTTTTTTAAAAAAAAGGGGGGGGGGCGAAAAATAAAATTTTAACAGTTGCCCAATAATGCGAAAAATCGCGATTTATATAAAGAAAAACGAAAACAAAACAAAAAGTACATTCAACCATCACATTTATCAAAAGGAGTCTCGAAAACAGGGGAAAAATAAGACTTATTTTTAATAATTTTATTTTATGGCAATTTTTCTTTTACAATTTTTTTTAGGAGGAGGAAGCAATTTTTTTTTTTTTTTTTTTTTTTTTTTTTTAATCCTGTTATTACCAAGCAAAATAACATACTTTAACAATTTCCAGTTAGCGAGAAGTAACGTCACGCCTTGGATTGCACCGCGGCCAACAGACATCTATTGAGAATTACGTGCATATTTTTTTTTTCTCGTGCATATTGTTAAAATTTTACTTTAAATAAAACATAACTTTTTTAAAGTAACATAACCAAAGACATAAAATATTTATTCACTTTTGTAAAGTTGAACACAAATTATCTTTTGTTATATGCAATTCGTATAATATACTATGCCAAAAGTCAGTGATGTCATACCACGTGTTCCAAAAAGGGGAACCTGTTGCCTAGAAAACAGACTTATGTTTCTTCAAGGCTATTATTTATGGCTGTGGTGCCCTGCTCTTAAAAAAACAATAGCGAAATTCGCCCCCTGTACGTGTACTCGGAGATGTTTTATAAAATATCTGCCCCTTATAGTATTTCTAAATATGTGCCAGAGAAGTTGAAAATTTTAGAACTTCCTCATTCTTTAGCAAAACATGAGAGAACATTTAATCATGTTACAATTTAATTATGCTGTCAATACTGACAGAGTTTGTAAAACAGAAATATATAACGCAGAATATTTTTTTTTTAAGTAGGTAGATTTCGTAAGTAATGCTACCTATTACATTCTCTCCTATTTTAGATTGTATGAAAAACTTTCGCAGATCTAAGCCGATCACGACCTCTAGTCCTCTCAGTGCAATGCAAGCAATATTTAAAATAATTCTATTGATTTAATGAACTTTTAACATATTGAATAACGATTAATACTCTCAAAGTTTACATTCATATTCGTAATTAAGTTTATTTAACGTCTTCCTTTTTAGCATTTAAAACAAAATTCTGATAAAAACATTTTTCCCTTTTGCAAGACTATCAGGCGGCTAGAACCCCGTATCACCTCCAGTTCAAATCATTATCAATCACTTTTTTATGGACATAACTTTCATAATTCTACACAATTTTTTTCCAAACCGATGCATAAAATGAAGTGGCATAAAATCTCAACCCAATTTGTTAAAGTGCAAAAACTGACCAAAAGGGGGTAAAAAAAAGAAGGGGGAGTAAAAACCGAAAAAACTCGCAATTTCTTCATTGCGTTACATATCAAATCAGTTTAAAGTTATTCCTCGACCCCAGAGTCGAGCTACTACCAATTTTGAATATTAATCGCGTTCTTGGGGCCATTGGTGCAATTTCTTTAAAAATGATCAGAGTTGCTTGCAATTTTCTTTAACGTAATTTTTGCGTCTTCCCATTTCTTTAATGACTACAAAAAATATTTTATATCCAACTACATGCGAAAGAAGTTCCTGGCCCCTTGGATCCCGATACAGGGCACCTTGAAGTTTTTGTACCAAACATTGTTATACAACTGCCCTCTCTTAATCCAATCTTCATTTTTGAAACTATTTTTCCACATGGTTATTCCCACGTTCTTACATTCTCTTTAGAGCCTGGGGACTCCCTATGGCCCGGCTCAGGTCCCTTAAAATTTTTGTTCGCCATGCAATTCACCCACTCATTTTCCCACCTTCTCAGTGCATAATTTTAAAGTTAATTATTGGACTCTTCTTTCAGGACCAACACCCTGATATTTTTATTGGGGTCCTAGGGCCTTTTTTTAAAGCATTTACTCAAATTTTTTAATGCATTTTTTAAAAATATTATTCTAAAGAATAATTCATAGCCTATGATTAATTTTGACTAAATGTAGATCTAAAGTGTTAAGTATTTAAGGTTATCATAACGAGTCCCGGGCAGGGTTCGTTTATTTAAATCAGCTTGATTTTAATCATTTAAATCACGATCACAGGAATCAATTGATTTTTTTTTAAATCATTGATTTAAATCGATTTTTCCTTTAAGTTTTTTTTTATATAAATTTAAGATGTAAACAAATATAATAATGTGCTTTAATATAATTTAGTTTTATGTAATATACATAATCAAACAACTTTCAGAAAGACAAAGCTTAAGCTTTGTCAAAAAGTAAAATAAATGCAAGTTAAAAACTTTGATTTTCTTTGAATCAAATTCTAAAATCATCTTGCAACCGTAAAGAAATCTAAGCAGAAATATATTAAATATTTGAATGTTTACTCATTAGTATTTAAAAAAACTTCTCCAAGTTGAGGTAAAATAAAATTTTATAACTTTATGTGCTGTGCTCTGGTGAAGCTTGTTGTAGTAAGATTTGAGCAAAATATGAACCAGTCATTTATTTATTATTTTTTAAATTTAATATAATAGATCACAGCCGTTTAGAATAATGGAAGGTATTTTTGTTAAAGTTATCGAAAAGGCTCATACTAAAAAACTTAGAGAATTAATGGTCAACTAGCTTTTTACTGCAATAGATTTATTTGCTTCAGTAGAACAAAGATTTTCTGCCTTTGGTTTGGTACTTTCAGAAATTAGAAATCAACTGATAAAACTGTTAAGAGGCTACTTCACTCAAATGAAAAGACCCGTTCGCTAATGCTAATTCTATGGGAGAAATTTATGAAGATATCTCTGTTGCATTTTAATATTTTTAGATGATTCTTTTTGCATTGGATATCTCAGATTGATCTGAATGGAGGTCGTTTTTTAGTTTTTCGATTTTGGTTGCAGATATTTTTTATGGGGTTGCTTTCGTTTTCCAAACCGGTTCTGAAAATGAAAGCGTCCTCGTAAAAAATAACTGCAAACAAAATGAAAAAGTAACTAACGGCATGCATACAGATCGATCTCATATCCAAAGCCAAAAAATCATTTAAAAATATTGAAATGCAACCGAGATATCTGTATAAATTTCTTCCATAGGATTAGCAATAGTGAATGGGTCTTTTCATTTGACTGAAGTAGCCCCTTAAACCGCTGTCATGGAAATACTCAAGGCCAGAAGATATAAATTGTGATGTATTCAATAATTGACGGACTTCTCGCTGGTGTTGGAATTCACACCAGAAATTTTTGAATATCAATTTCCTTTTATTTTATTTGTGGAATATCTATCATCTTATAAAACAATGAACTTGCTGATTAACTTATGATTAGATACTTCTTGAACTTACTGACGAAAATTTGGAATCCCCCGATAAAAAATCAGACAGATGCGGCAACACGGCACTTCTCTAGCTAAATTTTTATTTAGGGAATCCAAGTTCTCATTAGTAAGTTTAAATAATTATTGTTTTATATGATAGATATTCCACAAATAAAATAAAATTTCTGTTTAAAATTTTCCTGTGTAAAAACCAACACTACTGAGAAGTCAGTCAATTAGTGATGACATCTCAATTTCTGCCCTCTGTCCTTAAGTATTTTGGTGGCAGCAGCTAAACCCATTTTTCTCGGTCAGCACTTTAAAAAAAAAAAGTTAAAAACTCAATTTTGCTTAAAATTTTTATGTGCTGCAAAAGCTGAATTTCAATAAAAACACTGAAGGTTGAATTAATTTTTGGCATCGGATTTTGTTGTTTTTCATGCATTTTGTGTAATCAAGATTTTTTCTTAACCTAAAATTTTACCTTGAAATAATATAAATCATTTATGTAAATTGTGTAATATTACTAATAAATAATACTTATAACATGCATGTCTATATGTAAAACTTATATTTTTTAAATTAAACAAAAAGTCAAATTAATAATAAGGTGATTTAAAAAAAATCTGATTTAAATTTAAAAAAAATCCGATTATTTTGATTTTTATTAAAAAAACAAAAAAATCACGAACCCTTGTCCCGGGTAACGCCGGGCGGGTCAGCTAGTTCTGTAGTAAAGCAAAATTTATTGTTAAAATTTTCTGGTATGAATTCAGATACTTAGAAATATGGAATTTCTAGAACGCATTCTATCATGGGAATAAGAGGGTTAAGTTCTCCCGGCGTAATAAGAAGAGTAAATTGATTTGGAACTGTGCATAACGTTATCATTTTTAGGGGGTGGGGGGAGGTCTGGCACATTATATCGTAAGATATCTCTGGGGGAGGGCGGGTTATCTTTTGATATAGACATAATTTTAGATCCAACCAAAATTCTCTTTAAATTTGTAACATGCTTTTTGTTTTAAAATAGTGTTATGTTTTTCTTAGTATCTTATCCATTTGAAAAAGTTAATAAAATCGCTAAATTATAAAATTATTTAATTCTGCTATATAGAATACAGCAAAATGTTCGGCATTCTTCTTCATATATGTATGTAAATATAATCACTGCTCGAGAAACTATATGTAACGTATTATATTTGAAATGAAGGATGTATTAACTAAGTAAGAGAAAGTATGTTGTCTACTTGTTTTATTGATAATAATTATTTTTATCTCATTCCCCTCCCCAAGCCGCCACATGAGGCAAGTGGTTGATTTTGGTTGGTTGATTTTTGTCGTCCGATTACCTGCACTAGGGATATAGGACCTGGGGGGGGGGGGGGAGTGCCCTTCGTGGGGGTCTTTCTAAGGGAACCTAACCCGTATTTACGCAAGGTTCGAAGAAAACCACGAAAACTCCGAACGGTTAGGCCGACAGCCGCGATTGGGTTCGACCCCAGCACCTGCCGTCTACCAGTTGAGAGGTCCGAACCTCTCGGCCACTGGTGGGGCATGAGGCAAGTGCAACAAAACAATATTACTGTTGAATATATTATGGAATAAAAGGGTATTGCAAAATACTTTTAAATAGCAATTATTTCTTTAAACTGTTATTTAGTACGAAGTTATATTTTATTGATTTCTCTTCATTTGAATTAATAAAGTATGCAAAAAATAAAGCGATATACAAAACTAGTTTCATTTAAACAAAAATTCTAAAAAATCAGTCAAATTTGGCTTTGTCCAATTTTTTTCTTTTTAAGACATTTAAATCGCCATTATTCTACAATTAAAATTTATTCTTTTTAAAGAATCTTATATTTCTAGGCTTACTAAAATAGAGTTAAACGCATGAAAGAAAAACCTGCCTATGACAATCTTCTTTTAAACTGAAAATTTCTTTTAAACTGTTCATCCATGCAAAATGAATACAATAATACGCGGAAAAAATAAATTTTTTTTTATATATATTATAAATATATATATATATATATATATATACACACACACATTTACAGCTGCTAAGAAGGAAACTTTTCTATGACTTTTTTTTCCCAATGCGAATGTGTCTTAGAAAATTTTACTTTTTTCATATAACATTTTTTTAGATTTTTATATCTCCATCACATTTACATAGAATATGGATTAATAATATTAATGATAACTGAAATATCTACATACAGAGGTTTATTAAAAACAAATCGCAGCCTATGGCACTTCTGCATAAATGAAGATTATGAACATGAAAAAAGAAAAAGACTAAGTTTTTTGGTCAGAACTTTTCCATAAGAGTAAAAATCAATGTTCTGAAAAAATTCAATCGGACCGGACCGAAATTAACTTTTTTCCGGGCCGAACTCTGACCGTGCTGATAGCTATTGCATCATGCGGGGGCGGGCTTGGGCCAAAAATGTAGCTTTTAACGGACCGGGCCGATTTTTTCTCTTTAGATCGGGCTTGGTAATTTCGGCCCGGGCAGACCTCTAATGCAGTTTACAGAGAATTTTTAAATGTTCATACCAAATATTTGAACGGATAGCGCTATTATCTCAAAAATGCTAATTTAAACAGATTTTATTGGTGTACTAAATCACGTTTCTTGGCGAATCGAAATATAGATTTGCCTATCTTTCATTTGATCTTCCTTCTAATGCATAGTTTTTGATTTACTTATGAAATTTCTCAAATAAGTTGATATCTATTTGATAAAATCTTGAACATCCAATACAATGCAAAGTTAGAGTACAGAACAGAGCAGTAACCAAGTAAAATCATACGGAACTGATTCACGTTTTGTTCTTTAGATTAAAGACAAAACAATATCTAAGATTAGTTAAACTTTACACAGACATGAGCTTGGTCAAGGTTATCTAGCAGTCATAATAAAGCAAAATAGATTATCTTTAAGTCTGATTTTCAATGGGTTTATAACTGAATGTATTTAAATATATTTATTACACATTCATGGTGTTTTAGTGGTTGACGCATAAAATATTCCAACTTTCCCCACTCCGCCAAATGTCTCACATAAATGTACTTTTTTCTTTTTAATTTATACTTCGCATCTTTAGATTTCAAAATAAAAATGATAGTGGAAAATATTTCAAAAACATTGAGAACTTCTAATGTTCTTGAGTTCTAAATTGTTAAATGAATACTTAACAAGCTAGCTAATGAGTGGAATTATCGCAAATAATTGTATAATGTACTTTAGTGCTTTCTAATCCCAAATAAGTGGGAAAAGTTCAGGCCAAGAGGGCCACCTCACCTGGGACCCCTGAATTGACATGTCAACGCTACATGGACGACTGCGGGGTTGCTCTTTAGGTTTGAATACAGGTTCTGGCCATTTACCACTCAATTGGAAATAAAGCCTCATCAGATTTCATCATTATGCGATAAAATTCCATAATTATAACGAATTTATTTTGGATATATTGCCTTTGTTAGTTCTTAGTGTCCCCGGTTATTTTCCTATCTCACCCTTTCCTTTAAAACCCAGCCCCCGTTTAAGCTAAAATTGTTTAAAAGGATGTGCTATTTTACTTTTTTTATCTAGCATCTAGTAAAAGGGCTTTTGTGAATCTTTTGGCAATGGTTACGGAAATCTATAGAACGGAAAGACCAGTCAATGGACCTGAAATTAAGATTTTGCATTTAGATTTTTTTTTTATTTTATTTATTTATTTATTTATTATTATTATTATTATTTTTTTTTTGAACGGAAAAATTCGCGTATTTCCCTGTTTTTTTAAAGTTTGCCTGTGATTTTGGGACATTTATAGAAACAATTTTTTCCGATACACTACATTTATTACAACTTCAATTTTATTCTGAACTCGTACAGCGTTTTCATATAAGGGTGATTCTACGATAAGAGGTTCAAAAACATGGAGAATTCGGCCAAAGAGATATAGGTGAAAACTGGGAAATTCGATTAGTAGCCAGTGGCCGGTAGACCCAGTTTCATTAGTGGCCACTTTTTAAAAGTTAGTAGCCACTTTTTAAAAATAGGTCAAAATGGTTTTTTTTTTAAAATTTATTTAGTGGCTAGTGAGTTACAAAGTTACACGTTACACATATTTGATTAAAAATAAAACTGTCATTCCACTGAATGTAAAAATATGAATTGGAGATTAATACTGCAGATAAAATTATAAGTGATAAACTATATTTAAGTGTATATTAATGCATTGTATAAAACAAACAAGGAAATTGTATTTTTTAATTTTAAATTAAAAAATAATTTCATCTTTCTTGGATATTTTATTCTTACTTAAAATTGGTGGTAATTATTAAGTTTGGCGAGTGTACAGATAAATATAAATATTCTTTGCTTTGGCTGAGATTTCAAAACTCCGGATGTCTTATTAAGGCAAAATCAGAGAGTGCCAATGTGTTGGTGAGGTGGAGGAAGTCTGCTTGGTAGCAGTTAAGTCAGATGCTAAATTTGCAGTATTACTCGACTAAGTGGCGAGTGCTAATTTTGTCCTATATTTTTAAAGTAATTGGCTATAATGTTTCAATCTTTCTTGACACCTACATAAACTTTAATCATAAATTCAAAAAAAAAAAAAAAGTACTAGTCAATTATTACTGGTACAATTAGTGAGCATATGGCAAAAGTGAAAGATTTAAGATACAGCAATGTCCTTAAAATCTCTTTGCATCCAGAGGTAAAAATGGTATAATTTATTTGAAATGCATGTGGAATTAAAATTGATGACTATATTTTGTAGGAAAAAAAAACTGTTTCTTGAAAACATAATTCAAATAAAGAGTTCATGGTAAAAAGCCAAAATATAGAAAATACAACAAAGTTGCTAAATGTACTTGCATCCAATAGAAAGAAAGAATTAACCAATTCACTAATTAGATCCAAACAAAGTAGAGATGCATATATTCATGAAAAAAGCTGTATTTCACAAAGCAAAGTAATAAGATTTTTCAATCGCCGAGTGCCGACTAGGGTGGCGATCGATGGCCGATTTTTAATTTAAAGAATTTGTTAATATTCACTAATTAAATGGAAACAAAGTAGAGATGAATATATCCATGAGAAAAGCTGTATTTCACAAAGCAAATAAATAAGTTTTTTCAATCGCCGAGTGGCGACTAGAGTGGCGATCGATGGCCGATTTTTAATTTAAAGAATTAGTTAATATTCACTAATTAAATGGAAACAAAGTAGAGATGAATATATCCATGAAAAAAGCTGTATTTCAAAAATCAAATTAATAAGATTTTTCAATCGCCGAGTGGCGACTAGGGTGGCGATCGATGGCCGATTTTTAATTTAAAGAATTAGTTAATATTCACTAATTAAATGCAAACAAAGTAGAGATGAATATATCCATGAAAAAAGCTGTATTTCAAAAAGCAAATTAATAAGATTTTTCAATCGCCGAGTGGCGACTAGGGTGGCGATCGATGGCCGATTTTTAATTTAAAGAATTAGTTAATATTCACTAATTAAATGCAAACACAGTAGAGATGAATATATCCATGAAGAAAGCTGTTTTTCACAAAGCAAATTAATAAGATTTTTCAATCGCCGAGTGGCGACTAGGGTGGCGATCGATGACCGATTTTTAATTTAAAGAATTAGTTAATATTCACTAATTAAATGCAAACAAAGTAGAGATGAATATATCCATGAAGAAAGCTGTTTTTCACAAAGCAAATTAATAAGATTTTTCAATCACCAAGTGGCGACTAGGGTGGCGATCGATGGCCGATTTTTAGTCGCCACTTTTGCAACTTTAATCGCCACGTGGCGAGTGGCGACCGTTAATTTACACCTATACAAAGAGAAAAGTTTGAGTTTGATCAAAAACCTTTAAATTATGATTTTTGTCCCGTTTATTTACTTTTTCATATAAGGGCAAGTCACTTTATACGTATTTTATAACTTTTTCTGGTCAGTGACTCGCTCCCCTGGCAGTTATCGTGCCAGGGGAAATACGGCAGGGGAGAGACATTTTCGTGTAAATTCAAACTTTTTAACTGACTGAATTAGTTTTTCGGTTAATTGAGTATTTCACTTTAAGTATTACCGTATTGTTTAATTAGGTCAGTAAATGCAATTGAATTAAATGAATATTATAAGTTTTATGACTTACCAGGGGAGATACACGATGACCGTGCTACAAAACACGGTCGCGTAACAACAACTAAAATTGGCGACGCTTAAATGGCTTGCGCGTTTAGTATTGCTAACTTCAAGCCAATAGATGTCCTTAAGCACTACTTCCAATATAGCCATCCTCGAATTTATATTTGTTTCAGCGGAAAGAAATTTGACAGGGGAGAGACACAAAAAAAGCGGGACAAAAGTTAATTTTAAAAATTATTTGAAATTAACAAAATTATTTTATTTTTTATTTTATAATACGTAAGTATAATTACTTAAATTCCAATTAAACATACTTTAGCTAAGCATCTGGCGGAAAAAATATACGTATTGTTTGAAAGTTAAATTGAAACCGGCAAGGGGACATGCCAGGGGAGGGGACTTTTTAGACTTTGTAAGAAATTTCAGAAAAATGTGTTTAAATTAGGCATTCAATCGTGATGTTATTTAATAAAGTACATTAAGATGACGCGATTCATTGCAAAAAATAGCAACATATAGAATAAAAAATCTGTTTTAAACGGATTGCCGTACAAATTACCTCTTATCGTAGAATCACCCATAATTCTCCTTCTCACTTTTTTTTTTCTTTTTTTAATCAATGTGTGTTTATTACTTAATTCCTCTCCATGAAGTCAACAATCAAAAAAAAAAAAAAAAATACGGGAATTAATTTTAGAATAAAGTTAAATGATTTGGGGGAGGGAGAATCCAGTACGAGTTTACAAAATAACCCTTCTTATCAACTAAATCCGCTGCCATGAACACGCAGGTGACCTCGGGTTTTTAGTTCAGAAAAAGACTATAAAATAGTTTAGTAAGAGATAGAATAAAGTACTGAAGTATTAAGATTATTTTATGCAATGCTGAATTTAAGGTGTTCCCAGGAAAGGGACATACCGCATCTCCTCCCTCGGAACATCAAAATATTCCGAAGTACAAACCCCTGCCCCAAATACACCGATGAGCTGCAGAGATCTCTCCCGGAGATAAAAGTTTTAATTGGACATTGATAATATTTAAATTTTATTATGGTCTGGTCCAAGCCGGGCGGAACCACTGGTACAAACAACTATATTACATAGGTATTTTATGTCGCTACAGGCTATAGGAACTTTATATTCTCTACTCCACGTCTTAAAGTTCTGAACATGGGAAATTACTGTACGATTGGGAAGCGAAATTTTTCACAATGAATTTTGACTTAAAAGTGGGAAATGAACAATTTGAAGCATTCTTAAGAAACGCCACCGCAGGGTCAAATACTAGGTCCTACTTTACGGGACAGTTTCCAAAGGGACATTTTAAATCCCAAGGATAAAATATCAGAGACAAACTTATGAAAACAAAACTGCAGATGATGTAAATTGCTGGCACGATTCCATTAAAGAGAATATTCTAACTACGAGTGGTTTGAATCAGACATATGAGAGAGAGCAGCTGGAGATGAAAATATAGAGTACTTAACAGAACTTTGAAGGGGACGAACGTGTATTATACACACATACACACTGAAAAATAGCGGAGACTGGAAGCTAATATAGAATATTGTTTTACATTTTATACTATAGGAAAATTTTATTTACAAAATACCTAGTTTTAACAAACAGGGTTTGCGTTTTTGCCGGCAAAAACTGGAAAAAAAATCAGGACAAAAATGGCAAATTCTTATTTGTCTTCAGCGTGCAATAAAATTTATAAGCTAATAAGGATAATAATGGTATAAACAATTAAATTTAATAACATATCATTTACTATCTTAATTTTTATTTAAACTGCTAATTAATAGATACAATTAAATATTTTTACATTTTTTAAGTCCTTATAAAATAGGCTTTCGGTGTATATTAGAATGAAGAAAATGATTGATAAAAGGTAGCATAATTTGCTATGCGGATAACTTATTCGCTAACTTTCTACTAAAGTGTCACAAAAGTCAATAAGGGTTAATGCGTTATGGCTGCCATTCTACGAGGTTTTTATACTGCACTTAAAATCCAGCAACCAGGTAGCCATCGTGTTTGCAACATGCCCATTTTGCCCACCACAGTCTGATACAGTTTTCCCATTTACTGAAAAACGAAGTTTGAGTTATGACACATTTGTAGCAAGGGTGCGATATGCGACCTCCATTTTGTCCCACTCTATTAATGATGCTCTAACATAATTACAATATCAGAATAATATGTTTCAAAGTCAATAAAATTAAAAATCTTTCTCCGATATCAAATGAGAGAAAAAAAAAATAATTCTGTAATAATATTGCATTAATACTCAGTAGGAAAGAGGACAATGTTATAATTTAGCTAAAATATATACATTAAGAACTTATCGATACAACGATTAACCTTTTTTTCTTTTCTTGAATTGAAGTTTCGTTCGGCAGTCCGGATTATTTGACTACTTGCCTAAATCGATCTAAAACTAGTTACTATTGATGGCCAACTTACAAATGATCGCATGCATGACTACCAATTTATCCACTTAATTATTCTACTATACTAGGTATTGAACAAATAGATCAAAACGATAATCGGAAATGACTTAGTTGAACTATGTAATTTTTTGTGCTATCGTGTAAGTTGTCCGATTCTGCCCCCCCCCCCCCCCCGTGATTCCGTTCTGACAAAGTATCATTTTGTCTATTTCATTCAATTTTAGTCAAATACAGGTTGAAAGTAAAAATTTATTAATAAATGACTAAACATCGGTATTATTCCATTCATGAAAAATACATCGAAAATTCACGTATCTGTATCAGTATATGTTATATGTATTACTACACTACTTTTGCGTATAAAAATATTTAAAACAATTTTAGGAGCAAATATTTATATTAATATTAAATTGTAGAATACTAAATAGCTAATATACATAAGCAAAACTAATTATACATATGCGAAATTTAATAGCACAATTAATAGGGGGGGGGGATATACCTACACTAATTCTGTTTTTAAAAAAATCGCTATATAATAACGATACTCCTATCAACCAATAGATAATTCCTACACGGAATACGTCTACGGCTGTTATACTATTTGAAATCCCAAACAAAGTATCAATCTTGTAATTTCTATAATTGGGTATGAAATTTTTCAAGGGGGAGGAAATGAATTATTTTAACAGAAACCAATTTCTAGACTTCAAAACAAGTATGTATGAAAATTTAGCTTTTCTACCAAGTAGTTTGAAATTATGCTCAATAAGCCACTAGCATTACAATTTGAGAGACCATATATTCATCGAAGAGAGTAAATCTCATTAAGTTAAGGAGACACGGTACCTTTCATTCGGCAAAAATAGATTTAAATTTTAGCTTAAATTATACTTTAATATCTTTAATACATTCTGAAGAAGTTTAATGAAGATCCAAGTAATAAATGCTTTAAAGCTATTTTATTACATAGCTGTCTCTTTAAATGCTACAACCCACTTCACTTAAAAATGTGTAAAACTTACGTATATTTTTCAACATTTTCTTTATTTTTTGGCGGGGGGGGGGGGGGGGGGTTAAAAATCTATTTGATAAAACTACCGGATTTACAATAAAGTAAAAGTTTTTAGACATAAAATGTAAAATAAATTCCATTTTTACTATCATCTTACACGTATTTGCGCGTTATTTTCTTCCAAACTAACTTAGGATAAATCCTATGCTTAAAATTATATAGCACACTGCAACGAATAGTTTAAAAAATGGATAAGCTCAAAATGCTCAAAATCGTACGAGAAGATCCATTTTTAAATTTAAGTTTAAAATTTTTTTTCTAATTTTGCCAGGGAAATCTAACGATTCCTTGATAGAGTCGTTGTCTTCCATCGAGTTCTTTATTATTATGCCAAAAAATGCAACTAAAATGCTTAAATTAAAAAAATAATAAAAAATACCGAGTCTCTTTGCGAAAATTCCAATAAAGTTTTACTTAAATTTTCCCGAATTTGTTACATATCTTCCACTCATGCCTTCAATTGTGACAAAATATCGGCATTGACAGTAATTTACCAAGTATCAGAAAAAATTCAGCTTTACTAAAAATAATTACTATCAACCATCTTGCCAAATTGTATTTTATTAGAAAATAGCGTCTTTATACCAGCCAGACTCTTTAAACTACCGCCAATGAAATTATTCAGGTCAAAACAAAGCGTTCTTTTATTCCCCTTTTCTCTTGAGCGGCCCTCAAATGATGACTCCGCATATTTGCGTTCTTTCTAAACTGCCTTGAAGAGGCTTGTTTATTTTCAGGTAAACATAATACATCACACGCCTTTGAATTTTTAGTAGCAGGTAATGTTTTTGTTTCCCCACGAGATGGTACTTCACGTATTGCTTCATACAAAATGTGGAATTTTTACAGAGAAGAAAATGTATAGTAGATTCTATTGCTCATTTTTTTTTTTTACTTGGACAATGGGTGTATCATTGAAGGTTTTTTTTAGGTTGAATAGAGATATATTCGGCTATTTGTGGGAGTAATTCATTCATGAAGAATTAAAATCAGAGTTCATAAACTTAAATTCATTGTTTTAACTAAATTCAAAATGTTTCTAAAGAAAAAAATCTTTGGTAAGGGAGATTAGGCATTAGTGCAAGAAACTCATACCAGTGATATCTATTGAAGTGAAAAAACTTCTTTAAAAACACCATGAAATAAATTGCGCAAGGCCTTTCGAAAGAACTTAGTCTTTCTTCGTCAGGCGCGAAAAGTCATGCGTCTACTATGAATGTAGCGGCACGACTAAAGTGAGAAAAAGATGAGCTAGTGATATCTAGCAAAACTGTAATTGTGTCTGTACTCAAATCTAAATTTGCAATATTCAGATACATTGATGTGGTATACATGAATTTATTCAAATTAAAAATGAGGCATAAATATTTAATTTTTATATTAACATTTGTTGATAATTTGTATAGGTTTACAATGGTTTTATAGATGTTTCAGTTTATCCATATAGACAAAAAAGGCACAGATTCAGATTCCTAGAAATTTAACATAAATTTTTGATTTCCCTGAAATCTTTCAGCAAATGCCGCTTGTCAAAACTTTTATTTTGAACAGATTTTTGGGATATAAACAATGACAGAATGTTAGTCATCTTTTTGCAATCTGCGATTCTTTGTTCTGAAATTTCTCTTTCTCTCAATGAGAATTTAAGACACATACAAACTATTTCTATTTGCATGAAACTTTCGGGTAATAACGCTCAAAAAACAACCTTATTCCCTTCGCTTCAGGAAAAAAAAAAAAAAAAAATCGAGAGATCATGAATTCAATAGTGGATGCAGTGGGAACGAAGGGTTGAGAGCATTTTTTCATTCACCGACATGACACTAATAAATCGTTCACTTTTGTCATGAGCAGACATTTTCACTAAAAATGTATTCAAATACAGTATGAGCATTTTTCACTGTGCCTCCTCTGTATAACGGGGCAAATTCCATGGTGGCTATAATTAAGATGGAGCTTGGTGCAATATTATTAGAAACATAAAAGCACCAATTATTTTAAATTATAAACACTTAGGTTCCTGTTCCTGTGGCATAAGCTTATCGTCCAGGAAGGTAAGCTATATGCTACCGGTACCATGGTGGATAATTCAGTCAGACAAAAACACCCGTTAGATAATGTTAATACTACGGAAAAAACTTTTAAAGAGTTTTTTTTTTTTTTTTTTTTTTTTTTGCTGTAGCATAAAGTTACTGAGATCGATTTGTATGAAAGCCATTTTTTAATTGGATTTTTTTAAGGGAATACATTCCCTTTTGAAACTGGTTCCGAAAATAAAAACATCTTAAAAAAAAAAAGCTTTTGTACAGATTGATCTCAACCAATAAAAAAAAGTTTAAAAATATTAAAATGCGAACAAGATATTTTGAAAAATTTCTTCCATGGGATTAACAGTAGCGAACGGATGTTTCGGCCTGACTGAATTATAAACTCTTAAGAAACCACGACGTTTTAAATCAATTATTTCAGAATTGAATTTTTCCTGTTTTATGACAATGCATAATGTTTTTCTTTTATAAATGGGGCAAATGCCATGTTTATAAGCGTCAGATCTAAGAAAAACTTCTTGCATTAAAAAATTTCACTAATGGGTCTTGCATATGTATACAAATTTTACAGTTCAGTTTAAATAATCAAGAATTGCAAATTAAACATTTTTGTATTTTCTAATATTTCTATAAAGCTCTAAGAATAATACAAATACTTTAAAAAATGATTAAAGTGGAACATTTTGAATTGTATGTATATCATTTTTTGTCTTCTCGTTACCAAGATAAGAAATTTAATAACTGTTTAACAGCTGTTACAGCGAAAACCACAACTAATCAGAATATTTAGCATAATATATAAAAATTACGTAGAAGTGAGTGGTGTTTCATTAGTATGAATAAATTAACGGAATCCTACAACAGAATGCAACATTATCAAACTGCATGTCGTAAAGTCTTTCCATTACCATATTAAAAAAAAAAAAAATAAATAAATAAATAATAATAATGAAAACATTTTTGGAGAAATACTTGTTCATTTTACGAGTTGTATAATTTTGGTAAAATGCCTCCCATTATTGAATAGAATAGCCCCAAGGGTATCATTAGAATTCCGCAATGCAATAAGGCAAGAGTCTAAATCGTGGCAAGTTCAAAATGGGATATGACACTAAATAGCATAAATTACTAGGAGACTTTTATGGTGGGGAAGGGAAAGAAAGGGGGGGGGAATCCCATAGGATAACACAGGAAAAATACTTATCCTTCTTGT
Source organism: Maratus speculifer (assembly GCA_964019185.1). Classification (NCBI taxonomy): domain Eukaryota; kingdom Metazoa; phylum Arthropoda; class Arachnida; order Araneae; family Salticidae; genus Maratus; species Maratus speculifer. The sequence goes on from OZ025293.1 coordinate 354,125,789, forward strand.
TTATTCAAACTTGGAAACTTCAACATTTTTTTAAAGCACGTAGATAAGAAGGTTCTTTATTATCCCTGTATAAGTTCAAAATATTTTAAAGATAATGAGTATTTTCAAATTTGTGCTAAAATTAAAAAAATTCCGATAAGTATAAAGTATTCTTTATTCGTTTGTAACTTATGACTGGAAAAAAATATAACTTTGAAGTTTACAAACTCCCGCCCCCTTTCGATATCATACGTTATCCCTCGAACCCCTCCCCCCCCCCCGTAATGATATCGTTATCAATGTATTTTTATTATTTTTAGAATTTAGTTCTTTTTGTTTGTAGAAATATACAAAATTTGTTAGAAATATTCAAAACTGGGGAGATATTTTAAAGATATGAACGCATTACATTGCCTATAGTTTTAGCATTAGTGGGGAAGGGGATTTAAAATCTCGCTAACCAATGACCTTTAGCAAAATTTCTAGCATGTACAAACGTGGCAAATAAAACCCTACTAATTCTCTAGCTAACAATGGGAAAATGAAAGCGATACCAGAATTCAGTTTACTTTTCTTTGATACTTTCACAGCTTTTTTTTTTTTTTTTCAACAGTAATTTTCAGATGACACAAAAGCATTTTATATGTACTATATCCTTTAATTATAACTAATGGATAAAATTTCACAAAGTTTCTACTAAGTTCAAGAGATATTGGATATTTACACAATGAGTAAATACAAATATTGTAAGGATTTTTTTTTTTTCCCAATTCAAATACATTTTTAATTATTAAATTATGAATCAACTTATTTTTATATAAAAAGTCAGCAAAAATGAGCGCATAAATTTACAGATCATTCCCATCGCTAGTTTTGAAGATACATTTTACTTTATAACCGTCTAAAGGAATTGTCTCTAGATATCGCTCGCACTTATTAAAAGATATACAAAAATGAATTGGAAATGTATAAAAATTTCTTTTACAAAAGTAGTTTATTTCGGTTACTGACTATATGGCTCTTGTAATATTTCCACTTATATCTCCAATTATATTTTGTCTAAATTTATGGATAAACCCCCTGTATTTTCTTTTATATTTCTTATACTTAGGACACATTTGTATTTTTTTTTCTGATAAATACTATGCGACTAATCGCTTTTCAAAAAAGATATTGCCAACGGAAATTTTTTAAAGCTGACATTAAAATATATAAATAATGCCTTTTGAACAATAAAATCTGAAATAGTAAAATACGGCATCAAATAACACTTTAGTTTTCAATCTATTATGAAAATTTCACGAATGACGACGAGTCTTCATAAACAGCACTGTACAGATTCATTTGAGGACGTAAGTTTCAAAACTCAACGACTTATCCAGAAATTAAAATTTCGAATATCGCGAAATCGGTCGAGTTTCATTGTAAACCAAGATTTTTACAGAGCTAGAAATACACGATAATATATATATATATATATTCCCAGACTGCAGTATTTTTTCGATGCAGATCACCAATATAATAATAGATTGATACAAAAAAAAAAAAAAAAAACACTAATCTTTTTAATTTTTGTATATGACGGGTTTTGAAACTCATCTTCATTTGTTGTATAGTCGAATTATATGGGACGACGTATTTCCATCTACAAAACCGGATAAATATAATGAAGATTGATAATAACGATATAGTGAAGATATAATCCGATTAATAAGATTCATTTAAAAAAATAACTCTTAATCTTCATTATAAAAAAAAGAATTTATTATTTGGGGGAAGGAGGGGGGGGGGGCACTGGATAGCCGCGTTGAACTTCTACGTCGCCTTTTTTAATTTTTCGATTTTGGTTGCGGATGCCTTATTTTAATATAATGACACTCATTTTTGGAACATGTTTCGAAAGTGAAAGTAACTTTATAAAAAAATATCTGCAACCAAAATAGAAAAAAAAAAAAGCTATGTAGAAGCAGCGGGCGCAGCCAGAATTCGGTTCTAGGGGGGGGGGGGGGGGTGTCTGATAAAGGTGATATCCGGTTATTTGAATCGCCGGTTAATAGAATCAGTACCAATTAGAATATTCACTATATATTTAAGCTGAAAGAGCATTTGTGTGGCAGGTTCAATCAATCCCCTGATTCAATAAAGCGGCGGATTCCAAAATGCGCCAAAACATTTAAATATTAAAATCGGTTTTGATTCATACAAGTAGCGATCTTTCTAAGCTCTGGAAGGGCTTTTAACCCCAAAAACACCCCCTTGGCTACGCCACTGTGTAGAAGTAGACCTCTGCGATCCAAGTGAAAGGGGGGGGGGGAAATTGTGCATATACAGCGTTCGAAATCCTTGGTGGTCCGCTGGTCCGAGACCACTGACAATTCAATCGGACCACTGATCTGAAAAATTTAGTGGTCCGCAGGACCAGTGCCTTTTTTCAGGCCCTGAGAAAACCGCAACCGATCGCACATAAGATTTTTTTAGCGATGCCACGGACGCGCTACGGCGCGTAAAATACGCAAAAAATCGGCGATGGGACGCAAAAAAAAAATAGTTCTTACGCGTCCCACGAGCCGCGTAATTTCGTTAAAGGATCGCGAAAAAACGGCAAATTTCGTTAAAAAATCGCGAAATAACGACTAATTTCTGGCAAATTTTGTTAAACAACACTGTAAAAATTTTTCCCGTTAAAAAACGGAAATAGTACTGGTAATCTAGACGCCAGTACTACTTCCGTTTTTTAACGGAAAAAAATTTCCGTAAATTCCAGAAATAGTTCCGTTTTTTCACAAAATATTTCCTTTTTTTTTTTTTTTTTTTTTTTCCCCTTATGTAAAAATTTTCGTTTGAAAAGTTAAAAGAATTTTTCAAGGACTAACTAACATCTTTGTGCTTTTTATTCTTTACTTTTCAAAGACACGTTAATATCAGGGACACATTATATACAATTAATTTAAACAACAGTGAAGAAATGTTACATACCTTCCATGGGGTTCGAACCCGGGGCCTCTTGTGTCGTAGCTTGCAGTGTAATACCATTACGCCAGAATTATTCAAACGACCTTTTCAAATATCTTTAGTTATTTCGGATACATTTCGTAAAGTAAAGATAAGATTTTGAACGCTGTTTTTTTTTTTTTTTTTTTTTTTTTTTGTAAAGATAATATTTTTCTATTGAATGGATAATTCTAAATGTTTTACAGATTTCCTTTGTATAATTTCGAATATTTAGCTTATTAATTTTGGCTTTATATATATAAAAATTAGTTTTTAAAATATTACATGCATGAAAGAATTTATTAAGAGTTTTGTTTCCTAAGTTTTAAAATTCTATTGTAATATTATTGATATTTATTTAAAAAAATACTAACATGCTAAAAGAAAGAAAAAAAAACGTGCATTTTAACAAATTATTTTATGACGATCGAAGGTAAACTCAATAAAGATAATTACAATGGGTTATAGAAAAAAAAAATCAGTTATTGATTTTTTATAACATATGTAATCCCCAAAATTACCTTTCTTAATTTCCATAATTTCTTTCCATAGTTTCGATTTTCTTTCCATAATTTCGAATATTTAGCTTAGATGTATAAAAATTAGTCTTTAAAATATTACATGCATGAAAGAATTTATTAAGAGTTTTGTTTCCTTCTTTTTTTGGAAAAGTTTTAAAATTCTGTTGTAATATTATTGATATTTATTTATTTATTTTAAAAAATACTAACATACTAAAAGAAAAAAAAAAGTGCATTTTAACAAATTATTTTATGACGATCAAAGGTAAACTCAATAAAGATTACAATGGGTTATAAAATAAATTTCAGTTATTAATTTTTTATAACTTACGTAATCGCCAAAATTATAAGAATTTCGGTAATATATTTCGATATATTTTTAATTTTATGTGCGAACTTCTCAATTTGAATAAATTAAAAAATATATATATTAAAATTAAAAGAAGAATTTTTTTCCAGTTTTTTCAAAATATCCAACGCACTTAATATATATATGTGTGTGTGATAAAAATACATTAAAAATTATTTTAAAATCACAATCAACTTTCCTTTTCAGCTATTTCAAACTTAAAAAGAATTAATACTTTTTTACACTTTTATTATTATTATTATTATTATTATTATTATTATTTTCTTAATATTTAAAAAACACGTTAGCTTTTTATTATTAAAACAGAATGAAATTGAGAAATAGTCCAGCAAATTGTTAAAAAAAACATCAACTCAGTATAAGGTTTTTAATTTTGCTGGTAGATGGCACCACTAAACTCTACTGTTTTCGGAAAATTGACAAAAATAAGAGAAATCTTCCGTTATTTAACGGGATTAGTGACTCCAAAATGTCAAATACGGAAATTCTTCTGTTTTTTTTCGGAAAACGGAAACTATTCCGTAATTTTGAGGGAAAAGTTTGTGTATATTAACGGATATTTTTTACAGTGAATTCTCGAAAAAATGGCTAATTTCATTCCAAACCCGAAACATAAAGCAGATTTTTTTCAAAAAACCGCGAAATAACGGCAAATTTCGCCCAAAAAATCGCGAAAAACGGCAGATTTTTTCAAAAAATAGCGAAATAAGGGCAGATTCTTTCATAAAATTGCAAAAAAAAAGGCAGATTTCTTTAAAAAATCGCGAAAATACGACAAATTTTGCCCGAAAATCGCGATAAAACGGAAAATTTTTTCCAAAAAATCGCAAAAACGACAAATTTTGTTAAAAAAAGCGCTAAATAAGACTAATTTCCGGCAAATATCGTCAAAAATCTCGAAAAAATGGCTAATTTCATCCTAAAACTCGAAAAAACGGTAGATTTCTTCAAAAGATTGCGAAAAAATGGCAAATTTCGTCCAAAAATCGAGATAAAACGGGAAATTGAAACAAAATATCGCGAAAAACGGTATATTTCGTCAATAAATCCCGAAAAAACAAAAGATTTCGTCAAAATAACGCGAAAAGACGGAAATTTCGACAAAAAAGAACGAAAAAAAAAAAAAGTGAATGCCGGAAGAGAATTTTTCTGTTTTAAAAACTAATTTTCCTGCTTAAAAATTGTTGTTGCTGCTCCAAAAACTGACTTTCCTGCTTCCCAATCGGATTTTTATTGCTCCAAATCTGTGACTCCTGAAAGCACCATTTCATTAATCAAAGTACCCATTTACTCAACAAAAATATCCCTTTTTTCAGCAAAAATGTCTTTTTCACTAAACCTGTCTTGCCCCATTGTAAAAGAAATGCAAATAATAGTGATACTTGCTATCTTCTACACTTAAATAAGCATTATTTTATAATTAAATTTGTATCTTCACATTTATTCTTTAAAAAGTAGAGAAAATTTCTCTTTTTAATTTTTAGCAAATTGTAATTTTACATTGTATTATGCTGAAAAATTTGGATTAATGCAAAGTAAGATTGGTTTATTTTCCAAGGAGGGTCGGGGGACGGGAGGAGGCCACTCTAAGTGTTAAAATTATTTAATAGAATTTTATATAGCGGACCAGTGATGATGTCTGCGGACCAGTAAATTATCATGCTTACTGGTCCTTAGGACCAGTGACTTTTTTTTAGGAATTCTAACGCTGCATATACAAGATAATAAATAACCTTCCCCATAGGTTATTTGCTATGGGAAAGCATTTGTTCGCCAGTGTCTTCACCTGACGGGGACAGAAACCTCCAAACCTCATAAAAAATTAAGAAGTGCTGTTAAGCCAAGTAGCTGAATAATAATGTAAAGTTCTGAATGATTCGAGTTGCTTTCTATATAATAAAAAGTACTTTAATACTCAGCTTCCAAAGGGAGAACGATTGGATATACTGGAATAAAAGCCAATGCGAATTAAATTCTTCTATTCGAAACTTGAAGAAATAAGAGAAGAAGTGAAGAAAAAAAAAAAACCTATTATGAAACTAGTAACTTTCGTAAAGAAATGAAAATCAAGGTAATCTCAGGGGACATTTGAAAAATATAAGTTTTAGAATACCTAAAGCTAAAACTAGTTATTCAACCAAGGAATGAAAACAGTTTAGACGACGAAAAGCGAGAAATGTGTTAAAGATCGATGAAAATAGACGGAGGGGATGGGTGAGACGAGTGAATGAAAAAACTGCCAAAAATGGATGCAAAATCAAGAGATGGGACGCGGGGGAGGATATTAAAAAAAAAGCGGAAAATCGCCTAGATAAGCAGATTTTTATTTCTGTCATGGGAAATTCAATACCCTTTTGAGATTAATACCCCTGTTAAGATGCTCATATAAATGGAAATGTATTTAATATACAAATTATTCACGAGTGTAGAGATTAAATTAATCTTTAATAAATATATTTTTAAATGCCAATTAGTTAAAAATTGCAAATTTATGTAGATTTTTGTATTATTCTTATCTCTCCCACCCCCTCCATTGCATGAATTTGAAATACATTAAGTATTCACATAGCTGAATCATTAAGCGTTAAATTTTAAACGAGTTTTACCCCGGTTCAGTATTTCATTCTTGGAAAATTCACATTATTGTACCTACGTTTTTAGATTCTAGCGAAAATATATACTATATGCACTAGGAAATACACAAAGGAATATATTCGACGATAAGGAATTCTCAGTTTCGATTTTACCTATTTCAAGCGATTGCCCATGAATGAAGCCCTGGATAATTGATTGGGAATAACAATTGAATCCAATTAGTATTCAAAAAATAATTGAAGACATGAGTGCAAAAAGATATGTCTCAAAAATTAGAAGTAGAAATTAAGTTAAACTCTTGGTGGTATTTTATTCTTTTTGGTAGTACATGTTTAAAATTCAGGATTTTGAAAAATAAATTTAAGCCTCCAATAACTCTAGGTCTTAAACATTGGGACTTTTACGTGGTTAAATATATATATATATATATATATATATATATATATATACCTGTATACAAAGTAAACACTTTAAAAACCCTGCTTAAAATAAATGAGAAAAAAAAATCCTTGTAGCACATAAACCCTTCTTTTATAATTCTGCTTAACGTGCTAAATAGTACTAGATTTTCAGAAATTTAAAATTACATTATTAATTTTCTTTAATGTCTTGATATCATTGAGAATGATTAGAATCTTAGCATTTTATCTTTACCATATGATACATTAACCTTTTAAAAGCTTCATCTATAAAATAAATCAAAGTTTTGAGAAAAATTTAACATAGTACCTTCCATTCACGTTTTCAATCGTATCCTCAACTTAAAATGTTTAATTTTACAAACTTCTAAAAATTTCGATATGAATATCCATCCAAAATGTCATCTGCTCAATTTGGTGTTACATTGAAGATTTTAAATAGGTGGCGCGGCTGAAATCAATAAAAAGAAACAGTGGAGGGGGTAAGTGCACAAAAAAGCTAGACTAATCCTTTGGAGTAAACCATGCTGAGATTATGGCTGTAATCGAAATATTTTTGCGGGAAACTATAAATTATTTGGTAAACAGTACACTTCTGGCGGTATATTATGTTCTGAAATGTATCGGGAACTTTTATGTTTAGAAAAATGTATACACACTGTTCCTTCAAAAAGTTCAATTGAAACAGTGCAATGCTGCTAAAATATCAAATGGTGAAAGTATTTAAAGCTCCTGATATTTTGAGTGGCTTCCTCCTGATATAAAAAAAGAGAAACAATTGACATTCCCTTTAATACTGACACAGCAGATTTTGGAACTTATCTTAATAGTTATTTCCAAGAGATGTTTCATCAGTAGTAGATTTATGACAATTTTAAAATATTGTAATCTAACAGTCTTAATAAATTTTCTAAGAAACATTTATTAAGGAGTTAATAATGCCGTGCGAAATGGGAGGGGGGTGAAAGGGGGCGGTTGTCTCGGGCGCGGAAATTTAAGGGGCGCCAAATTGCAACTTTGCCCCGGGCACAGTTTTCTCTTCGCACGCCCCTGGACTTGTTTATTAGAAGTATTTTTAAGGACAAAGGAAATCAATTGATAGCCGTCTCAAATCTGCTTACAATGTACAGTATTAAATATGGCATTTAAAATTTTTATTGTCAAGAAGAAGTCAGTCAAGTTGATATGCGTATCGCCAGAATAAGTATTTTCAGCGTATAATCCTGATTTTAATAAATTACCTACATATGTCAGGTGATACAGCGACATTTTATAGAATAAGTATGCGATCTCATTTACAGTTTATGATCATCTACAATTATGCTCATTTACAGTTATGATCTCACCAAGTTGTTCTACTTCAGAAAACATTTTCAACAGAATATGATGGCCAATAGGTATATTTTGCATCCAGTTAATTAAATTATACTTTAGCCCCACCCACCCTTTTTTTCCCCTCTCTTCAAAAAATGGCTGCCGACAAAAATGGTTCAATGCTGAAAATTTAGAATTCCAGAAATATGCATCTTTATCAATCGCTAAAAATCCAAACAAACTGGATTAAATGTATTTTTAAATCAAGGAGAGGGGGAGGGGTGTCAGAGTTTTAAAACCAAGTATAACAGTACATGTATTTTTCCAGATGATCCAAAAGCGTACTAATGAGAACACAAAGTTAAGAAAATACAAAAAGTTCCATATGTAACCACTGCACAGTTAATTTTTTTTAAATGTGAAATGGACTTAAATTTTATAATAAACTATACAAAGCAAAATTTTTCATTACCTAGAGAGTAATTTACTAGTAATTCACGCCTATACTACAATAAAAAATTTTTTATTGATGGATCTTAAAACATGTTAAAAAAAAAAAAAAAGCTTTACACGTATATTTAAAATTTTTATGTAAGAATTAACATTGCTTCAAAATCCATAGTAATGTTTTATTAAAGAATAGTCTCATAGAAACTAGACCAATGGATAAAAAAAGAAAGCACATATTTAAAAACTAAGAAAGTTAATTTTAAAAATTATGCTTTTATTATGAATGTATGTGTAAAATACAGAAGTAATAAATAAAAAATAACTGATTAATGTGCAAAAATAAATTCCATGAATGGAAAGAAAAAAAGAAGGAAAAAAAAAAGCGTAAAGTACGAACTCAGCTATTGATTTTTCCTCCTTACATTTGTTTAAACTTATTCTTGTTTCTCCTTTTTCAGTTTCATGTTTATTTAATATTTTTTTAATATATTTTTTAAAGAAAAAATTGTGCATAGTATTTTTTTTTTTTTTTGTTTTCATCTAATTAAGAGTGAATATTCTTAATTGTTTAAAAAATAAACTAATGCTGTTAGTTAATGTTGACTGAACAGTCAAAATTAAATATTTTATAAATAACAACAATAGAACCAGGAATTTCCAAAGATGAACACTTCATACCACTCAGGAGTAAGAGCAGTCAAATCGCAAGGAAAAGGGAATATTTTTGCTTTGCATTTTTGTGTCTAGAGATACACCCCCCTTTTTTTGTGTGTGTGTGGGGGGGGGGGGTGGGGTGGAGCGGGAAATTCCAAGGGCAAGTAATAAAATAAATTATTGCTACAAAAATAATGCAGATTTTTTTTCTTTTTTAAACCAGAGTTTAAAACTTAATGTACTGGAGGGAAATGGGAAACCAATTTCAAGGAGGATGGGGGTGAGGAGGGCAGAATATATATAATTTAAGAACTTAAACTTCATGAACTCAAGAAAAACAAATTTTAGTTGATGTGGTAATTTGGATGATTGTTACTACAGAATAACAAGTTGGACAGAAAAGTTATGTGTAATTTTACAAACTTTAAACTGTGTGCTCTACAGAGGTCGAATCAGTAACTTGGGCAGGAGTCTAGATGAAAGATTGTTAAAATAAAATATATATATTTTTTTTGTACTTTATTAAACTCTGTGCTCGAGGGAGAACGTTAATCAGGAGGTTATTTTTTTAAATGGAAATACATCAAAACTGATTTTCACCACTGCACATTTCAATCAAATTCATTTTGCTGTATTTTGTGCTAATAAGAGTTATTTCACAAAAATTATCTGGTTCTAAGGGTTTAAGACGATAGCAATATTATGAGATATGAATAACAAAATAGAGAACCATTTTAATAATAGTTCACCTTATAAATCAAGAAGTACTAGTTACTCTTCAGAGATTAAACATCAGTACCATCAACTGGGATAACTTTGGCCCTTTAAGGTATCTACCTACATTTAAAAACAATTTTGATGAAAATTAGAAAAAAAAATTATGATTTTTTTTAATAGCTATTACACAAATAAAATTAAAGTTTTTTTTTTTTAAGCAGACGAAGTTAATTTAGACAAAAGTTACTTTAAATCTACAAACTTTAAATGAGATTTCTGAAAAATTAGATTTTTATTGGAAAAGGTATGACTATCGCTCTAACTCAAGCTTTTACTATCCTATAACCATGAAATTTTTTTGCGTAGCTTTTTGATAATATCTAGAGTGTAATGAACTAAAGAATTGGGTCCAAGTGATGTATTTGTTGATATATAGCTATTTTTATGAAGTATTACACATAAAATTATTGAAATTTTCTATGTAATTGTATATAATCAGCTGCATCTTTTTTAGGAATTTCATATACTGACTAGTTTTTAGTTCATTATATTCAATAGTGTCTAATATACATATGTTGAAAAAAGGACAAGTGTTATATACATTTTGTTTTCTTAGAGCTGGAGCCATTTTCATTAAAAAAAAAAGTGACCAAAATTTTTTTTAAGTTTCTTTGATATTCTGTGTTAGATAACACTGAAAAATGCCAAAAAAATGTGTCAAAAGTAGTTTAAAAAAGTCTCCAAACACAGTCCGATACCTTAAGAGTAACTTTGGCACAAGAGAGAAAAGATTAAATATTCTACATGTTTTACATCACTTGAGTAAGACAAAGTTTTGCTCTGAAAATATAGGTGGTAGCATTAGCTTGAGGCTGGCAGAACATTGTAAGTATATTTTGCCAAGTTTCTATTATGGCAGCACCAGTCAAACAAAAATGTACGATGACTGAGAATGTAGCCCTTAGAACTTGTCTGCCAAACTGTAAATTGATTTGAACATTGATAAGTACATGTTATTATAACCTTATAAATGTAGATCAAGGCTTAATGAAGTATTATGCTCTTTCCAAAGATAAAACAGTTTTACTACTTGAGGTAACTTTGGCCTAACAATTATGTTTTAATAATAATAAAAAAAAAAATACTTCCTGTTGATGCATAGGTTTTTTTTTCCTTTTAATGTTATTTTGTTGAATTTAAACACTGATATTTTTGAGATAATGTTTTTGTTTAGTTTTGACATTACTAATGAAAAGACATTTGTGCTATACAAGCAATTTTGCTGAAAATTTATCCAGTGTATTGGTTCCAACTGAATCAAATAAAGACATTAACAAAAGATGACTATTGTTGAAAATTATGAATTTGTTCCGTTTAATGGCAATATCTATCTCAGGAGGATTACTCTGATATCAAAAGAGGGTTGCAATGTTCACTGCATGGAAAATAAAGAATTGACATAGGCCACAGCAGCTGGACTATATATGAATGGAACAATACTGTTGCAGAAATTAGTCTACCTAAACTTTTGTCTAAGAGAAACAAGTATTCAGTCCCAGATTATGACAATCTAAGTTAATATTTATGCATTTTGTAATAATTTATCAAAATATGCTAATTTATTGCCTTTTTACATGTTTACACTTCTTATCCCTGTCTTAAAATAAAGTAACATTGGTCCACATCATGTTGTAGACCCTATATAATGTTCATTTTAACACATGGACTAATGTTACCTCAATTCAAGGTAACGATGGGCTAAAACTTTCAAAAACACTTTTTGGTGTTAAAAAGAAAAAAAAAAAAATCAAATATTGTCAAATTTATTATACTGTGGCTCTACATGTTCTTGGCAAACAAAAAATTAACATAATATTCATTTTTAAAATAAAATAAGAAAATGGAAATGTTCAACATGCTACAAAACAAATTTGGGCCAAAGTTAACCTTAGTTGATGGTTCACTTTTTACTCAACCTTATATAACTGCACAAATCTGTTTATGTTTTTAGAAAGGGTACTAGTATCATAAAGGATGTAAATCATTAACAAGATTAGACAGTTAAGTGATAGAGTTATAACTTTCACACCATTTTACATTGAAAATACAAGTACTATAATGTGATAAACAGAATATAAAAATACACTTTTGAGAAAATTAAAAAGTTCATATTTTAATGTGCAAAAGATAAGAATGAATCAACCATCACCAGAAAGATATGAAAAAGAGCAATTAAAGCTCTGTTAAAGCAGAAAAGTGTCTACAAATATTGAAAATTAAAATAAGAATGCAACAGAGCATTATTATTTAATTTTTAAATAGCATGTACTTCAGGAATGTTTATTATATTATCAACATCCCACAAATATGCAGAGCTTCTACACACTTATTTTTATCAGGGTTGCCAAGTTTTTGACGCATGATTTTACCATCATGTCAAAAAACCTCTTTGTCAAAAATGTCAAAAACACATTTAAGAAAATTTGTTTTTACATTATAATTATTAACCCTTAGCACTCCATTGGCTCTGCTACGGAGCCGTCTGTCATAAAGTACAAAAATGTTTGGAGCGCTAAGGGTTAATTTTCATTTTATCTCTAGTATTAAGTTGTTTTGCATGAAATATTTAGTATAAAAAAAAATTAAAGTATATTTATCCAAGAAAAATAAAAAAAATTGCATTAGAATACTAGTATGTATATATCTCTTAGAAGATCTATATAGGCTATTTCCATGAGTACTTGTAGTGTAAGTCACAGGCTACGATTTTTGGCTACCAGTATTTTAGTACGAAAAAATATCATTTATTTTATCGGCACATTCTCATTAATTGAATAAGGCCAAGCAGACTTTTCGAAAATAACGGTGGCAAACAAGCACAGCAATTATAAGGTACTGTGACTTACACTACAAAACCCATGGAACTAGCCTATAATAATCTTGAGCTATTTTGCATAGTTTTAATACCAATGAACTCTGTATAGACATTGGTACATACTATTTACATCCAAATCGGTTCATAAATACCCATGTAAGTATGTGAAAAAAAAAAAAAAAATCAGACCATTTCAAAATGGCAACTATACTAGAAGTTCAAAGTGCTATAAACTCAGCCATTTAACACATGGATAAAACAAAAAAAGTTCTGGAATCTTTGTATCAAGGTCAAATACATAGAAGAAAAATATTTTTCCATTTCTAATTTTTAAGTACCTAAATTTTAAATAAAAAAAAATTAAATGGCTGCAATTTTGAAACATAATGGCGGATGATGCTGGTCAAACTCTGTCGAGATATTAGTATGTACTATGTACACACCAAGTTTGATTCAAATCAGTTCATAAATATGATAGTTACAGCATGACAAACATCAGATATATATATACAGTAGACTCCCATAAATCCACGACCCTAAAATCTGCGCATTTTTTTAGATGTAAAGAATGAAATTAAAGATGGCGCTGAAGTCGATGGCTAACGCAATACAAATAATTCTTTAACAATATATATTTTTAAATCATTTTCAACTTCTTCCTTCTTTTTTAATGTCTTTCGATTTAAATTCCACAGTGTTAAATAATAAGTTTCTTAGATGTACGCGTACGGGGATCGATATTCAGTCAAATTAATCATTATCGTATCATAGTTGCAGAGTAATATAACTTTTAATGGCCGTTTGATAGTGTTTGTAATTTTAGTGGCAGGATAATTTTTGCTATATAAAATTATTTTAATAGTTCTATTACTATATTCATATCCCTGCTAGTTACGACACAAATTTGGGATCTACATCCGGTTTACTAATTACGATGATCGATATTTAATCGAAATAATCATTATTGTATCGTAGTTGCAGCATAATATAACTTTCAATGACCATTTTGTAGAGTTTGTAATTCAATGGGCTGGATAATTTTTGCTGTATAAAATGAATATTTTTTAATTAATCAAGCTTTTTTTTTTTGTTTATTAACAAAGGCAAATATTTTTCTTTATAAAAGGAAGATTGATTTTTCCTTATTATTTATATTTAGCATTGCATCTTAATTATTTACTTTAATATTTTTCTAAAATTTTATTTTACATAATTTTTTTTGTAATAACTTGCTTTTTAACTATTTAAATATTTAATAATTTTAATGTTTAAATTTATCATATGCATTGATTATAATGCTTAACTACCAATCAAATTAATGTTTCAAAAATGTAAACAAATCAATGACCAGAAATCTGCGAAATTCTAGAAACCGCACAACCCCTGGTCCCAAGCTTTGAGGGAGTCTGTATATGTCAACATTTGAACAGTGTTGTTTTGGGGCCTGGAGGACATCGGCGAAAATATACCAAAATTTTCTGGAAGTGCTTTCCTATGGACAGCTGCAATAGGTAGTTTTTTACTTTTTGTAATGAAAGCTACCTAAAAAAAGTTGACATTTTCACTATCTTTGAATGGCTGAAAGAATCTTGACTTTAATTACCACAAGAGATGATCCTCTGATCTAACAAAAAAAGTTGCATCAGTAATGAATTGAATGAAACTGACAATATTCATTCTTATGTATCAACTGAAGAAAGTGATTTTAAGCAGCGGCTTGAAAACTGATAATGATATAGTATATAATAATTGTTTTTTTTTATTGTAAAAGAATGGAGTATTGAAGTATTTATAGAAATTTGTAAGCATTTTTTTATGTTCTTTATATGTATCATCTTTTTTATTTTAGAATATTACTTTTGAAATTTTTATAGAATTGTGTAATAGCTGACATCTCCACTTTGGAGCCAAAAAAAAAAAAAGGCCCAAAAGTTTGACACATATGAAAATACACAGTAATAAAAATTTCAGCCATAGCAATAATAAAATTTCTGTATTGCTATAAAAACTGTGAGAGTTTTGGACATTATATATCTATATATTTACAACAACCCACATTTGTATATATTTACAATAACAATGTTTTATAAATATACTTTACTAATAAAAATAATGGGAAAAATAAAATATTATACATTAATAATATATTACTTATGGAACCTATTAGAAAAACTCTTCATTAATAAATTAATTGTCTTGGTTTGCAAAATTTAAGATACATCTCCAACTCTCTATTTTACACTAAGTATATGCATTACATTAAAATCAGAACTATGTGTTAACTATTCTCCGATTAATGGAAATGTCAGAAATAATTATCTCTGAAATAGTTTGTTTCATTAAAGCAGCATTTTGTCCCAATTTCTTAAAAGTGACATTGTGCATTTATTTTTAACTTTAGGCCAAATGTCATGACAACTTTTTTAACTCCCTGTGATGTGTCACATTACATATACAAAGTAAGAAATTAGTCTAAGAAAACTAATTGAAATTTTTCACTCAAGTCTCAAATGTTCCATTTTAAAAATAGGATTTTCCCAATTATCTTTCAAACACAGGAATTTTGAAAAAAAAAAAGTTTTGCCTAACAATATTTTCCTAAAATATTAAATATAAATTCTTTTCTGGGGTTGAAATTTTTTTTTTTCCTAGGAAGAACCTCCCTGCTAGGGCTGGATTATGTATCAATATCAACAAATATTGATATATATATATATTTAAATTATCACAATAACAAACAATATAGAAGCACTGACTCTTCAGCTATATTCCCACAATCAATATTTAAATTCTGTCTCTTCCAATGTATCCCAAAAAAATTTCTGTGCCACCATGTCAAACCAAAAAAAAAAAAAAAACTTGTATAAATAAATATTTAAAATGATTTTAAAGGAATTTGAAAAGAAAAAAAATTTAGATTTTTTAAAGAATGGCGTATAACAAAAAAAAAATTAAAATTTCTATAATGAACAACGACAATCCTGACATCGCAAAGATCAAAACATTTAACATTTTAATCTTTCTTTTGAATTTATTACTTAGCATAATTATTTTATGTAATTATTAAATTACTTTTATATTTTACTTAATTACTTTAATATTTTATTTTATTGTAAACATTCATTACAATTTCCAATGCTCGGCTATATTCAATTTCTCTATTAAAAATGTGAATGAAACAATGACCAGAAATCGACAAAATTCTAAAATCTGCACTATTTCCAGTTCAAAGTTGCGCAGATTTCAAGCAGTCTACTGTATATAATATTTAAACAAAGAAATTTTCAGTTTTAAAACTTATTCTTTGCTGAATGATTTTTTTTCTTTTTTTTGGAGAGAGAGATTAAACAAGTAAAAATACTTCTCCACAGTCATGCCAAAAACAGAGTGACATCAAAACAACAAACCTATTTAAATATCTACACATCTTACTTAACATGTCAAACATCCATTTTCACACATGCAAATATTCAAAGGCCAGATGAAATATTTTTATACCTGGACTTTTCAAACATTTTGCTAGCTACAGCATCTGTCTTTATGATTTCCTTTAAAAAAGGCACACTGTTAATTGGTAATTACAGAATATTTCGATATCCTCCAAAACTGTGTAAAGAATGTGAAATATGGCTATCATCTGCCAGATTCATTAAAAAACAATTTCAAATCTGGGACTTCCCCCCCCCCCATGTCCATTGCCTTAACTCATGAAGGGTAGTGTGGTATGGTCTATAAAATCACTTAATTTTAAATACCAAAAGCCACACTGGCACCAGAATTTAGAATTTTTTAAAAATATATTGGATTGGCTTATATGTGTGAAATAGCTTTTTTGTATCTACAAATATTTTTTTTTTTCTTTTTTCAAATTCCAGTGTCATTTATTCATTTGAGCATTATTGCAATGGAAATGCTCAACACCACAAAGGGTTAAGGTTGCAGAGTAGAAATATTGCATGCTTGCACAGGGTTGTTAAATACCTGGGTTTTTTCAGAAAAAAAACCAACCCACTGTGTTGTTTTGGGGTTTTTTTGGAAATTATGGGAGGTAACTCAGAATGCTTGGGAAAAAAAAAAAAATATTACTAAATTTAAAGTAGCTAATTGATTACAAATATATATAAATCAATGACAGTAATAAAAATTGTGCTTTGCTTTTAGATAAATTGATTATTAGTAATAATTTATAAAGTATTTTTTATTATTACTAAATAATAGAATAAGCCAAGTAATTCAACATGTCTACATAATTAAATTAGGATTCTAAACATATATGGTAGGTATTTTGTTATGAGTTTCTATTGTATAACATAGAACAGATTACATATCAATTTTAATATGGAAAAAAATGTTTGTTACACATGCTACAGAGATTAACTAACAATTATTTCTTTTAAAAATTGTGATGGTATAATAAGGAATTTTGGTGTGGGAGATGAGGTGATGGTTATATTATAAACTTTATGAGTGGTGTACTGATATTAAGAAATATACTACAATATATTATAGATGTAATATAAATACATTATATATGTAATTTAAAGTTGAAATTTTGAAAAAAAAAATAAAAAATAAAATAAAAATAAAAACCTTGGGGTTTTTTTTTTCAGAAAAAACCCACCCAGGTCTTTTGGGCTGGGCAAAATCATAACCCTGTGCTTGCATAAATAATTGGAATCTTAAATTATCTAAAATTAATGTATCTAACGCCAGGGGTCGATCCAGAGTGATTGCAATATTAAATCAGGTCCCTTTAGAAAACTCCATTCCATAAAATTTTTACTTAGGTTTTAAAATGTACAATTTGCAAACAAAACAAGTTCACAAAAAAAAAAAAACTAACAAAAAGTCTTGTAACTGGATTTCATTTTTCATTACAACATTATTTTTCCCACAAAATAAATTTCACAAAATGAGCCCCAAAGAAAATTCCATCGACTCCTAATATTACAAGACAATACATATGAATATTAAAGTGCCTTTCCAAATTTCCCGATTGTTTCATTTTATTATTTAATCTTGCTTCTTTTTGTCATAAATGAAAAACACCTATATGAAGGTTAATAATTATATAATTTAATAAGATTAGAAAGATGTTATACAGAAAACACTATTTTAGAAGTGGTCTAACAAATAAAATTATGCATATAGCAAGTATTGGATTATACGTAAAACTAAAACACATTAAAAGAGAAAAAAAAATGTACATTGTTTAAAAACAAATTGCATGATTATAAACACCACACTAAATCCTTTCATTCTTCCAGCTAAAATGTCATCTGTGTTCTTAATTTGCAAAAACAAAAACAAAAAAAAAATCTACTGTCATGATACGTATTACTTTAATAATTTTGACATTAGTAATAAGTTTAATCAGGATCGGGTCTTCAAAAATGCACAATTTCATCTTCTGAAATATGAAAATGTGTAGCAATTTTAAAATATTTCGTCAAAACAAATGATTTTGCAAAAAGTGTTTATTAAATTTCGTATAGGGAATGGTTTGAGGTTAAAATGATTAACTTCAAGTCATACAGTCTTGGCGCACAATGATAAATAGCAATGATTAATAATTTTTATTTTCAAATGATTTAATACATTTTTTCTTCATTAATAAACTTGTTTTATTATATATTTTCTTTCATAGAAGATTTTGATTACTCTACTTTCACATTAGTATTATTGCTGATATCTTGTGCACATTTGGTGTCAAAGTTAATTTTTTCGTCTTTTAGCATAGATTACTCTAAAGGTATTCTACAAATTAGGTTGATAGTGAATGCTTTGAAACTAAGGTGGATTGCATATTGGGAACTGCAGCTCTAAACTACAATATTTTTCTGAAGAATTAAGCTGTCAATATCACTCAAAAACAGTCCCTTTAACAAATAAAATATAGTAGCTTTAATATTAAATACTATCATTTAAAATTAACCTCAAATTTAAATTACATTTTTCCCTATAGTCTTAACTATCATGAAGAAATCTGTGCAATTTTATTTATGTTTTTAATTTCCTCATATCACAGTTCTTATAAAATCGAAAAAATTTTTTGTCATGTTTTAATAAACTTGGATGTAAATATTCCAATTTAGTACAAAAATTAGCCATTAATTTATAATAATATTCTAATAATGTACAGCAAAGAGTGAATCAACCTTTTTTTCCTAATACTGCTATAATGTAAATACATATATATATGTATTTTTTAATAAAAATTACATTCTATGACATTGGTATTATTTTTAATATAAAGTTAAAAAACACTCAAATAATTTAACAGCACTTCGATTTTGCATTCATAGTTCCGTTTCCAAGTAACAAAGCAATGAATTTAACACAGACTGCATCTAATAATTGGATCTTTGTGATTGAAAACAAAACTGTTTAAATACGGCCAAATATTTTGGTAACGAATTTGAAGTTATAAAGGGGGGGGGGGGGGACTGACAAATGACATAGAACTCCATAAATCGATAGATAGATATGACTTAATTGACAGATCAGTCCGATAGGAAAAGTAAATAAAACATTCGTATTTCGGAAACCATCAAACCGGGGAAGAAATTAAATTGCTACAAGTCACGTGACAACATTCGGTAACATGGGGTTAATGTTATGTAAATAATTATCTTGTCAGCCAAAACTAATGAAAATAGTGGCAATCGTTTGAGCGCTATTTTACACGCACCTGTGCGGTCTGAAATTTAGTGATAAGCAATCCATTTTTATTAATAATGGCCGATTGCCCCTCCCCCTCCATCAAACCATCAGCCATCTGAAACTTACATAACTTTTTAGTTAGTGATTATTTTGATCTTTAAATCGTACATATCACCGCATATGTAATATTTAAACTGTGTAGACTAACAACATACTAAATGAATGAATATTTCCTGAGCAATATTTTTGCGGAATATTTTCATGTTTGATAAATAACCTTTTAATAAAAATTTAAATAATTTTTATTTTCCGATATACAACTCAGCGCGATTTTTATGTAAACAACAACAAAAAAAAAAAAACATTAAACATAAAAAAAAAAGAATTATTTTCTGACAAAAAAGGTCTGTGGTGCATTGTTTACAAAATAAATATTTTTCTTAATGGCAACAATCATACGGTATGAAAAACGGACCAGATGTTTCTTGTTTAGATAATTTTGGTAAATAAAATTAGTTAAAAACAAAAATTTATACACACTTTAAATAATGACAGTTACTTCCATCTAATCAGTTTGAATTTATTAAACATATTTCCACATCCCAGTAAAAAATAAGATTAAAGTATTACGCAATATACAAGACATAAAAATATATTTTTTTCTTTCCGTGAATAAAAAAAATAAAATATGATATTAAACTAATCGGAGTGCGCTCCTAACAAATACATATTTTTATGGATTTTTTTATTATTATTATTATTACCGTATCGTAAATAAATCCGTATGAATAATAACACTCGGATCCCTTTTATTTCGACTAACTTAAAAATATAGATATGAAATGCCGCAAAAAGATAAGTAAAGAGTTTGAAAGACACATGCATAAATGTTGTTAATTAAAACAAGAGCAGCCACGTATTAAATGAGCTTATTAGTAAATGTTAGTGATAAAAGAAAATAGTAATTTAAAAATCCCAATCAAAATATTACTGCCTAGATAAACAAACATACTTTATATGTAAAACTTACCATTTTCAGCCGGATCTCCTTTTTTAGCAGTTGCTGCATTTCCCATATTTGTTAACTATGGATACAGATATCCTTTACGGTGAAGATAAACTATTATAAATTCTGATGAAGCAGATGGTAAAAACTAGGATTATTTTCACAAACAAGCATTAAAGTACAGTGCCGACAAAGCCATCACGAAACATTAATTCCAAACACTTTACTACAGAAACGCCAGAGCTCGAAATATTGTATTCTTCCGCTGTATATTTCATACAATATCAACAAAGTATTTATCACAGCAGAGTTGTCATTAATTTTTTTTATTAAAAAATTGACACAAATATTCCTATGTAATTCCTTGATATCTCCGCTTCATTTCATTCTCCTAAACCAATATTTGATTACAAACATCGTACTCTTTGGTCACCGTACATATACTCATCTGGCAAAATGGCTGCCAGATATCTGACCTATTATGAGACAAGGAGGAGAGCTTGCGCGCCGGCGCAATTGCTCTCTGCTACTACAAGCTAGTTTCTGCTCCCACTCCGTTGAATTGATGAAGCAGAATAACCATTATTCTTTGCCCGCTAGTAGAGTGACGACGACTACTATTCGGGACACAGCCAACTTTCACCGTCTCAAATCAACCTTCGCCAATGAATGAAAGGTGCATGGGGTGGGGAGGGGGGACACACAATTATGCTACAGCGCTACTCCTCCGCCTTTAATCGGATCCCCCCTCCCAGTTTCTCTTCATAGTAATTTACCAAAAAACTGAATTTCATATCCAAACTTATATTTTTTTACGTACATATTAAGGCAGAGATGAATTCAGAGTGTGTGGGAGGAGGGGGGGGGGGTGGGGCGTATCCCATCAGAGTAAACGAAATGTCCTATCTGAATTTAATATTTTTCTTTCATTAAATGGTTTGTATTTCCCCTGGGAAACCCACTGTGCCCCCACTGGAGCTACAGAAATGTCTGAATTTAACATACACTATGACTGTATTACATAGGTCAATGCTACACTGCTTCTTTCATATTCTTATAAAAATTAGAGTAATTTTTTAAATATTTCTACACAATTTTATACGAGCGGTTTCACTTATTTACAATCATTAATGGACACTCTTCGACATTCTGAGCTCATAATCACGTGACGAGCTCTTCGTCTAAGCTGTGGATGTTTTCTCCAATTTTTTTTTAAAATAGCAAGTGGATGATGGCATTGTCTTGAAGGTCAAACAGCTATAATATATATATATATTTTTTTTTTTTTTTTTTTTTTTTTTTTTTTTACAGTTCTTGGTATAGTGTTAAATTCCAGACTTTTTTCCTTCCTAAAGGGACGGGGTTGTTCTGACCTTCCCAGGTGGGATGGAGAAATTATATCATATCAGTGTATTATACCTAAGATATGTTTAGGATAATTTTAGGTCCTTTAAAAGTTCACAAGCTCACAAAATAATTTATCTTAAAACAGGACCCTTCACAAAAAAATTTAATCCCCAAACAGGACCTTTCACAAAATTATTTGTCTCTTAAATAGACTTTTCACGGACTTTTTTCACTTTCAAATTAAACTTTTCACAATTTTAATCATTTAATAATAAAATCTAGCTTGTAAATAAGCAGTTGAACTCACCAAAGAGCATATTAATTCGCTCTTTATATATGAAAAATAGAACCTGAAGGCATTGATAATTTAAAATTCTCAAAATTTTGACCAGACTTTTCACAAATATAAGAAAAAAAAATACATAATTTCCCCAAAACAGGACCCTGTGAGAAAAGACTGGCCAGACCCCTGGATACATTAAATCACAAATTTAGGAGCTGATAATTGGAGACATACAGAAGATATTTCGGTATCTGCGAGAAGGGAGGTAAATACCTCTGCTACTCCATAATTTCCACACCATTTCAATTTTTTTAGAAAAAAAAATTAAGTTTTCTTGATTATCTATAACTCTCTTCTGCCTAGTAACATCCTATCAGGAAACAATCTGTTCCACGGATTTAACGTGCACTCTACGGGTTGTGCATGGCACTGGCTACGAGTTTGCGATTCGCCTTTTTTAGCTATGGAAAGCTTTAGCTTAGGACAGCGGTTCCCAAACTATGCCTTGCGACTCACTAGTGAGTCGGTGTTTTGGCGGGCAGAAAACTACCGAGATTTCTCACAAAAATATGTCGTTTGTTTCAACTGATTAAAAAAAATAATTTCAATAGCAAATAATATTTCAAGAAAAAATCCACAATTTCCTCCTGGATGAATGCACGAGCAGAATATCCAGAAATATCTAAATCATCTGTATGGTACTTGGTGGGGTTCAACACGATATACTTGTGTGAACATTTTTACATAGCTGCCAACTTTCAACTAATCTTCCGTAATACCTGGATTAGTTTGATTCAGGTTAACGTCATTTCAAACCAGAATATATATTTCATGAATCTTTATTTATTTAATTTCGGGATTGTTACTGGAACATACTTAATTTCATTTCTTTGAAAAAATTCTGGTTCGAAACTCATTAAACCAGGGTCAAATTAACGCATGCATTACGGATAATCGATGTTAGGTTGGCACCTATGTTCTTATTTTACTGTGCATTTTTTTATAACAGTACAGAAAAAAAAAAAACAGCGTGTTAGAAAGTGACCTAAGATTAAAATTATCCGCTTTTAACCCTGATATGCTCTCATTGGTGAACATCAATGTCAAAAATCTCACTGATTATGTTTTAAATAACCATTATACATATATTTCATTATTCTTGTAGTTGGTGGGTTGTTTTATATATTGTTTTAATTATTCTTCTTGTAAACATTTGGATTACACTATCAACAAAACAAGAATTGGTATCTTTCATACGAAAAATTGCCTCTTTTCGTAGAGTTTTTACGATAGCTTATAGCTGCCATACAACGATTTCCATACTGATATACATCGTTATATAAGGTGGGTCGTTATATAAGGTCGCGAAAAAGTTTTTTACTCAAAAGGTGGGTCGAGTACCAATGAAGGTTCTTAAGGCTGGGAACCGCTGGCTTAGGATGTCCTGGTGGTAATCTAGCAGTTATTAAATTTATTCCTCTTCAGTTATTTGTTAAGCAAACCCTTCTTTAAGGTATCTATATACCTTTAAAATACCGATTTTTCGATCGAAATTTAAATTTCCCCCCCCCTCTCTCTCTCTTATATATATATATATAAATGTACACACACAGAGAGAGAGAGAGAGAGAGAAAGAATGAGTAACTTGAATCTAACTTTTAACAGTTTGGACAATACCTAAAATATTATTTCTAAGCATAAATTGTATAAAATTCATATATTAATTATCTATTTTATTTCTTATTTCATTTTATATTACGATATTGAGTTTAGGTTAGTATGGTCAAATTAAATTAATTTCAAATATTTTTTCCCCTTCGTTTTACATTTTTATCTTTTTTTTTTTTTTTTTTTTTTTTTTGCATATCTAAACATTATGATATTGGTTAACAATTAATTATTATTATATTATTTACTTATTAAGAAATTACAATATGATATAAGAATGAGTTAATCATAGAGATTTTATAATATGGTACTATTATTTATAGGAATCATTATAATGATTCATCCATATTAAATTTTACATGTTTCAAATATTTAATACATCAATTACTTATTATATTTAATAATGTTTTTCGTTAAATAAATAATTTGAATTTTACTTATATATCTACTGGGAGCATATGCTTAACGCATCTTCCAGTGGATATAATGCATTTAATTAATTTATAATCACAACAGTCTAATTTTTGCTACAGTCGACTCTCGTTAATTCGAACTCGTCGGGACCACAATAAATGTTCGAATTATCCGAAGTTCGAATTATGGAAAATGTGAAATAAAAGCATGCTTAATATGGTCCTATTACAAAGGAATCAAAGTTATAGTGTTTTTTTAAATCTATTTCGTCTGTTATCATTAGAATATGATTTAATATTAAATTAAAACATATAAATACTTAAACATATTAAATGATTAGAAACAAGCACAATGAAAGAAAAATTTGAGGTGTCACTGATGGACAGACGGGGCACTAAGAAAGTGGATATAAAATGCATTGAATTATATATATACTTGTTCGGAACAATTTTCACAAAAATCAAAGAAAGAAAGTTATTCAAATGATCTCAAATCAGTGAGAAAGAAAAGAAAAAATAAAAATCGGAATTCTCGTTAGTTCGAATTAAACGAAGTCAAGAGGAAATGAATTCGAATTAATGAAAGTTTTTAACGTTATTTTGCCATTGAAAATTTCGGGACTTCATGTTTAGTTCGAATTAAGCGAAGATTCGAATTATCCGATTTCGAATTAACGAGAGTCGACTGTATATCATTTTAGGGGTAACTATAGTGTCTGGTACGTTTTTTCCCTTTTCTATCCATTTTAATAATGTTACGATTTATTTTTAATATTTTTCTCTATTTTATTTATTTGGTTTTATGTGTGTTGGTAGTCCTAAATTCGTATTATTTTACTGTTTCATGGCTAATATAAAGACGAAACCACACAATTTATTTGTAGTTCTAGAGTATTTATGGGCCTGAGGATTCTGCTTTGGTTCTGGGGATTTTGATTGTGATAATTTTAATTATCCGTGTTTCGATGTGGTAGTTTAGTATTAAATTTAATGGTTTGTATATTGCTTTACAATTAATGGTTTTATACACATATATTTAAGAATTTAACTTATCCCGGAAATTTAAAACATTTATATTTCTTACAAACTTAAAAAAATAATAAGTTTTTTTTTTTTTTTCTCAAAAAGTTTTTTTTAATTAATTAATTAAATTAATTAAATTTTATTATTATTATTATTATTATTATTATTATTATTGTAAAAATCATTATTCAATAAATAATAGTTCAACTAACAAAATTTTTAAATTACGTTTCAATATATATTCTAAGGAAGAAAATTACTGTTATGCTGTTATGGTAGATTATATTTATTGTTAAGTTTATGAGTTATACAGTTTTAATTTATGAATTATTAACGTTTTCCAGGAAATGATAGTCTTGTGTTTTTATATCTATAACTTTTAAAATATTCTTGTCCCTGTATATTATATTTAAGAAAATTACAATTTTCGGTTAACTTTACAATATTTTTTAAATTATATACATACATATATATATATATATATATATATATACAGTAAGACCTCCATAACGGACACTCCCGAATAGCGGACACCTCTATTTAACGGACAGTTTTCCGATCCTCACTCCCAAAACCAAAATTTTTGTATGTTTAACCTCTGAATAACGGACATTCCAAATAGCGGACACTATTTTCGGCGATAAAGGATGAAAAAGTATTTTTTAACAAGAAGGAGACGAAAAAAAAAGTTAAAAGGTCTCTAAATTTATCAGGGCAAAGTGTCACAAATTTTGTGATCACGGATTAATGTAGAGGAAATTTCTCGTTCACGTCCATTGTTGAATTCTGGGAGTTGCCTGGGAGGGACATCTCCCAGAGCATTCAAATGTCTATGTCCCCCTGGAAGATTTCATGATTTTAAGTTTTTAATGATCAAAAAGTGTAATCCCTATCCCCGCTCCGAACTCTATAATGACCAATAACATCACATTGAAAAACAAATTACAGGTAATCACAAGCAAAAGTAAGCTTTTGTAACAGGTTTTTTTTATATAAGAATGTTATAAAGAGCAGTTAAAGGTGTGCACAATTTTTAAGTTTCATTGCTTAAAAAATAATTTTAATTTCTCATTAGTCATATAATAGAGATTTTAGAACATATAAATGTCAATTGATGAAATATTAAGCATTTCTTAGTAATTTTTGTATCTCTGAGGTTTTCCCAATAGCGGACACCTCCGAATAGCGGACAATTTTTGCGTTCCCGAGGTGTCCGTTAGTGAGAGGTTTTACTGTATATATATATATTTATCTACGTCATATTTTATTACCTTTTTAACTATAATTAGCAATTTTAAAATTAAAATTTACAAAAATTAAAAATTGTACCGGAAGGATACAGATACCTTAATTTCTCTTTAATTTCTTTATTTTACTATACTTTTAATAGTAACAAAAGTGACAAATCAAAATGTTATATATCACAAAGACAAGCGTTGATCTGCGATCCAAAATATAAAATTTTGTCAAGCGAAAACAAAAGAATACTATACATAATAGTATACTGAATGCCAAAGATCACAATACTTTATTTTAAACCGATATACTATGTTTCATGGTCAAGGTAAAGCGATTCATAGAAACAAATAAAAAACCCTTCTACAATTTATCTTTTAGAATCCTTATATCTTGAAATGCATATATTCATCATCTTATCTGATTATTTACCCATTGCATAACGCTAACAGATTAGCATTAATGAAAATACAAGGAGAAAACAGAACTGACAGTCGCATTTAAATTATGGAGCATTTACCAAAAATGCACATATTAGGAATGGATTCTCTCATCCCCCCCCCTTCCCTACGTTTTTTTCATCTTATATATACTTTTTGTCAGGGGGGGGGGGGGCAGGAAGTGAGGGAAAGATTCATGACACAAACGGATCCGATCCAGAGTCTCCCGGGAGAGAATGGTCATACCTTTTTTGGCTTCACATTCTGCCAGGTCTCTGACGTTAATAAGACGCATGCTTAATGTATATTTCGTTTTTTTTTTTCATCCAGTGTATTTTATTATCTACGTACTTGAGTTATAGACAATTTTTCTTATCTATAGGATAGAAAATGAGCACCACTGTATTAATATTTGTATTCAATGAAAGGGTATGTTGTATAAAAGTATATAGCATAAGATAGGCTTGCACTTTTAATGTGGATAATACAATAGGGGGATAGATAGCTGAGAGACAAGAGTGATGAACAAAAGATAATATCCTGTGATGATTTGTCAATGAACGCGTGTGTCGAATGGAATAAGTGGAAATTGTCCTTTATTTTATTGATGAAAACCCCGGAACATGCGATAAAGCAAAGTAAGAAAGAAGAAGATAATCAGTTTTAAGTTGGAGTGTGTAGGCTAAAAATAACAACTCATGCAGTGCACGCGGTGTATTTTTCTTGTAAAATATGCATAAATGCGAAAGTTTGAGACTAACATACCTTATCATACATATAAAACGTTAAAGCTATATATTAGATGTAGATTTAAGTATTTATTTATTTTATTTTTTTTAAACAAACGAGAGCGGGGGGGGGGGGATATCTGTATCCACAACTCATTTCCTCTATAAACATTTTCACTTATTTTGTTAATGTGAAATAAATTATTCATTCGATAAAGCATTTTTTTTTTTTTTTTTTTTTTTTGGTATCGAAATTACATTTTGATTTGGGCTGAATCATTCAGAGAAGTAACCTATATTTTAAATTTAAAGAGCGAAATATGTTTGAAAGAATCATCAAAGGTGCAAAGAGAAATAATCAATTTTTTTTTATTAATAATATTACTAACTGTCGAAACATAAATGAAATAATAAGAAATGCATAGAAGTATACTAGCATTACTACATGTAGATATTAACAAAAGTAATTGTTCCAACAAAATAATACTCAATGAAAAGACGTACTTTTAAAAAGGGGACAGTTTACCTTTCCAACAATTTTGTTTATTTTTGAAAATATAATTCAATTGGTGAACTCATTTCATTTCAATGTTCAATTAACAGTAAATTTTGAAGAAAAAACATTTTTTCAACTGTATATTTAATGAAAAATTAAAAAAAAAATCATCTTTAAAATTTTTTGAAATTTAAAATTTCATTTTTTTAAAAAACGACTACTGTTTTCAGAGTTGAATTCAGACACTTTTCTCCGGGAGGGACTTCAGCGGCTCCAGGGCGAACAGTACAAGGTGTAATTATCAATAATATTACAGAACTCATCCATTTTTATGATAAAAGAATAAATTTACTTTAGAAAAAATTGAAGATATTGCTGAGATCACTGGTAATCACAATCTTCTTACCAAATATATTTATCTATTAATCAAGCTTTTTTTTATTTAAGTCTGGCTAAGCCTGAAATAAAACTTCCTTATTTTAGGATTTTGATATGAATTAGTAATTTATATTTATGAGGCAAGTTTCATTCAATAATTTAAGAAAAATACATTTCATCTTTATAATGAATATTTAATCGTACATTATTGATTATTAACTTGACCTTGTCTTTTAATAATTAAATCATTTTAAAAATTATCTAAATTTTTATTAGTTTATTACTTATTTTAATATTTTACTATATTGTAAGCATTCCTCATAGTTTCGATTGCATTATTAATTACATTCAAATTACTTTGAAAAAATGTAAACAAAGGAATGATCAGAAGTTTTCAAATTCTAAAATTCGCACAACCTCTGGTCCCAAGTTGAGTGGATTTTAGGGCATCTACTGTATTTAAAGTAAGTAGAAGATCTAAAAACGCAACATTGTGCGTTGTATAGAATTTTACGTATCACATTACGCACATCATTAAATTTACCTCATAAATATAGCCTAATGTGTCAAACATATCAAAATATATTAGAAAATCCCTGCGTTCCTCATCCGGATAATACATTTTTGTATTATATAGATCATTCGACAACTTGTTAAACTTTTTAAAAATAGTGTAAATGTGCCGGACCCAAATCGTTCATTATATTACTCATTTCAAAAAAAAAAAAAAAAAAAAAAACATTTATTGTAATAGCAATTTTTTCAAGAGTCACTAAATTAAGGGGATAAAACTGAACTAGTGCATTACATTTAGATTTCTAGACAGTGGCAGTTTTAATTTGGGAATTCGGGTGCTTCTTCACCGCAAAATTCATTGTTTACATCTGAGAAGTTGTGCGTCATATGGAGAATTGAGTTATACGGAATTGCATTATAAAGATCTACTGTAAACTGTATGACGTTTACTCGAATTCCGGTTTTCGACTGATTTACATTTTTTAAGGGTTGGAGATCACGAAAAACGGTTTTTTTTTCTTCACAAAATGTCTGCGAGTCTGATGTCCTGTATCAGACACAAATCTTCCGGGTGCTCTATCTCGAAAACTAATGAACGGAATTAAAAAAAAAATTATTCATTTAGTTCTTGATAAAAATTTGTGCTGATTAGATTTCGATATAAATAGTTCAACAGGTGACGCTGCTATGCAACATTTTTCAGGATTTCCGCTATCGCTCAATTTCTAGAATTAATGTACGGAATTTCATCAAACTTCAGATTCGGTAAGTCCTTGACATGAAAGTATATTTTTTATATTTTGCTGTACATCGCGGTACAGGTGGCGCTGCTAGGTTGCATTTTTTGCGATTTACGCAATAGCTATCTCCAGAATTACTGTATGGAATTACATCAAATTCAGATTCAGTTTGTCTTTGAGAAGAGTTGACTTTTTTGCGTTTTGGTGTAAATCGCTCATTAGGTGGCGTTACTGTGCAGCATTTTATTATATCCGCAAAAGCTCTATCTCTATTCTAGCTCTACTTCTATCAGAGTTCAGATTCTGTTAGTCCTGGACATGAATTGATACTTCTTAAATTTTGGTGTAAATAGCTCCACAGGTGTCACTGCTATGCTTTACGATTTCCGCAACAGCTCTATCTCAAGAACTAATGCACGGATTTCCACCAAACTTCAGATTCAGTTAATCATCGACATGAATTGGTGTTGTTTACCCTTTGGAGCCAATCGTCTTACAGGTAACGCCGATATGCTGAATTTTGTAGGATTTACGTGATTTTAGAATTAATAATACCTCGAGAACTAATGCACGGAATTTCATATGTTTAGAATCCTCATGATGGACATAGATTGCCATTTAATTTTGGCACTGTGACAGCGAATTTCTAAGTTTTAACATGTATGAGAAAGAAGAAATTTTGATTACTCCACCCGACTGGATTTAGTTAACACATTAACAACATCAAATGCATTTTTGTATAAAAAGTATCAGTAATGTATACGAATAAGTTTTCAAAATGTAAACAAGATATTTTCATATTAGTCGCATGCCAGGAGTTAACAGCCGAAGATTGCGCTCAAAATTGCGATACTTACAAAAGTGTTTTAACTTTTGATAAATTTCAGAAGTTTCACTGCATAGATCGATTACATATCTGAAAAAATTGCATTTAATTTTTATTCTTTTATTTATTTTCTGATGAAATTTTAATTTCCGTCAATATGACGTCATCGTTAATCTCTGGTATGTCTGTGCTTTTATAATATAATTTTGTTAGATGCGCAAGAGGTATTAAGACCAAAATTGCGGAATCCGAGTCGAGTCCATTTTTGAGCAAAAGAGTCGAAGTCGTTAAAAAACAAGCCGACTCCGACTTTTTTTTTCGTTAGACAGTTTAAAGTGAAATTAAATCAGTTATAACCAACTTTAAATCCATAAAAGGAATTGTTATTTTTGATTTATATCGGGCTCCCCAGTAAAACTTTCCCCAATATACTGCCCAGCGTACATTGTAGATGGAAACTGTTTTTAATTAAAAACTCTAGTAGACCCCGAATTATTTCCGAACAACTGAAATTTTAATATTTATTTATTTTTTCCCTTTCCATCGAAATTTTTCTGCTCTGGGAGAAGTCTCTTCAGGAGACGAATTAACATAAAAATACAATGATGTCCACGTTAAGTTTACGGATCCAAAATAGTAAAATTTCGGTTATGTTTTCTTATTTAGATTTCGACAGTTGGGTTTTTTTGGTTTCGTAGGACGTGAAATTGAAAAATTTGGAAAACGGGAAATATCCCCCCCCCTTTTTTTTTCCTTTCAAAGCTCTGAGAATTGAATTAATATCAAAATAGTTCACCTTATTTTTCTTGCGTTCCCTCATAAATTTAACCAACAGCTACACTAGTATATCAGCCAGCCTGGAGTCGGAGTCGTAAAAATTTACGGAGTCGGATATTTTTTCCACTGACGCCGCAGCCCTGATTAAGACTTACTTTAATCTCATGAACATGTAACTTAAAAGAACTTTGAGGGAGAAAAAGAGATGAAGATCCATATATATGTCTTTATTATTATTGCTTAAAATGTATTTATACATTCTTAGTAGAATTCTAGCAAACTTGTGTAAAGATCCGATTATTATAAATGTGTGAAAAAGGTTTTAACTGCATCTATTTCCCCTTAAATGCACCAGAGTTGCAATATTTAAGGGCAATTGAGATTTATGATTTTTTAAAAATACATTTTGAATCCTTTATTTTTACTATTTTTTTCTATGACAGCTAGAAGTTAAAAATTTGTAAGTAATTCAGTTTTTTTTACATCATACTGCATTACCATCATTACCACATAAATTTTAAATTCAGTTTTCTCACAATGTTTTTTGAACTTCGATGTACTTTTTCTCTGAAACTGTTATACATTGTCTGCAATCTTGCATGAATATTTTACAAATAAGCTTTATCAATCTGAAGTAAACTCTCGTTACTAACATGCACATAAAAGTTTTATTAAAAAGTTTTTCTTTGGAAAAATACAAGTTTCTTGTTATTTAAAAGAAATTTTCATTTGTGTAAAGAATATCTGTTTATAAAATTGACTTCACTTTATCAGGAGTTACTTATATTATGCATGTAAAAAATTCCAAGTGATTTGGTAGTTTCTCAGAAAAGTTACATTAATTTAATATAATAAATATAGTGCCTTCTAAACTCCATTTAAATTATTTTCCCCCATTTTTGTTTTTCTCTCTGTCAGTATGATCAAAATATTTGAATGTAAACATACTTTTCAATCGACTGGCTTTTTCCTTTTTTAAGCATTTAAAAAAATAGATATTTTTATGCATGTGTATAATTTTTTTATTAAAAAGTTTTTCTTTAGAAAAACGCACGTTTTTCGTTATTTAACACGTTGATTGCCACCGGTGACTAACTTTCCGTTTAGGTATTATATTAGAAGAAGGGGGGGGGGGGAAGGATTGTATTTTGTGCTTATAATAACTAAATAAATAAACAACGTTAAAGAGCACAAATATTTGTGCTCTTTAACGTTGTTTATTTATTTAGTTATAGGTATTATATTGTTTTAAGTAATTACTGAAAAGTTATTTAAACTTTTATTTATCACAGGATTATATTTTCTTAATTACTTAAAACAATATATTTTTAAAGCTTTATATCCTATTTTACAGTCAGTCAGTCATAAGTGACTGACTAAATGGAAAGTTCAGTGTCAATTATTGTGGCACTCAACGTGTTAAAAGTAATTTCTATTCCATTTTTTTTTTTTTTTTTAAGTAAAGAATATCTGTTTATAAACTTCATTTAACTTTTTTAGGAATTATTTATGTTATGTATGTAAAAAAATCCAAGTGATTCGGTAGTTTCTCAGTGAAGGTACATTAATATGAGAGATATAAGGTCTTCTAAACTCCTATTAAATTATTTTTTCTCGTTTGTGTTTTTTCTCCATGAGTGTGATAAAAATTTATAAATGTCAACATACTTCCAATCGACTGGCCTTTTTTTTTTTTTTTTTTTGTGCATTTCAAAAAATTAGGTAAATTTTTAAATAAATTTTTTTTTTATTAAGAAATAAATTTTAGTTATAAATTTTTATAATTAACAAATTTTAACAAAAAATATAAATTTTTATTAAGAAGTATTTCTGTGGAAAAAATGCAATTTTTTCGTTTGCATAACAGGTTGAGTCACCGGTTTTCAAGTAACGCAGGGAGCTTTTAAAGTACTTTTTGAAACCTGTTACACAACAATCTCTCTGTAAGGCGGACTCTATGTAAAACGGAAATCTGTCTATCTCGAAAAGGTTTAAGCTCCTGCGAATCCATTAGACAGAGTAAAATATGTCTAAAACGGAATATTGTCTACTACGTAAAATCTTCTCGTCCCGATCGATTCTGTTATAGACAATTTGCTGTAGTTTTATAGCTGTAAGGTTGTGCGCAACAATTAACGATTTTTTTTTTTTTTAATGAATAAAATGGTGCGTTATTACGTTTTTATTTATTGATGTTAAAACGGATCTTGGTATATGACAAATACACTGCTAATAATAGTTTCTGAAGAGCATATTTAAATCGAATAACTCTATGAAGGAAACTATACCTGAAGAAAACCTTACAATTTAAAGGTATACCGTAAACCTGATGAACCCATCTTAAATAGTTTTCCTTTATAAAACTGTTTAACAATTTGGTCAAAAAATGTATCGTCAAAACGACAAATTAAAAGCTCAAAGGGCACAAACTTTCATTATAACAATATTTTACTAGTTAAAACTTACATTTCTGTGTCTAATCATTGCCAAGTGACTTATGACAGTCAAATTTTAATAAACATTTAATTTTAAAAGATAATTTTGGAAATGTTGAGATAAGTTTTTAAATATTTTGCATAGTCGCAAAATTTCCCGATCAATAGTTTCTTCTCTGTAGCAGTACTTCTAGAGAAATCTTTTTTTTAAAAATAAATATGAGAACTAATTAAATAGATTAGAGCTACGTGGGAAAACTATTAAAGCTACATTAAAATCTGTTTTCTAAACATGTGTTATCTTTCATTTCAAACTCGTTATTTTTTCTCCTGCTTATTTTAAATATTTTAATAGCGACCTGTTTTTAAGTTCATTTAAAGCATCAAAAAGTAATTCACGTAGTTATAGGCGTGATGATATAAACATTTCGAATAAAACATGAAATTTAAAAAATAAAAAGGCCTTTTATTTTATTTTTTTAACCCTTTCGGGTCCGAAATTTTTTTCCATTTTGAGAGCAAAATTACTTTTATTTTATAATAACATTTATCGTAGCTATCTAAATATCATTGTGTGAAATCTAATGAATGTGATTATTTTTGTGCACTATTCAATTCATATTTATGTGATAATAATAGACTAATGAAAATTTTTTGAAGACATTTGGAAAATAATATATTACAAAAGAATTTGAGAGTGTACTATAACTTTAAAGGTTTTTTTTTTCATTATTATTATTATTATTTTTTTTTTAGTTTTATCACGCATAATTGGTTTAGAAAATAAACTTATATTTTAAATTTAAAGAGTGAAATATATGTATTATATAAAAGAATCGTCAACGGTGCAAAGAGAATTAAATAAACTTATTTTTATTATTATTTAATGACAGAACATAAATGTAACCATAAGAAGAAAGGCATAACCATATACTGTCGTTTCTATTCTTAGAAAATAAGTAATTGTTCAGACAAAATACTACTAGATAAAAAAAAACAATGTACTATTAATAGTACACCAGGCCCGAAAGGGTTAAGCGAGCATTACTGGCCAAATGCATCCTTAATCCTTCCGGATTTGGTGGTACATGTCAACTAATCGAATATTAGTTTGTTTTAACAAGTACTTTTGCTACTGTTTACATGTAGTAATGTTAGTATGTGCCTATGTATTTGCTATATTACTTCATTAACGTTTAGGCCCTTAGTTACAATAATAACTATTTGCTTAGTTCTCTTTGCCCTTTTGCTATTCTTTTATTTTAAACATATATTTCACTCTTTAAATTTAAAATAAAGGTTATTTTCTTGTAAGCATAAAGTATAATAAAGCGCAAAAAGTATTAGAAAGTTGTAACATCAGTTAAATCTTGTTGCAATATATTCTCTAAACTTCAGAAAAAACTCTTCTTTAGACTATTGTAATTTAAATGACTTGAACAGTAGGCAAAACAACATTTTTTTATGGTTCAGACAATGAAACATTCATTAAACTTTAATCTATTTGGATAGTTAGGTTAATTTTATTAACGTAAAATAATTTATTTTTCTAAAAATTTGAAAAAAAAAATCGGACCCGAAAGGGTTAAGGAGGTTATAACCTAGACATAAAATTTCGATTTTTTCTTTTAGAGATTTTATTAACTGAAGAGCTACTTTATGGTGCTAGAATAAAGATGTCTATTGTAAGTAAACAAAATAATAAGTACTTTAGTGTAATTCATAACGCAAAACTTTAAACTCTTTTCTGAAAAGTGTATTTTTCAAACCGGTGGTTATGATTACTCTAAAATATTGAATCGATTCCCTTCTAATTTTGTCAGCACTTTTCTTATATAATTAAGAAGTTCTTGAAAGAAGGATTTTTCCAGTTTTTCTTTCTTTTCCAATCGTCAAAAAATAACTCAAGATAAAAATTGCATTTTTTTTTTTGGGGGGGGGGGGGGAGGGGGAGGTTAGGCAGCCACTTTAATAAATCCCTTCTCGT
This sequence comes from Maratus speculifer, assembly GCA_964019185.1. Lineage (NCBI taxonomy): Eukaryota > Metazoa > Arthropoda > Arachnida > Araneae > Salticidae > Maratus > Maratus speculifer. The sequence goes on from OZ025293.1 coordinate 354,161,636, forward strand.
CCAGTTTCAAGAATGAATCTTATTTAGTTTAAAATAGTTAATTATTTTTTTAATTTCATTTAGGCCAAAGTTAATCTAAAATGGACACCGCAAAGCACAGAAAGGAAAAAAAAAAAGAAGACAACTCATAAAAAAAAAGCGGTAATAACTTCAAATATGTATGCATATTAAAAAATATATATATGCATCAAATTATTTTTAAGTAAATGTATTATGAATTAAGAAAAGTCAAAGAAAAAAATAGCTTATTAATTAAAAAATATTAATAAAATGAAATATTTCTTTCTATCGCATAACTATGTGCAACCACTAAAAAACAGCTATTCTTCTAAGGAAAGACCCGAATTTTTTTCTTGAGGGGAAAGAGCGTTTTTTGGGTAGGCATTCTGCTTCGAATTTTTCGTTCTCGAATATTGAAATTCTTGCACAGCTTCACTTCTTGGATTGCGGGTATTTGGATTTGAACCAACAATATTCCCCTCCAAATTTTCAAGCAAGAACCTTAGTTCTTTGTGGCAGAAAATAAATAATACACAAACAACCTTTAATCACGAACAGTATTTTGCGTAAATATTAGGTTGTTGAACTGTAGTCGAGAAGGTAGAAAAATAATATGTACACATATACAAACTTTTCTTAGTTTTGTATTTTCGCCAAATGAGTGCCAAAATTTTCCTTTACTTACTAATTACAGATTTTACATGTTTGCTCATAATTGACAATTTTAAAAGGTTACTAAGCACAACCTCTTATTAAATAGCATAAAACAATAGTCAAGCTTTAAGGGGGTCCGGTACACGAAAATCTTCAAATTTTCTAAAACAATTTTATTGCAATAAAACTATCTGTTCTTTTCTGTTTAAAATGACGTTTAAATTCCACTTCTATCTTAATTGGAACGGGAAATATTAATTTTTTCGTTTTAGCTTGTTTTCAAAAGGTAGTTTTCAAGCAATGGTTGTTATAATAACGACTTCTTGTGAAAATGCGTTTTTCTTCAAGATAGGATTTTTCACCATTTCTCACATTTAAACTGTTATAATTCAAGAACCGTTATAGATAAATATTCAAAACTTGGAACATCTCTTTTTCAATTATTTAATTTTGATGCATCAAAATTTGAAACTAATGTTTACTTTTGAAATATGTTTAGGTTACACCCCTTTTAAAATTTTTGCGTTAAATATTTTTTTTTAATTTAAATTAATAATTTAAAAAATTCAAAATTAAACCATATTTCTGTTTATTTAAAAGAAAAAAAATGAAATTCTACAAACAATATTTAAGAGTTAAATGATTTTAAATTGCCCTACATTTTTAATAAATATTTAATTTAAAAAAAATTCTGAGAAGTTTTAATCGAATGTTGTAATTATGTTTACAAATAACCATCACAAAAAATTTCAAAATTTTAACTCAAATGAAAATTATTTTAAAATGTGTCCTGGACCCCTTAATTTTAAATTGAAAATAGTTTTCCTGCTATTTGTTGTATGATAAACACAGCAAGTAAACTATATGTATGAGTTTCCTGATAAGTATATTCCTCTTATAAGAAAAAAGACCCATCATTACTGAAAAATCTGTAGCTGCAATATCTCCCTCAATCTTCAAAATGTATGTCTCGATACAGATAGAAATTTTTTAACTTAAAAACTGTGACTTTCCGTTCTTAAAAAAATGGTAGATTGTAAAAATTTGTAAAAATCAAATTATCATATCTCAGTAAATTATGGTAGTAAAGTTTTATGCGCTTCATTGCATGATTTCTGCAAATTTAAGAATGTCTGGACCATTTTCGATTGAAGCGGCAATTACTCCCACTTCTGATTTTGAATCAGCTGTATTTATTAAAAGAATTCAAAATAAGCTTCAATGGTGGCTGTTTGTTTGAATCAATGGTTTATGAAATCAAACTCTTGAATCAAATAATTGAGAACGAATCGATAATCAGGATATTTTTTTTTCATTGTATATGTTGGAATTAGCCTTATTGAATCCAGAACAAGCAAAGCTCATTTAAATAGCGGTTGTTGTAAATACAATGTAACTTAGGAAACCCACGTGGTACATTAAGAGGACTCTTCACAAAAGTCACCATTAGAAAGCATCTAATGGTTCATCATGTCAATCTATGGATAAATATACTTTCCCTTTTGTGTGTATAATATTATAAATAACAGTATGACAATTTCTGCAATATGTAAAATACGTATAACACAACGTAAAAATACGTTAAATTAAGGATATTAAATAAGCTTAAAATTATTTTAAAACTTGGTTTAAAGTTAAAGATGTTTGCAAATTTACTAAGTTATTACATACAAAAATGTTTTAAAAATATTTAAGCATCGTAGAAACAAAACAGAATAAAACCATAGAACCCAAAATTTCCTTTTTTTCTGGAATAAAAGTAAGGATTTAAGTTTTTAGCAAATGTAGTTAAGTAATTTTTTGCAAGTAAGCCGAATTCTAAACGTGCGGAAGAATGTAGTAAGCTAGGTCGGCAGAGTTAAATGCATGGGACAGTTCTTCTGAAATATCTCCCTTGCAATTCACTATAATTTGACAGCTTTAGGTCGATCTGTATAAAGACCACTTTTTACTTTTTTTCAATTTTGATTGCAGTTCTTTTCTTTTCTGAGGACACATTCGAAACTAATCCGAAAGTGAAAGTACTCTTATTTAAAAAAAAACTGCTACTAAAATCCAAATTAAAACCAAAATTGACAAAGTAAAAACTGGCCGGTTGTAGATCGTCCTCAACTATCCTATGCAAAAAAAAAAAAAAAAAAAAAAAAAAAAAAAAAAAAAATCCATGTAAAAATATAAAAAATTGGAGCGAGATATTTGAAAAGAGCACCCCCCCCCCCCATAGACTCAACATTATCATATGGGTATTTTCAGTGACTAGTGTGGGGCCTTAAGACTTCTGTCTCCATCAGGCGAAGCGCTCGCGATATAATGCTAAACCTATAGGGAGGTTATTTTCTAAATATCTCGTTTGCATTTCGAAATTTTTTTTTCATTGGATAGTTGGGGGTTTATCTTTAGATTGCTCATTTTTTGCTTTTTCGATTTCTGTTGCAGATATTCTCAGAATGACACTTATTTTCAGAACCGGTTTCAAAAGTGAAAGTAACTTAAAAAAAATATATGCACTCAACTTCGAAAAAGTAAAAAAGAGCGATCTTGAGATGGACCCCAAATATTCAATAAAAAAAAAAATTAAACGTTGAAATGCAAAAAGAGATATTATGAAATAACCTCCTCATAGATTTAGCATTAGCTGGCGAGTGTCTTTGCCTGCAAAGACAGGAGCCTTAACGGTGCAGCGATATTTGCGAAATCGCATTAAAAATAACCGATATTGACACACATTTTTTTGGAAATTCAAAAAAGATTTTAATTATTCAGACGATAAAATTATTATTTGTACGTCTCATTCCCCCCCCCCCCCCCCTCACATTTTTTAACAAAATAAAATTAGGGAGTTAAATTTAAGGATTTGTAAACTATTACTTTAATGCATTTTTATAACGTGAATAGGAAAACAAAAACACAATAATTGATTTTTCTCATTTTAACAGTCAAATAAACAAATTTTTTAAAAAAATGCAAAAATGGAGTATGTGTACAACATTTTGCGCACTTATAAAACATACTATTGTATAATATTAACAATTCAAAGGATTTTTTAAAAGTGACTAAATAATTATCGGTTACATACTTTAAAAATTTTGAAACATCTAATTTTTTTGGAAGAGTTATTGAGAACGTAACCTAAAAGTAAAAGAAGTATCATTGAATAGGAAAAATATTACTGGGCTCCACAAAAAAGTAAAAATTTTACTGCGACATTTAAAAAAAGGAAAGAAAAAATTAAATTAATCATTTAAAATTGCTGGCGATAGCCTCAAAAAATAGGAGAACCTGGAAATCAATATTTATAATTTTTAAGTAGATATTTTTTTTTCCCCTTTCCTTTTCACTGAACTCATAATAAGACTCCCAAAGCTTAACCTTATAAACAATCTTTTCTTTAATGTTTACTCAAATAACGTCGAACTAGAATGAAATAAAATTGGTAATTTAACAAATTATAATAACCAACTGGAAAATGAAACTAATTAATTTGGCATGCTAGATTCAGCTGACAAAACTTTACATGATTTAAGTTTAGCGGATTCAGATTAGAGTCTATCCAATGAAAATAAGTGATCAGCTAAGGGTTTAATAATAAGCTCGATGCAGCTGAGGGTATTCGGTAGCTTCAGAGCCCCGAGTCTACCTTCCTGGTTTTCGGTGTCTGATTTAATCAATTTTCATTTTTAATTTGTCCGGTATCAATTTTTGATCCCTCCCCCCTCCCCACAACCTGGCTACCGCTAGAGACTGCTATTCGGGACGCGAATTTTTGAACTTGGCTTCCGGAATCAGCAATACTTAACCTGCTGTCCGGGACACAGGTGGCCCTTCTGTGTGGCTTCTATTTGCGGCCCGAGACATCTACTTAATCAAAGTTTATAAAGTTAATTGATATCTTCATAAAAAGTAGTTAAGATCTTCATTGCTGTTTTATATTTTTTATGGGAAGAAAATATTCTGTCCTGTTGCTGCCACAATGTTTATTGTTTGTAAATAGTAGTGTTAATTTTTTTAGCAGCGTTTTTTCCCGCCAAATATTCAACTCTACTAGAAAATTAACTTTGCTATATTGCTTTGTTATACTACTTAGGCTATCTTACTAAATAAATTATTTTTGTTTTTAACATTTTATAAATATGAAAACAACAACCCGTTTTTAAGTGATTAAAAAATATTTCTTCAGCAATAAAATAAATATTTCATATACGTTTGAAAAGCGCGAGCATTTTAAAAACAATCATAATTTTATGAATATTAACTGAAGGACAAAAACTTAATCTCATTTCATATACATTCATATTCGGTACTAAATGTAATAAAGCTCGTAAAAAACTATTCATTTTCGCAAAATCGTGCGTGCAATATGCAAAATATCGTTTTTGAATAAAATTGCTTTAAAATAAATATTTCCACGTTGTATACGGCGATAGCTGAAGTTTTTTTTTAATCAACAGAACTTTTGTTTTAATAAATTTTTCAATGCTGTTCAATTCAATTCAAACATTTCAAATTAACAAAATTTTAATGAGTGAATAAAACAGTTTTATGTACATGCGTAGCACCTATTGTGTAAAACGTCCGTTTGTCCGCATGCGGCACAAAATATACCTAATCGAATGGTTTTAAAATTTAATATATAAATTCACTGCAGAATTTTGTCGAGTCATTTTAAATTCTATGAAAATCTAATCAAAACTTAAAGATATTAATAAAAGTTTTCTTCATCCTATTAAATCTGTCATACACAATTCATTGAATGATATCATACAAGGTAATGATTCAAGGTTGCCATGGTAGTTACGTCCTATTTAAAATGAAGCCATTATTTCCGTATTACTGAATTTAAAAATCATAATAAATTTTCTACTGATGCATTTCTGCATAAGAGTGCAACAACTATTGCACCAAGATCTGAATATTTATAAAACTAGTTATTGTATAAATGCATCTTATTCGACACGTTTGACTAAAATTTCACACCTTTTTTTAAACTTTTATTTGTTGTAAAAGATCAATTTATAGTTTAGGAACTGCGGAAACCATTAAAATACATTGAAATAGATTTAGAGAACTTCTCGTTCCCAAGAAAAGAACTTCTATATCAGCTATTTTTCATACGATTTCGCAGCTATGTTGACATTTAAATGGCTATAAAAATAAAATTACATTAAATGTAATGTATTAATGTAGCAGTCCCGTAAATTTCTACAACTTATATAAAAAAGTTAACCTGTTTTTATTTATAAATAACCTATAATAAGTATGACTAATTTATATATTTTTCAATTAAAGCAATAATCTGTAAAAATTACCAGTGTATATGGCTTCGTGGAAAAAGCTCAACAAAGTTGCTTAAAAATTATATATGTTATTGTTAATAACTATAGTGGAGAAAGCTTCATAGTGAAAGAGGGGGCTGGGGATGTTACTTTGCTTTACTTTCAAAACATTTCACTTTCCCTCAATTCCTATATGCAATGCGACAAATTCATATTTATTTTATGTAAATATATATTTAAGAATTTGTATAGATTGATGTTTCTGGACCAAAAATGCGACATTATTCAATTCGGCAGGAATTTTAGATGTAAGGCAACAAAGCTCATGGAGAAATAGTGTACAGTTGCGTGGAAGGATCAACAGTTATTGTTTTTAGTATATATAAAATATGTTTACTGTGATGATTGATGTGGAATATCGAAGCCTAATGTCTTAGATACCTACATACTCAATTTCAGAACCATAGCTGAACCGTAATAAGCAGCACATAATCTGGAAACATTTGGTAAGTTAATGATTTTATTACTATGTATTTTTATACCAGTATTTTTTTAGCACCAGAATGTATAAAATTGTGTACTAGATTTCCCCGCATAATACTTGCACAGCTAAGGCTTTCACAAAGAAAAATTGGCAAGATAAGTGTGACTATTACGCGAGTAAACACTGTAGATTTTGCTAGCCAACCTCGTAAGCTACATGTGGTTTCTGGTTTCATTTCAAGCTTCTGCAGATGAAACATTAAAAATTTTTAATTTTTTAGAAATTATATCGTGTTATACCATGCTTATTCCTGCATAAGACTGAATATTAGAGCGTAAGCAAAATGCGATCCTGTGTTAAGTGAAAATTGCGAGTATGAGTTAAAACAGAAAAATTAGGCCCGATGACTGAGGGATAAGTTTAGATAGAAAATCTCGCTGGCAAAATGTGAAACAATCGTTAAAATTTATTTTTTCAAGAAAAATCATCCACTAGTGTAATATTACTTGGATCGGGGATAAATACTGGAGCAATATTAGTAGAATATGATTGTAGTGTCACAGCCAGTATCAATCACGACAACATCATCGGTAGAGAGGGTCATTCATTGCATCATTGTTATTCATTAATTGCACACATTTATGGTTTCAAATGCTCATAAAGTAAATTTTAGTAAATACTACCTCTGACAATAAAGTTCGGTGAATAGCCCTGTAACATTAATGTAGATGAAATATTAACGAAAGTTACCATACCATCCTTCGAAATAGTCATCTCGCATAACTATGCATCGCTGAGATCTGCTATACATGTCCTGGGAAATTCGCAAGAAGTAATCTTTTGGGATGAGGTTTAAAAGCTTCGTCACGTTTCGTTGGATGTCAGCAATAGGGTCAAATCTCTTTCAAAGAGAGTTTGAGTCGTGAAAATAGGAAGAAGTCTGGAGGATTGAGATCTGGCGAGTATGGTGAATGTTCAATTTGTACCACCCCTCATGAATTTCTTTCGGTGTCTTGCAAAGCTTAAAACCAAACTTTAAACTGATCTTTGGTTCGTTCATTTTCCTGGTCTCAGTTAAGAGCCAACACACTGAACAAGCACTTAGTAAATCACGTCTTACACGGAACATAAACGACACTCAACTGAACAACGTTGGGCGAAGATGCTCAACACTTGCCTCTATGCAGGTGCAGCGTTTTGTTTCCCCGGTGTTGCCAGATCGGCAGTTCTGAATTCATTCACCGAACTTTATTGTCAGGGGTAGTATGGGACATGTGAAAACCGACGTCAGGGAAAAGGCAAGCATAGAAAACAGAATTCAGCTGTTTTAAGGCTTCATTAAAAAGGAGACCTTCAACCTGCAGGGCAGAAAAAAAGAAAGTGGGATAAACAAAGAAGTGCTACAGTAGACTCCCTCAAATCCGCACACCTTCGGACCAGAGGTTGTGCGGATTACAGAATATCGTGGATTTCTGGTCATATTACTTTACGTTTTTTAAAAACTAATTTGAATGTAATTAATAATGCAATCGATATTACAACGAATGCTTACAATGTAGTAAAATATTAAAATAATTAAGTAATAAAGTAAAATAATGAAAATTGAGATAATTTTTGTAATATTAAAAGCAAAGGTCAAGTAAATAACCATCAACGTACTGTTAAATATTCATTATAAAGAACGGAAGCATTTTTTCTAAATTACTCAATGGAAGTTGTCTCATAAAAATACAGTACTAATTCACTTTAAAATCATAAAATAAGGAAGTTTTGTTTCAGCTTTACCCAGACTTAACCAAAAAAGCTTAATTAATATATAAATATATTTGGTGAAAAGATTGCGATTACCAGCGATATCAGCAATATCTTGATTTTTTTTTTTTTTTTTTCAGAAATTTATTTTTGCATGAAAAAGCATGAATCATATTAACGAAAAATACGTAATAAAAATATATGGAATTGATATAAAAATAAAAAAGTCAAATTTTGTTCCCACATCTGAACTGAAAGTTTCACTGTTTACATCTGTAAATTATGTGCGGATTTTAGGGTTGTAGATTTTAGGGAGTCTACTGTAGTAACACAAGTATTTTTCTGTAAATATTTCTCAGTCTATTTTAATTAACTTATTTTGAACTGAAGAAGATGCTCCTATTATGACGCGTTGAAACATTTGTATGCTAAAAAGGCTTTTCTGTTTATGCTTGTTTTCACTTTTATTTTTACACACCATCTATTTACCTTAATAGAGGGTTCATACGAGTCAATTTTTTGGCAGACGTGTTTTTCTAAATAGTAGATTATATAATACAAAAAGTGAATTAAATTTCTTCTTTTTTCCTTCCTTTATTTAGGACATATATTTGCGCATACCTGAAACTACCTTACTTAAAAAAAAAAAAAAAATTCATTTTTATAAACAAAGTAATCTTTTCTTAAGAAAAGATGTTAGTTTCATATTTTTAACAGATAAGTGGTTCTTGTTCCAGTTTAAAAAGACGTTGGCGTGCTTACAGATCCTAAAAACAGATCATCGTAGGATTAATTCCAAAAGTTTTTTCCACATTTTTACCTTCAGGGAAGATTTATGTAATTCTCTATTTATTAAGAGCTGCTGTCTGACATTTTCGTTTATTTTATTTCATATTCCCTCGTTTCTCTTCATATCTAACTCGCGAAAAATTTCCTCCTAAAATAAAAATTAATAACTGATGACTAAATAAATGTCGGTAAAATTTTTAACTGTCACATCAGCCAAAAGAAAATCAGTTTGCAGTCAAGGAGAAAATATTATCAATTAAATTTCAAGAGGATTAATTAGTGATAATTTACTTCACTCCTTTTTTTTTTCTTCATAAATAATCGTTAAAATTTCATTATACACCATTTATTATTCAATTATTGCTTTTATTTATAAATATTCATCATCAGTCAAATGAAAATAAGTTTCTTAAAATTAATTACATTTTAAGAAGTTGCATTACAGACAATTTTATTCAAAATTATTTTTTGCTCCCACCATTTCTTTATACGTTCGGGAAAATTTTAGAATAAAATAAAAGGCAGTGGCAATTAGATAATTGCCAAATGTCATACGATAGAAAATCTGCTTCCTCGCACCCCCCCCCCCCCCCTAAGAAAGATAAAATTATCTTCAATTAAATTCTAAGATGACGCATTACGTTAAAAACAGTTCTTCCATTAATTTTATTTAAATATTATATATATACCGGATGTCCCAAAAATGACTGATGGATTTTAAAATTCAGTAACTTGCAAACGGCGACATCTATTTAAAAATTTTTTGCAGAAGGGTTATGTATAATGTCAGGAGTTTTTTTTACCGTAATTTTTTTATTTTAGTTTGAATTTCAAATAATAGGTGGCGCTGACGGCGATTGAAGGCCAGGTCGACGCTTCACTCAGCACTGATCACCTGGCCTTCAATCGCCGTCAGCGCCACCTATTGTTTGAAATTCGAACTAAAATAAAAAATGACGGTAAAAAAAACTCCTGACATTATGCATAACCCTCCTGCAAAATTTTTTTTAAATAGCTGTCACCGCTTGCAAGTTATTGAATTTTAAAATCCATCAGTCATTTTTAGGACACCCGGTATACAGGGTGAGTCATAAATATCGAAACAATAGGCTATCTCCTTAAATATTGCCCATAGACCCATACTTCCAATTGCAAAAATTCATAAAAAAAGGTGAAATTTTTGATAAGATAAATTGCGACTTCATGGGGGGTCTAGTAGAAAAAGTACGAAAATTAAATTTTTATACGGCCCCCGTAGGATAAAATTTCCAATTAGAAAAATTTTCTTTATTCAGTCCTGAATAAGACACAAAAAGTTGCATCTTCTTATCTTTAAAACTCGCTAAGTTATAGCCGTTTAAAAAATTCATCAGGTTTTAAGGGATTAGACACAAATTGTAATGTGCGCAATTCAAAAAACAAAGTTACATTAACAGTTCTAGGAAACGCGCAAAAATCTATTTTTTGAGTTCAAATTTTGATTTTTTTTCTCCTTTTTTTGTGATGGCTAGTTTTATAGTTTGCTAAGAAAATCACATTCTAACATTTCTCATATAATTTATAAAATTTTCATGTGGTTAGTACTGGTTTAATTAAAAATGGGATAATTAAATATCGTAATAACTCGTAACATTATTTATCGGATTTTAGTTTCTTTCCATTTAATTTAAGATGAAAATCTGATTTTAGTTTTGTTCCAGAGTTTTGTTTTTTAATATTAAATTTTAAAATATTAAAAATATTTATTGAAAAAGTAATATAACTTTTTTAAAAATCATATTTTCAAAAATAAATATTTTTTTCAAATTTGCCGAAAGAAAACTATAATGTAAAAAAATCAAAAATGACGTGTTTCAAGTTCTTTTTTCTTTAAAAATTCGTACCACTTAATTATTTAAAGACACGAATTAATGGGGGGGGGGGGATTCATTATGTAGAAAAACGAAGTGTACTGTGTAAATGTCGGTCATTTATTTAAAAAAATGCTTTTCTAAGATGCAGATTACGTCTTTTTTATAAATTTAGCTCTCACAACTTCAGGCTTTTTATCGTCCTGGAGAGGCTGTTAAAAAATCTGTATTCTGGGCCCAGGCCGGGCCAGGACTGAGAGGTTCCTTTTTTCTGAAGACATGCCAGGCCGGACCTAACGTACTTTTCATAAAGGAGGAGACTGCTATCTTCTTTCTAGGTGTACGTTGGACGAAATTTTCAATCCCGGTCTCGACAAAACCCGTATTAAACTTAATACGTGCTTAAAATAAATAAAATTCGGCTCAATCGAATTTTTTTAAAAAAACACATAGATTTTAAAATCTTTTTTTTTTACAAAATAAATAAATAAATAAAATTCTTTTTTTTTAAAGAATAGTATATTCAAAGGCCGAAAAATTAAATAAGGTGGTCTGGGGTAATAACGCCAGGCGGGGTAATAACGCCAGGCGGGATAATAATGCCAAGTGCTAATATTTTGCATATCTATGAAATAATCTGGTAAATGACACCCACGTGCTCTGCGCAGAAGGCTTTTGAGTCATGTAAATCACAAGAAACAGCTTCAAGTTAATTTGTTTAATTTTTAGGTCTTATTGTTTTTACAAGCAACTAAAATTAATGCTTGATCTAAAATTTCCGAGATACGTTTTGTGATGTGAAGACTATTTTTTTTTTATCCGGAAATACTTTGTTAATTACATAAATTTCTAGTACATTTCATGGACTTTCAAAATGTTGTTGAAGATTTCGGATATCTTCTCGAGATAATTTGTAATTTAAAATGTACAGCCAATAACTATAACGGGGTAATAACGCCAATCCTTGGCATTAATACCCCGGTTGATTCCCTACAGTGGCCGAGCTACATCCTAAATACTGAATCAAATAAACAAAGTTAAAACTGTGCAATGTTTCTAATAATTCTATTTAAGCGGTCCTTTTTAAGCAAAAAGAAGCTCACGGTCTGATATTCTTTTGCCTCATCCTCCCCCCCACACACACTTTTATTTTTCTTACACTTTCACAAAAAATGAACATTTTCAGTTGCTTAGATTGCAATTTGTCGTTGTTGTTGTTGTTGTTGTTGTTGTATGTATGTCGGCCAATTATCTACACTATGGGATATAGGCCCTAAGGGGTGGGATGCCCTCCGTGGGGGTCTTTCTAAGGGAACCTAACCCGTATTTACGCAAGGTTCGAAGAAAACCACGGAAAACTCCGAACGGTTAGGCCGACGGTCGCGATTGGGTTCGAACCCAGCACCTACCGTCTACCAGTTTGAGGTCAGAACCTCTCGGCCACTGGTGGGGCCGATTGCAATTTGTCAATTTCTAAGTTTGTAGAGTTTGTATTTTTAGAATTGGGCAATCTACATGCAATTATTCCATCTTATTTCATAGTTTTGTTTGCATGGCGTTATTACCCACAGAGGTGGGTAATAACGCCAAATAGCAAGGGTCAAGAAATCACGCCATTACATTTTATGAATACATATCTGTTAAATTATTTTTATTTATATAGATAGTTGATGAGATGCTGTATCAAATCATATATTTGTTTGAAAAATACAAACTAAAACTGAGCCGTGAAAATTCGTAGAACCTTAACGTGGCGTAATTACCCCAGGGTACCTTACAATAAAATCAGTGAAAAAAAGTCTACCTATGACGGAATTCTGTCTTAAACGGAAAATATGTTGATCCATGCAAAATAAATACAATGATAACCGAGGAAAAGATTAAACTCTAATTACACCTTCTAGGGAGGGCATCCTTCTATAACGTATTTTTTCTTTTCTATGTGATTCCGTCTTAAAAGGTTTTACTGTATAACATTTTTCAAAGTCTCCAACGCATGGGATACGTTGGAGACTTAACGATGTTAGGATATAAGTGATACATTTATACATAAATAGAGATTCATTGATAAAATATAAATATTATAGCCTTTTGCACTTCTTTAATAATAAAAAGTATAAATATAAAAAACTAAAAGCTATAAAAGAAATTTTTGCATACAAAACAATTTTTTCCCACACCGAAGTAAAAAACTATGTAGAAATTTGCGGCTGAACCGGGCTATGATTTAAACTATTTTCCAGACCGGTCCGGGTTATGATTTTAACATTTTTTTTTCAGGCCGGGCCGAACTTTTTCCCCTATGGGTCGGTTTGGGACCGGATCAAGATCTATCGATCCATGCAGACCTCAAGTGCAGACTACCAACATATTTTGAAAAAAGTTTAGATTTAATTCAATACACTACTTTGTTATGTCCAAATGAGAGGCACTGTCTTAAATCGATATTTAAAAATAGACAATATATGGATGACCCCTTACTTCCTTTGAAAATTACCGAGAAATTCTTTGTTTCTAGGCATGGTAAAGTGGTGTAAGTCACGAATTTTGGAGAAATTCAGATTTTAATATCTCTGTCAGATTTTTAGATATTTAGATGAAATTTTTTTTGTTCATTTTAGGAATGGATAAGGAATAATTTCCTAATTGGGAATTTTGTCCTACGGGGGCCGTATAAAAATTTAATTTTCGTATTTTTTCAAATAGACCCCCCATGGAGTTGAAACTTATCTTATCTGAAACTTCATCTTTTTTAATGAATTTTTGCAATTGGAAGTATGGGTCTAGGAGCAATATTTAAGGAGATAGCCTATTGTTTCGATATTTATGACTCACCCTGTATATATATATATATATATAACCATTAATTGTAAAAAATATATAAACCATTGATATATATTTAGAAAGAAGTGAAATAAGTTTTATATTAATGAAATAGGTTTTAAAATAATTATATGGCTGAACACGTTGAAAATGTCGATTGCGCATAAAAATTGTTTTTTTCTTTTTCTTGTTAACCATTTCAGACGATGATTAGAGGATCTAGCCACCTAATTTTAATTCCAAAACTGACAAATGGCACCAAGAAAATTCAAAAAAAATTTTTGCTTTTGAAATGAAAGAGCAAAACAGTTGATTTTTATTTTCTAAGAAATCCGTTTGAATATTCTTTTCTCAGTCAATTATTTCATCCTTTTAAGGCCCCACACTAGGCACAGAAAAAGAGCCGGGTGATAATGTAAAGTCTATGGGAGCGTTATTTTCAAATATTTCGCACAAATTTTAATATTTTTACTTTTTTTTTTTTTTTTTTTTTTTTTTTTGCACAAGATAACTGAGGACGATCCACAACCGGCCTGGTTTTTACTTTTTCTATTTTGATTATAATATTTATTATATTACAATAGTTTCAGTTTCAGAACCAGTTTAAACCGGTTTCGAAAGTTAAATTAATTTTAAAAAAAATCTGAAATCCAAACCGAAAGAGTAAAAACTAGGCCGGTTATGGATCATCCTCAGCTATCTTGTGCAAAAAACATGTAAATATTAAAATTTGGGCGAAATATTTGAAAATAACGCTCCCATTGACTTTACATTATCATCCGGGTCTTTTTCTGTGCATAGTGTTGCGCCTTAAAAAGAGAATTCTTCTGCCCCTAAAGTTTTAAACGTCCATTCAGAAATTTTGTGAGAATCCTGGTGCTGCGTGAATGATTTACAAATTGCATCTTTTACGCTACCCGTTTCTTTATTACAATTCTAAAATGTACGAATGAAAAGAACGCCGCAAATACACAGAAACAAATAAAGAGAATTCTGAATTACGCATTCATTTACAAACAGGATAACGAATAAATGTAATCACGATTGTCACTGTTCTGATACCGGCGGATCGGGAAAGCATCCATGTACATTACGTACATTTTCCCATCCGAATTGGCTGATGAAAATGCTAATAGTGTATATAAAATATATTTTGCGTTCGGATAGAGAAGAATGCGTGTAGTTTGTGTGGCACAATGTATGCGCCGACGTCGTTTAATGACAATCGTGTACGATTTATGTGTGTCCTGTCACTGAAAAGCCATAATTTTTTAATGGTTTTGTTGATTCAAACACTCATTAGTAATAACACTGTATGCATTTTATTCGCATATTTATGCAATATTCTCTATGGTAGAAACCTTAGCTTTTCGATTAAAATGAAAATATAAAAAATTGCGAACTGAGAAAAATTAGTTTAACCCTTTGCGGGGCAGGGCAAATTCGTTGCTTAAGTATTGAAATTAATGACTGACACCAGAATTTGAAAACAACTTTATTTCTAAATAAGAAAACGCTATACTTCACGTATTCAATAAACCGTAATTTTCTTTAACAAAATTCCGATGCGAATGTGGTGTTTGGGAATTAAAGTTAAGTGGTATATCTATGAAAGCACCGCCCCTCAAGGGGTTAAACATTGGCATTTAAATGGATGTTAAACGGGAAGGCTTAGGGAAATTAAGTACAGCTCCTTTATTATTTATCGAAGCGTTCCGAAATTTGGACAGAATGCTCTTAAGAAAACTAAGGCACATTTTAAAATAAAAATCTGAAATTCGACATTTGTCATTTTTTATTATTAATTAAAATGACAGGTAGCGAGTCTCCTTGAGGTGCATTTTACAGAATTAGAAACACGATTTTCAGTAGTATAAATAGTTTATTTTTGAAAACGTAAAATAAATAATTATTTCTATTGCTTTATCACATAATCACATTTTATTTTTTTCTTAATGGGTAATACATATAGTTTATTTTTTTTTAACGTTAAGTAAATAGTTATATCTATGGTGTTATCAACTAATCTTATTTCATTAAGTTTTTCTTAGTAATACAAATAATTTATTAGGAAAAAAAAAAAAAACGTTAAGTAAATAGTTATTTCTCTTATGATATCACCTAATCATATTATTTTTTTTTTCTTAAACAAATTAACTTGTTGGAAATTGATACCTAGCGTTAAAAAAGACACTTCTGAGAAAAAAGTTTAATAACTTTCGGGTCAATGTCCTAGAAATTTCTTCGGCAACACTGCTACTTCCCTTGTTTTTATGTGTGTGTGGGAAGTAGCATCTCCTTCCTCCCTCTCCTTTAACGTTCCTTTCGCAACGCTCTTTTCATTGGCATATCTATAAATTAGTATTCACTCTTGGCAGTTTTCAGATCAAAGAATTAAAAATATCCTTGGAAAACGTGTTTACCGTTGTCATATTAACTCTCTGCTACTAATCACCTGCTGACGAAAGTCGATAATAATGAATTGCTGTCTAAACTGCAGTTCTGTTCTGTACTCGCTATGAGTAAAAAGAAGATTTTGTTTTACACATTTTAAAACAAGAATTCATTTATTTATTAAATAATTTTTCTTACGAGTAAATAATTTGTCAAAATAGTATTTATATATTTTTTAAAAAATGTTCAAAGAGTACCGCGTGCATTTAACTCCTTTTTCACCCCCTAATTACCCTCATCTCTGAACTTTAACAGTTTTGACCAATCGCCCCTCGGATAAGAAGTTTGGTTTACTTTCTTACATAAAGCTTTTCGACACCACTAATTTTTATATATAATTTTCGTTTTATTATATTGCGGACATTTTTCGATTACACAAGACTGCGACTTTAGTATGGAAAAAGTGGTGTTTCGCCCCTGTTCCTATATATAATTTATTGCATAAAAATCTTAAAAAGTCATGACATAGCACAAAATCATTAACAGACATACGAGAGAAAGGGACTTATTAATATTGCATCAGATTATGTCCATTTATTTGAAAAGCAAAGCAATAAATGTGTTTGAGAAATATGAATGGGATTGGAGTAAAATTAACTAGCATGCCATATTTTAATCATTGGTTACAGATGAGATTTTAAAGAAGGCGGTAGATTCATTTTACAATTTTTAACTTTCACGTTTGCAAAAAATCTGAAAACAAACAAACAATTTATTTTAAAAACAGAAGAAACAGACTGTTTCACTTTGTTTACACTACGTCACAGATTTACCCGCCTTATAGCACAATCGCATTCAGATGATAAAAAAGCATTTTCACGTGTTAAAAAAAAATCGCATTTCGCTTTCTAAAAAAACTTGTCATAAGCAAAATGTCTTGCATCAATGTTTAATAGTTTGGTAAATACAAACAGTTTATGGTATCTATGTGCTCAATATGACTTTTCCCACTAAAACTCCTCAAAACTTTGTCATTTTGTTTCATATCTCTTGCGGGTTTCGAGATACTAGTTCTAACTCTGGAATTTATCACTAGAGCGCTGAGAGATAACTCATTGTAAAGTTCCTTAGCTATTTTACTATACATTGGAAATCAAATCGATAGCTCTGTTCATTTAAGGAGAAATAGACTTACAAACCCCCCCCCCCCCGTAATTTGCAAAAAAATTATTGTAAAATAATAAGGTTTCATAACTTTTAATTATTAATAACGCTTTAAATATTTAATATATTCTCTAGATAAGACTCTATATTTATTTTCAATTTAATTTTTAATTGAATAAATTTAATGATTTTGAATAAATTTAATAATTACTTCTTAAAGCATTTTTGAATTTATTAAAAAGTTTCTTTGGAAAATCTACATAAATTTTAGATAAAGCCTCAAAAATACAAATTATTCACTATTATGGATAACTATTTAAACTGAGCTTTGGAATCAACTATTACATGGGACTCTATATCATTTTCGTATCCCTTCATTTCGACAATAAAATATTATCTAAATTAACTATAAACTCGAAATTTTATTTTTAATAAAATATCTCAATTTTATTATAACTTTACATTATTTGGGCCATACAAATGTAAAAAACATTGTTTGGGTATCGTGAAATATTCCAGTAATCTATCAACGAAAATAAATTTATCATGCTGATTATTCTGATTTTATCTGTAGAATTCTCCAAATTAATCAGCTTATCTGATTATATAGAATTGTTAAAAAAATATTCAGGTTTGACACAAATAATTATACACTTCAACTTGGTACTTAATCCTTTGGAGTCCGACTTTTTTTTCAATTTTTAGAAAAAAATTCGTTTTACGTTAATAAAATCAACACTAGCTATCCAAATAGATCAGAGTTTAACGAATATTTAATTGTCTGAAACATAATAAATGTAGTTGTTTTGTGTAGTATTTAATTCATATTCTTATGACAATAGGCTAAGGAAGAGATATTTTAGGAGATGTTTAGTAAACATTGTATTACAACAAGATATAAACTGATATTACAACTTTCTAATACTTTTAGCGCTTTATTACACATACTTCTTTCAGAAAAGTAACCTTTATTTAAAATTTAAAGAGTGAAACAAAAGAATCGTAAGCGGCCCTAAGAGACATAAGCAAACGTTTATTATTATTTATTATTACTAAATGCCCAAACATTAATGAAGTTATATAATAAATGAATAGAGAGTCATTCCATGGTAACTTAAATTACATTTAGAACAATTTACTGCAGAAATTTTAGCAATATAACACTAAAAAATATTCATATGTAAAATTAACATGATTTATCAACGAAACCTAGCTAAAGGTGAATTTGGATGTAAATGGCCTAACAAATGGTAATGAAAATTACACTTTATATGATAACTTACATTCTTTTTTCAGTAACTCAGTTACCATAATGAATATAACTACCAAATTTTAGGATATAACACTAAAATTAGGTAATATTAATTTAATTTGGCCTTTGAATAAGTTTAATTAGCAAACCAAGTCAAATTTACACTTTGAATAATTTTTTCGTGTGTGTTATATTACTAAAATTACTGAAAATAGTTCTAAATGTAACGTAAGTTATCATGGAATGACCATATACACATACTAACATAACTACATGTAAACAGGAACAAAAGTATTTGTTAAAAAATAATACTCAATTAAAAGACACATACTGTTAAATAGTACACCAAACTCGAAAGGGTTAAAATTTATAAAATAGCATCCCCACCCCTCAAAGAAAATAGCATATGATAGCATTTTTTTGATCAAGGGGATACAAAGTGTCCTAAAATGAGCAGATATTTTTAAAATTTCATTAACAAATAAACAGCTATACCTATTGAAGTTATTCTTGCAAGATATTAAGGGCACATGGAACATCTCGACAAGTAAAGTGATGCAGATTTTACAAAATATTTAACATCATGTACTTTACTTGAAAATAGAGCTAAATTATTTTTTTTACAGTAACGATACACACTATAAATATATATATATATATAATATATATATACATAATATGCATATATATCATATGTAAATAAAAAGAAATTTCATGCATAAATTAATTTTCAAGAACTAATTAAATAGTTACATATTTTTTGAAAAATGTTACTGTTGGTACACTTTAATAAAAAATTGTTGAATAATCACCTTAATTTTTTTTGTGATATCAGAAAACATACTATTTGAGAATAAGAAGAAGCTATTTTTGTTTTGGCTTAAAAAGTAATAATATTTTACTATAAAACATTGACAATCCTAAGAATTTTAAGAACATATTTTTCATTATTGAAATTTTTATTATTTTTAATTTTTAATTTTTTATTTATTTAATTATTTTTATAATTTAATTTTATTATTATTTTTATTATTTAAATTTATTTAAATTTTTATTATTTAATTATTTAAGTTTTAGGCATTGTTAAAGAAAGAAACTAGTTGTAAAATTTTCGAAAAGTTACAACTGCTTATATAAAATAGAGTTTTCGAAGAATGTACCAAAGCATAAGAAGCACATATATCGAAGAAAAGTAAAAACTATGAACACACTGACAGTGTTAAAAATATATTATTAAAACCTTGCATCACCTTAATTTTTTAGGTCTATAAAATTTAGCACCATACTATTTTGGCTTTTTTTTTTTATTCCGATAATTTAAAAACTCAAAAATTTTAGTCATTCCGATCCTCCTCTACTAATCGTCTCTGTTTTAATTCCTCTGTATTAATTCCGAATATCCCCAATAGATGCACCGAGTTGTCTTAAACTTTTAGAAAGATTAAACTAACAACAACAACAAAGGTTTAAGTTCAGCTTTAACATTCATACTGTTTAGCTGTTAAAATGCTCCAAAAAAAGTTTGTGTTTTTAAACTGCAAAACTATTTATTAGAGCATATTTACAGTTTGAATGAGAAGCGCCATCTATCAGCTATATTGGGAATCAAAACAAGGTTGAGTAGTAAATTCCAGCCTTCAGACGTTTTTATTCGAAGAATAACTTCAATAGTTGTCACAGTTTCTTATGGCCCCACCAGTGGCCGAGAGGGTCTGACCTCTCAATTGGTAGACGGCAGGTGCTGGGTTCGAACCCAATCGCGGCTGTCGGCCTAACCGTTCGGAGTTTTCGTAGTTTTCTTCGAACCTTGCGTAAATACGGGTTAGGTCCCCTTAGAAAGACCCCCACGAAGAGCACCCCCCCCCTGGTCCTATATCCCTAGCGTAGATAATCGGACGACAAAAATAAACCAAACCAAATCACAGTTTCTTAGTTATTAAATTTTAAAGACCGCAAGCCCAATTTGGGACACAGTTGTCCGACAGGATTAGCGATTGCTAATTTCGAATGACTCGTCAATGTTCAAATAATTTCTTTATATAAGATGTTTGTTATTTGAACATTTACAAGACGAATAATAAAAATATGTATAAAAATACGTGTGTTTAATATATACATTTGAAAGTATAAATCTTAGGGGTGATACAATTTCCAACGATAAAAAAATCTAATATTTAATAGCAGATTACACTGAAAAAAGATAAGCATGTTAGGAAAACAATATTTTCATTGTAAAATATTTTGTAATTGTACACTTCAGTTCATTACTTAATGTAATTTTTACAGAAATAAATATTTCTAAGAGTTATGTGTACTAGTATCCAATATCAGTAATTTTAGATATTTCACATCGATATTTACTAGGACAACTGCATGGAGGGTTTTCCCCCCTTTTAAATATATATTGCAGCCTTTTTAAAAATTCTTCAGTTTTAGGGGAGAGCAACATAACATATAATCGGTTACATAATATTTTACGACGATTGCTAGATATAATGTATTTTATAGAAAGAAAATATTTTAAACGCAAAAATATTTTGGAACCATACTGTAATCCAATAGTTTATACGATTTTAAAACAAATAAATAAATACAACTGAGAGTTAGTGCACTGGAAATATCCACTATCATTAATTTCAGATATTTCCCAAGGACATTGAGTAGGACTATTCAGATATTCTTTTTTCTTTTAAAGGAAAATATAAAACTATCTATTTTTGAAAATAAATTTCTTTGGGATGATCTAACTTTAATGCAATAAAAAAAATTAGTTAAGTAATGTCATATTTAATAAGATATATCATAATATTTTGCATAAATTATTTAAAATGTAAAAACAATTTTTAAGATTCCAGTTTTATCTTTAATTTTTTTTTTAAAACGAAAAAAAAAAAAAAAAAAAAAAAAAACATATCTTGCAGAGTATAAGGGACTGGAAAGAAAATGTGCAACTTTTTTTTTTTTTTTTGGATGGAGGGGGTATAGATTACTTTTTGCATATTTTAAGATTTATATACGGAATTTATAAATGTAATCTAAAGATTAATATTATGCGATAATTATTGTTACATTATATATATCAGTTTTAAATAGACAAGCTTAAAAAATGGGAGAGAAAATTATTTCTCTTGGCGAAGGAGATAAGGGTGGAGACAAAATCATTAATGAGGCAAAGAAAACGCAAACGAAAGTAGTTAAAAACGGAATAATGGAACATTTAAAACTTCAAAGTAGTTTTATTAACCTTATGAAGCAAATTAACGTGTTTTAATTTTCAAGCGAATAATAAAAAGAAACAGCTTATAGTATAACCCTTCTTGAGAAGGTTTTTTCTCCTTTATAAAACAGTATGATAATTCACTAAAGCGGTCAATGTCAATAAATAAAAAAAATATCTGTTATCAAAATTTGAATCATAAAAGCGACCGATTTGATAGTGTAGTTATTCAAATAAGCGGCAGGTACTCTATATTCTAAATTAGCGTCTAACACATGAAAAAGTAGGTATTTTAAGTATAAGAGCTAGAAGGATTGGGATTTTTTTTCTCTTATTTTTTCACACAACTAAAGAAAGAAATCTTTCGTATAATAAATAAAAAATGGAAATTTAATTAAATGTCGAGGCTAAGGAAAAAAACAGGCTACCGCCGTTCATTTCGCGTATCTTTTACAGAGACCACTGGAATCGCGTGATGCTTGAATGTGCACGAAAAGGCATTACGTCGATCTAGATCTAACGGTCTGTTAAAAAAAAAAAAAAAAAAAAAAAAAAGACATGTGGGATGCACCACAGTAGTATCTTTTTCGTTAGCTTCGTGAAATATCTAATAAAAATGATGAAAAAGGATGGAGTATTTATATGAAACTATGTAAAATGCAAAAACCTAGTGCTAGTTTAGTTTCATCTGTAGATTTGAGGTTCCATAAATTTCCAGGTCTTAGACCTGTGAACTGTGACCATGCCTTAAGAGGTTATATGCCCAAGCAATAACGCTTGCTTGCCAATGTTAAACTTATGGGCCACTTTCCTTAAAATTTCTCGTTTGTATTTCAATATTTTATGGCGTATTTTTTAATGGTATACCCGAGACTACAATCTACAATCGCTTCTTTTTACTTTTTCGATTTTGTTTACGGAAAATAAAAGTACCTTTAAAAAAATCCTGCAACATAAAAAGTAAAAAGGCGATTGTAGAGATAAACCTCAAATAGAAAAATAATAATAAAAAAAAAAAAAGACTCCCAATCAAAAAGAAAAAAACATTGAAATCTAAACGAGATATTTTAAAAGAACTGTTCTACAAGATTAACATCAGCGAGCGGGTGCTTTCCCGTGAGCGAAGTAACTCTTAATCCGACTCCGTTTGTGGAGGAATATTTTCAATATTCTTATTTTAGCTTAAGATGTGAAAGAGGGATCGCAAATCAATGAGACTGTGCTTATATGCAATACCCTAACAGCCCCCGAGATTTTTTTTCCCCCTTAAACGCAACGAAATAAATGAGTAAAAATTTTAGTATCATGATTTTCCATTCAATAGTTTACGCAGTTATAGAAGAAACCGAAACATCTCGCAGAGTACTTTTGAATCCAGAAATCAAGACTTACATATGTAATAAACAATTACTTGGTAAAAATTTATTCTAGAGAGAATAATAAATTTGATTAGACAATAGGATGAACGAATAATAAAAAAAAAATCTTAAGACAATGACGTCAAAACAGATTAGTTTTTCTTCGTACTTTCTGGCTCTGTTCCAGGCTCAAACGTTTTCACTTACAAAGATTTTTCATTCATTTAATTCTACAGTTGTTTTCCGTTTTCTGCATCACGATAATGTTTAGAACACACGGGCATTGTTTTGAGAAACCGTATCAAAAATGAAATCAGATCTATAAGGGACAATTTGTTTTCACGATGAAAGCGGCATTTACTGAAAAGAAATCTTGTTTTACCCAATATCGCTGATTGTTTGGGATTTAATTTCTTGTGAATGGAATTGTACCCAAAGTCTAATGTAATATGATCACTTTTCTCTTTTGTAAAATTTATAAATTGTTTCGAAATTTATTTTTAAAACTTATCTTTCGAAACTCGTAGGTGGTTTATTTGAAATCTGATAGTTTTAAAAGAAAATATAACCATTTTTTTTATTATGATATGTTTAAGTAACATGATTGTAAACTAATGGTAATATTTGAAAAATGGACTAGTGTATGCCTAAATATGCAATATTTTACCCAGTATCGCTGATTGTTTTGGATTTCTTGTGAATAGCTGTGTATCGAAGCCTAATGTATCGTGATAACTTATCTTTTGGAATTTATAGATATTTTTAAAATCAATTTTATTTTTAAAACTTCTCTTCAGAAACTAGTAGGTGGTTTATTTGAAAATGAACAATTTTAAATGAAAATATAACTATTCTTTTCATTTCTTTAAGTAACATGATTGGTAATTGATTGTAATATTTGAAAAACGAACTAATTTATTTTTTAATTTAGAGTACTTTTGACAGTATAAAATTATATTACCGCGAGTTATGTATTCTTTAATCGAAAATGTATCCATTTAATCTTCTCAAAAAATTTACCCAGTTTAAATATATATTCATATCACATTGGGTAGTTAAATTAACCACTGAAAGTTGTTAAGTTTTAGAATTTCTCTTTATTCATATAGACACTTTGGAAAATCATTAAGAATACACATGTGAAGATAACGGAAGTCCAGATTCATGACAATTAATCTGCATTTCTTCAAACAACCAAATTGAAAAAGGAAAAACAATTAAGCACAAATAAATAAAACATTATTTAATAACAAATGAAAATTATTCAAGAAAAATATTAATATAACACATTCTCTCATATACGCAGCGTATAGTAAAAATGGTACGCGTATAAGTACGTTGATGTTCTTTGCACCACTAAAAATATTAAATGAATAAATTCCTAAAATTAGAACGCAAGCAGAGTCAAAAATCTAAAGTCTAATCTGAACTTATATGATCATTTTTTAATTTCAGATTGTTATTTTAAGCTATCCATTTGATTTATTTAAAGTATTAATAAAACGAGAATAAGTTTTTTTTTTTTCGGGAAAAAAACCAACAATTTAAAAAAATGAATAAAATAATTTAATGCATCAATAAACAATCAAATAAATTAATATATCAATATCTAATAATAAAATAGTCTTATTAAAATAGTTATTTTTAAGCAATTAAAGACACAAAATTGCTTAAATTTTCATAAAAGATCTAAAACTCGTGGCATTTTTCCTTCTTTGTAAAGCATTCTAGAGGAGCAAGTTGCACTATTAATCTTTAACTGGTGTGGCAGAAATAATCACAACTACCGTGAAGCGGTCTGTGGGACGGCTCCATTCATAAATAAAAGGCGCCATTAACTCCTAAATTGATGGTTTTTGCGCTAAATTGTTGTTGTACAGGGGTGTTATATTTTAAATGCACATATTCAAGCGTCCCTTTTGATAATACTAAAGTTTGAAATGAAACAAAATTTCGGTAGTATTTGTAGACTGAAAGTTGCAAGTTAAACCTTAAAAAATTGAAAAGAGCAGCTGTCTGCGAGACCGGTAACATTAATTAAAGGTTAATCTAATAATTTCGTTTTTCACAGAGACGCTTATTCATTAAAAGGAGTTGGAAGTTTAATTCATTCAAAATATTAGGTCGAAAATTATAAACAAAGAAATGAAGCATTGCTATTAATACTTCAAAGTGAGAATTTTATTTTCAATGATTTTTAAAGATAACAGAAAGAAATAGACAGGCCGCTAAACAGCGGAGAGGAAAAGCTCGGGGAAATTGTCAAAAACGAGGAATAAAAACTATAAGAAGTAACAAATAGAAAAATATGAAAAATTAGAGTTTATGTATATATCTTAAAAGATTACAACGATATATGCGGTAAAAGCGGAAAATCGCTGATCTCTGAAAGATTTTCTGCTAAATCACCCCGAATAAAGATATTCTAAAAGTTAAACACAAGAAAAAAAATAATTGTAATATTTTTTTCGGAGTATAAAAACTTCGAAAATGGTCACTTAGGATTTTGAGCAGGCACTGTTACGATTTATACTGACAAAATAAATTTTATAGTAGCAATCAATGGTGACAAAAATACACTCTAATAGCAGCGAAACAAATATTTAACTTTAGATCTTTTCCCGTAACGTAACTGTTTTCATTGTTTACAAGATTTTTTATGTGGAATTTATTGTAGTGGGGGTATTTATGTAAAACTGACCTTTTTAAAACCTAATGTATGTGCGTACAGCTCGTATCCAAAATATTAAAATAATTTTAAAAAGTAAAAAGAAAAAATTATTTTTGGTACTAAGTAAATGCAATTAAATTTCTTTAAATAAAATCTGGAATGTTTAGATAAGATTATAACATTTACAAAATATAAAATATAGTACAATATATTATGTATACAGCTTTCTGAAACACATCAAAATATTAGAATAAAATTTAAGTTGGTTCAAAATATTAAAATATTTTATTTTACGCAACAATATTACCTCATGAATATGAAGTAAATGGTAGTTAATATTTTTTAGTATCCGCTTAAGCTTTCATAACAGCGTACAATCGAACTTGCATACCATATACAAGGTATTTACAAACATTTCCATCAATATTAGCCCTAACAGATTTTTATACATGCCACTAACTCAGTTTTACTTGAAGGAGGATTTTATTGAAGTTTTTTCTTCATTGTATAAGATCACCATAAGTCTTCGATGGGATTAAGATCTGTCGAGTTTGGTGGCCAAGGAAGTACTTTAATGTTGCGTTGGCGGAACCAATTCTTAGTTGACACCAATTTATGCGGCGACGCTAAATCTACTTGAAAGATGAAATCATGTACAATTAAGTCTTCTGATGGTGGAATCATTTAATACTCCAAAATTTCTTTATATATCTGAGAGTTAACCTTTGCGTTGACGATGCATAACTTTCCAGGTCCTCATGCATTGAAACAACGCCAAACCATGACACTAGCAGCTAATTTTACGGAACATTTAAGGCATTCTTTATCAAATGCTTTCTGCTTCATTCTCCAAGCTCGAATACCTTGATTACCATATGAAACCCAAAACATACTGGCGCATTCTCTTTTAGTCCACACGAATTCGAAAATGTTCCTTTGATATGCTGCCACCACCGATCACCGATATAATTACTTTATACCGGGAACGTTATGAGAGACTTATCGAAAGAATACTTACTCACTCGATTAAACTTAATAATTTATTTACACATTGTTTACAAATAACAAAACATTTAGAATTAGGAACTGATATAGGTGATCCGGTCCGGCATTAAGTTAAATACAGCAAATACTTTCTGTGTACTTTTAAACTACTCTATATATCTTCACAATATGCTACTTAAATTAGTTTTATCGGAGATTACTCTTAATCTCCCAGTACATCAGCTCTGTCCTCCAAGAGCCTCATACAATTTAAAACACGCTCTATACGGGAGCTCCCTTCAGGAAACTGAAATCCGTTAGTTCTCCAAATCCTAAAAATCCAAAAGAGCCTAGGGGGATAGCTAACAATCAACTGGGCCCTGCCCCCTCAAAATGTCACCTTCCAGTGATGCCTTTCCTCTCGCTAGATGGGTGAATCTTTTGTCTGTTTTATCTCAGGTATGCATTTTGAATGGCAAGAGAAACCCAACTCTATTGATACAATACATTCTTTCAACTAATAATATCTAACTCAAACTAGCACGGATTAACTTCCAGATAAGAATAAAAAAATATTTAAAAATTCCCAGTACACAGACTGGGATACGAATACAACACACAAGTAAAATGATAATATCATGTAAAAATAGTTCTAAATAGATTTGTTCATCAGAACCTGACATATACTTTCATTACTAAATAATATATTTTTCAATCTTCTTCGATCCACAAACGTCTTGATTTACACTAATTCAATCTTATAAACTTTTGTTTTGAAGTCAGTCGTTTTATTTTCAATACACGAGATTCAAACTTAATTTATGAAGACATCTTAATGTTGTCTATGTAGAAACTTCAACTCATTCTTTCCATTTTCGGTGCAGGAATCGCACACTTTTAAAACGGATTTTTTCAATTATAGGCTTCAGTTTTCTGTAATCTCTAGCAGATGTCTTTTGGTTTTCGGTCGCCATTTCGGCAATTATTTTGAAATTTTCCATTTTTTGAATAGTGTGATAGTATTTTAGTAACGCTTAATTCCAAACAATGTAAATAATTCGCTATATAACATTGATTTTTACTGTGCCGATACAAATCACCCATGGGTCATTCCATGTCAACTGGCCTAGAGGCTCCCACTCGACCCCCTTCGATTTTTATGAAATTGATACAGAATATACATGAGGGTATATGATGAACATTTGGAAACTGTTTAGTGCAAAAAGTTGTATGGTTGGAGCACCAGGGGTCCATTTGTACCAATCACTATTTCATGGCTGTAGAAAAAACGGCCAAATCATGAAGTTTGACATCATATTGCTCATGATATATGAAACCTTACTCATTGAAAATAGGTGATCTAGTACAATTTTTTGTGCTAAAAAATGTAATTGCAGTATTAAAAATCACAAATCAAAACTATCGTGATTACTAGGCCTCAAAGTAGGCCGTACGGCCAATTTGGTTGAATTTTACCCTTAGTTTAACATGCTGTAACTACTGTAAATATTATTCAAAAAATTTCTCACTTTACAAACTAATTACCTATGGATATATCGTAAAGCCGCTGTAGTTGTTTTTTGATTGTTTAAATATTCATTAAATTATTGATGTTCAAAATCTAATAAAAAATTAAAATCGTAGATTTTGCCCCATATTCAAAAGCGTATATCTCAAAAGGGACACTTCTGATTTGGTTACAATTAGTACCACTGGAAAGAGCGTATCGTAATTTATAAAGAAAACTTTATTTCATTTTGGGCCTCCTAGGTACAGAAGGAAAATAATAAAATTCAAAAACTTGTTGTACGAGGTAATCCAGATACATACAAGAAAGGTATATATTACGACAGCGTCTTTCAACATATTTTGCACCATTCTTTTTTATTACAACGATTAATGCATATAATAATTATCACTTTTCCTGGTCACAGTTACTTCCGCTTTACCATTATGAATGATTTGTAACCGCATTGTCAATGAGTTATATCCATTAACCAGGCAAGACTAGCTCCTGGTTGGGTATTGCATGTTTTAAATTTTGAATGCGGGTATCTAACGGGATCCATAGATTATTATAGACTAAATGTTTTGATTATTTCAAGCTCCCATTATGTTGATTCCTGATCCCCGATCTATAAAAAACATTACTCATTGGTTCGGTTTGTCAAATTTCTTATTGATTGCGATTGCAACAACTTTCGGTTAATTGTATTGCTGACTAATTTTTGCTTTGATTTAAAATGGAACAGTACTTATATGCTCTTCCGGAAGGTCAGAGGTCTTGTATAGTGGGCTAATAAAATGTTTTCGAAGGTCCATGAGGGGGCATAAAATTTATTAAGACATCGTTGCTAAGATTTTCAATACCAATTCTTCAATATATTCTTCAACTGTCATCTGTTTCGTTTCTAACGTGTCATGTTCTGTGTGAACCCATTGTTTAAATTCAATGGCGTCTTCTGGATTACTATCTTCGAAAATACTTTCCAAAAACTTTTTTAAATCATCTTTTTCAGAACATTCTTCGCAGCGATGAAGCATACAATCTTTAGAATTCAAGTCACAAGCTGTTTTACTTATAAGGAATTTATAATTTACATCAGTTGGGCAGCTTGCTAGCATCTAGCTAACTTCCAATTCTGATGCATTTTACACACAGATTGGGAATGTGAACCTGCTGTAACGACAGTCACACACTATTTTGGTTTTAACTCGCAAAATTCGGACAATCCGATTTCCGGTTCATTACTACTTCGATACACTGCAAACATTTCTTTCAAATTGCTTAGTAATAGATGCTTCTGCATCTGAACTTTCTTTCCATCTATCAGAGCAGAAATGAAACCTTTTATTCCTGGACATATTAGATTAAATTCTTCATCTTGAAAAAAATTCTTTTCTTTCTTGAAAAAAATTCTTTTATGTTTTCTGGCAACTTCTTATCAAACTTTGCTCTGGGTAAAGCCCATATTCCGATGTCTGCTTTTAATTTTCGCGCTGCTTTTACAATTCTTTCTGAAACTTCAAACTCTTCCATAACTTCTTTTATTGTCCAATTTTGAGGTGCCATTGTTAATATTTGTATTTGTTCTGGACGTTTTGACAATTGTAACTTCTCTTTCAATTCTTTAATTAGCTGTTTGTAATCTAAACAGTCTAGGCATTGGTTGCATGTAGTAGGTTGTCTTATTTTACATGGATCAATACCAGCAACAATCGCTATTTTCTTTGAAATCACATCTTCAGTTTCACTTATCTTTCACTTTGCATAGCTTTTAATATCTCTTGTTGATGTTCATTGAAATTTTAAAGGAGATAAATCAATAGCTGTTAGACATTTGTTCAACATTTCTGTTACATCTATTTTATCTTGCTCTAATTCGCTTGAAGAAGAGGACCATGTTGTTATTGTTTCCTAGAATTCTTTTCTGCATGATCTACATATTTTTTGGTCTGATTTGACATTTTTCTTAGTTTATTAATTTCTTAGTCTGTCAAATGATTAGAACTTTTTAAATTGATGGACCGCAAAGATTTTCGTACGCAATGATTGTCTTTAGTGAAAGGATCACAGCATGTTCGCTGAAGAAACTCAAATTTATGCAAAAGCAATGTTTCGTGATGAAAGCATATTTGAGAATTTTCTTCAAGATGCAATAAACTTCGGCGGTTAATTAACTCCTGTTTTTCAGAGGAAAATTCTTTAAAAAGCTTAAAACCTTTATGTGCACAATAAGTCGTCGGATGGCACTGAGAATTATCAGCACAGCCAATGCTGCATTGACTCTGATCATAATCATGAGAATCCATAGAGCTAAAATCTTGATACAGAATGTTTTAACAGTAATGTAAAGCATAAACTGAAAGAGAAAAGGAATATTTTTGTATAAATCTTGTTAAACATGCAATACCCAACCAGGAGCTAGTCTTGCCCGGTTATTGGATATAACTCATTGGCAATGTGGTTACAAATCACTCATAATGGTAAAGGGGAAGTAACTGTGACCAGGAAAAGTGATAATTATTATATGCATTAATCGTTGTAATAAAAAAGAATGGTTTAAAATATGTTGAAAGACGCTGCCGTAATATATACCTTTCTTGTATGTATCTGGATTACCTCGTACAACAGGTTTTTGAATTTTATTATTTTCCTTCTGTACCTAAGAGGCCCAAAATGAAATAAAGTTTTCTTTATAAATTACGATACGCTCTTTCCAGTGGTACTAATTGTAACCAAATCAGAAGTGTCCCTTTTGAGATATACGCTTTTGAATATGGGGCAAAATCGACGATTTTAATTTTTTATTAGATTTTGAACATCAATAATTTAATGAATTTTTAAGCAATCAAAAAACAACTACAGCGGCTTTACGATATATCCATAGGTAATTAGTTTGTAAAAGGAGAAATTTTTAAAATAATATTTCCAGTAGTTACAGCATGTTAAAGTAATGGTAAAATTCAACCAAATTGGCCGTACGGCCTACTTTGAGGCCTAGTAATCACGATAGTTTTGATTTGTGATTTTTAATACTTCAATTACATTTTTTAGCATAAAAAGTTGTACTAGATCACCTATTTTCAATAAGTAAAGTTTCATATATCATGAGCAATATGTTGCCAAACTTCATGATTTGGCCGTTTTTTCTACAAGCATGAAAAGTGATTGGTACAAATGGACCCCTGGTTCTCCAACTATACAACATTTTGCACTAAACAGTTTCCAAATGTTCATCATATACCTACATGTATATTCTGTATCAATTTCATAAAAATCGAAGGGGGTTGAGCGGGAACCATGCCAAAATTTAGGACACTTGACATGGAATGACCCCCATACGAAATTTAGTAGATTCAAGAATATCACTCATATGACCCATTTTAAGACGAAAGAGCAAACAAATAGCAAAAAGAATACCGATTTTAATTAAAACCATTTGAATTTAATCAACGATGCCATCAGTTATGAATTGGTGACAATAAAGGAAAATTAATGTGAAATAGTCTAATATTTTGAACCATTAATAAATATCCTAATATTTTGATTTTTCAAAATAATTTGTTTTTTAGTTAATCTTTAAAAATGATAATTTTAAGATAATAAGTAAGTTTAATCAAAAATAGAAATATCATTTGCATTAAAAGCCAAATTACCAAAAGATACTTTCAATTTGTGAAAATAAGTGATTATTCTAACATTTTGAATGAGCTGTAATTTTTTATCGATACATATAGCGTAAAATGATGAAATCTAACACATCTTCGTATGCTTAAAAAAGAAAAGAAAAATCTGAAAGCTAATTCTTTACGCAGATTTATTACATAAATAATAAAGAACACGCATAAAAATATCTCAAATAATAAAAAGCTTTAGCATTTTGAAAACATGAAATTGAAAAATATATGAACATGGTGAAAAAACCCTTAAAACTTTCATTTAACTGGGGAATTGCGCTGGTTGTATTAACATAATTTACAATATCTCGCGATTTAATAACTATGGATAAAAATAAGGTTTCAAAATATTTACTATTAAACGTGCTTTTATTGAGCAATTAAAAAAATTGAATGCTTGATCATTTTAAAGTAAACTGTCCCTTTAATATAACATACAGTGTGTGTCAAAAGTTTAAGCAAAACAGAAAATTTCAAAATAAAATTTTAATGAATGAAAGTTAATTTCCTTTTCACATAATCTACAAATTGTAGTTTTAAAAAGATAGTTAACAGATTTATGTTATAAAATTTATCTTAAGTAATAAAATTTATCAAAACAACAAAAATGAGTGTGTCAAAAGTTTAAGAACAGTAGTTTTTAGTCTTTAGCAGAACAATAATAATAAAAAAAATCAATACTTGATTATTGCTCCTTTATGCTGAATTACTTTAAATATACGGTCTTCCATCGACAAAATGAGATTCTGTTTTTTTTCCGGTTCAATTTTAAACCAAGCGTTCTCAATTCTTTAACTGAAGAATACTGCTTTCCATTTGGATAAACTGCATGAGTGAGAATACCCCACATATTTTCTATAGGGTTTAAATCAGGACTAATTGCCGGCCATTTGAAAACAGACACTTTTTTCGACTTAAGCCACGATGAAGTTGGGTTTGCGGTATGGATCGAAGCATTGTCATGTTGAAATAACCATTTTTCTCTCCCCCCCCCCCCCAAAACCTCGGCAACAGGAAGCAAATGATTAGTGTCTCTTGATAGTTTTTAGAGTTTTCACGACCACTGATGAATGCTAGAGATGTCTGGCCATTGAAAGAAATAGTCCCCCACACCATTACAGAACCACCATTATGTTGTTGGCAATATACTTGTAGGTTCTTTGCGGAGATCATGCCAGTAGTACTTAAACCCATCAGGGGCGATCGAGGTTCCATTTTTTTTTTTCATCACTGAATATGACATTCAGCCACTTTTCACCAAATGACATTTGCTCTTTGGCCCATTGTAATCTAGCTTCTATATGGTGTCGTTTGAGACACGGTAATCGAGCCATTTTACAGTATTTGATGTATTTGAATTCCAAAACTCTTCTATGAACAGTTTTTTTCGATATTTGTCCTCCAACTGCATGTTTTATTTGCGAAAGGGAGTAATTACCAGTCGAAGCCAAATTTCTGATACGGCTATCTTCGCGCAAACTAGTCACTCGCGGCCTTCCTGGACGAAATTTTCATTTGAAATTATTACCACGAGCCAAAATTTGATGAATACCTCGTTTTGATCTTTTTAATGTACTTTCAATTTCAGAAACAGACTTAGATTTTGCTCTCATACTCCATATTTTTATCACCTCCTCCTCTGAAAATTCTTTCGACCGAGACATTTTGTACTAACCCGTAAACAACAACTAACATCTTATACACCCCGAAATTGTTTGCGTGCGAAACCGCTTACGTCAAATTGTAAAATTTGCATAAAAACGATTTTGTGCTTAAACTTTTGACACGGTTATTTTTGTTCTATTCTTAAACTCCATGGTTTGAACTAAAATATAAAAGTTAATTTCAATGAATGTGGTGTTTAAGTAGATATTATTAACATGTACAAGACAAATATTGAAATAAAGTGAATATTTAAAGTTTTATTTGAAAATTACTATTGTGCTTAAACTTTTGACACGCACTGTATAATAAAAGAAGAATTGAAAAGAACTTTTTTATGCAGAAGCATATTACATGCACACATTTTTTAAAGATAATTTTTAAAAAATTGGGTCTCGTTACGCATTTAAGTTAGGAGGGGTAATAACGTAAGAATATACTTGAAATAAACATTTTGGTTGGTCTTTTGTATCCCAGAAAATGGTTTTAGTTTAAGGTTGAATTTTGCGAGTAGCACTTTTACAAGTTGGTCTTCAAATACAGAGTCTATTTTAGTTTCTAGAAAATCTTACAGAATATTTCAGTACAATTAATTAAGGAAAAAAAGCTATTTTCTCTATTTAGAGGTGCCACAATACCATTATAACTTGAAAGAAGAAACGCGTTTAATCACCATTACTTAAAATTTATCATGAAAATATTCCTTGCATATGGGAATCTTTTATCGTATCTTGCATACTTTTATCGTTAGCAAGTTAAAATCCTACGTCAAATATTTAATCAAATGCAGTCTACACAGTTTGACCACAATATAAAATTATGAAGGCAAGTATTACAATTGTTCATTCATGCATTATTATGAAGTGATATATTTCTTGCGCATTTCCTGCCTTGAAAAGTCTCCACAGACGTCATGGAAACAATTACGAAACATACAGATTTTCCGAAAAGATTCTTTAAATGATTTTACAGTTTCACTGCATCTTTCATGGAATTTTTTTTGCTTCATAGTGTGGTAATAACAAGATTAATAAAGTATATTTTACTTTAGGGCACATATTCAAAGGCCGTTAAATTTATGCTACCAGAGACGGTTTTATTTGTTTATTAACTTTTTGACCGTCGATCATTTTTTTGGGAATTTCTTTTTCTCTCGTGGGATTCCCCCCCCCCCCCCGTCGGAAAACATGAACGAACCAATAAGTACAATTTCCTCTTACATTATTTAATTGTTTGCAATTTCTGAATTAAAGCTTTAAAATTTCAAAAGAAATGCCAAATATTCAATATATAGTTTTTTTTTATTCAGGTACTTTATAAATTTTGAGAAAACTTGTCACAAAGAGGATTGTGTAAAGGGCGGGGGGGAGGGCTTAAAATTGAAATTTTGCCCCCAGGCGAAGCGTTTTCTTTGCACGACTCTTGTATAAACTATTCATTTTAGGAAATAGCATATTAAACTTTTTATAACTACGGTTATATTTGAATTTAGTCAATTAAAATGTATATTGTAGTGTAAATTTCTGTGCTAGTACTAAATCTTAAAATTAGTTTCTCCAAATTTAATCGGCATCCATTATTCCAAAAATTTCCATGTGCATAATTTTCCCTCTGAATGCTTTTAAATTTTCTACAGCTGTTTCTCACTATATATGTCATAAAATTGTGCACGGTTTTATGAAACTAAATGTAATTAAAAGTTACAGAAAGGTGGCTAATTACAGCAATATCACGCAAAAATGCTGAAACTTTCATAAAATTTAGAAAATTTTAGATTTTTTCAAAACTTAATATGCATATAAAATACGACGCGCAGTTTCATATTTATATGTAAATTAAACTCGCAAAAAATATTGATTTTAATTTACATGAAATGCGCATGGAACACTTTGAAATATTCTTTATATCGCTTAAAATATTCAGGAAAATTATTTTTCCTTAAAAAAGTGATAATTTCTTGTGTGATAAATATATGCCATGCCATATATAGTATACTCTTGAATAGTATTTAAAGAGAAATTAAAAAATAAAAAAATCCCTGTCGGCTGGGCCTATAGGCGGAGGTAGATTTCGAAGAGTGTTCATTTCAACAATCAATATATATATATATATATAAAGATTAGAGATAAACGCAGTTTAATAACTTCATTTGACCGTTTATGAAAAATTTTTAATTTCATTTTTCTCCAAAAACTGGTTTTATCAGAATCATATTAAGAAAAATTCAGCTCAAATGCCCATTTTGGCAACATATTTTGAAATAAATTCTGAATTTATTAAAAAATCGACCAAAACTGTACATTATACAGTTCCTAAATAACAAAAAAACTGAGTTGAATGCATTTGAGAAAAAAATTGAATTTAAAAATGAGTAATAAAATAACCGATTTGTTGTTTGAATACATCCTTAATTCTTTAATCATGATTGCTTCGGAAAATTTTGTGCGAAATACTCACTTTGACAGCATTTTAAAAAATATATTCTATCTTTATCAAAAAACTGGCGGATGAGTCACAGTATATAGTTCCTAAATAAGAGGATCTGTAAATTGGATGCGTTTGAGAGCGAAAATGGATTTTAAAACGAGTCATAAAGAACGCAATTTGCTATGTGAAAACTTCCTTAAATTTTCAAATCGCGAAGACTTCGGAAAATTCTGTTCAAAATACCCTTTTTGGTAGCCTTTTTCAAAATATATTCTGTCTTTATCAAAACATCAATCAATGCATCACATTATATAGTTCCTAAATAAGGGGATCTGTAAATTGGATGCGTTTGAGAGCAAAAATGGATTTAAAAACGAGTCAGAAAAAAACGCAATTTCTTACTTGAACGCTTCTTTAAATTTTCAGTCACGATGATTTCGGAAAATTCTGTTCAAAATACCCTTTTTGGTAGCCTTTTTTGAAATATATTCCGTCTTTATCAAAAAACTGACCAATGCATCACATTATATAGTTCATAAATAAAAGGATCTGTAAATTGGATGCGTTTGAGTACAAAAATGGATTTAAAAACGAGTCAGAAAAAAAAGCAATTTCTTATTTGAGTACTTCCTTAAATTTTCAGTCCCGATGACTTTGGGAAATTCTGTTCAAAATACCCTTTTTAGTAGCCTTTTTTGAAATATATTCTATCTTTATCAGAAAATTGACCAATGCGTTACTTTATACAGTTTCTAAATAAGAGGATCTACCATTTGGATGTGTTTAAAATCAAAAATGAATTTAAAAATGAGTCAGAATATAGGCAATTTGGATTTGAGGTTTTTTCTTCAACTCCTATTTTTGTTTAATTTATTTTTGCTATACGAATTGGTCCTATGAAAAACGTGTCAATATAAAAGTTGTAGATATTTTTGAGAAGATGTAAAATAAATTTAATCAGATTTGATATCTTAAAAATTGACGGAGTTATGGATTTTTCTCTTTTTTCACCGCCCTTTTTCTTTTCGTTTTTAATTTTTTTCATCGGTAAATGTTGGTCCTATTAAAAACTTGTAAATACAAAAGTTTTAGATAATTTTAAGAACATTTACAAAAAATTTAGTTGAACTTGATAGCTTGAAAATTGACGAAGTTATGAATTTTTTTCTCTCAAAACCCCTGTTTTTTTCACCCCTTGAGCCCACTTCTAAATTTATCAAAAATCTGTTATGCATAAACTTTTGGCCCATTTTTAAGAAGTAATATAAACTTTAAACCGATTCGATATCTACTTTAATTAAGAAGTTATGGCGTTTTTTCTGTTTTCACAAAAACACCCTCTATTCCGACCCCCTCTGTCCGATTTTGACCATTAACGAACTTAGCCGAGATTTTAACCCCTTTGATTTTATGTACCAGTTTGGTGGAGATTGGTGAAGAATTATAGAAGTTATCGTGTCCATAAAAAAGTGATATATATATGGGTGATTCTCAAAATAGGGGACAATTTATGTCTTTCGGCATACAAAAAAAATTGAGGTTTTCTGTCATGTTTTTATATTTAGATATGTTTGTCTTAATATTATTCATTATTTGCACTCAAGAATTACTCATTTTTTTAGTTAAAAACACATTAAAATAACAGAATAAATGTTCAAAATGTCATTAGCATTGATGTCCACAGCAGCTATGCCTTGTGTATACTAGCATTTTTCAAGAGTTAATATCATGTTTATAAAATAAAACAAATGTTATTCTTTCTTTAAATTAATCAAGGAGAGGATTTATCCAATTAATTTCTTTTTAAAAATAAAATTATAGTATATAAAAAAAGAATTAAAGTCTGCCCTCCATATTCTATTTTCAAAACAAGATCATACTATAACAGCTGGTTATTAATCAAAATTTCATTTTCACATATGACAATAGTTTGAAAATATAAAGTTTCTCCATGGCAACAAGTAGCCATTTTATCCCAGCCTGAAAATAGAAGCATGTATTGTATTTTAAGAATAGAAGTTGAATATTAGGGGCGTACATCAATTGTATGTCATTAGAATGGATAATAATTTTCATGTTTATTTTATAGTTAAAATTTTTATTTTACTTATTTGCATAGAACTTTTGTGTTTTAAAAAGCCCCAGAAAGGACTATTGCATTGTGATTATATTATGGCTCATAATCTTATTTAGATTAAAATTTGTCATTAGCATGGACAAATATCAGTGTCATTAGCATGGTCTTTCTGTCCATGCTAAAGATTCCTATGTGCATAAATGTAACCAGTGCTTATATTGTATCCTTTATAAAGTTTAATTTTACATATAAATTTAGGTATTACATTTATTATCTCTAAAATATGCATTAAATCTGTCAGAAAATCACTAAGACAGCGTCTTACATTGTTAGTGTCAGAATGTTGCTCATGTAAACAAAGTTTGCTCTTTGGTAATGTTTTTATTCTCCTTATATGTATATATGTAAAAATGGAAACCATTTGCTGAAAAGGAAGGCTAATAAATATAGAAAAAATTATTTAAACAGGAAGAAAATAAAAATTTCTTAATATATTTATTCCATGCAATTTGTTTTGTCATTAGCATGGCTCAAAAAATACTAATTATTTTTTAAGTTAATTTTTAAATATTTAGCTCTGCTGACTACATGTAAACGCAATGGTGTAGTCGAGGGGGGACGCTGGGGGACGGCGTCCCCCTACTTTTTTATTTTTCATCAAGCGTCCCCTTACTTTTATTTTTCAAGGGGGACGCAAATTACGCAAGGGGGCGTAGACCTTAATGATTTATTAAATGTTTAAAATAAAAAAAATACATTAATAAATTAACAATTTTATGAAGTATTGATTTTTTTTCTTTAACAATGGGCATTCAAAAATCAAATTAAAAGAAACTGGGAACAAAGGGGTGTTTACTTGCTGTTTCATCATAACTACCCCTGTAACATTAGTTCCTTCAGCTACATTAGTTTTACTGGGAATCCTCTAATCGAAAACTATTACTCTCCTTCCGTTCTGAGTATAAAGGCTACACAAGCTCTCCGAAAAAGGCTTTTGTACACCGCATTCCTAGTTTTAAAAATAAACAGGTGTTTCTGTTTTGAAAGCCTGGCTGTATTTATCTCACATGGCAATTAATAACAGCAGGCTTCCATTAGTCAGTAATCAAAATCTATAAGAACATTCAGGATAATTGTCATAGCTTATAACATACATTGGTTAAGTGTGAGTCCTTAAATGGCCAGTATGACATCTGCTGTCGAATGCAAAATAAATCAACAAAATGAGCACCAATGCAGACCCACAACTCCTGATAGTGTGCAAGATCTGCACACTAACCCGAACCCGACCCCGGACCATTTCCATTAACGACATTCGGGCAGGGCAGGTCAGGGCTCGGGCCTTACTTCTAAAGACTCGAGCCGAGTCGGGCCTAGTCACTAATATTTTCGGGCCGAGCTCGGGCCTTAATTTTTTCCTGGAGTATCGGGTTGGGCCTAACGTATATTTTCCGGACGAATCCGAGACTGATTTCATTCTTCCTAGTCTTCACAGGACCAAAATATTCAGTTCCTGTTTAATCATCCCAAATGAAAATCCTTTTCTTCCCGTATGAAAATCCTTTTCTCGACGTGGCCAAGTCTGTTCATAAATCAGTAAAATTAGGGCTTGGTCCAAAAATTTTTGCAAAAAAGGCATATACTTTTAAGTCGCCATTATTCTACAATTAAACATAATAATTTATTCTTTTAAAATAATCGTAGATTACACATGAGATTACTATACAGATGATTTACTATAGAGAATTTTGAATGAAAATGAAGTCTATAGCACTTGTAGTTTATTAACAGGCATACATTAAATTAGTCCGTTAAATTATGCCCTATGGAAAGAAAATTCCTTGCATTGTATTTTAATATGTTATACTACTTCAAATTACTGTAATACTCGTATATCACTGCGATTCACAATGATAGGCTTAATTAGAATAGAATACTGATTGTGTAGTATCTATAGTTTATTTAAATGGGTACTTAAAGAAATCCCGTTGTGTTACTCTTGGTATACAGTAATTGTTTGAAAAGCTTTTTATTAAAATTGATATACATTATTGAGAAGGGAGGTAACGTCATCAACAGATGCACACAGCTATCTGAACGGAAGAACTGAGCACTGACATGAAAATGGTAGCTGCCAAAGATTGGTTTTATAAAATGTATGTATATCCCCGAAATTCAGCCAACAATATTTATAAAAAAATGTCTTTGTCCTGTTTAATCCTAGACAATTAAAGAGAAAAAAGCTTTTAAAAATTATTGGTACCAAAATGCAAAGGACCGTATGCACGCTGAAATTAATCAGCCTTCGGTTGCTGTTACTATTCTGGCGACGATGGTGAATAGAGATCTGAACAGGAATGACTGGAGCCTATTTTTATTCACGGCACAATTTTTATTCCGTTCTGTGCCTGGTCTCCACTCTTTACAGGATGGGTTCGGGCCAAGATTTTTTCTGAAGGCTTGGGCCAGGCCTTGTCAACACTTTTCCGTCCAGGCTCTGACTTTTTTTCCTGAAAGCCTAATTTATTTTTTCTTTGCCGAGCCAGGAAAGATTTCATTTTTCCTAGTCTTCACAGGCCACAATTTTTAGTACTCTTTTTGACCCGTATAAAAATCATTGTCTTGGCACGACTTGGTCCTTTCAAAGATCAATAAAATTAGACCTGGTTAAAAAAATGTATAAAAAATGCATACATTTTTAAATCGTCATTATTCTACCATTCAACATTAAAGTTTATTCTTCATAAAGACTAATTGATTCCTAGGCTTAATCCTGATGAAATCCTGACTTAAACTGAAAAATATGTTCACCCATGCTAAACGAATATACTAATGTGTAAGAAAAATATATACTACCGTAAAATCTCGTTAATCGACCCTTCCAAATCTAACGCCCCTCCCTCATTTTATAAAAAATTTTGATTTTTAAAAAAAATCTCGAAAAAGAGCCCCCTCTTCCTAAAGATCGCTGAAAAAACGTAAATTACATCAAATGATAGCTAAAGAACGGAAATTACATTAAAGAGTAGCGAAAAGAAAAAAGAAGAAAATTTAATCAAATAATCGCTGAACGCAAATTTTATAAAAAAAAAATTCAAGAAAAAACGCAAATTTTGCCGAAAGATGGCAGGAAAGAACGCGGATTATGTCAGATCTAAAACAAATACAATCAAAGGATCGCTGAAAAAATGCAAACTGCGTCAAAAGAAAACGCAATTTGCTTCAAAGGATCGTGGAAAAATCACGAATTTCGTCGATGGATCGCAAATAATGCACATTTCGTTAAAAGATCGCGAATTTTGTCAAAAGATTGCCAGAAAAACCACAATTATATCGGATTTAAAAAAAATACAGTAAAAGAATATCGAAAACAGCGCAATTTTTGACAAATATCACGATAAAAATGCAAATGTCATTAAAAGATCATTGTAAAAATGCGAATTAAATCAAAGAATCGCAAAAAAATATGTAAATTTCACTAAACAATCACGGAAAAAAAGGCGACGTTTGTAAAAAAAAAAAAAAAAAAAAAAAAAAAAAAAAAAAAAAAAAAAAAAAATCCCGGAAATACATTAATTTTCTAAAGAATCACCGAAAAAACGTGACTTTCTTTAAAGAATTGCGAAAAAAAGTAAATTTCATTAAAAAATCGCTAAAGAGAGAAAATTTTATTAAAAAAACACAAAAGAAAGCAAATTTCATTACAGAATCGCGAAAAAACGCACTTCTCGACAAAGAATCGCGGGAAATATGGGATTTTCGCTAAAGGATCGAAAAAAAAAGCAAATTCTCTCAAATATCGCGATGAAAATCCCGCAAATTTCGTCAAACATCGCGAAAAATCCCTCACGTTTCGTCAAACATCACGAAAAAAAAAAAAAAAAAAAAATCCGAAAACTTTCGTCAAGTTATGCCAATAAACGAATTCAAATTTTGTGAAAAAATCGCGAAAAAATTCTGTATAAGTGTCCCCTTCGATTATTTGCCAAGTTTGGTGGTGGGATTAACAGCATTTTAAGGTAACACATTAACATTTGTTAAGAAGGAAACTTGTCGATGACGCACTTTTTTTCTTTCTTGAGCAATTTGGATATAGAAGCTTTTACTGTATAGCATTTTTCAGATAAGTCTCCAATTCATGGAATATGAATTAACAATATTAATTGAAACTGAAACATTTACAAAACAAATAGCAATTCGTTAAAAAAATAAGTATCGCAGCCTACGGCATTCTATATAAAGTGAAGATTATGAAATGAAA
The DNA here is from genome assembly GCA_964019185.1 of Maratus speculifer. NCBI lineage: Eukaryota > Metazoa > Arthropoda > Arachnida > Araneae > Salticidae > Maratus > Maratus speculifer. The sequence continues at coordinate 354,203,909 of OZ025293.1, forward strand.
AAAAAAAATTATAAAAATTATTGCAGTATTTTGGATCAGAACTTCTCGTAGGAGACAAATTTTCATCCAAATCGACGTAAAAACCAAAGTTTTGTAAAAATTCACCAAAACTGGGCCGGGTTATTCTCGGCCGAATTTTTAGCTGTTATACTATTAATTTTTTACAGTGAGCTAGTTTCGAGCCTAACTTTTCAATTTTATACCGGGCCGGACAGACATTTTTGTACTAGCCATGCTCGGATCAAACTTTTAATTTTTTTTAACCGGCAAAAATTTTTAGACATAAAAAAAGTTTTCAAGATTTGGTTTTATAGAAAACTGCTAAAGGGGGGGGGGGGGTAAACTTTTAAAGAAAGTTTCTTAAATTAATTTAAGTTAAATTTGAATTTTTAAATTTTAAACTTGTAATTTTAATAAAGATTTAATAAAAAAAATTTAAAGTAAATTTAAATTTATTTTTTCAATTACTTTTATCTGCATTGCAAAATGAAAAGCAAGATTCAAAATCAAGTTGATTCTATTGGTGATAAGTGTCTAATATTCGAGACTATGAGCGTCCCCCCACTTTTTTTTCCAGGACTACACCACTTATGTAAAGTATACCTAATACTATATTAACAACACCTATTTTTTTCAGAAATTTTGCTAAGAGTAATTTTTTTAAGATTTCACTTTTGAAATTGTTCCCTATTTTGAGAATCACCCATATATATAGATAGATAGATATATAAACTGGTGCCATTGCAATAGGTAGTATTTCAAACGAAATCTACCTAAAATGAGTTCGAAGCTTTCTTATCTCCTTAAATTGTCTTCAAAATCTTTAAAATTTCGAAAAAACCCATCAAATAAGCGATCACGCGGTTGATTTTCAAACTGTTAATAGTAAAATAAGCAAGATAAAATTATACATTACGAGAAAGAAAAATACAGTTTGATGTAGAAGTATGTCACATGCATATAATTATATATTTTCTAAACTGTGTATTTTCATTAATAAATTTAGCCGTATGACAAATTATTTTGAGACTAGGCTAGAAATCTACCAAAACCCATTTTCTTAAGAAAATAATGAAATGTTTCAAAACACCTTTAAAAAGTTATGATGTTTATTATTTCTGCAAGTGCATATTTCATCACTTTCTGGAAATATTTTTCAATTAATAGAGTGGCAGCGATATTTCTCTAATCATTTTTCAAGATATTTTTGCTCCCGACTTATTTTGATGAGATTGCGGCGGTTGCAAAGATTTTCTACATTGTATGTAACCTTATCTCTTTCTAAAATTCTGATGGCTTATACAATGCAGAAAGTGTAACAATTTTATACATTGCAATAGAAAAAGAAATTGTTTCCACTTGAATTACAATTCATTTTAGTTAATTCTTATAAGGTAAAACAAGCATTCATTACAAGCAATACATCCGAACTCGTATTAGGCAATACATAGCTGTCAAACTTCATATTTTAAAAATGAAATCAATTTACTTTGTACCAGAATTTTCCCATGAAAAATGAAATCAAGTAAGCACCGTAAAGAAATAGGACACATAAAATAATTATTATATAAGATATTTCTTTGGTTTCGTATGATTTTTTAATTGGTAAAAATCCCTTGAAGATTGGCAGCTACGATACGGTCATCAGACCGTGTACTATATAACAGATCTATATGTCAGTTATGTTTACACATGAATTTCTTTTCCTTAGTAATTCCCATTGATTCACACAAAGTTCTAAGGTCAGTGATTCTCAGCATTTTTAGCTCTATTTTCTTTTCATTTTATATTAATTAAGAATGCAATAACCTCTCATCCCAATAAAGTTTCACTTAAAAAGGCACATTTTAAATAATATAATAATATCCATTCTCTTCTTGAAACATTAGAATTGGTTACAGACTGTATTACCTCCTCCTACGTAGTTCAGAACTAATTCTAAACAGTCATTTGTTTGTCAAAATGAAAATCATACCTACCAACCCTCCGATATTTTTAAAGTCAAATATTTTGTAGCAAAAAATTTATTTTATGAAAAACTTACGTGGTACTTGTTTTATATTATTAGGTGAACCGGAAAGTTCTGTCATATAACGTTATTTCCCGCTTATTTTTTTTTAGTTCATATTCTTCATTGGCACCACTTTTTTAAAATAGTAAAAAAAAAAAATTACGTTTCACATTAAGGTGAAAACTATGGGAATTATGCTTTATCAAAAAAGTGGTGTCGATACAGAAATCTGAAAATTAAAAAAGTAGGTGCGAAATAACATACGACAGAACTTTCCGGTTAACCTAATATTAACAAAGTAAAATGTCTGGTGCAAAATATTTTTCTTTGACTTGAAATAAAAACAATGTTGGCAGATAATTTTTGTTTTATTTTTTCATTGTAAGTTTCATTGTATTTTTATTACAGATCTCATCCTGTATTAAATATTTTACAGCATATTTTTAGAAGAAATTCTTTAAGCACACCTGTAAAATATATGCATAAAAATATTTCCATTTTCCTACGAGGTTGTAAAGTACTGCTGTCGCATTGAATTTCACAATAGCAAAAATAACGGAAAAATATTTTGGGTTTTCACGTCTTATGTAAAAACTTTATTTGTTAATGTATGTCATTTGTGAGTTTATATCCAAATCTAAAACGCTGTAACAGAATGGGAAAAATGCAATAACCTGATATTCCGGTTCAAGTATTTTCCAAGTAAATATATTCAATGTTCGAAAAGGATAATAAAAAAAAATGTACTCACTGTCAAAGACTTTAGAGCCCTTCGAAGAAGTAGGAGGCATATTCTTCTCTTTGTGTTTAGTGCTTGAAGAACCTACAAAACTTGTTTGTGTATTTTGCTCTAAAACACTGTCAAAAGTATTTTCATTCGAATTAATCCCAGTTTGATACGATGAGTTCTTATTAGGACTAGATAAAGAAGTCTTTGGGTCAAAAGATTTGGATGATGATGGTAAAGAAGGTGATGTTGCACCCTCCTCTTTACTTTTAACACCAGTCAGTGTAACTGACCCCTCACCTGAAATGAAGAAAAATATATAATTAGAAAACAGTATGTCTGCATTTTAAATTCATATTTAATATTTTAATCGACATTTTCATGGTGAAATATTCATATCTTAAACATAAAAATCATAGTATAAATCTCTAAAATTTCAGGTGCACTAGCCTTCGATTAGTTAAATTGCTTTAACTGAATCAACAGCTTTCGCAGGTCATATGTAATCCAAGAAATTTAATTTTATCCATCTCACCAATTGAAATCAAGTGCTTTATTAAATAAAAATTGTATAATTACTATTCATTGAAGCGGTAGTAATTAAATCTATCCCACAAAATAATATGCAGGGAATTGGAAAATCAGTCCCAGAAAGTACATTAAAAAATTATCATTACATTTATTTAATTTGGTTTTAATATTTAATGACATCTTTTGTTATATTTGAAAAGCTCTAGGTTATAGACAAATGCAACGTTTGTTCAAAATAGCATTCGAATAGATTTTATGGTAGAATATGTATTGTTTATGATTTACTTTATTTGGTTGAGTGATTTCACATTTCGTAACAGACGTATTAAATGAGCACAGTAGTACGCCAATCAACGATCCTTTGGTATCATCTATTCAGAGCTTTTTACCATATTTGAATGATAAATATATTATTTGTCCATTATCCTATATTAAACATAAAATTAGTATTAGCGACGCGACATAACAGTAGAATACTTTTCATAATTGCATTAAAACAAGATTTATTTTTGCTTCAATACGGCTTCGGGTTGAGTGCCGATTGAAATATGTCGGGCTCAGATCTGGTTGCAAGACATTATTTTGGCGTGTTTGGGCAACACCGTCTCGATATATACATACATGCCTACTTACGGTCATAAAATTTTGCCGTGACGTCACGAGTGTAGTGCTAAAGTGTGGGAGGAAAATTTGGACTTGAGGGAGAAGCCGACCCCTCTTGTTGGAGAATGTAGTGGTCATCTCATTTAACACCGGCTGTGCCTTCATTCAAGACGCTTGTTCGGACAATGGTCAAGAAATCGGGAATTATTGAAATGAAAATTGATTTTAATAAAACTACGCTGTTTTATTACAGCAATGAATAATGCCTCATACATGTTGTGTGCCAGCTTGCCATGGAAACTATGCTAATGGACCCAAAGTGTCTGTATTTAGATCCCCAAATGACTCGACGCTAAAACCAAGATGGAAACTCCGAAATCCAATGGAAATCACCCAATTCCGCGCTTGTTTTGAATCTCTTCCGTTGTGTTTGTGTATGGAGCTATTGGGAATGAATTATAAATTTGTGTCAACGTTTGTTTAAAATATTTTAATACCTATTATAAATCAAAACAACTTTGTTAAGGATTGCGTACAGTTTGATACATTCTAAAAATTATACCAGCTGGAATGGTTGTGGGAGCTGAATGTAAATAATTGAATTTCAGTTCTATAACCAGGTCAGCTAGTTTTCTTACTGCACATTTTTGGATTTATAAAGAGTACAGCGAAGTAGTAAGTAATTAAATATTTAATATTATATGAATTTTCTTACCTATTAAAAAGTTTAATCTGTGTTGATAGGTATGTTCATTGTTTCTGTGAAGAAATATATTCTTTTTATTTTTAAATAAATATTATGTTTATATTTGAATTGCATTTGATTTTATAGAAAGAATAAAATTTCGTAGTTGAAAATTAATTTTATAAATATAATAAAAGCTTTTTAAAGAACTTTAATTAGTGAATGTTAAATCCAAATTATGTCTTTATAATGTCAAATGTACCTATGATTAAAAAAGAAAAGAATTTAAATGAATCTATGAAACTGTTAAATAAACAACTAATGAAACTGTTTTAAATGAAACCATGAATGATTTATATGCACTGTAATATTTAAAATAAAAAACATTTAAAAGTTTAAAAAAAAAGTTTGATTTGAAAATTTTTTATCATTAGTCTTAAAAATGAAAATTTTAACTACAAGATTCCTAGAAGAAAATGTTACTGGCAAATTACTCTTTGTTGGATAGTTATTTTAAAATAGCTGTTTAGATTAATATTTGACCTGTATTTGTTTCACTGAAAAAACGACATTTTGGTAATTGAAAGTTAATGTTTTATTTATGTATATAAAAAAGCAATGTAATTATTTTAAAAACAGTAATTGCTGAATTATTAACTTTAAATTATGTGGTTTAAATGTGAAATGAAGTTGTCATAAAAATCATGAAAAATGATTTAATAATATATTCATCTAATATAAAATATAAGTAAAATGAAATGACATAAAATTTAGTATGAATAAATGTTAAAGTTATTTTATATTTTATATTTTATTGAAATAATATTACATTTTATTGTAGTATAACCACAATAAATATACTCTCCCAGAAAAATTGTTTTTCCCACCCTTTCAAAGTTTTTGGGCATTTTATCCATCTATACATGATAAAAATAAAATATATGATAAATCATATCTGTGAATGTAAATATATTTTAATTTCAAACTTTTAATTTAAAAAGTTTTATTATCTGTCAAATGTTAAGCTTTTTTTAAAATTCATTATTAAGTAATTAAGTCTGAGATAATATTACTTCTTTTATATAAACAACAACAACAAAAAAAAAAATTATTGTTCCTCGCATCTTTTATGTTTTAAAGGATATGAAGGGTATATAATATATATTATTGAAATTAATTATGAAGATAAAGGATAAATTTTTAATAAGAAATCATGGGAGAATATTTAATAATACATTCATCTAAAGTTTAAAAAAAAGAAAAACTTTAATGTGTATAAATGTTGCAGATACTTATTATTTTATTTTATACTGAAATGATCTATATTTAATTGAAGTACAACTACAAAGAAAAAATATAATAAATCAACCTTTTCAAGGGGATTAACGATAAAATTGTTTTCCATCACTTTAAAATTTCCGGAAATTTTATTTCTCTGTATCTGTTGAGACAAACATGTGTGAATACAGCAATATATTTTAATTTCAGGCTTCAAGATCACCATTATCCTGTATGAGAATAATATGATTTATTTTAACCTTTCTAAATAAAATGGAAGAAATAAATATTACTTTTTTATATCTTTATTAAATAAAGAAAAATTTCATTACTTATCAAGATATTTATATTTTCTTACACGTGGTTAAATAAGAAAAAGGTTACTTATTTGTAAATAGTGGCTCATTTTGAAATAATTATTCATGAAGGGTCTGTCATAGAATTTTTTTAGTTGGTTTGGTTTTTGTGAAATTGTTTTTAATACTTTTGAAAAATCTAATCACAATTTCTTGAATTTAAATTTCTCGTTATATACAACTTCCTGTTTATCTTTTTAACAAGATTATATTTTAAAAAGGTATGCAATAGATAATTTGGTTATTTCAGCTGTTTTGTGACAAATTAAACCTCATTCTAAAATATTTAAATTTATGAAATTTCAAATTTGAAGACTGAATTTTCATTATTTTTACTATATATATATATAAAAAAAAAAAAAAAATGAATTTTATGAAGCGTCCTCTTTTAGGATGAAACATTTTGTGAAGAGTTTGATTTTAAGATTTAAAAAATAATGGAAATTCTCTTAAAGAACCAAATTTTTTCCTAAACAGATCCCTGTTCATATCAAATTTTAAATTGCATAAAGAATAAATCTGATATCTGAAATTTAATGTTATAAATTTAAAAAATGATAAAGGTGTTACTCTATATTAACTCGAAACGTTGTGATTAAAAAACAAGCAATTTCCATGATGTAAAGAAAAGAAAAGAGAATCCATTTTGTTTTAAATAAAAGTATGATTAATTTTCATACGCTTTAAAATTTAAAATTGAAATTAGTTTGAAAACAATCTTTTGTTTGATAAGTAATTTTATTGTTAACTCTCCTCCTCCCCGAAAAAAAATAGGACTTTTTTTACTGACAAATTCCCTTTTTTTTTTTTTTCTTGTATGTACTTATTTTTAAACAATTATCTTTATTAATTTTTTAACAGTATTTATTTCACTGAAAGGATAAAACTATATAATTGGAAATTTAAATTCTAAATAAATCTATAGAATTGTTAAAAAAAAAAAAAAAAAAAAAAAAAAAAAATTAGTTACTAAAATATCAACTCGAAATTATGTTATTTTTAATATACTTTCATTGGGAAAATAGAGAAAAATAAAAACTGGATTGTTGTAACTAATACTAAGACAGTTTTGTTTGTTCTCTAAAATTTAAGTTGCAAAAAATATTGAAAGGGTTTATTTATTTATTTTTTTTTTCGAAAATTATTTTTATTGTTAGATATAAAAACGAAAATTTCGAATTGAAGATTCCCAATTAAACGGTTACTAGTGAATGACTCTTTGCTGATACATTTACACCCTAGCCCTTCATTCGCCGCCATATTTAATGGGTGGATAGGCCTGTCTCTTCGAGACGGTGTTGGTTTGGGTCGGGTTGCGTGTTTGACTTGGAATGGAATTTTCGGCTTCGGTTTGTACAATCCGACCCATACAAGAATAACGACGATCATCGCGCTGTGTTTGCAAGCATGAAAGATTCTACTTTTAAAATCTATTTCGCAAATTAATGTCTTTAGACATTACAAGATAAATATCCGGTATTTCAGCCTATATCCTTCGCGAGCCGATGAATTTCTATAAAAAAACAATCAATCAGTACTTGCTCTACCGGATAGGCTAAATCATCAAAATCAACTTGGTCTATAAAATTGAAAACATATTTTAACCACAAACTGAAATTAACTCAAAAAAAATCACTAGAGCAACCTAAAATGAAAATTCACTCATTCGTAACTTGCTAAGCTAACCTCATATCTTTCTCTTTTTTTAATATGATGAATGAAGTCTTAACAAATGTAACATGATTAAGTAACACAATTTCTACTGATGTATTACCTCCTAGAAAAGCAATTTTCTTAGGAATCTCGGTACAGTTTCGCAACTTTACATCTTGAGCTCACTTTTGTTCTGTTACATATTTATTTTGACACTTTACACGACTTTTGTAAAATAACGAATTTTTCTGGTTGCAGAATTACGAAATTCGGCTAAATTTGGGGTCCTAGAGACGTCTGGCTTTCACATAAATGCTAGACATGAGAAATTCTTTAGTCTGCGTTCTTATTTATTTAAAAAATAAAAATCGATTAACTGAATTCTTCTTCTAATTATACAGAAATGTAAATTCTGAAAACTCTCTGGCATCATACTAAGAATTCTTTTACAGAAATACATAATTATTTCTTATTCCACACTAATTGATCGGAATCTTGCCTTCGGTATAAATTTTCAATATTTTTATAAATTTTAACCTTAAAATCACTAATTATTTAAAATGTCATAAAATGTGACAAATATACAAATAAGTTATTTTATTAATTAATTTTTTTAGAGAGTATAAAATTAACCGAAAAATTTCTATTTAACCCCTTGAGGGATAATGGTATGTCTATGAAACCACTTAATTTTAGTTCCCATAAAACACATTGGCACCAGAATTTTTGGAGGAAAAAATTTCCGTTTATTAAATGCGTGAAATATAGTTTCTTATTTACAAATAAGTTGTTTTTAAATTGCGGTGTCATTCATTAATTTTAACACTTAAGCAATGAAAGTGCCCTGCACCACAAAGGGTTAAAACCATTAAAAATACACACATTTTACGAATTCTATAATAAATATAATTTTATACAGGAACTAGAGTATTTTTGTGACAATAATATATATATTTCGCCTACTTGGAAATTTAGAACTATAATAAAATGAATATTTTAAAATTTATAGGTATAAAAAGACAAACAACGCTGAAAATTTCTGAAAATATTTTCTGATTCATAAATTAAAACTGTAACTCGAAAAACTTTTCAATAAATCAGCATAAGAATAATCTATTGGAATAATTTTTAACACAATTCGTAAATAAACCATAACAGTTGTAAATTTCCAAGCGGATGAAAAATGTACGGGCTGGGAATCTAACTAGGGATGTATTGGCTGAAACCGCCAATGTTCTTCCAACTGCGTCATCCCGGACAAATACTAGAGGATGATTCATCCATGGAACTAATGACAGAAAGGAACTGACATATCCTTTAAATTAATGAATCTTTAACTGTGACCGTTTTCGCAAGAGGGTTAATTCGAGACAATATCCACTAGTAAATTTAACTGTAATTGTTTTCTTTATTTAGACGCATTATTTACTTTATTATTGTAAAATTTCAGTAAAAAATAATGATAAAAATCAATATTTCTTTTTACTGTTGGAAGTATACTTCGGCGGTAGTATAGTTCTTGTCTGTTGCGACAGTCAAGACAACTCCTGACACTGCCAGCAAAAAATTGTAATACCTGAGCAATCTGACACCATTCAAAAGAATTAGAGACCTTTTTTACCATATACCATGAGAGAAATTTCAGATGAATGAGGCGCTTAAGTAAGATGAAATTTAATTTTCTATTAGAGTTTCCGGTGGATGTTTTCACCGGCGTCTATCAGAAACTGTTGATCTGATTAAAAAACAGCAGCCATCTTTTGACAACCTCTTCAGTTACTTTCCTCGGAAATGGTAGTCCATGCACTATATGTCTGCTCCTCTTTATTCATAACTCCATTAATTCACTCAACTAATCTTTAACGATCACAGCATCTTATCTGATACCCGGAATCAACTGAACAGAACAAATCGAAATTCATTTTTACTTTTTTTTTTTTTTTTTTTTTTTTTACCTGCAGTAAACCCTGTATACATAATAATTACGTATTAAATGTTAGTGTGGTGAATTAGTCCTCCAGTATTCGCCCTGAATGGCTCAGATGGACGAGTTTCGGCCGATATATTCCTGGCCCGGACTTTTTTTCCACCCACTTGGAAATTTACAGTAATTGGAAAATACAAGAATAGTTTACTTCCTTTTAATTATACAATGAATCATACAATTCAATTAAAAAAAAAATTATATTTGAACTGTTATTTATCGAGTTACGGTAATATTTAACAGAATTTTTCAAAAAATTACTTTTTTTGGGGGAAAAATAACTAACTTTTAGCTTTAAGTTTGTAAGAAAGATAAATGTTTAAAAAACTTCTGGATCATAAATTTTACCCACCTCTCCCCCATTTCCCCCCTAAAACAACAAGTTTTGATTTGAAATTATAATACAAATTGACGTTTTAAACACATACATATACATCTTAACTTTCATACACATGAATTATTTTTAAGCGAAAGAAAAAAATATTTTTCATTTAAAAAAGAAGGAGGTATATTGTTAACCATCTGTCAGTTGTGGTCATATTGTTACAGAAGTAATGACTTCAAAATAGACCTTTGAAAGCAATGTGACACATGTTATCGTTCATGTACAAGGAACCCTGAAAAACCTTCAACAATCACCCCGCCCAAAACCGTCTGGTATTGAATGTGCAAACATAGGCCCATGATTCCTCATTTAGTGGCTAGCATTATCACTGATATGTTTACTTAAAATAGATTTAAAAATGAATAGTTAAAATAAAATATTGAATTTTTAAAATCTTACATTTATAACAAAAGTTACAAAATGACCGATATAAGGTTCACAACCACACAAAAAATATTGAGAGCTTAAATTTTTTTTTTTCTTCTGATAATTTGAGGCAAAATAAAATGAAAAAAACATTGGGCAGGTTTTTTGTTTAGATCCAAGAGCAGATATTCTTAGAGAAAATCTTATGCAGAAGAGGGGGGGGGGTCAAAAGTCGTATTCTAATTGAATATTAGAAAAGAAAATACGATGTCTATCTATTGTTGTGTTTAACAAATATTAATGAATAATTTCATGTGTGTTTTATATGCCATACAGGAATTAAAAAATGCAAATAATTAAGAATTATTAAATATTCTTTTTTCGGAGACAATTTAAACTTTGGACAAATCACTAAAAAGTAAAATGGGGTGGGGAGGAAAAGTAATTTTTTGTTTAAATCCAAGAGCACAAATTCTTTGAGAAAATTTCCTGCAGAACAAAAAAGAATATTGTCAGATACTGATTTTCCAATTGAATGTTCGTAAAAAACCCATTTCTATTTATTGTTGCTTTAACAAGCAATATGAAACCTCATAAAATGTTTATATGTGATGCTGTTAAAAAATATTAAAAAGGGTTTTAATGCAAATTAATGAACAAATTAATGCAAAATAAAAAGGAAAAACATTCGTTTAGTTTGAAGACCACAAATTTCTTTGAGAAAATCTGTTGCAGAAGAGAAAAAAAAGTCAAAAGGAAGAATTTACAATTTAATATTCGAATAGAAAGTGACATTTCTATGTACTTCTGCGTTTAACGAGCGTTATTTAATATTATTTGTTCTTTATGTGCCATGCAGAAACAAAACTTCAAATATGAAAAGTTCACTGTCCTCAACCCTTCTCCCAATACAATCAAGAAGTAACATGAGGATTAGAAGCACAAGTAAAAATTTAACATTAAAATTTTAAACTAAATACCAGGAATTTTTTTTTCTTTTTATTATAACTAAATGTACACTTTTAGAAACATATAGATTTAATATTATTTGTAAAATATCAGGGACGTTCATTCTAATTTTAACCCTTTATTTATCGAATTATGAATTCATGAAAATTTTACATTCTAAAGCATTTTACGTAAATTGTTTAAACTAAATTAAGAGATCTACAAAATAATTTAATAAATTTTTTGAAGGATTTAAGAATTGAAGGATTTTAGAAGAATTGAAGGATTTAGAAGGATTAATTAAATTTGAATTTACAGGGATTTTGTGCAATATTTATAACCCCATTCAAATATTTTATTTTAAATTGTTTTCTTAGTATTTTGTAGAATTATAAAATGTACAAATATGATGTTCTTACAATTTAGAAATATTTCCGAATTCAAAAATCCCCATCCCCCTCCCTCAGCGCCAAGAAAGCTGAAAAGATGGAAAGGCAAAATAAATAATCTTTTAAAAAATATTTTTGTTTTTTATAACCAATAATGCTTTTTGAACAAGATAAAGTAATGTATCTGTAACTCATTTTAAACAGTATTACAACTAATTGGCGTATTAAAAGAATTTTATAATAAGTAATTTTAATGGTACTTATAAGTACCGTGGGTAGATAAAGGGTTAAATAAAAAATTAGAATCATGGAAAAGGGAAGATGTATAAAAGAGATAAGTACAAAAATTGAAATAGTTCTAATATCCTATTTTTTTAAGTGTTTGGTATCCAAAATATTTCTCTTATGTATTTTCAATTTACTAATATTTATGTGAAAAAATATACTGTACTTAAAGGGAGAGAAAATATTTTAATATTTGCTGATTATTTCTTGCCTTAAAGAACACATTATCATGATTTCAGGATTTTTACGATTAAAAAAAAAGTTACCTGATCCTTGGGGGTTGTGGATGTTTGCATCCATTATTTTAAAAACACTTGGCAAGTAAAATTTCTAAAAACATTTGAAAGAATATCGTGGTTTATGTTATAAGAATAAAACTACTACCTTTTTGCTCTTAACACCCAACAGAAAGATAACAAGATAATTATCCTAATCACCAAAAGGATGTTTTATAATTCCATTTCTTAAAAAAAAAGATGGAGAAAGCCATATAAATGTCACAAAGAACAGTAAACGTAGATGCAAGATTTAGATATTTGACTTTTCTTTAAAAAAAATAAGGACAAAGGAAAACGTTTAAAGTCTACTTTAAATTTTTACGTTATCTTAGAAAGTAGAAAATGACTTATTGTTCATTTCCGATATTGCGTAAATAAGTTTATTTTAATGAATAGATGAAAATTTAAAAATAAAAATTTCAAAACATAAAATCTAAATAAATTAAAGAATCTTCTTTCTTTCAAGAAGCTACACTTTTCACGCCAGTTCTCCTGGGGTTTGTGTACAGCTCCGAAATAAACGGGTTGTTGTTGTTGTTGTATTTTGTGTCGGCCGATTATCTACGCTAGGGATATAGGCCCAGAGGGAGTGATGCCCTTCGTGGGGGTCTTTCTAAGGGAACCTAACCCGTATTTACGCAAGGTTCGAAGAAAACCACGAAAACTCCGAACGGTTAGGCCGACGGCCGCGATTGGGTTCGAACCCAGCACCTGCCGTCTACCAGTTGAGAGGTCAGACCCTCTCGGCCACTGGTGGGGCCCCGAAATAAACGGGTAAAGTAAATGTTCTAGTCGAGTGTCTATTAAATTTCTTGGAATTTTTAAAATTATTAAATCTTTGTAAAAATCAGGCAGAGAAAATTCTACAGACGAAGTAAAATTCGCTTTTCTATTTTAATGTTATGAAGCCATATTTGGTTTACATTTTTTTATTTTACCTATAATATGCGGCACTTTAGCGTATTTAGATTGATATTGTATACAACTGTTTGTCCCAATTATGATAATAGGTTATTCTAGTATTCAAACTCGCTAATTTCAAGAAATATGAAATCATTTTATTCATGGTTTTCCGATATTCTTATTCAGATTCTGAAATATTGAAGAAAGATTTTCACTTTCCTTTATAGACCTGAAACACTAACTCCGGTAAACTAGAAAATAATCGACTATAATTAACCCTCTCATGCATACATTTTCTATTTTTATTTTTCATTATCATTATTTTTGGGATAAATGAAAAGAACACATTCTAAAATAATTTTATTATTGGGCTGCATGTTAGCTATTATCTGCCCACAAATAAGATCGCCATTAATGAATGATGATTTTTTTAGAAGGTAATTCTTATCTATCCTCACATGAGGCTCGTATGAATGAGAGGGTTCAACTCTTGGGGGCGAGTGACCGGTACATGTGCCACATAAGGTGCTCAAAATCCTTGCATATTCTCACCAGTTAAAAAAATTATTGTAAATTTTGTCTTATTTAATCTGAGCATCCCCCCCCCCCCATTCAATTATGCAAAGATTTCTGCTTTAAAAAACGGTGATAAAAGATTAAAAATTCAGCAAAAGATGCTTGTCCCGAAGGGGAGTTAAAGATGTATCGTATTTAAGGGTGTATTTCGATTCAAACTGCTTATTTTCAGATTTATTTTTGAAGTTACTTTTGCTCTCAAACTCATCAAACCCGCAGATTCTCTTATTTAGAAACTACTCAAGGTGCCATAATCGTCAATTCTTTGATAAATGCAGAAAATATTGCAAAAAAAAAAAAAAAGCAATCAAAAACGGCAATTTGAACCGATTTTTCCGTAGTGGAAGATCTGTGGACGAAAAAAAAGGGTCATGCTGAGAAGGTAATTGTTTATAAATCAAATTCTAATGAATTGAGCGTAAAACGACGTTACACGGCACTTTATACGTCTCTTCAAAAATCCCTTCAGCAAGTTTCATGTTTCTACTTTTAAAAATGCGTCTGAAATTGAATCGGAAAGTTTCGAGCTGTTGAAGGTGGAAAAGCGTTTTTTCGAATACACCCTTAAAGTGGAAAAAAATGAGTTGGGTTATAATAACGTCTTCTTCAAAGCATTAGACTTGTGATCAGAGGATTGCAGGTTAGAGGCTCGGCGCTGCCAAGAATAGCCGTGTACTATAATAGCAGTCATTGGGGCGTGTTTTTCCAGGTACCTAGTTAAACGAGAAACGCACTGTCAATGCCTACGCCAAATAACGAGATCGTGCTAAAATTACATTTCTACAGTTTCTACTCAGTTATGCAAATTATCATAAAGTATGACGAAGGATTATAGGTGAAAAATATTCATATGTATTATATTTATATGTATTTTTATCCAAGTAATTATTCGGGATGTTTCCAACAAATGATCATGTATCTATCGAACTTCAGAAGTCTAGAATGGTATGTTTTTTCTTTTACTTTGTATTTCCGCAATATCTCGAAACAAAAGTACGTAAGAACTTAATAGCATAATAATAGTTAAATTAATAGGCAATAGATCGCATATAAACTTATTACTTTTCCCCATCTATAAAAGAAAATGGATTTTTTGAAAAATTTCAACTTCTGGTTTTCGACTGATTTATATCTGTAAAAGGTCCTAAACACAATTTGACTGCATTTATAAAATACCTGCTTATAATTCTGTCTAGATATGCAAGGGACAGTTAAAAAAGTTCACAGGATTTCGTTGCAACTCAGGAACATCGCAACATAATTTGTTTACTAACACTATATTTTAGACACAGAATGGCACACAACGTCCTCTCCTCGATCAAAGAAATCACGCCATGTTGAATCAAAAACGAAAGTGAAGTTCATTGCGTTTTTCGACAACGAAGGTGTGGTGCACCATAAATGTGTACCAGTTGGACAAACTGTTACCGGCCCTTTGTACGTGCACGTTTTAAAAGGACTGAAGGATGCAATCCGAAGAAAACGTCTCGCCAAATGGGAAGGAGTATGGTCACTGCATCACAGTAATGTTCCTCACTCCCACAATTGTTGTACAGACATGGCTCGTAGAAAAAAACTTTACTCTCCCCCACCAGTCTCTGTAGTTATCGGATTTATAGCCAACTGATTTCTGACTTCTACAAAATCAAAATGGGTTCCAAAGGTAACCGTTTTGACATCGAAGACGACATGAAAAGAAACGCGACGGCTGAACTAGGGAAGATACTAAAACAGGCCTTTAATCATTGTTTACAACTATAATTGGTGTAGTGGAACAGGTTTGCGTGTTTTGAAGGAGCCTACTTTGAAGGCGATTAAGTAAATATGTACCTATATTGTGGTAACAGAGAGTTACAATGAAATTCCGGGACTTTTCGTTTGTCTCTCGCGTGTGTATGTATGTATGTATGTATGTGACACAAATTTTGTAGGCGTTCTAATACGTAGAATAGCATGAAATTTCATATGAAGTTCTATCCTTATGTGAACCAGTGCCGATTAATTTTTGAGCAAAAATTTTCTAGAGGAAGTGCCGCAAATCAATTGTTTGTCCGATTTATATTTACAGTTACTTACATTTCCAGTTTATATTTTCAGAAATGAATGGAACGTACAATTTAGAACGACCTTGATAGGACTAGATCGCCATTCAATTTCGGTTGAAGCCACCGAAGAGGAGGTGTCAAGTTCGATGATTTGATTGAAATATGCGATGCTCATATCACCAGTTTAAGTACACAGATTTCAAGGAAACTTTGCGCTTAGGATCCTGAATATGGGTACCTTTGATGATCCTGAATACTGTCCTTTAATTTTACTTGCAGACATCTGAAATAGATGCCGAAATTTTCTGAATTGTTCGAAGGAATGAGATGCTTATATCTCTAAATGTGCATAATTGAAACGCCCATTACTTTTATAATCTTCATCATGGGAATAGATTGTCATTTAATTTTGGTTGCAGATTTCTAAGAAGGGGAGCCGAAGTTGGATGATTGTTTCGAAATGTGCGATGCTTTTATCTCTAATTTCAATGCATATAAATTTGTTTTTCCCCCCATCAAAAGTCTACATCGTTCACAATTCCATAACAATTTCATTTGATTTACACAGTAGCAAGCTTTGCGATAGCCGCATCATACTAGCATCTTAAAAATTAATGGAAGGACTATTTAATCCACATAATCTTAAATCCTACCTTATTTTGAACATTTTTGCGATTTACACATTGCCTAAGTATCTACAACAGAGATAGAATAAAGCGCGTTTCAAATTCTTCGAGGCACCCGTATGTAACCTACGGGATGAGCAAAAATCACAATATGATTTCTGCCTACAATAAATTGTATCCACAAGCACACAGAGTAACCCATCTGCATTTTTTTTTTGGGGGGGGGGGATTCTTTTACTGTTGGTTAAAATGCACAGTCTAAACTTAACTTTCATGCAAGCATAAAAAGATTCTAAAAAAATATTTATCCTTGTTCAATAACGGAATCTGACAAATTTTTAAACAAATCAGATACTTGCCGGTATGATTTTTTTTTTTAATGAATTGCAATTTAACAATTTTTTTAAAAATCTTTTGATAAATGACTCATTTTGATTTTAAGTGACTGTTGTCTCAGGACGATAGCTTCTGTTCTTACGGTGTTAAGAAATTCTGTTCAAAGCGCCAAATTTGACCGTATTTTCTGAAAACTCTTCTGTCTTTACCAAAAAATAGTTCAATTAGATAGTCTGAGTCAGTGCATCTGCCTACTTTTCTCAAATTTGTGAGCAGAAATGAATTTAAAAAGTTAGATTTGAGAACAGTCTTAAATCTGCGACAGATGCGCGAATTTATGTTACGCATTTAGTCGCACGAGGGACACACTTTGTAATTAAAAAAAGTAGCAATGAAGCAACATTTTAAAAAACAAAATACATATTCAAAATTTATATTTAAAAGTTGCAGCTATTTACAAACAATATAATTATAAAGAGGACGGGAATACGACAAAATGAATGAAAAATACGAACTTTTCAAATTTCTCAAATGTCATGGGTGACATATGTCATCCGCACGAATAACGTAGGTTTAAATGAAATCATTTTGCGAATCAAAAGTAGAAAATGTATTTTTTGATTAATTTTGTTGCTTGAATGAAGGGAGTTTTTCATTAAAGTGTTAATTAGAGGGGAATTTTGAGAAATTAATTATTTCCTATCCAACATCTGGTAAACATTAGTCATTTTCTTCTATCATACTAGTTCTCACATAGAGATGTAAATTATTTTAATCTACTTAAATTTTTGTCGCAGATGGTGATATTATATATTTTCTTTCTGTAATTGTGTAACTATTAAGCATATTGTCTTCACGGTATATCATTGCGAATAATTTTGACATTTATTAAATTCCCAGAAATTCATTTTTAATAATAATAAAATTCCAAGGATAAAACGATTAGCGCGTTAAAAATTCCTAACCAAAACATCAAAAATATACTTTTTGTAAACAACGGATTTTCAGCTCCATTCATAAGTATGCATACATCTAAGAATTTTTCCAGGTTGATAAGTCAAATTAGCTACTTTCACAAAGACATTTATTCTTAAAAATACAAGAAATATGTAGTTTTTATTCAGAAACTATAAAATAGGAAATGTCTTTCATTTTGCTATAAAAGCAAAAGACCTTTCCTAAAATGCTGTCAAAATTGCCGCTTTGAACTGCTGTTCGAGGCGTGACAACCAGAAACAGGCAATTGCGAGAAAAAAATATGTTGCAATTCATGATTTAAAACATTTAATTAAAAAGCGAAAAAACTTTTCGATTCTAAATGAAAACAATTACACCTGCTGACTTCATGCTTTTATTGTATTAAAAAGACTCTGTAAATGTGTCAAAGTTTAGCGTTGTTGATGCATCGGGTATTTGAGAACACATGTTTTAGGTGAAATATCCCCTTGTATACCATGGTTAAAAATCCTTTTCTTTAAATGTAAACATGTTAGGATCTAAACTAACTCGCGAAATGAAGAGGCATGTTGTCATTGGCTCATTGACTGAAGAACTGACTGAATTTAGAGACTGACGCATTCTTGAATCTCGCCCTGTCATTTAATCTTTAACTGAAATCCCAAGTTCCATGTGGGAAACGACATTTTCAGCAATATGAAATCATGAAGAAACCGGAATTCGCCAGTCAAGTCGATGTGGGCACTCGTGTGGGAAATGCAGGTTGATGAGGCAACAGTTTGATGTTCAGTTCATGAAGACATTCATCAGAGGTCTTACGTAATGAAGAAAGGACACTTCCTGCCCGAGAGAACCAGGGATAACTATCTAACCAGAGACAAGAACCTCCTTAACAAGATGAAACATCAAGAATTCGGGAATGCTCTTGTTCCTTTCCAAAAGAAAACTCTTTGCCCAGGTCAAGAGAGTGAGCCGCAAAAAAAAAAAAAAAAACTGACTGAATTTAGAGACTGACGCATTCTTGAATCTCGCCCTGTCATTTAATCTTTAACTGAAATCCCAAGTTCCATGTGGGAAACGACATTTTCAGCAATATGAAATCATGAAGAAACCGGAATTCGCCAGTCAAGTCGATGTGGGCACTCGTGTGGGAAATGCAGGTTGATGAGGCAACAGTTTGATGTTCAGTTCATGAAGACATTCATCAGAGGTCTTACGTAATGAAGAAAGGACATTTCCTGCCCGAGAGAACCAGGGATAACTATCTAACCAGAGACAAGAACCTCCTTAACAAGATGAAACATCAAGAATTCGGGAATGCTCTTGTTCCTTTCCAAAAGAAAACTCTTTGCTCAGGTCAAGAGAGTGAGCCGCAAAAAAAAAAAAGAAAAAAAATCGACGATGATATAAAATCGCTCAAGAGGTTCTCATAGACATGTATAAAACATTTCTTAACTCATTGATGATTTGCTTCTGTAACACACTAGTGGGCGTACTTTTTTTTAACATGACTCTGCACTTTCCCATAGAAACCAAAAGTGGATGGTCAAAATATTCACGATAATGTCTACTTCAACTTGTTGCCCCCCCCCCCCTCCGCCCCAAGTTATCTAGATATTAACCGTAAGACTTGTTACGTATGTGGTGTATTTGTGAAGAACTCTAATAGTCATCTATTCAATAATGTTGCACTCTCAAGGCAGACGTTGTGTGTGCAGTGGCAAATGTTCCCAATACTCATCTGATCAATACCTGCAGTTTTGACAACCCATAGAGGCGGTTATTGCGGCTGGCAGTAATTTCAACGAATTATGTTATGCAGTGTAATGTGGCTACCTGTACAAACCGTTAAAATAAAACTAATACTCTATCTCTTATATTTCTGTTTTAAAGCAGTGATTGATTTGTTCTCAAATACCTAACGCATCCTTTAATATACATTTTGTAAGCTACCTGATGGCAAAATACCATCATTTTTGTTTTGCATAATTTTAGTTCTTGAGTATGAAAAATTACATTATGCAGTAAAACCTACTACAAGGACTTAGAGGGGACAGGAGAAAAATTCAGTATTGGGAAAATTTTCCGCCTTAAATACATAGTCCTTCGTAATTGTACTGTTCGGGAAGTTTTAGCTTAAGGTAAGATTCCATCACAGATAGGTTCCGTTTTTACAGGTTTTCCTAGAATAATTACTAAAATATGTTACTACATTAATTATTTGTGGAGAAGAAAATAATTGACTGTTACATACTTCCATGAAACCCTACATATCCTGTTTCACATACAAAAAGTTTCACATACATTTTTTAATTTGCTTTTTGGGAATGTTCCCTTATTAAGCAAGTCAATTTCTCGCCGTTATTAACTAGCTTTCATATAGTGAACATAGTCATATGTTCAAGAAAGGGAAAATTAGAAAACTAACCTTTTCTAAAAAGCATCATTATTATTTTGCTAGAATTTTGAAATTATCGAATGCCACTAAATTTAAGAGCAATCCGACTTGAGAATAATTAACCCTTAAGCGGTAACCATGGGTCACTAGTGCCTCGGTCAAATTTTCTTTCCTTGCTAGCTTAGAGGTGACAGTGGGGAGCGCGACTAAACTACCCTGAAAAAAATAGTATACTAGTAGGCTATTAGCCCCCGAAACGCCGATGTTTTAGTGCGTTCACAGCCGACGTAAGAGCCAGTCAAAATTTCGAAAAGGCACGAGTGACCCAGGGTTACCATTTACGTTGACGAAAAGTGTAAGGTAAGAAAAAATTTATTTGGTTAGGAATTGATGTTTTTTTCATAAAATAAATGGAAAAAAGAAAGCGATGTGCGTTTTGTGACACAAAGAAGGACAAAAAAAAAACATTTATTTGCTGCAGCAAGTGTCACAGACCTGTGTGCGAGTAACACAGACATCAAAAATGTTTCGATTGTTTATAAATGATGATATCAGTGTTGCTGTAATTTTTCATTATTATACTTTTTGTTTAATTAAATAAAGTTTGATAATTAACATCATTTTCATAAATAAAATTGATTAAAAACTAATAAAATTTCTATTTCATTGTAAATTGTACCTATTTATAAGTTAAAAAAACGTCATTTTTATGCTCAAAACTTAAGCATTTTTGTAATTTATACCGGCTATTTTTATTTTTTTTGCAAAAGTACCATTCTTGATCTTCAATTTCCCGTTTGAAACAGCAAAAAATGCTAATTCTATCCAAAGTTATGATTTTTTAAAGAAAATGTGCCTTTTTCACATTTTTATTTGTTTATTTAAACATATTGTTTAAACAAATTAATAAATCAGCAATATTGTGACTGATTCTTGTTCAAGGGTAGTTGATGTAATATCATGAATTTTTTTAGAATTTTTAAAGCACATTAAACCACTTTTTACAGCGCTAAGCACGAGTGACCCATGATTACCGTTTAAAGGTGCCGAAAAACACGTTACCGTTTAAGGGTTAAGTTATTTTTGTCACGTACACTACAAAAACAAAATTTTATTAGAAAATACCGCTAAAAATTTGGCATGAGGATTAAAATTAAATCGGATAAATACTTCTCACGACTTTATAAAGTGTTAATATATTTTGTTATGTTTATTAACTTCACTTTCGGCATAAATATAGTCACCATCATTGACGCATCGTTACCGGCAAAACAAAACCGAAAGGGAATTTTTGGGGAAAACTGACCAAGAAATACTTTACCACAATAAATACAGTTTTACCACAACTTATATATGTATATTCATTTTAATGTTTAATAATTTTAAATCTCTTCGAGAAGAAAACATAACTTTGTGTGATTTTTTAGATATAAAAAGAAATATTTAGATAAAATTTCAAAATTACGTCGTGTAACCCCCCCCCCCCTCATGGCGTCCATTCATGGAAAGTTCTGAAGTAAATATCGCAACAATTTCAAAACGGAGTCGCGACATCCATTAAATGCTACATTTGACAAGTCAATTTCCCACTTTTAGTTTGATTTACATTAGGTCTAAAAATATTTATAAATTATCAATAAGTTGACTGCTTTGAAAAGATGAGATATATATCGGAAATATTGGATAAATATGAAAATATGAGATAGTTTTGATATTTTCGAAAATATGTTAACGAGCCCTGCTTACAAATGCTGAATTAACTTATTTTAAAATATATATGTATGATGATATCTGTAATTATAATAGTTTTTGAATATATGAATGTGATTGGAATATTATAAATAAATTTATAGTACTTTTTTTCAGATTTTGAATTCAACTCAAAGTTAGATTAGATTAAGTAAAGAATCAGATTAATCATTTGCCGTAAATACAATGGAATCTATTTAAAAACAAAGAAAAATATTTAACTTGTTCTTTTATTTTCTGGAAAAAGATGAAGTGAATATTTTCGTCTTTACACTACTAATTAAGCTTTGCTCTTTGAAATTTCATGTTAATGTGATCATCCACACTTTCTTTCAATAAAATTAAACATCAACCAAAAGGAAACATGCATGCATGGAAAACTGTTTCATATAATGAAACTTAAAATCCAATAGTTGCAGAAACTTGCTCTCAAAAATGTAAAATACTGAAATTTATCTAGGGGAAAAATAATTACACCAAACAAGGAAAAATGATAAAAATTTAGCAAAAGGTGAGCTGTTAATTATGGGTAGACTATAGTACATAAAAAATGAGATTGAAAATCCCCCAACCCCCCAAAAAGCCACGTGTTTTGCTTCAATTTAAAAAAGACGATTTGTCAATATAATGTATAGAATCCATTTTTATCAAGAGTTTCTTGTAATCTCCATATCATTGTTTCAATGAGAATTAGTAATATCAGTATTTCTTTTGCTAATATGCATAACCCATGAACGTAGAAAAAATTCAGGTTTAGATAAGATCGAAAAATACTGAAATAAGTTACGCTTTTTTTTTTTTTTTAACATCGCATGACAGACTTACGCTCCAAGTCAATCTTAAGAGAGGAACCACAATTACAGACAAATGTTTCAATAACATGAGTAAAAAGAAAAAAAAAAAGAAAAAAAAAGAAAGAAAACTGAATATTTTTAAATTATGCTTTTCTGCACATCACAGACTGTCCCTTAAACCAGCATTTCGAAGTTAATCGTAACTTGAAAACTAATTTGAAGAAATTTTTTTAAATTTCTTGATATGCATAAAAAAGGACAAATAATTTCATTAAAAAAAATGTAGGTTGAAATTCATATTTTTTTCGAATAATTATTTCATAATTCATGCAATTTTTTTTTAATTTAAAAATTCAATTATTTTTTACTACTATAATCGCATAAAAAATTTCACATTAGGATTATAATTTCAGGAGATATTAATAAAAATATGGAAATGTAAATTAAGGTATTTCCAAAAGGAAAGTAAAAGATGTGGGGCTGAATCCAAATACAGTAGTACGTGCAATATTCTGTATGCTATATTGGTCAATGGATAGCCCCTTATCTTTTTGCTTCATTTTGGAAGCAACGGATTTTGAGCTTATTCTTTCGACGATAATTTTCAAGCTATGTTTTTGAGACTTTAAGAGCTGCTGCTCTATATATTTAACTCACTCATTATGCACATTATATTTTGATTGTATTGACGCATGCACAGTGAAACATTTAGCAAAACTGCTCATTTTTCATTGAATTTTTATTTTTGAATTCTGATTGCAGAGTATTTATTGTGTACAATGTTGTTTGTCATATTTTCTGAAAATAACTTTTTTTATATTAAAAATTCTGCAAATTATAAGCAAAAAACTTGCGAAAATTCGGGACTGTTTTTATGAAAGCCTTAATTTCTCTACGTGTATACATGCTATCCAAATAAGAAATGGCAGTTTATTACAACAAACTATTTAATCATAATCTACAATTTGAACGATTTTGCTACGTTAGTTCTGACAGGGCTATCCAAAAGATATTCGTTCTTTTTCAATTTATTGACTGTCTCCAATGGGGTTTCGGGAAAAAAAATAATCGTGGAAATATGACCTGTACTATTCTGTTTACATACCAGGAGTTTCATGATAATTCCTCATGTATTTTTCTAGATATTTAACAAAACGCCTAAAATCGCAAGTGTACGGTCATCTTCGGTCATACAATTTATGATACCAAGAAGGAAAAACGAAATTTACAACAAAAACTTTTCCCTCAATTTCAAAGCAATTTCATTTTTGTTACATAATATCTTTCATTCAGCCCTTCATTTATCAGCATAAAAAAATCGACAGATTTTTCTTTATGTTTAATAATATTCGAAAATTTTAACATTATTTGAAGAAAATTATTTGTTTCCAGTTTTTCTCTAAAAAGCGTGTTTTTGAGTGGGTGATAATGTGGAATTTTTTAAGATCTATAAATATTTATCGTTATTGCAAAATAAAAATAAAAATCTTTAAAATGTAATTAGCAAAGTAAAGTAATTTACATAAAGATTGAAAAATCGGTCAAATCCATTCAGTTACATTCTCCAATTCAATGCAGGGGAAAAGCATTGTTTTTTATTTTTATTTTAATCTTCTTTTGGCAAATAAATTAGATTATTTATTACGTATGCATAATATCATAAGTTTTATAAGCTTACTTCTTTAAGGTTAAATATAGTTATTGGAGATCCTTTTATTCACAAAAGTTCTAGCTTAAATAGCACTTTTAAATTAAACTATTTACGATTATTTCATATGGATTAAATAATTTTTGTCACTTCCGCACGGTATTATCTGAAAAAAAGGAAAAATGTACCCCTATCTACCCCCCTAATTTTGCTAGCTATATCGCATAGAATATTTTTGTTTAATATTTAACTCTAATCAAAAATATGATCAGTTGTTCTCTGGAATATTTCACTGAAAGCGTGTTTTCTGCCAATCAACCATTCTCATCCTGAAAATATTTCTATTACGAGATAATTTATTTAATTCAAACCGATTGAAAAATGTCTTGGCCAGGTACCGAATTTGCAACTTTTGGCTTTACGCACCAAACTGTACTCACTGTCAAATATATTCACTTTTTACCTTTGTTAGTGTTAGAAAATTTCAATTTTTCCAAAACTTAATAAAATTTTGAATCTTATGTTAGAGTAAAAGTTTGGTGTTTCATTCATGTGTATCAACATTGATCTTAAATTTTTCGTATATTCATTTTTTTTATTTCATAATTTTTCCCTTTTAGAACTTTTACTAAAACAAAATTTTGTCCATTCATTTATTTATATCAGCATTGTTCTTCATTTTTTATCTTTTTATTTCATATATTTTTTTTTATTTCTTGTATTAATTCGGCACTTGCATCCTTTGGCTTCCAAGCAATTTTCATTACTGCTTGGAAGCCAAACGGTACAAGTGTCAAATGCTGATAAATATTGCTTAGTTATACATTTAAAACAAAATTTAATCCGCTGTTTTTCTAAACAGTTATTGAAATAAGAGTTCAAAGAATATTAAGAAATAAGAAAAAGATTCCTGTCTATATTCATTCAATTACAATCGATGCTTAACTTTGAACTTAATTTACTCGAAATCTAAATTATGTCACTTGTACCCTTTGGCTTCTGAGGTCCTCAATTATGAAAGGTTTTAGATGCTTGCTACTCAACACAATGAATAGTACAGCAGCTCATACAGGCTATAAACAACTTCTTGGAGCTAAGAACAAGAACAGTGCAGAAATCACCTTGTTTACTAATTTAAAACGTAAAAATACATTTAACTGTACATAAATTACTTAAAAGGAACATAATAAAACACATTTTAAGTAATTTATGTACAATTAAATGTATTTCTACATTTCAAACTTCTTGAAGGCTGTTCGCTAAGACTGATAACATTCATGAAATTCTGACGCATTTTAAAAGTCTAATTAGACATATTTTAATAACTCTTAACTGAGAGGTCAAATTTTAGTTCGTCTGTATTGGTTTACTACAAAGTATGTTAAAATTTCATGGTAAAATGACGTCATTTTTGAGAAATTGTGTGCAAGCTGAAAAAAAAAGTTTTGAGCAAAATGGTTTTAAAGATAGACTTTTCTCATGCTGAATACAGCGTTTTGTTTTTTGTTTGGGGGGTGGGGGTGGATTTTTAAAGCAATGTTTTTTAAGTGGCGAGATGTGTCTGCATTGGAGGTTCGAACTGATGATATTTTTGTCGCTTCCACTAAAAAGGGTAGGAAAAAGTTCTATTAGTTAATTCAACTAAGCATTAATGAGTATGTTATGGAGGGTAAGGGAGGTGCTTATAGCAAGTTGTCCTTGTTTAGCAAGAAACAGGGAAGAAAAGGTCGAGAAACAAATGGTCTAGAAATTTAAATTGAGTCAAAAATACTTTCCGATATTTTTGTAGATTCACAGGTGCCTTAATCCTTTGCGGCATAGTGTACCCAGTTTGGGCAAATTTCACACATGCCAACCTCCGGCTTTTTTTTTTTTTTTTTAAATCGATAAACTAGAAATGTATTTAATGAGTGGAGATATGTAGTTTTCAACTGCCTACCATAATTAATGTTAGGCACATTTAACTAGGAAATTTTTCTGGTTTAAAATACAATTTTCTCATTTAAAAAAAGCCGGAGGTTGGCATGTATGCCATTTAATTTTAATTCTAAAAACTTTCAATTAGCACCAATATTATTTTAAGGAGAGTTTTATTTAAAAAAAAACACTTTAATTTTAAAGTTTTTTTTTTTTAATTTTGCTTTTTCAATGAAAGCTTAAATAAAGAAGTTCTTGATTTAAAAAAAAAGTCGCATGTAAATTCTGGTGTCAGACGATAATGTCTCATTTTACTAATAGAATTTGAAAGTGCACACAAAGGGTTAAATGAATGTGTGAAGAAAATTCAAAAAATTAGCCGCGATGAATGCTTAATGCTCTATTTTTCTATCTCGTTTCGTCTCAGATGCATCATCTAGCAAAGAAATAAAACTTGCATGTTTATAGCGTCGGAAAGAAGCCAACGATTTTTTAAAGGTATGGAGGAGGAGAGGGAGTAACACGGTACCAAAATAATATATTTTTAACTCTCATAAATTCTACTTATGTTTCTATCTTAGTATTCTAGTTTCGCTTTAGTATTTCTCTCAGCAAAGGAAAGTTTTAAAGTTTAATGCTGGTGAGCATGTTTGTTTTCATTATAAAACATTTTAAGTGGCAAGCAAAATGTTTGTTTGAGCTGGAAATTCAACATTGTATAAAGCTTCACAAATCACTTTGTACTTAGAATATTTCTTTCTGTGAAAACTTCGATTCAATTCATTTTTCATGCATTTATTTAAGATAAAAATATTTTATGCTCGTCATCGTTTTAAAATGTTTTATAAAACTGCACATGTAATTTTATGGTAAGACTTTTGAACACATTAGAACACACACTTAGAAATATTTCTGCGAATTGCCTTTTTCTTTACACTTTATATATATATATATATATGCACTGGCATACACGTAGGCTGTTCTTTCTTTTATAGGTTGACCAATAATTCCCAAGTCGTCCGTTTTAGAGGTATAGTTTAAAATGCAAAAATGTTTCCATTTTGTTTATTCTTTCTCATATTTATATATTCATTTCTCATATGTTCATTCTTTCTCAGATTATATACCTTGCAGGTTCATTTCACTAATATTCTCACTGATAAATATTCTATATTTGATGTATTGATTGGAATAGATGCGCTGAAAAGTTTAAGAAATTTAGAAAATGGTATTTATTTTTAACGATTTTAGAAAAAGCTTCGTGCTTCAATCAGAATTTCCTATCATATGAACGTGTTTCCTTCTAAACCTTTATGAAATTTTTAGTCTCCTGCAGCACATTACCGCTTTTTAGGGCTTCGTCTTCAGGATATAAACAAAGGAGTTTGTATCTTTTATTTCTCAAATTTATATCATTGTCTGAAAATGAGTAGGAGTCTGGTACACATGAATCAAATAAATTTCAGAAAAAAAAATTCTAATTGTTTATTTTATAAGTAAAAAACCTCAAAAGTTTTACCGCGTGAAACATTTACACCACGTTCTGACGGGAGATTGGAACAGTTGTTCAACTCTGTTTAGATATGTCACTGAAAATTTTTATAGCTTTAAAACTGCATTTTCCTTTCAGACAAAAAAAATTTTTCCTATGTAAAAGAAAGGGAAGTGCAAGGAAAAGAAAGACTTCTTACAACAAAATTCTAATTTATTGAAAGATGTTGAAAAAGGTATCTCATTCAGAACGACGCCTAGGGAATAGTATATT
Organism: Maratus speculifer; assembly: GCA_964019185.1. Classification (NCBI taxonomy): domain Eukaryota; kingdom Metazoa; phylum Arthropoda; class Arachnida; order Araneae; family Salticidae; genus Maratus; species Maratus speculifer. Next base: position 354,232,102 of record OZ025293.1, read on the forward strand.
GATAGAACTACGCTATGCCGTTTTTGAAATAGAAAACAGCAATTTTACTTCAGCAGTTTTTCATATTATTACGGTTTTTGTTTATTTTCTTTGATCTCGTAATTTCCAATCACCTTAAATTCTCCCCCACGCAGGAGAGATTTAGGCTAATTTTAATCTTAAAGAAAACAAAAAAAGCAAAAAGAGCAGAATTTTCGTTAATAAATTCAGGAAATCATGATTTTGTAGCAAAATAGCCATTTTTTTCTTTACACATAGTTCCGTTTCTCTATGATGAATAAAACTGAAAATGCATTCATTTTATAAAAAATGGTTCAATTGTTCTGGTTCCCCCCTCTTTACTAATTTATATTTATTTCATACATGACTGTTACTTTTAACAGATAAACAATTTTGCATTTGTAAAAAAAATAAAAATAAAATAAAATAAATAAATAAATAAATAAATAAATAAAATAAAATAAATAAAATAAATAAATAAATAAATAAAATACAAAATTTTTTTTTGATAAAATCTATGTCTTTTCCTTGAAATCTCTGAAACCTACTTTCATTAATTTACAATAAGCGAGTCTCTTAACATTTAAGAAATGAGGAAATATGATCAGAAGAGTGTAGATTCTTAGACAATCCATAAATAAGAAAATGTAGCGACTTAAGATCATTTAAGTAATTGAAGAAGTTTATGCATGATAAATATTTTTCATCTGCCACTTAAGATCACTTAATTGCAAAATGCATACATTATGCTTAAGATATCGTTTCTAGAAAACTATCAATTCACTGCAATTAGTAAGCGAGTTTTAAGAATTTATTACAACAGCAAAATAATTAGAAGAAGCACTTGAGAAATAAGAAAATGTTATTAATCAATTAAAAATAGATTTCTCTTTTTTGTAGCGCCAGAAATTGCATTAGTATTAGAAATGCTTCACAAATTTTATTCCTTACAATGAAAACACCGTCATGAATAATTTTTGAAGAATAACACAAATGACTGAATTAATTTTTAGAGACTTCAAAAAGGAGGAGCTTATGTTTCCAGCTTGTATTGTAATATCTGTATGACCGCAATTTTCTTAACAACTACTGAACGGATTTAAATATAACTTTTTGCACTACAATTCTGTTACAGCGTAAAAATTCTTAATGTGCGCAACTGAACTTACGTCGGAACATAAAATGTACATGAGGACAATTATTTAAAAAGTGTATTCATGAGTCGTAAAAATGACGTTTAATTTATTTTCACGGTTTGTCAAGACACATGCGAATAAACATCAAGCAATGTTTTCCTGTATTAAGTATATCAACTTTCTTATCTTAGTAGTCAGCTTAAATACTTTTGGTTCATGTCCATATTTGCATCCAACCTGAAAATTGACAACTAGCAATCATAAAAAATGAAATTTTGCAAAGTATAAAATCCCCACAGATTGTGATCTATGTTGATTCTGCCCATACATTGAAAGAGAACATTCCGCCCGGATTTCACAGGATGTATGGCTCAAATTTTTTCTGGGCCTCTTTTATTCCCTAAATATTAAACACAGCCATAGAGAGCGCAAAAAGAGCAGCTGTTCCACCCCTTCTGAGCTGCCGCGTGACGAAAGTAGGCTAGAAAAAAATTGGATATTCGGAGGAAAGCAGCCTATGTTGATCATGTGACGTCAAAACTGGGTGGGATATCAACACTTAACGCATTTGCATCATCCAACAATTTGAATAAATGTTTCAATGTATGTAATCCTACAACGAACCCGTCCGAAATGCTACAATGTGCATTATGAAGTTCAATGTCTTGATCAAAAATATCATTTTGTATGACTTTTGAAATGAAATGACAGAAAGCATAGCAAAAAGTGTTTTAAAGAATTTCAATAATATGTTAATATTTTTTGAAGATTCATTTAGACATATTAGTCAGAAGAAATCAACATTTAATGCTATTCTGTTATCAACAATTAATGCAGTGAGTATAACAGATGCAAATAATAATGGAAAAGCCCTTATCGCCTTTGTAGTAAGACAAAGAAAATAAAGAGATTTTAATTTTGTTAAAACAGATACAAGAATACAACGATAATTTACTTATTTATGCGATATAAAATTTTAATGACTTAGTTCTCTTTCATGAATAGTACCTTAAAAATCAGCCAGGAAAAAGTACTGCAATACGATAACGGATGCAGCGTTATTCTGTGAATCTGAATACTTTAAAGTAATAATAAAGACAAAATAATTTCTTTTAGTTAAATTGTTCTATTGAATTAAAATTTTACAGAAGATTTCAAACTGATGGAAAAAATCAATAAACTGATTAAAAGTTTGAGAGATTGTCTTAATTTAATTTATAGCGAACGGATCTTTGTAATATTTTACATTAAAAGTAAATTAGATTAAAACTAGTTTCAAATAAGGAACCGTCTGATCAATTTTCTTGAGATTAACGGTAAGAGAATCAAAATGGAGAGTAATTACTTCCTTTTGTAATTACGCAGAGTGTCTTTTAAAGTGAAAAGCGAAATTTATTCGTTTAAACTTAAAGGAAGTTTTACAGGTTTAAATTCAATTTTTAAAAGAAATTTGAACTGGATTGTAGCAAAGCACTTCGTTAGATTGCATTGTTACCCAAACTGAAGTAAAATAACAATATGTATCTATATCTCGTTTAATAAATCTATATAACTGTGTATATATATCTGTTGTATCTATATAATATTCTCGCATAAATAGAGAGAAATTGACAAGTACGCATAAACATGCAAGAAGGTAGAATTATGTCTATAAAATCTTACCATTATACACATGAAAAAAACTGATGTAAATGTAATAATATACCAGAAATAGAATTTTATAGTTCGAAGAAGTAGCAGCAGCTTCATAAAACACACATTTGAATTTATTGCCTAATTTTCTCATTAAATTCTTGGCGTAATTAAATAACTATAATTATACCTTACTTTTGCTGGAGCTCAGAAAATGATGCGAAAATGTTTTTATCTCCTCATTTTTTGATAGTTTTATATGCTTTCTTTCGAAGGATTACATTAAGAATACTTAAAGTTTGCTGCGTATTTCCATAACACTTTAACATCACCAATTTTAACCATTTAATTTAAATTCATTATAAGAAAATGCACATTTACTAATAAGAACAACAGATAAAAGCAATACACAATTTATTTTAATAATGCGTAACAAACAAGTACGTTCTAAGAGTCCACCATCATTAGCAATACAACGTGCCCGTTGCCGATGGTGGACACAATAAGCATACTTAACTTAGTCTTCTAATTAAATTAAATTGCACCTTGTTTATATGCTATACGTTTGTAAGTAAATGTAGATATGACTTATAATGCCCCATTTTTACATAAGATTATTGTGTATTTAAAGTGAAGATATCGAACTTTTTTTTTCCAGGAGCCTAAAAAATTATTTATACACACAACATATTTCATTTTAAATAAATAGAGGACGGTCTGCAGTTTTCAATAGACACTTTTAGGCACTTTTCGAAGTTCATAGATAGGGTCAATAATTCCAAATTTCTCCAAAAAGGGTGTTGAAGTTACTTACAAGTATTCACTAAAAAACTCCAGTTTCATACATTCATAAGATATTTGATAATTTCTTGATTTTAGTTCGCACCCTGTGTATGTATGTGTATATATATACATTACACACACACACACACACACATAATTTTGGAGGAAATTTTAAGTTTAAAAAAAGACGAGCCATTAATAAGTTTAACCCTTTCCGACACACTGTGCCTGGTCTGGGATATCTAAATTTAATTCCAAACTTGCAATTGGCACCAATAATATTTTAGCAAAATTTTGCTTTTGCAATAAAACATTAAAATAAGGAACTCAAAATGTCTAAAAAATTCGTTTGTGAATTCCGGTGTCAATTTCTCATTTTACTAACAGATTTTGCCCGTGCCGGAAAGGGTTAAGCTAGTACGAAAGTAAGTTTCATATTTTCGAAAAAATTATGCAGAACTACATGAATAGACACCTTTTTTAAAATCAAAATTTTGCACATACACAGTGGTGGCCAAAACTGTGAACACTTTTGTAGATTCATGCGTTCTAAATTTGTATGCGCATAGAAAATGTTACGTTTCACAAAATGCAAACTTTTGTATATCATTTCGAAGAGAATTTAACACGAACTTCAATACAAAGTTCAAATATTTGCAATACAAAAAAGTTATATTTACTTTAATCTGAAAAACAAATAGTGATGAAGCGTATGGTAATTTCTCATTTTCCTGGCCAATCACCGTTCTTGTACTGGAGACCAATCAAATATTAGTAATTGCCAGCAGAAGATAAAATCATACTTAGAGTTGGAATAAATCACTGTGTTCTATTCTGTAGAGGGAAGACTTATGGAATCAAATTACAAATAGGAATTGTTTATCTTTTTAATATTTTAGTAGGATTTTTTATAAATATTTTTAATAATTGCAAGACATGTATGATTCAGTCACTACATCTGGAGTCTGAAAGTTTTTTTACTATATGAGGAGACAAATTCAATATAAAATAAGAAAAGGCTGAAATAGGTGCACCACATCTGTGTACGACAGACGAATAAAATGATTATATATACAAGATAGAAGAATTATCAGCGGCCATCAGTAGTAGATTGAATGATACTGGTGTTTCTAGCAATTCAATAATCATCAGGCGAATATATTCCTTACTGAAATTTCCACAAAAAAGCCTCATCTCAATTTACAGTAGCGAAAAAAAATGAAGACTATAGTTGGCAAAGGAACACATTAATGGTGACATTGAACACATTAATTGTGATCAGTGGTCACAAGTTATATGGAGTGATGAAACTAAGATATTGTTAGTCGGTAACTGATGTGCGAAAATATGCAAGACGTATGATAGGAGAAGACCTATATTCTGAAAGCATTCAGACAAATGTGAAGAACCTAGTGAACGTTTTGGTTTAGTAATGCATGTCAGCAGACAGTATTGGTCATCTTTATGTAATCGATGGGATACTGAATGCAAGGAAATACACTGTAAAAAAAAGACGATTTTACGGAGATTATTCTGGTAATCATTCACTGTTTTTTTAACAGAAAAATTTCCGTAAATTCTAGAAATTTCAGTTTTTTCTTGGAATTTACGGAAATTTTTCCCTTAAAAAAAGGTAAATTGTACTGGCGTCCCGATTACCAGTACAATTTCCGTAAAATCGTCCGGGGTTTATTTTTAACAGTGTAGATTGACAAATTGACATTCTTGATCCATTATTCATACCCTTTCATCAGGGATCCTTTTTCCAACGATGTTTCATTTATTTTTCAGCAGGATTCTGCTCCATGCCACGCAGCAAAAATATCCAAGGAGTAGTTTAGTTCAAAGAACATTGAATTGTTGTCATGGCCAGTAAACATTGCTGACATCAATCCTACAGCGAACTTGTGGCATCGTTTGAAAACTCTTGTACGAATGAGGCACCATGAAATAAAGGGAACTGACTGAGGCTATAATTGTTTACTGGCATCATGTAATAACAAAGAAAGAGCTTAAAACTCTCATCATCTTAGTGAGACATCGATGTGAAACTGCGTTAAAAAAGAAAAGCTACATTACTACCGAAAATTTCCTGCAATCGTCAGTATCTAATGAGCCTCGATAATTATTGCCGCTTATTTATATATTTATTTATTTTGTATTGCAAACATTTTGATTTTGTGTTTTGTATTGAAATCAGTATTAAATTCTCCTTAAAATGATTTATAAGAGTTTGCATTTTGTGAAACGTAGCATTTTCTGCAAGCGTACAATGTTGGAATTTTTTTTTTTTACAAATATCCACAATTTTAGCCATCATTGTGAAAAGGATTGTGCTATTTGTTAACACTAGAACCGCGACGACGGGTCATTTTGACCCGTATCATATGAAGAGATGCCGATTCGAACCAGAAAACTCTTAATAAAATAAGCCAAATATATGCTGAGCAAAAATATTTTCAATAAATAACTTAATTAGTTCTAAATAAAAATTCCAGTGAGAAATATTTTTATAAAACTTGAATAAAATTTCCCGCGGTTCTAGTGTTAAAATACATATCTCTTAGTTCTGTTACTCAAGACTAATTATTTATTAATATTAACATTACTTAATTTGTTAAACTATCAACAATTAATAAATTATATTGCATATACATATCGCAACACTTTGAAGACAAGTGACAACTCAAACATTTTCAAAAAAAAAAAAAAAAAAAAAAAAAATCAATCAAAAAAATTCATTAAAACTTTCAAAATCATTCAAAACTTTTTGCAAGAAATTGTATCACACAGTGAAATAACCATCGTATTTTCTTTGACGCTTTTTTTTATAAGAAAGAACAGAACTTTTTTTTGTGCTTTAAAAATGTCTCTAGAAAAATTTCGAATTATGAAAATTTTCTTCCAAGTGAGCAATATAGAAAGTGGGACAAGAATTCGTCCAACTTTAAGAGTGCATAAAAAAGAACAATATGTCACATTAGAGGGCATATTGCATCACAAGACTTGAAAAAAGTGGTAAATTATTTGTGTCAAAAAGGGAAAAAAATTCATGCTATTTTCGAACTGTTTTTTATGAAAGAAATCCAGACAAATTTTTCCGAATCTTATGGTAATCTTTACGTTTTTGAAATACGCTACGAATAAAATGACCAGACTCTGAACTGTTTTGTCTTTTGTCACAAAAAATTCAAAGTTGCCAAGTAAACAGCTTTTTTCACACCACTATTATCTTAGAGATAATGTTACTTTAAGTAGCAAGAACGCTCCAATTACATATAATATTTTCTGTAATAAAATACTGGCATTCACAAAAAGCCGGAGACTTGGCAGCTCTGAAAATTTTCCTTTTTGACAAGGGTTATGTGCAAACTGTACTCCGATACAACAACGTTAATTTTCCCCATTTTTTCAAATCTGAACAACTGTTTTCCATTGCTACAAAATTTTCGACCTTTTGGTAAATCTTATGATGCTACCTGCACTACGATAAAACAATTAAATGAATTTTGAATTTGTAACAAATTGGTTGTCCCAGCATATAAATGCAGAGATACGAGAACGTGCAACTTCTTAGAATTTCTTTTTTAAATGAAAGTTTCTATATCCAAAAATTATACGCAAAAGATTTAGAATAGTTCAATTATCAATTTTAAGTATTGAGCGTTTCTTTTATGAATGAAAAAGAACCATTTTGATGGCGAAAATTAGTTTCACCGTTCCTTTTAAAATAATAATCGATTTCCAAACAAAAGGATTTTGTTACTTTTCTCTAATGGAGAAACAGTTTGCGTTAGATTTTTTTCTCTTGATTCTGCTTTTATTCCATTGATATAGAGCTAGACGAGGTAACTTTCAAACTATCTTGAGTTTAACTAATGGAAAGTCCAGACAATTTCTTAGTCTCGTCTAGCTCATGACTATGCTCAATCTGACATTTACAATTTCGTAATGTGAAGTAGAATTTAAGAAAAATCAGGATTACTTAAACGTAAAAGAATAGAAATATTTCCAAACTTAGTTATATTCCTGTGAAATTCCAAAATTAAAAAATACCTATAAACTTTTGTGGGTTTTTTTCAGTTTTGGCAAAAAATGAAAATTGTTTCATTTTTTCTGAAATAAAAAGAATGTAAGCAAGATTTAAAAAAAACCCAAAAAGCAACCTATTTTACTTTTGTAGCCATTTATGAAAGTAAATTTGAAATTAGCTCAAAATAAAATCGAATGGCTGAAAGATTACAAAAAATCATATAGGTAGCAACAATCGGAAAGATGCAGTGATAGTTTTGAATCTCCGACATTACTTTTATACTGAAATCGGTTTTACTTAGATTCTAGTGTTTCTATGACAAATATACAAATGAGGTCTCTGTATAAGGATAACTTCCGATACAACAAAAGACAGAGGAAAGATACTTATTCCATAGCTGCCAACTTTCAACTAATCTTCCGTAATACCTGGATTAGTTTGATCCAGGTTAACGTCATTTCAAACCAGAAAATATATTTCATGAATCTTTATTTAATTTCAAGATTGTTAGTGGAACATTCTTAATTTAATTTCTTTGAAAAATGTCTGGTTCGAAACTCATTAAACCAGGGTCAAATTAACGCACGTATTACGGATAATCTATACCAGGTTGGCACCTATGACTTATTCAAAAAGGCCCGAGTCAGTATGTTTTTGTATAATTCAAGTGTTAATCCCTTAACTTTTACATTATTTTTCACAACATAAATTAAAAATAAGGGCTAAACATCACTTTTCCCATATTAAAATATTTACCTTAATCGAAAAATATGAAAATAAAGATAAATTTACAGTTACAAATTAGTGGTATCAGAAAGCTTTTAGTAACGAAGCAAGCAAAATGTTCTGTCCGAATCCAGTTTAGACAACACAGTTAAGGGGTTAAAATCGTCCGATACTAAATGTTTGTTATAAGATACAAGGCAAAGTAACATCCTTTAAAATTAGGTACATTTCAAAAACCATTGTTGTAATTATTGTCAATTGTTTTCATTAATAATAAGCTCAATGCTTTCATCGATTTTTTTTTATGATATATGATTTCCCATCCTCTAATACTTGGTCTGTCTAGAAGCAGAATTTAAAGTATGAAAATTTGAAGAACCCCAAAACTAATGTAAAATTTTTAGTCCGAGTTTGAGTCAACCTGGTATTTAGACTCGAGCTGAAAAAGCCTCATTATTTAGATTGAGAAAAACAAAGTTCGACCTGCCAAAGTTCAGAATCTGAATATATAAATATATTGAAATATATATTTCATTTTAATACTATGACCGATAACACCATAACTGATAACACCTGGCAGTCAAACGACAGTAATTTTTTTTTATTTATATACCATTTGAGATTTAGTTGAAATTAAATATTTCGGCACGGTTTAGTCTTTCATTCTTTTGAATGTGTCGGTTGCCGGTTTGAATCCAGTTTCCTATTCAGTACTTTCAACAATTAAAAAAAAAAAAAATCTTATTATAACATAGGAGGTATTTTTTAAAAATTCAATTTACATGCATTGCACATTACCACCGAACAATTAGAGTTGGCGAAAACGCTCCTTATGCATATGAATGTGCTTTACATATGCCAATGTTGGATGAACGGCAACTGGGAAATTTACTGGTGTTGTGTCGGTGAATGTCGGTTAAAGTATTTTCAAGGTGTTGAAAGAGTAATGAGCAATAAAAAAGCAGGATAATTTTTAAAAACTTTTTTTTTAATTAATGGAAAAAGTGTAATGGGTTATTGAAGCTATTAAAAAAAGTGATGTCTCATTATTTCAATACGATTCACAATTCAACATTTTTCTTTTTAGTTTAGTCTTTTCACAGTCTCTCATATAAATACAATTTTCAATTTCTAACAGAATAACTAGTAGTAAATAATAATGCAGCAGTCTTAACAGTTATATTTAAAAATAACGGTAGCAACAAATAAGAAAATAGATTGACTGTCTACATCCTATGATAAAAATATATTGCCGCTTAAATATACATATATATATTTGTCAACTTTTAAAATGGCAATGAAATCTGTACAACTGAGCTGACAATATTAATATTTTATCCAACCCTTTGCAGTCTGGTGTTGCCGATGTGCCGATTTTGAAGTTAAATTGAAAATTTCGTTGTCACCGCTGCGGCGATATATTTCCTTGCAAAGTTGTTTTGGGCACCAATAATGAAAGAAAATAAAATTTTAATTATTTAATAAAAGCATTTTTGAAACTGATGTTGAAATCTGTGTATAGGAAACTTCTTTTACAAAAGCGATGCCGATTGAATAAAATTTGCATGCTGCTAGCCCGCAGTTAAAATAACACGGAAATGCTGGTAGTCTATACTAAAAATGACGCGAAGTGCAAAGGGTTAACGTTCAGTCAGCGGCACCACTGAACAATGAAGGCAACCAAAAATGTTTAAAAAAAATCCCTACTGCGAACGTTTCTGGTGGGTAAAGTTATTTTGCAAGAGGAAATAATCATTTGCACTTCGTCTAGGAATGACTTAGTTAAATTCAGAGAAGTAGTATTCACATTACCAGTTCCCGATAAGATCAACTTTCTTATTAACACAGATAATACCATATAAAGGGCAGGCGTCACCCTTTACTGAACTGACATTATCATATTTCATTTGGTGAAAACCAGATCCAGTTGATAGTATATATGAAGTACGAATTCGATGTTACAGCGATGAGTCGGATTGAATTTCTAATCTTTTATCAAATTTGGGGGATGACAAAATTTGCATAACTTCCATGAAACCTTACACTAGATTAATATCATGTGTCTGATTGTTTTCAGTGTAAAGGAGAATTGGAAATTTCTGACTTAATATGAAATAAAGGATATCAAGAAAGCCCAGAATCATTGAGTCAATGTACTGTATTTCACATGCAAGATTCCTGCATCTGATTCCTTCAGTATTCATTTATTTGTTTAATTATTGAAAAATGAAGATACAATTTAATCCTTAAAGGCCGTGTGTTGCCTCCCGGCAACATACCCAATGTTGTCTTCTAAATAACTATCAAAATAATATTGAAGCTATAATGCTTAATATTGCTACTAAAATACATACTGAAATATTACCAAATGAATTTTCCACATATAGTGCTTGAGTACATTTATTTTTTCAATTGTTGTTACATGTGCTTTTATTTCGTTTGGAAGCTTGCGAAATTCCCTATTTTTTCTGCAGTTAGTAAGTAAAATGTATTTCTTATCGCAGTTCTTAAAATTCATGTGTGTTTAATAGTATAAAAATGTATCAAGAAAATTTATTTTTTCAATTAAAACTTAGTGTTGCTGATTAGCAAACTGTTTTTTAGCTGTAAGCCATACTGATAAAAGGATTTAAAAAGAAGTTTTTTACCCATGATTAATTTAAGAAATGCAAACCGAGAAACATTTTTAGATTCATTTGAGAAAATGCAAGTTATTTAAGGGTAAATATTTCGTATAATTATTTCGAAAGAGAACAGGAATATAAAAAAAAAATCAACAATCAAAAGAAAGAAATACTGTAAAAAATATTACGCACGCATACACATTTTAATTCGAATAAATGTTTTTACTCTGTTTTAAAATGGCAATTCTTAAAATTTGGTTTAAACTTGCATTAATCTTTTATGCAAAATTTATTGTTTCCAAAAAAGTTAATATTGTCTATATCTTGGCCAAATACTTAATTTTTTCTTAGTAACATTTCTCAAATATTGTGGTGTTTAAAAATTTTAAAAACATCGCCTTATTCATTTGAATATTCGAATTAAATAAACGAATTTTCTTATACAATGTCACTGTGTCAAAAAAGGCATTACACTGCAATTATTCAAAATATGATAACAATGTTTCCTGAATATTGAAAATGCAGCATGGATATTTGCAATAAAATACATGAAATAAAACACTTGTGAAAGTAAGCTACTATAAACATATAATTTTTTTACATTTACATCACGAAGTGTATGGAAAAGGAGTTCCTATATTCACAATGTGCAGCTCTAAAAAATACACACGAATAATAGCAGGTATTTGCCAAGCATTTACCAACAATATTCTTAAAAATAATACCGATTTCCTGGCAAAAATAAATATCTACATTGACGGGTGAGTGCGCTACCATATTATAATTTTTTTAATAATCTGAAGATTTTTAGTCGAAAATTTCGTATTTAATCAAACTTTTACAATAAACCAGTTAAGAATTAGCTACAAAAGCAAAAACTTTCACATGTAGGTAAAGTTTGAGAAAAACAGACAGATGAGATGTAAAGAATTGTGGTGCAATGGCTAAGAGTTGTGAATTTCTAGATCATTTATCAAAACTGTCTGGCTATTTTTCACACATTTTACATGTCTGCTGAACAAAAGAATATTACATGACAAACCAAAATCCGACCCGACAAATTTACATAACAGCAGACTTTTGTTTGGACGCAAAATCGACGTCATTGAAAAAGTACCGTTTTTATCTCAACTTTCTTCTACACGTGAAAGACTTCTTATGTAAGCTCACGATTCTTTTGTCTTTTGTTGCGTTGAAAGCTCTATAAATTTCTGTGTAAAGAAATGAGATTCCAGAAAATAGAAATATGTTTATTTATTCAGAGTTTGCTTTTTTTCCAATTTATAGTGTGTTCAAAAAGTCTTGCTTCTACTTAGAGTTGTGAGCCTCTTTACATTAAGTTTATATTTACTGCTGCGTTGTGCATTGGTAATGATGTTTTTTCAGACAAGACGTTCATGCATTTATAAAAATGGGGAAGGGGAAACGAGGATTAAATTTTAACGCAATGATTTCCATATCTAATATGATGTTCCTGTTTATATTTCCTTGTTAGAGTTTGCATATCATAATCGTAATATACAAGAATCAAAAATTGAGTGAATCACGTTATTTTTTTTTTTTAAACGTATTGAAATTAACCAGTTAACTCGATCAAAACTTGCGATCTAAGTGTAACTCAAATACGTGGAATCTATATTATACAGACTCTTATTGTCCGATAGTTATTCCAAAAGTGTTAGTTTTAGAGGTATGATTTCTTCTGTAAAAATGAGTTTTTAGTGGGAAAAATAAAAGGATGAACATTCATAAAGTTAAGAGTGTTCAGAATGTATCCTAAAACTGATTTTTCTATTTTATTTGCTAGAACATGTACAAAATTTTCTAAATATAACTTATGGCTATTGGTACTAGAGACCATACAATTTAAATTTCGTGTCATTTATATAAACTAAAAACTTGGTGTAAATTACTTTTTTAATGATGAAGAATAAAACGTACGACTTTTTGCATTTACACGTCTCAAAGTAACTGTTTACGAATTAGATACTGGATAACGATAAAGGGGGACACCCTATATGTTTATGCACGGTATACATTCACATACACATAGAATTAAACTTCCATAATGGACATTATATAAAGAACACTTTTTCAGCCCCTTAAACCCGTACATTTGTATGATTTTACCTCTAAATCTCAATACCAGACCAGCTGCACTCTCTCTGATGTGACCGCTCTTCAGAGGACTTAATCTGCATGATGAACGCTCAAGAATAGCATCACTTATTTATCGAATATTTTTTCAATAACTGTATGTTCTTACCAGTGAATAACTGCCAAATTTGGCATTCCCGAGGTGTAATAAATTCGTTAGTGCTAATTTTTTAATTAGAAGAAGTGGGTAAAATTCTAAAGATGAACAAAATGTGAACACTAGAAACAAAAAATATATAATAAGAAACTATGAATAACCTACAGAATCGTCAGAGGAGCTTGCAGGCTTAATACACAGTAAAACTTATTTTATCCAGTTTTGCAGGCTTAAAAAGAAACTTTTGCTCTTTATAACAATGTATCAAACATTCCCAAAATAAATGAAAAAGTCTAAAGGATCCAAATAATGAAATTTTCCACAGATGATAATAAAAATGATAAAGAACATAATACTTCAATGATAGACAAAAATCTAAAATTCAAGAAATTCGGTTTATATATTTTTATTTTTATCTTAAATAGAAATTTTTTTTTATTTTAAATAGAAATTTTTTCAAATGTGGAATATGTTCGATGGAACAGCAATATATTTTCTATAGAAATTTTTTTTAATGAAACTTATCAAAATTCAGGTAAAAGTTTTCATAAAAAAAATATTAAAAAAAAACCTGAAGTTCCTATATATTTTAAGCCCCAGCAGTGGCCGTGAGGTTCTGACCTTCAAACTGGTAGACGGTAGGTGCTGGGTTCGAACTTATTCGCGACCGTCGGCCTAACCGTTCGGAGTTTTCCGTGGTTTTCTTCGAACCTTGCGTAAATACGGGTTAGGTTTCCTTAGAAAGACACCCACAGAGGGCATCCCACCCCATAGGGCATATATCCCATAGTGTAGATAATTGGCCGACAAACAAACAAACAAACCTATATATTTTAAGTTCGAGACAAGTCTCTGTTGTAAAAATATTTTCAAGTGGCTTTAGCTAACATTTTAAAAATATCAATTTTAAAATTAATTAAAAATAATGATTTACATGTTTAAAAACTTATTATACGTAATGTTCTAAATTGTTGCATTCATTACTCGTGTCTAGTTATTCGGTTTTTTACTGTATTTGTTTGAATTCAAGTATCGTAAAATAAACTATTGCAGATTTTCTATCCTAATTGAGTTTGAATGCAAAATGGAAAGATACAATGTAATCAATAATTACACATAACTAATTAGCTGTTTTTCATTACCAATAATTAGTTGTGTTCATGTGTAATTAATTTTAGAAAGTTAGAATTTAAAAAGATTATTTTTATAAACCATTTTATCAACAAAAGTATTCAAAAGTAAAATTTGTATAGTGAATTTTAAATTATATGTACTTGATGTAGCAGATTATAAAAGTATTTTATTCTACAAGCAGTCTACTATAAGTTCAGAGTATTTCTTTTAATTGCAAAATCATTAAACTAATCTTTTGTTTTAAACAAAATATTTTTAAAGAGCATTATTTTTATAAAGACATTTCTGGATAATTCAGCGTATTATAAGCGAGGTTTTAAAAAAGGTTATTAGGTTGTTTGATACAGTTAGATTACTTATTGTATTTTTTAACTTTTGACTTAGTTTTATGACAACTAGTTTCTTAAAACCATGATATAGTGTGATGATTAATGAAAAAAATCATTGAAAATACCAAGTTGTAATATAAATAAAAACTTTATTTCTACGAATATTTATTACACATCTTATAACGACTATTTTTTCGTCACTCCCAACATATAAGAGAAGAAAAGGTAAGATGACGTGCTTAATATCCCAAGATTTTTCCCAGAACTCAGAAATATACTTAGCTATTATCAATATCAGACATTTCTTGCAATCCTTTTCTCTAACGCAAATTATTTGAAGTGTTTTCATGTACCGTAATTTCCGTATACGCCGCATCTCAGATAAGTCGATTTCCGACCAGAATTTGTTATAAATAAAATGTGACTTGCTATTGCATAGCATTTATCTGACTTCATCTTTTAAATAAAATTTCCGGCTCGAAAAAGAATTAACTAAGCCGCGGCGTATACGTGGGAAATTACGGTACATAATTAAAAAGGAGAAAAAAAATTACTGAATAAAACTGAAAATCGTCATATTACCCCATATGTGGGGCAAGATGACAAACATATCTTTAATATAAATAACAATATTTATCAAAGAGCATATAAAACTTTATTCAAAGCATTTTATGCATTTGTTATTTATTTAAAACAAATCGCAATTTGAAAATTCAAAAAGAAATATATCACCACCATCCTTGCTTTATTCCTCCACAGATAATTCAGGGCTGCCACTGGATACTACTTTTATATTCTATTCGCACCACCATTCTAAGAAAATTATCTATTTTATTTCTCTTGCAGGTGTTGTCAAAGTGTACACGAAACTGTTTTAAAAAGTTGTTTGAGATGAATTAAAAAATAGTTACCAGTGGCAGCCCTGATAATGCAATCTTTACTGCCATAATCTGCCATATCATTGTCATCAGGTCATCTTGCCCCATCAAGACCATATTTGTTTTATTCAGGTTTATCTATATCAGGTTATTTAACAACCAATTTCATATGAATTTTTACGTTTTCAGTTTCATTTTGAGACTATTTTAATTGAAATAACTTATTGATGAGTATTTCGCTGCAGTGCGAGGTCCAAAAGTTACAATAATACTTTAAAATCTAATTTTGGTTCACAATTATTCACAGGAAGTTAGTCAAACCTTGAACAATAGTATCTGGCGCACCGTGTGAGGTGTTCTTACAATGAATGGAAGAGGGGGGGGGGGAGGGAAACCTAGTTTGTCAACTTATCCTCCTACATACATTTTATATTATACAAACATTATTAAAAAAAAACGCTAAAAGAAAGAAACCTGAAGAAGGCTTGAATAATTATATTTAGAATCCTAATGCTTTTTATCAACAAAAATTAGAAACAACCAGTAGATTCTGTTAAGTCTTGTATAGTTTTACAGGAAAAAAAAGGGGGTCGTGTTAAAAATCAGAAATAACCCCCTAGAAAATGTATTGAGCATTGGAAAATTATATTTACATCTCTAAAAATACATTTGACCCTGTAAATATACATGTTTCCAAATAATGAAGACTTGGCAATTTTTACTTGAAAAAAATGTTGAAGAGGGTTCTTGTTCTGGTATTACTATAAATTATAATACATAGTATGCGGGAGCTTAATAGAGACGCATTATCGCAATAACAAGCAATTTTTCAAAATATGAGAAAAATATATCGTTGCAAGCCCCGCAAAAATCTAAAATGTCTGTGCTACAGCTGTAAACGGAAACCAAATCAAAACAGGGTTTCTTAAAATGTCGTGTACGAACTGTAACCTCCATCAGACCATGCGTAAATACAGCACTTGTTTCGAGAATGGTGTAAACTAAAAGTAATGTTTGCTTTCTTTACTTAATGCATTTGCGTGATGATTTAAATTAACTGTCAAAATAAAATGATGAAAATTTAATAAAATTCGTGCAAAAGATGCTGGTGATAAAAGCAAACTGAAACGAAGATTATAAAGAATCAGGATCTCAATTCAGTCAAATACAGTTTCTCACTCCAAATCAAAGTAAGAATATATATTTACATACATTCACAATAAATATTATATAACGATATTCGATTTCAACACTCTTAACCAAACACTCTTATGTTGCCTTAGAGGAAATGCTATAACCTCTCGAGAATTATTGGAAATAGCTATGATCGGTGCCTGAAAAGCACTTATCTAGATGTCTCGTAATTCTGAATATAACTCGCGTTATATATGCTGTCACTGACTTAATTACAGTGCACTTTCCCCACCATATACCATTTTATCCAAAGTAAAGTTATTTTGCTAGCTATAACTTTCATGTACATAGTTTTTAAAGGTTACAAACAGAAATCAATGCTTGGCTGAGCCGGTATTTATGACTGAAGGATTTGATTGCGCCCATGGTTTCCTATACAAAATGTTTAGCGCAGTTTATCACCTCTTACATTTATACACGACCTTTTGAAACATCCTGTATATTCATCCAAATTTACTCCAAATCGATGCAGTAAAAAAACTTTATTCACTTATCCTAAATCCGGCACTGACATTCCGCAATTCTAGAAAAACACGAAAAAAGCGGAAAATCACAGATCCGTGGCAGATTAAAATCCCTGAATGCCGTTGGTCCTAAACTCATCCCATAATCCACTTATCTTGAGAAAAGAGAAGACACGCTTAAAAGAAAAATTCTTCCACCAAATAACATCAACCACTTTTTCTGGGAAAGAAAAGCAGTCTCATCCTTGCTGCATATACCGCTTATTCATGCCAAGGACATCATACATTTGCCTTTTCACTCAGTTTGAATTTTGGAGGAAAAACAGAGGTTCGTGATTTGTTGACAGCTACATTCTATGAACAAATGTTGTTATTAAGAAAACAAAATATTTTCCATTCGGTAGTTTTAACATAGAAACTATTTTTACCAACATGTTTTGGCATACTAAAATTTATATAGTCGTTTATTATGAAAACATTTCACGCTAAATTACTTTCCCCCCTCCCACACACTAACTATTTTTTCCAGAATATTATATGGATGAAACTAGCGAAAATTTCCAAACTCGGAAAATTGCATAGTACATAGAAAAAATGTATGTGGGCGATTCTCTCCAAATAGGCCAAAATAAGAGTTATGAGGGAGTGATGAATTTTAACAAAATGCGCATTTATTTTTTTACCATTATCTGAAGTGAGATTAGGCTTAGTGGACTTTAATTATACCTAAATAATTATAAATCGTGATTATTAATATTTTTTAATATTTACCTGCATTTAGTAGAGGATGATGAGGAAGGCTTAGGACCTCATCATTCCCTCATTAGCCTCAACTGAACACCGTTAAATGTTAATCAGAAATGATTATTTTTTTAAATAAGTATTTAAATACAGTTAAATCCCATTAAGCCTAATCTCAATTCAGACAATGGTAAAAAAGTAAATGAACATTGTTAAAATTCCCCACTCCTTCATAACTCTTATTTTGGCCTATTAGGAAAGAATCACCCATGTAGCATGAAACCTTCAGTAATGACAACATAAGTATTATTTGTTGTTAAAATTAGTATAAAATTTTAAATCCATTTTTTATTTATTTTTCTTTTTGAAAGGATAGTACAGGTATATTTAAAAAAAAAAAATACTTGAAATTTTTTTTCAAAAATATTATACAGTGAATTATTAAAAATTGTTTTTTTTTATATAAATATAGTAAAAAATTCCAACCACTGACACCAACCACATTTTGAAAAATCTTAACTGACACAAAGTGAACCAATGTCGGACACTGTACTTTCATTTTTTTAAAAAGGAATTCATTTTTAAAAAAATACTTTAATTTTCACTGTAAAAACAAAATATTTAAACATTATATATGTTTGATATGCTACAGATGCATGTGACCCTTTTTCCCGTATTTCAAATTAGTAGTAATGAAGATATTGAATAATGGAACCCCTATAATTATTAACCATAGAATTATAAATATTAACCACTAACTGACAAAACCGGTAGATCCTGGGCTAGAGTTACTTAAATTTTATTTGAGTTGACTACAAAATAATTGGTTTTTCTTTTTCTTTTTTTTTTTTTTTTAAGTAGTTCAAATAGTATTTTAACTTCTTTTTATATTACCAATAATTAACCCCTCTGTCGGATAGTGATGAAAATAAATTACTGAAACCAATAATAGGTACTCTCCATTAAGATATATAACTATAAATTAGAACTAATGGTCCTAATGTATCACAGACATCTTTAAAAAATACTCCAAGTATAACTAAGAAGTTTAGGATGGTCGCATTACAAATAGATTTAAGAAAAACTCTAATTTTAGAAATAAGATGGATGTTTCAACATGGTACTTAGGGTTCTCAAAAATTTCTCTCTTATTGAATATATTCTTGGCCAATTAGTAGTGAATAAAATGACTCCAGTATAAAAGTTAGTCTAAGTTACCACTATAGATGACATTACTTTGCAGAATTTTTTAAGGAAATGCTTATTTGAGTTAAATATTTTCTGAGATGTCAGTTACTTTTTTGGTGTCAATAACCACGGGGGGGGGGGGGGGGAGCTTCACATTATCAAGAGAAAAAAAAAGGAAGGAGGGAGCAATATCCAATATCTGTTTAATATCCAATATCTGTTTTATTAGCTCTCATCTTACAAATACTTATGACTTAAGAATACACAGCATCGCAAAAGGAATTTATTTGGTATGAATTAACAGACTGACTCCAGAAAACCTCATTAAAATTCTTAAAAAGATGTCCAGATAAGTGAAAGTTTAAAAATAAAAAAATCTCTTCAAAGCACTGAAAAAAAAAATCACAAATCCAAATATCCGATTTTGGACATGTTTATACTATAGTATTAAATGGAACCACATTATGGTGGTATTGTAGTTAAAATCATAAAAGGAATATTTTTAGTATAATTTGATACTTTGAATGAAATGGTACAATATGGAACCATATTGTTTTAGGTTGAATAAAATTGGTAAAATTGCGAACTAAAAAATTGTCAAATGCTGATCTGTGAACTGATAAAGTATTAAAAGCATATAGTGGCTACTCTTATCTTATGCAAACAAGGGTCAATCAAGCAGGTACATCAAGGCTTAGATGCTTCTAATTTAATGTTTCACAAAATTTTACAGTTCTCATGAAAAATGGTTTCAGCCAAAGCGAGTAATTTTCTTGTAAATACGATATACTTGACACCAATTGACACAGTCGTCCTTAACCTTTTCAGACCTGAGATACACAAATGTGTACCTCCATTTTCTTTTCCTCATAAAAACTAAACTGTTCAAATTTTTTGCATTTTTACTTTACTTCTATACAGCTGAATGTTTTTTGCTTTAAAACAAAACCAATAAATGTCAGCTGATGAACATTACCTCATAAAATAAATATTATTTTCATCCGAGTTTCGAAAATACCTTCAAGACATTGTGGCAAAGAAAATAAGAAATATTCACGATTGTTTAATTTAAATGCTTTACAATAAAAAAATGAGGATTTGCTGATCATTTACTTGTTTAAAGACCTTAATTTTGTTATTGCATAAATTTGTATTACTGATAGTTAAACTGATGTTTTAAGGGGATTAGTACTTTTATATCCACATTTGTAAACCTAAATTACCAGTCACCTAAAGTACCGATTTCATATAAATGACTCTTTCCGTCATCTATGATGCCATTTCGATTATGCAAAAGCAATAAATACATATTTGTAGAGTTATCTTATGCTCAGGTCTGAAGAGGTTAATATCTTTGAGGGAAAAAGTATGACAACTATTTTTCCGCATGGAGGTGGAAGAGACAGTAATTCTATGTTACATATGACTGGATGTACAAAGTAACATCTAGCAGGGAAGTATAACAAATAAATAAATTATTCCGAGTTACGATTTCAAAAAGCGATGTTTTATTTTCAGATACAAATAGATTTTCAGACATTTAAAAATAGTTCAAAAAAA
Organism: Maratus speculifer; assembly: GCA_964019185.1. Classification (NCBI taxonomy): domain Eukaryota; kingdom Metazoa; phylum Arthropoda; class Arachnida; order Araneae; family Salticidae; genus Maratus; species Maratus speculifer. The sequence continues at coordinate 354,252,778 of OZ025293.1, forward strand.
AAAAAAATTGCCAACCGTAAATATGACACATTTTCTAATAATTATTGTAGTGTATTAATCTGTTTTCTTAACCCGAAATATCATTTTTCAGATCTTATTAATTCTAAGTAAGAATTCTTAGCTCCGAAACAGAATTCACACATGCAAATATAGCAAGATGTCCATTTTATGCTGTAACCTAGCATATGTCTTGAACATGTTTGTTATACAAGAAAATGTGCATTTGAGAATTGAAAGCATTCAAATTATATGTAATTCCATATTGATCCTATACTTAGGAAATTGAATAATACACTGCAAAAACTGTATAGACGAGTTTCCGCAAACTACGGGCAGTGAAAGAAGCTTATTTTAGAAATGATTTTTTAAATCTCAAAAATATATGATTCCAATAAGTAAACGAACTCATAGGAATCGTAGATAACGCAAGAGGTTATAATATAATTTTTGTAAAACTTTTGGTAAGATCAACAAACATTTATCTTTCTTTGCAATGCACCGAATGTGAAGACAAGGACATGATATTTTGAAGAATCTTCCCCAATAAACTTCCTAAAAAAATTAAACCTCTAATTACCAAACACCTTATTTTAAGATCAAAGTACTTTTATTTTTAAAGGATATCTCACAAAAATAGAAAGCACTTAGATTTCCCCCCCCCCCCCCCCGAAAGCAATTGGTTAAATTTGTCGTTAGTTTCTTTCTTTTGAAATTTTCATTTAAAAAAAATATTTCATTTGATATAAATACTAGAGTATGATAGAAATACCGCTTAAGAAACTAATTTTTGCAATTTTGTTTGATTAACGAAATAAAAAGTTTATTTTTCCTATTCGAGTACAGAAAAAAATATTTTGATTAATTATGAAAGTAAATTTTCGTGATAAAAGACACTTTTTCATTTGCCACGTTATACTCCTTTCTCCTTTCAAAATGATCAATCATTCTGCAAGAAATTGCACATCATTGTGACAAGCTCCTGACCCTGCTAACGAAAACACTCATGAGCTAATGCTATTCTTATGCGGAGGTTATTTTCTAATAACTCGTTTACATTTCAAAAGTTTTATTTATTTTTTTCTTTTTTGGCGTAGGATAGCTTAGGTCCCTCTCCACATCGCCCCTTCTTTACTTTTTCAATTTTGGTTGCTGATATTTTTTTTACAAAGTTAGTTTTACTTTCAAAACCGATTCCGAAAATGAAAGTGTCATTAAAAAAATACCCACAACCAAAATCGAAAAAAGTAAAAAAAAAAAAAAAAAAAAAAAAAAAAAAAAAAAAATGTGGAGAGAGACCTGAGTTATCCAATGCAAAAGAAAATTTAAAAATGTCGAAATGCAAACGAGTTATTAGAAAATAACCTCCCCATGGGAATAGCATTAGCTCACGAGTGTCTTCGCTTGCAGGGACAGGAGCCTTATATTTTATATATATTTTAAAGGGCCCGTAATGATTTTCTCACATCGCTAACAATTTTTTTTTTTTTTTTTTTTTTTTTTTTTTTTTTTTTTTCCCCGGTAGAAGGTACCTATTACACTTTTACAGAATGAGATTTTGCTTTCGATTCTCTAAACCCATAGAAAGTGTGTCTTTGGGATATAAGGTGCAAAATACAATTATTCACATGCGATTTAGAGCTGCATAGTTGTAAACTTTGAGATATTTTCAAAATCAAATAATTTCGAGGCAGAAAATTTGATGTGTTCTGTTCTAATGGAATATTTGATTTATTTAATTAAATTTCTGGTTCAAAATACCTTTTTTTTATTATTTGGAAAAAAAACTGGAATTTTGACAGTTATGGAATTATTCAAGATTTATAAATCATGTCAACAAATTTTTAAACTACTTGGCACAAAAACGATTTTTGTAGATGTAAAAGAGATTCTCATTTTCAACTACAAAAAGTACTTTTATCTGCATTTTCACTCCAATTCTTTAAAGCTCTGAAATTATTTTTCATAATGAAAACGCAGAGATAAGATTATTGTATTTTCAGATAATAAAAGAACACCATCAGTAGTTCCAAGATAATATCCATCAAAATTATCTTTTTTTCTGTACGTGGCAAACTGGGATAATTTAAAAACTGATGAACCCAAGATAAAAATATATCTGTATTTTGTGTAAATTACGTATATAGTTATGTTCTGAACTTTGGTCAAATGGCATTACCTAAAAAAGTCTTTGAAAACGTGTTTTATACACACGTGTTAATAACACAACTTATCTAAATAATTTTCTTATGAATAAAATACAAGCTCAATGAGCTACGGTTTAGTAACTTAAAAAATCAGTAAGTAAAATCATTAAATTTAGATTAATATGTTAAAATTTTAAATTTAACTGAGCAACATGTGTGCCTTAGTTGCTTCTCCTCCCATCGGAAACTGTAAATTTTAATTGTAGACTTAAAGCTATTTAAAAAAAGATTATGAGAAAGGGATTAGGTACTGCATTTCAATGAAGTCGAGAATTTTCATGCATCAGTAACGCATTTCATTATTTCACAAATATAATCTACTAGTGCAAATATCAGTCTTAGAACGTTGGGTAAAAATTGTGTTTTTCGCTTAAAATTTGAAAAAAATAATTGATAAAAATAATTGTCAATATGGAAACATTTATAGAAGCAAAGTTCGGTTATTTCATGTTCTAATAAACACACTATTAGTATCTAAAACACTTTCGATAAATATTGGGTGGGCTCAAAAAGTTTTGGGTACAATAACTACAATCTTATTTCCTTTTAGTTCGAGTGAGAGGAGGAAGGGACAAGGGAGGAACAAAGGACTAAAGAGGATAGACGAAGTTAAATTATGGTTTTTCTAAATAAAACATACAATTATTCAAATTGTTTTATAAATTTTATAAATTTTTTTAAATTATATATTAGCCGGAATCTTATGTGTGTCCATGTTCATACTATATGCTTTCTATCAGTGGCGTAGCTAAGGGGGGGCAAGGGGGGCGTCCGCCCCGGGCGCCGAGGCCTAGGGGCGCCAAATTGAGAGAAATTGTTATATAACTATATTGGGGTGGGGGCGCAAAATTTCTTGCTGGCCCCGGGCGCCAAAAAACATAGCTACGCCACTGCTTTCTATTATACAGAAAGTAAGTTGTAAACCTCAGCAACGTATATAGATTTCATAAAATGTGAAATAGTTTAATATAATTAAAATGAGCCCCAAACAATGTTTCTCCCTAAACCATCATGCAATGTAATACTTTTGTGTGTCCCTATTATTGTGTGGTATATTAATTACAAATATTTTTTGAACCACACATTGCACATAATGTATATTTTAGTATATACCTCATATATGCATATCAATTTTATTATGTTCGAAAAAGTAACATCATTAAAATGCATTTCAAACTATTTTTTCCCATTGGCCATAATGTAACGGTGTGTGTTATTTGTGACGGCTGATTATCTACGCGAGAGATATAGGCCCTAGGGGGATTGCCCTTCGTGGTGGGGGGGTCTTTCTAAGGGAACCTAACCCGTATTTACTCAAGATTTCTCAAGGTTTGAAGAAAGCTACGGAAAACTCCGAACGGTTAGGCCAACGGCCGCGATTCCATAATGTAATGGAATATTGATTGTCCCTGTAATTAAACTATACATCCGATTTTCATAAAATATGGAATCACTGGACAAAATTATGCAACAGTTATATACTTTAAAACTATTCGTTTGGATAGACTTTGCTTTGTTATATGCGGGCAGACGGACGGAATGACGATTATAGGTGATAGGTATTTATATAATTACGAACGCATCTGAAAAAATAAGAAAATAATGTCTGTGTAGGAAATAAAAAAATATACAAATTTATCTTTATTAATAATATTAAACAACTAAAAGTTTTTAATTATAACAACATTCCAAATTCTTAGACTTATTTCTTTGAAAAAAGAATTTAAGTTAAAAATTAAGTACATTTTTAAAGAAAGAAAATTCAACATTAAGAAAGGTTATTTATAAATCAGTCTATTGACAGCAGAACTTTCAATTGACCCTTATCTGGCCTTGCGAGGTTTATACGTCCTTCATCATTGTTCAATTCCAGATAATTCAAATATCGAATTTACTTTTACAAAAAATGTCAAAATCAAATTAAAAAAGCGTCGGAAATCTATTTGCATTAATACGAATGCTATTCCCTCTATCAAGTATACTTAATTTATTCTCTTTTTCCAACTGGAGGTAGTGATTTCTTCCCGACAGATTTACGACGTTGTTAAAGCAGTTAAGAGTCAAAAGAAACGTCTTCAAATGAAATCGCTAGTATTCCTAAGCTCAATGACCTAAGCATATAATGGAGGAAAACCTAGTTTATGTTTCTGCTTTTCTCATTAACCTCGAGTTTCTGACTACAGACGAACACATATTTTAGAGTTAGAGCTGCATTAGATTAGTACGAATCGCGGCTTCGTTAGCAGCTAACAGACCTACTTTTGATTTGATATTATTTGAAGCAGACAGACAGAGAGATAGGTGGGTGGGTCATACATTTAGCGCGTGATAATAAAGCTGACAGCACGTGCAATACTTATGGATATGATTCAACTTAAACGTTGTCATTCAAAACTACTTATTAGTGCAGAGATGTGTTCAAAAGACAGAAAATGAAATTAATCTATGTATCGGATAAAATGGAAAGTTAATATTAAAATAAAGACAGTTAAGAGAGCAATAAAATTGAATCTAAGTGTTGAATTGATATCTTTATAGGAGGACATGAAATCTTTCCAGAGGGATAAAAGTTGCTTCCGCCGCAATTTCGAAAATTTTAATGAAAGTAGCCGGTTTTAAAGCATAATACATTTTTTTAAAAACACTCCTCGACTCTATCGTAAATATTTTTTTTTCAAGTAACTTAATAAGCCCCTCTATATTTTCCCTAAATATATTTGAAAATGGTAAAATAATCGATAAGTATGTGGATCAATAGCTTTTATAACTTTAGCCCATTTGAACTTTCAACATTCCATAATTTACGAGTAAAATGGATTTGACAGACAGACACAAGAGTGATCTTTTAATGCTTCCGTTTTTACTTTATGTACGAAACCCTAATAAATTGAACTAAATAAATGCAATAAGTGATACCAAATGTAGTTTAGGAATCTTTCTAAAGCATTTAGTATTTTCAAATGCAAGAATAAATGAGCCATTCCTTTTGAAATCAAATCCATTTACTGCCACTTCTAGACATTTAAATGGTTGGTATTTGAAAGGGTTTAAAAATATTCGTAATGAGTAACAGATTATTTTATATATTTTTGCGGTCTTATTTCACGTAAATTTAAAATGCAATAATAGTTATCCGTGCTAGCAGGGGGAAAAAGAATGGTTTTAGTATACGCCAATGGAGTATAAAGAAATAGAAAAATAAATAAATAAGTTATATATTTGCCAAGAAATAAAACATAAGTCTCCCAAGCTACGCGAGTCTGGAAAAATTACGATACGAACAATATTTAAAAAAAGATAATTTTGATAAATAAATATTAACATGTTAACGCCGATGTGGATATAATTTAATATAAATAAAACTAATATAATTTATTAAATATGATTAAATGATATCACATTATTACATGTCTTTTTGAGCTACGAACGATCATACTAAATTTTTTAGTGTTATTTAAAGTACCGGACTTTTGGTAACAAAGATTTGTTGAAAACGTCAATTTCGTTTGAACGGAATAAAATTATAAAAATTTGAATGTTTTATTTACTTATTTTATTTTTGTTTAGAAAATTGCAACAAAAACAATTTATAGTAAATGTTGAAATTATATATTAGTTTTTTTATATTTCTTAATTTAACACTTTATTGTACCACGTGCCATATATTGCACATACCGAAAAACAATTTTCATTAAATGTTATGAATTTGGCTGTCATGACCACTAACTAATGAAAAACATTTCAGATAAACTAACATTAATTTTGCCCATGTCTACACTAGACAAAATGTTAGAATTTGTTCTTTGGAAACAAAAAGAAAATTGATCACGTGATTATGGTACAATTTTCCTTCACTCTTTTTATTGAAAACTTAAAAATATCAATATCAAAAAGTGGTAGAATGTTAAAGCAGGTAAAATTAATTTAAGCTCATTTAGTTGCAAAATAAAACAATAAAATATTTTGAAACCCTGCATGTTTATGTATGGCAGCATAAAATATCCAATTTTAGCTGAAAATTTCAAACTTACATTTTTTTTACTATTTTTCTATATAGATTTCATTTTTTTTCCATAAATAGAAAAATTCATGCAGTAAAGGGTTAAATAATGATTTTTTAATAGATTTAGACAAATATATTAAATATTTTAATTTAAATATATATTAAAAGTATTCATGGTGATATTCTGTTTGTGCTTGTTAATACTATGCACACACACAAATCTATTCGCAGTATTGACCAAATAAATTACTAGTAACAAATTTATAGGTACCAATATTAAAAAGATATTTATTGAATATTGATTACAAACAAATTTTATGTTAATTTGCGATAAGATTTAGTTTTTTAACAAAATGGACCTCCCCCCCCCCCCATATTTATGAAAATATTTGTTAAACACAGATCCCGAATTTTTGAAATAATCATTGAAATTTCAAAAGACATTTTGAATAATATTTTAGAATGATATCATGTAGTGATTCTTGTGTTAATCTAAAGATTAAACATGGTATTTTGGTTTATTGCATTTTCTTATTTCGGGATACGAAAAATATAAGAAAAAACAGTTTTGATTGAAGGTTTTTAAAATTTCTATCGCGCAAAAACTTTATATTTTATGCTATGAGCTACATTTTACAAAATCAATTGTATTTTTCAAATATTATCTATTTTTTAAAATAGTAGTTTACTCATAAATGACTTAATTGCCAGAAATTGTTTTTAGAATTAAAGAAAAATAAATAAGTTATATATTTGCCAAGAAATAAAACATAAGTCTCCCAAGCTTCGCGAGTCTGGAAAAATTACGATGCGAACAATGTTTAAAAAAGATAAATTTTGATAAATAAGTATTAACATGTTAACATCGATGTGGATATTATTTAATATAAATAAAACTAATATAATTTATTAAATATGATTAAATGTTATCACATTATTACATGTCTTTTTGAGCTACGATCATACTAAATTTTTTAGTGTTATTTAAAGTTTGAAATTTTAAGCTAAAATTGGATATTTTATGCTGTGAGCCATACATAAACATTTAGGGTTTCAAAATATTTTATTTTTTTATTTTGCAACCAAATGAGCTTAAATTAATTTTACCTGCTTTAACACTCTACCACTTTTTGATATTGATATTTTTAAGTATTCAATAAAAAGAATGAAGGAAAATTGTACCATAATCACGTGATCAATTTTCTTTTTGTTTCCTTTTTTGTGCTTTTTCACCTTGCTCATTATCACAGACCGCGATAATGGATTAAGTTTAGAAGTTTACTTTACAACCAGTCTCACGGTTTTAGATATAATTTAACTTTAAAAGGAATTAAAAAAAATTAGAATATAGTCTTAAAATTTTAGACTTCCAACTCGCAAAAATTCAAAAAATCGATTTTGTTTTCACCCCGAAGGTCATACATCCCCCAATCGATTTAACGACGTAATCAGCTCAAACAGACATTGCGTAACTGCTTCTCAGACTTCCCCACACCCTTATAAGTCAGTCTGTCAAGATACTTTAGTGTATTTTTTGTAATAAGTTCGTCCATTCAAATGTATCTTTTAATTTCCGCTCGTTTCAAAGTTATTTTTAAGTTCTTTCATATATTATTTAAATAAAAGATGCGGGGTACATTCCTAACTTAGTTGAAGATATTAGATACTTTATTACGTTTTCATCTTTAAATAGTGGACATTTCACACAATCTACACACACACATACAGTTAATATATATATACTATATATATATATATACATACATAAACTATCACAAATTCGACGTATGTGTTTGTGTATAAAAAGAACGAAATGTTAGAAATAATTTTCAGATTCAAAGGGAAGAAAAAAAGGGTTTTTTAACAGCAATGTAACGAAAAAAGTAACCTAACGATTACATGTCTTATATATGTTTTACTTCTCAAGCAGTAAATTGAATATATACATAGTTCTGGGAGAAAGCTTAAGATCACATACCAATTCTGTTGCTTAACCCGGGAGTACAAGCGCCGGATCTTTTTGACCCGGAGTGCGTATGATTTTTGCAATTGTAACCCACTTATATTTTAAAAGTAATCTTCAACTTATTTTATCGCAAAATTTGTAAGGTTTGTCTCAGCCTAAATAAAATGACGGTTATAATTTGATTTTATTGGTGACAAAGTTAAAACCATTTCTACCCTGGTTAAGCGCGTGTGCTCCCGTGTTAAAATAAAACACCGAAAAGAATTATATATCTTGAATTTAGACTTACATAATATATGTGAAGTTAATTTACTTCGAAATGTTAAAAAGCATTTTTATCAACAAGGTTGGTTGGTTTTTGACGTCCGATTATCTGCGCTAGGGATATAGGACCAGGGGGGTGAGTGCCCTTCGTGGGGGTCTTTCTAAGGGAACCTAACCCGTATTTACGCAAGGTTCGAAGAAAACCACGAAAACTCCGAACGGTTAGGCCGACAGCCGCGATTGGGTTTGAACCCAGCACCTGCCGTCTACCAGTTGAGAGGTCCCAACCTCTCTTTTATCAACAAGAGTTACAATCTTATAAAATTAACAAATGGAAATAGATTCAGCACCAGTAGGAGTAATTTCTTTTAAATATAGCGTAATGAGATGACGTCATGAACATGGTATTTTATGCAGAACATATCTGGTGTTTATGGGTTAGTATCTATATTTGATGTCTTGGGATATGCAACTGCTGGTTTGATGGTTGGTCACGAGAAATCATTGGCTGGAGAAGAAAAAGGTAAAAAGGGCTTTTTTTTTATTGCACACATTAATCTACATTTAAACCAGTTGTGTACAATTTTCTTTGTAATCCATTGAATTATGTTACATATAAAAGAAGCGGACGGTTATCAAAACTCTCAGCCCGGTGTCAACGGAATGTTATTAGAATGATGGTTCAACATTGTGCTTATTCTTTCTACTGTAAAATCTGCCATAGAACTCTCAGTAACATCTAGTACCATTAGATATGTGTTAAAAAGTGTCATATTTGCATCACATTGATGCAAGACCAAAATCAGTTTCTTCCAATGTCTTAAAATTCAACCTATGGGACAAACTGGCTTTTATTAACGAAAATATAACTTTTGACAGAAAAGGTGATTTAAGATATTTCTGGTATGATTTACATGTGAGACACTCTGCTATCGATACATGCACAAAATAATGGCTCAGTCTTTGATTTGAGCAGGTTTTAATATAAACGGAAAAATATGTTTGATTTTCCCCAAGACAAAGATGAACTTCTCTTACTATCAAGATGTTCTTGGTGATAAATTTGTTCCACTTAAAGACAAACCAATATGGATCAGAATTTGGAATTGCTTCACGATATCGCTTCTATTTGTAATTCTGTGTGAACTTCAGACTGATTATCTGGAAACATCAAAATTTGGTACATTCCAACTAAAAGTTCTGACATAAATTCCATGCAAAATTTATGGGTAATCATGTTTTGTCAAGTTTATGCCAAAAGAAAGCAGTTTGTAGTGATTTTTACACTGGAAGTTTTGTAAACATAGAAACAAATACCCATTTTCACACTTAAAAAAATGGCCAAATTCCTTCCCAACTGTCTTTTGAAGTCAGTGTTAAATGGAAACAAAGTACTAAAAATTAATTCATAAATCCTTTACATGTACAGGGTATTTCAAAAATGACCGGTATATTTGAAAAATCAATAAAAATTAAGCGGGCAGCTTTAGGAATACACGTTTGTTGCAATATGCTTGGGACAACAGTAAATTTTCAGGCATACAACTTTTGAAATTAGTTAAAATTTTCAACAACAGATGGCGCTGCACACAATTTGAAAGCTATAGTAGAAAACGCAATCTGTGAGTTTGCCATTCTGTAAAGCCTCTGTCCCTGTCCGCGATGACACTCGCGAGTAAATGCTATTCCTATGGGGAGGCATTTTTGTAATAACTGTAAATTCTTTCACATTTTGACATTTTTAAATAACTTTTTTTGTATTGCATAGCTGAGGTCCCTCTCAAGATCGCTCCTTGATTATATTTTTTGATTTTGGTCGCAGGTTTTTTCTATAAAGTTACTTTTACTTCCAAGAGTTTCGAAAGTAAAAGTAACTTTATAAAAAATATCTGCGATCAAAATCGAAAACTCAACGAAGGAGTGATCTTGAAAGCGACCTCACCTATGCAATGCAAAAAAAAATTATTTAAAAATGTCAAAATGCGAAAGAGTTATTACAAAAATGCCTCCCCTTGAAATAGCATTAGCTCGCAAGTGTCGTCGCGGGCAAGGACAGAGGCTTTACATAATGGCAAACTCGCAGATTGCGTTTTCTACTGTAGCTTTCAAATTGCGTGCAGCGCCATTTGTTGTTGAAAATGTTAACTAATTTCGAAAGTTGTATGCCTGAAAATTTACTGCTGCTCCAAACATATTGCAACAAACGGTGTATTTCTAACGCTGTCCGTTTAATTTTTATTGATTTTTCAAATATACCGGTCATTTATTAAACACCCTGTATAAATTAAATTGCAAGTATACTGGTCCTAATTTTTTTTCCACTCAGTTCTGTTATGTAGAAAGCAATTTCAGTTTATTTTTTCAAACGTGTTATTTATCTTAATTTAAAACAAATTGCAAAACTTGCATAAACTTTATACGTTACGTAATTGCGTAATGATATTGATTTTTCATTAAAATTACATTCACTGTTTTTGTTGATAATCTTATTTTTTTTCTAGCGATGTACTCATTCACATCTATATAAGTATTTATTTGTCATCTAAAACATAGTTCTGCTAAAACATCTTGCAAAAATCCCAATTAACCAACTTCTAAAAAACCTAAATCTGACCCAGAAGAATTATTCTAGGCTGAACCCAAACTTTGGAAAGAAAATTAGTCATCCCGATTAAAAAAAAAAAAAAGAAAAAAGAAAATTAGGGATAACCTGACCCAATGGACCATCGATCCCGAATGTCCGATATTCTGACATATTTACTATACATAAATATTAAAGAATGTAGTTTTTTTTTCTTAAATAAAGGAAATATAAAATTTATATTATAGATCATTGTAGATCACTTTTAATTATTGCACTAAAACATGATTTTGTTTTCTTTCTTTTTGGTTTAGGATTAGTTACAGGTTAAAATATGTCAGGTCGAGGAAATATTTGAGTAAATTTTTTTTTGCGGATTGATTTCAAAGGGCATTTTCAGGTAGGACTGTACCGTATATGCCTGCATATAACGTGTAATGTGATCATGATCAAAGAAAAAACTAATCTACTGGTTGCTATACGCCGAGTATAACCATGAAGATTTTAAAATTAAGAAAAATGATTTGAGGTTTCTACATTAGCGAATATATGGTAAAACTTTTGCAAAAAATAATGTTCTCTATTAGATGACATGAAATACACCAGTTATTGGGCAGGTTATTATTGTGTTCTTTTATTAGGTAGATTTCGTATGAAATACTACCTATTGCATTCTCTCCCATGTTGGAATTTCTGAAAAAATTTTGCGGATCTACACGAATCATGACTCCTAGACCCCAAAACTACCATCAGTAAAAAAGTTTATCTATCTATCTATCTATCTATCTATCTATCTATCTATCTATCTATCGGTGTATATCACTTTCTTCTAGACACGATAACTTCCATAATTATGCTCAGATCTTTTTCAAACTTTTACATAAAATCAAGAAGCTTAAAATCTCGGTCGAGTTCGTTAATGGGCAAAATCGGACCAAGGGGGTGGAAATAGGGAGGGTTTCTGTGAAAACCGAAAAAACGCGATAACTTCTTAATTAAAATAGATATCGAATCAGTTTAAAGTTTATATTACTTCGAAGAAATGGGCAAAAAGTTTATGCATGACAGATTTTTGATAAAGTTAAAAATGGGCTCAAGGGGCGAAAAAAACATGGTTTTTGGGAGAAAAAAATTCATAACTTCGTCAATTCTCAAGATATCAAATCCAACTAAATTTTATATAAATGCACTCAATATTATCTAAAACTTTTGTATTTACAAGTTTTTGATAGGACCAATTTTTATCGATGAAAAAAATTAAAAACGAAAAGAAAAAGGGGGGAGGAAAAAGGAAAAAATTCATAACTTACTCAATTCTTAAGCAATCTAATCTAATTAAATTTATTTTACATCTTCACAATAATATCTACAACTTTTATATTAACAAGTTTTTCATAGAACCAATTCTTATAGCAAAAATAAATTAAAAAAAAATAGGAGTTGGAGAAAAAACCTCAAATCCAAACTGCTTATATTCTGACTCATTTTAAAATTCATTTTTGATTTTAAACACATTTAAATGACAGATTCTCTTATTTAGGAACTATATAATGCGACGTATTGGCCAGTTTTTTGATAAAGGCACAATATATTTTTAAAAAGGCTGCCAAAAAGGGTATTTTGAATAGAATTTCCCGAAGCTGTCAATGAAAAATTGAGGAAGTATAAGAAATTGCGTTTTTTCTGAGTCATTTTTAAATTCATTTTTGTTCTCACACCCTTCCAATTTACAGGTCCTCTTATTGAGGAACTATGTAATGTGACGGATAGGCCAGTTTTTTGATAAAGGCAGAATATATTTTTTAAAAGGCTGCCAAAAAGGGTATTTTGAACAGAATTTCACTAAGTTATCGAGATTGAAATTTGAGGAAATTTAAGAAATTGCATTTTTACCGAGTCATTTTTAAATCTTTTTTTGTTCTCAAACGCATCCAATTTACAGGTTCTCTTATTTAGGAACTATATAATGTGACGGAGTGGCCAGTTTTTTGATAAAGGCAGAATATATTTAAAAAAAAAGCTGCCAAAATGGGCACTTTGCACAAAATTTCCCAAAGCGATCATGATTAATGAATTGTGGATATTCAAATAACAAATTGGTTATTTTATGACTCATTTTTAAATCCAATTTTACTCTGAAACGCATTCAAATGACAGTTTTTTGTTACTTAGGATCTATATAATGTGCGTATTCGTCGATTTTTTTGATAAAGGGTGAATATATATTTTTTAAAAGCTGTCAAAGTAAGCACTTCGCAAAAAAATTTCCCAAAGCGATCATGATAAAAGAATTGAGGCTGTATTCAAATAACAAATTGTTTATTTTATGACTCATTTTTAAATTCAATTTTCCTCTCAAACGCATTCAATTGACAGTTATTTGTTATTTAGGAACTGTGTAATTACTGTGTATTGGTCAGATTTTTGATGAAGGCTAAATATACATTTAAAAAAATCTGTCAAAGTGGACACTTCGCACAAAATTTCTCAAAACGATCTTGATTAAAGAATTGTGGATGTATTATAATAATAAATCGGTTATTTTATGACTCATTTTTAAATTCAATTTTGCTGTCAAACGAATTTAATTAACAGTTTTTTGTTATTTAGGAACTATATAATGAGCATATTGGTCAATTTTTTTAAATAAAGTAAGAATATAATTCAAAATATGTTGCCAAAATGGGCATTTGAGTAGAATTTCGTTTAAGATGATTTTGATAAAACCAGTTCTTACAGAAAAATTAAATTAAAAAATTTTTAAAAGCGGCTGAATAAAGTAGTTAAATTGGGTTTATCTCTAATCATTTTTTTTTTGTTGTTGTTGAGATGAAAACTTTTCGAAATCTACCTCCGCCTATAGGCCATGCCGAAAGGGATTTTTTTTTTTTTTGTATATCTCATGAAGGTTTCTTTGTGTTAAGGGATATACATAGAACTGCGAATACTCCGAAAAATAGGGTAATGCATTCGGAAATTTTAGGTGAGCGTTATAAACCGCAATATGGTATTTTTTATTCGAAATATCTACTAGTTTTTCAGACTCGTAATATTAATTTTATTTAATCGTATATTCAAATAACCCCTTCACTGCTATGTGTCCATTAGTGGATGCATGCCGCGTAAAGGAACTACAACCCACATATCTTACATGATCATGAATTATCTTGGATTAAATCACGCCCTAATATATTGGAGGACCCCAGAAGCCAAGGAGTACAATTGACAAAATTTCGATTTGGAGTAAATTGAGTTTAAAGATAATTGACGTTAATTTGAACATCAATAACAACTGAGTGAATTGAAATAGGAAATTTCTGCTTGTTGCATTCTGGTCTTTGAACTCGTATTTCAATAACTGTTAAAAAATAAAGTAAAATTTTCTTTAAATGTATAATTAATCAATATTGTTTGTTTTTCGAAAAAAGTGGTTTGCCTCTATAACTCAGCAAATAATAAGGTTGGTTGGTTGTATAGGTTTTAATGGCACAAAATCCCTTGAGGGACATGCTGCGCCAAACCAAAGACAAAATTGTAAAAATGAGAAAAAAGACAACACAAAATATCCGGATGGGGGCTTCCCATCCGGATATGGTCAGGTAAATATAAGAAGGCGAAAACAGTAAAATGCTAAATCATTAGATTATGGTAGGAATAAGATAATGTTAAATTTTAAAATAAAATGTAAAAAGTGAAAGTTGCATTGAAAATCCTTTGTAGATATGAGTTAAGTTGATAAAGACAAAACGGTGATACATGAAATTAAAACCAATTAAAACCAGACAAACATATTTAAAATTGTACAAAGATAAAATTCTAAAACTAGTTAAAATTCTAAAACAGTAAGATAATGACACGATAACCAAATTGGAAAAGTACTACAGAAAACACAAAATACAACTAAAACAAAGACCAATAAAAAAATTAATTTAACCAGGCACATACTCTTCAAACATAGCGTTTTCCTCGGAATCCGAGCCACTGCCGTAAGACTCGGATTCCATAGCTTCTTGCACATAGTGCTGCAGTTGCCTGGGATCTTTAAAATTTCTTTTGCATGGACTGAGCGATGAATTTTGCAATCTTTTAACGATAGTCTTCCGCCGTGGGGTTGCTGGAGTTGTGGTTTTTATGGTTTCTGTTTGTTTTTTAAGCATATGTGATTTCTGTAATGTTTTTGATTTTGTAGCAGTTTGGATCCCAGCCTTGGTCCCTTCTTTCTGAACACCAGTTTTCACTATTTGACTAGAGTTGGGTTTTTTAGAGTTAAATGCAGATGAGTTCGGGTCATTTTTTGGTGAGGTAACGGCTTTAGTTTCATTTAGACGTTTGAATAATCCCTTAGATTGAGCTTGAGATTTCTGACTTTTAAATTGAGCAGAAGCTTTTTGTGTCTGAGTAGGTGTGTGTAAAATAGTAACAGGTTCTGACGAAGGTAAACAGATATCACGGGATTCTTTGATTGGGGTGTTTATTGATTGTGTTTTGGCTGACTTTTTTGATGACATAGACACGTCAGTCTGGGTGCTAATATGTCTTACAGATTTAGACTGCTGTTTCAATAGGCTTGAATAAGAGACGCCGACACACGGGGTTCTGGCTTCTACAATTTTACGAGCTTCTGGGTAGGAAAGATTTTGCATTATTTTTACAGTTAGAATTTCTTTTTCACGGATCCAGTTTGCGCAAGAGCGAGAGAAAGCTGTATGATTACCCTTGCAATTTATGCAGCGTTCTGATTTTTCACATGAATTGCTGTCGTGGTCAATTTCTGCACAGCGTGCACAGGTAAGGGAACCGCGGCAGTTAGTTTTAGTGTGGCCATATCGCTGACATTTAAAACAACGGAGAGGGTTAGGAATGTACGGTCTGACAGGATAATTCAGGTAAGCAGCTTTAATTCTTGTTGGTAAAGTAGGGCTATTGAAAGTGAGAATGACATGCTTTGTAGGAAGAACTTGGCCATTCCGACGGATCGTGATACGACGTGCATCTATAATATTTTGGGCTTTTAGGTTTTCTAAGAGTTCATCTTTCGTAGAGAATAAAAGATCTGGTTCAGAAATAACGCCTCGGCTTGTATTTAGAGTTTTATGCACCTGAACAGAAACAGAAAAAGGGCCTATTGTAGAGCTATTTGAAAGAATCTGTGATTGTTTAGTTGTAGAAACCTCCACTAGTAAATCCCCAGATTTTAATTTTTTGAGAGTATGACCATCCCCTAAGGCAGACTGGAAAGTTTTTTCTATGAGAAATGGTGACGTTTTGCCAAAGGAACTATCAGAGTGGCTATCAGTGCGTTTAACAATAAAAAAGCGTGTGAAGGAAGAAGTCGGAACAGTTTGGTGCTCTCCACTGGGGAGAGACATAGAAGGAAATGAAGTTTTCCCATCCATGTTAAAAATAATAAAATTCAGACCCCGGCCGCACCACCCACTACCGAGCCCAACAAGGGGATGCACATTCGTGCACCAGTGCTAACCAGGGCCCATACGGTCACAAGACAAACCTATGTCAGTCTCCACCTTTAACGAGATGACTAGTATTTGCTCGCTCACTTGATCCCTAAAGCCAGTGACAAAAGTCAGCTGACCAGCCGATTGGTACATACGGGACCAATATGCCCGTCTACCTGAAGCAGAGGCCAAAGCAGTGTGTTGATTTCCCTCAACTGCCAGGATCCCCCTTTCCAGGGACACGGGTCGCCACGCACGGCCAACACGTGGGTGGTTTACAATTCTCCATGAGTCGATATACAGGATGACATCGGCCCATACAGAATTGCCCTCACCTCCGGAGAGGAAACCACAATGAGAGTGAAACAAAGATGAAAGGAAGACAAGAGGAGTAAGAGGAAAAGGAAACGAGAAAGATCACTCAGGTGCCCCGGGGTTGTGAAGCCCGTGAATACCTAAAGAAGGTATCCCCCTGGGGGGCAGCAAATAATAAGAAAATCACTTGTATTTCTTTACCTGAAATGAAAAAAGCATATTTTTAGGTCGTCTGTGTATTTAGTTTATTTTTTTCAATTTTGTCACTTATACCCCTTGGCTTCTGGGGTCATCATTTATCATACAACTAGGAGCGGAGGGATTAAGTAAGGAGAAGAAAACTATTCAGAAGCTATGGTAGATATTTTGAGAAAAAGATATTCCCTATCTAGCAAAACTGCTCATTTTCTTCAAAGGGCCTGGCTCAAAGAAATTTGACATCTATTTTTCCCCATCAAAATGTATAGATGCATAGCTGCCAAATTTTGACTATTCTTCCGCAATACCTGGATTAGTTTGATCCAGGTTAACCTCATTTCGAATCAGAAAATTTATTTCATGAATCTATTTAATTTCGGTTTCTAAGTTTAACAAACTTAATTTCATTCCTTTGAAGAAATTCTGGTTCGAAATTCATGAAACCAGGGTCAAATTAACGGATATATTCCGGAAAATTAATGTCAGGTTGGCACCTATGTAGATGTAATATTTTAATTTGTTGGTGACCCGCATAAATTGGGTAGAAAAGACATGTAATGTTTCTTGACCTGTAATGTGTTTTGATGCGAGATGCGCTCCAACCATTCAGCCATAAGAGTGTCACATAAATTTTATTTCATTTTGAAGAATTGTGGTATCTTATATGTTAAATAACATAAGCCTATTACAAGTATAATTGATTTGGAATACTTTTATGCATATTAGAAATGAAATTTCATTAAGAAGTTTTTAAACAATTTTACCAAGTACTTTAAGAAACAGTTCTTTATTAAAGAACATGGAATGAGACATTTAAAGTACTTTATATTTCAGTAATTTAATATTTTTTATACAATATATAATCTTATAATTTAATAACTTGCTTATTATAAACAGTTATTTTGATAAAATAGTTCTTCAGAGATGGTTCGATCACAAAGGCGAAACTAACATTTTTCAAAGAGTGGCGTAGGTAAAGGAGGAAAGCATGAGACTCGAAAGTTATTACCATTGAAATCGTAAATTTGTGCAGAATAGCTGTAAAAAACAGAGCTTATTTTCAGTTTTTAACTCAGAGAAAATAACTCAGTCTTTAACTCAGTTTTTAACTCAGTCTTTCAAAAATTAGTTCTGAACATAAATTGCTATTAAATATTTATTACATTTGTAAACTTGTCCGATTCCTAATATTTGTCTACTATATT
The DNA here is from genome assembly GCA_964019185.1 of Maratus speculifer. NCBI lineage: Eukaryota > Metazoa > Arthropoda > Arachnida > Araneae > Salticidae > Maratus > Maratus speculifer. The sequence goes on from OZ025293.1 coordinate 354,270,970, forward strand.
ACATTTCAAATATTACAATTTTTAGCTATGCAGATCGAGAGTTGCGTCCTTTTTTGAACTGGTACTTTTTATTTTCAATTATTTTGTTTTATTCTTTCTAACCCGATTCGCGTTGCTCCATATAACCTTAAGAGCTTACACTGATCAGGCGGAGAAACTAACGCTAATGTTATTCCTATGGAAGGATTGATTACAGATGTCGCGTGTTTTTTTTTTTTTTTTTTTTTTTTGTTTTTTTTTTTTTGGGGGGGGGGCGCATGGGTACCTGAGGCCAATATTTTTATTGGGCGTTTGCACTTTTTCGATTTTGATGATTATTATTTTTTATATGAAGATAATTTCATTTTCAGAACCGAAACTAACCGGTTCCAAAAATGAAACTATCCTTATATATATATATATATAGAACCATTATGCAATACTACTATTTAACATCGAAATATTGAATAACTCATAAAATAACAAACTACAACAAGACAGAGGAGTTGGCAAATATTGGATAATTTACGAAGTATTGGAAATGTGGTATTTGGCTCGTTATCAAGGGTAATACCAAAAAGACACATTATATACATATATAAACTCCATATAATGCATTTTGAGGTACCTCATACATGTGCCTGGTGCCCTTGTGACAATTAGGCCCTGGAACTCTCAAATCACTTCCCGCTTTTATTATCATTTCTGCATATTCCTAATTTTATAATTTTCAGCATTTAATCTTTCCTATAAAAGTAATAAATAAGCTAGTTTGGCATTAAATAATTTTTTAAATGATTAATTATTCTCATAAATATTTTAATATAAACTATTCACAATCCTAATGGTTTCATTTATTTTAAATTCGCTAATCACCAAGCCCCTCCCATACTTTTGAATTACTATGCCACTATTTGCAACATCTCGAAGGTCATGCATATTTTTTATGATTGACCAATAATCTATGGATTACGTAAAAAAAAGAAAGTTGGAAATTAGATAAAAATACAGAAGAAAAAGGAGGTTTTTCTAACAATATTTTCTACCAATTTCATTTTTAAGTTAGACAAAAAGCCACCTGTATTGTTGCCATTTATAGTAAACCACCTGCTGTATTCTCAGTGTCATTTCTCCATAACGTCTTTTTTCCTTTAAGCCATGCGATTATTATATTTTTTTTTGCTATCGTGTAGAGGTTGAAAAAAAAACATCCGAAAGAATCATGCTCGACGTATAACAATGACAACTGATTGATGATGATGTTCTTTAAGAATACATAGTGTAAAAAGTAGCTTTGACATATGAAGGAACTTTCTTTAACGTAACCAATCGTGATTTAGTTAAATATGTTTAACGCATCACGAAAATGATAAACGAAAGTGTTGTCAGTCGTTCATAATCTGTAATGAATTGCTTTATGAAGACGCGCGTCTTTATTATATTCATCTTTCAAATGAGTGTTTATTCAACTGAAATTACATTTTTGAAATTAATTTTTATAAATTTATATGAAAGGTGATTAACCCCCCCCCCCAAAAAAAAAATACAAAAATAAATAAAAATTCAATAAAAATTCAATAGTTCGAAAAGTGTAGACCACCAGTAGTGCGATGGAGGTTTCATATGTACACAGTAAGATGTGGGATTTTTAAAGATAGGGTAGATGTGCCAGTAATGGGCCACCTTAAGGAATTTCTTTAAAAAATAATTTTTATTAATAGTTATAATTATTGTATTCCAATTTTTTTCATATTATATTAATCTTTCAACAATATTTAACTAATCCCACAGTTACATTTCCCAATAGAAATAAAAATTTAATTTTAAATAATAGAAATATGTCTAAACACCCAAAAGCCCAGTAATGGACCACCTATGTTCCAGTAATGGACCGCCTATGTTCCAGTAATGGGCCACCCTACAAAAAATAACATATAATTGTTTTTAGGTGCGTTCGTGATTATTAGTCTAAGATCCGGCTGCAGAATCAGTGTACTCATCGAGTGTTTGCTGAAAACCAAATTTTTACACATATTTATGATTAGGAGAATTTATATCTACTAGGTTGCCTATCAAAATGTGGCCGCTAGTATTTTTAATTAAATTATTAATAATTCATAATCCGTAAGAAATTTTACTGACTTGTTTTTTCAATAAAATGTCGTCTACTTTACGGCAACATCTATAAAGACTCTGAAAAATCATGGTTGCCGTTGCGCACCTGGCCGCACCTCTTCGCAGCCAGGTATACACAGGTATGATTTTGTTACATTTATACACCTACAACGTACATTCATAATTTATATATCAAATTAAAGCTAATTTTTTTCTGTTTATTATTATATACGGTTGCCTAATTAAATCTGGCCGCAAATAAGGGTTGCTGGCTGTTAAATATAGTAAATAAAAGCGGTGGAGTGACGCTGCAGAATCGTTTGTTTCATACACTGTTAAAAATCTGCTGCATTTTGTTGCAACGCACTCCATCGCTTGTATATAATATCTCTATTCCAACCAATGAGAAAGCTCCATTTCACGGCCAAGTAACCGTTTTCTATGCATCGCTTGTATATAATATCGCTATTCCAACCAATGAAAAAGCTCCATTTCACGACCAAGTAACCGTTTTCTATACAAGCAAGGGAGTGCGTTGCAACAAAATGCAGCAGATTTTTAACAGTGTATGAAACAAACGATTCTGCAGCGTCACTCCACCGCATTTATTTACTATAATTTAACAGCCAGCAACCTTTGTTTGCGGCCAGATTTAATTAGGCAACCGTATATAATAATAAACAGAAAAAAATTAGCTTTAATTTGATATATAAATTATGAATGTACGTTGTGGGTGTATAAATGTAACAAAATCATACCTGTGTATACCTGGCTGCGAAGAGGTGCGGCCAGGTGCGCAACGGCAACCATGATTTTTCAGAGTCTTTATAGATGTTGCCGTAAAGTAGACGACATTTTATTGAAAAAACAAGTCAGTGAAATTTCTTACGGATTATGAATTATATACACTATATTGCCATTGAATATGGGACACTTGCGATTTTAGACATTTTACTAAATATCTAGAAAAATACATGAGGAATCATCTCGAAACTCTTAGTGTATAAATATAATGGTATAAGTCATACATCTCCGTGAAGATTTTTTCCCGAAACTCCAAAGGGGACCGTCAACAAATTAAAAAAGAATGAATATCTTTTGAATAACCCTGTCAAAACTAATGTAGCAAAAGCGCTTAAACTCTAGATTGTGATTGAATGCCTTATTGTAATAAGCCTTGTTAATTTTTATGCAAATAGCATGCATACTCGCAGAGTAATTAAGGTTTTTATAAAAATGATCCCAAATTTTTCCAAGTTTTTTCCTTATAATTTTCAGAGTTCTTAATTTAAAATGTTATTTTTTTCAGAAAATATGACAAACAACATTGCACACAGTACCCTGTAATCAGAATTAAAAAATAATGAAAATTGTATAAAAAATGAGTTGGTTTACTAAATAATTTTTTACTGCGCATGCGTCAACGATATCAAAATTTCATTTGCATATTATGTTAGCTAAATGTATAGAGCAACTTTTGTGAAAGTCACAAAATCATAACTTGAAAATTCTCACAATAATCGTCAATTGAATAAGTCGAAAATCCGTTATTCTCAAAATGAAGCAAAAACAAGAGGGGTTGTATCCATATATTCATTGATTAGTGTCAATATAGAATACACAATATGGGATGTACTACTGCATTTGGATAAAATCCCTCATTTTTTTGCTTCATTTTGAAAACAACGGATTTTGTCCTTTTTCTATAGACGATTACTTTCAGAATTTTCAAGTTATGATTTTGAGACTTTTACAAAAGTTGCTCTATACATTTAGCTAACATAATATGCAAATGAAATTTTGATATCTTTGACGCATGCGCAGTAAAAAATTATATAGTAAACCTACTCATTTTTCATACAATATTTATTATTTTTTAATTCTGATTACAGGGTACTGTGTGCAATGTTGTTTGTCATACTTTCTGAAAAAAATATTATTTTATATTAAGAACTCTGAAAATTATAATGGAAAAACTTCGAAAAATTTGGGACCATTTTTATAAAAACCTTAATTACTCTGCGAGTGTGCATGCTATTTGCATAAAAATGAACTCAGTGTATTACAATAAGGCATTCAATCATAATCTAGAGTTTGAGCGCTTTTTTTACGTTAGTTTTGACAGGGTTATTCAAAAGATATTCATTCTTTTTTAATTTGTTGACGGTCCCCTATGGAGTTTCGGTAAAAAATCTTCACGGCGATGTATGGCGTATACTATTATATTTATACACTAAGAATTTCGAGATGATTCCTCATGTATTTTTCTAGATATTTAGTAAAATGTCTAAAATCGCAAGTGTCCCATAATCAATGGCAATATAGTGTATATAAAACCCCTCCGTGTACGACGATTCCGGGGACAACCCATCCACGAGAAAAATAAACCTATTGCAACTGCGTCCACGTTAGGCTTAACTATTCCGAGCTGTTCACAAATATTCTAACTGTTCAACTTATGAAGATATACATGTGAAAGATTTATTCATTACTCATTTTCTCTAAAACCTACAAAAACTATTTAATTATAATGTTTAAGTTCTAAATAAAACAACCAGCAATTACGGAAAAAAACAAACCAAACAAAAAATGTATACAAATCAATACTGTTGCCATTCAAGAATGACAAATTCCGTGATTGAATCTTTAGAATGAATCCTTTGTAACATCACGACTCAAGAATGATCAGGTGCCTTCGGGATCTATGCGCGCTGAGCGCGCGCGCTCAGGAGACAGAATACATGGAGTGGATCTTACAGCGGAATAGCACTCGGTAAAAACTCCTGAGTTCGCGCGCGAAGCGCCTGTGTCTCCCAAACACGTTCATTGTTTACTCTTTATTGTTGACATTGTTTTCGATCTTATTAGAGTGTTTTCTTTTAAGTATTAGCTAAAAAATGGGCCAAAATAGGAAATTTTTTTATCCATTTTAGATATTTTTATTATTTTCTTTCAGTATTTTTCGATATATTTTGGCTGTAGTTTCACAATATATTCTTTTATAATTGATTTTTTTTGCCTTACTTTATTCTTTTAAAATTTATGTATTTACAATTTGTTCACTACAATCCCCCCATCCACCAGACAGTTTTGTTATAGTTTTCAATGCAAATTTTTGTTAAAATTTTCTTTTTTTATAGATTTTTCCCCCCCATGTTTAACTGCTGTATTTTTAAAAATTGTTTAAGCCAGTGGCTGATTGACCACAGTTGTATTTTTTATCATCACTTTAAAAATGCAAACACGTCATTTTGACGGGCTGTCTTCTAGTTATTAATAATTTAATTAAAAATACTAGCGGCCACATTTTGATAGGCAACCTGGTAGATATAAATTCTCCTAATCATAAATATGTGTAAAAATTTGGTTTTTAGCAAACACTCGATGAGTGCACTGATTCTGCAGCCGGATCTCGTACTATATGTAAATACGTAGCACCAATAGTTGTCGTTCAGTCCGTCCGGCTGTCCCTCTGTCTGTCCGTCTGTCTGTCCGTTTGTCTGTTCGTCTGTCTGTCTGTCTGCATATAACAACGCAAAAACTATCCAACCGAATAGTTTGAAATTTAAAATGCATAATTATTACATAATTTTGTCGAGTCATTTCAAATTTTATGAAAATCGGATGAATAGATCAATTACAGGGAAAATCAAAAGGATTCCGTTACATTACGATCAATGGGGAGAAAGTTTAAAATGCATTTTCATCGTTTGCAATTTAAAACATATAATTATTACATAATTTTGTCGAGTCATTTCAGATCTTATGATAATCAGATGCATAGATCAATTACAGGGACTATCAAAAGTATTCCGTTTCATTGCAGTCAATGGGGAAAAAAGTTGCAAATGCATTTTAATGGTGTTACACTCATTCGAACATAATAAAATTGACATGAACCTATGACGTATATATATACTAAAATAAAAATTCTGTACAATCTGAGATACAAAGAATATTTATTATTAAATTACAGGGCCACACAAAAGTATTCCACTTCATAATGCTATACGGGGAAACATTGTTTGGGACATGTTTTAATTATATTAAACTCTGCCACATTTTATGAATATGATATACGTTGCTGAAGTGTAATGAAAATTCCTGTATGTTTATAGGAATACAAAGAGTTCAACCACTGTACTGTATCCGAAGTATTGTCTACTATATCAGGAAGATCTGTATATTTTTAAAACTTCGTTATCGTACGAACGCACCTCATTTGCTACGCTTCACGTGCAATTTCCAACTTGTTTCAATTATATTTTGCTCCAGAACTTAATGAAAGCATACTAATAAAACAAAATATTAAAATTTAAGTTAGAAATTCATTACATTAAAGGATTTATAATGAAAAAAACATAAAACAAAATATTTAAATTTAAGTTATGAATTTATTATAATCAAGGATTTATAATGTGGCTATAAAACAAAATATTAATGATATTATTAACTAATATTAAAGGATTTATATTGTAAAGATATAAAACAAAATATTTGAATTGAAAGGATTTATAATATAAAGACAATGTTTTACTGAAATCATGTTTCGATAAAATAAGGCATTAAAAAAAGTCTCCAATCTTCATTCATATCATTATCTAAATGATGTGCTGTGCAACTGTGAAATATAAATAACAGATCTTCAATTTTATCACCCCTTTCCGATAGTCCAAACTATTCAATATGGAATTTTAGAACGCATTTAAAATGATAAATGTTCTTGCCCTATCCAACCATTTTCAGATAATCATATAGCCCATCATTTTGGCACAGATTGATTCCACAATTTCCCTTCAGAGATGCTTATATGGATATATTATCACCAATGGAGCAATCTCATTAGTTGCTGAAAAACATCCCGTAACAGTGATTTGTTCTTTTTCGTTATTTGGTACTACATAATACACATCTTTAACTGATTTTGATCCCAAAATTTTTCTTGTTTTAAGAGCACAAAAGAAACCTTGTTTTAACCTTATTGAAAATTCTCTCTGTATGCTTTAGAATTCGGAAGAAAATATTAATAACATCTTCTTCCAAATATGATTTTACATTTCTGAACCAACTTAAAACAACTTCTTTTGTAACAGCACATGTAGATTTTGTCAAATGTTCTGCTTGTGTTTTGTACCAATTTTGGATGACTTTTTTAAAACAACTATTTATAAAGAAATTGCCTTTATTAAATTCTAATAGGTAAAATTTAAGTATTAAATTTGATTATTTAGCTTTTCAGTTAAATCAAAATATTTTATCTCTACTGAAATAACACTTTTTGTATTGGTCCCTTGGGTGGCCCATTACTGGAAAATCACGAAATAAGCAATCCAGTAATGGGCCACCCCTCCTAAAATCTTAAAAATAAATAAAATTTTGTAAATGGCCATTGATATATTAAATTCAATGTTTTATATTGCTAACCAAACAAAAACATTCAACTTTTACGGAAAAATTAAAAAGATATAAACTAAGTAAGTAAAGTCTGCTCTTAGCATGTTCATTAAGATTTTCAGTGAAAAACAGAAAAACTGTGAAACTTTATTTTCTGCTTCCTAATTGTTTTGACGAAAAGTGTAAAAAATTAATCCAGCTTATAAAGCATACAAGGTAGAGTTCAGAAAAAAATAATAAAAGCTTAACTATTTATTATTTTTTTATAAACCAAAAAGTGCGAGGTGGCCCATTACTGGCACATCTACCCTATATATAAAACAAATAGTACTAGAATTTATTTGTCAGCAACAGTTGCACCGTAGTGGTCCTAAAGCTCCATTCTGTCGCTATTTAAGGCACCATGTGCTGAAATTCTTACAACAGATTAAAAATTGCAGGAAAAATTCTTTTCGATGCTCTAAAGAGTTTGCCACCTTCGGCAACAACTTTTACTAATGGCATCCATCAAATGAAACTGAACAATTATGTGATCTGCATTGCATCATCGTAGAAACTGCTCGTATAACTAAATGCTACTTGTTGGTATAAATGCAATTAATCTGGCAATACAGTTTTCGTTATTAATAAAACCTCGCAACTTTCTGCACATTTCAGAGAAAAGACATGCTGCTGTTAACATTTTTTCAAATTCACCTATTTTTAATTACTTTTCTGGTGTTTGAAATTCCCGATATTTTTGTACCAACCGCCAGCAATACTCAACAAAACAAAAAAGCCGTTTTTGATTTGTTAATTATAACTTTAATTTATATTAAAATAAGTACTAAATTTCATCAAAATAATAGGGTGTTCATAACAGCGAAGTCTGATTACTGCCAGGACAAACCAGAAAAGTTATCTTGGGCTTCCACATTCAGTGATTAAGATAGTTTCATATGTTTATATGAATAGTGGTTGAGAAAGTGCCATGAAGTTAATTTACCATTAGTGAATTTTCGACTGTGGTTCTACATGTAAAGGGAATATAGAGTCCAGCACAAAAGTATTAGAAAATTTCAAGATCATGTTGAAAAAGGGCCTCCGGGCTTGTACCGCGAGAAGTAAATATTTCTATTATTTTTTTACTTTTGAAAGTTTGCTCCGTTTGTAATTAGGTCCTGCAGGAGCAAAGCTTCATTTTCCTAATTTAATTTTTTTGAAAGTTTCGATATAGGCTGTTTATGAGAAGTCTATATCCAGGTTGGTTTGCCGGAAAAGAATTTTGAGAATCTAGAAAGTTTTGAATTCCACGACTGTCTTAAAGTAATGAATCATGTCATTTCCATAGAAATGGCCCAGAAAATCAGAGTCTGAAAAACTGCTTTCCTATAATAAACTTAAAATTCTCAAACAAAAGAAATGTTTATGGAAGGAAAAGTCGTGGGAAAAAATTAAAGACAAATTTTAAAAAGTAGCGAATTCTCATTTTACCTCTTACAATTTTGTGCGCATTTTTAAAAAGAGAGCTGTTCCGATCTAACAACTTTGTCTATTGATATTAAATATTAATAGCTATCGCCTCAATGTTTCACCTGTCAGGGATACGCAAAGGAGGTGGGAGGATCATTTCTTTATCAATATCCGATTTTTCTTCAGATAATGTTTCGGAAAGCTGAAATACAGCCAACACCCGTTATTGGATTTTTCCAGATCTGGCAATTTTTGTCTTTATCTTCCTTTTGGCAAGGGGAAGAGGCTTTCAAGGATATTCTTTGTATTCAGTATCGATCTTTCTCTCTTTCTATTGATGTTTTGCCCTGGCAATTCCGAGTCGAGGAAATCATCTCTCTAATGTGTTAACACACGTTATTCCACGCCTACGCAATCAAATAGAGCGGTAGCAATTGAAAGACAAAGTAAGAAAATCAGTTTAGCCACACTTTTGGTAATAAATAAGTTTACTCAAATAAATCCCCGTAAAAGTAGCGTCAAAGTGGAGACTATGTTGAAAAACCCTTTTATTGTATTTTAATTCATTTACATTTTTCACATCACAATCTTTTTATTCCGTGACTGCTATTTCTTTCAGCCAATTTAGAAACACTAGAAAATGTGTGTCAGATGGTCAATTTTGAAATTTTGTTGAAGGATAAACACCTTTCATACGAATCATTGGTTAATAGAGTCAGTTTCATGAATCGATTATTTAATAACAAGACGCAAGGCATGTTATTTATGCAACGTTCAATGGCTTAATATAATCCATATCTGCGACAGGAACTGAATTCAATTAAGCTTATGTACTAGACACTTATATGAATCTCGTGTTAATTGAATTACATGCTGTTATGAAATAAATTACCAAGCATATTGTCCCCCCCCCCCTCTGTGTTTAGGAGCAAGTTGATTCATGTAAACAAATGTTCGAGTACAAACACGATTTATTTACACAACGGATATCCTATTGGAAAATTTTACAGATGTGTCTTTGTTAATTAGCTACTTAGCATCAAGTTACTTTGACACTCATCTCGCTTGCTTAAGGTAAGCTGTTGTAAAATTTAAAAATTGCATTAAACATTGAATTTGGACATTTTGTTACAATAAAGATTTAAGTAAATAAATAGAGTAATGAAAATAACGGATGTGTAAGACTAATATTTGAATTGATTATACTTCCTTTTTTAAGGGGCTTTGGCATATGGGAAATGCTTGGCAATCTGTTAACTCTTATTCATTCGACCAATTTTGTTCGAATTGACAATTTATTTAATAAATACACCGACAAGTAATTTATTAAATGCAGACAATAAAAAGTAATCTATCTACAGATAATAAAGTAACGCACACAATCATTTACGATTCTCTAATTTAGTTTTCATAAATGTTTATGTTGAAAATGAAACTTAATTCGAACATTAGATAACCGAGACTCGTGTTTATGAACTCTGAAAATATAACTGCAATCTGTTGACTAATAATTTATTTTCCCGCTGTCTTTTCAGTGCAACTGTAGTGATGAAACTATGACGAATAGATGTAATTTCTTATTCTCGTGCGAAATTAAATACTTTATGAGCATGTTAAAATGATTATATTTAATGTGGAAGCAGTCATATTTTAGAATAATTCACTGGATTATGCGATATTATGATGGGTTAAACATGCTGGACGTCTCTTCGCGAACCCAGATAAGTGAAAAGGAAGCAGCATTTATTTATTCTGATTTGACTATTGGAATTAAAGGCTTTTACGGTATTTCGGAATTAGTAGAAAATTTATCATGAAATCCCTCTTCTGGATGTGCGGTTCTGGTAAACTGTTTTTGACTTCAGAAATGAGAAATAAGAAGAAGTATTTGAAAGTATAATATTTATGGCTCACACAGAAAATTTATGCCAGAAAACGGAAAATTAACGTAGTAATTTTTTTTTTTTTTTTAAGTACATCTAATGTTGCCAGTCACCAAAACATTAAAATGGAAAATGCATTAAAATTTGATAAAGTGGAAGAATATGTTGAAACGTTACATTTTACTGTTGTTAGAGTTCTCACAGACAGCTTAGTTTTTAAATTTTCACAATTTAACTTGTTATTTTCAGTTTAATTATAGATACTAGTGAAATTATTTTTTTACTTAGCCCTAGATTCATGAAAGAGAATTTTAATTATAGTAGTTCTGACCATAAAATTTAGTACAGTATCCCAGGGGTGCAAAAATCTAGGAACCAGCTGGTAGCCCCTCGCCACCAAAATTTAAGTCGCATTTGTCTCGCTCAAAATTTAATAGCATTCTTACAAAAATTTTACACGAAATATCAGACTAAAAACAACGAAATAAATTTCTTAGTGAAAGACAGCCTGCTGGCACCTAGATTTCAGCACCGCTACAGTATCCTATGAGTTAATCGAGCATTTTATCATCTTTAGATTAAAATGAGACCCCTCAACGTAGCTATGGGTCAGTTTGTCACTGAACTTAAGAATTAACAAATTTAAATCGTTAAAAATTGCCGACGATGTGAAATTATTATCTGCAAATGATTTGAAAAAATAATTTGAAGCGGCTAAAAAAACATGCCGAAAATGTAACTGAAAATCGATCATACAAGAATTAAATGAGGAAATATTAAACTTGAAAAAAAAAAAAAAAAAAAGTAAATTGTGAAAGTATTTCTGGCGAGGATTTATTTAACAATTAAAATAAACGAATCAATACCAATAAAACTACAGAATTTAAATTTAAAAATATGATAGTATTGTAAAGGAATGGCTTCTTTTAGAGAAGTTGCCAGCGATTGCCAGTAATTTAATAAATAATGTAGACCTTTTTATTACTTACATTCAAAATTACATTCTACGGCGTTAATCACAACTGAAGGCTCTTGTATATCAGAAAAAGCAATTTATTTAATAGTTCAATGGCAGAGTCATAAATAAAAGAAAAAAATGTTTTAAAGACATGCTTTTATTATAATGTACTAAGAAAGGAAAAATAAATGTTCAAGGACAACCGATTGAAATAAATACCAATTTCAAAAGACGTTTAACTGAAAACAATTTTGTTATCGGTTTGATTAAAAAATAAATAAAATGGATAAATAATTTTAAATCCAGCTTTTTGGTTTATATGTATATCTCAATCTTCTTCTGATCTTTGAGGACAGAACCCATATTTATGCACCCCTTTACACGGAACAGAAAGATGGTTTATTTTCCAACCCTGTCACGGTTCAATCTAGGAACATAAGCTTATTTCTGAAGAAATCTATGACACTTACATGATCACATATATGATGACATTTTCATACCTTTATTGGGCAAATGTTTTTGGCTTCCTGCCGGGATAGATGAAACAGTTTTTTTCTTTTTAGAAAATACTGTACTGCCACCGGAAATATAAGCCACACTGCCAAAAAATTAGATTGTAGTACAGGGAATGTTAAAATTTGATTGAAAGATTTGAGCCGAATGGACAGACTACCGAGTTTAAAATCAAAGCTTGTAATAAAAACAGATTCAATAATAAACAACTGCCGATTACTAACTATATGAGAAATGTTTTGGCAGTCATAAAGCCGTTGAGCAATTCCACGGATATGTATATGCCTTTCGAAAAAATTGACACAATATTGAACGAACTTAGAAGTTTGGAAAGACTCGGTACCGAAATAAAACGAATTTCGAGTGCACTATATCCTACTATATTAAAAACGATCTTTTGATCGAACTGAATAAATCTGTAAACGAAAATATGTTACGAGATAAATGGATAGCCAGAACGGAAAGCTAAGCTTTATACAGGGTGTCCCCTCTCAACGGTGGCCAATGGCTAATTTCTAAACCGTTAGTCATAAACATATAGTTCCAATTGCAAAAATGCTTTAAAAAAGGTAAAGAAGTGTTTTTCAAGCGATTTAGCTCAAAATAAAATTTTATTAAAAAATTACGAAAATTAACTTTTTATACGGTCCCCCGGTCCTATAAGTGATATTTAGTAAATTTTTCCCACTACTGTAACAAATAATACAAAAAAAGTCCCATTCCTCTGCGATTAAAACTGACCGAGTAATAGCTGTTTAAAGTTGAAGCATCTTTTTTGCTGCAAATTAGGGGTCAGTCACAAATTTACTGGAAATAAAAATAAACGCAAGATATAAAATTTCACATTAAACATTGAGAGTAAAATAATATTTACAATATTATTTTTAAATTTATGTTGATGATTATATATTAAAGCAAAATTTGTACTAAAATTATAACTAAAAAAATAACAGAAAGTTTGTTAATTTAATTTATGAAAAGCAACAGTCACAAATCGTTACAAAATGACATATATTTACTATTCTATTAGATTACTTAACCTAACAGAATTTGATGTAATCCTATAAAATAAACAAATGGTACGCACTTAAAATTATATTAATATTATACTATCATTGGATATAAATAAGTGTGCAAATTGAACCTCGATAGGATATTTGGAAGTGAGTTAAAATTTGAATAGAAATTTTGAGCAAGGGAAAAATAAGTACGAATTTTTTAAGCAAAATAAAGGCTTATCAAAATACCACACCTTTTAAAATGAAATTGCGATTTCCCAAAAGTTGATTTTCACGATAAAGAGAATTTTAAAACTCACGTCTTCAACTATTTTAACCAATCTAGAAGTTAAATAATAAAAATTAACATTACCATGAAACTTATACGGTGGTAGCAGGTTCAGTTAAATTGCTTTTAAAATATTTCTTTATCTCATTTAAAACCTTTTAGAAATTGGGACTATATGTCTGTGGCAAACGGTTTAGGAATTAGCTATTAGACAGCGTTGAAAATAGACGCCCTTTATAATACTTTAAGCACTTAGTAAACGTTCCCTTAAAGCTCAGTCCAATTCATCCGTATTTAGCTACAGAAAAGTGGTATAAGTCATGAAATTTAAAGCTTTATAACTCTGTCAATTTTAATGTTATGTGAATGTGACCTTTTTTCTCTTACTTGTTAGAGTAGTGGGGAAAATTTACTAAATATCACTTATAGGACCGGAGGGCCGTATAAAAAGTTAATTTTCGTAATTTTTTAATAAAATTTTATTTTGAGCTAAATCGCTTGAAAAACAATTTTTTACCCTTTTTAAAGCATTTTTGCAGTTGGAACTATATGTCTATGACTAACGGTTTAGAAATTAGCCATTGGCCACCGTTGAGAGGGGACACCCTGTATAGTGTTATGAGGTAAAATAGTTTCTTTCTGTTAGTTTAAAAGCAAGCGAAAGATCTTGTCTACCTCAGTGTAACGTAGCAAATAAAGTAGCCAGAAAAAATAAACCTCGATAAGAAGACAATCAGTTTTCCCAATAGTAAACCAAAATACTCTCCTAAGGCGTATGATTTAATATCAACAAACACGTACGATGATCCAGTCTTATTGAAAACATGTTCTGCGAATCAACGAAACATTAAATTTTATGGCTGAATTTGGCCTTGTTATTGAAGAAAAAAAAATATTCTAATGAGAGGGTAAACACGTTTCAAAAAAGATAATTTACCCTTCAGTGCACGATTTTTTCTATTTTTATGAAAGGAATTATTTGAAATCTATATATCGCTCCAATAATGGAAAATAGTAAAAAAAAAAAAAAAAAAAAAAAAAAAAAAAAAAAAAATTCAAAATTTCAGCTAAAATTTGATATTTTATGGCGTATACCTTACATACACACAATAAATAAGGTATTGCTATAGTTTGAAGTTAAATGGGCTTAAATTAATTTTATCTGCTTAACAATCTGCAACTTTCTTTATATTAATATTTTTAAGTATTCAGTAAAAACAATTTTGCTTTAATAGTTTGATCGGATTTTTTTTTTTTTTTTTGAAAAACAAATTAAAATTTTTTGGTCGAATGGCAGACTTCTGACTGAGACACAGTACATGTTATCGTGTTCTTGTTCGTTCACAACTACCCCTCTACAGGGGTACATGTGAATTAATTTAGATAATTTTAGAATATGATATGATAATATAAGTTAGAAATTTTTCATAAATGCATTAAAAAGTTTCACCAAAAGAAGAATGTGTGAATATTCATATAAATCAATTTTTCTTTCAATAGTCATAATAATTTTAAGAAATTGTCAAAAATGTAAAAATTGTTCACATGTGCTCGCCTCTCTCCCTTACGTGCTTAAAGTATCTTACTTCTGCACATTATTCGTTCCAAGATACCATTTTTACTTTTTTTTTTATTGAAATAAAATGATAAAAGAGCTCTATTTAGATCACTACATTTTGCATTAATGCACATAACGCGTATTATGTACTTGTTTTAAATGCGCTTTTCAGAAAATAATGTGAAAAAGAATGTTTAATACTGTATAAAATGTCTTTAATTAAAAAAAGTTTTAAACAAAATCTTCTTAGAAATAGAACTTAAATGTGAATTAATTTCAATGTCGCTTCTTATTTTATTAGGAAAGCGCGAAATTTAATTATTTTTTTTTTAATTCATGGACGGAGTTATTTTGGGCTTTAGACACGTGCAAAATGTATTTTAAACTGCATTAAGAAAACGTTGATAGTAGTGCATGCCCCCTCCTCCCCCCCCAAAAAAAATCTGAAAACAGCACGTGGCAGATTTCATCATAAGAACACATTCCCACCCTATAAATAAATCTGTTATTTATTATTTTGTCTAGACTGTATATATTTTCCTTGGTGGCATATAATTTAAATAACCAAAAAAATGTAAAAGAAGCCTTATATATGCCTTATATACATTAAAAGTTGTTTATTTACGCAAAAAATATATTTTTTCCTACTGGTGCAGGTAGGTTTACGTTTACTTTGAGGCAATGCCTACGGATTCCTATAAAAAGATCCAAAATTGGCATGGCAAGTTAGAATATGACATTTATTGTATACGGCTTATAAAAACTGACCATATAAAAATGCATAATTTTTATCCATTATTTTTTTAATACATGAGCGAAAATGAAATACCTTAATTATATACGTCTGTATGAGTATGCATGCGTGTGTCTGTTGGGGGAGACTTACAGTAGGGGGCAAGGGCGGCTCCAGAATTTGCCCGACGGGGGGCACTGTATCCCCGACCGGGGGGCCAAGTTTAATATTAAAGGTCAATATATATTAAAGGTCAAAGCGTGCTGGACTGGGGCCTAAAAAACTGCTTGGGCAAAAAATACATGGCCGAGCCCGACCTAGTTCGTGCAAAATAAATTAATGGTCCGATCGGCGAGAAAATTTAAAAAATCGACCTGATTATACGGTCTAGCAAATAGAATATATATACACATATACACTGGTGTCCAAAAGTTAAGCATAATTGGTAATTAAGTAAGTAATGAAAGAAATACAAATCGAAATGTGGTGAAACTCCAGGTGTGTAAACAAAATAGTACGCGTCATATATTTTCGCGAAGAGTTTTCCCCGAAATCGAACAGGGGACCGTCAACAAATTGAAAAAGAACGAAGACCTTTTGGATAACCCTGTCAAAACTAAGGTAGCAAAAGTGTTCAAATTGCACATTATGATTAAGTGGCTTATTGTAATGTACTGTGTTTATTTTTATAAGGATAGCATGCATACTCGTAGAAAAATTAAGGTTTTTATAAAAACAGTCCTAAGTTTTTTGCTTATAATTTGCAGAGCTCTTAATATAAAATAATGTTCTTTTCTGAAAATATGACAAACATCATGGTACACAATACCCTGTCATCAGAATTTAAAAATAATAAAAATTGTATGAAAAATGAGCAGGTTTACTAAATAATTTTTTACTGCGCATGCGTGAACGCTATTAAAATTTCATTTGAATATTATGTTGGTTAAATGTGTAGAGCAACTTTTGTGAAAGTCTCAAAAACATAGATTAAAAATTCTGAAAATTATCGTTGATAGAATGAGATCAAAATATTTTATTCCCTAATGAAGCAAAAAGATGAGGGGCTGTATCCATATTCCATTGTTTCGTGCCTTGACAATATTGCACGTACAACTGGGTATTTGGATAAAACCCCTGATATTTTGCTTCCTTTTAGGAATAACGGATTTTGAGTTGATTCTATAGACGATAATTTTCAGAATTTTCAAGCTATGTTTTTGAAACTTTTACAGAAGTTGCTCTATACATTTAGCTAACACAATATGCAAATGAAATTTTGATATCGTTGACGCATGCGCAATGAAAAATTATTTACTAAACCTACTCATTTTTCGTACAATTTTTATTATTTTTAAATTCTGATGACAGGGTAATGTGTACAATACTGTTTGTCATCTTTTCAGAAAAGAACATTATTTTATATTTAGAACTCTGCAAATTATAAGTAAAAAACTTAGGACTGTTTTTATAAAAACCTTAATTTCTCTACGAGTATGAATGCTATCCTTATAAAAATAAACACAGTACATTACAATAAGCCACTTAATCATAATGTGCAGTTTGAACGCTTTTGCTACATTAGTTTTGACAGGGTTTTCCAAAAGATCTTCGTTCTTTTTCAATTTGTTAAAGGTCCCCTAATCGATTTCGGGGAAAACTCTTCGCGAAAATATATGACGCGTACCATTTTGTTTACACATTTGGAGTTTCACCACATTTCGATTTATATTTCTTTCATTACTTACTTAATTACCAATTATGCTTAACTTTTGGACACCAGTGTATATAAGGCCGGTCCAAAAAAAAAAATAAATAAAAGTTAAAATCTTGGCCCGACCCGACTCTATATTTCTACAAAACATGAAATTTTATTTCGATATAGGTTATAAACTGTTTTGCACGAGGAGTTCTAATTAAAAATAATTCTTTTTTTTTTTTTTTTTTGAAGTGCTCTAGTCTGCAATATTTATTTATTTTTAATAAATATCTATTTGCATGTAAATGGTTTAGTTATTGTTAATCCTTATTTCATGTATTGGAGACTTTAAAATCAGAAAAAAATGCCACACATAAAATCTTCTCAGACAGAATCCCATGGAAACGAAAAAAAAAAAAAATGCGTTATAGTTTATTAAAAAAAGATACTTTAACTTTCGGAACCGGCTTTGGAACTGAAAGTGCTTTTTATATTACTATATTCTACTCTTTAATATTTGCAACCAAAATCGAAAAAGTAAAAAAATGGTCATATTGGAGAATGAGCTCAGTTATCCCATTCAAAAATCGTTTAAAAATATTAAAATAAAACGAGAAATTCGAAAACAACCGGCCCATTGGTTTAACATTATGGAGCAGGTATTTTGAAGTGAGTGAAGAGTACCTAAGACAGCAATGCGTCATAGGCAGGTTCTATTTCACAGATTTTTCTGTATTTAAATTTTATTCTAAAAATATACTATTCTTTATAAATAATACATTTTAAATTTTAATTGTAGAATAATGGTGAGTTAGACTTATAAAAATACATACATTTTTCCTAAAACTATTTGGAACGGGTCAAATTTTACTGACTTTTACTCGGACCAGATCGTTCCGAGAAAGTGATTTTCATACGGATCGAAACCAGGACTGAAAATTTCTTCCCGCGCAGTTCCAGCTCAATATCGAAAAAGTTAGTTAAGCCATGAAAAGAGTGAAAACCAGGCATGGATCGGCCCGAGTATCGTAAAAGAAAACAGGCCCGAGCCTGGCCAATGTAAACAACTATCGCGGCTCATCCAGAAGAAGGAGCTCGGTGAAATTTTCTTTCCTTAAACTCGAATCGAGCTTAATTTTATCTGAAGACTCGGACTAAATTTTATTTTTTGAAAGTTCTGACGGCCCTGAAATTTATTATTGTTAAAGCAGGTATTATAGCACATTTTTCTATAACTTTTGGCCGAACTAGACTTTTTTTTTTCCCTTTCTTCTTTCATTTTTTCCCGTTTTCTAATAAAGAGTGGAATATGCTTGGAAAGAATTTTTTGACAGACGTCTGTGAATAACAGTATTTCCAGATCTAATGTAGTATAAAAAGAGGAAGAGAGAGAAAAAGCATGACACTGATAAACAATGATTCTTAAGCCTTTTTGCGGCACGTATACGTGTCGATCGTCTCTAAGGGGTATAATAAGACTTCCCAGCTACATAAGATTTTTTAGGTCTGATTTGGGAATACTAATTTTCGATTGCAGTGCTTTTTGAAATAATGAATATGAAATTTAAAATACAGTAGAGATTATCTGGACTACGATTAAGAATATTGTCCAATTAACCGGATCGATCAAAGACCATACGTGTTTTTTTTTTTTTTTTTTTTTCCATCTTCTCCAAAAATGTTAAAGTCAAACTTCTTCAGGCAGGGTAAGGTAAATTTGACAAGAAGGCATGGAATTTAACTGTTAAATAACTAATTTCTAATCCTGAAATAATAAAATCACCAACAAATACAAAGACAACAATGCCTAAAACTATTTTTTTTCTAGAACCCTAGAAGTTTCCCTTCTAACGCACGAGAGTCCCACGCAGGCAAAAGAATGGCCTCTGTGAACCAGAAGACTATCAAGAATTTATTTTCCCTATCACAATGATTTTTTAAAATGTATTTACTGTACAGTCTATGTATATAATTCCTATGTGTATTTCTATGTACAACTTTGTACCAATTTTGCAGAAAATAAAATTTTCCTTAAAAAAAAATACTTCTAAACACGCCATTTTCAATATGCTAAAATGTGCATTACCACAATTGCCAGTCCGAAACCTGGAAAGAATGTGAAGGGAAGTTGCCTAAAAACATTGCCCGATGCGTTTATAAAGTTTCCCAATTATCCGGATTTTTCATTAACTGGATTGTCCTCGATACCGACCGGTCCGGATAATCAGCGTTCTACTGTGTGTATTACTGAATGGAAAAATACAAATGAAAAACTTACATAATTAAGACAAATTAAATTATTAATATCAACAAAAGTACGAATTCTGCGTATAAATCAATTTTAAAATTAAAACACTCGGGTAAAAATATCAAATCACATATAAACACAAATAAATAAGAAATCATTTGGACTTACTCGTATGAAAGTCTTGAAACTTTTTACATACAGCAGAAAAATATTAAAGTTCGTACTTTCGTAAAAAGAATAAACACATAAAATATTTATAATTAGTAGAAATAATAATTTTAATGCAAAATTTGCAAAGTTGTAAACTCTATTTTTTCATAGTCAAAATTTCTCTTTAAAAGTTCATTGTAGCATTGTTCTTACGGTTTCTGATTAATTATAAAATTTTGTAAAAAAAATAAAATAAAATAAAATAAAAAAATAAATAAATAAATAAAAGAATTTAAAAAAACTTATTTCCATATTTTAAAATAAAAATACTAAATCAGGAAAATAATTAACTCCTATTATCTGTGGTCAATGGACAATTGTCGATAATAGAGTACTGCATCTAGTTAACTCTGAAACATCCTTCCAATCTATCACAACAGGTGTTTTTCTTGTAATTCCCATAGCAACAATAAAAAATATAAATATTATTTTTACAACCAATCAGCAGGAACACGTTTGCTGATGCTAAACAACGTACTCATTAACCTCTTTATCATTCCATTACTCGAAAAGTTTGATTTATATTAAGCTGCAGAACAGAATTTGAAAACTAGTCGAAATAGACAGACATGCATTTCCTTTTACTGAATCGCAACTGTTCTCGGCGGTTTAAACATGATAAATTCAAATCTAAATAAGAATAAATGTAAAAAGAAACAGCATACTTGCTAAGAACGATATCCTTTTCCATTCCATCTGAACACGTTACTGTACTAAATATTAATTTCTTTTATTAGAATTCAATGTATTTGCATGGTGTGAAATTAATTAGTTGAACTACAGTTTTTGAAATGCGTAACTTTTATAACTTTATAAATATCACGTTTTACTTTTCTCATAATTTTAATCAAAGCAGATTTTTTTAGCTATAGCTGTAATAATAAAAACAATGGGAAAAACATCTTCAATTTCCACTTTGTTTTAGAATGTATATCGATCGAATGCAGAAAGCGTGATATTCCAAATTTTGATTCAAATCTGAAACAAAGAGCTTAAATACAATATTCCGAAGAGAAATGTAAATGAAGTGAAAACTTATGAAATAGTTGGGAATCTTGTGCATTATTTTAATAACAGCGAAAAGCGACCTGCAATTAAAAATATATCGCTGATCCGAACCGCGAATTATACAGGAGGTCTAGATGTGGTCTGCGTGGGCCAAAATTTCTCTCCGAATCCGTCTCGACAATGCTGAAATATCCCTGTGATTTGAAGAGGTTTTCTAATATTTTAAGCAATTTCTTTCTTCTGACTGGAAATTTCTTGAAAATTTTGATCTTCGGTTTCTGATTTTTACGTATTTTTAGATAAAAGAGATTTATAAATTACTTTTCTAAATACGAAAGAGTACTAAGCAGCTCAGCTGCCAGAACATGCGTGTAATTTGGTGAACATTCTGCTTTAGGTGCGAGTACTTTAGGTAATTGGTGTTTTTTACTGTATTTTTTAAGCGGGGGAGAGTAGAAATGGAAAAGCTAAAGTGCAATTTTTTCTGTTTTTACGGAATATAATCAAGGGAAAAAGAAGTTGAATCCACGTATTATTTTTCGAGCATGGAGTCCTCCATAGATTGTGTTATACCCGACTTAAACTAGTTAATTCTATATCCATTTCAACCTGAAACAGTTTTAAAAAATTAGATGACCCCGTACTCAAAAACTCCGACCTAAAACCAACAATATTCTATCCGAACCCAATCCCAACTCGAAATGAAAAACAAACTTCCATCTTGTAAAGCAATAATGGAAAAGTAGCCTACAATAATACCACTAGTACAAATTATATTTTTTATGTAGAAAAATCAATATATCTGTATATGTACTCATTGACACCCGGATAATATAATTTTTCATTTAAAAATATGTTTCGGAAATACTTTTGAGAAATCAGATAGAATCGAACCTATATGCTAAAACTATTAAAATCAATCCGACTCGAAAAATAGAAGTCAATCCGACTCGAAAAATAGAAGTCAATCCGAAAAAATATTAACTTTAGCCAGATCCGACTCAAACTGCCTGTCGATTTGAGTTTAGTTTCCCGAGGTGAATGCAGAACTCTACCAGAAACTCGAGCCCGACATCATCACATTTTCACCTGAACTCCTGAACCCAAAATATTTCAACATCAACCAGACCCCAACCGTAACTGATGAAAAAATATATCCATATTGTAATGCAGTTATGTAAAAAATTGCACCTTCAGTATCAGTTTTAACTTTTAAGTTAAAAATCAGTATAGATAAACTCATTAACATTCATATATATAGTTTTTCATCGTAAAATAAATTTTGTAAATTCTTATGAGAGTTGGATTCATCTCGAATCAAGAACCATAATTGCCAACATCCAACCTGAACATGAAACTATTAAAGTTAACCAAACTGTAATCCGACTCACAACGACAAAAGATTGGGCTCAACCCGATCCGGTCCAGACTGCGAGACGGGTCTGATTCAGTTTGCCCGACCAGTGGCGTAGCTAAGGGGGGGCAAGGGGGGGCGTCCGCCCCGGGCGCCGAAACCTCTGGGCGCCAAATTGAGAGAAATTGTTATATATCTATATTGGGGTGGGGGCGCAAAATTTCTTGCTGCCCCGGGCGCCAAAAAACATGACAGTAGGTGGCTACGCCACTGTGCCCGACCCGATGCAGTATTCTACTTGTCATCCAAGACAACCCCGACAAAATAATTTTCGTTTGCGTACTCTTAACCGAACCAAAAAATTTTCATGTCAAACCGACCGTAAATCCACAATCAGCGGAAATTCATCCACAATTTAATGTAGTTAAAAAGTAATAATACATGATTATAACTACAGTATAAATCTTATCTTTTTTTGTTTAAAAATAAGCATGTACAGAATCATTCATGTATCATCCTGTGTAGTAATCCATGTAGATTTTTAATTTAAGAAATTATGATTTAAAAAAAAATCGGGTTTATCTAAACTCAAATTCCAGTCAGAAACCGACTCATATCCAAAAGAATTAGTTTAGTCAATCCGACTATGAAACAGAAAAAAAAAAGGCTCCATATTTGATTTAACCCGACCGGGCTGAAATTCAAACGTCAAAATATTTTCCCCGACGACATTGAATTTTGGCCCCGATGGGGGGGGGGCAGGTATGCCCGACGGGGGGGCATATGCCCCCCCGGTCCCCCCTCTGGCGCCGCCCTTGGTAGGGGGCGATTACCTCTTTACTGTAAAAATGAGAGTCATATTTATGATGACATATTTCACGGTTTCGCGATTTTTAAATTTTCGCATATTTCGTAATATTAAACTCCAGTACGAGTTATATTTTGAAAACATGAGTCTCAAATTTTCTTGTTTCGGAGTAAAAAGGAACTCGAGAAAATAAACCTTTTCTGAAAAGACTTACACAGCATCATAACAACAAAATAACATAAATCAAGAAAAGTAATATTTCATAAAAAAATAAACATTCCACAAAAATAAATCTCATCTTCTTCCCTTTTTAGCATGTGTTCTCTCAAAGTGAAATCCTAAAGATAAAACAACATTTTATGAAAAATTTTCATTCCGTTTCATTCTTAAAGAAATGAAATTTTTAAAATAATATACGGGGCATCCAGAAACTAAGTTCCTTTGTGCAATGTAAAAGAAATAAGGTAATGCAACAAACTTTCTTTGTATATATTGAAATACATATTCTTAAACTTTTTCGGTTGCGTTTTAATAATATCGTGTACACATAATACAAAATTTTTTATGAAGATAGCGCAAAAGAAGAAAAAAATTACCTGTGACCCATGCCTTTGAGATGGTGCAAGTTTTATGAATGGAAAAAAAATAGTCTGTTGCTACTATTCATGTATGGAAGATTTGTTATAATAAATCAGAAGAGATTTAATCCTTGGGAGCATGAATAGTGGTACTATAAGCGTCAACAAAGCTCCTGTCAGCGCTGTGAAGCGCTTGGCACCTGGTACTAGGGCACACTTTGCATCATTTTTATTGCGACTCAAAGTCGATAACTGTTTAACTAGTGTAGAGTCGTTAGAATATTTTCACACTGGAGCACAAAAATTCTTATCATCAGCCGAATTTGATCTCCGTGGTTAGTGTTATAATCAGTGCGCGGAATTTGAATTAGGCAATAATGAGAGAGGCGAATCGAGTGTTGGGGATGAGAATAAATTCCGTTAGTTACTTGGTTTATTGTAGAACAACAACATACATGCACTGTTGTGCGATTTTTGGTATTTTAAAGCTGAGACTGTATCCATCACAAGAAGAGCAATTTTCTCTTTAATTTTTAAAATATTCAATCCCGTAGGTTTCACCTTCCGCTTGACCTTAATTCCAAAATTGATTTTATAGAAACGTTAAAAAATTAAGGTTTCATAGGATTCCAAATTGCTGGATGTGATAATTACAGAAATTAGGAAAATAGATCAACCAAATAAATGATATAGAAAAAAATTGACCCTCTTCGGAGATTGTGCAACTTGCCTATAAATATGGTAATATTATCCCCACACTCCTACGACAAGAATAATTCTTATGCTACGTGTATTTTCCCAAGAAATTAAAAAATCTTGTCACCTATCTGTTTATTCACACGCATGTGTATTTATTGTTTTTGACAAATATATAAGAAGCCTATTAAAAATAGTCTGTAATTGTCAAAAGAATTTCTGCCAGGTTCTAGAATTTTATTACTCATTATAGATATAACATAAAAGTTGCAATCAAAATTTTACGATTGTTATTCTTTTTATATCAGTTTTATCGTATCGTTATCTTGAGACCGAAAAATATCTCAGAAAAATTTCGAGATCATAAGTATTTTGGAATATCGTTTGCAAATTTTAATATGCGCCATTTTTTTTAAAACCTAATTACTCCATCTTGTCTTAAATTGTTCAAACCTCTCAATCTGTTATTTAAAAAAATATATTTTTTTATATAATTTTTCTGTTTTGATTCAAATTGCTACTTACAAAAACTTGAATTATGGTATTTTGGTGGAAAAGGGAAAATAAAAAAGACTCGATTAACGAAACATATATTGCCTTTTAAATAATACTTAACTGCAGACCACTGCGATCCGCTTATCAAACTGCTTCACTTTACGGCTGTATACTCATGTATGTACAGCTCATATTCAAAATATTAGAATAATTACCTTTTTTTTAGAAATTGAAAATATCGTTTGGTAATTTAATGTCTTTTAATGAAAATATGAAAGCGATATTTTTATTAAGAACTTATTGTTGATTAAACTTACTTGTTATCTTAAATTTAATATCATTTTTGAAAAGATTAATTGCAAAAAAAATTATTTTGAAAAGTCAAAATATTAGAATATTTATTCAAGTGGTTCAAAATATTAGAATATTTCACATTAATTCTCCTTTAATTATTACCAATTCTTAACTGGTGGCATCATTGATTAAATTTAGACTATTTTATTTAAAATCAGTATTCTTTTTTGCAGTTTGTTTCTTTTTCGTCTTAAGGGGATAGTAAGGTATTTTTTTTTTCTTTTTTTGCATTTTTTAATTTTTATTTTATATTAATGTACAACATCTTAAGATTATTCTGTGAAAATCTGAAAGCAATTGAAGTAAAACTGACGGAGATATACACTTGTAACTCTCCGCCCTCCGATTTCGACAAAAGCGTCTGTGAAACTTTAAACGTGTTTTTCTAACACTTCGCTTTTTCGAAGCCGGTGAACTCTGTAGCTCAAAATCTACTGAACCGATCTTTTTTAAATTTTACACACTCTTTCTTTATATAAATTACGAGATAACGCTGTCGAGTTTTTTTCTTTTTTTTAATTTTAACTTACTTTTAAAAAACAAAATATCAGATTTTTTTGATGAAAAATCAGTATTTTGACTTCCGAGCCTTGTAAAAAATTGAAAAATCAATAATAATAATAAAAAAAAAAACTCGACAACGTTCCCTGAGGAAACTTATCAACTAATTAAATCAATTTGGTTTTTTAATTTCAGTTGATCCAGTCATGAGTTATGCGGTTCACCGCGAATCAACTTTTTTTTTGGGACGTCTTCGAAGATTCGCTGTCATCGGCTCATTTTTTAATATTTCTTAATGAAAATTTCACAGAATACTCTTTAAATGACATATAATTATACTATAACTATACAAATAAATAAATATTAATTGTATCCTTACAAAAAATGATAGAAAATATGCCTTTTTTCCCTTCGAATTAACCTTACTACCCCCTTAAAATGGGCCGTGTGAGTGATATTCCTGAATCTACTAAACTTCGTATGGTTGATTTGTATCGGCACGGTAAAAATCAATGTTTTATAGCGAATTATTTACATTGTTCGCAATCGAGCGTTAGTAAAATACTAATACAATATTCAAAAATTGGAAAATTTCAAAATAATCGCCGAAATGGTGGCCGAAAACCAAAAACATCTGCTAGAGATGACAGGAAACTGAAACGTATAGTTATGAAAAACCGCTTTAAAAGTGTGCGATTCTTGCACCGAAAATGGAAAGAAGAAGGAGTTGAAGTTTCTACATCGACAACATTAAGACGTCTCCATAAATTTAAATTTGAATCTCGTGTACCGAAAACAAAACCTCTCATGACTGCAAGACAAAAGCGTATAAGATTGAATTGGTGTAAATCAAGACGTTTATGGAGCAATGAAGATTGGAAAAATATATTATTTAGTGATGAAAGTATGTTTTGTGTTTCATATGGTAATCAAGGTATTCGAGTTTGGAGAATGAAGCAAGAAGCATTTGATAAAGAATGCCGTAAATTTTCCGTAAAATTTGCTGCTAGTGTCATGGTTTGGGGTTGTATGAGTGCAGAAGGACCTGGAAAGTTATGCATCGTCTACAAAAAGGTTAATTCTCTAATATATCAAGAAATTTTAGAATATTACATGATTCCATCATCAGAAGATTTATTTGAAGATGATTTCATCTTTCAACAAGATTTAGCGTCCCCGCATACCTCGGTGTCAACTAAGAATTGGTTCCGCCAACGCAACATTAAGGTACTTCCTTGGCCACCAAATTCACCAGATCTTAATCCCATCGAAAACTTATGGTGTATAATGAAGAAAAAACTTCAAGAAAATCCTCCTTCAAGTAAAACTGAGTTAGTGGCGCGTATAAAGTCTATTTGGGCTAATATTGATAGAAATGTTTGTAAACACCTTGTATATAGTATGCAAGATCGATTGTACGCTGTTATGAAAGCTAAAGGGGATGCTACAAAATATTAACTACCATTTACTTCATATTCATAAGGTAATATTGTTGCGTAAAATAAAATATTCTAATATTTTGAACCAATCTAAATTTTATTCTAATATTCTGGTGTGTTTAAGGAAGCTGTATACCTAATTTATTGTGCTGTATTTTATATTTCATAAATGTTAAAATCTTATCTAAACATTCCAGATTTAATTTATAAGAAATTTAATTGCATTTACTTAGTATAAAAAATAAATAAATGACAAATAATTTTTTCTTATTACTTTTTCTCAATTATTCTAATATTTTGAATATGAGCTGTATATGTAATTAAATGCATTCGAAAGGGTGTCTTAAAAAATGAGAAAAGTAAAATTGTTTAAGAAATATTCAAGAATATTTTCATGCAGATTGACTTTCAACTATCGAAGAAAAAAAATGTAAACGGCAATAGTGGTCCCCCAGTCTCACCTATTTGGCTATGAGGCCGTTCTCGCATTGAAAATATTAAAAAAGTTTTGCTATTTAACAAAGGTTAAATGTTTAGTTATAATACGAAGTAAGGCTTTGGTATTAGGCCTCCTTGATAAAAAAAAAATATGTAGTGTGTTCCATTTGACTAATAAAATCAAGCCTAATACTAGTTAATGATGTAAAGTTTAGGATGAAATACCTATTCTTTATGTCAGTCAGTTTATTTATACTTCTATTTATTCACTCAAGTTATTATGATTTGATCTTGGACTTAGTTTAAATTATTTGGCTTAGGTATTGTCAACTGGCAGCCATCCTAAATATTGTGGCAGGATTTCAGAAAATATTTGAGTATAAAAAGAACTTGTTAAAAACAGCTTTTAATATTAGATAGAAAATACTCTAAGAATGAATATTATGTAACGTTTTTGTCTAATGCCTTTACCTAGTACAATCTACTTTGATAGCGTGAGTGCATTCTTTTGTGTTAGTATTGAAATGAAAATATCAAAATATTTATATTTTCTTTCCTATTTACAAAAAAAAAAAGGAATATTATTAAACACATCGTAAGTATTCGGTTAGATATTGTTTTTATCAAAGACTTCATTTAAAATTTAAAAAAAGAGTTTAAAAGGAAATTTTTAAAAGATTTGTTCAAGTTTAATTAAAGTAAGAATTTAATGAGGAAGCACTTTGGATTAATTATATGAATTAAATTTTAGTTAAAAATCTGTAGTTCCAATTGCAAAAAACACTTCAAATTTCATAAAAATGCGTTTTTCACTAATATTTGATAAAATTAAAAAATATATTTTTAAAGCATTTCTTTTTATATTTGTGTGCGAGTAAGCCAAAATACATAAATTTATTACTAGTTTAACTTAGTTATCTTATAAAATAATTCAAAAAGCAGAAATAATTTTCGTTAAAGTATATTACAGTAATATGAATCTACTAAATCAATTTTGATTAAATTTTTAAGAACCCTTTTTATCGTGATGAAATTGTTTTATCAATAAAAAAATACAAATAACATGGAAAGTAACTCAATTTGTTGTATGTTCTTCACAACTAGTAACTCCATATCTTATGATTAAATTTATTTTTCGGTTATACCATATTTTATTTACGGTTAAACTACATATCTACGCAATCGATTTTAAAACAAATTTTCGATGTGGAAAATGCCTATCTCAATTTATTTAATCGGAGGTTTAAATGCATCGTGTAAGACTCAAAATTACATGAAATATTAAACGTCAGATTTATTGGAACTGTCAAATTAATTCTTTAGAAGACATGATTTAAAAGCAAAAGCTTTAAAATGTTTAATTTTCACAACAGTTCCATTTCTCGCATAAAGCTGTACAAAAGAGAAATATTTATAGACATTGATTTGATTATAGGTACGGGCATTTCGGAATTATTAATAAAAAAGGAACAAAAAACGAACCTTCACATTTTGCATGTGTGCAAGACGATTGATGGTTATTCATAATATTTCTGTAATTGCAAAATTGTTCAAAATGAGGTAGGAAATAGAATTGCGTTAAAGAAATAATCCTGGAATTAAGGCCCCTGTCCTCACTCGAGGAAACGCTCGCGAGCTAATGCTATTCCTATGGGGAAGTATTTTTCTAATAACTCTTTCGCATTTTGACATTTTTGAATAATTTTTTTGCATTGGATAGCTGGGGTGCATGCCGATTGCGCACCTTTTTTACTTTTTTGATTTTGGTTGCAGATATTTTTTACACAGTTAGTTTCACTTTCAAAACCGGTTTCGAAACTGAAAGTGCTTTTTAAAAAATATATCTGCATCCAAAATCGAAAAAGTAAAAAAGATGCGCAATCGGCTTGCACTTCAGCTATCCAATGCAAAAATTATTCCAAAATGTCAAAATGCGAAAGAGATATTAGAAAAATGCTTCCCCATAAGAATAGCATTAGCTTGCGAGCGTTTCCTCGAGTGAGGACAGGGGCCTTAATTTACAAAAAACTTTTTACATTTCCAAAATGAACGCTTTGCGTAATAAAGTGATTATTCGTGTAACTAAAATTACGAAACTTTGTTTGGTAAAGATTCACCTAAACAGACCTATTTTTGGAATAACCCTTTCGGGTCTGATGTACTAGTAATAGTATGTCTTTTAATGGAGTATTATTTTGTTTTAACAAATACTTTTGCTACTGTTTACATACAGTAATGTTAGTCTATGTCTATGCATTTACTATATGATTACATTTATGCTTAGGCATTTAGTAATGATAATAATAATAATTATTTGCTTAATTCTCTTTGCGCCGTTTGCAATTTTAAACATATATTTCACGCTTTAAACCTAAAATAAAAGTTAATTTCCTGAAAGATTCATGTGTAATAAATCCCAAAAAGTATTAGAAAGGTATAATATAAGTTAAATATTATTGTAATACAACATTTTATAAACATCTCCAAAAATTCTTCCTTAGCCTATTGTCATATGAATATTAATTGAATAATACACAAAGCAAAAACATTCGTTATGTTTCAGACAATGAATTATTTGTTAAATACTAATTAATCTATTTGGATAGCTAATGTTAATGTTATTAAGGTAAAAATAATTTTTTTTTAATTGAAAAAATAAATTTAGCCCCGAAAGGGTTAAAACACAAAACAATTTTTGCGAGAAGTGTCACTTTTCTTGCGGATGAGCGATATCAGGACGTCAAGGATGAAAGTTGTAGAAGGGAAAAAAAAGTCAAAATTAGTTGATAACTTACAAATATACGGAATTATTTAATTCACAGTTCAACGATAATTCATAGGCACTCTTGGGCGGTTTAGACTCAATGATGACTTTTAGATCGGCATTGAAACCGGATTCTGGTGGATTTGAGAGGTCGAAGTTACCTGTACCTAATTTGGTGAATCCATTTGATACTGTCTTCAGGGTAGTAACACTATAGTCCTTTTAAATAACGGAGGCGACTGACCTTGACAAGATAAGACTGAAAGAATCACCTAAAACAGTGTTACGGTATTTAAAAAAACTTTTTTTTTAAACCATAAGTCTATGCATATTTCCTAACGTTCACCTAGTACGAGTGGGAAATATAGAATATTCATTCTAGACCTAAACTGAAGGGATTAAGGGAATAGTGGACCTTTATTTGAATAAAATCGTCTCTAGCAAAATTGATGCCAAAAAAAAAAAAGGGTCTATTTCTGTGGTATAATGGGACCAAAACAGTTTTTTCTTATTAAAATATCATTTATGAAGGTTTTAAGAAGTAAGTAATAAAGGTTAGTGTATTTATGTACTTTAAATCTGTTTTTCTCAAAACTAATTTTTCAGCGTTCTTAGATTTTTGAAATACTCCTTGCGACGTAATTTTGTTTTTATCAATAACTATAAAATTGATAAGGAAGTATCCTGATATTGTTTAGAAAGAAATTGTGTTAGCTTTTTAAAATTCGTCTCCATTAAGATAGTCAAATAGGATTTCTTACTCATTAAAAAGGCAAAATTTTGATGAAAATTGATATGGAATTTAGAAAAAAAATCTGTAAAATATTAACTATTCAAGAGATTAAAAAAATCTTACACAAATTTGTTTATAATAGAGTTTTAAGTGATAAAAATGCAAAAGCAAGAAAATATCTCAAAAATTAAGACAAGAGGAGCATTTTAAAATTTCGCTTAAAAATTAAAAAAATTTAATAAGATTGGAGATTTTTTTGAAGGTGTTCTATATGCTTTTGGTGAAATGTATATGGCTAATTCCACGCGAATTTGTTTGTCTGTTACGTCTGTTTGTCATACTATAATTTTTAGCTACCAGTATTTTAGAGCAGAAAAATGTGATTTATTTTAGCGGCCAAACCTCATCAATTGAATAAGGCAAAGCGAGGTTTTCAGAAAAAAACGGTGGCCAAGAAGCATAGCGATTTTCAACTGTGTAACAGACAAACAAGTTCGCATGGAACTACCCATATGTGCACAAAATTTCATATTGCTATGATGAAAAAAAAAAAAATAATAATAACATCCACCGTCCGTTAAAACAATTTCCAACTTTCCATTAATTCCGAATTCAATCCCCTAACCACTGGGCTATATGCTCATTTTTCCTTCCCTTTCAAGTTTTAAAAAGGCTAAGGCTTTTTTGTGTTTGAGGTGAATATTTAAAAAATTTTTGTACGTTTACTTTATTATTTATGCGATAAGTCTGCGCATGGAATTAGTCTTCAGGCTTCTATTAGCATTATTTATTTAAATAAAAGTATATGAGAATGTGTTAGATTCCATTGCTTTGCACTACATATCAGTAAAAAATAATATAGATATATTAAATGTAATATTAGAGGAATCTAAAAATCCATGCGCAAACTTGTGTAATATACACATTTGAAAATGTAACAAATGATTGAGCAAAAAATATTAATATTTAAAAAAGAAGTAGAGTTTTTAAAAAAAAATTCAAATTTTCTTAAACATCTATCCATCCATCCTGCAATATTTAATTTTATTTAAGTATTGAAATGCAATGAGTTCACCATTTGAAGCATACTTTTTAAAAATTAAAAAAAAAAGTTCAAAAGGTAAACAGACTCCATGAGTTAGTGTTTTATAAAATATTTTTAACGTTGAAACAGAAAATGTAATTAAAGATACTCTATGTTGTCACCTTTTCTAGTTATGTAACTATAAAAAATATATCCCTATTATATTTTTTGGCACATAAATAGAAAACTATCGGCTATCTTAAAAACAGTCATTCAACCAGAAACATTAAACGAGTTGACCATTTTAATCATCCCCAAGGAACCTGTTTGAACTCACGCAATTTTACAGTGCAGCAAAAGCCACTGTGGGTGTAGTTGTGTGTGGTAATCAGGGTTAAATTCTTAAAGTTCACCAAGTGTCTTATGTTTCCAGTTATAAAATTTACCCAATGATAATCAATTGAATAATAATAATAACAAGAATAATAAAAAAAAGTGTGTTATTTACGTTTCTCACTTTGCAAGTTTAATACTTTTACTATAAATTTCAAGGTTGCATAACAAATCTAATGTGCAGTGGATGAAAACAATCTTTAGATACAACGTCGACAAAAGCAGAAAATTTAATTACTTCGGAAAATTTATTTTCAATTTGCACTAGTATTATTAACCCTTAACACGTTAAGTGGCATGTCAGTCACCGGTGACTGACAGTCTAAAATATGATATAAAACTAAAATAATGTATCGTTTTAAGTAAATTACTGAAAAATTCTTTAAAATTTCCTTAGATTTTACTTATTACAGGATTATACATTTTTAATTACAAAAAAAAAAAAAAAAAATAATAATAATCTTTTAGAAATTTTTATAGCATATTTCATACCATCAGTCACCGGTGACTGACGCGGCCTAAACGGAAAGTTCAGTGTCGATCACAGTGTTTATGAAAGAATGTCGCCAAATTCTCAGTAAACAAGTTTTATTGTCCAAATGCATTTCCAGTTATTGTTTTGTACTACTTTTTCTGACTAATATTTCTATTTAATTTTTAAAATCAAGATTAAATAAGAACTTTCTGTGCAAAAATATAGATTTTCAGTTTTAAGTGACATATTTAGAAAATAAAAATTGGTTGTTTCGAATATGGTGACATTCTTTCGTTAAGGGTTAAATTATATGCTGTTTGACATTTGCTAAATGATATATTCATGTATGACTTGAGAGGGTTGCCTTTTTTTTTTAAAAAAAAAAAAAAGGTATTCAATTGATTTATAGCCAAACATTTTGGCAGAGGTAAGTAAAAATTTTAGTCACAATGAATAAAACTATATGTATGACAATTTATTATACATACATCTACTTTAAAAGAAAAAAAAAACTGTTCTTGTATACCTATTCATTAATAAATTTCATGGTTTCGCATTATGCAACACAAAATCTGCTTCATTCGCATTAACGAGATGCCATCCAAAACTTTAAGATTTGCCTTTCTATATAAAAATGAAATCCTACTTAAATGCAAATTATACTCTTTTCATACGTTAAACCATTTTTGTTTCTCGGACGCAATGTATCACAAGAAGATATGACCGTATCGTTATTTAATTCTCCATAATCATTCGTTTTAAACAATCTTAAGAGGCAGGAAAAATATAAGTAGCCTCAGATAAAATACACTAAGGGATTGTTTTTCTCATTTTACGCCAGACAGAAAACGTCTTTTACTTTCCTTATCTTTCTCCTCTTCAAAGTCGATGAATTTAAAAACCGCTTCCCGTTAGTTCATTGGCAGAAACGAAAAACAAAAAGCTCTTGACCTTTTTCTGAGCGATATCATACATACATACATATAAACATATAAATGCGTATAAAATAATAGTTGTTAAATGAATAATGTTTGTACGATAAAAACTTGATTCAATAACTGGTTGAATACAATACGTTGTTGCCTTCGAATCAGAGTTGGGAAATATCGAAAATATATTTTCGAAAAAAAATTTCTAACTTGTATTTCGTACTTTTAGAAATTTATTTTTGTAGTGCTTTTTACTGGTGCCCCTTGGACATATGTGTACCTCGGATCTATGCTAATACTAGCTTTACTTGTTTAGATCATTAAACAAGAACATTTGTATATTAAATATTTACCACCAGAGGTCTCATTTAAGTTCTTGGCATTTGTTTAGAAGCTCAACTAATCGTACAATTTCTAAAAAAGAAAATTCACTTTTCAAAAGTAAATTTTTCTTAGATATATCTATGTTATTTTTATACTAAAACATATCTTTTTTTTTTAATGAGGATTATGCATAATAAAGCAATGCTCTAGATACTATACTATACCATGTGCTTTAAATAAAGTTAGGCCTGACCTTAACATCATAATTGATAGTTTTGTTTTTAAATGTCAAGTCGTGTACATTGAACCTAATAAAAATTGGTGTATATTATACTGGGTCCAAGGTACACTAGATATTGTCTAATTGATCTGAAAGGCAACTCAAGAAGTTAACATTTGGAACTGACTTATCTAATTACAATCTTGGCTAAAAATAAATATAATTACTAATATAAATAAGTTTTAATGTCTTTTGTGATTATAGTAAGTGTAAATGTTCTGAAGTTTAATGTCTATTTAGAGTATGTTATTTTAAAAACCTAATAAACAATGAAATGTATCAAAAATTTATATATGTAGCTTCTTGATTAATAAATGTTGATTTTATTCGCTAAAAACAAGTTTTTGATTTTGCATTCTTAGTAATGGAACCAAGGTACACCACTAGTGGTGTACTTCGGTCCTATTTTCATTTTATTTGTAATTCAAAATTTTTCATGGAAATTATTTGTATAAAAATTTAAGACAAATATATCTAGTGTATAATATAAAAGTTTTTTTTAAAAACATTTCTTTTGTTTTAGTTTTGGCAATTTTTTTAAAAATTAAAAAGTCAAAATAGGTCCGAGGTACACCACCTTCCCCTACTTTTAAAATACACTTCTCCTCTTTAAATCTCAGATCAAAGATTAACAACAGTGGTTTATTTTAAATTTTTACTGTCCATACTAATTAAAAATAAAACAGCTGAAACATTGTGATATTTTGGTTTCAATTTCAGCAACCATCGAAAACTGAAAAACAATGGATGATTCACTTGAATTTAGATAAAGTTATAATTGCAGCCACCCAGTATATTTCAAATGTGCTGGATGCCATCTATCTATCTCAAGGAAAACAGAAAGCGTATTAACCCTCTGGATCCCAAACCGCCCGAAATATTTTGAGATATTTTAATTCGTATATCTTAATTCCCACCAGAAAATTTAAACATCAATATTTGCCTTAATAACAGAGCATTCCGTATTGAAATAAAACGAAATTAGTCATCGAATTTTTCTGGTGTTAAATCAGATTTTCTGAACTACATAATTTCTAGAACGTGTTCTTTCATGTGATTTAAGGGAGACCCGTAAGAAAAAACCCAAAATTTTTATTATTGATTTTAAAGTAATGAATTTTGGTGTACTATTTAAGAATCTTCTTGCAAGGAATAATTAGCAAAAAAATATTTTTTTTACGGGGATTTTTATTTATTTTTTATTTATTTATTTATTTATTTATTTTTTTTTTTTTTGTCAAAAAATATACTTTTTAAAATTACTACTCCTCATTCAATTTTCAATATTTAGGCATCACTAAAATTCCTTAAATAGTGTTATAGTATATAGAAAAGAACTAAGGAGAGATATTTTTAATTTTCTATTTTAATCGGCTAAGAAAAAAATAAAAATACGCATGGTAAATTTCCTTAAATTCACTATAATTTTCATGTTTACCAATTTATGTAAAATTTTCAGAAATAGTTAAAAATATCTCTCCTAACTTTTGTTGCAATTTTTTTTAAGATTCTAAAAACAAACACTTTGTTTCTAAATCATTTTAATACTGAGCCTTAGTGCTTTGAACTTAGGCAAAATATGAAAAAAGCCATTTTCAGGAAAACACGTTTTAAATGGCCGCTAGTCCTTTAAACTCTATAGTCAGTACAATTTAAAAATTTCATTTTCTGTCTGTTCCAAGTGTCCCCGAGTTCTGAAATTTTGCATGGATATTCGCAAATATGTATTTTATCGTTTTCCGAGGAAAAAAAATTAACTTTTGATGATTTTTGGCCAAAAATGTGGTACAGGTCTCCCTTAAAGGGTTAAAATCTTCTAATAAATTCGAAATTGTCTTCGGAAAATCAGGTAGAAGAATCTGAAGAAAATAATACGGCAGCAAAAGATTAAAATTCATGCATAATGACAGCATGTCAGTAGGGGAAAAATGCCGGTCCGGCCCCAGGAGGAGGAGCTGAGGAGCTGAGGAGGGAGGAGGGCTCCTCCTCCTCAAGCCTCCTCCTCAAGCCTCCTCCACAATCCTCCTCCTCAAGCTTCCTCCTCCTCAAGCCTCCTCCTCCTCAAGGTTGTCTTATAAGAGAAGGGGTTAAAAAGGGGGATTAAATTTTTTTCGTGAAATTTGAATATTTTATGCTATAAGAGAAGGGGTTAAAAGGGGGAATTAATTTTTTTTCGCGAAATTTATGCTATAAGAGAGGGGTAAAAGGCGGATAATTTTTTTTAAGTATACTACAATACGATGGTGTTTTTTAATTTTAATGTGAGGACTTTAAAATTTTTCGGTGTGTACATGGGGTATGTTTTTCGATTGAATTTTGCTGCTGTTCATTTAAAAAGGTAATTAAAAATTATGAGTGAAATTTTTTCAACATACTCTAGTATGAGGGATTATTTTTCGAGCGATGATTCATTAAGAAATTTTAATTTAGGAATTTTTAGGGGAGACTTTTGGTGCTGCCATCTAGATTTGGTCGATGGAATTAGTGTTTTTCCAAAAAGTTTTGTTGGGGATCGAACGTGCAAAATGCAGTCGTGACTGAATAATAGATTGTTACTTATCGATTCAGCCACGACTGCATATCTTTGAAAGAAAATTTTAAGAAGTGCTTTTTTTTCTAAAAAGGGATGACGTCATTATGTGAAGCAATCACAGATGTTTTTTCGGTACGCGCGCGCCCCCTATTCTGATATAAATTCTCGCGAATTTTTTTTTAACGTTAGTTGTTACTTTACTGTTGCTGAGTGAGGTCAGTCATTTTAAGTTTTTGATGAGTCAACTCTCTACTGCATCCGGATTGATGATGGACCTCGTACCTAAAGTGGAACCTGTTTCAGATATCAAACCCTCTTCATCAACCCTTTTGATAAAAGAAGAACCTCTTACGGAAGCCTCCTTCGTGTGTGAAACCTGCAACAAATCATTCCTGAAAAAGTTTATGTATGTAAGACATACCAAATTTCATCTTGACGAGAAAGCTTTCAAATGCGAGAAGTGTGATAAAAGTTTCATTCAGAAAAGTGATTTACAACGTCATATCAAGACTCATTCGAAGACGTGTGAAGTGTGCAAAGAAATTTTTTCGCGAAAGGTGGACTTCTTGAAACATCAAAAACTGCATTCACATAATCACCGTAGAGTAGCTGTTAAACAGAGAAAGAACCAGAAACAACAAAAAGAGGATCAACGAAGTGTGTTAATTGACCGATTGTGTAATTTGCTGCAGCGGGTGTGTCTTTCCTACGAGTCACCGCCGTTATCAGTTTAATCTGCTGTTAGTGTGTTCCTACGATGAAAAGATCTCACGAAGAAGTATTGTCGCCTTGCAAGTATTCACGTTTAGAACCATCTCTGGAAATGAATGAATCCAGATTACCAATGGAGACTGTCACCCTGTATGCTGCCACTGACGATGTGGAACCGTATGTCGATGACGAAATTTCCTTCCCCGATTCCTGCTGCGAATCTGCTATTCTGAATGAATTTTTCATTGACTTTTCGAAATCATCTCTTTCCAACAATGGTGTCTGCATAGATGACTCATCGCAAGAATCCGACGTGTCTGATCAACAAGATGTGTTGCAAACCCCACCGGTGAAAGAAGAAAATTATATTTTTCAACAAGAACTTGGAAACCATATATTTTTAGGACTACAATTTCAGAATGCTCAATACTCTGTTCAAATTAGAGAATTTTCCAGTGAAGGAATTCCCACCGAGAATGGAATCGAACTAGACATTCGCACTTGGTATGAATTCCAGTATAAAATATTTGCGTTTAATTTGAAATATACGAGTTCATCGTTTATCGCCAATAATAAACTTTTAGTTTTGAATGAAAATAATTCTGTGATGTGTTTGAAAATGTTAAAAAATGAATCTCTTATTCAATTAAACAATGCTCAACTTGAACAGTTGAAAGAAAAAGCCTATTCATTGAATCAAAAATTGATTCGTCATATGTATGAAAAACATTTACCTGTTTTATTAAAGCAAAACTGTGAACGAACTTCTCAAGAAAATGAATATGTTTTGTGGTCTAAACTGATTTATTGTATCGAGAATTCTATTGTGACTGTTTTTAATCAAATTTATGAATGTATCGGTTGTGTGTATCGACATCCTAGTGTGAGTTTGCATTCCTGTTTCATGTTAAACAACCGTGAAAAATTTCAACAATTAGGAGACATGATTCTAATGCTTGTTAATTTCGATGATGTCCTATCCATGTTTTTAAAGAATGTAGATTCTGTGAGCGACTCGTTTTTATGTAAACTTAATGTAGAGACTTTTAAAAGTGTATTGTTTCAATCGTTTTAATAAATAGATTTCGTTATATTTCTGTGTCTTTATTTCTTTAAATGTGTGTGTGTTTTACTTTAAAAGGGAGGTTCATTAAGATTTATGAAAAATGATAGGAATGAAATACACAAATCAATTAAGAAATGAAATGAAAAAATGAATTAAGACATACTTACTTGAAACACTTGCTTCCTTCACAGTGACTTGACTAGAAATGGAAAAAATCATATAAGTTCTTATCACTTGGGTTTTTCCCCTTTCGTCATGAGTGTTATCAAACCACGTGATCGAGGTTGCCCGGGATATCTTGATTCAACGTCATCAGTGATGTCATGCACCACGTGACTTGATCTTATCAGCTGATAAGATTAAGCGATAATTACAAGTATAAAGCCTTGAGCAGTTCATTAGTGTTCATTCTTTTCGTTGAAGTTAACCTGCTCTTGTTGGATACGTTCTGTTGCTGCTGCTGCTGTCTTCAAAATGCCTTCCATTCACTTTACGGACAATGGATTAAATGTGGAGTACATCAGTGATTTCATCGAGAAACCTCATGCGGATCGTTATTTGTCTGAGTTGCGGACATTACCCTTCTTCAGACCTACTTTCCGTCTTTTTGGAAAAGAGGTTAAGCCTAAACGACTGACCTTAGCCTACGGAGACGCCAATACCAGCTATGCCTTCAGCGGAACCAGTGTGCCCGGTATTCCATGGACTCCCCTGATGATAGAATTGCGTGACAAAGTGGAAAAAGAAACAGCGTGCACGTTCAACTATGTGTTACTTAATTTTTATCAAGACGGGTCAACTTGCATAAGCCACCACAAAGATGATGAATCCTGCTTGAATGCTGTCTTCCCTGTTTCAGTATTGAGTTTTGGTGCTCAGAGAACTATTGAATTCAAAAGACCGAATGTGCCTTCGACCTTTATAAAATTAGAACATGGCTCTCTTTATAATATGAATCCACCCAGCAATGAACTGTTCACCCATGGGATTGGAGCAGAACCTCACATAAAAGATGTTCGAATTAGTCTTACCTTTCGACATTTAGTGTCACACCCCCTGGATTTGAAAAAACCAAGACTAGATTTTGCTTCTTTCTCGAAGGATCCTGCATTAAATTTAGACTTGTTTTCTTTCTCTGATGATGATGATGATGAACCTATTCACTGCTCGCCGATGAACAGACCTGAACTTGATGATTCGCATAAAGACGAGTGGTTTACCCGAACTTTCAAGGAAAGTTATTATTCAACATCCTGGAATTTAGAATGGTGTACTTTAGCACAAATTGAAATGGATAGAAACTGTAACTTGAAATTGCATATTCGAAATTTCAAAGAAGGTGCTTTCGGTAAACTCTACCCGACAAAAAATGGGGTTGTGATGACTTCAACGACGTTCGATCATTTCCAACAACATGTGACAAAGTTTCACTTTTATTCTGTGAAAGAGTCTTCGGTTTGTAATTATCAACTCATTCTAGCCTTTGTCGATGAAGACTTTTGTCTTCTTCAACAGATATTCAAAACGGATGATAAGAATTTTCATTTCAAACCCAATGGAATTCGCTTATCACGAGATCAATTTTTAAAACTCACTGGATTTTGTTCTGAAATTACAGACTGTTTCATCGATATGTTACTTACACGAGTCATACCTGTTGCAGTCCTTCGAAAATCGGAAAAATGTATCCATTCCCATATAGACTCTGATTCTGCTAAGAAAAACTTTTTATCCTGCTTAAACTCTGAAATTGAACGATCATTGGATCGTGTTTTCGACTGTTTTGGATGTCAAATAGGCCAAAATTCCCAATTGGATCACTCATGTTTAACAATTGGTTTAAGAGAAAAATATCTCATGTATAAAGACAGTGCCCTTTTGAACTTTAATGTCTACCAATTTGTGAAGAATGTAACTAATCAATGTGTATGTCATTTTTCGCATGCATTTTTTGCTAGTTTAAAATCAGACTTTTATAAAAATTATTTGGAAACACTCTTTACCAACAGAGTGAATGAGTTGTAAATTTTCTTGAATAAAAGAATTTAAGTTTAAATTTTTTTCTTTGTCATTATTTACCACACTTTTTCTCATATTTTTTCTTTCAGCATAAAACTTCTTTATTCATGCTTTTTTAGAGGAAAAAAAACCCTGAAAAAGTTGAGACAATATTTTGAACAATCATGATTGATACTAAAGTGTAAAATCTCTTTACGAGAAAAAAAAAAAAATCTGAAATTTTTTTCTTTGAGTGTATTTCGAATAATAATACTTATGAAAACTTATTAAAAGACAAGCAATATATGTTTCTCTTGAATCTGTTTTAAGTTCTAAAAAAATTAAGTCTTGAGGTAGAGAATAGATAATAATGAGAAAGTTGAAATATTTTTCGAAAGGATAGTTCTTGAAATCTGCCTCTTCATTGTGAAAAAAGTTTTAGTTAGAATAATTTTAGTGTAAAGGAATGTTATTATTATTAAAATCTTATAATGAACAGTTTTATTATTGTTGAAGTGAATCAGAAATCATCCTTAATGAATTGAAAAGAAGATTAAATATTCTTTCATTTAGACTTTTACATTCTAATAATAATAATTATTATTATTATTATTTTTACTAATAACATAGCAAAGATTTAATTTTCAATCACTCATTAAGACTTTGACTTACACTCTTATAATTATTTTTTAAAAAAATAGAGAAAAAGATTTTGCAAATTAACATTTCACTTAGCAAGCTTAATTTAAAAAAGGGGAAAGACGGATTTTTTTTTTCTTATCAAGTCTTTTAATTAAAATAAATTTTTAATGAATACTATTTGAATTTAGACTTATAAATTAAAGAAATGTATTTATTACTGTTTTCACCTAGAGAAAATTTCGTATATGTTCATATCAGTTATGATTCATCGATAAGCAACCGTTCGGGAAATCCCTTATCAGATAGAGATAAGGTGATTCACGCAGCGATGATATAAACGGACTGCAGATCATCTCCAGTTCAGTCGATATTTTTTTCCTCTAGTGATTAAGTGTGTTTATTTCGGTGAGAATTTGTCTTTATTTTGTGCGTGTGTCTGCAATCAAGTTATGGATTCCTCATCAAGTAATCAAAGGTCTTCAAATTCTTTTGACGAGGTATGTTCATTTTTAGACTATTTTTTATTATTTGATGTGAAATGTTTGTTCGTTTTTAAATAATTTTCTTGATATAGTAAATATTTTTTCATAGAATGATTTTATATATGTCATTGATTTGATAGTATAATTTTTAAAGCAGAATGTTAAACATAAATAACGTAAATGCTTTTTATATAGTATGTTTTTAAAATGAATCATTTAGATGGGGAATATATTAGAATCTTCTTAAATTAAAAATAATTTTTATAAGATGAGAGCAATGTTAATTTAGAATCTATATTTTTAAATTTAATTTTGGGAAATATATATCTTAATGATTTTATTTCGTGGAAATATCTGTAAAAGCTTTGTTGAATGATATTATTTCTATGTTATTTACTACTTGCTAACTTTTGAGGAATCTATATTTTTAAATTTAATTTTGGGAAATATATATCTTAATGATTTTATTTCGTGGAAATATTTTTAAAAGCTTTGTTGAATGATATTATTTATTTATTATTTACTACTTGCTGACTTTTGAGGAATCTATATTTTTAAATGTAATTTTGGGAAATATATATCTTAATGATTTTATTTCGTGGAAATATTTTTAAAAGTTTTGTTGAATGATATTATTTCTTTATTATTTAATACTTGCTGACTTTTGGGGAATCTATATTTTTAAATTTAATTTTGGGAAATATATATATATCTTAATGATTTTATTTCGTGGAAATATTTTTAAAAGCTTTGTTGAAGGATATTATTTCTTTATTATTTACTACTTGCTAACTTTTGAGGAATCTATATTTTTAAATGTAATTTTGGGAAATATATCTCTTAATGATTTTATTTCGTGGAAATATTTTTAAAAGTTTTGTTGAATGATATTATTTCTTTATTATTTAATACTTGCTAATTTTTGAGGAATCTTTATTTTTAAATGTAATTTTGGGAAATATATATATCTTAATGATTTTATTTCGTGGAAATATCTGTAAAAGCTTTGTTGAAGGATATTATTTCTTTATTATTTACTACTTGCTAACTTTTGAGGAATCTATATTTTTAAATGAAATTTTGGGAAATATATATCTTAATGATTTTATTTCGCGGAAATATTTTTAAAAGCTTTGTTGAAAGATATTATTTCTTTATTATTTAATACTTGCTAACTTTTGAGGAATCTATATTTTCGAATTGCTAGTTTGAAAAGAGCTTTGTATAATTTTTTATACTTCTCACAATTAAGTATGTTTATTACAAAACTTATGTGTAAAAGAGGAAATTAAAACTTTATTTTAAAGAATATATTTGAAACAATTGTTATTTGGTTGCAAATTTTTAATCCAATTTGCAGTTCTTTATAAGAATAATAGTTTAATATTTTTGTTATATCTGCCTTTAATATTATATTTAAAATTTATTTGAAATTTAAAGTATATTTCCTTTTGCTTGAATATTTAAAACCGTTTTCACATTACTTTAAATTCTTTTAAACTTTTTAAGTATTCTAATTAAGCAATCTTTGTTAATTCCGTTAATTAGTAATGTTATTTTGTAATGACTCATCGTGGGAAACCCCATGACGTCAGAGTTGGAAAAACCCATGATATCAGAGATCTGATAAGATAAGCTTATCTAATTAATCAGATAAGCGTACTGACCTGGGTCCGCGAGATCATTCTTATATTAGTTGTCCTAGAGACTACACGTTATAATTAGTGCTCCAAACAGTTTATATTATTAATCTTTTTGAAAAAAAAAAAAAAATAAAAAAGATGAATTCGCTACCCATGGATTTCAATTCAGATAAACAAAGTCAAGTAAGATTATTTTGTAAACCCTATGTTATTGCATATTTTAACGTGGTTTTCTTTTGTAAATGATTTTCACCTTTTCTTCTAATCTTAATATTTCTAAGCGATTAAGTTTTTAAACTCTCTCTTAATGAAACTTTTGAAATACTTCTAGTTATACTCATTTTTCCGAGAAACCTTTTCAAAATTAAACTGTTCTTTTGAAATAATACTATTTTTCTGTTTGAATTTATGTTATTTTTCTTATATATGTGTATGTGTGTGAAAAGCAAATTTCTTAACATAATGAAAATGTATCTATTTTTAAATGAAATGAATGAATATCTTAAGTTTGATGACTGTGGTAATTTTTTTTAAAACTTCATTCTATTCAAAAAGATTAAATAATTAATGTTAAATATTTTATTTTGTATGAATTTGTTTTTCGTGGGAAATATTTTATTCGTGTTATGTGTATTTGTGTTAAAAATTCACTTTTCATATTTATTTATAATGCATTTCTATTCTTTAATAATATTCTCTATCAACTTACTTCTAATATAAAATGCTTTGATGAGTCATCCTAAAAATTTTATAACGTTAAAATTAATGATTGAAAGTGCTTCTAACATGTGTTATACTTCGTTTGAAAATGTTTTACATTAACTTAAATGTGTGTTTAATATTTAACCTAAAAGGGTGTATTAAAGAAATTTATTTTCATTCTACTAATCATGTAATGTGTCAGTCAAAAAGCTTCTAAATTTGTTGATTGGAAAAAGTGAAAAGTACTTCTCGTGAAAATGTTTTCT
Source organism: Maratus speculifer (assembly GCA_964019185.1). Classification (NCBI taxonomy): domain Eukaryota; kingdom Metazoa; phylum Arthropoda; class Arachnida; order Araneae; family Salticidae; genus Maratus; species Maratus speculifer. Next base: position 354,315,635 of record OZ025293.1, read on the forward strand.
TAAAAAAGTATTAGATATGTGCGAATGCATGACTCATCCTTTCATAAGATTTTAAAAAATATGGATTTATTTCAAAGTTTTAATGAAAAGTTTTTAAAAGCAATGTATGTTCGTACATGCATGTTTAAACAAAATTGATGAGTCATCTTTTAATAGAGTGATTTTTTTAAAAGTCAAAGTTTTAATATGTTTACACCCTTCTCAAAGTATGTCCTATGTATAAAGTTTAATTTAAAATATAATTTTTCATGAACAATATCCTTAAAAAGAATATACTAAAAATTTAGCTTTGTATTTGTGTAATTTTTTACCCCTTTACGGAAATGCTGTTTTCATGTATAAACAAGAGGATGACTCATTCTCTAATTTCGAATAAACGTAGTGACTTTATTTTGATCGAGTGAAAAAGTTATAAACACTTTGGTTTAGTTTTCTAAAATTAAAATCTATGGGTTTTATTTAAATGCATTACTAAGTGTAAGAAAGAGTAAATTTTAAACTTTAACTATATTCTTTTATAAATAAAGCTTTCTTTCTACCTTTTAAAAGTGAATGTTTAAATCAGTTTTCGAATGACTTATTCACGCAAAGGATGTTAAGGGTAATTTTCTTGTTATTTAGTGGAATATGGAATTTTCACCGAGTAAAATCGAGATGATTGACAAGATTGAAATTGCTGCTATAAAAGAGATGGATAGGAAAAATGAATTGAAACAGGTATTTTTTATTTATGAAGAAAATTAATCAATTTTTATGTGTTAAAGCTTTCTTCGTACCTTTTAAAAGTGAATGTTTAAATCAGTTTTCGAATGACTTATTCACGCAAAGGATGTTAAGGGTAATTTTCTTGTTATTTAGTGGAATATGGAATTTTCACCGAGTAAAATCGAGCTGATTGATAGGATTGAAATTGCCGCTCTAAAAGAGATGGATAGGAAAAATCAATTGAAACAGGTATTTTTTATTTATGAAGAAAATTAATCAATTTTTATGTGTTTTAATTAAAAACTTACTTTAAAAAATTTTGTAATCTTATATATATATATATTAATGATTTTAAACTTACTATTTAAAATTTAGTAATCTTATATAAATTAATGATTTTAAACTTACTATTAAAAAATTTGTAATCTTATATAAATAAATGATTTTAAACTTACTATTAAAAATTTTGTAATCTTATATAAATAAATGATTTTAAACTTACTATTAAAAATTTTGTAATCTTATATAAATTAATGATTTTAAACTTACTATTAAACATTTTGTAATCTTATAAAAATTAATGATTTTAAACTTACTATTTAAAATTTTGTAATCTTATATAAATTAATGATTTTAAATTTTAAAATTTATGAAATAAGTGTTAACGATAATAGAAAAAAAAATGTAGTTTTAATAAAATGCTTAGCTATTTGTTCTTAAAAGAAATTGTGGTATAACCTTTTGTGGGGGTATATCTTTTTCAGCAGGAAATTTCTCAAACATTAAAGGATGTGATCTCCACTACTAAGTCCCAAACAGTTTCTTCCAAGGTATGTAAATATTTTTAAAAGACTATCTAAATTGAATATTATGTATAAAAAGTTATTTTAAAAATTCATTTAAAGTCTATTATAGTGTTAAAAGTTATTTTTAAACTTGTTTAACTAAAACTTAAAATTTATTTAAGAAAGTTTTTTTTTTTTTTAACTGAAATAAATTGTAAGCATTTTTAATGAAGTTTCTTTTAAACTTTAAGTCGAATATTTTAAACTTAATCTTAAAAACTCAAAGTTTGATTTTATAGTAGAAAACCCTTTTTTAAAAATGAAACTCGAGATATTCAAACTGGTTTGTAAAGCGAGGTTGAATTTATTTTCAGGATGAGCATCTCTGCAAGGAGTGCGGGAAATCTTTTTCCCGTAAAGACAATTTAAAAAGGCATGAACTCATCCACACCAGACTTGGAAAAAAATCGGATGTGGCAAAGTCTGAAGCTGTTCCATCAACATCGAAGGTAATTTTTTCTTTTCAAGTATATTCTATAACTTTTACAGGCTAAAAATAGGTTTTTAAACAATTCTTTTTTAAAAACTTTTATGAGTCTTTTAATTTTCATGAGAAAGATTCAACATTTAAAAGGGGAAACTATTTTGATAAATTTTAAATTTTAATGTTTAGGGAATATTTCAATTTTTATTCAAATGAAATAAATTTCCTGTTTTAAACAGTTTTAATTTTAGTATTTTGGGGGATATTTAAGTTTTTATTAAAAGAAAATAAATATTTTAAAAGGTTTAAATTAAAAAATGTTTTTAAAAAGTAAAATAAAAAATGAACAAGGGTTTTTCTTCTTTTACAGGATGTGCATAAATGCCACATGTGTGAGAAATCTTTCGCAAAGGTGTTCAATTTAAAACGACATCAACGTACCCATGAAAAAGAAGATTCCTCGACTTATACGTGTGAGATTTGCCAAAAGTGCTTTTTGAGAGTGGATAATTTTCTTCGCCACAAACAATCTCATTCTGGAGAAGACAGTCGTTTCAAGTGTAATATTTGTGAGGCTGTATTTAAACGAGGGGACAATCTGAAGCGACATTTAGTCTCGCACGAAAATCCCAATTATTCTTGTCGCGAGTGCGGTGAAAAATTCTCCAGAAAAGAGAATCTCAACCATCATACACGCGTCAGCCACAGTAACACGTCAAACTTCGTTTCTGTGAAAAAGCCAAGACTTGACTCTAAAACACCAAGAAAAAATCAAAAGCGAGTGGATTCTTTAAACGTCTTTCGAAGCATATTTTTTGACGGTGAAGAGGAAGAAGACTATATTTATGACATCACCACCTTCTTCGAAAGAAAAAGAAAAGAACTCTTAGATTCCCTGGACGAGGCCATTGACGAGAAAAAATCTATCAAATGGAGGCTATTAATTAAAGTGCTCCTTGAAAAAACATCTGCTGGTGGGGAAAGTGAATCACTATCCACATATTTCTCATCTTTAACTTATCAAGAATTCACCAACGATTATTTAGAAGAACATCTGGATGAAGCCCACAAGAAGATTATAAAAAGTTTCGAAAAATTTCTACAGAGAGGTTCTGGGTGGGTACTCAAACATGTCCAGCATTTGGAACTGAAAATTTGCAACTATCATCCACTCAAGGGAAGCAGTTACTTACAGCTTCCACAAGATCTCAAAGGCAAGGAAGCTATTCTGAATATACAGAATTTTGAAGATCAGAAATGTTTATTATGGTGTCTCCTCGCCCATCAAAGGAAGTTAAACCGCAAAGAACATCCTAATCGAGTAAATAACTACAAGCCTTTTGAACATACCTTGAATATGAATGGAGTAACCTACCCAGTACCTTATACGAAAATTCCACTCATCGAAGCCCAAAATAATCTTCGGATTAATGTGTTCGGTTACGAGGAGGGAGAATTATATATTTTACATGTGTCAGAGAAGACAAACACAGACGTGATTAATCTCCTTTTGATCAGCAATGGCGAAAACACCCATTATACGCTGATCCGTGATTTCTCACGTTTCATGAGTCATCGTTCCAAGCATGCACACAAAGCTTTCTACTGTTTTCGATGTCTCCATGGATTTACTCGTGAAGAACTCCTTCAAGAACATGCACCCTATTGTTGTAAACAATCTCCCCAAGTTGTAAAAATGCCTGAGGAAGGTGAAAATATCTTAACATTTACAGGAACTCATTTGCAAGCACCAGTTCCATTTATAATTTATGCTGATTTCGAATCCCTCCTCGTGCCGATAGTCACCACCGAACCCTCCAATACTAAGTCTTTCCAAACTGAAACGGCACAACATGTCGCTTGCGGATACGCATACGTTATTGTGGGCTCTGACGGTGCTATCTACAAGCATGCTAAAGTGTATCGAGGCGAAAATGCCGTTTGTGAATTCATCAATGATTTGATGGCTGAAAAAGATGAATTGCAGCAAAAACTTATGACTATCGCACCTATGCGTTTAAGTGAAGAAGAAGAAAAATCGTTTCAAGAGGCAACAGAATGCTGCATTTGTCGGAAGGCCCTGGGAGAGAAGCGAGTTCGAGACCACTGCCACATATCATCAAAGTACAGAGGAGCTGCTCATCCCTTCTGCAATTTAAATTATAAGCAGTCGAAAGTTATCCCAGTGGTCTTCCACAATTTAAAAAAATATGATGCCCATCACATTATGAAGAAGCTAGGCTGCTTTCCCAATTTTCACATCGATGTAATCGCTGCCACTTTGGAAGATTATATAACTTTCAAACTAAAAGAAAAGACATCTTCCATCCAATTTTCCTTCTTAGATTCTCTTCAGTTCTTGCCGACGTCCCTGGATAAACTCACAGCCAATCTTCAACAGGATGACTTCAAAATTTTAAAGAAACATTTTCCTTCAATAGACTTATCCTTGCTCACTCGAAAAGGAGTGTATCCATATTCATATTTTTCATCGTTTAAGAAATTTGATGAAGATCATCTCCCCCCACCAGCAGCCTTTTTCAATAATTTAACTGAAGAATCTATAAGTGAAGATGATTACAAGCATGCAGAAAACATTTGGTCCACTTTCCAGATGCAAACCCTTGGTGATTATCACAATCTTTACGTGAAAACCGACGTGTTACTGTTGGCTGACGTGTTTGAAAATTTCCGGGGCTTGTGTAAGCAATTCTACGATATTGACGCAGCCCACCTCGTCACTTCACCAGGTTTGTCTTGGCAGGCCTGTTTGAAGATGACGGGGGTGGAATTAGAATTGCTCACTGACGTAAATATGTTACTATTCGTCGAACAAGGAATTCGTGGTGGCGTGTCGCAGATTTCCCACAGGTTTGCGACCGCCAATAATACACAAGTCCCAAACTACGACCCAAATGAAGATACGTCCCATATCCTCTACTGGGACGCTAACAATTTGTATGGCTGGGCTATGTCCCAAAGTCTACCATACGGAGGGTTTCGGTGGTGTGAAGATATCAATTTTTCAACAGAGGACATTTTAAAAATCAAGAAAGATTCTTCTATTGGATATATATTTGAAGTGGATTTGGAGTACCCTGAATCCCTTCATATATCACACAACGAATATCCACTCGCGCCTGAAAGACTAACCGTGGAAGAAAAAATGCTCTCACCCTATGCGAAGAGTTTGCTGGAGAGGGAATTTAAGGGTACTCCCAAACTTATTCCAAATTTGATGAATAAAGAAAAGTACATTTGCCACTATCGCAATTTACAGTTATATTTACAGTTGGGACTCAAGCTGCAACATGTACATAAAGTGCTCCAGTTCAACCAATCCCCTTGGCTTAAAGAATACATCGATTTCAACACCGAAAAACGGAAGACAGCCACTACCACTTTTCAAAAGGATTTCTTCAAACTCTTAAATAACAGCATTTATGGAAAGTGTATAGAAAATCTCAGGAAGCGAAGAAATGTAGAGCTATGCAATACTTCCGCAAGATCTGAAAAGCTGGTAGCATCACCCTTCTTCAAATCATTCAAGATATTTGATGAGGGTCTGACGGCGGTTGAAAGGCAGAAACCCAGTATCTTAATGAACAGACCCATTTACGTCGGATTCACGATACTGGAGTTGTCTAAGGTTTTAATGTATGATTTCCATTATAATTTCGTAAAAAAAAATTATAGTGGCAATCGTTCATTGCTGCTTTTCACCGATACCGACAGTCTCACATATCTCATCAAGACTGAAAACCTACAAAGGGATTTGGCACTCCACAGCTCCGAATTCGACTTTTCTGATTATCCCCAAGATAACCCTCTTTATTCCACAGTGAATCGAAAAGTTTTGGGGAAGTTTAAAGATGAGTTGAATGGAAGAGCTGTCCACGAATTTGTAGGTTTAAAGTCTAAGATGTATTCCATCAAGACTTGTGATGAGGAGAAGAAGAGAGCCAAGGGGATCTCCACAAGAATTGTTCGAAAGAAGCTTACTCATCAAGATTATGTAAATTGCCTTAAAGACCAGAAAACAACATTTGAAGTCCAAACCAGAATCGGGCAGCGATTACATACATTATATTCTATGAAGCAAAATAAGAAATGTCTCTCGCCCTTTGATGACAAACGATATATATTAGAAGATGGGATAAGCAGCTTAGCTTACGGGCATTGGCAAATACCCAAAACATAAATGAAAAAAAGTTTACAAAATGTAAAAAAAAAAAAAAAAAAAAAAAAAAATCTTACAAAAAGTGAAAAAAAAAAAAAAAGTTTGCAAAAAGTGAAAAAAAAAAAAAAAAAAAAAAAAAAAAAAAGAAGATATCAAAATTTTCAAAAAGTGTGTGTGTGTGAATGTGAGTGTGTAAATCTGCCATTCACTGCTTATGACTAGACAATGTCTAAAGCAGAGAATGCCGGTCCCAAGCCCGGATAAAAGATGAGGGCACACTTTTCCAGATATGAAATTCAAAAGGTAGTATTCTTTTCATTAATCTTTTTTAAATGAACAAAAGTAAAATTCAATTGAAAAAATTACCACATTAAAATAATCTATCATACTACAGCATGTCGAAATAATTAAAGTATCTTCATTATTTTTAATTATTATTTGAAATTAACTTTAATGATTCATTTGTTAAATTGGATTAACTTTTACACTTGACTCAAAATAAATTTAAACTGTTGAAAATTTTAAAGTTCCTAAATTAAAATTTCTTAATAAATCACCGCTCGAAAAATAATACCTCATACTGGAGTATGTTGAAAAAATTTCACTCCTAATTTTTAATTACCTTTTTAAATGAACAACAGCAAAATTCAATCGAAAAACATACCCCATGTACTATAACACGCCGAAAATTCCCCAATTAAAATTAAAAAACACCCCCATACTACAGCATGGTTTAAAAATTCTAACTCCCTGAAATTCCTGCTTAAAATTCGAAAAAAATCCTTTTAACCCCTTCTCTTACAAGACGATGTCAGGAATGAGGAGGAGGATTGAGGAGGAGGAGGCTTGAGGAGGAGGATTGTGGAGGAGGCTTGAGGAGGAGGCTTGAGGAGGAGGAGCCCACCACCACCACCGATCCTCAATCCTCCTCCCGAGGTCGGACTGTCATTTTTCCCCTACTCATGTCATTTTCGTCAAGCAGCCAAAATACAATGTAATGAAATATTGCATTTTTTAGCTGATAAATCACGAATCAAAATGTTGAACTCATCACCCACAGTGAAAGAAATTTTCTATAAGTCTCTTGTACAGAACTCCGTTGAAAGGATATTTTCTCTCCTGAGTATTAAAAATTATTGAACGATTTTCAATTTAAAAAATTGGTTCTTTAGAAAGGCAATCTCAATTCCCATTCATGATTTTACATTAGAGTTATTTTTATAATACCTTATCTCCATGCTTTAAATGAAGCGGAATTTTATCCATGAAGAATTTCATATTATCCCATGTGCATTTTTAAGTCTCTATTTACATTTATAAAAAATGTTCGTTGTTTAGTATGTAAAATCGTTCTTCCGCACACATTTTTTTCATCGGTTTTGATTCTTTATTTTAGAAACTTAGAATTTCATAAACCAATTAGTTTTGAAAAAGCATTTTGCGTTTGCAATGCTAATAACTTTTTTAAAATATAATTTCAAAAGAATATTTTCTCTCCTGAGTATTAAAAATTATTGAACTTTTTTCAATTTGAAAAATTGGTTCTTTAGAAAGGCAATCGCAATTCCCATTCATGATTTTACATTAAAGAGTTATTTTTATAATACTTTATCTCCATGCTTTAAATGAAGCGGAATTTTATCCATGAAGATTTTCATATTATCCCATGTTCATTTTTAAATCTCTAAATATTATTTACATTTATAAAAAATGTTCGTTGTTTAGTATGTAAAATCGTTCTTCCGTACACATTTTCTTCATCGGTTTTGATTCTTTTAGAAACTTAGAATTTCATAAACCAATTAGTTTCGAAAAAGCATTTTGCGTTTGCAATGCTAATAATTTTTTTAAAATATAATTTCAAGATGTATTTTGTATGTTAAGATTTATTTTGAAATTTTATGTATTTTGTATTTTGAATTTGAAAGCATTTTGCATTTTAAGCCATAAATTTATCTTTCATCCAAAATGACTTTTCGATGTATTTCCCAACACTGCATGAAATAAAAGTTTCTTTTATCCACAAGCAACATGTAATTAGGTTATTTTGAAATTCAATAATCTAAGAAATGCTCGCAACAATTCTTTTGTACGACGTTTCAAAATGTAGATAAGAGTAAAGATTCTTAGCAGATGTCATCTCATTTCAGACAAAAGTTTATTTAGAAACATGTCCTTCCAAGGCAGCGACGTATAAAAATGAAGGTGCTTATTATAAGTGATTTTGATTTACTGATATTTTTGGAGGATTTTCAAGGAAATTAATTACATAGATGGGCAATGCTTTGAATTCGAAATAGTATACAGTGTATCCACTCTCAAAGGTAACCAATGGCTAATTTCTAAACCATCAGTCATAGACATTGTTCCAATTGCAAAAATGCCTTAAAATGTAAAGAATTGTTTTTTAAGCGATTTAGGACAAAAAAAAAATTATTAAAAAATTACGAAAATTACATTTTTATACGGTCCCCCAGTCCTATAAGTGATAGTAAATTTTTGCCACTACTCTAACAAGTAAGACAAAAAAAGTCCCATTCCTCTGCGATTAAAACTGACCGAGTAATAGCAGTTTAAAGTTGAAGCATCTTTTTTGCTGCAAAATATTGGTCAGTCGCAAATTTACCGAAGATAAAAATAAACGTTAGATATAATATTTAATATTAAACATTCAGAGTAAAATAATTTTTACAATACTATTTTTAAATTTATGTTGATGTTTACGTATTAAAACAAATATACAACTTGTACTAAAAATATAAGTAAAAAAAAAAAAAAAAAAAAAAAAAAAAAACGAAATTTTGTTAAATTATGAAAAGCAACAGTCACAATTCGTTACAAAATGATACGTATTTAAAATTCTATAACATTACTTAACCTAATAGAATTTGGTGTAATCCTATAAAATAAATGGTACGCACCTAAAATCGTATTAATATTACATTGTCATTAGATATAAATAAGTTTGCGAATTGAACCACAATCAGATAATTGGATGAGAGTTAAAATTTGAATGCAAATTTTGAACTAAGAAAACATACATACGAACGTCATAAGTAAAATAAAAGCTTATCAAAATAACAAATCTTTTAAAAATAAAATCATGAAAAGAAACAACTTATTTCCTTACAAAATTAAACATATGTAAAAATACAATTGGTGATTTGAATTTCAAAACTCGCCTTATCACTTTTTTTCTCAATCAATATATACCAATCTGCTCTGGTGTACACTACATTGTCCAAATTTATAATGAAAAACCAATTAACGCATTTAAAGAAATTTCACGATTTCTCAAAATTTGATTTTCCCGATAAAGAGAAATTTTGAAACTTACGTCTTCAATTATTTTAACTAATCTAGAAGTGAATTAATAAAACTTAACACTGCCGTAAAATTTACTCTGTGGCAGCACCTTCAGTTAAATCGCTTTAAAAATATATTTTTTTTTTACTTCATTTAAAACATTTTTGTAATTGGAACTATATATCTGTGACAAATGGTTTAAAATTAGCCATTGGACAGCGTTGGAAATGGAAGCCCTTTAAAATAGTTTAAGAACTTAGCTTACGCTCCCTTAACCCTTTGAGCTCTGATAGTAGAATTTTCTACCACATAATTTTAATTCCGAAGTGTCACAACGGCACCAGAAAATTCGACCAAATTTATCTGAAAAATGTTCATTGTATTTTTTCGTGCATCTCGTTAACCGGTTTTTTTCTTTGCAAAATACTGGTGCCAATGTGACATTTGGAATTTTGAAGAAATTTATCCACCAGAGCTCAAAGGGTTAAAGCTTAGTACAACTCATCCGTTTTCTGTTACAGAAAAGTAATGTTTTACTTTTTTTAAAGCATTTTTGCAATTTGAATTATATGTCTCTGACGAACGGTTTAGAAATTAACCATTAGCCACCGTTGAGAGTGGACACCCTGTATAATAACGCCTGTCTAAAATAAATTACAATTTATATTATAAATATAGGAACATTAACCCGATACTACCATTTTAAGACTATACTAATTCGTTTATAAAGCATCAGTAATAAAAAAAAATCTAATTTGAATCTGTTCTAGCATAAACCCCTAGCAGATCAACTCTTTTTTTTATTATTTTATTATACAGTCATTAATGCCATAAAAAATTCACCAAGTGCTTACATATTCATATCATGCGCTGCCAGATGAAGAAAATTTCACAACAAAAATCAAATCGAAACTATCTCATTTCCCGATGAAACTTCAAGGATTCTAGTTTCTACTGATAAGATTGACTCAGACGACATTACATATTTTTTGCCAATTATAATGCTCACCCGCAAGAAAAGTGGCATCTCTCAAAAATTCATTTTGCGTTTTATACCACTAACAGGTTTGTCTTCCTACACAAACAGTTTCATATGTGTAGTTGAACGAAAAATTCTTTTATTACACTATATGTCCATTTTTGATCACAGAAGATGAGTAGGGTCACCCGGGGTAAAATGGGTATAAAAATCAGCTTTTTTAATTTTAATGTTTCATGGCAGAAATATTATGAAAGAAATTCATGTTTTTGTTCAATATTTTTGACATTGTGTATCTTAGGTCTAAATTAAACACAATGTGTTTCCTTTTTAAAAAAAATTTTGTATAAAACACTATACCTATTTTACCCCGGTGTATACCCATTTTACCCCGTGGTTCAGGGTAAAATGGGTATGCACCGGGGTAAAATGGGTATATGCTAGTTAAAGTTCAGTAATAAATTAAATATACTTAAATACACTATAATTAACTAATTGTACTTTCATCCTCTGAATCATGTATAAACTTGGAAGATGAGGGGGGGGGGAGCTTCAAAAACTTCCCACTTCAATTTGCTTGCATTTTTTTCTTGACATATAAAAATACTGTTATGAAACTAATGTAAATAAGATGAGATTACTGACAAATCCTATCCTCCACCACATTAGTTTACGCACATGCTGTGAATTGTGTTTCTCTTTAAAAGTATTCTCTTAATTTAATACAATTCAAAAGCAGATAGATATCAGCATGAATATCTGTAGGAAAAAAATGAGAAATTAAATTACACTGGAAAATCAATGTTTAATCAAAAGCAATTTATGCAGATAGGTATAATTATAACATAATAAAAATTTACATGCAAAGTGTATACTGGAAAGGACTGTTGCAGCTTTATTCAGATAGCTTTCTGACAATTTGGATGCGTTCACATCAGCAACATCGTCTTTCTCAGGAAAGACATAAAATAATCCAGCTTTGATGCTTTGTTGAAATGACTTTGTTGTAAACTTCACAGTATTTTCTCCTTTATCAGGGAATCAATAATAAGACCTGTGAATTCTTGAACAGACTTCTTTACATTAAATTTTACAGGGACTCAATCGCCAATCACTGGATTCATTGCAGTGAAAACCTTTGGTTTAACTTCTATTTTATGGGTTGCTTCGATTGTTTTAACTGTTTGTACTTTTTTTGTGTTCTTAGTGCAAAGACTTGCAGCCACCTGCTCTGTAGTTAAAACTTCTCCTACCTTTACTTGTACTCTCTTGCGTTTTCTCTGAGTTTTTTTATAGCCTCGCCAGTACTAGAAAATGTGTTTTAATTTAATTTCGCGATATTTATCTTACCTTGTGTTCCTGTACATTTCATCAATTTGCATGTATTTTAATGTCACCCGAAATAGCCTAATTTATAATATAAATGATAAATTGATGATATAAGTTGTCAGGATCTGATAGCACCTGTGCTAAAGAATGTAATGTCTACTCTTTCTCTATTTGAATATCTCATATTGTATGGTTGCGTACAGAATTTCCAAGGTGACATTCCTTCTTCATGGAAAGGGGAATTGCCAGCTAATCCTTTACAGGTGGGGTGTTAGAGAAAAGAGATAGCTGAGAGGCATGTCCACCTGTCAGTGAAGTATGCGGATGATAAGCAGATTAGCAGCATGTCACTAGGCAAGAAAGGAGTGAGGGAAGGTGCCCAATGGGTAAGCTCCAGAGGGGGTTGGCAGCTGTGTGACCCCATGATTTGGGGAGGGCAAGTTTGCCTCAGATCATTCAGTCCTCACCTAGGTGTCGTACCTAGAGGTTGCTCTGGGTGGAAGAGCGTAAAGTGTGCGTTTTCTGGTGCGCAAAGGACACAGACGTCCTGGTGTTTAGTGCTCTGGGCTAAGAAGTGCAGGCCCAGTATACTTGTGTTGGGAGACTCAAGGTTGAGCTCCAAAAAAGTGAATTTAACGTGTATAGAGTGTGAGGTGGAAAGTGTAATTGGAATAGTACACAACCAATCTTTACGATATCTAATTTAATGATAAACCGGATCACCTATATCCGAGTTGTAGTTGTATATATTTGTAAATAGCGTATTTTGTGTGTACATATATTCTTAATAAACTGATAATTCAGTTACTAGCGTAAGTCTTCATTTACACCACTCTCACAGTGGGTGACCGATATCACCTAGTAATATCGGTGGTGGCAGCTATATCTACCACGGACATTCTTCAAAGTTGTGGGGACTGAGGGGAACGTCCGACATAAGTAATAGCCTGATTTCATATAACAAAGCATAATTTCAGTTTAAAACATAGGATCAATAACAATTTGCCCTCAAAGGTCTTTCAACTTTGATCAATCTTCATCTATTCATATCTTGACCTATACCCATTTTACCCCATTTGACAAAAGACGCTATAAAATTTTTGTGAATAAATAAATTTATTTAATTTTACAGTTTTTAGTTAGAAGAATCCTTCTGTAAATATCAAACAGTTTATTCCTAAAATTCTTCCTGTATATTTTTCTGGAAAGAAGTTTTTCAACCACTAAAAACACTTTATTCTATCTTCTGAAAAACAAAATGGTTGCCAAGCCCGTTATATGCGTCGTCAGTTTGTTTTTATAATGTTTAAGTATTGCCAGATATGTAAGCACTTTGTTCGTAATTTTAATTTTTTTTCAAATTTGTCTGGTAAAATAATAAAGTAAATAAAATATACCCATTTTACCCCGGCTACCCATTTTACCCCGGGTGACTATTCTGTGGGGAGGTAAAATTACCCAATCCTCCAAACCTTTTCCTAAGCCTTCATTAAGATTGTATGCTTTTATGCACGTTTTAAGTGCTGTAATTAAGAGTTAAGTGCTGTAATTTCGTATTATAGTAAAAACATCCAAAGTTTCTTTTGCCTCTCCTGTGAAATTTACTTTAGTGGAGATGTGTCACTTTTCTTGCGGGTGAGTGATATATTAAGCATCTCGACGAGGCAGCCGATGTGTTTTGGATGAAAATTAATTTTATCAAATGAGTTTGCTTTCGTTGACCTTTGTTCAACCAAAAGGTTGGTTGGTTGATTGATTGATTGATTGATTGGAGTTTTATGGCACAAAGTCCCATTTGGGACATGCTGCGCCAAGACAAAGTCAAAATATAAAAAATAATTATGAGAAAACTAATTAAATAGAATGATATATGTATTAAAAACATGTAAAAATTGTGATTAAAAAATTTGGTAAGTTAAAAACATGTTAAAATTGTGATTAAAACATCTGGTAAGTTAAAAACAATAAATGCTAAAAAAGATGAAAGGGGCGTAAGATGTTGTCAACCAAAAGGAAGTTTGATTTGTTTCTCGAGATTTTATATTTATTATGCGTTTCCTATAAATTTTAGGTCCATTAAAAACTTTTTTTTTTAATTTCCAAAACCATCCAATATTAAGATATTTTGAGCTTTTGGAGTATATGGCTGTAGATTATTATTACATTGCAAAATTATGGTAACAATAGCAAATTATAACAACATTTTTAAATAAATTTAACTAAACTGGTAATTTAAATACATATTTTTACATGTTACCTCAACAGAATGTGTTGCAAGAAAGCAGAAACATTTTAATTTTGTAAAATTTTAGGACCTTCATGAATTTTTACTTAAAAAAATGTCAGTAATTTTTCTATATATGATTAACTAATAGTTTAATGATATATTAAATCGTATTTCCTAAGTATGTAAGTATTCATTTAAACATTTATTACAAAATTAAAAAATGACAAATTCATAAATACAGCCCAATGCAAACATTTATTAAAATTAGCGCTGCCTTTAATTTTTTTTCTCAAAACTTTGGGCGATGGAAACTAACACTGTATTCTTTTTCGGCATCACTAAGATAAAATCACCACTTACTGCATGAAAAAATATCTCGTTGAACAATATTATCATTGGTTGACAATGAAACGATTTCTTTTAGTCAAACAGCTGTTGCTAACAACGGCATTAAAATAACTCATTTTGTGCAGTTATCTTAAATTCATTTCAGGAATTTACTGAACACTGTAAAAAATTTGATCCATTTGCTGCAGCGTCACTCTACAGCCTATAAGGGCCAGTCATAAATATCGAAACAATAGGCTATCTCTTTAAATATTACCCTTAGACCCATACTTCCACTTGCAAAAATTCATAAAAAAAGGTGAATTTTATGATAAGATAAATTGCGACTCCATGGGGGGGGGGGGGGTCTAGTTGAAAAAATACAAAAGTTAAATTTTCATACGGCCCCCGTAGGTTAAAATTCCAATTAGGAAAACTTTCCTTATTCAGTCCTGAATAAGACACAAAAAGTTGCATCTTCATATCTTCAAAACTCGCAAAGTTATAGCCGTTTAAAAAATTCATCAGGTTTTAAGAGATTAGACACAAATTGAAATGTGCGCAATTAAAAAAAAAAAAAAATGTTACTTTAACAGTTCTAAGAAACGCGTAAAAAGTCTATTTTTTAAATTAGATTTTTTTTTTTTTTTTTTTTTGTGATGGTTAGCAGTATAATTTGCTAAGAAAATCACATCCTAAATACAATTTATAAAAGTTTCATGTGGTTAGTACTGGTTTAAATGGGATAATTAAAAATGGTTGTAACTTGTAGCATTATTTATAGGATTTCAATTTCTTTCCATTTAATTAAAGATGAGAATCTGATTTTAGTTTGGTTCCAAGATTTTTCTTTTTTAATAATTTTAAAACTATTAAAATATTTATTGAAAAAATAATATAACTTTAACAAAATCATATTTTCAAAAGTAAATATTTTTTCAAATTTGCCGAAACAAAACTAATGTAAAAAAATAAAAAATGACGTGTTTCAAGTTCTTTTTTTCTTTAAAAATTCTTAACATTTAATAATTTAAAGACAAGAAATAGTGTGGAAAAGTTCATTATGAAAAAAAAAAAAAAAAAAAAAAAAAAAAAAAAAAAAAAAAAAAAAAAAAACAACGAAGTGTACTGTTTAAATGTCCGTCAGTTATTTAAAAGAATACGTTTTCTAAGATGCAGTTTAAGTCTCTTTTTTTTAATTTAGATCTGACAACTTCAGGATTTTTATCGTCCTGGAGATTATGTTAAAAAATCTGTATTCTGGGTCCAGGCCGGGCCAGGACAGAGACGTTGCTTTTTTCTGAAGACTCGCCAGGCCGAGCCTAATGTACTTTTCATAAAGGAGGGGACTGCTTCCTTCTTTCTATGTGTACACTGGACGAAATTTTCAATCCCAGTCTCGACAAAACCCGTATTAAAATCACTGTCTCTGGCTGACTTAATACGTGCATAAAATAAATAAAATTTTGCTGAATCAAAATTTTTACGAAAAACACATAGATTTTAAAATCTTTATTTTCATTAAAAACTTAAAAATTCATTTTTTAAAGAATAGTATATTCAAAGGCTAAAAACTTAAATACAATAAAAGCAGTGAAAAAGTCTGCCTATTACGGAATTCTGTCTTAAACGGAAAATATGTTGATCCATGCAAAATAAATACAATATTACCTGAGAAAAAAATAAACTCCAATTACACCTCCTATGAAGGGCATCTGTCTATAACGTATTTTTTCTTTCTATGTGATTCCGTCTTAAAAGGTTTTACTGCATTATATTTTTTAAAGTCTCCAACGCATGGGATATGGATTAACGATATACAAGTGAAACATTTACATTTAGAGATTCAGAGATAATAAAGATTCATTGATAAAATAAATATATTACAGCCTTTGGCGCTTCTTTAATAATAAAAAGCATAAATATAAAATACGAAAAGCTATAAAAAGAATTTTTGGTCAGAACTCTTCCATACGAAACAATTTTTTCCCACAACGAAGTAAAAAACTATGTAGAAATTTGCGGCTGAACCGGGTTATGATTCAAACTATTTTCCAGACCGGTCCGGGTTATGAATTTAACATTTTTTCAGGCCGGGCTGAACGTTTTCCCCTATGGGTCGGTTTGGGACCTGACCTAGATATTTCGATCCATGCAGACCTCCAGTGCAGACTACCAACATATTTTGAAAACAAGTTTAAATTTAATTCAGTATGCTGCTTTGATTATGTCCAAATGAGAGGCACTGTCTTAAATCGACATTTAATAATAGATAATTTATGGACGATCCCTCACTTGCTTTGAAAATTAGCCGAAAACTCTTCGTTTACAGGCATGGTACAGTGGTGTAAGTCACGAATTTTTTAAAATTTCGGATTTTAATATCTCTGTCAGGTTTTTAGATATTTAAATGAAATTTTTTTTGTTCAATTTAGGAATGGATAAGGAATAATTTCTTAATTGGAAATTTTGCCCTACGGGAGTCGTATAAAAATTTAATTTTCGTATTTTTTCAAATAGACCCCCCTATGAAGTTGCTACTTATCTTATCAGAAATTTCACCTTTTTTATGAATTTTTGCAATTGGAAGTATGGGTCTAGGGGCAATATTTAAGGAGATAGCCTATTGTTTCATATTTATGACTCACCCTGTATAGAATCTCTTTTATAACCAATGAGAATGCTCCTTAACACCGTATCGTAACCGTTTTCTATAAAAGCGGTGGAATGAGACTGCAGCAAATGGGTCAAATTTTTAACAGTGGACTCTATCGGTTTCAAGTAATTTTAAAAATACGTATGGCTGGTAGGAATAACTTCAAGCCATTTAAAGTGTATTTATCATAAGCAGACAAAAACTCATGCCCTGTTTCTGAACAATCGAAATAAAACAGCTGTTTTCAAGTTGACTATATGCATGGATATAACTTTTTCTATAAAATGAAACAATAGAAAACCGCTAAGGAACGTTAAAAAGGAAAAAAAAATTGAAAAGTTATTAGAAGTTTAAAAATACGCATCTTTCGTAATGAAGCTCTTAATTGTATAATTATATGCTTAAGAGGTTTTATTCTTAGAACCAATTAATTATTTTTCAAAAAGACTGAAAATTTCTTCTTCACGATATGAAACTATTCACAATTACTTATATCAGAATGACAAGAAGATTTTCTAAAATCAGCATTCCAGCTTTTAGAACTTCTTGTCGAAATCAGTGCAAATATTTGAATACGATCAACGTGAAAAATAATTGAGGCTTTAAATAACATTTCATAATTTGGAGATAAAGCGTAATTAAAAAGAATATAAAACTCATACAACAATAAGTCAATAAATGTAATGCTCAAAATGGCAGATTAAAAAACATAATCAGAATACTGTTTCAAAAAGTCCGATGAAATATTCCCAACAAAGATCATCGACATTGAAAAGTCATTTAAAAATAAAAATTTTACAGAATGAAAGAAGTAGTTAAAGAACATTTGCTGTTTATAATATTTTATGTCAAAATTTTGGTAACTTAAATAGAAGTTTTTAGTTGTTGTCGTTAACAACACAAGTTTGCTTAAGGCAAAATATATGCAAAAAATTCTTAAGCATGAACAATCACAACCTAAAGTATTATTTACACAAGGGCTTATAACAGTGAAGTAAATAGCATTATCAGAAAAATTACACAACTATTTATAAGATATTTCTAATGTATACAAGCTTAAAATAAGTAAAATGGAATATTAAACTTATTTTATTCGGGAAAATTTAAAAGTTTTCCACTAGTTTCTCTTTTTTTTCTGTGACAATCCAATTTCTATCCTAGCCATGAATAAGTAGAGAATTTTTCTTGCTGTTGCTTGGTTGTTTATTAGAAAGAAAATAACGTAGTTTATTCGTGAAACTTTTTTTATGAACTACGCAAAACAAACTTAAGATAAGTGTATGTGTTTCTAAAAATGAGTATCAGAACTTAGCTTTGAGATTATTTTTTTTGTTGTTGTTGGGGGAAACAGTGAGCACATAAAATATAGTTACTCTTCAATACAAATATTTTTGCTATTTGATAATTGTTAATAATGTTACATTTTCTTAATTTCATTAAACATGTAAACTTGGATTAGTTCGATTTTGAATGCATTAAAATTTACATATGTTCCTTATGTATATGTGTGCACACTAACACATTTCCGTGTAGCTATCACGAGCATTAAGGGCAAAGAAAAAAGTTTCGAGAAATTGAAATTTGTAATAATAGATGTTCTACTTAAGGAGAATAATCTGTATATACATATAGACATACATGTATACAAGTTGAATTAAAATTAGCATACAATAGTTTTGTTCGAGAAGAAAAAAAACCTATGAACGCTGAAATAACTTTTACTCAAAGAATGAAGGGATTTACCTCCTTAAACACTACTTTATGTTCACGCTATCTACAATGGATAGGATTTCAGGGTTATCAAACTCGAAATGCATAAATACCTACTGAAAGTTATTAAGCAAAAACGCAATTTCAGCGCAAGATAAGATTTGAATTCTTCAGCTTCATTCATGCATTAATATGTGTTAGGGTGTCTAAGATAGTAGACGTAATCAGAAATAGTTCAGGATCATAAAAAAAAAAAAAATCCTCTTAAATTGATAAGCTCAAGAATAAATTTCTTTATAAAATAAAAAGATGTTCAAATATATTTTATTGGGAAAGGATATGTTTGTATGCAGAGCTCTATTTTATTTTAATACTTTAAGAGTTATTGAAAAATATCTGTCCTAAGCTTCTAGTTTCTCCCTTATTTTAAAGACTTGCATTTAAAATAGCCCAGTAAAGGGATTATATTTTTCTTTTATAAAATTCGGATGAGTACAGTTGAAATCGATCTATACACTGCTCATTAAAATAAAGGATAATTAATAAAATTAAGCTCACTC
Source organism: Maratus speculifer (assembly GCA_964019185.1). Classification (NCBI taxonomy): domain Eukaryota; kingdom Metazoa; phylum Arthropoda; class Arachnida; order Araneae; family Salticidae; genus Maratus; species Maratus speculifer. The sequence continues at coordinate 354,334,883 of OZ025293.1, forward strand.
AGTTAATTTTGCAACTAATTCCCGATGTATCAATTATTTATGTTAATTAAATATTATTTAACACAAAATTGCATTTTCGCGCATAATTTAACATCGTAAATATGCAAATTAGGCGATTTTCAACATGTTGTGCGATGGACGTACGTTGGAATACTGGTCTGTAGAGTTGCTTAAAGTGAATGAGGTGTCAGAGTGATCCGTATCCATTAGTTATGGCTCAAAGGCATCAAAGTGAAGATCAAGACTGGCAAGTAATCGGTAGAATCGAGGGAGGTCAAACACAAATGGAGGTCGCCCAAGAATTGAATATTCCTCAAAGTGTCATATAATGAGCTTCGAGCAGTTTTGTAAGTGCTTGATACGTTGGATAGACAGCCTGGTAGAGGAAGAGCAGATGCAACAACTGCGTCCGAAAACAGCTTTCTGTCATTTTCGGCACGAAGAAAACATCAAGCGACTTTTCGAAATAATTACAAATTTTTAGGCTGCCACAAGAACTCGAATTAGCCGTTCTACTGATGCACGAGGCTTAACAAGGATGGATTGTATGCTAGAAGACCAACAGTTCATTGCCCATTCACTCCAAGTTACAAAAGAGCCTGTTTAATTTGTTACCATCGTCATGTTCAATAGTGAAATTGCTGAAAAAAGTGATTTTTTTAGTACATTTATAATCTGGAATTTAACGTTCCTATCTATAACGACTGTTGAGATATAGCAAGATGTTCAAAAATTTTCGACCCCCTATTTAACTCTCTTAGAGGGGGAATTTAAAAAAATCCCGTCTTGTATGCGAATGGGGGATGGCCAATATCCTTAACGACTCCACTCGAATTTCTAAAGTCTTCAAACAGATATTATTTTTTAACAGTTATAAACTGAAAGCTTCTTTAATTGTGAATATTTTGACAGTTTATTTATACGATAATTATATCGAGAGATATTGGAAATTTTGTTAATAGATCCAACGCAATTACTCATACAAATGAAAACTGTTTTTTCTCCATGTTCATATTTTTATAACTTGCTTGTTCGATAAATACCGGACGTTTGAATTTTTTTTTTTAACTTATTTTCCATGGTGTATTTATTATTTTTGCGCATGGATTTAACATTCAAGTTAATAGTTATTTTTTTTTAAATAACTAAATTGACAGTTTGTTGAATTTCCTTCATTTTTTAATACATGAGAGAAAATAAAGAATATTGAAATGTGAAATACCATATTTCTAAAAATCAGTGCTCACTTTTATGTAGTACATTCAAAGTGAATGTTGAAAAAAATCGAAGCAAAAGTATTATTTATAAAAGCAATAGTTATTTTTAAAAAGTTTTTTTTTTTAATTTTAAAACGTTAGTAAAATAGGCTGTTCTGCAAAATATTTTTTAATCTTATTTAATTTTTGTTATTAAGTATTGTGCCAACACATATTACAGTATTGTGCAAAATTGTAAGAAAAGTTTCAAAAAAGGTACTGTGTCCCCTTAACCCATTAATGCCTAACGTCCCATTTTTGGGACAGTTTTAAAAATTCAAGTAAACGCAATTCACACCAGTAAAAAAGAAGTATAAATAAATACTTTCTTTCTCGAGACAAAGATCTCGATAAATTAAGATAAAAGTTATTCCTGCTTTAAAAGTGATGGGAAAATGCAAAATTTGAATTTTAACGAAGAAAATAATTCAAGGCAGTAATGGGTTAAGAGCCAACAATACTGACTGAAAAAGGCCCGAATGATAATGCTAAGTCTATGGAGGGGTTCTTTTGAAATATCTCGCTCAAATTTTAATATTTTTACATGATTTTTTTTGCATAGGATAGCTTAAGACTGTCTACAACCGGGTTTTTACCTTTTCGATTTTGGTTATATATTTTTTATATTATGATAGTTTCAATTTCAGAACCGGTTCAAACCGGTTTTGAAAGTTAAAGTTTTTTAATCTGAGACCAAAATTGAAAGAGTAAAAACTAGCCCGGTTGTAGATCGTCCTCAGCTATCGTATGCAAAACAAATCATGTAAAAATATCAAAATTTGAGCGAGATATTTGAAAAGAACGCTCCCCCATAGACTTAACATTATCATCCGGGTCTTTTTTAGTCAGTAGTGTGGGCTCTTAGGCGCTGAGCACTTCCATTGAGAAAATGTTGAAATGAGTAAATGACAGCAGAATCTACATACAAATTTGAAATTAAGAAAAAGTTATTTTCCCCCCATGCATAATAAATGGAAAAAATACACCATAATTCTGGTATCATTGTGGCATCTGTGAACAAAGTTGGGTGTTCCATTATATGGAACGCTGAGCCACAAAGGGTTAAAGGGGGCAGGATTTTCGACACAGACTGTATTTCGAATGCTGGAGACGTTCCCTCAGCACTACTAATCCTTGATTAAGTCGTTTCAATATTTATTACTTATTCTGTCACGTTTTCTTGATTTTTAAAATAGAATTAGTTTTAAAATAGTTTGAAATATACTTAAAAACGGAGTTAAAACTTAATAAGTTAGCTGAGTTTTACGAAAATCTATATAGTTCTTATACTTGTCAATCCTCAAATTGTCCTTCCATAAAATGTGGTTTAAAACACGCTTTAAAATTTGAAAAATTCTTATATAATTTTTTTTAATTTAATTTTGTGTTTCTACGTTCAACTAGTTTGACTTTTTTCCTAAGATTATGAGATTTTACGACAGGGGTCATAAAATATTTGCCAGCTCAATTGAAAGTTTCGTTTGGGAGTTCTTGTATTCACAGACACACAAATTATTACATGCATACAAATTTCCTTTCGCTATATATGTTCTTAAATAAATATTAAAAAAAAGGTTAGCAAAATCGATCCCCTCTCTAAAACGCCGAAAGAAGAAAAAAAAAATAACCTACCATGTACCACATCTTGGGACATACTTAAAAACGCTATAATTTTCATAATGTGCTATGAATTAGGCTAATATGATCGATGTAACCGATCTAGAACAGTCCAAAGAATACGATAACATTTATTTTGTTTATGTCTGATGGCTGCCATTTGACCAAAAAAATTTGAATGCTTTTTCGGAAACTACAACAAAATTCCCATCAAGCTATTAAGACAAAACTTACTTTTATTATTTTTAACGAGTATACTTCAAAATATTAATATAAAGGAAGTTGGAGAGTGCTAAGCAGATAAAATTAATTATTTTAAGCTCATTTAATTGAAAAATATAGCGATACAATACTTAAAAACCCCAAATCGCGTATATAGGGTACACGCCATAAAATATCGAATTTTAGTTGAAATTTTGAAATTTAATTTTGTTTTACTATTCTTCCGATTATTACACCAATATATAGATTTCAAATATATATATATATATATTTTAAATAGAAAAAAAATCACTAAGTGAAGAGCTTGTCATGAAAAATCTTGTCATGGAAACAGTAATAAAATACATTTGTAATATTTTGAAAACATTATTAAATTAAATAAATCCTTTGCGATATCATTTGTTTAGATATTAGCTGAAAACATTCTTTTATTAAGACATCTTTAGATCCCATTGTAATAAAATTTCCTCCTTATGCCAGATTTTCTTAACATTTCCGTTTAGAGTTTGATTAAAAGAAGTGATTTGTTTCCCCAGCTAAAATCTCTTTCGGTCTTTTTTTTTGTCCATTATTCAATTTACATCACGACATCACGCGATTAATATATTTTTCTTATTTACTTATTAGATTCGAAGAATAACAAGCCAAAAGAATATTTTGATAGAATGATTAATGACGGCATTTATATTTTCATATACTGTTTCCGTTTTGAAACATTGATTTGATACAGATTTCCGATTTGTCACAACAGAAAAATACGCATTCATATTTCGAAAATTAATTATTTGTGGCTATGTAATTTCCTGGAGAATCATTCTTTCTTAGTATATGACACTAAAATATTTCAGAAATTTGAAGGAAGGTGAACAAGCGAATTATAATTAGATTTATTAGATAATTTATTTTATTTAGTTTTATCTGGTGAACAAGCGAATTACAATAAGATTTATTGCATAATTTTAGTTTTAACTGTCATTTTCCTTTAATACTGCATTTTTAAATAGCCTAATTTTCTTTCAGAAAAAAAAAATGTTATGTAGTGAAAACAATTGAAACTATTCATTTAATAATTTTTGTTTGAAAATTTGCAGAATAATACACATACAGACAGAGAGGAAGAGCGAGTGGAGGAAGGGAGAGAGAGAGAGAGAGAGGGGGGGGGGGGCTGGAGATAGACTGAAAAAAAAAAAGCTTTTGAAATAACTTGCAAAACTAAAAAAATAAGGTCTACAAGCAAAATACATTACGACGCTGCTAAACAGAATCTCTTTTCGGGGCATTGTCACAGTTGCATTTTCACCTTTGAAAAGTAAAGTTTTATTTGACAAAATATTAAATATCATCGTTAAAATTTATACTCCTAAGCAGAAATTTTTAAGTAATTTATTTGAACGGGTTGAACACCTCAGAATAATTCTGCATAATTATATGAAAGATATCAAATATTTATTCCATTAATCACATTTACACTCTACAATATCTGGAAACGAGTAGCGAATCTTATTAGGGGTGGAAGGGGGGGGGAAGGGGAAAGACTTTACAGATAAGTTCTCTTTATATTTTAAACAGTTTTAAATCTTTATTCGAAAGGATTGTATACCAGTAGTTCTATTATTTGTAAAAAATGCATATAAAAAATCTTAAAAAATAATTTATCCTTAAAACCAGAGATAAATTGAGCTTGTAATCATTTAACATTCTTCCACTATATCAAAGAGGAGAAATATGTTTAATAGGTACAAAATCAATGGAGTAATTAGATGGGCGATTAATTTCTCGGGACCTAATTGAAGACCCCGTACCATGCAGTTGATTACTTTTGAAGGCTTGAGGGACCGCTAGAAAGATGCTTACTTTGAACTTTACACCTATGTTCAATATACACACTATTTAACCGTCAATATTACGTCAATACTGAACAATAAAAATTTATTAACTGAAGTAATTAATTCCATGTTCCTTGTAATTTTAAACACAGTGTTGTTATTTAACTAATATGAAACTGCAAATAAAGTATACGTTTGGTTGCACTGCTTTAAATGCAGTGGTGTAATCTTAAAAGTAGGATGTACTCTAAAGCGAAATGATGTGTATTCATAAGGTCGCTCAAAAAATCGCCATCTTGTAGCCCAGCTCAGCATTAGTCTACCGCCATAACTGGGATTGCCATATTTAAGAAAACCTGTCACTTTCGCTCGCTGTCTGCCATTGTGATAATTCGTTTTAAGTCTCATTGAATTAATAAATGGAGGGAATGATTCAGCCTGTATTAATGGAGCTGTACTGTATTCTATAGATAGAGAGTATACGCAAGAGAATATACGTTATAGCAACGAAGGATATAGAGTTTCGTTTAAAATCCAGAAGTTGCTCTGTGTATACCACCTTATATATTCCGCTACATTTTGATGACAATGGTAACATTTTAGCAGTTATTATCCTCCTCAGTCCTGATGTTGCCTGTAGAAGATACTACAGAACACCTTTTAAATTAATTTTAATCCTTGTAGAATTGTTAAAATTACTTCTAGACCTTTTTAATAAATGCGTGTATATTATAAGCATCGATATATAGACTTCTGCATATTTAGAGATGTTTTATAATTAAATTTTAAACTAGATTTAGTGGTCTCTCGTAAAATTTGCCTCAGAACTGATGAGGTTATAGCACATATTGTCGTCACTTAAATCAACAATACATCTTTTTTTACATCAGTGATGTTAAAACTGTTCTGAAACATTGGCTTTATTCAAATGTTGCAGTTAATATATTGAAAAGGTGAAACTCAACACGATTATAATTATAAAATGACAATGTTCTTTTTTTTCCAAGTAAAAGGGAAGTAATGGCGAGTGCTTTTTATGAGAAATAAAATAAAGGAGATGTTTGGAATTTATGTAATCTATAAATTAAGCAATAGAACTGGAGTCAAAATATGAGTTACCACTCGATTCTTTCAAGACTTAAGTTCAAAGAAAGGATATAAGACAAAACAATGGACGCCTCCGTTACAATAGAAATATAAAGAGAATATAACAAATCAGCAATAAATAGGATAAAAAAAAAAAGATTTTTCCGTGATCATAGATATATTTCCTTGGTGTCTTTGTCATAAGCGAAATTTTCATTTATAATCCCGATCATTAACCTCGCATGCGTCGTTGATTTGATTTAATGTAGAATTGTGTTAATACTACTGTAAAATATTGTATATTAGTTTCTGTATAGAACAAAAGACGTACATTGTAAAAGGCGACGTATTTCACCGGGAACCTAGTATTAGCTTATATAGGCATTAGCTGATATATCAAGAGGTATAGAACTTCTGATGATTGAAATGTTAGATATGATTAAATTTACTTCCTATATCAAGTAAAATGAAAAAATAAAAAATCGACTTTTACAGCATTTTGATACGAAAAATAATATAAGAACACTAGTAATTTTTTTAATTGGGAGATTTGAAAAAAAAAAGCGAAAACCCTGAAAAATAAAATGCTCGAAATTATCTTTTGCACGTAGCACATAGCGGTTTGTACCTTATAAAAAGATGAATGACCATTTGTGCAAGAATATTACGTATATTAATAAATATAAAAGTTTCTTTAACAAATTAAAGAATTTTACAGGTCTTATTTATAACATGCAAGTTTTCAAAGTTGAATTTGGCATTCCGTCTTATTAAAAGTGAATTGACAGTATTATTCAAGGAGGATAAAACTATATACTGAATGCAAATAAATAGTTATTTTTCAACATGAAATTTAACTTAGAAATAAAGTTAGAGGTTATTCATACTATTCTAATTAAATATAGAGTAAAAGTGCGTCGGATTAGGTTCGGGTTTATGACTTCAAATAGAATTCTGGTTGGTATAACCCGATGCGTGCAGTACTGATGTGTATAACAATAAGGATTTTCGCAAAAACACTGCGAAAGAAATAAAAGCAATCCTTTAAAATTTGTTTTATGTGTTACTCGATTTAAAAGCTTTGGCAAAAGCTAAATTATAAATTGATCCTTCGCCAAGAAATAAATATATAAAAGAACAATAAATGTTAAATTTTGCAAACAAAAATACAGTTTCACTTCGAATTGACAGTTTATTTTTTTAACTATTACGTTTCTTTATTTCTTGATGGAAGATCAATTTATATTGTGACAAAACTATTAAGGATTATTGAAATCCCATCAGAACTTCCTAAGAAAATTAATTTCACAACTGTTGCTGCTCTTTAATGAAAAAAAGTGAAAAAAAAATTAGAACATTTATGCAAATAAATCAAATGCTGTATTTCTTACTATTTTTAAAGACATTTATGCAAGCATGTTCCTGATAAGCACCAAAATGAGCTCATAAAATTAAATGCTACAAGCAGGGAGACTAGCTAAATTTTCTAATCGACAATGGCACATATCTTCGTAATTTAAATCATGACGCAAGGAGTTAAAATATTTTTGGCTTTGATTTTATGTTGCTTCTTATTTAATCGTTTCTGATAATCGTTTAAATTAAATGTTCACGCACAGTTATGCAACTTCCTGATAACATTTCATCAAACCGTTTTAATGTACATTAATAAGGATGTAAATAAAAAAAAAAAATGCATGTTAGTTGAAATGATTAAAGGGGGAATCTTTCTAAATTGAAAAATTATGCAAAATGAGGAACTCATCGTAAAATTTGAAATGAGAAGTAATTAACTATGGATGGCAAGATTTTTTTGTAAATTGAAAAGCTATGGAATATAAAATAAAAGATTACATCGAAAATGTTTAATTGAATTCTAAAGGGCTAAATGGTATTTAGAAGGAAATACTTTAAATTAAAAAATATGCAACTTTAAGAAAAGAATTGTTGTGCGTCTCTTAATATTCAAGGTATTATCGTATACAAATAACGTTTAGAATATTAAACGATCATACTACTTTGAATTGATTATACAGTTTGTATTTGTTTAACCCCTTGGGGACGAGCGACACGTATACGTGCCACAAATAGGCTTAAGAATTCTTGTTTATCATCACCAGTAAAATTATACTGTAAAATTGGCCTTTATTTTTTCCATGTTTTAATAATGTAGTAATTTGTATTAAATTTAATGATTTTATATATACACTAACTCAAAATAAAGGGCACAAAATGTTTCAATTTTGATGTTTTGCTTTCTGCTTTAAAGGAAAAAAAATACATACAAGCCCGAAAATATTTGCATTGTTTATAATGCATAAATTCCTAAGAGAAATCTCATTTCGTTAAAGACCAACATCATGATACACGTGTAAATTTACTTTTCAACTTTTCTCGGTACATAAGATACATTTTTGCATGTTTAAGTATATATATATATATATATATATATATATATATAGTAAAAATATATTAAAAAAGTGTTGAAAACTGAGATTTATATAGATATTAGTTTTTAGAATAACCTATGGAAATATATAATTTTTCAGAATATATATTACAGGAAAATATTTTTTTCTTCTATGGTTTTCTGAATGATTCTTCTGATTTTTTTTTTAATCCACTTTCCGGGGGAAAAATAAAGAAAGTTACATATGTTTTTAATCTGCATATAAAATTATCGGCAGCAGTTTTAGAAAAAGTACCGAAGTAAATAATAAAAAAGAGGGAAGTAAAAATTAAAGTCATACAAAAAAGTATTAGCAAATATTTTATAATTATATAAAAGCTACATTGATTTAAAATGAGAAAGTATTGATTAAATGATTTTAAGCATGTTTTATCTGCTTAATTCCTACTTTTTAAGTATTATCTGTACTCAAATTATTTAATGCAAGTTAATTCGTTACAGAAAAGTATATATAAATTATACATGCATAGAGTACATCAAGCTAAAGATTCTCTATATATTTATCAACAAGCATGAGAAACTAACAGTATGACGTAACTATCTTATGAAATCAGTCGCTTTATCAAAGCAAATTCAGGTGACATAATTGCGATTCAATTAAAAGATGTTTACTGCAATTCAGATAAAACACGGGTTGCCACGTTTGGCGGAAAATCTTTCACTTCGAATAACGCGACATTTTTTATATTAGGCAAAGCTAAAGGAAGGCTTTTCCTTTTTCAAAAATGAACAAACAAAAGACTATTAGAAACATTAGATACACTTACCGGATTTCTTTTTTGTCGAGTTAGAAGATGATCTAATCCTACTGGTAATTTTCCACCAAGAGGTAGAAGCTGGTTTTTCCTTTTTACCGGCATTTTCGGAACTCATTTTGATGTCTTTTACATAAATGTTTTTGTTCCTGTTAGCAGAAAGCTAGGTAATACTCGCAAATAAGGCTTAACGATAAGATTGCTTGGCTTCCGCTCTCTTGTTTCGGGGTCAAAGTTCAATATTTGGCGAGAGATACCACGCTAGCATTTTTCATTGCCTAATCATGCTTAGGTCATATGTGTTGCCTTTTTTTTATTATTTGTTCTTCATAAACGAAAGAGAACTTTTTTTTTTTTTTTTTTTTAAAAAGCCACTTTCATAAACAGAAGAAAGAGGTCGTTCTATCTCACCTTTGTGCGATAAGATGAACTTATTTTTACCTGCTATTCTGATAGCCATATTTTTCAGAGATAATTAATATATACATAACGGTTGCAAATCGCTTGCATTAGCATTTTTAGAGTGACGAGGATTGTTTAAAATAATTTCTTTTCCCTGTAAAGTTTAGTTTTTAGGAAAATCAACCCTTGTATTGACAAATTAGTTTTAAATAGTGTGTTAAAAGAATTCTATATCAATGAATTGAAAACGTCAATGAAAGAAGGTATTTTTACGTATTATTGAAAAACTATTTATAGATGATGGCGTTATGTAATACCACTAGGTAAAACTAATATACTAAGATTTCAACCATTCCTTTATATAAATTTAATTATTAAATTATAAAGTATAAGTTTTTCTGAGCGGTTTTAGCACAACTACTTGAAGATATGTTTCGGAAAAAAAAGCAAAAAAAATTTCACTGAAATTTTTTCGTAATTTTAATTTTGTTTCATAAAAGGTTAACTATAAATTACGTCGGGCAAATTCCGTTTCTTAGCCCCTCGCTCATCTTAGGTCACAGTTGAGTAAACCCTGAACCTGTTGTGATGTAATATTTTTTGCAACGAATAATTAACTATATGCATGCCAAAAAAGTTGCGTACAATCTATTTCCTCCTAATATAAATACTATTAAACCAGCAAGATCTTATTTACTTTAATTTCAAGCTATTGAAATTTAAAAGTGAGGAATAATACATCATTACTCCTGAATAATGCAAAAAAAAAAAAAAAAAAAAAAATAATAATAATAATAAAAAGGAAATTTAATGTACTGCTACAAAACCCCACCAATCTATCATTTTCATATTTTAGATGTGAAACAAGAGCATCTTTACCGAAGGTAACGGAAAAGATAGGCTGCCGCGGTATTATTAGACTTAGACCGCTAGATTTACATGAAGCTCTTTTTGGGCACCTTCATTGCTGTATTTGAGCATCCCGTGACCAAGGTAGTCTTAAAAAAAGGAACACGTATAACGCGGCGCGTTTATAGACATCCCTTCCTCTTGAAATATCAATTAATAAATAATCCCTAACATCTTCTATTCGTATTTCAATTAAATATTAAGTAGAAAAATAGTGGATCGGTTATGCTTGTTTTATTTTAATAATTATGATTACTCATATGGTAGATATAGTTACAGGAACTCTTTAAAAGCACATATCCAGAAACTGTGGAAAGAAAATCCCATGTCAGTTTAGCGAGATAAGAGTATCTTACTTCACCTGTTGTCTTGATAAACAGTTTTTCGAGACAACCAAAATAGATTAAATTGTTTTTATATACCGGTGAATTTGCTGCTTCTCCCTCTCCCATAAAATAAAATTTAGTCATGTTAATTATTTTTCTAGGCAACAAAATAAAAAATATTTAATTTTTAAATATTGTAACTGTCAACTCTAGATATACCACCCCTCCCCACCCAAATATTGTATATGTATTTTAAACCAGAAAATTTATTTCATGAAACAGTATATCTTGCTTCAGTGTAGTTCTAATTTCATTTGGTAAGCGAAAAATCTAGCTTAAAATAAGTTTTTTTTAACTTGAAAAATAAAACGGCAGTTACCAGCTAAAAAATTTATAAAATACCCTTTTTTTTTAAATCAACATATTTACGTACTAAACAGAAAACGAGCAGTCATTTTCATTTAACATTTTAAATATATACCTTTAGAGTGCACTTACAGATAAAAGGAAATGTCGAATGTCAAATCTAACTTTCACTCAGATGTAACGCATTTAAAACTATTAAGATAAAAGGAAAAAAGATTATTTTGGTGCAATCATCACTAAAACGATATTATGATTTCATTTCTTTGAAAAGTAGAAAATTGAGAACATTTTTACCAAATTTGGTATATGAAATAACTCTCTTAATGCCCGGCTTTACCATAACTGTCAACTTCTGCAATTTTTTTAAATAATATTAATAAAAACATCTGAAACAGAAATATATGCTGAATTTTATTAAATAAACGCAGCACACGTTTTATTATGTACTTTCTTTGTTCAAAGCATGTTTATACGATTAAAAAAAATGTAGAAGTTGGCAACGATGGCTTATTATAAAATCCTTATAAATAACTCATGACATATTAAAAATAGTACATATGAGAACTTGAGTTACTAAACCCGCCTTACCCACAATATAAGTAAACTTATTTTCTCTATCTATTATATTTGAGAAACCGGCACCTAAACAATTTGCAAGGAAAAAAAAGTAAATAAAAACAAGTTTTAACCTATATTTTGGTATTGTAAAATCTTGGCTTACAATGAAAGTCAATGGACACAGATGTTTTTCGCGATTTCCCGAAATTTGATTTTTTGGATAACCCATGTCCTCATATGTTAAGTTCATGCATAAATTAGACACACAGAGAGGACAAGGGGGTGGGGATCGAAAAAAAAAAAGCAAGGCAGAATCATCTTATGACATGGGGAAGGTGTGGTTTAACACATACATCGCATCTAAAATATGAAACAATTAACGATGCATTAGTTGCAAGCATCATAACAAAGTTCATAAAAATATGTAATTTTGTTCAGTAAATATTAGATATACTTTTCTTTTGAATTTAAAAAACTTGAATAAAAAGGGACAAGATTTTGACTGCATTAAGTATTTATTTCAATTATTAGCTCTAGCTCCTTTATCCAAATAATTACAAAAGTATGCCGTCACAACAGAGGAGGGCCTATCACAAGAGTATGAAAACCTGCTGTAGGGCAATGGAGGGGTTAAAAACATACCCTTGTGAAATATGTGTGATGTTAATGGATGATCCCTAAAACCCTATAAATAGTTACAAAGATAATTGTTGTATTTAAAGAGTAACACGAGAATTTTTAACATGTTTTTTCAAAAATATTTTCACAAATATTTATCGAAGCTTATGTCCCTATTATGACTTGAAAGATTTGTACTTGATTATGATGACTCGAATATTGAAAGACTTTGAATTGAAAATTACTTAAATTTTGATGTCTCAAATTTTGACAGCCTACCGTAGCATTGGTATTAACAGTAATACAGGATATTCCTTCTTATAATTGAGTAACAGCTGATTCTTAAACTGTTAGTTTAAAAAAGGAATAGAGTTCCAATTGCAGCAATGTTTCAAAAAATTTTCGCCATATATTCTCAGTTACGTCGAAATTGTTTAAATTTTACACTGTACTTGCGCCGTATAAAGCTATGTTTAAAAAATTTTCTCCGTGATCTAACAGATGAAGCAGTAAAAATTCCATCTTTATACGACCAAAACTTACCGAGTTATCATAGCTTGATTTTTATATATTTCCAGAGTTTTATGCAACTAAAAACATTTCCTTTTTAGTGTTTAAAAAAATGAAAAATTATAAAATTCAAATTAATACTCTGTACATTTTCAGGGTGGCGAGTTGTCAGGGAAAACGTAGTGAAAAAAGGTGTTAAATACCAGTATTTCGTTTAAAAGAAACTCTCCTTCTTAAATCCCTTTATATTATTTGAAGTATTTTCTATAAGAAAATACTGGTACTTTCCTTTTTATGATTGCGTTTTCCCTGACCACCCGCCACCCCGATTTAGTCTTAGAAGAATAGGAGTTTTACTTGTTAAAGCTTCGATAAAATTTTACCAAATATCACTTATAGGACCACTTATAGGAAGGAAAACTGAAATTTCGTGCTTAAAAAATAGTATTTGATGTAGATAATTTTGATAATAATGAGTAACGTTTGAAATATTTTCTAAATTAGAACTAAACTCTGAAACTAACGGTTAAAGAATTTATTATTGTAGATTTGTTATTGTGACCGCGCAACATTGACATCTAATTATTCATTTATTATTATACTCTTTGCCTATGCAATCAAGTGTGTTGTGACTCATTTTATGTTATTTTGTAAAAGAATAACTGATGAAACTAATGTAATACAATATTAAAAATTGACATTCAAAAGAAAATTATATGAAATACAAAATATTTTGAAAAATATTCTAATATCGCTGTCTTACACCGGTCACAAAAGACTGATCGCACCCAGTAAATGTAAAATTTATAAAAGTATAAATATCCGACACGTTCTTCAAAGATTGTAAAAGATCTTACACGAAATACGAGGCGTTCATAACTGAAGTGGATCCAGTTCGTTTTTCACTCTTTCGAGATACACCGAGTAAAAGTTTCTCGTCGATTGTGATTTTTATACACTACTGCTATTTATCAATAACCATCACTACTATAGACTTGATCCAAATACATGCTGAAAAGCTAGAATTTAAGAGTCATTCCATTTAACAATCACCCATAATAAAGGGACCTGTGATTAAATGGTGAACAGATTTTTCTGAATTTTTGTTTTTCAGTGAGATGACTACTTTCAGTGAGATTTTCTATGAGATCTTTTCCAGAAATATTTTCTAGAGGTATGTTTGTTTATATATTTTTTTTCCAGCACCATTCCAAGTCGTTGTGCCTAATCAGTTCAGAATCTGGAAATAATCCATTTGATCTTGTAGCAATATATGACCCACAAAGCACAGTTATTTGATAACTTGCATAAGGAATATTTATCCATGTTTAAAATAACTTTTACAGACAGTTTTACTTTTAAACAGACAGTATACTACAAAACTGAAGTAGCTCATGATTATCTGGTTTAGATACTTCTTTTCACTTTATTAAACACCAATTCACTTTTCTCGTCTCATCACTTCACTGTCTCTAACAAAAACATATTTAAAATATTTATTGTTATAGATAAATAGTGCAATTGATGTTAGAATAAAAAAATATATGCACTTCTTTCCATTTCATTAAAGATCAATTCACTTTTCTCTTCTCTTCACTTCATTGTCTATAGCGAATTTTTTTTTTAAAATATTCATTATTATACAATAAATAACAATTGATGTTAGAATAATAAAACATATGCATTTCAAAAATAATTGAAGTGTTTTTGTTCTTGGCAGTGAATGAATGCTATGGCTGTGGGGAGCATATTTCCTAAGTGCGATTTCCATTACCCTATGAAAACTGCTTTAGTACCCATTATTATGTTTGGTGATTTTGAAAGATTAATAGTTATCTTACAGGCTTCTGACTTTAATGCATGTCAGGTATACCTCACTTAAAATAGGCAAAAATACATTTTTTTGGAAGTTTGGCATAAAAATTTGGAATGCATTAAAGTCTGCTGATGGAAGATGATACTTTTCTGTGTTATTTCACCATAGGGAAGCATACAGTAGTTAAAATAATGGGATGATTTTAATGCAAATGTCAAAACTTTAGAGAAATTTCGAAAACAAAAATCATCTTTTGAAGTCCCTACTGCATTACACATATCCTATAATTTTTATTCTTGAATAGCAAAGGACGAACCTTATATAATACAACCATGTAATTTGTTTTATGGGATAACGTCAATGCAGACTATGAGAAATACTATGCTAAACACAAAATTTGAATTTTTCGAGCGGGGCACTGACCATTCGAACCTTCACCAAATTAAAACCAATGCTCCCACAGCATTAATATTTTGGATTTCCTTCTTTCTAATAATCATCTCAATGAGAAAAGAAAATCACAAAAATTTGTTTATTATTTAAACACAGCCTGGGTGATTCTTATATGGAATGACTCTTAACCCTTTCCGGCACGGATAAATTCTGTTAGAAAAATGAAAAATTGTCGAATGTCACCGGAATTTACAAACGACTTTTTTTTAAATTAAGAATCCCTTAATTTAAACTTTCATTATAAAAGTAAAATTTTATTAAAATATTACTGGTGCCGTTTGCGAGTTTGGTATTAAAATTAGGTATCCCTGACTGGGCACAGTGTGCCTGAAAGGGTTAAAACGACAATGCCTTTGAAACCATCTCTTCAATTTTGAATAGTACTGTAATAATATGTGGTGGCACACAGGGTTGGATTTCTTCCGGAAGAAACCTGTTTCTTCCACTGGAAAAAAACCGGAAGAAACTGGAAGAAATGGAAGAAACCACTAGAAGCCAAAACAAATGCTCAAAGTTAAAGCATATTAACTATGTAAAAGAATTAAAGTATAATTACAAGAAATCTAAATTGGAAAATTTAATTATTATTAAAAATATTACTTTTGCAAAGATAAGTCATTTTTTTTATAACAAACTTCAGGTGACATTTTCAGGTGATGGATTTTTATTACTCTAGAGGTAGAGGGATGGTTTTTTTCATTAATTGCTCCATTTATAAAAAAAGAAACTACCAACAAATTGTTTATTTTTCTAAAAAATATATTATTTTCATATAAAAGTGCATTATTTTAAACTGTACAACACAGTAAACAAGTAAATTTGTAATTTTTTATATTTTTCATCTAGCATGAATATCTCAATGAGGATTTTAAAAGATTAGTGTTCTAAAAATATCTATGGGTATGTCAAAATGCTTTTAAACTATCCTGAAGACTTGAAAAAAAAAATCTTCATTTTTTGCTTTCATCCAATTTAAGTTAAGAAATTGAATTCAGCATCCTACTGCTAAAAAACTCTTTTGCTATAATTGTTGCATTTTACTAAGAAAAATAAAGATTTTAATGATTTTCTTTTAATACTAAGGATAGACCGAAACAGGTTTTTAAGGCCAAAACCGAATTTAGGTGACTTTCCCACTTTTTGGC
The DNA here is from genome assembly GCA_964019185.1 of Maratus speculifer. NCBI lineage: Eukaryota > Metazoa > Arthropoda > Arachnida > Araneae > Salticidae > Maratus > Maratus speculifer. The sequence continues at coordinate 354,351,218 of OZ025293.1, forward strand.
TGAAAATGATAACATCCAAAAAAAAATTTTAAGTAATTAAATTGAATGTTTTAAAGTAATTAATACATACATAAATATACATAATTGTAAATCAATTATAAGTATAGTATTTATTAATTATGTACAACTGTTAATAATCAAAAAACTTTATTTTCATATACAATAATGCGTAATTAATTCATCCATGACACAGATTTCCTAATTACACGAATTTCATTTAATTAAAAAATATTTTAGTTTTAGGTATACACACCTTGATTTTTCATCTATAATGATTTTTGTAAATGACCATTTGTTATTCTAGAACTTTCTCAAAGAATATTTGAAATCTAATGTAGTTTAATCTAAAAATTTTCCATGAGATGATTGATAATTCATGATTGATAATTCATGACTGATAATTATAAACAATGAAGTTCATTGCAATACATTCATTTGAGCCGATACAGTTCAAATCAGTGACTAATGTTGAAAATTTTCGAAGGAAGAAACAAGATTTTTGGAATACTGAGTGTTTCGGTCTGGCCTAATTTTCGCCCACATTTTTGGCAAAACTCTAATTTTGGGCCAAAAACGAAACTGTATTTTTGGTTGATCTCTATTTAATACAGTAATTATTATACATTACTTACATTAATAAAACTGATGTAAATTAAAATCTTTTATTTAAATGGATTTCATTCTGCCATTAGTCGAGAATCTCTGCTATTTACTACTAGTTTCAGAAATTTAAATAAAAAAATATGTTGTTTAAATTGAAATTTATAACATTTAATTGATTTTATGTATTTTCGATTAAAAAAATTTTCATTTAGCTAATGCTCGAAGATCTCTAGTAAGTGTTGTGTGTGATCTTGGCTAAAAAGCTGATGTAATTGTTAATTTAGCATATATACTTAATTAATTTGTTTTGGTCAAGTGAAATTAATTTATATAAGATTATAAGAAGGAGATATTTATTATATCTTACAAAATAGAAAATTTATGGTAAATTCTTAAAGAAAAACAGTTTCTTCCATTTCTTCCACTTGGAAGAAACCTATTTCTCGCGGCCGGTTTTTTCCACGGTTTTTTCCACTGCGGAAGAAACTTGAAAACCCTGGTGGCACAATACTTAATTCTGAAAGTTAAATAAAATAAAAAGTCTTGTAGAACAACTATTTTACTAAAATTGATTTTTTTTAAAATTAACTTTTTAAAAATTTTTACAACTTTTATGAGTATTCTTGCTTCAAATTACCTTTTTTTCCATATTCATTAGGAATATACTATATTAAAACTATGCATGGATTGTTAGATGTATGGGATTTTACATTTGATATTTTTTTCTATCGTGTACATTAAAAAATGAAGGAAATTCAACAAACACTCAATTTAAAAATACTTTTTAAAAAATAGCTATAAACTGGAATGTTAAATGCATGCACAAAAATATTAAATACACCATAAAGATATAAAAAAAACTTCGAGCAAGCAAATTATACAAATATGAAGGGGGTGAAAAATCAGTTTAATGTTTTCATTTGCATAAGTAATTGCGCTGGATCTATTAACAAAATCTACAATATCTCGCGATATATTTGCCGTATAGGTAAAAATTAAATGTCAAAATATTCACGACTAAGTAAGCTTTCAGTTAATATGAAAAAAAATATCGATATTTTGACCAATTTCAAGGTGAATTTAGCTCAAGAGAGCTTTATTCACTACAGTCTTAAATGCCTCATATGCTAAATAAAAATATTCATATACATTATTAACATCCGGTCGCCTGGGAAATACTCAAGACAAGATAGCGAGCTTTCTATCATCTGAACAAGAGATAAGTAGGAATTAGCCTTTTAGCTTTATCTCCCAAAGTTTTAGAAATCAATTTCAAGACATTTTATCATTAAAAGTTATTGAAGGGTGCAAAGAAAATCATTCTGAATATCAGCTGTTAGCTAGCTTCTTTATCCTATAATCAGATCTTACCGAATAATTTTGTTTCCTTTATCTAATCAGTCAGCTTCTTTTAAAGAATCTTGCATACACAAATAACGAAGTGTTTAAATTGTCTTATGTTTCATGAACCAGTTTATTTTTATTATCTAATTGAAGATGGTGATTACAAACAAAGGTACTATTTGGCTTACAAAATTGTTTGTTTGTTTGTTTGTTTGTTTGTATGTCGGCCAATTATCTACGCTGTGGGATATAGGCCCTAAGGGGTGGGGTGCCCTCCGTGGGGATCTTTCTAAGGGAACCTAACCCGTATTTACGCAAGGTTCGAAGAAAACCACGGAAAACTCCGAACGGTTAGGCCGACGGTCGCGATTGGGTTCGAACCCAGCACCTACCGTCTACCAGTTTGAGGTCAGAACCTCTCTTGGTTTACAAAAAGTAAGCCACGAACGAAAACCGGCAAAGGTGTGGATTCTGACTTTGGTAGAATCCAACTAAATCCATATTGACACATCAATACAAAATATATGAAGTAAATACAGAGCGATTTCTCGTCGTGGAACTTACAAAGGGGTTAAAGGAAGACAAGTAAGGATGCAATCTTACGGGAATATATTAGAACTTAATTTCTCGGACACTATGCGACCGATTTTGAGGAAATTCAGAAACCATATTCACTAGATTATTCTTAAGATTTATGTCAGATTTTTTATTTATTATTATTATTATTATTTTTTTTTTTGGGGGGGGGGGGGCTTAAAACTTTTTTTTAGAGCAATGACAATTTCAGAAATTTTACATTTTTCAGAAACAAACTAATTTTTTTTAAACCCATCCACATATCATCTTATATTTACACTCTACTACCAAAATTTTTGTTACCGAAATCACTACTTTAAGAGGTATAGTGTTAGGAGTTGTGTTTTTAGCTGAAAAGTACAAATTTTTCGGACAGATAAAAAAAACATATACCTCCAACATGTATGATGTTCTTGCACTGTTTTATCAAATATATGAATTAAAGAATTTATAAACACTTTGATAAAATTTAATTACACATAATAAATGAGTATAAAATGTTAGAGTGGATAATATTAATGTGAATGAGCGTGGCACCCCCGTAGACAAACTGTACAACAAGGGAACTTTTCCATTAACCAACATACCGAGACATACAGCGTTTCGTATGCGCCGATGTAAGTTCGGCTCACGACAATCAGGATATACGATTTAAAAATTCAGGATTTTACGATTTAAAAATTCAGGATTTTACGATTTAAAAATTACAATTTCAGAGTATAAGATTTATTGATAAACTCTGGATGAAAAAACATCGTAGGTCTTCTAAGATTTTTTTTGCTGAAAAGGGAAAATTTATGGCGCTTCATTCAGTTACCTTTTAAAACACCTTAGTAAATATTGACAATAAACATTTCCTTTGATTTTATAAACACATATTACAAGATTTTATGTAGGGCCCCAAGAAATTTTTAATTATAGAAATTATCGAGCGATCCGAAATTATGAATTACTTCAAAATAAATAAACAACAGAATGCATGTTATCTGCAGATATTCATTTGTGGTACATTAACCCTTTCCGGTACAGACGAATTCTGTTCATAAAACGAGAAATTATTGACTGACACCAGAATTTACAAACTACTTTAGAAATTAAGAACCCCTTGATTTAAGCTTTCATTATAAAAGCAAAATTTTATTAAAATATTCTTGATGCCATCTGCAAGTTTGACATTAAAATTAGGTACAACTGAATATCCGCTGATAATGATACTTTAACGTTTCTCAGATTAATAGATTTGGTGTTTTTGCTCACTTGCTTCCAAACTATGTAAGACACAAGTTATATATATATATATATATATATATATATATATATATATATAATACCATTAAAAGTAGACAAGATTCACCAATGGATTTTATCAATAAAAGAATTAAATTGAATATATATATATATAATGAAATATGGATTTTTTTTTTTTTTTAATAGCCTTCATGTTAAAACAAAGAATTCCACATATTTTGGTTAATTCACCCGAGAAACTTTTTGCGCAAAAATTAAATTTTGTTTACAATTTGTATTTATAACAACTTTTGTATATAATTTGGTTTTAATTTAGATGCAGGCGTATTATGATTCTATTTTGCTCAAAAAAATGTTTTCTACATGCATAATTTACAGTTTTATCATGCACTTAAAGATTTTAATTCACCAATTAACGAGACGAATTTTTAAATTTTTTAATTTAAATATTAATTTTGTACATAACATTTTCTGGATAATATAGTTAAGATCATATTAGGTAGAAAGAAAAAAAGATATCTTTATTGCATATTATTTGTGTTTTGGTAATTTGAAAAAGGCTATGTTTTTGATCGTTCTGAAAAACTCTAAAGGTCATATGTGGCCCCTTAAAATTACGACATTTTGTTTTTAGTGCTATTAAATAAAACTTTATTACAGTGTAAAATTATCCTTCTTCGCCTTTATCTAGTTATTTTATACATGTTCTTATATTTCTTCCGCCCTCCTCCTTTATTAATCCAGAAAACTTTTCCACAAGGACAAGATGTCATTTGCAAAAAGTTGCTGAACTAAACATTCATAATCTAAACTCCGAGCCGTCATAGGAGCCAACATGGTTACCCATGTTACGTAACAGTTTCAGATACGTTTAAGAAGGCTAATTAAATTATCTCATTTTGCACTTTCTTCTATTTAACGGCACCAATTACAAACAGAGCAAGATTATTCAGCTACAAATAAGCGTAAAATGTAAAAGTGGATGAACTAAATTAAAGGAGAAAGAAAGTTATCCGAAACGTAGAATTAATAAACATCTCTTGATAAATTAAAAGAAGCACTGATGCATTAGAGACAAGAAAAACGAAAACTAAACAGATAAAATTAGCCGGCTTCGTTAACACCGTCATAAAAACCAATTGATTATTTAAACAGTTTGTTTATTTTGTTGCATGTGTTGGTAAACTTTACGAAGAAAAAAAAAAAAGTTACATAAACAGTCTAGCCATCCTGAAATTTAGCGTAGTGCTGCCATCTATCGGGTTGCTTTATAAAGAAATGAACAATTTATGTTTTCTTAAGAACTTATAGGTGAAAATTTCGTTTTAAATTTCTCTTTCTAAGCCTTTCACTCCCCCCCCCCCCACGCCAATAGCAGCATCCATAACTTGTACGATTCGTGTTTTAATTAAATGGCGTTTTACAGAAGGATTTAGTATTTATTTTTCAAAAAAGCCGTTGTCACTAGTAGATTTCACCGACTCCAATTCCTCGTCTCTGCCGCCTTGTGCACAGTTTAAATTTTTTTTACAATTTGAAAAAATTGAGAATCATTAAAAATTTCCCATTTCATTACAAAATGATTGCATTATATAAAGTTTTCCATTTTGAAATTAAGAATACCCCTTAAATTTATTTTATGTTTCCATGTTACGAAAGACTTCATTTAAAATCCTAATATGCGATCGTAATTTCCATGTCAGTTTTTAATCAATTTGTAATTTATAATTTTTATGTTTTTACGTACCTGAACTTTGCTAAAAGAATAATGCTAGGTCTCACTCAGATTTTTATACAGGGTGAGTCATAAATATCGAAACAATAGACTATCTCCTTAAACTTTGCCCTTAGACCCATACTTCCAATCGCAAAAGTTCATAAAAAAATGTGAAATTTTTGATAAGATAAATTGCGACTCTATGGGGGGTCTAGTTGAAAAGTTACGAAAATTACATTTTTATACGGCCCCCGTAGGACAAAAATTCCAATTAGGAAAACTTTCTTTATTCAGTCCTGAATAAGACACAAAAAGTTGCATCTTCATATCTCTAAAATTCGCAAAGTTATAGCCGTTTAAAAAATTCATCAGGTTTAGACACAAATTGAAACGTGCGCAATTCAAAAAACAATGTTACTTTATCAGTTCTAGAAAACGCGTAAAAAAATCTATTTCTTGAGTTAGAATTTTGATTTTTTTCTTTTATTTGTGATGGTTAGCCTTATAATTTGCTAAGAAAATCACATTCTAAAATTTCTCATACAATTTATAAAAGTTTCATACGGTTAGTACTGGTTTAACCCTTTAACGTTCATTGGTTTCGCCACGAAACCACAAAATTTTAATTCCGATACGCAACACTGACACCGGTATTTTTATTTAAAAATATCCCTTTTATTTTGTATGTGAAAAATCACGTTTTCTTATTTAGAAATATATTTGCTTTTAATTACCGGTGTCATTCATTTATTTCGACATCTTAACAATGAAAATGCTATGATCGTTAAAGGGTTAAATGGGACAATCAAAAATCGTTATAACTCGTAACATTATTTATCGGATTTCAATTTCTTTCCAAATCTGATTTTAGTTTTGTTCCAAGATTTTACTTTATATTAATTTTAAAACTATTAAAAATATTTATTGAAAAAATAATATAACTTAAAAAAAACATATTTTCAAAAACAAACATTTTTTTCAAATTTGCCGAAACAAAACAAGTGTAAAAAAAAAATCAAAAATGACGTGTTTAAAGTTCTTTTTTCTTTTAAAAATTCTTAACGTTTAATAATTTAAAGACAAGAAATAGAGGATAAAAAATTCATTATGCAGAAAAACGAAGTGTATTGTTTAAATGTCCGTCAGTTATTTTAAAAAATGCTTTTTCTAAGATGCAGATTAAGTCTTTTTTTTTTTTTTAATTTACCTCTGACAACTTCAGGCTTTTTATCGTCCTCCAAAGGATGTTAAAAAATCTGTATTCTGGGCCCAGGTAGGGCCAGGACCGAGATGTTACTTTTTTCGGAAGACCCGCTAGGCCGGGCCTAACGTACTTTCCATAAAGGAGGGGACTACTTCCTTCAACTTAGGTGCACTCTGGATGAAATTTTCAAACCCGGCCTCGACAAAACCCGTATTAAAATCCCTGTCTCTGAGTGACTTAATACGTACATGAAATAAATAAAATTCGGCTCAATCGAATTTTTTTACGAAAAACATAGATTTTAAAACTTTTATTTTACAAAAAAAAAAAAAAAAAAAAAAAAAAAAAAAAAAAAACCTTTAATTTTTTTAAATAGATTATTCAAAGGCTAAAAAAATTAAATACAATAAAACCAGTGAAAAAAATCTGCCAATGACGGAATTCTGTCTTAAACGGAAAACATGTTGATCCATGCAAAATAAATGCAACAGTACCTGAAAAGAAAATAAGCTCCAATTACATCTTCTAGGGAGAGCATCTGTCTATAACGTATTTTTTCTTTCCTATGTGATTTCGTCTTAAAAAGTTTTAGTGTATAACATTTTTCAGAGTCTCCAACGCATGGGATATGGATTAACGATATTAAAATATAAGTGAAACATTTACATATAAATAGAGATTCATTGATAAAATAAATATATTACAGCCTTTGGCGCTTCTTTAATAATAAAAAGTATAAATATAAAAAACGAAAAGCTATAAAAGAATTTTTTGGTCAGAACTCCTCCATATGAGACATTTTCTTCCCACGCCGAATTAAAAAACTATGTAGAAATTTGCGTCTGAACAGGGCTATGATTTAAACTATTTTCCAGACCGGTCCGGGTTATGATGTTGACACTTTTTCAGGCCACGCCGAACTTTTTCCCCTATGGATCGGTTTGAGACTTGACCTAGCTATTTTGACCCGGGCAGACGTCTGGTATACCAATTTAGCGTAAAAACTATACGCTGCTATTTTATGCCCAAAGAAAAAGCGCTATCTTAAACCGATTTTTATCAATTTGCAATTTGTGAATGTTCCCTAACAAGCGCTGAATCACAGAGAAGAAATCGCAGTTTAGACGCAGGGAAAAGTGGTGTAAGTCAGGAATTTTTGAGGATTTTGGGATTTAATATCTGTCGGATTTTTAGATACGGAGATGAAATTTGTTTTGTTCAATTTAGGAATGGATTAGGAATAATTTCCTAATTGGGAATTTTGACCTACGGGGGCCGTATAAAAATTTAATTTTCGTATTTTTTCAAATAGACCCCCCCATGGAGTTGCAACTTATCAGAAATTTCATTCTTTTTTATGAATTTTTGCAATTGGAAGTATGGGTCTAGGGGCAATATTTGAGGAGATAGCCTATTGTTTCGATATTTATGACTCACCCTGTATATTCTTAACAAAGTATATAACTAACTAGTGCTAACCAGAATATTTTGCATTTAGGTATTTTAAAATTTATGTATTATTTGTAAAAGAGGAATAAATTAGAATTACACACAAGTTTTAGTTTTAAGGCAGGAAGCAAACCGTTTTTATTATCTGAAGAGTAAAAATGCCAACAAAAGTTTAACCTCCCTTCGCGACAAGAATCAGTTACGTGACGTACAGAGTGCTTAGAATCCTTGATTATTCCTACCAGTAAATTTTGCATTACTTAAATATAGCATTTCTGAGGTTGAATTCGTAAAAATTTTCTGTTTTTAATTATCAATGAGAAAAAGAGACTTCGGTAAAAAGCGCTGAACGCGAAGAGATTATATATTGTTTAGAATAGCCCTGATAAACTAAAGAAAAGCTCAGCCAATATCTCGCAATTTTAAACTCAATATGAAAGAGTCGTGTGTTTGCCTAGATATATATTACAAGTTTTATTCTTTTTTATGCACTTTTTTTTATATTTTTTGAGTTACATTCGATTTGGTACATAGAGAATTTTACAGATTATAGCTCGACTCTGCAGAAATAGACTGTTTTTATTTATACTTGTAATCTTTGTACCCCTGAAGAAGTGAATTACAATGTAAGTTTTCTTATGTACATGCCATTTCTTACTCTTTCATTTGCATTTTCATTAGTAATTTCATTGCACTATATAATTTAACTAGTATTTTGCTTCCTGTTATAATGGGGGAAATACATAATTTTTGGTCAATTTCAAACGTTTAAATGGTTTAATTTTTCAAGAAGTTTGTGTGTGTGTAAGAACGCTGTTACATTTGTGTAAAATGTTAAAAGTCAAGCGCTGCGATAACACCTATTACGTTTACACTGCTAAAAAGGCAGAAAATTCAATATTTATATAAAAAATATCCACTAAAGAAAATAAAATCTTAGATATTTATAAATCATTCGTATAAAAAGGGTTAAAAATAGATTTTTACAAAACCTTCTGTACGAAAGAAGAAAAATGTTTGAAAAAATTTAAAGAACTATTGCTGCAATGTACCACAGTTAAAGCAAAACAGAAACTGTAAATCAGCATGAAAGTCCAACACCTATTCTTAAATGGGCATGGGTGCAAGAGTTTTGGGAACCTACAATTACTTTCGAATATTAAAAAAAAAAACTTTTTTTTTAATTCACAGAGTCATTTAGCGTGCTGGAAGTAGGGGAAGGATAAGTATGGACACAGACTAGAGCAAAAACGTGTGGGTCCATTTTTAATATCGGAAGGTATAAGAAAATTCTCGTTGAGGAACTCTATCACAGCAAGACTCCATTTATATTGCACCTTCTAGAGCCTTTTTATAATTGGCTCTGGCAATGTCGAAGTCCTGGAATCAACTGGAAATACATGTAGAATTTGCTGAACGATTTTAAATCAAAAAACATTCTAGAGCAAAGCCGAAAGAAAAGTCAAAATTACATCTGATGAGTAAAGAGCTAATGGAAATATTTGTATCTCGTTTTTTCTCCATAGTAATTTCTGGAGCATTTGCAATGGATAGTTGCAGATAGGAACATATTTTGCAAAGTTATTCGAAATTTAAATTAATTTATTCGAATAAATTCTTAAATATATTCCTTTATTTTAGCGGAATGACACTCTTGACCTGCCTCATTATTGATATTTTAAACACCTATACGAGTCAGAAAAAAGTGGTTTTTACCCTAGTCGTATCCAGCTGTTTATACATTATTTTTATACTATATTCGATGCAGTAGATTTAGAAAACAATTTTTAGGTATATTCCTCTTGCACCTATTGTTAAAATACAAGTGTTCTTAAAAAGCTAAAAGCGGTGTGAACCAAATAAAATTAGTCCAAGAGATGCTGGTCCCGATGTCACGTGGTAAGTCACATAGGACAGATAAAAGCTAATATTGCTGAAGATTAACGATTTCAATATGCCTATCTATTCATGTGTCCGGAGTAGGATTTTTTAAAATAGCCCAGGTGAAATATAGAAGTTTAAATTACTTCGAAATGTAAAAAAGGATTTAAAAAATCGTTCAAAATCACCCAAGAAGCATAGAAACGTGGGGCGTCCAGTTGTAAACCAGGGTGCAAAGCTGATCTCCTCTCCCCCCTTCGAATAAAAAGAGCCCCGTTGAAAGTTCTTTAAACTAAAAAGATCTGCTGCCTTACACACGCTACAATGATTGCAACTGCTCAAACTTCGATAAAATTATCAGAGAATGGTGCATTTTAAATAAAATAAAGAGGCAGACAACATGTACTCTATTAAATATGGCCTCAGGAAGTTACAATTCTTTTGTAGAGATACCTTAAAAATGCATTAAATTTTTTTTATCGCCAATGAGCAGTAATTATTAATAATTGAAACTTAGCTACTGTCACACACATTGTCGTTAGTTCAGTCAGCCGTCAGAGCTGTCAGCAACTGCTCTATCAGAAGACAAAAGGCTCAATTAACTCCTAGGATACTGTTTTTGTATTAATATTAATGTACTGGGTTTGTATAGTTAAAATTCACTTATTCGGAAATCTGTAGTAATAGCCCTTCCAACGAAACAAATTTTCAGTTTTATCTATAGTTAAAAATCTCTGCGGAAATTGAGAAAAGTGGACGTCCGTGAGACCGTTAACAGTAGTTATACAGTTGGCAAAAAAAGTATTTGTACACTTCATTTTTTTAAAATTATAATGAAATTAAACAAAAGATTTAAGCAAAAAATACTGTAATACTTTAATTTAATGCATTATAATATTATAGAAGCGAAAACAAAATTAAACGAATCGATTTTTTTACATTATAATAAACAAATATACAAAAATATAATGCAAAAAAAGTATTTGTACACTATATTAATGTAATATAATTAATGAAAATTTAGTAAAATGATACAAATTAATATTTTGTGTGAATTCATTTAGCGTTTATGACTACTTCTAGATGGTGTGACATCGATTCCACCAACTTTTTTGTAGCGGTCTGGTTAATGTTATTCCATGACGCAATAAGAGCTTCTTTAAAACTGTTTTTTACTAATACATATTTTTTTTCAGATTTTTGCATCCACTAGCATCCGCAAATTTGCTATTGGATTCAAGTCTTGAGATTTTTGAGGAGTTACCAGTCGTCTTTGAGTATTGTAGTAACCATGTGCTGGTGATCACAGCAGTATGCTTTGGTCGTTATCCTGCAGAAAGTGAAAAGCTTCCTCTACGCATAATTTCTTGGCACGGTTTAATAAATTATGCCGCGACACATCAACGTATGTTAAACCTGTCCTTCCATTGTCAATAAATTTTAAATGTCCTGCTCCATTAGAAGCTATACACCCCAAAACTATAATATTCCCCCCAACATGCTTGATAGTTTGAAGTATACGTTTTGGATCTAGAACAGTTTTATTTTTACGTCAATGTTTTCGAATGCTTGGTGATAAGAAAATTCCGAATTTTCCCTCATCAGAAAAAATTATTGTTTTCCAAAAATCCAATGATTTACTTTTGTATGCAAAAGCGAATACTATGCGTTTTCGCCTATTTGTTTCGCTGATGAATGGATTTTTCCTTGAGGTTCTTCCTTTTAAATCTGCATTGAGAAGAATATTTTTTATAGTTTGAGGTATTACTCTGATGCGAGAAGATGTTGCAAGGTCTCCAGCAAATTTTTGAACCGCATAGGATTTTTTAAAGCTTTTTTAACAAAACTCCCTTTTTCCCTCACTGTTAGTTTGCTGAGAAGTCCTGGTTTTCATTGAATTTCGATGCTTTTAATTTATTCATAGTTTCTCACTATACATCCAATAGTTGTAAATGGTAATTTAATAGCTTTTACAAATTCTTGTTGCGAATTAAAATTTTTATTATGCTCAAGCATAGGATTTCATATATCTAGAGGTGCCTCTCTAGTTTTAGGTTCTATACTCAATTACTTCAAGAGCAAATTAGATTAAATGTCAGACAAATATAATATGAAGTTAAAAATTATTAACAACTTCTGTAAAAGTAGTCCTTTGAACCATAAACACTATAAAACACAGTACATATCAGGATGGAGAAATGTAAAAATACTTTTTTTGCAAGAAATTTTTTAACTTTTCCTATTAGAAAATTATTTTACATCTTTATCGAAATTTTCTGTTGTGCAATTTAAAACGCACGGTAAACAGAGTGTATTAAAACTATTTTTGACAAAATATCTGTTTTTATTTAGTTAAAAATTAAAAATTTTAGCGTGTACAAATACTTTTTTTGCCAACTGTAGGTTTAAAAGTGTGCCATAACTAAGACCAATGTTATTTTAAAAACTTAGCAAGCAATTTCAAAACATTTTTTCCCGAACTAAATTAATAGTAATTGTACAATTACATAATGAATTCTAAAGAAGATAGTTTGAAGTATCTGATTTTTAAAAATTTTGGTGGGGGATATTTTCAAATACTGAAAAGTACGGTGACCAAGAATTATCCCGGCTGACCCCATATCTATTTAAATTATCACTTATGTGATTTTATGGATTTCTGTAGTACGTTAATTCCTAATAATTGCTGTAAAATTAACTATACATCAATCCGACTTTTAAGCGGATAATTCGCTACACTCAGAGTATCGCATGAACTTAAAGAGATTATTCTTACATTAATATAATTTTTGGAGGTAAAACGTTTTTCTTAAAAAGATTGTTTATAAAAATAATGTTAAAATAGCAAATAAAGCCTTTGTGCACAAATGTTTAAAGATAGAAAACCAACGATTATAAAAGCATACTTCTCATACTTTATTTGTGCTTTTATAATCGTTGGTTTTCTATCTTTAAACATATGGAAATAATGTTTTTCAGAAAACGCATTTAAAATGAAAATTGATTTGCTGACATCTATGTAACTAAATTTTAAGGTTAGCCGTTACTTGAAATTATAATTTTTATGCCTTGGATGTCCCCCCAAAAATGTATACATTGTTTAAAGAGTCATAACTTAACGATTTTTCTTTATTTTCAGGGTGCAATTAATTTAAAATAATAAGTGGACCAATATTAACTTTTGAAAAAAGTTTGTTTTGGATGCCATTGAAGGTTTGAAAATGTAGCAAAAGCACAAAGACATGATAGTTTGTATGACTCCGCGACTGATTATCAGATATAAGGTAAGTTTGAAACAAATAGAACTGTTCAGCAAGGTTACTATATATCTGTTCAGGATGTTTATAGACAGCGTTCCGGAAGAACATAGAGCTTCACCAGCAAAGAGAGAGCACTGGAAAGTAATCGCGAATCATCCAAAAAAATCTGCAATAAGACCAAGTCGTGAAACTTGCATCAGCAGATCAAGTGTCTATCGCATTTTAAGACGCCGTAAATGGAAAAGTTACATGCCAACAACGGTACATATGCTACTAATTAAAATGGTCAGGACTTAAAGCAATTTTGAGAATGGTACTTGGAAAAATGTATTGATCAGAACTATAATCATTTTGAACATCTGAAAAGAAAAGAAAAGGGGTAAACTGAGTTTTAACCCACTTTCGTTTATTTTTTGACGCGCGATGACTGTGCCATGCCTTGTTTTCTTTTCCGTTTAGGTGCAGCTCTTCTTGGCAACCCTTGGAGATTCGGAGAGATTCCGCTCCTCGGCTTGCGCATGCTCCGTTCGTTCTTTCTTTTCTAGTTTTCTTATTGGACTAGAGAGGAGAAATATTTAAAAGTTTGAAGTCTCGCGCCTTGAAATTAATTAAATATCTTTTGTGTCATTAGAGCAGTGTGACCGTTTTTGGATTGTTGTAAGAAATCTGGACTGTTGTAGGACTTACAACAAGCTAAATCAAGCTGAAAACTCAAGCTAAAAGATAGTTGTCAGTCTATTGATATACTGACCATCAATAGATGGCAGGACCATCGAATTTATTTTTAGCTTGTTGTCAGTCCAACTCTAGCCTGCTTTTAGCTTGAAAAAACGGTCACACTGCATTAGAGGCCGTTAGATTTCGAAGAGTAACATCGAGCGAGTAAATTTTTTGGGGGCAATATACGAGAGATTTTTTTAAATTAGAAACCTTTGTTTTGTATTTAAAAGGAAGTATTTTCAACATTTCTATTGTTTTTTGAATGCAGAGACCGTGCTTTGTATTTAAAAGTAAGTGTTTCAGGCCTTTCTTTAGTACTTCAGATGTTTTGAATCTTAATGTTATTTAGTTTCATATTATATATAAAAGAAAAACATTATTTGACTTCAAAGCTTAGTATATTTTTTTTAGAAAATCTATTATTGATTTCTTTTTTTAGTTAAAAAAAAGGCTGGTTTTGTTTTTAAAAGAAGGTATGTCTTTTGCGTAGTGTTTCCTGGACTTAAATCCCGCTCCGGGAGACAAAACGCAAAAGCGCGCCAATGTGGCGATATTTTGGAAACGCGCCAAGAAGGGGGTTAAAACTCAGTCGCGTCAAGAAAAGTTATACATTTTACATAGTTTCTGTTGCAATTAAATATTAATTGTGTGTGAATTAAAACTGAAGTTATAATCATTCATACAGTGTATCTATTTTTAGGACAACCCATTTATGATGTGTTGGGGATGCGAAGATTTATTCATTTAAAATATGCTGTTTTCAAGGAAAATGCTTTTGAATTTTTTGCACTCCGGTGAATTTAACAATAAAACCCAATGCATGAATACTTATATTTAACAATTAATACATAATTGCCAATCTTCCAATTTATTTTACTAGACAATATTTTTATGCAGAAATATTGCTTTATATAATCGCACAGTTCCAATAATCAAGTGCGAATATTTTTGTAATAATTTACTGGTGTAAACAAAACAGAACAGGAGTTTGGCATCTATACAATAATTTTGTAACTATTAATATAACTAATGTCTGACAAGCTAAGAAATGGAGTAAACATATTTGCACAATGTTGTGTTCCCCTTTGTATATGCAACGTTTCATATGTATCAATGTACCTTAATTTCAGAAGAATAACCCGCGAATCAAAGAATCATGTTTAGGCCTAGAAATTTTATTTAATAGAATTGAACTTATTAGATTGCAGTAAATACTTGATTTAAATTACTAAATAAAATTTCTGGGACCAAACACGATTGTTCGATTTGCGAATTACACGCCGGAAATTACAAACCACTGATGCATTTCAATAAAACTCAATTTCGGAATTCGTGAAAGCGATTTAAGTTTTATGCCGATATATAATTCTTGAAAACTTTAATGAATCTGTAACATACCTTTACTTGCACCGTCGTCTGGCTGTTTAACTTCCATTCTTAGAAGTAGTCAAAAAAGAAATAAAGACTTTCAATATTTACAGTATTAAAATAATCGTTGGCTCTCTCTCTATCTCATCCTCTGTGAGATCTAATTGTAGTGTATATGGCGCGAAGCGCCAATAAGTTTGAGTTTGAGTGAACAATGCTTTGAGGTTTATAGCTACAATGGCTGTTACCTCGAATGATCCATAAACCACAGAAACGACTACAGAACACTTTATTATTACAAGAAATCCATTACATACATTTTACACATCACAAGGACAACACCCGCACACCCATGCCGCTAGCTGGACTCGAACCAGGGTCCAGCGGTGAAGCGCCAATAATCGTTGGCTTGTTTGTTTGTTTACTGAACAACATACATCTGACTTGTGTGCTCGACATGAAGCCTGCTTATAAGCCATCGTCAATTACAGGGACGAGATAGCACACAAGGAAATATTACAACACACGAGAAGTAAAACCAGGAGCTCCACACAAAATGTGTGTGCAATGGAGCCAATGGGATTCGAACCCACAACCTCACGATTAGCGGCGTGATGTCTTAACCACTCAGCCACGGAGGCCCAATGGTTGGCTTTAGAGATTGTTTGTTTGTTTGTTGAATAACTGACATCTGATGGTTGGTAGCATCAGCTCCTCCCACACCGCTGGACCCTGGTTCGAATCCAGCTAGCGGCATGGATGTCTGTGTTGTCCCTGTGAAAAATGTATGTACTGGATAATCTATAATAAAGTGTTCTATATGGTTTCTTGTGATCATTGGCGGTTATGCCGGCGAATAGCTGTAGCGCCTACCTCAAAGTTATACAAATACAAATACATCTGATTTGTGTGCTCGACATGAAGCCTACTTATCAATCATCGTCAATATTACACACTGTAAAAAATTTGACCCTTTTGCTGCATCATCACTCCACCACTTTTATAGAAAATGATTACTTCAGCCTATCATGGAGCATTCTCATGGGTCAAAAGAGAGATATTCTATAAAAAGCGGGGGAGTGACGATACAGCAAAAGGATAAAATTTTTTACAGTGCAGGGACGAGATAGCACAAGGAAATTTTTACAACACAAGCGATATACACCCGGGAGCTCCACACAAAGAGTGCGTGCAATGGAGCCATTGGGATTCGAACCCCCAACCTCCTACGCTCGAAAGCGATTAACGGCGTGGTGCTTTGACCACTCGGCCACGGAGGCCCCAGCTTTACAGATTTCAGAAAACGAGTATAAAATACGAGAATATCTCTTTTTTTGACCCATGAGAATGCTCCATAATAGGGTGAAGTAAGCGTTTTCTATAAAAGCGGTGGAGTGACGATGCAGTAAAAGGGTCAATTTTTTACAGTGTACACTGTAAAAAATATGACTGTTTTGCTGCATCGTCACTCCCCGCTTTTATAGAAAACGACTACTTCAGGCTATCATGGAGCATTCTTATTGGTCAAAAGAGTGATATTCTATAAAAGCGGGAAAGTGACGATGCAGCAAAATAGTCATATTTTTTACAGTGTATGCTGAATGCACTCATCGGTTACTTGCAGCTTGGTTGTTAGAAAATACGAAACCAAATTCTGATCCCATGATTTTCTGCCGCATGCGACAATAGGATACGATACGAAATAATTATTTTATGATGTCACAATTTGCCACTTTTCTTTTCGAAACCTTCCAAGAATCTAGCTGCAACCGGTGAGATTGGTCCCTTTGATTAACTCCATTGGACGCGTTCATAAATCGTTTTGATAATTTATGACATAGATAATTTCAGCAATACTGACATTCCCGCCAAGATTTTTCTGTATCTTTTGAACCAATCTAAGTGTATCGTACATTTACCGCCACAGTCTTAAATTAAAATACTCTAGCGTTCAAAAAATTCAGGGATGTTTGATTACCATACTGTTTAAAATCTGTACAATTTGCTGCAGTACCACTCCACTGCTTTTAAAGAGTATCTCTATCTGTTCAAAGAGAATGCTCCATAACACAATGAAATAAATGTTTTCTATAAAAGCGGTGGAATGATGCTGCAGCAAATAGTACACATTTTTAACAGTGCATGTGCCCTAAATCGCGACCGATGCCATACAAGGCCAGTTAATAACTTTTAAAACGTGACACGGAGTGGATCATCTTTACATGGCGATTGGCACAAAATGATGGGTGTGCCGCTTCGTAAAATCACAACCAACCACATACAAGACCAGTTCATGACTTTTATGCTGTCAGACGGACTGGATTATCTTTACTCATCTTCCTCCTGATAAAGCATTATGACAATGATTACTCTTTTAAAAAAAGCATATTTAAAGCCCATTTCAAAACTAATTGGTATGTATTGCATTTTTATACTCCTTAGAATTTCATGATCATTCAGAGATATTGGTCAAGATCCAGATAGATTTTCCGCGGTTTAACTAAAAGACATTGACCAATCAGAAACCTGTATTTTTGCAAACAGCGAAAAGTTCGAAAAAATACAGGCTTATGATTGGTCACTCTCATTTCGTAAACAGTGAAAAATCTATCTGGACTCTGGCCATAGTTTTAAGGATTTGGTAAATTTATTTATTATTTTTTTTTTATCTGTCATCTTTTTGCTTGACATGGATGCTTAAGCCTAACGACAAACTGAAATATACTGTCATATTTTCTGAACTAAATTTATTTCATTGCTTGTCTTATGCTGTATTCTGTTTATTTATCGATAAAATATGCTACACTGTTAAAAATTACAAATTTTTGCAGCATCGTCACTCCACCCCTTACATAGAAAACGATTACTTCACTGTATTATGGAGCTTTCTCATTGGTCAAAATAGAGATATTCTTTAAAAGCGGTGGAGTGACGATGGAGCAAAAGTTTGAAATTTTTAACAGTGTAGTTACAGTTTTCATTATCGTCATAGAATTAATTATTTAAAATTGCGCATTCTATTAAATTTATATTTCTTGAGCATGAAGATTATTTTTACTGTTAATTTGCTCCTAAAATGTTTTACAAGGTGATCTAACGAAGTAAAATTTATTTCTAAACTTTTTTTAATTTCTCATTTTGATAAGATGTACTCTGTAAAAAATTTGACCCTTTTGCTGCATCATCACTCCACCGCTTTTATAGAAAATGATTACTTCAGCCTATCATGGAGCATTCTCATGGATCAAAAGAAGATATTCCATAAAAGCGGGGGAGTGACGATGCAGTAAAAGGATCAAATTTTTTACAGTTTAGTGAGCAGTTTTAGTTACAGAATGTTACTGATTTGGATTTTCTATCGCTTTTTTAATTGCATTTAAAAAAACTTGAGATAACTAAATTAGTATTCTTCAGATGATTATTTTAAATTGCACTGAAATATACATATTCTATGTTTTAAAAAGTATGTCTGAAATACATGCATATTTTATTTATTTACTCTCGACTGCTTTTCAGCCTACATTGTAAAAAATTTGACCCTTTTGCTGCATCGTCACTGCCCCGCTTTTATAGAATATCTCTCTTTTGTCCCATGAAAATGCTCTATAATTGGGTGAAGTAATCGTTTTATAAAAGCGGTGGAGTGATGATGCAGCAAAAGGGTTAAATTTTTTACAGTGAAGCTGGATTACACGAATATGCCTATCTTAATCACGTGATAACCAAAAAGGCTGGAAGTATCGCGTCCCATCTCTTACCTTGGCTGCGATTGCTATAACTCGATATTCTCGGAAAATGGTAATTACACTGTAAAAAATATGCCTATTTTGCTGCATCGTCATTCCACCGCTTTTATAGAAGACGACTACTTCAGGCTATCATGGAGCATTCTCATTGCCCAAAAGAGTAATATTCTATAAAAGCGGGGGAGTGACGATGCAGCAAAATAGTCATATTTTTTACAGTGTACGTATCAAAACAGTACTTGTCACTATTTTCCCAAATTATGAAACTATTTTGATTACAGTCTAAAAATATGGCTATTTTGCTGCATCTTCACTCCCCCGCTTTTATATAATATCACTCTTTTAGCCAATGAGAATGCTCCATGATAGCCTGAAGTAGTCGTTTTGTATAAAAGCGATGGAGTGACGATGCAGCAAAACAGTCATATTTTTTACAGTGTACCAATGTCTGACTTCTCCGATATCAAAATGTATAACGACAGCGTTTAGAACCAGACGTTAAGCTAGTATAGAATACATTGGGAATCAAAATAGTTTCTTAATTTGGGAATGTCTTGACGCCTATTGTTCTGTTTTATAATTGCCATTTTCCTAAACGTCGAGTGACAGCCAAGGAAAGAGACGCGCCCCGACACTTCCAGCCCTTCTGGCTGTCACGTGATAAAGAAATGCAGATCATGTAATCCAGATAGGCTGAAAAGCAATAGAGAATAAATAAATAAACTATCCATGTATTTCAGACATACTTTTTAAAACATAGAATATATGTATTTCAGTACAATTAAAATACTTATCTGAAGAATACTAATTTAGTTATCTTAAGTTTTTTGAAATGCAATTAAAAAAGTAATAGAAAACCAAGATACAGCAACATTCTGAATTGCAGAAAAACAGCTCAATACATCTTATCATAATGATGATGAGTTTCGTTCCTTTTGGTTGTCACGTGATTAAGATAGTCAGATTCATGTAATTCATGTAATCAACTGAAAAGCAGTCGATATCAATGAAAAGCCGCTTGGTTGACTTTGTAATATTAGATTTTTCGTCTTGAGAATTTGGGAAAATATACCTAGATTTCCGGCCATAACTATGAGTAATAGTTATAATATGTGATAGTTATAACTTGTATTTATTCATGCACAATGATTTTAAACAGAAATTAATACATTTGGAACAGTGTAAAAAAAATTCTTTTTCACAGTCTCTCCCTCTATTATTTTTTTACTCATGACATCGATCAAAAAAGTACTTTTTTCATCATTCAGCCGTACGTCGCGATTCTCGATCATGGCTTTTGAAATATAGACTGTTTTAGAAAGAGAAATTATATTTTATTAACTTCGGTGTTTTACGATTTTAGATCGTATCTACTATGGTAGTTTGTTGAAGAAAGTTACTATTTTTAGCTTCACGGTACAGCGTGGTTATCACGGAAGATGCTCACTATAAAAAGGTGTTCGTTTCAACTAAAGGGGGGAGGAGCCATCGAACGAAGTGACGTCATAACTCTTTGTTGCCTAGGATACGAGGGTCTCGGCCCCTTATTCAAGGGAAAGAATTGGCATCTTAAATAAAAATCACTTTATTTCGGATTTACGAGAGAAAAATAAGCTACTATACACACTTAAATTGAAAATGACAAAAAGCTGTATATGTCAGCTCTCAAAGAGTCAATTAGGGATTTAGGCATGTGATACGTTACAAAGTATAAGTTAATGGGTTTATTTTCATAATTTTAAAATTACTACAAAATTATTTTTTATCATTTAAAAGAAACTGTCAATTATGACTGTGAGACAAATTATTTTGACGAATTACGCTCCGTTTCATAAATTATTTTCAATATAAAATTGTCTTTTAACCTTCCTACCTTGTTGAAATTTTACTTTGATTAAAATATTTCACACCAGATTTTTTATTTAAATCCATTTATTTAACTTAAATCTTTGTGTTATTTATTTAATTTACTTTATGAAAAATTTTCTGGTTTGAATCGAATGAAACGCATTATAGGACTGGGTCGATTAGACCCATTCAGGGTGTTAAAGTTAACCACTGAAAGCCATGATAATTTTATAAATGGAAACTGCAATAATTTATATAATTTTTATTGATTAATTTCATTAAAAGAAGAATATGTCACAGAAGTCCCGTCGTTATTAAAATCCGAAATATTATAAATAACATTGAAACGTAATTTGGAAAAGTTCACTTTTACATTAGATGTGTAGATTACTTTGCTTATTGCTCTTAAATTGGTTTTAAATGCTTATGTCATACCAACCTTTCAACCATTCTTTAAATTGTGGTTTAATTTGACTTAGGTTAGACATGCTTCGGACTGTAAAACTTATTTAGCATGCTTTTATTTATTTAAATTAATATTTCTACGTGGAACTTATTTGACTTTTTTTTTTCGAAATAAAGGTTCAAAATGCATTTAACCAGTATTAAATTAATCTGTGATTTACATAAAAATGCTGGTAGGTGGAGAGGTATGTTATATTAATAAACGTGGATTAGACATAAGTATATGTTTCGGATTAAGATAATCACACTAAAATAGTGTCCAAAGTTATCTTCTAACTTATTAATAAAGACTCAATACTACTCAACTTCACGTTTATCGGCTTCGAAATTTATATTGCAATGCCAATATTATGGAGGTAGTATAATTTACATTAGAAATATCTGCAATTTAGTATCAAAATTGTCAAACCATTGACATTTCATTGCAAAATTTGTCAGTTTAACCTTCTCGCTATAAGTTCAGTCAAAATAAAAAGCTATAGGTCTAGCGCTGCTGGGAAATTTCATATTTTTGGCCAATTTAAGGGTTTTTATTATTAGGGTTTCGCTCATCTGACATTCATAATATTTTATAGAAAAAAAAATTCTCTCTATTTTACAAACATTGACGCTTTATTAACAATTCAACGTTTCAAATTTAATTTTAAACATTTCTTTTGTTTTAAAAATTTAAAACTTTATTTATATCCTCGGTATTTTTTTTAATCTCGGATTTTCAAAAAAATTAGAATTTTGGATTTTATTTAAATAATTTGATTTGAACATTTTAAATTTCATTAAAATAAATAGCTTCCTTTTATGATTATTTTTAAATTAAATTAATTGGTGCTACCATCTATGTAAGAATTTGATAATTATAAATTGACAATTTGGATTTATTAATTAAAGAATAAGTTGTTTTCAAAAAAAAAAAAAAAAAAAAAAAAACATTAAACGAAACCCTCTCTGCGATCACTTTTACCCACTTGTTTTACAATGATTTTAATTTTACGGAAATAATTGGTAAAATTGGCTAGACATTTACTAATCACATGCAACAAATAATCGAATTCGTTACTCAATTTTCTATGACTCCGTCTACCACAAACTTTGTAAGCGTCGTCATTTTCGTCAACTTTAAAGTAAGGTACCCTGGGGTAATAACGCCACGTTAAGGTTCTACCAATTTTCACGGCTTAGTTTTAGATTGTATTTTTCAAACAAATATAGGATCTGATACAGCAACTCATTGACTATCTATATAAAATAAAATAATTTAACAGATATGTATTCATAAAATGTAATGGCGTTTTTTCTTGACCAATGCTATTTGGCGTTATTACCCACCTATATGGGTAATAACGCCATGCAAACGAAACTATGAAATAAGATGGAATAATTGCATGTAGATAGCCCGATTCTAAAAATACAAACTCTACAAACTTAGAAATTGACAAATTGCATTCTAAGCTATTGAAAATATTCAATTTTTTGTAAAAGTGTAAGAAAAATAAAGGTGTGGTGTGGGAGGGGGGGGGGGATGAGGCAAAATATTATCAGACCGTGAGCTTCTTTTTGCTTAAAAAGGACCGCTTAAATAGAAATATGAGAAACATTGCACAGTTTTAACTGTGTTTATTTGAATCAGTATTTAGGATGTAGCTCGGCCACTGTAGGGAATCAACCGGGGTATTAACGTAAAGGATTGGCGTTATTACCCCGGTATAGTTATTGCACAGTGCATTTTAAATTACAAATTATCTCGAGAAGATATCCAAAATCTTCAACAACATTTTAAAAGTACATGAAATGCACTACAAATTTAAGTATTTAACAAAGTATTTCCGGATAAAAAGATAGTCTTCACATCACAAAACGTATCTCGCAAATTTTCGATCAAGCGTTAATTTTAGTTGTTTGTAAAAACAATAAGACCTAAAAAATGAAACAAATTAACTCGAAGCTGTTTTTTGCGATTTATATGACTCAAAACCCTTCTGCGCAAAGCACATGAGTGTCATTTACCTTATTATTTCATAATTATGCAAAATATAAGCACTTGACATTATTACCCCGCCTGGCGTTATTACCCCAGGGTACCTTATAATTAATGTTCTCTTCTAGAAAAGGATTTAAAACTCCAAAACTAAATTATGTTTCAGAGTATTAGTGCCAACTTTTGTAAAATATTGGATGGACTCGAAAAAGTTTGAGTAAAATAACACAATTTTATTTTCCTCCAATGCCTTTATGTAAAGAGAGGGTCGACGGAACAACGAATGACTGAAGATGATAATTCGAAGTCAAATTATAATAAGATATAAAATTATTATAATTTAATTGTAATTTAATAAATTACTAAATTGTATTCTTAGAAGTTCTTCCTTATAAATACATTAATATTTATTGCAATAGCAAAAAAATTGCTAACTATGGAAAATCCAAAAAACTAAATGTCAAGAAAAAGAAAATGTCATTTTAGTCCCATTTTCCGATTCACCAACACATTAAAACAGTCGGCAAAATATGCAGGAAATTTGTTTTTGAGAAAAATACATTTTTGCATCCGCTAAAAGGCTTTTAGCGATTTTGTAAGCCTAAATGATGTCCTCAATATTTTTCAAACAAATTATTTTAAGAACTTCAATAAAACCAATTTTCATTTCAGCGATTTAAAAAATAATAACGAAATAAATTGATGAAAATTTGGCGGGCGGAGAAATTAAATTATTCGGCGGGCTCCCACGGGCCCATATAAGTTGGCGCCACTGTTTCGGAATATTAGTGTAATTACGTTTATGGTTTTTAAAAATAGCCAACAAAAGAGACAGGCCGCAGTACTCCACCGATCTTAAGTACTTTTCGGCCTATATTTATTACATGGGAGTTCACTTAGTTGAAACTGTCTTGATCACAAAGCAGTGAAGTTTTGCCCCATGTCTCTTTCGCTGGCTGCCCTTTTAAATTCCTATAGTAAAAACATTAATTTCATAACAATCGGACTCTTTCTTTTGGGGGAGGGGAGGAAGGAAGATACGAAAAAAAATGTCATTAAATTTCATGTTTCTTCTTATAAAAAACTCGTCGTCATTGTGAAAATTATGAAGTGCATGAAAATTTATTTTATTTTACCTAAAATAAGAATATTTATTTCCAATCTTAATTGTTTTCCTCTAATCTTTTTTTCTTTTTTTTAATTGCAGTATGTGTAAAAACGAACGCATTAATAATTTTCTTTCCTAATTCAATTTGATTTTTTAAATCTAAGGATTTTGTCTTGGATGGTTATTATTAACTTAAACATCTTTTTCGACACTAACAGTATGTTTTTGATCATTTTACGAGATATGTGAAAATAAATAAAACTAAAGATGCATTATGCACAAAAGCTTTTAAGGAAACATTTCTGATATTTGTCTATTTTTTATTCTAAGCTCTAGTAAAAGCGTTTTTCGACATTTACTAAAGTAGAATAAATATGTTAGACTAATTTAATATTCTACTTTACAGAAAATAAAGAGAGAGGTTGATGATTTCAGACTGACTATACTAATATTTTTCCCTGATGTATTACTGTTCCATTATTTTGAAAGATGAAATATTTTCTAGCTTTTCTAAAGCCAACTCAATTATTTAAAGAAGACAAGAAATAAATAATGTAAGCGAAATAAATAAGATGCGGAGAGTTTAAGAATATGTAAGTAAACGTGAAATCACCATACATATTTTTAATTCTGGGATGCATATTTCATTCGATAAATATATTTTATGTAGCATATCAGAATTTCGTCATGAAATCGTACATATATAGCATAAAGGATTCACCAAAAAGTTACTTTAAAACCCAAAAAGTGTTTATTAAGACTTTACGAAGGTAAAAAAATGGTAAGATAACAATTTTTAATCGTCACTAATCTCCCGAGAGATTATCTTAAAATATCAATTTAATCCTTTCAATAAATTAAATTCATTAATGAACTTCCCATGAAATCAGAACATCTTTCTCTAAGGTCTCCGTGGCCGACTGGTTAAGGCACCACGCCTCTAATCGTGTACAAGCATAGGAGGTTGTGGACTCGATTCCCGCTGGCTCCATTGCACACACTCTTTGTGTGGAGTTCCCGGTTGCATATTTCAGATGTGTATATTGCTGGGACGATTACTGTTTCTAAACCAACAGGAGAGCGTCATTATCACGGTCAAGTACACGCCCACACAGTTTGATTGACAGGAACTCGTGGACAATTGACGGTGCTAATTATAACGATAATCTGTTGCGGATGAAAGTGAGCTGACTGGCTGAATGGTTAGAGCGTCGAGCTTGAAACCGGAGGATATGGGTTCGAGTCCATCGCGGGCCGAGAGTCCGTTGGTGATTTTTTTTTTTTTAATTATTGGAGGCTGTCTTTTATTAATAAATAAGACATTTTTAAAAAAAATATTTCAAACCCTTTTAATATTCTAAATATCGTTCCAAAATGATTTATATATATATTAAACAAATGGGAAAAAAAGTATTCTGCGAAAATATCCGTATAAGCAAAATTCTTACTTTAATTTTTATTTATTTATTTATTTATTTATTTCAGGATCAGAGGAAGTATAATTTCTAATTGAAGTAAATAAAATTCAGTCATTTTGAAAAAAAAAATTCTTTCGTACCTTTAATTTTTAATTACCGAGTACAAATTCAAACAATCCGAGTACAAATAAATAATAAACACACACGATCAATTGTCCACGAGTTCCTGTCAATCAAACTGTGTGGGCGTGTACTTGACCGTGATAATGACGGTCTCCTATTGGTTTAGAAACAGTAATCGTCCCAGCAATATACACATCTGAAATATGCTTCCCGGTTGTATATCTCTTGTATTGTAAAATTTCCTTGTGCTATTTCGTCCCCGTGTATTGGCGATGACTTACAAGCAGGCTTTCATGTCGAGCACACAAGTCAGATGTATGTTGTTCAATAAATAAATAGGGATCCAATGTTTTTTTCTTTTATAGGTATGAGAATTGCGCATTGAGCATTGGATTAAAATGCTAGATGAAAAAAATGCAGAAGAATTAATTCAGTTCGAGTATAAATTGACACTCTGGTCAGAAGAGTAAAAAAAAATTGATCTATTATATAGACTGGCAAAATACATTTTGTTTAAATAATTGATATATTTTATGAGATTAGACAACAATATTATTTAATTGGTTATATCATTTTTTAATCTTAATTATATTTTTAAATAAAATAATTGGAATTATTTATGAAAATTTGCTCGAATGGTCACAAGAGTAACAGCGGACGTTCCCATATACACTTGAAAATTTTGTAATGAAAATGCTCACTGTTAGATTAACATATTTTATGTAAGTTTTGGATTAGAAAAGTCCCGCGATTTTATGCAGGTTGAAAAAAAAATCACTAGTGATTAAATGCTTAAAAATGCATAAAAAAAACCTCAGAAATTTCTTCTAATTAATTTAATTCTTAATTATTTTTTTTCAGTAGCTTATCTATCCAAATACCTATTTTATTATAATTAAATTTTTCACTTGACAATTCTATTAACCACAAACCCCATTTCTCCCCGTTTATCGGTTGACGCCACACTATACGTCTCAAAGACGTAATGAGTAACTGTCAGAGTTAACACTACAACACTTGCTCAGCGCCAAAGCAGCACTATTTTAGTGCTTTTAAGAACACGAAAAAGTTAGCAAAGTCAACAAAATGTTATGAATGAGAGTAAGGCGAAAAAAAAAAAGTTATTTATTCTATCTTTTTTTTTTTTATTTATTTACTTAGTTTTGTTTTCCGGAACAGCGTAATAGTGTGTAACAGCTGACATTTTGCCGTTCTTCCAAGTGTATTAAGCGAACAAAAGACTTTCCATTGAGTAAACAAAAACCCTTGACGATAGTTAATGTTTGTGCCAATAAATCAGTGACCTTTTAAAAGAGGTGTAGATAGTTGTTTTCCGTACTAAGCTTCTTCTTTCGTAAAAGAATCGACCTAATTATGCAGAGAGAATATTTTGCAAAGGATTCTGATAAAATATGAAAGAGTTCTTTGGCAAATTTTTGTAACCTTTAACCTCTTAAATGATCAATATTTCTGACGAACTTTTCAAATAATGCCTATATATTTTTTCTTTCATATCTTTTACAGACCTTTTTAATCCTTTATCAGCGGTTTTTCAAAACAGAAATTTTTGCCTAGTTGAATAAGAAAAATGCTGCGATTAAATAATGCAAAATTTACAATAAAAATGTAATGGTGAGAAATGAGAATTATAAACCGTAAGTTAGTATAGGGATGTCCAAACGTGGTACGGGCAAATCATGATTGGCAAAAACACGCTTTCCGTATGATGCACAGGCAAATCAGGGAAATAGTTAACTGATGTGACAGAAATTGTAACACAACTAGTGTGAAACGGTCTGTGCGACCGCAAGACCGAAGCCTTTTGAAAAGTCATGATTAACTGGGTACACGACATTTCGGTCCCGCCACTTCGGTCCCGCTGTTTTGGTCCCGCCGTTTCGGTCCCGAGACATTTCGGTCCCTGGCCATTTCGGTCCCGAGACATTTCGGTCCCGAGACAATTCGGTCCCAAGATATTTCGGTCCCGAGACAATTCGGTCAGGAGACAATTCGGTCCCGAGAAAATTCGATCCCGAGACAATTCGGTCCCGAGAAAATTCGATCCCGAGACAATTCGGTCCGTGGTCATTTCGGTCCCCAGCAACTTTGGTCCCTTGCCATTTCGGTCCTTAGTCATTTCAGTCCCTTTTTATTTCTTTGCTCGCTATCTTATAAGTCGGATTCTAATTGTTGTGGGCCTGCCAAATGGTATAAGCTTAACGTTATTCGGGCCTTTTTTTAAAAATTCTTTTAATTCTCCCCCTCCCCCCTAAGTTTTATAAAAATTTGAATATACGAGTCCGATAAATTTAAACTTTTATAACTCGTCACCATGAAATCACAGCGAGCAGAAAATTTTTTTGGTTAAACAATGTGATAAATTTAGGGGATATTGTCTTTTGCTTTTAGTATTATTATTATTATTAATCAGAATAATATCAGAATATTTTAAATTTTATTATTAATTATTACTATCAGTATTTTATATAAACTTCTATAAACTATATAAATTGAAAAGTATTTTATACAAACTGCCATGAATATTTTTTGGCTGTTTACGTACATTTTTTTAGAACTTTTAAATTAACATTAATTAAATAATAATAATAAAAAAAAAATGTGCTTATTTTTTTCCTTCCAATTAGTTTGATAATAAATGTCTTTAATAATTCAATTAGACAGTTATAAGTTATAATATATACATATTTCCTCAAATCACCCATCTACACCCTCTCCTTTGGTAATTCAGAAATGAGATATATTTATTGAAGAAATTTTTCTTATTATTATTTTTATAATACAAAATTGCATCTTATAAATTTATTTTAATAAGTTACTTTCCACTATAAAAATTAGAATAACAATAGTGATTTCGTAACTGAGCATGCTATGAAAAAAATTTGTTTATAAAATTTGCCTTCGCCACTTTTTTTTTCTTTTTTTTTTTTTAAAAATAATAATAGTATTTATTGATTGCATTTTTTAACAGTCTTCTCACGCCATGAAGTCAATTTTTGTGAGTTAATTTTATTGAAACTGGGCCTATTTCATTCTAATAAAATGATTTTTTTTTCTTTTTTTTACGTAAAATTTATATAATAATATTTTAAAATATAACAATATAAATATTATGTATAAAGTATAATATATAATTTAATAAAATATATTAAAATGTAATACAATAATATTTTAAATAATTTTATTTTCAATTTTTTAAGTGACAAATCCAACAGTTCAATTCAAGTTCAACAACAATTCAAGTGTCCTTTTATTTATTTATTTATTTATTTGTCTCACCTTTTCGCTCTTACTTCCCCAGGAAAGAAAAAAAAAAAAAAAAAACTTCTTTCAGTTTTATTTTTAACTATACTAATAGTTTTAAACTTCTGTAGTTTTAAATATACAATAAGTAAACAAGTAAAAGATAAATTTCAGTTCAACTACTAGGATATATAATGATGTATTGAATATAAAATGGATTATGTATTGAGTTTATTTTAAAATAAAATTCATTATGTAAATTAATCATGTTATTAATAATAAATATATTTTATAAAATATTAATTTGATTTTTATATTAAAATTACTAACTGTTTTGAGAATTAGGATTACCAATTATCAGTAGGATTACCAATTATGATTAGGATTATCATACAAGATTTGTGTGAATTATAATACTACCTTTGACAATAAAGTTCGGTGAATGAATTCAGAACGAGCAATCTGGCAACACTGGGAAAACAAAACGCTGCACTTGAATAGAACAAAGTGTTGACCATCTTCAACCACCGTTGTTCAGTTGAGCGTCGTTTATGTTCTGTGTAAGACGTGCTTCACTAAGTGCTTGTTCAGTGTGTTGGTTCTTAACTGAGAACAGGAAAATGAACGAACAAAATATCAGTTTAAAGTTTGGTTTTAAGTTTTGCAAGACACGGAAAGAAATTCATGAGGGTGGTGCAAATTGAACATCCACCATACTCGCCAGATCTCAATCCTCCAGCCTTATTTCTATTTTCACCACTCAAAGTCTCTTTGAAAGAAATTTAACCATATTGCTAACATCCAACGAAATGTGACGGAGCTTTTGAACTCCATCCCAAAAGAAGACTTCTTGCGAATTTTTCAGGGCATGTATAGCAGGTGTCAGTGGTGCAAAGTTATGGGAAATGACTATTTCGAAGGATGCTACGGTAATTTTCATTAGTATTTCATCTACATTAATGTTACAGGACTATTCACCGAACTTTATTGTCAGAGGTAGTATTTTGGATAAGAGTTATACTTGTGTGCGGTTTTCGGGCATTTATACTAACTTATATATTATATTCCAGTACATTATAATAAAATTTTATGGCCTTCAGTTTAAAAACTCTGGAGTGTTCCCTATAAAATTATGTCTTATTTCACAAAATTTTAGTTTGAAGGAGAAGGGACCGAAATGGCTAGGAACCGAAATGTCTTGGGATCGAAATGTCTCGGGACCGAAATTGCAGGACCGAAATGGCGGGACCGAAACGTCCTGCTTCCTGATTAACTCATGGGAAGGTGCTTTTGTACTAAACTTTTTATACAGGACTGTTATAATTAACATTCACCTATTTAAAAGCCTGTGGTGATAAGTACTAAAGTTCCAAACGAAATAAAATTTTGGTAGCGTTTATAGTTAAACTGAAAAAAATTGCATGTTGAACTATAAAAACTGAAAAAAGCAGAGATCTGTGAGACGGTAGCATCAGTTAATCCCTTTGCGACGGGAGTCTTTTACGAAATTTTTAATGTTTTGTCACCGGTTTTAAAAAACCAAAATTTGTAGCTTATTAAATCGAGAAATTGCACCGATTAAATAAGACAAATTTTACAGTATAATTTTACTGGTAAGCATGAACAAGGATTCTTAAGCATTTTTGTGGCACGTATACGTGTTGATCGTCCCCAAGGGGTTAAAGGTTAACGTAAAGGTTCTTAAAACTCTTAAAATTCGAAAAAAAAAGGAAAAAACAAATTACCATTTTCAAAATTTAATATATTAAAATGTATACGGTTTTAAAACACAATTTTTTGAGGTAGGAAAGACATGAGTATGTTGTTTCATTTCACGTATTTAAAAAATGACGATATGGAGAAATAATATTTATAGGAGTTTCAAACTTTCACACATTTTTGGATCAGAAAATTGACATGACGGCTTACGCGCAGTATTATAAAATAAAATTTTCACCGAAAAAAAAAGTTTTGATGCCTGATTATACACCAGATTTTGGTATTTACTCTGACAAGGAAGGTCTCCATACGGGCATACCCCGAAAAATCTGAAAAAATTACATAATGTTCTTCTCGTGTGGACGTTTATAAAAAAAAATTCTGCGGAACTTCCATTCAATAACCGTAAAAAAATAATGAAAATTTCGTTATTTGGCGATTTATCGCCGGTTGGCGTTGGAATGTAAATTCAACAAAATACTTCATGTCAAATACACTTTAAGAAAAAAAAAGTTTCATGTTGAACTTGTTTTGATAAATTTAATTTAAATAACTTTAGTTTTGTAAGTTTTAATTTGTTTTAAGTATAATTTCGTTATATCGATATTTATATGTATTTATATTCAATTTAATCATCAAAATTTGAGATTTAAAACGAAATTCATAAATTAAATTATTAAATTTGTTTCAAGCTCAAAGTCCAATTGAAAAATGTCGATTAGATTTTGTTGCTATGGAAACCACTGACTTTTATTATTTGAATACGCTTAAATATATAAAGATAATTTTTTTCAATATGATTTTTTTTATCTATGAAAACATTTTTTCCATTGATTAATTAAATAACTATTTCAACAAATAATATATATATGTAATACAATATGTATATTTATGCATATAATATATTAAAGTATCTCATTGTTTATGGTTAAATTCATTAAGTACCATTTACACGCATTCTAAAAATCCAACAGTTTTCAGTTGCATTATAATCGTTTGCTTTTGGCGAGGAAACGGGCTGCTCGCCAAATCGAGTGACTCTTTCGTTTTTTCACGCCAAATATTTGAAAATATTTTATTTTTTTATACATTTTCTTCTGTGATTCCGCCGCTAATTTTGACCGATCCTTTATTACATACGTAAGTACTTTAATTAGTATTTTTTTCATAAAATTCTGAGTAGCCCAGAATGGAGACCTTCCTTGTGAGTTCAAAGAAATCTGAATTTAAAGAATTTTTATATTTTTAATACAAAGTTGTATTTAGTTAATACAAATATTTGAAGTTTTCAACAGTATAACAATCTAAAACAATATTTTTTGAACAATAAAAAGAAAAATTAAGTTTGTTTATGCAGATGAAGGATCTTTAGAAAATTTCATGAAAAAAATATTGAGAAGTTTTAGAGATATTTTGCGTGATATGCCCAGAATTGTCATTTTGAAAAAAAAAATGACTTCAAAGTTTCGGAAACGAAATTTTAGCTCAGAGTGGGTTTAATTCTAAAAGCCATAGCTTCTGCTCCAAAGGGAATTTCGAGGAAACAAATACAGTAAACACTCTGTAAGGCGAACTCTGAGTAAGACGGAAACTTGTATAACTCGGAATGATTTTCAAGTCCTAGCGAATCCATAGACTTATAGTAAAATTTGTCTAAGGAGGAATATTGTCTACTAAAATTCTCTTGGTCCGGATCGATTCCGCTTTAGACAGAGTTTACTGCATATTAAAGTGTTCAGAAAATAATGAAATTTAAAATATAAAAATTAAAATTAAAAAAATTTTAAATATTTAAAAGTCCTCAAAATCCTTAAGTTTGCTTTGAAATTTCCATCAGAGATATAATTCATCGTCAAGTGAAAGATAAGTTAGATCAGGCTTCTCTGTAAACTTAAAAAATCTAAATTAAATCATGAGTGTTCAACAATTTATTCTTTGTATCTAACGTTTTGCAAAATAAGAATTCAATAAAACATTTATTGATACATATGGAGGTATAACCTTAGGTTATAAACAGAAGTTCAGATACATTTAGAAATAAACGCAAAAAGTAACAGTATATTAGTGTTCTCATGAACGTGAAAAAGTTAGCCAAGTTCTCTGTGTATGAATCAGTAAAAGCACGACGAAAAAAAAACTATTTATTTTACTTTTAGCATTTATTTACATGATTTTTGTTTTTTGGAAAAGTGTAATAGTGTTTAACAGCTGACATTTTGCGGTTCTTCCAAGTGAATTAAGTTAACACACACAAATAACCTCTTCTATTGAGTAAACACAAACTCTTGGGGGTAGCTAGAATCTGTGCCAATAAATTAGTGGCTTATTAAAAATGTGTTAAAGATAGTTGTTTTCTCTATTAAGTGTCATAATAATACAGGAATCTAAATTTTCGAAAACTGTACCGATAGCTCCAAGCTGGATCGGAGGAGACGGGGGCAATTTTACTGTGGCGTACCAGGCGCGTTTCAATGTAGAATTAAAATAAGGTTCAACACATTTGAATAAACAATGTTATTTTACTTGAGATAGGTGTAACGAAAAATTAAAAACAAATCTTATTGACATGTTTCGATTCCATCTAATAAGAACCATAATTCTAATATAAAATAAAAATAAAAATACAAATCGTTTCCCGGTCAATACAAACGGCACGCGACAATGAGAAGTAAATTAAAATCATTTTAATAATAATTACGAACGCACTTAAAATATTTTTTTGTCTTACTTCATCACTGTGATTAACACTTTCTAAGACAATGATATGTTTATGAAACCACTTAATTTTAATTATCAAACGCCACAATGGCGGCAGAATTTTGGTGTGTTTTTTTCCCACACATTTAGTATAATTTTTTTCCATGTATAGTTGTTTCCAAATAGTTGTTTCTTATTTTCAAATAAATTTGCACGTAAATTCCGGTACCATTCATTCCTTTTCAGCATTTTCGCAATGGAAGTGCTTTGCCACTTGAAATGATTAATTAAGATGAAAATAATCTTTTAAAATTAGCGGTAGAAGTTTGTCTGATTTAAGCCCACCCCCCCGCCGCCCCTTTAAGTCGACGTCTATGAATTCACCCCCCCCTCCTTCATCGCCCCTTTCTGGGAGTTCGTGAAATTTATGAAAAATATTCCGTCTAATTTTAAACTCTCACTTGAGCTAGAGTAATTTATTTTAATCTCTGACACTAGATGGCAGTGCCTTACATAATAAATCTCCATTTATACTTCCCCAATGATTTTAAGATCAATACTATCTTGAAGAGTGTAGTAAGAAATTTTCGGCAGGTAAACTAACCAAAATATCTCTTCAGGTAGTATAGTCTCATTTTAGAAAGGCTAACGAATTTCTTTGTCAAGAGTTCGCGCCTACATTCATTAGAAGAAAATAAAAAGGGGACAAAAGTATCAATCTGTAATAACACATAAAATTTGAGTATTTGTCATTGGTTCTCGGAAAAACACCTATTTCTAAGTTTATTATTCTACTACTTAGACGAAGGATTGTAAAAAATAACATTAAAAAAAAATGTCTGTATGTCTGGAAAGGGCTCGGAAATGTTTAGGTGAGTTGACTGAATTTGGTTTTTGAACTGGAATAGAGTGATATTCCGATTTTTGATAAATTAATATTTATACTGAATTCATAGCAAAAAAATCCCAAAATTCCTATTTTCTGTTAATAAATGAAAGATAATAAAATGTATGATAAGATAAATATCATCGTATCTTTGCAGGGCAGAAAGGGAGAGAGCATGTAGCGTAAGTTGGGGTTAGGAAGGTAAGAATGGAGGGGGGTAAATTTCCACTATTTTTTAAATGTAATGGTCACTATATTTACAAATGAAGAATTCTGTCTTATATAACTTGAAAAATTTTAATCGGAAAAAGTGGTGTATGTTTATGTGGCCGATTTCTAATTTCTTTGCGAATTTTTTATGAGACTTTTAGAGTTTTTGTGCGTTTTGCGGCAATTTTTTAAAACTCGTAAATTGACTACTGTTTCCAAATTATTGTTATTGATCCAAATAGCTTTTAAAATACTTCTTTACCTCATTTAAAACATTATCGTAACTGTAATTATATGTCTATGACTAACGGTTTAGGAATTAGCTGTTCGACACCATTGAGAGAGGACACCCTGTATGTTTAAATTCATTACTGACATTATCTTCTGCTTGTTCTGATATAACTAAATTTTATATCTATTTCCCTATATATCTGTTAATGCCCAAAACATTAAAAGTTAAATATATTTTTGAATAACGCAAGTAAACGTTAAATCTGTAACTTTATTTAGAAGCCTAAGTATATGCTTGATTTCGTCTACCTCTACTTAAAAATACATGCACTACACTATAAATTTTATAAAATTTCAAAATTGTCAGTAATAATTGTTATTTTAATTGATATATTTCTACATCGGAATTTCACCAATTCCGTATCTGATATAAATACAAGGAAAAAAATACTTTATGATTTTATTTTAATTCTGAGTGATTTGATAGCTTAAGAAAATAGTAAATTACGCAAAATGGAGGTAAACTTGCAAAATTACAGTAAAAGAATCATTTTAGTATTAAAATTTGAATTTATCGGGATACAAAATAAAATTGACTTGTCCGATTTACAGAAAATATTTTTGTAGTTTAAAAAATAATTAAATTCAATGTAAAAGAATACACAAATTTGTATTGTTACATGAGCTCAATTTATATGAAATAATTTATTCTGAGTAATTTAGAAACATGATTTAGCAGCTGATTCTATTAACAGGTTGAGTGCCACGTCATTCACCGGTGACTGGCACTGAACTTTCCGATTAAGCCGCCTCTTATTTAAGGATATAATCCTCTAATAAATAAAAGTTAAGTAAATTTTAAATGATTTTTCAATAATTACTTAAAACAATATATACACTATATGGTGACCGGCCACTTGCGATTTTAGACATTTTGTTAAATACCTAGAAAAGTACATGAGGAATTATACTAAAACTCTAAGTGTATAAACATAACAGTACAGGTCATACATTTCCGTGAAGATTTTTTACCGAAACTCCTAGGGGACAGTCAACAAATTGAAAAAAAGAATATCTTTTGGATAACCCTGTCAAAAGTAATATAGCAAAAGCATTCAAACTGTAGATTATGATTAAGTGGCTTATTGTAATAAACCGTGTTCATATTTATGCGGGTAGCATGTATCCTCGTAGAGAAATTAAGGTTTTTATAAAAACAGTCCAAAATTTTTGCAAGTTTTTTGATTATAATTTACAGAGTTCTTAATAAAAAATAATGTTCTTTTCCGAAAATATGACAAACAACGTTGTACACAATACCCTGTAATCAGAATTAACAAATAATTAAAATTGTAAAAAAAAATAAGCAGGTTTACTAAATAATTTTTTGAAGCCTATCCGTGAACTCTATCAAAATTCCATTTAAATATTGTGTTAACTAATTGTATGGAAAAACGTTTGTGAAAGTTTCATAAACATAACTTGAAAATTCTGAAAGTGATCGCCGATAGAATAAGTTCAAAATCCGTTTTTCCCAAAATGAAGCAGAAAGATGAGGGACTGTATCCATTTTACCATTGATGTGTGTCAATATAGAATACACAATATGGAACGTACTTTAGGTATTTATACTACGAAGGCGTCTTATTTGGATACAACCCTCACTTTATTTTGCCACGTGTTTTTTTCTAGATACGTAACAAAATGTGTAAACTCGCAAGTGTGCAGTCAACTTTGGCCATATAATTTATATATATTTTAGTTTTATATCATATTTTACACTGTCAGACCCAGCTGACTGACGCCGCATAAAATGAAAATTCAATGTTAGTTACCG
The DNA here is from genome assembly GCA_964019185.1 of Maratus speculifer. Lineage (NCBI taxonomy): Eukaryota > Metazoa > Arthropoda > Arachnida > Araneae > Salticidae > Maratus > Maratus speculifer. The sequence continues at coordinate 354,388,112 of OZ025293.1, forward strand.
GTGACTGACTTGGCACGCAACGTGTTAACGTAATAACGCATGTAAAATGGAATTATTGGTGTAACTAATATTTTGATAACAAATTTCCCATTTTAAAGAGACTTTTGACTTTTTCGAAATAAATTTTCCTTAATTTAACAATTTTTCAGCTTTAATGTTGAAAGCATTACACTTACAGAAAAATTGCAAATTTGACATTAGTGTGTTGTGGTGTTTTATGACGATTGATTATCTGCACGAGCGATATAGGCCCGAAGGGGGGTTGCCCTACACAGAGGTCTTTCTAAGGGAGATTGATCCGTATTTGCGCAGGGATATCCAAAGTTCGAAGAAAACCACGGAAACCCCGAACGATTATGCCGACTGGCGCAACTGGGTTCGAACCTGGCACCTCCCGTCTACCAGCATCGGAAGCAGAACCGCTCGGCCACTGGAGGGGCAAATTTAGCATGAGAAAACTGTCAACAAAAATAACAGTAAAGAACTGTGTTTATGAGAAATTTCTGTTAAATTTTGCAAAAATAAGAAATGTAATTTTAAACATAGTTTTTACTTCATATTTCTAAAACATTTTTCTGTCATTATTTTCATGATATTAGTTTATTGTATTTTTTTTTATTTCAGTTTTGTTGATTTTGTTGTCCGGCGTTAAAAAAAAACGCTTTTTGATGACGAATCTAAAAGTGTTTACAGTAAGCCAAAGACATGAATCTGAAAAAGTCAACACACCACACAGGCGGGAGCCTTTGATCACAATCTGAGTAAAAACAAACTTTGAAAACGAGGAAGTTCTTCCCAGTTTCGGGCAATTAACATCACTCATTTTAAGAAATTATAAAAAGGTTTTTCACTTCTATAATTTTTTAAATAAAACTGGAGAATCTGGAAAACCGTTTGCATGATTCAAGTATTTTTAAAAAAGAAAACAAAAATCGATCTATAACAGCTTATTTTAGAAGCGATAAGGGGTTGATAATAAATAAAAATGAGCTAAGTCGGCCAAATATGAAAATAAATTAATGAATAAACTGTATAAAATCACCAACATTTTATATCAATAAAATTAGGTGAAATTTTTTCGGTTCTAATTAACCCATTTAATCAGCTTGTTCTGGAAACTTATTTTTTCCACTGTTTTCGAAAAATAATATTTGTATTATTTAATGATATATAGTAGCGGTAAAATAAAGTGAATATAACATTTTTTTCTTTTTTAAGTGACACTCCAAAGTTAAAACCCTTTTCTTGCATCGATGTCAAATATGTAGCAAGCGCAACTCATTTTGATATTTATTTGTAACATTTAACTTAACATTAATATAGTTGAAAAGTGTTAATGAATTCGGTTCGCCTGTCTGTTTTTCTCTCCGCGCTCTAGATGATAGTTTTCAAATTTCCAAGTTTCGTACAATTTCTATATCTGAATCACCTATAAGCAAAATGTAATTACAGAATTATTTATCAGACATTACTAATCGACTGGTTCCAGACACATTTTTATACAATGATTCGCTAAGAGTGAATAGGGCATATATTGTATACATATCTGTATATTGTACACATATTTGTATTGTCAGGACTCTCATTGGTTCATTTTTCAATACCACTTTTTCAAACAACAATTTTTGCAGTAGATTTCTGAAACAGTTGTAATACCATGAAGATACCAGTTTGGAAACACTAGTATTTAAAAGTGAGGCCATTTGTACCTTGTACTTTTAGTTGTACAAGAGGGAAATCGGAATATTCCTGTAAATTAAATTTTTGGAATAATTTCAGACTAAATATGAAAATTTTACTGTTCCTAATAAAAAAAGGCGAATCTTTCCTTTTCCTTTTTTAAATTACTCTGGTTTACCTCATAAATGATACGGCTGACATTATTGTTCCATTGTTTCATAAAAAGCAATTCTTTGTAAATTATTCTGACCATTTTATATCGATAAATTGAATTTATAGTAACATGATCATACATTGCGAATGACGTAAATTCGCTTGGGTTATTTTATGTATAGTTTAACTATTTATTAATTTTTAAAGCCAGGTTCGTCTATAAAAAATTTATGCTTCATTAAAAAACATCCCCTAGACACCTCATTAAATCTAGCCCGAACTTTTATTAAAGTAATAACCGATTTTGAATAAATCAGAATGCATGAGGGACATTTTGAAATATAGCTTCATCATTTGTAGAATCTTTAAAAGAGCTTCTTCTATAAAAATTCATATACTTTACATCAAAGCAAGCAAATATAATTTTATTATTGGTATAGTTTATGGAACTATAAAAAGGAAACAGAGAATATTTGAATGTCTCTTGTACCCTTAAAGGCATGCCTTGGGTATTAATTTTAGAAATTTTACGTACATACTCATTCGATTCTAAATTACGAATTAATTTTACAGAATTAATTTTCGTTTTTTCTTTAATCGTTCTTACTTCGCATAGCTCGCATCTACATCTACTTCAGAGTTAAAATGCATGTAATGCTTGTAAATGAAAAAGAGTAGAACGGTTTAGCTGCATCCATTAATTAGAATAATTATCTGGTAATATTTTTAATAAAACTCGCTGCTAAAGGTGGTTTGAGAGGAAATTTCTGATATTATTATTACCATTAGCGAAAAAGGTGTAAACAGGAGAAGTGAAGGTTAGTACAGATAAGTATTGATACTGTGATAAAGTGAAATAATTAGGAATTATATGCCTGTAGTAAAAATGTTTGTAAAAAGTATAGTTGCAAATTGATGTGCAAAAGTAAAACTGATGAATATCTAATAAAAAAGACATTTTTCTGATGACTCATATTATTAAAAATCTTAGATCGAAGTAGAATTATTTTAGTTCTAACTAGGTTATCAACTATCACTAAAGAGAGTGAGAGATATCTAAAAAATTCTATCAATATTTTCACAAAGATGAACAAGATTTTTTCTAGCAAAATAATGTTCAGTAAATCATTCACATTCATTTAAATGGACGGTTTACCTTTTCAAACCTTTTGTTTATTTTTTAAAATTATGGATTAAATGATGAACTAACTGCATTTCAATGTTGAAAAGTAGTCGAATGTGGCAATCCCAAAATTTTCTTCTATCTCATACATGTTAATACTTACATGTTAATATCTCGTACATGTTAATTCGCTATCGCAGTGCTAAAATTAAATGTCAGTTTATGTTCATCATGGGGATTCTAATGATATGGAATTCCGTACATTAGTTCTTGCGACATGACTATCGCTAAAATTTCGTAAATCATGGAAATGCAACATAGCAGCGACACTTGTTAAGTAGTTTACACTGAAACCTAATTTGCAACAACTTATGGCGACCTCTAACTGAATCTAAAAATTGATGAATATCCAGGCATTAGTTCTTGACATAGAGCTACTGCGGAAATCGTGAAAAATACTTCTTCGAAGCGCCATCAGTTAAGTGATTTGCACCAAAATGTAGAAAACGAACAATTTATTTCAATGACTAACTGAATCTGAAGTTTTGTGAAAATCTGTGCGTTAATTCTTGAGATAGTTATTGCGGTAATCGTGAAAAAGGTGCATAGCAGCGCCACCTCTTGAGCAATTTACACCAAAATCTAATCAGAACCTATTTATATCAGAGACTAACTGAATACAATTTTATATTAAATTCCGTGCATTAGTTGTTGAGAAAGAGCGCCCACAAAATTTGTGTCACATATAGACAGAGTCACAGACTCACTGACAAACATGTTATAAAAACATGTTTTCTGGCATCCCTGACCCTTAATGTGTAAATCCGTTGAAAATTTTCACGAATCCAATACTTTCTTTTTTGTAATTTTGAAACATTTTCGAACATTTTGAAAAAAAAAATCTGTAAATTCAATTAAATTTTTCAATAAGTTTAAAAAATTTGAATTTTTAAAAATCCCAACTACTTGCTTTTGAATATTAATATTTTTGCTCTTTTTTAAAAAAGATTTTCACATGTATATTACACAAGACTGCGTATGGATTGTCTGATATATCTAATGTTACATTTAATAGAATTTTTTTACTCTTACATTTAGTGTAAAGTGGAAAAAACTCCCATATCTTCATATACTTTTATATAAAAAATAATAAAAGTAAGTGACAAAACACTTGAAGACTAATTCCATACGTAGATTTATTACATGCATACAATAAAGTGCCAAAAAATTAAATCTCTACCTTAAATACAAAAAAAATCTTAGCGTTTTGAAAACATGAAAGCGAAGAAAATATGAACATGGAAAAAAGTTAAAAATTTTCATTTATGTGGGGAATTGCTCTAGTTGCATTAACAAAATTTACAATGTCGCGCGATATTATTAACGTAACTTTTAAAATCAGATGTTACAATATTCACAATTACACTGTCTTTCATAAAAAATCAACATTTTGACCAATTTTGAGGTAAACTGTTCCCTTTAAGCCAAAACGTATTTATTTAGTGTTCGGGGAAATTGCGCGAATAAGTTCAAATGCGAATAAGTTCAATATTCACAATTAAACGGCCTTTCATAAAAAATCAACATTTTGACCAATTTTGAGGTAAACTATTCTCTTTAACCCAAAACGTAATTATTTAGTGTTCGAGGAAATTGCGCGAATAAGTTCAAATGGGATACAGAAATCATTGAGTAAGGTTTTTCATCCGGTGTGCCGTGAGAAGATAACAGGTGTGCAGCGAAAACTTTAGCCAGTTTAATATTAGCAGAAGTACCTTTCTTTTAAAAGCAATTTAATAATAATAATAATAATAATAATAATAATAATAATAATAATAATAATAATAATAAAACGCGACTTACTGCAGTTCATTTATTCACAAATTTAAAACAAACTAGATCAGATGATTAATATTAAATAAAAATTAATTATTATTGAGTAATATCAAATGTAAATTAATTGTTATTGAGTAATATTGAATATAAGTTAATCATTATAGAAAAATATTAAATGTAAATTATGATTGAATAATATTAACAGTAAAGTATTATTGAATAATATTAAATATAACTTATTATTGAATAATATTAAATACAAATTATTATTGAATAATATTAAAAATAAGTTAATTGTTATTGAATAATATTAAATGTAAATTAATTATTATTATTAAGTAACATTAAATGTAAAAACTACATATGAGAATGCCATTATAAACCATTCATAATTTTTTTACCATATTTGCACAATACATGGCTCATTATTTAGACCGTTTTGATTTGGGAAATGTTTTTTAACTCCTTCACAATAAACATTCTTTACGAACGTTTAATCTTTTGGAACCCGTATTTACAATTGGAAAAATTTTTCTGCACTTTTAGTCTCATAAATGCTCCGTTAAATAAAGCAAAATTTATTTATGAAAATTACTGACACAGAAATAATCAAGGATATTCAGCAACTTATACGTCACGTATACATGTCATCCGTCTCGATGGAGTAAAACGGATTATTAATATGAAATCCAAACAAAATTTAGATCAGTACGTAAAAAAATATTAAGAGTAACAATAGCAATAAATTGTAACATTTTCACACACGTAATCATTCACACACTTTTGTGCAATGACAAAAAGTTGTGCAAAGTTGAACCAAATTTTGATTTTGAAATAACTGCAACAATTAATTGAAAGTTGTAGTATAATTTGACATTGTGAATAAACCACAAATCTTAGTGCTGTGGTCGCAAAAAAAAAAAAAAAAAAAAAAAAGAAAACAGCGTGTATACATTGTGGACAAAAGGTATAAATTTATAAAACAGAGTGTATATAAAACTTCATAAAAAAAAAAAAAAAAAAAACAAGATTGTATATTGCTTACATCGCTCTATATTTTCATTTACATCCCCAAAAATTTCACAATGTTTGAACGATAATTCTGTTTACGTTGAACCATAAATTTGTTTACGTTGACTCATTATCTGGCAAAATGTTGGCTCACGAATGGGTAACATGTTAAGGAATAAATTGGGAAAGTATTGAATTATAAAGTGATTCTAGTTATCCTTAGCAAATGAAGGATAACCAGATCGGTATATCCTATCGCTACTACTGTCGCCCATTGGCGGCGGCCACGAAATATTCTGTTATTTATTATTTATCATATTATTTATATCAATGTTATTATTTTAATTGCTGTACTGTGAAGAAATAGACATGATTTTTAAACGCTAAGCTCATGTCTTTCTGTCTGATCCGTGTGATAAGATTCCATCAAAACCGGCTTTCGGCCGAGGATTGGTTTAGTTTATGTTAAAGCAATATAAACATTTTAGGAATTTTTTTTAAACACGTTAAATGCCGCTTCAGTCACCGACTACTGTCGCAATCCAAATGAAAAAGTATTGACAATCACGCTCGAGATTTCTGAGTGCCACAAATTATGATTTTGCGACTTACTCTGCCATGCAGTGCAACCACTCTTGTGGAAAATTTCCTCATATTACGAATGTATAACTGCAGCCATTTTTTTCGCACAGAAAGGATTAAAGGTCAACCGATGGACTATGAACATCCAAATCTGACATAGGATTCGAACTCAAAATTTCTTGACTTGCAGCATTGCCCCTAGAATAATATGCGAATATTCTCTTGCTGTAAAAACAGGCAGCATACTGAGGCGAATTAATTAATGTTACAATAGGTTGGAACAAAAAACCTGTTTTTTCCTAAGTTGCGTTTCATGTTGCTTGAGTCGCCTTATTGTACGGCTTGCCTATGAAAAGCAGGATAAAAAGAGGGCATAGAAGAACAGGAATTATTTGTCCTGATTTTACCGTTGAATCGTTCTATTTTCTGAAGAAAGATGAGACAATTTTCGACGACATAGCTGCAGCATCAGGGTAGTGTGTAGTAGCGCACCTATTCGCATTATGCATACAAAATTTTCTAATAGCTAATTCCATGAAAACTTGTCATGTCAGTCACATGCAACGATTTTTGGATGGCAGTATTTTAGAACGGGAAAATGTGGCTTATTTTATCGGAGATATCTCACTAGTTCAATAGGGCGAAGGAAACTTTTCGAAAATAACGGTGACCAACAAGAATAGCGATTTTTAGCTGTGTGACAGACATGACAAGTTTTCAAGGAATTTACTTAATGCTGATTTAAAGACATATACTGTAATTTATAAATAAATTAACACTAAAATAAAAATATTTTTTAATTTACTTGCTTGCTTACCAAATCATTCACGTATAGGGAAGAGAGGAATTAACGCTTACCTAAAAAGAAAGAAAAAAGAAAGAATTAGTCAAGTTATTCTCAAATAACACTATTTATACAGATATAACTATTTATCATCCATGAAGAATTTCAAAATCAATTTGCAACGCATTTTAACAGTACGATTTATGCTTTGTTTATCTTTTATTAATATCGATTCAATTCTATAGTTTGATGACAATGCATTCGAATTCAAAATATACCATATGTGGAATCAATGTTTGAAGATATTAATTATGTGAGAAATCATCTCTTAAATAAAATATGTATTAAAAAATCATACAATGGCAATATATTATAATCATAATTTTGCATAATATATTATTCATCGGATTTGAAAATGGCCATTAATAAAATATTACAAAAAATATTAAAATACAGACTGATCACTCAACTCACTCCCGTTATAATTCCTTTCTTCAATGGCATAATTATTCTACTATCTAATAAATTATTATTATTTAAAAAAAAAAAAAAAAAAAAAAAACGTAGTAAACAATTATAACAATTACGGGATTGAGGTTGAATTAGAAGTCATCCATATATTTCGTCAAAATATTTTAATCATTTTATGACACTTCCAGTTCGCTCTATGTCACATTCGAATGATATCTCTACCATGTTGAGATGTCACATTTCACACTCTCTCTCACACACACACGCGCGCGCATGTGTGTAAGCCTTCCTTATTGCACTCTGCCACACATTGTGGCCTTTCCCTCCCCAGGGTCGAAACTCTGATTTATTGCATTCGTGGCAAACAGGAATTTCGATGTCCTTTCCAAAACAAATTTACAAATTAAAAGTTTTCAACTAATTCCTTTAATTTTTATTTAAAAAATAAAGACTTTTTTTCAGAAAATTAAAAAGTTTTATGTCTAAGAACACAGTCAGAGCAAGGGTGTTACAGACTGTACCCGATTAACAGACGCCGGAGTAGATAGATTTTTATGGGAACCGTCATTTATAATACAGGGTGTTTATAAAGTCCCGGACCCATTTTCATGTTTAATAACTCATAAAATAATAAAGATAGATTAAAATTAATAACATAAATGGTTAGATAGACTCAAAAAGTTTCATGACCCTTGTCAATGAACTTCCACGTGTGCCTTCTTCGGCGCACGGAGAATATCAAGTCGTAAGTCAATTTCACGTCAGGTAGCGACAAGCATGTTGGCATCCACAGAGGCTAATTTCTTTTTCCACCGCAAGATGATAACCCAGATATAAGATCCTCCATTCAAAAGCAGCATCTTGCAGTGGAAAAAGAATTTAGCCTCTGTGGATGCCGACATGCTTGCCGCTACATGGCGTGAAATTAACTATCGCCTTGATATTCTCCGTGCGACGAAGGGGACACACGTGGAAGTTCATTGACAAGGGACATAAATTTTTTTGAGTCAATCTAACCATTTTTGTTATTAATTTTAATCTATCTTTATTATTTTATGAATTATTAAACATCAAAATGGGTCCGTGACTTTATAAACACCCTGTATAATCACTAATCGATACACTACAATCAGTAAAATACGTACAAATGCTTCCCCACCAATAGTCAAATAGAGTTGTTGCAGCATTGTTCGAGATATGATCCCTAAGAAGGCTTTTTGAAAGTCAAGAATAATATTGTCGTATCGATAATTATTTTACACTATTCAATTGTTTAGTTTTAAATTAAAATTTTAATAACGTGTCATATCGCCACATGAATTTAAATCATTACAACTAGTAAACAATCGAATTAACATTAAATTCAATGTAAAAAGATAACAAAATTAATGAAAAAAAGTAGAATATGTACAATGAAAGTAATAACAACAATTCTCTACACTACAGAACTCCACAAGCCAAAATCCTGGCTTTTTCATATAACCGCGTCATATAACTCCGTTCATACAGAGCTCCTCTCAGAGAGTGATCCTTCTCGCAGTTGTCCCAGTCACCGACTAATATTCACCTCTTTATACTTTTCTCTAGTGGAGTTATAACAAAATTCGTTATTTCCCTGCCATTCCATGGCTTCTCTGTTTGGGCTGAAAGTAGACCCTATTGTTGTATCGCAAAAGAAAAGAGTTTCCTTAACTATGAAAAATACTACTTCGATGAGACGTTGTTACAAGTGAAAATTAAAACAGAAATTTTAGTTACAAAAGTTGGTCTTAGATATGGGTTAGCTAATACATTTTTCATGCCAAAGTTCAAGAGTTTTACCCCACGCGGCTTTACTGTGAAATTTCTCTTGTTTTCATTGCAAGAAAAAGGAAATATAAGTCACTTTTCCTTCAGAAATCTTTTCCTCCATAGTAATGTCATAGTTGGTAGTTCTAATATAAACACACATATATATACACGCAATCTCTCGCTAATCTTTTTTTGTTATGTTTGAATGAAATTGAGTTCCAAGATATAATTCTATGCATAAAATACTCTCTCCTTTTTTTTTCTTCGTCACATATCTTTTCCGTGCACCCTGCCCGCGGTCGCAAATAAACAAACACTCAACGTTCCAGCGCGTTTCACGCCAACCCCTCTAGCCAAGTGCTTTGGCGAAAAAATGAAGTTCGACGTGCAACGTGCATGCTACATTCTATTCCAGTACCGTAGTTTGAAGTTTACATGTGCAAATATTTATATCCAATTAACTTGAATATTTTGGATGCAAAATATTCAAGAAAAAGAATTTTTCTTTTTCAAAGAAAATGCTTTTGAACTTGCAAATTAATTTAAGTTTACACAAGTTGTTATTGATTAGACTGAGTCTTTAAAATAAGCACAATTTTGTAAATGACAGCATAAATAAAATTCAAAGTTTTCTATTATTATGAAAGAAAAAAAAATCTGCTTCCTGACAGGTTAAATCAAGATTATCAGCATAACAGCATCGTAGCGTGCAAGGAGGATTCTGAAAGAAAATGAATAAAGGCTAAATTTTTATTTCCTAGTTATTTATGAACCAAAAACTTTAATGAGAGGCGATTGTGTCCATTATTGCATATTTTTAACCTATGATAAAAAGTTAATTAAATCCAATTGATTTTTTAAATCATCAGATTTTAAAATATTCACCTTTTATATAAACATTTTAATAACAATTTTAATTTTTCTTAAGAAAGGTGTTATAGTAAAAATAAGCTTTTTAAGAAAAAAATATCAACCGACTTCAAAAAAGCGCTAAAAAGAATTAAATAATTCTTTAAAATTCTCTAAGGCCAAAACGTTATCCAATAAGCACACATCGGATATCAGGTACCGGCATAAAAAACGGTTAAATTTAATATGTATAATTTAATATCCACCAAACATAGATTTTAGAGATAATATTATTTTACAAGAGATGAATTGACATATCTATGATTTATTTTATGAATATATACATATAAAAAGTAATGAATTAATTTTTGAAGTTGGTGCCAAACAATCACAATCGATAATGATTATCCCCATTTTAATTAAGGTACTAGGTATAATTTAGCTACAATTCTTAATATACATCAAATAGTTTGGCACCAACTTCAAAAAGTAATTCATTACTTTTTATATGTATATATTCATAAAATAAATCATAAATATGTCAATTCATCTCTTGTAAAATAATATTATCTGTAAAATCTATGTTTGGTGGATATTAAATTATACATATTAAATTTAACCGTTTTTTATGCCGGTACCTGATATCCGATGTGTGCTTATTGGATAACGTTTTGGCCTTAGAGAATTTTAAAGAATTATTTAATTCTTTTTAGCGCTTTTTTGAAGTCGGTTGATATTTTTTTCTTAAAAAGCTTATTTTATTTCCTACTTTTTAGTTATGCATACCGTAATACATAATTATGTGTACTGGCACACGATAGCTCTTTGCAATGCATTACTAATGTACGCACTTTGGTAAGTTCTGATGTATTCAGTTTACTTGTCACTGTTTGATTGTCAACTTTTCTGAAACCACTTACAATATCGGTTAGTATCGTTGTGAATCTTAAGATTTTCTTTGTATGGTAACTTCTTTAGACAAGATCTGCCACTTCGAAAAGCTACCGCATTTATGAAATCTTAGTCTGCATCGAATCCTACGGTCATCGAAAGTGGGTATCAAAAGGTGACAATCCATCAAGTAAAGTGTCCATATACATAAGAGCGCGACATAGTGCTTCCATATATGAGCACGCAGCAAAATGACTTCATATATTCATGTATAGTAAAATGCTTTTCTAGTGTAGTCAGTCAAAAGTACTCCCCCTTCACTCAGAAAAAGGAAAGAGAAAGATTTTAGCAAAAATCGCACTATGCTTCAATCGATAAACAGCAACAATCTAATACCTATACAGGTAGTAATGGCATCGGAAATGAGCAGTGGCAATTCGACGAGGAATCTGAAACTCATAACCAATACCTGGCTGCCTCTATAAGAGAGTAACAGCATTTGATTCCCAAATATTTCTTTTACAGACGCTTTTGTCCCAACTACACTGTTAAAAATTTGAAACTTTTGCTGTACATTGTTAAAAATCTGCTGCATTTTTTTGCTACGCACTCCAGCGCTTGTACTTGACTGTATTAAGGAGCATTTTCATAGGTTGCAGTAGAGACATTATATACAAGCGGCGGAGTGCGTTGCAACAAAATGCAGCAGATTTTTAACAGTGTATCATCACTTCACCGCTTATGTAGAAAACGATTAGTTAAATGCATTATGAAGGATTCTCGTTGATAAAAGTAAAGATATTCTATAAAAGCGATGGAGTGACGATGCAGCAAAAGTTGCAAATTTTTAACAGTACATTGCATTGCAAGGCATTTTTTAATATGGAATTTGATGATGATTTCCTGGAATACTTCGATTGTACTCGTATGAGAAGTTAACAAGATTGACGAAAATTGTCCGCTCAGCAAGATGCTTGGTGATTCGTTTTTGTCCAGAATCGTTTCAACCAATTATATACTGTGCTACATGTGTCGTCATATTCATATCGAGGAATCCTACACTGTAAAAAATTTGACACTTTTGCTATATCATCACTCTATTGCTTTTATAGAAAACGATTACTTCACCCAATTACGAAGCAATCTCATGGGTCAAAAGAGAGATATTCTACAAAAGCAGGGCAGTGACGATGCAGCAAAAGGGTCACATTTTTTACAGTGACACTGTAATCGGAAATGAGCAGTGGCGTATTCGATGAGGAATCTGAAACTCATTACCTATATCTGGCTGCCTCTATAAGAGAGTGACAGCATTTGATTCCCAAATATTTCTTTTACAGACGCTTTTGTCCCAATTACACTACAAAAACTTTGAGCCTTTTGCTGCATCATCAGTCCAGAGCTTTTATAGAAAACGATTACTTCACTGTGTTACGGAGCATTCTTATCGGTCATAAAAGACATATTCTATAAAAGTTGTGGTGTGACGCTGCAGCAAATGGGTCAAATTTTTAACAATGTATCATGGAGCATTCTCATGGGTCAAAGGAGAGATATTCTATAAAAGCGGAGGAATGACGATACAACAAAAGGATCAAAATTTTTACAGTGTACACTGTAAAAAATTTGGCCCTTTTGCTGCATCGTCAATCCACCGTTTTTATAGAAAACGATTACTTCAGCTTATCGTGCAGAATTCTCATGGGTCAAGAGAGAGATATTCTATAAAAACGGGGGAGTGACTATGCAGCAAAAGGGTCAATTTTTTTACAGTGTACACTGTTAATAAATGTGAACCTTGTCCAGTTAGGATTTCACACTTTGGAAAGATCGTGTGCCTATGTAAGTGTAACTTAAAAACATGAAGAATGAACGTTTCTAATTGGTCGATTGCTTCGAAAAGATATTGAATTTTAATGTTTTAATTTTTTAAAAAGTTCTAATCAACAGAATTTTATGAAATTTGAATGGGACCACATGGGTCCCATACGCTTTCAAACAAAAAAAGAATTATCAAAATCGGTTCATATTTACGAAAGTTATGCGTGAACAACAAATACATACAGGTCGAAATCATAACCTCCTCCTTGAAGTCGGTTAAAAATAAAATACATTGACATGTTTCGGAACCGACAAATAAGTTCCATAGTCATAATATAAAATAAAAATATATATGACTATGACTATATATTATGACTATGGAACTTATTTGACGGTTCCGAAACATGTCAATGTATTTTATTTTTACTATAACACCTTCCTTAAGAAAAATTAAAATTGTTATTAAAATATTTTTAACCTGTTATAAATCAGCAACAAAGCACTTATTATAACATACTCTAAACCAGTAACTAAAATTATAAATTATATTATTGTTAGAAAGGTCAACTTACAGAGCATTTAGAATGCATGTATAATTTTTCAAAAGGTGAGATAAGCATTTTTTAATTCGCACTCGTATTCTTACAAATATTTCATAAACAAGATGTACGCGGTCAAAAGAATGAATTGTGAAAAATCGAAGCAACTTCGGACTTGCTTGCTCTTCGAAGTTTTTTTCCCCCCCAAAGCGCTTGGCTACGGAGGTTGGCGTTAAGTGCGCTGGGACGTTGAGTGTTTGTTTATTTGCTGCCCGGTCACATATCCTTTCCGTGTTCAAGACATTTTAAGGTATTCAGAGTACTTTTTGAAAAAATGTACTGCATTGAAGAAATACACATTTTTAGTTCATTTGTAACACAAAATGATGAAAAAAAAAATCCTAAAAATATTTTTATAGCATGTTAAAAAGTTTGACTTTATTGCCATTTTTTAGCTTGTTTTTCTTGTTTACGCCAGACAGCGTACAGACATTTTAACTGAATATATTTCAATTTCCTTTCTACTAGATACTACTATTACACTTACCTGTGCACTGAACTGGAAGATTTACAACGTATTCAAAATTAACTTATGCATTTTTTAACATTTTTAAAAATATTTATTTTTTATAAAAAGTCATCATTTTTTACATTAAAGCACCTACAAAATAAAGATTCTAGCTCAGGTCTTAGTGAGTAATATGGAAAGTATTCAAACAAAATTTCACTGAAAAATATTTAGAACATTTTATGTAATAGAGTTTATCAACCATGGAAATAACTGTAAAATTGGTTTTTCAGAAATCGCAAAGATTTCTTATCTTTATGTTTCTTATCTATAAAATTAACCCAGAGGAGGGAATTAAGGATTTCTCAGCCTTTCTACGCCCATTTCTGGTATTTCACTCATTACTTCTTGTTTGTTTAATTGACCATAACTTCTTTTATAATTAATAATGCTTAGGAATAAAATTAAAACAGATTTGAAGAGTGTAAAAAAAAAAATTCTGTTTCAAATAATAATAATAATATTAATAATAAAATAATCGAAAATTTTCAACAAAATGGCCATTTTAAGATACAGATACGGATTTGTGTATTGGACGGGCAGATACGATTTGTGTATGTATATCTTCTGATTTTTATAACGTTCATTACAAGCCATGGTCTTTTTCAAAATATTTTCTATTTTATTTATTATTGCGGATTAAACTGTTTCTTTTATTTTTAATGAATATACAGCATTCCTATTTATAGTTCCCACTCGAAGGGCTGTGTTTGAAAAGTCACAGCGAGTAAAATGTTTTTAGCTCGGTGAGTAAGCGTAATCATTTGGAGTTTGCATTTACAGCTAAACATCTGCTGTTCGGAGCAGAAACACCGCAGACCTGTTTCTCTCAGATATTCTGAGTCACTTATGCATCCCTGGATGATTGAAATGACGTTAAAATAACGCGAGGATAGAATGTTAAGGGGACGGTGGACGTTAATTTTTTTTCATCATAGCAATTTGAAATTTTGTGCATATATACATTTCACCAAAAGCATATAGAACACCTTTAAAAAGTTTTCCAATCTTATTAAAATTTTTTAATTAAATTTTTTTTTAAATTTTAAACGAAATTTTAAAATGCTCCCCGTGTCTTAATTTTTGAGATATTTTCTTGCTTTTGCATTTTTATCACTTAAAACTCTATTATAAATAAATTTGTGTAAGATTTTTTAAAATCTCTTGTATAGATAATATTTTACAGATTTTTTTCTAAATTCCATTTCGATTTTCATCAAAATTTTGCCTTTTAATAAGTAAAAAATCAAATTTGGCTATCTTAATGAAGACGAATTTTAAAAAGCTTACGCTATTTCCTTCTAAAGAATATCAGGATACTTCCTTATCAATTTCATAAATATTGATAAAAAATTACAACGCAAGAAGCATTTTAAAAATCTAAAAACGCTGAAAAATTAGTTTTGAGAAAAACAGATTTAAAGTATATAAGTACACTTACCTTTATTATTTAATTTTTAAAACCTTCATAAAGGATATTTTAATAAGAAAAATCTGTTTTGGTACTATTATACCACAGAAATAGACCTTTTTTGCGACGATTTTGCTATAGACAATTTTGCTCAAATAAAGATCCACTGTCCCTTTCAAAGGGCTGCGAAAGATATTCATATGTAGTCTTATACGCGCATTTTATTACTTTTTCTGCTGCCCATATGGATTTTTAACGCACCTAACACTTTTAAAAAATGCCAAGTGTTTCTTAGTCTACAAAAATGTGCTATAATCAAGAATGAAAATATACAATAAACTCTTCCAAGTCGCCGAAGATTCCGAAAAGCATTCCTTTATCTTTAAAAACATAAAAAAAACTATTTATTTTCAAAATTTAAAGAAGTTATAAAAATAAACTTTTACTAGCTGCCCGTCATTTTCGGAAATGGTTCTGAGTAGCTTTTACAGAGTAACAATCATTTTTTCTAATCGGAATATCACTTTTTTGGATGCTATTCTTTTTCAGGTAAATATTTTTATACTCACAAAACCTGTTTAACAGATAGATATTCAATACTAACTGAATTAACATTAATATGAAAATTAGCATAATTTTGTTACAATTCTATGCACAAATTCAGTTATGCAGCTGAAAATGTTTATTTGAATCCGCAAAACAGATTTCCTAGTACAGAGAATGATTAATGCATTGTAAAAGCTATTAGTATCTGTTTCCGAAAATGATGGGCAGCTAATAAAAATTTACTTTTGTAAATACGTCTTTAAAGTTAATATTTAAATAAATTGTTGTCTGAAGTTTCTAAAGATAAAGTAACACTTTTCGGAATCCTGGTTAACTCGAAACAAGCTAATTTATTTTTGCGTTAGTGATTATTGTACATTTTCGTAGATTAATAACTTCTGTGATTTTTACATTAAACGTACAGGCCTTTACGACAGGGCTTCTGTTTGGCCCGCTTTTTGAACACCACTTTTACTTAAAGAAAAAAAATATTTATAAATTTCGTAGAAACATACCAGGAGGAGCGTTTTTCTTGAAATTGTTGTAGAAACATACCACGAATTTATTTTTAAAAAATTACTGGTTTTGGAAAAGTGGACCAGTCGGAGCCCTGTTATGACCATCTATGACAGTCACAATCAAAGATAAAAATTAAGGTGCAACACTAGTCACAGAAAAAGACTCGGATGATAATGCAAAGACTGTGGGAGCGTTCTTTTCAAATATCACGTTCAAATTTTAATATTTTTACTTAATTTTTTTGCATAGGATAGCTCAGATTCATAACCGGCATAGGCTTTACTTTTTCGATTTTGGTTTCAGATTTAAAAACAAAATCGGTTTAAAGCTGTTCTGAAATTGAAACTATCATAATATAAAAAATATATAAGCAAAAGCGAAAAAGTAAAAACTAGGCCGGTTGTAGATCATCCACAGCTATCCTATGCAAAAAAATCATGTAAAAATTTTAAAATTTGAGCGAGATATTTGGAAAGAACGCTCCCATAGACTTTACATTATCATCCAGGTTTTTTTCAGTGATTATTGTGGGGCCTTAAAGATGAAAATGAGGTTTTGGAAAAAAAAAAGTTTCATTGCCTTTCTAATAATATTATTTGTTGAATGAAATTATTGAAGTACATTTAAGACATTATTTTCAGATGCAACAAACGAATACTGACTGATAAAATCATTTTAGCTCGTTGGATAAGTACAACAATTTGCTGTTACGCATTTTCAAAAACACATCCACTGTTTGGAGCAAAAATACCAAAGACCTGTTTTCCTGAGATGTTCCAAGTCGGTTATGAATCTCTGATGATGGAAATGACGTTAAAAAAACAGCGAGGATAAAATGTTAAAACAGCTGCGAAAGATGTTTAAGTGTATTCTTACCCACACATTTTATCACTTTTGCGGCTGCCCAAAGAAAATGACATGTTCTCACCTCAGAGGCGTTTACGACCATTTATGATAGTCACGATTAAAGATAACGATTAAAGATGAAAAATGAGGTTTTGAAAATAAAACGTTTATTTTCTTTCCGTTCCAATTAAATTATGAGCCGAGGGAAATTTACCAAATACATATAGGAAAACTATTTTTAGGTATAGCAAAAGATTTTCTGTTTTCACCGAAAGAAACAAAAAATACTCTTGGTTAATTCTTTAACCTTTCACTGCACAGTGTGCCACATCTGGCACGTACCTAAAAAAAATTTAATTCTCATTTTGTGCCATGAATTTGGTCAATATGATCTCCAATCCCAATCCACAGAATGTAAGAACACTTATTTTGACCGTGCCAGATGGCTGCCCGTTTCATTGATTTTCGGGGGAAAAAAACAATTACGTTATTAAGGCAAAATTTACTTTTATTATCTTTACTGAATACTTAAAACATTAATATGAAGAAAGTTGTAGAGCGTTAAGCAGATAAAATTAATTAATTTAAGCATATTTAATTGCAAAATATAGCAATACAATATTTAAAACCTTAATTATGTATATAGAGTATACGCCATAAAATATAAAATTTTAGCTAAAAATTTGAAATTTATTATTATTTTTTTTACAATTTTTCCCATTACTAGACCAATCTATAGATTTACAATATTTTTTTCATAAAAGTAGAAAAATTGTGCAGTGAAGGGTTAAAACATAATTTCATAAGAGCAAAAAGTAGTTGCGCAAACAGTTAATGTATAACAATATTATTTTTTTAATGGTTAAAGGTTTGTTCCTCTTCCAAATGCAAAAACAACAGATACGCAATTTGAAATATAGATTTTGGCTATTTTATTGTTACAGATCTGTAATATATATTTTACTTCCTCCTCAGACATTCTGAGTTAGTTATACACACCATTTCATGAGATAAACGACGTTAAAATAACGCGAGGATGGAATGTTAAAACAGCTGTGGAAAATGTTTGAATACATTTTTACACACACATTTTATCACTTTTGCGGCAAGATAATGAGATTTACTTACGTTCGAGATATTTAAAATCATCTAAGATCTGAGATAATAAAGTTAAAATTAACGATCGGAGATGAGAAACGTAGTTTCGCAGGTAAAACGTTTAATTGCATTCTTTTCAAACAAAACTATTATCTGATTGAAAATATTAAAGTAGTCTGGCGAGATAAATTACAGGAACAAGTACTACAGATGTAACTTGATTGATTTTGCAAATAAGAACAGAGAATTTGGACAAAGCTATTAATTATCATGCCGGATACGTTATAAATGCAAATATTCTAATGAAAAATAATAGTAAATAATAATAAATAATGCAAAATAAATCAATTTAAATAAGAACTTAGCTAGTGTGATATAAAGTAAGGCAGGGAAAAGTTACTGTCACAAATTTTTACAACTTTTCCTAGAAACATACAAAATATTACTACTACTACTAATAATAATAATAATAAGATGTGTAGTCACCCCTAACACAAAAATTAGATTTACAGCGATCTTTACTACTGTATATTAGATTACCTAGGAGTTTCTAAGGTAACAGAGTGTATTCATAAGGAATCGTCCACTCGAACGGGGAGGAGCTTGCAATGTTTCCCCCTAGCATTGTAGTATTTCATTGGCTTTTGGTGAACGCTTGTGGTATAAATTGAGAAGCTGATTGGCTAGAATCCATTCTGACATTCTTCGACGTCAAAAATGCTAGGGGTCCATAGCTAGGGGTTCAAGCTCCTGAAGTGTGCTACGTCAGGACTACAGTTATGCAAATCAGCGTAGCGTCCTAGTTCTTCCCACGCATGTACTTCCGGATTTAAATCCGGAGAATATGCGGGTCACTCCATATGCTTGATTTCTTTGCCTATACATAATTGGCCATTAGTGCAGTGAAATGGCAACAATAATTATCAATCATTTGGGGGAACTTATTATTCATTGTAACCCTAATGAACTTGAAACAATGATCGAGAATTTCACTTCGATATATTTTAGCATTTCTAGTTGTATAGGTAAAACTTATTGATTGACGGAAACAAGTTCTTCAAGCCAAAAACGAATTTCGGCCAAAAATGAAAACGAAACTATCTCAAATGTGAATTTTTAACAATTAATCTATTCATACATGCAAAGATTTTATTAATTATTTAGAAACGCACATATATGGATACAAAGACTGCATATGCTTGTATGTGCATATTTCTTTCTTTTTTTAAAACAGAAACATTATTTAATGTTTGTTATTATTTTGAAATTAATAATTGTAAATGTTTATTAATTATGGTGTTATTAACAGAAGAAAAACTTTACACAGGGATTCAAAATGCTTCATGTTTAGCTTGTAATTTGATTGCTATTTAAAAAATGATGCTTTAATCTTTTTTGAAAACAGCGTGCTATACGAATTTTATTCGATTGCGACCATTTTCTTTTTATATTATTCTTCACTTGTTTAATGCCAGAAATTTTGTAATTAACACGTTCGCTACCGCTTACGTGAAGATGGGATGATAGTTAATGCCGCACTGTAGAAGTGGGTTTTCCTCAGAAGCCGATTTACTTTTTATAGCAAAGAATCACTGAAAGATTTTCCCGCGCTAGCGCGTGACTGGCTATTAGACATCACCCCACATCACGCGCTGGCTCGTGAATGGCCCCTTAACGTTGGTGCTATATCACGCGCTGGTGCGTGATCGGCAGCGAATGTGTTAAGTAAGATAAATATTACTTTATAACAGTTCTTTCAAAAACAAGTATCGTACTGTACCTTTTGAAAACACATACATGCGGCCTTAGCCCCGAAGTGGTTAGAAGAATAAAAGCGCATCCATTTTTGCAGTACCGGGAGGGTTAATAGCAATTTTCAATTTAGAATTATTTCTACTTCAGTCGAAATTAAAAAATTAATCTATAAGCTAAATTGCTGTTTTATACTACAAGATGAAGATATTTAGTTTGTTATCGATGTTTTTGCTAATTTTAATGTAACGACTTCTCATTGGCGCGACCTCTCTTTAAACAGAACATAATTCAAGAAGGTTCAGGATGGCAATGAAGTGTGATCAAGGTTAGAGGCTATGAAGCACAAGAGAGAGAATCTTTTGTATTCATTTATTAAACATTATCGTTTTACAAAAATAAAGAAAAAATATTATTTTAGTTTTAGAACGCAAATTATGCAAAAGATTATGTACTGTAAACTTTACAAATACTAAATCTCTTATATTATCCTAAATAATTACCATTTAGCTGTTTATTTTAACTTTTTATTTTACAAAACAGATTATTATATTACATTTACATATTTACTTTTAAGAAATCATATTTTCTGTACTTTACATAATTAATGTTTAATAATCAGTGTTATGAATATTATTTACCTTTATATGCCGTGTTTGTACAACGACATTTTCTAAGTCCGTTAAATGCACGACTGCATTTCAAAACTTGAATTTATGTCATAAATATGAAATTTCACTCCACATGCTGAAATATTGAAAAACATCAAAAGAGGATCATTTACTACAAATGTCACACAAATTTCATGGTTTAATTTCAATTCTCCCTCTCCATATATATCATATTTGTCCCCCACCCGCTGATCACACACACTTCTTGCGATGTCCCACTTTTTGAAATTCCTATTTTAGACCTAATTTTATGAAAAAATTACTATGTTGAGGCCATTGTCAAACTTTCTTCCATATAATTAAAATTAATTCTATGTTTTCAATAAAGCAATAGATTATATAGATTTAGAATACATGTACAGTAAACTCTCGACTATCCGGCCAAATATGGGGGAAGGGTAGGCCGGATAGTAAAAAAAACGGATAGGTCGGAGTTGTATAAATATGTACTCACTTTAGGCCTCCTCCGCCACGATAAAAAAAAAAAAAAAAAAAAAAAAAAAATGTTTCATATTTTAAGATAAATTTCATGCATACAGTACATACAGTTTCAATATAAGCAAAATATTAACGTAAAACATAGGCCTAGTTCGAAAGAAAAAAAGTAAATCTTATTTTACGGCTTATTAATAAAGGATTGCATAAATACCAAAAGTTATGCTCAAGAAAAAAAAAAAAAAAGAGTCAAAACTTACAATTTTTAGTTTTTTAAAAAAGTCCTTGGTATATGACCGCTTCTGTTAGCTCTCTTCGGCGACTCAATGTCTTTTCATCTAAAAAGGCAGATATTAGCTGTCGTCGCTTCCTCCTGTTGACTAATGTACTACAGAGCTTCCTCAATCGTCTTACACTCTTCCGAATGTGGGATGAGATTTTTCCTGCCATCCATCTATTTTTTTTTTTATTCTACAGTCTTAAAGTCAATGTGCATTTTTGACAGGTCACAGGAAATCAACGAAAAAATATGGAAATGTGAAATCTTCACAAATAAAAGAAAAACTCTTCAAGTTTCATACCTATTATGTGAAGTTTGACGTGGCCTTCATTTGTTGCCCTACACACTTTTAAACGATATTCAAGTTCTTCTCATACACGGATAAGGGAGTGACTCTTTGTTTCAGATGGAAAACTCATCGAAGTGCACTGAAAACTTATGAGAACTTGAAGATGTTTTCTTTTATGTGATGACGATTTCACATTTTCATCATGTTTTGCTGATTTCATATTACCGGGAAAAAGTACACCATGACATTACGGACATACTGTATTACTTTTCCCAGTGTAACTATTTCTACAATACTGTTGTCACTTAAATCATTAACATCGCCGTTTCTTATCCATTCTGAAAAGTCTTCTGTAACCTCATTGACATGGTCAGAATCCGGTATGTTTTTAAGTAATGAAAGAAGCTTGTCGTTCTCACCATCTTCCACTAAAATTTCCCGCATGGGTTTATTTGCCCGTTTATGGTCCAAAAGAATGTTCCAGGTCCTTGCAATTATTTTGTTGGGATTTCTTCGCATGCTTCTGCCACCTGCCTTATGACATGTAGCATGTCAATCTCTTACAGAGTGGTTATATTGTCTTCATTATTATCAATCACTAACATCAACGAAGTGTGAAGGCGCCCGAGATACTTTCTTTTATCATTTAAAAGACACCCTAGTCCATCGTCTGACAAATAGCCACCACATTGGGTAATAAAAATTCAGTTTTGATGTTCACATTTGCAAGTTCATCAATGGACAGATGCGAAGGTGGTTTGTCAAGAATTAGCAAAGCTTTTCTAAGCAAATTGTTGTCTTTAAAATGTTTTTCTACAGTTGCTACGAATTCGTTTTAGAACCAATTTTTTAAGATCTCTGAATTAATTCATGCTTTCTTTAGATGCGTGTAATACAGGGATAGTGATTCCAGATTTTTCAGTTTTTGAAAAGCTCTAGGTTTGACTTTCTTTTTAAAGTGAACATAGGATTATAGTTGCCGATTGCACTATTGCAAGCTAATATGGTGACTCTTTCCTTGCTTTTTTTGTATCACGCAGCAGCGATTTCTTTCTGTGATGCAAACGTTTTTGCAGAGAGCCTCTTATAATTTAAACCGGTCTAATCACAAATATACAGTTGCCCCCGAGAAATTTCCTCCTGCTGAATAAGCTCACCAAGATAGTTCCTGAACAAAAATACAGCTTCTTTATCAGCAGATAAAGCCTTACCACTTATGGTAATACGGAAACGTTTTTCAAAGTGATCTAACCATCCTTCACTGGCGGTAAATTCCCAATTTTATGTTTCTAATGTTTGGGAAAACCGCAATGTTTTTTTCCTTTAGTGTCGGCCCAATAACAGCAAGCCATTTTTTTCCGTAAGTGTTTATGCCACAAAAATAAAACTTTCTCGACTTCTTTATACTTACCTTCTAGCATGGTTTTTCTTCTTTTCATTCCACTTCCACTGGTTTGGGCAGCACACCACTTATCAATTTCTTCTAGATTTTCTTTCCAGCCATTCACTGTACTTTCATCAACTCCTAACTCCGAAGCAATAGTTTCTTCCGTTGCCTCAGAATGCAGTCGATATATAGCACGTAGTTTATCCTCTATAGCCACTACAATCATTTTTCGTTTATCACCCATTTCGTTAATCTTCAATATATAAACACGAAGCACACCAAAAGACTATACGAACGTAACCAAGAACAGCAGCAGATAACGTCCGCTCTTGTTAACATCCGAAGCACAACTAACGAAACAGGTTAAACAATACTTAACCCCTTCTCCTTTCCTCATTTATTTTCGGCACCCATACACACAGACAGACACATAGGCTCACGGACAGACTTTATCTAAAATCAGTTTAGAATCTCCAAAAGAACACAAATCCGCAGAAAACAAGAAATCTGAATATTTCTCGAATCCAGTACTTTCTTCTGGTATAGGTAGAAGAAAGTAAAAAGACACATGCGATCAATTACCCATTAATGTAACTATTATTAAGCCTTTAAGATCTTGCGTCCTTTTATTTCAAGATACAAGGTAGAAGAAAAATACACCATTATGCGGACTTCTAAAGTTTCATAAAGCTACATGATCATTTATTGGAAAAAGCTTGAATGATTACTTGGATAAAAATATACATATAAATATAATACTTTCTAGTTATACAATAGTAAAATGTAGGCCTTTATGTAGACTTTTAAAATTTAATAAAGCTATATAATAATTTATTGGAAATAATTAG
Organism: Maratus speculifer; assembly: GCA_964019185.1. Taxonomy (NCBI): domain Eukaryota; kingdom Metazoa; phylum Arthropoda; class Arachnida; order Araneae; family Salticidae; genus Maratus; species Maratus speculifer. The sequence continues at coordinate 354,412,293 of OZ025293.1, forward strand.
AATAATTACTTGAATTAAAATACATGTTTTATTGGATTTTATTATGTAGTCTTTATAATGCCTACCTAATTGTTTTGGTACTTTAGATGTAACTTTACAACATGTTAATCTGCTCCTTTCTCCATGTGTCATACTTTGTCTCACTTTGTGGATATCGCATCTCTTGTAGCGTTATATAATTAATGGATAATCCTTAAGAATGACGGATGAATTTATTAGATATAAATATTAATGAGATTTTACAGCAGTATTAAAATTTAAATAGAATTTCGCAAAAAATATTAATTATACCTTTAAAAATATATAGGGGGCTCTACCCCACGCGTCCGCAACCCCCATTCAGACTTTGAAAATATGGTAATTTTTTTTTCTTTAAAGATATTACCAGATTACGGAATGTTGAACAATATCATGAACGACGGCTATTTTTAGTAATCAGGTTGCCGTGCTTTTCCCTTTGAATGAGCAATTTTTCGATTATCATTGCTTCATCTACCACTGTCGCTACAGCTGAAAATTGCTTTTGGAAGTTATAAATAAAATCCGTTATAAATTTAAAAGCTCAGTTGCATAAAATGGTTACGTTTAAAATGTCGCTGCCAGCTAGACTTTCATAACGACACTATAGACAAAATTCTTCCGTTGGGTCCAATGATAAGAAAAATTGTTTGGTTTGGAATAACATTTAGTACCACGGAAATGCACAGTGCACCATCATGCATATTTTCTTTTTAAAATTTTAGTTGTTTATTTTCTTTATTAAGTTACATAACGAATTTTCTATTAAGCATTCATCGAATAGTAATTTGTACAGAATAAATCAAAAATATTTTTCACCTAACTTACATTTATGTTGCATCAAGTAAGGAAATTTTTAAACAATTCTTTCCGCCTTGCTGCTTTTACACTATGTGATTCCATGTATGACGTCAAGCGAATGTTGATCACAAGTAAATCGTTTTAAATGAATGGTTTTAACATTTTGCAAAAATTTCACCTCAAGTGTTTGTCACGTAATAGTTGCTAGAATTTTTTTGTCGATAATAATGGTGGGGATTCATTTAGATTTTTCGCTGTTAGCGAAATGATATTGACCAATCAGAAATCTTCATTTTAGTAGGCTTTTCGCCATTTATTTCAAACAGCAAAAACTTCGCAAAAATGCAATCTTCTGCTTGGTCAAACTTGTCTCGCTAATAATGAAAGATCTATCTACATCGCGGCTTTTGCAATCTTTGTACTACTGATGTGATGTTTTCTTTAAAATTGAAAAGAAAACAAGGCGGAAATTTTCTTTTCTTTATACTCAATTGAACAGCTATTGTTTTATACATTCGTTCCACATATCTAAATTAATATGTGTTTATAAATTCGTTATTAATTAAATAAAATATGGAAAAATGCTATAAATAATTAATCACCCCTATTAATTTATTTTTCCCTTTTCTTTAGCGTTTACTTAAATGACGTCATTTGGAAGAATTTATTCAAGATATTTCCAGTATATGAATTAAAAAAAATGTTTTAAAAATTGTATTTTTCTTTCTAAATTATATCGTTTTCATGCGCATTTGTAAACTAACTAAAGAAAAAACTACAGTTTAATTATTGTTTTTAAATCAATAGAATTCATGTAAACGGTTAAAATGACAGACGGTTTTTGGTTTTCTAAAATAAAACGATATTTGATGATTGAATATGTGAAAGTAAAATTTTTTTTTTCAGCTAGTTTGGAAAAACATAATTTAATCACAATGTTGTCTTCATTATGGAGTAAAATAAATGATAATTTTAATTCCGATCTATAAACGACATGAAAAAAAATAATTAAATAATCCCTATATTTTCCCTTTTCCCCCACAAAACTGAAGTTATTTTGTTGTCATCATTAGAGAATGTCAATAAAATTAGAAAAAAAAAATAGATCTCGAAAATTAATTAAAATTTTAAAATTCTAACAATATTTTCGAAATACACAGATCAATATGGATAACTGATATTAATTTCACAGCCGAACATTCAATATTTTAAAAGAAATAGACGTGAAACTACATTGCTTGTTTCATAAAATCGTTTCACAAAATTGTTTCAGAAATTCGTTTCATTAGGATTTGATATAGGTAGAGTATATATAAAAAATATAACTCACTGATCTTAATTTTCTCATGCAATTGAAGCTCTTTTAAACTAATATTTTTTCCTGAACACAAATATAACAGTATAAACAGTGACAGTAAAATGTAAAACTGTATATGTACAGATAAAGTTAGCAATTTTTTCGAAAGCTGTATTGTTTATATCTATAACTTGATAATTATAGCTAAAATTTTGTAAAGCTACATTAATTGAGAATAAAAATTCTTATAAAATAATAATAATAATAATAATAAATAAATAAATATACAAATAACAAAAGAATTGCAAATTTCAGAAAATACCTATGAATCTTTAGAAATTTTTTGCATTAGATCAGGGTAGAACATTCGTCCATTTATTTTAGTCATACATAAAAAGTCATACTTTTACTTGTATAGAAAATAAAGGATTGGTTTGATAGTAACTACGTCAGGGGCGTAGGAAAGGGGGGGGGGGCTCAGGGGGCTCAAGCCCCCCCCCCATTGGATTTTATCAGAAGCTTAATTAGGCAAAAAAATTTCATTTAATAAACGCATTCAAATTATTTCGTGATAATGAAAATTTTAAATATTTGAAATTCTGTTGCTTAAACTTATGTAAAATAATAAATATGCTTAAGCTCATCTATAATCTGAAAATTCTAATAGGTTTTAATTTGCATTGTTAATTTGTTAAAATTCACAAAAATAATAAATTTGAAGCATTCTAGGAAGTTCGAACAAGTTAATCTGCAATATTTAATAGCGATCAATTTCAGTAAAAGGGGGGGGGGACTAAAAGCATATTATAGTAGAATAATAGAACTGTTAGAAGCAACATTTGCAATAGGAAAAAAATAGATACAGCTTTTTTTTTTCTTTTTTTTTTTTTAATCCTCTGGGAACGGCAGTGCTTCGAACTCAGATCCGACGGGTATAGCACGTGAACAAAACACGTGTCCAGCAAGAGGGGGAGATTTTAGTGGCACGTCATTGGTCGAATTAAAACTTATTGCTAGCAGTGGATTGCGTCATTCCCCTGATATTTTGTGAATAGAACAGAATTTCTTCCGAAAAGATTGTTTTCAAAATCATTTTGATTTTGCGTTTTCCTTTCGTGTTATGATTTGTTAAGGTTTAGTTGAATTTTATCGCCCTACGTAGCAGTTTATGTGAACGTTATATACGATACCTAACAAAAATAAAACTGCACTATGAATTCTCGTAAAAGACCGAAAAAAACATTGTTGAGTTTTTTCTCTTCTAAAGTTCCAAAAAGAACGGAAGATTCTGAAGTCATGGAAGAAAAACGTGAAGAATCAAGTTCTGCAGTTAAAGATGAAAAAACTGAAGAAGCGAGAGATGCTATTAGCATTGGACAAAGTGATGCAAATACATTATCTAAATCGTTCTCTGAAAGTAATATGGATATAGGACTATTTATTGGCGATGGCATTTATCTCGATGACTGCCAAAAATTAAAAGTTTTAGAAAATTCGTGGAAGCCAGATCTATCTTTTTCTTTCCCAGCAAACCATAAAAAAAGAAAATTTCAATATCACTGGTTTGAAAAATTTCCATGGTTAAGTTACTCTGCAAAACTTGATGGAGCATTTTGCAAAATTTGTGTAGTATTTTCAAATGGGCAAGGTGGTCAAGGAAACCAGCGATTGGGTAAATTAGTTTTATCCGCCTTTTTCACAATGGAAAGATGCTTTAGCATGCTTCACATCGCATCAAATGTGCCAATATCATAGGAATTACGTTATTACGGCAGAAGAATTCAAGAAAATTATGAAAGGGCAAAATGAAAATATAGAAATAGAACTTCATCAAAACAGAAATGCAGAAATCTGTAAAAATAGGCTGAAGCTCCTTTCCGTAATTAAAACAGTTATTGTTTGCGGAAGACAAGGATTTGCATTACGTGGTCACAGAGATTCTGGAAATATTTCTGTTGAAGAAACAGGTAAAAATGAAGGTAATTTCAGAGCTTTGCTTCGATTTCGTTTGGAAGCTAGCGATAAAACTGAGGACTTAAAGGAAATTCAATCAGGTATGATTTCAAAAAAAATATACAAGTCCGGACATACAAAATGAAAACATCAAAATATGTGGAAAGACTATACAAGATGAAATAGTTGAAAAAGTCAATAATGCGAGATGTTTCGCAGTTCTCGCAGACGAGACTACCGATATTTCCGGAAAGGAAGTTCTGACACTTTGTGTCCGTTATATCGAGGAATCTGATTCTTCTTGTATAATAAGAGAAGACTTCTTAGACTTTATAGAAATTGAAAATTTATCTGGGGCTAATATCGCTGATACAATATTGTCAAATCTCAAAAAACTTGGGATCGATATTTCCTACTTGCGGGGCCAAGGTTACGATGGGGCCGCTTCTATGTCTGGAAAATTGAATGGAGTTCAAGCAAAAATATTGCAGGTGCACCCAGCAGCATTGTATGTCCATTGTTGCAACCATGTGTTAAATTTAGTTTTATCAAAATGATGTGTTGTCCCTTCAATTAGAAATTCCCTTGCAACTATTCAAGAAATAGTCACCTATTTTAGAGCTTCGCCAAAGAGAAGGAAAATTTTAAAGAGCAAGCTTCTAGAAGAAGAGTTTTTAAACAGTAAAAACACATCCAGAAAAACGACTTGCCTTAAAAAATTTTGTGAAACTCGCTGGGTAGAACGCCACGAAGCTATTTTTACATTTTGTGAACGCCTGGAACCAATACTTTCAACCTTGCTGGAAATTACTGAAGACGCCACTTCCGAAACCGAGGCATCAAAGAAAGCTATGCTGTTTTACAATGCTTTATGCCAAAGTAGTTTTTTAATATCGCTTTTTGTGGCAGAAAAATGTTTCTCAATCACGCACAACTTATCAATAGCCCTACAGAAACCGGATATTGATTTAATATCATCTTATGAAGCCATAAGTGATGTCACAGAGATTTTTAGAAAAATGCGTGAAAATTCTAAATCCAAATTTTCAGCTATATTCGAACGAGCTTCCGAAGTCGCAAAGGACTTAAATTTAGAAATTAAAAAACCTAGACTGCTAAAAAAGCAAATGCATAGGGATAATACACCTAGTGAATCAGCAGAAGACTATTACAGAAAAACAATTTTCATACCTTTCATGGATTTTGTCATTCAAAATATGATTGACCGTTTTGAAAATCATAAGAATATAGTTATTAGCTTATACGCAATACTGCCAAAATACATAGAAAAATCTTCAGTAGAAAATATCATGCAATGTGCTGAATTTTATTCTTCTGATATAAAAAGTTTTCCGAATATTTTACAAGCTGAAATTGAAATGTGGTTCGAAAAATGGTTATCGTTAGACAAAGAAGAAAGGCCAAGCACTACGATAGAGTCATTATCAAAATGTAATGCGAATGTTTATCCCAACATCAAAAAATTGTTAAAAGTATTATCAACGCTTCCAGTATCAACAGCCACTCCAGAAAGAACATTTTCCACATTGAGACAGTTAAAAACTTACCTTAGGAACAGTATGTCAAATTCTCGGCTTCCTGGACTTGCACTGATGAACATTCATCAAGAAATAAAACTAAATGCTGAATCCATTTTGAACACAATGGCTTCGAACCGCACTTACCTTGTATTATGACGACAAAATTTGTAAGTATATATATATATTTATTTTTCTAAGCACTGTATTTTATCGAAGAAACGCCGCATTCGTCATAATCACTGTATTCGTCAAAACTGACCCTCCCCCCTCAATAACCTTTAACTATTGTAATCGCTTAACTCATATGAATGCTTCTTTTGTGGACAGCGTTGCATTGACCTGACTTCAATTAACGTTTTCTGAATAATGTAAAGTAAGAGATGTCTTATAATTTGAGTTATCTATAACTTTATTTAAAATATTTAAATCAAATTTTAAATATTTTAATGTAATTCGATTCGGGTTTTTCGATCGATCTTCCAGGTTTATAATATCGTTACTTTTAGTGGAAAATTCAGATATATAAAAAGTTCGCGAATTTCGAAAAAAGCGCTAAAAAACGTAAATTGCTCAAAAATTAACGAAAAAACAAATTTCTCTAAAGAATCGCGTACTAAAAACGCAAGTTTTGTAAAACAAATCGTGAAAAAACAATCTATAACGTCAAAAAATCGTGAAAAAACAATAAATTTCATCAAAAAATCACGAAAAAGTGACTAATTTCGTCTTAAAAGCGCGAAAAAACAGCCGTTTTTTTTTAGAAGATTACGAGAAAACGGCTAATTTGTGTAATAAAATGAGTCAAAAACATCAATTTTGTCAAGAAAGCGTGAAAAAACGGCAAATTTCGCGAAAAGATCGAGAAAAAACGACTAATTTCTTCGAATATTGCAAAAAACGACCGATTTCGTCAATAGATCGAGAAAAAATGACCGATTTCGTCAAAAGATCGAGAAAAAACGACCGATTTCGTAAAAAGATCGAGTAAAAGCAGAAGTAAACGTCGCATTTGGAAAAAAATAAAACAAACTTTCAAACTAGTAAACGCCGCGGTGTTTCTTTTATAAAATTCGGTTATATTTATGAAAAATTTCTTTTGTATTGTAGTGTCATATTTAACAAAATTGTGAAATTTAGCCTATTCTTTAATGTTTGCTTTTAAATAATGTGCATACACATATTTTTGATTGTGAATAAATATATTTATAATTCTACATAATTACTAATTGAGACGTTTTATCCTTTATAGATTTTCTCAGTTTTGTAGTTATTTTGTGCGTATTGAGTTAGAAATTATTTGAGCCCCCCCCATAATTTTTAAATTGCTACGCCACTGAACTACGTGTTCCTATTCCCCACTTATCATTCTTGCCTGTTTTATTAATCATTTTCATGTTTGAATCGGAACAAATAAAGATTATAACATCAGTTCCGATTCACCCCTATCTGCGGGCAAACGCCAAAAACAAATTCGCTGCCGGTCACAAGCTAGCGCGTGAAATTCTCAATCATTTAACATGGAGGGCGGAGTTATCGGCAGCGAACGCGTTAAAAAAGAGAATATAGATACATAAACTATAAAAAAATGTTTCGTTTTTGCTTGAAAATGAAAGACCAAAACAAAACCGAAGTTTCTAGTCAAAAAATGAAAGAATTAAAAAATCAGTAGTTTCTTTTTTTACATTAAAGTTGAAAATTGTTCCGATTCATTCCGTTTTACGGTACACAAAACATAAGTTTCTTTCCATAAAATTCTCCAGTATGCAACTTGTCACACACAGCATACTTGGGTAGTCGCGTTCCAGTAGCTGCAGCAAACTACCTTGCAATCGAGGCTCACGCCAGTTGTGTATTTTTTTTAAGCCCATATTCATCATTTATCCCAACTTAGAAAACTTGAGTTGAATGCTAAAATGACATTCCTGATTAACCTGGTTGAAGCTAATAGAGACAGAAGTTCAGTCAAATTAATAATGTACGTAATTTTAGCGTTCGACCCAGTTTTTCTAGGTTGAGGTAAATAGTGAATACGAACATTAGAAGTCGTTAACAAATAATGGTCTTGAGATAATTCTATAGCCTTTTTTCGAATTTGGCCTATTGTCATCTGTATACATCACCGCTGTCTTTAAACTATATATGGATTCTTCAGATGACGCTTTTGACAAGTTTTGGCTTTTTACAGACTTGTGTCAGTGTCTATGATCTCTCCTAATTCTTTAAATGCTTCCTCAAGAATGCATTTCGCATTCCATATAGAAATAATTTATTCAAATTCTTATACAATTCTTTTGAGTTTGAATTCGATTAAACTACACACACACCTTTCTACAACTGCCAAAAAAACGGCAGCAAAAATTTTCACATTTCTGTACAGCGACGGTTAAGATTAAATTCATTAGACTTCGTGATAATTCTAGCCTTGAGCTTTCCTTGGATTTATGATAGAAATAACCTTTGCTTTAATTTTCCTCGCCAGTCAAGATTTAATGAGATTATTTTCAGATGTAACAAAATAATTTCTTTTTCATCAAAAGAAGGAAAAATCTCATCACACCAATCATTAGAAATATAATTTTACGAGAGAAAAAAATTATCTGCGCAAACAGTTAATATATTTTCAGCGGTATTATTTTTAATGGTTGCCTATTTTTTCCCCTTTAGAGTAAAATAAAATGTCTAACTAGTAAAAAATCAATTTAAGGTTCCCCATCAGCCAGAACAAAATCCTCCAGTCTAATTTAACATTAGACAACCGAATTTGAAATGCTTCTGTATTTTTCAAATTTTTCCTCAGAAAATAAACAATTTACAGGGTTCGCGCAGTTCCTCAAATTTCCACACGTTGCTACCAGTATTTTAACCCATTTGTGCCTAGCGTCCCATTTTTGGGACAGTTTTAAAAAATTCAAATAAGCGCATTTCACACCAGTAAAAAGGAGGATAAATAAATAATTTCTTTCTCCAGACAAAGTCCTCGATAAATTAAGATTAAAGTTATTCTTGCTTTAAAAGTGGTGGGAAAATGCAAAATTTGAATTTTAACATAGAAAATAATTCAGGCACTAATGGGTTAAATCAAAAATCTACATAGAAGGTCCGTTTAACATCGACAATAGAATTCAACAATAGATATTACCGTTTAAAAATTGTGGTAGGAAAGTACGAAAATTTTAGGAACAGTGCGAACCCTGAATTTATATCTTATTTTTTCTATGTTTAAGCATGTTTTTTTCGTTTACATTTCACGAAATATTTTTAGGATATATACTTAATTTTATATTTTAAGTGATAAAATCTTATGTGAATTAAATATGTGCTTTTGAAATATTTTGCCAAATAAAATAGAAATAGACATCCTTCAAGAAGATCACACAGTAAAAAAGTGGTAAAAAGTTGAATTTTCCGAGGAGAAATTCAGAAAATACGCATGCATTTCAAGTCCATAGGTTTAACAATATAGAGCTAAATTTGCGGTCTTGCTGAGAACAATTCTCAAAACAAGAGGAAGCCTGGTTATGACTAATTGGGGCTCTGGGCAAAGATAAATTAGGGGGCCCCTTTCTAATCCTTGCAACGTTATTCAAATAGAACTTATGGCCATTTATATGCGTATGTGTTATGTATAAACTTATTTTCGCATATAGATATAAATAGAAGAAAATTCTTAACTCCGTGAGTTCTAAATTAAATACCTTAATACCTTAATAATTAAATACCTTTCCTTTTCCCCACGGCACAGAACAAAACTCTTTTATATAATTTTAGCAATTTATTATATTACTTTAAAATGAATTTAATAATTTCAACATATGGAAGAGTTGGAATTAGAAAAACAAAGTAAATATTTTATAATTTAATGTAACGATTCGGGGGCCCCTTAAGGTCCAGGGCCCATGGGCAATGTCCCGATTTGCCCCTGCTCAAAACATAGATTTTGGCTATTTTACTCTTAGAGGATTACAGTCGACTTTTTACAAAGATCTGCAACAGATTAAAAAGAAAAATTATTGCCCTTGTTTTTTAACCAGTTATAAACGAAAGAAAAAGAGTCTCTAAAATCAAAATGGTAGAAATCTGCATTTCAATCCCCCCCCTCCTCCGTCTGCTGTTTTGATATTTTTGCACATTAAGAGAAAGGAGCTTTATCCATTGATTCCTGCAAGTAGAAACAATATATGTTTTCAAATATTTATATGTCTGCTGTGCATCTCTGATGATAGAAAAGACGTTAAGGGCACATGGAACATAAAATGGTTCAAATTTTTGAGTTTTTAACTATCGATCTAAAAATTAGATCTAAAAGTTTACAGTGCTAAATGAATATGGTGCTGGAAGGTTTTAAAATAATAAATTTTAGGCACTGTCGGTGTGTATACTTTTTTTTGTCGTTTTTTCGAAGTGTTTTTTTTTTATGCTTTCGTATACTTTTCTAAAATTTTATTTTAGGTAAACAGTTGAAACTTTCCAAAATTACGCAATTAATTTGTTTCTTTAAGACTTTCAAACATTTAGGTGTGAGTGAAAAATTCTTTAAAATAACGAAAAATACGTTGTTAAAATTTTTAGGATTTTTAAAGATTTTTAGTTAACTATATTTAATTTTAATTCTATTAAGCCAAAATGAAAACTGCTTCTAATATTCTCAAATAGTATATTTTCTGATGCCACAAAAATTTTTAAAGACATACATTCAAAAATTTTTTACATCAAGATTCTTATTAAAAATTTACCGAACAGACATATTATTCAAAAACTACGTTAAAAGTTAATTAATTTTTGAAAACTAATTTATGCATGAAATTGATTTCTTTGTATGGGCTAAAATGTGTATTTTATTGTAAAAAATATTACTTCTATCTCTTTTTTAAGTAAAATACATGATGTTAAATATTTCACTAAATCTGCTTCATTTTATTTGTCAAGCTGTTCCATGTGCCCTTAACATTAAGCGAGGATTCAACATTAAAACAGTTGCAAAAGCTGTTTATGTGCATTCTTACACGCACATTTTATCACTTTTGTAGCTGCCCAAAGATAATGATGCCCAAAGATTCTCACTTAAAGACATTTAAAATCACCTATTATAGTAACATTTAAACATAAGAAATGAGGTTTTGAAGATAAAATGTTTAGTTTCTTTCCTTATCAAAAGAAAAAAAAAATTAGCCGAGTGAAATCATTAAACTATCTTTTAAGTACATTGTTTTCAGACGTAATAAAACAACTTCTTTGATCATCAAGAGAAGGAAATAATTCTCCAGGTTAATCATTTAAAATATAATTTCCAAAGAAAAAAATTAGTTGAGCAAACAGTTAATGTATGTTTAGCGTTATTATTATGTTTTAATGGTTAAAGATTTCTTCCCCTTCAGAGTAAAAATGTCAAAATAAAAAAAGGCAATTTAAAATATTGATTTTTATTATTTTATTCCTAGAGATTTGAAATAGGTTTTTTAAATAAATATTTAAGGGAATAAGTAATCTTTTAAAACTCATCTCGTAAGCAATTGCACACAAAAAACTCTATGAAAATTAATAAAAAACGATCCCTGTTGATTTTTTCTTATTAATAACCTTCTTATTTTTTTCGCAATAATTCTTCATTTTCTACTTATTTTTATTAACAAGGAGAAATGTAAAATCATAATAAAAATAACTTTATAACTGTCATTTATTTATAGATAATAACTTTATCTATCCGACTATCTATAATATATTTATTATTTCATTACAGATAAAATGAAATTATTCTAATCAAAATGCCCAATCTATAAAAAATTTAAAGGATTATTTATTCGCCTTTAAAATTCAAGGCACGAAGTTTGTTGTATCTTTTATATTTATGTTTTTATAGTTTGTTGTACTGAAGTTTGTTAGCTTGAACACATTAAGTCCCCCCTCCCCCCCCAAAAAAAAAAAATTAAATTAAAATAAAAATTAAAAAAAAAATCTTGCGTCATGCCTACATTATGAAACATTTTCTAACAGTTTCAGTGTACTATAACGGAGCCTCACTATTTAATAAGGTGAAAACGATATATAATAATCAATTTTGAAAATGCATTACATAATTAAGCATTCAAATTCAGCCATTAACGTTCATATTCGATAAACTATTCGAATGTTTTGGAGTTGCCCTGTATATGATCTATAGATTTCTATACATACTCGATGACTCTCTAAAATTTAATTCGGTTGTAAAATGCATAACACATTAGAAAATTTATTTTCAGAATTTAACTCCCACGGAAAGTAACTTGATATTTTTGTGCAGCTCTGTATGTGATCTATAATTCTCAAACACACCCTATATTAAGCTAAAGTTTAATTCAGTTAGGAAATGCATAACAAAATTAAAGCCACACTTCCAAAGATTTCTATATATAGACAAGAATACATCCAAATGTTTGCGTATCCCTGTACACAAATTTATTTATATTCGATAAACATATCTTAGTATATTTAAAACAGTTAATGCATAAAACAAGAAAATTTTTCTCGGTGTTACTCGCATCTAGCATTGAGACTTGAAAGCCCTATATTTGGAAGTTTGAGAATCAAAAATAATTTTCTGTCAAAATAATATTTTTTGATTTTGCAGCAGCATAATTTTCTGAAAATGCTATTTTTGAGGATCAAACAATTAACATGTTTTTTTTTCTTTTTAAGAAAAGCATTTAAAAATATAAAATATAGTTTGGAAAAATTACGACATTATATTCACATTTTTGGTGGGGAAAACTTGGCGTATTTTTAAAGCAGAGTTTCCGGCTGTCCCAGCTGAAAGTCAAAGCCCCAAAATAAGGCGAGGAAAAAAATTTGTAGCGCCATTTTTGGCAACTTAACTCACTTTTGGCGTGAAATAAACAAATAAAAATCCAATAATAAAAAAAATATATAATATAATTTTAACAGAAAATTTATATATAGGGCTACAAAATGCAGCAGGTCTCGATGCTAGGTGCGAGCAACACCAAAAAAGGTTCCCTTGTAAGCAATGCACACCTATATACATTATTTACTGCTAAAGAAGGACTTCTAAGACCAAATAACCAGATCTGTAGAACATAGATGTCCCTCCCGACATCTATATTGTATAGATGCCAACATCTCTTAATTTATTCCGGAGTCTGAGCCGAGATGAATATGCTTAGCACCGGAAATTTTATTTGATAAAAATTTTAAAATGAAACCGATGATTTGCAAAGTAAAGTGAAGACACATTCTCTTGTGTATTTTTTCCGATTCCAGCATGCAAATATTTGATCAGACTCCGGAATAATTAAGAGGGGTTGGCACCTATGAATTGTAATGCTCACAATTTTTTTGCGCACTTAGGAGCTATTGAATTAATACACAAGACGTAATGTACAAAATTTGTTTAATTTTAAAAATGCATACCACATCTGGAAACACATACCGGTCATAGACAGTGTTGTAGCAGAATTATTTTTTGTTTCTTGGTAAAGAAACAAGTAAATGTTCTGTACTCCATATTCTACACACAGTAAACATCTTTTAGTGCACCTCCGTACCACATAACAATTTTACTAGCTTTGAATAGCGAGGCATCTTTAAAATACACTGCTAATGATTTTCTCCTATGGAACATAATGTAACGGGCCTTTTTTGTGTGTTATTGTAAATAAATGATAAATGTTGTGTACTCTATATTCCACAGCAAGAATCTTGTCATGAATCACGATAATTCATATCACTGTTTTTATGATTGAAATAGGTTGACATTATAAAAATGAACTGCAAATGATTCTTCCACAAAGCCCATAATGTAACGGAATAACTTTGTGTGCTAATAAACTTACCTTAGTAAACTACTAAGGTAAGTTAGTTAGCTAGTACCTTAGTAAACTTCAAGAACTTATACCAATTTTATTACAATTGAAATACATTTACGGAACTTAGAGCACGGACAGACAGACGCCCAGCAAACAGCCAGAGAAACCGAGACATACACACTTCTAAACTACTTTGGATTATATATTTTAAGTACCAAACAAAATAAAATTCTTCTTCCTCCAATGCATTTTTTTTTTTTTGTCGTATATCCTGTATGTAGAATCAAGTAGGGGAAGGAAGGGTTAATCCCCTCGCTGCAATTTTTCCCCCCTTATCAAAATAGGTTCAAAAAGTTGACATTTATTTTATTATATATTTCAAATCTTATGTATTTTAGAGTTAAAAGATATTCATTTTTTTCTTCAAAAGAGTTTTTTTATAAAATTAGATTAAAAAAATAAATATATTTATTTTAAAATGCATACGTTACTTTAAAAGAAAAACAGAAAAATGGCCAGTTTGCCCACCTAGTCTTGGGAAAGTGGCCAGCATAGGTAAAAAACAAATCATATTTATTCAAGATATATATTTAATCAACATAAGCTAAAATAACACACATTAAGAATAAGTATTATGTTTTGTAGTATTTGATGTATTTAAATCGTTAAAGTAAAGAGTAATTGAGTATTAGTAGGACAAATGATAGAATGTTTATGTCCACATAAGACATGCAGTCTGTAATGTCGACAGTAATGCAGACGGCACACTAAAACACATCGCACACTGAGACGATAGAGGAACATAAAGCACAACATGAAGCAAAAAAAGAAAAAAAAAAGGTTGAAACAAAGAAGAAAGATGTTTTACACCAGTTTTTCCCCCCGAATTCAAGCGACATGTATTCTGTGTCGCCTTAGTGTGTGACTTGTCTTAGACGACACATGAAACATGTCGATCGATTTTGGTGGAAAAACTGGTTTAAAACAGGTTTGAAACAGCTTCTTTCTTTGTTTTGGCCTGGTTTTCCTCCTATGTTGCAATTCATTTTTTTCCTTGTCGTCTCCGTGTGCCACCTGCCTAGTCTTTCTCTGCATAAGTTATTGCTCTGCCCTGTCTTCTTTCTTTCAAAGAAAATGTAGTATTTGTTTTTTATTAAGAACAATGAAAAAAAATTAGTTTCCGGGCACTGGCTGTTTTTCCCGATCTTTTTGTGACTACTTTGAACGGAATGATGTCATTACAAAAAATTGTGACTAGCATCTAATCTACATGACTTAGTGTTTACAAACTCACATCATTTAAAAAGTTACTTCCAACCGATCAAGCAGTATAAGATAAAATAATTATAAAACTACGTATTATTTAGCGATGATCAAGAAATTTTACCACATGCCTGACATCAAAAATGCGAAAAAACAGTAATATGAATTTAGAATTTAAAAAATGCAGCGTTCCGTTTGAAAATCACAGACAATACTACTAGCATCTGTGAGGATTGTTTCGCCAAATTCCTACGTGGTGGAGGACACTGTACAGTGGAAAAAACTTAAATAGCTATTTTGCCCTCATTGGCCCCTTTACCCGTCCTTCACATCATTGTTATATCGCGCAAAAGAATAAATTCATTTTTATTTTCAGGTGCAATTGTATAAGAAAAACTGTATCATCTCATGCAAAAATAAACACTGTTAATTTTAAAGAATTTTAACGTTAAAAAAATGACACATTTTGACCTCAAGCCGATTGATCTTCAAGCCACTTTTTTACTGTGAAATGTTACTCAGCGGAAGAGTTAAAGAAATCAAATGTAAATTCTAGAAAAATTGAATTGTGGCTTTTGGATAAAGATATTCTTACAAAACCGTTTTTCCATATCGGAGCTTGGTGGATTGAAAGGGAATGGACCTTATTCATGTGACGTCACATCGGAGAGCTGGCGGTATCTTGATTCATTATTCTAGCCACTTTACCACTAGAATGCGAGTATCGCAAGAGCTCCGACAGCAGACGAGTTTTAGCCTTGATCCAGGTTATCTGCTTAAATTTTAACCGAGATTTTGTAAAATTACTGAATGTTTTCGGATACAGAACAACATTTTGAATTTGTATTATAATATATTATAGTATCTACTGCTACAACAATAATTTTTTAATAAACTGTGTTTAAAAAACAACATTTTTAGTTTAATCTGTAGTAAACTGTAGGTTCAGGGGAGTGGTACATTATGGTTCATATTTGAACACGTCTATGTAAGCAAAAATGAGTAAATGCATTTTTCAATTTTGAGTATATTTGAAACGGAACTATTTTCAGCATGTGAAGTATTTAAAATTAAATACATTTTACTCAATTTTGAGAATCCATTTTTTAGCGTAGATTCTCGAATCATTTACGAAACTAAATGACAGACTAAAATAAATCTGAATGATAAATTATCTCAAACATCGGAACAACTTGACAAATTGATAACAAAATTATGCTATTTATTAAGTTTTGAAACAATTTACTGAACAGTTCGCAGAACTCCGTTAATATAAACTGAAAGGTGTAAAATAAAAGGCACTGCTCACACAGACATATTAATTTTTTTGCTTACATTGTCAAAGGTTCCTGAAAATATATTTTACAGTAGAAATGAACTATGTCAGCTAAAGGTGCCCTTTGTATTATTTAAAAACCCTCTCTCTTGGTTAATTGAGCCACTTAAACGATGTGTTCATTCACCTTGACGCCAGAGAATGATGCTTCTGCCAGATGCTGATGAAGTTTCAACTGCCATCACCGTCACTTACAAATGATAGTGATCTTCCTAACGAATCTTAAAACTTGCTCCCAGAGAAAAAGAAAGACATATTCATTCTTTGAACATGTTTCTGTAAAATTAAGTAATATTTGTAGGAAACCTTTGAGATTAAGGCATTTTTTCTCGCAATTAAAGCATAGTGTTCTATTTAGTGACTTTTTTAATTCTAAAGATAAATTTATTCCATTTAGAAAACAATGAAGTTTTGTTTATATAATATCCAATCGCATATGCACATGCTAAAAATAATCCAGACTGGTGGTAACTATCTAATGGACAAATTTATCAAAATTGAATACGTCTATAATCCTACGAGGTAAATCATTTTAAATATGCTTTGTTCAAATAGTATTATTTAATTCTGTTCATTTTTTAAAAGAATTTTGGAAAGACAGACAGGAAATGTTTGAAGATTTTGCTTATAGTTTTGATACTTATAAATCACCCTGTATACGATTTTAGAAGATACCTTCCAATATTAGTTTTTACAGCCGTATAATTCCACCTCGCCTTTCGAGTGGAACAATTTGACCTTGAATAAATGAATGTCTGCCAACTACAACAATTTTTTTAGCAAAATACCTGATGTTCCGCCGGCAATTAAGGGGTTAAATGACGGTGAAGAAGATTTAAGTAGAATTTCTCTGCAGAATTTAAAATAAAATCTCAATGGATTAATTAATCGAATAGTTTCATATAATAAAGTTATTGTTTCTTCTGATAAATTAACAAAGGTCATCAAAGTTCTACAATTGTATTCGAAACATTTTTAAGTTACAAAAATACGAATTTTATCGTTAAAGAAAAGCAGCAAAACTTACCCTTAATTTATGCTTTCACACTTTTTTTAAAAATATTTACACCATCTCTTTGATGTCTGAAGCAGAATTGAGGAAATTAAACATAATTTTTCAACTTTCTTCAGATTCACCCCCATCGTTAACGAAGCGGGTAATTACTCGTAGATTTTTTTTAAAATGAAGCACGAAAGAAAAAAAAAAAGGTTTTATGAGTATTCCAAGGCTGCAACAGTAGAAATTAATGGATTATATATTTTAAAGTGTTATACTTTTAAAAGTACACGCTTTAGCAATAACACTAAATTACTCTTTTATATCCCATCGAATTACGTTTATTTTATTCTACGTGAAAGAAGAATGCTTATTTTCATTCAAGTAATTAAATAATTTATTTTTTCAACATTATTAATCAAGTTTAGATCACCTAATTTTTAAATACTAAAATACCAGCTTTCTTAATAATTTTGAAAGGCATTCTAAACTGCGTTGCAAAAGTTTATAGACAATAATTTTTTTAAATTTTATTTAAGAACTAACTAAAGAAGTAGAAGCGGAGAAATAAATTATGAAAATACCTAATGATGAAATAAAAATAATAAAATATTCGAAGAACTTTTAGCAGTCACAGATTTAATATAAAAATTTAAAAACAAACAAAAAAATGCTATCCCAAAAACATATAGACAACCGGTGTTAAAAGCAGTTTTAAGTACTGATATCCAAAATTTGCATATTCCAAGTTCAGCAAGTTCAAGCAGTAGTTTCCCGAAATAAAATCGAATCTTTCCGTTTCCGATTGACTGCATTAGCCAGTCGCAAAGCACAATGAGCAGTTTTCCATAGAGGAAATTTTGGAAATATATAATTCAAAGACTCGTGTCCGGAAAATTGTGCACATTTCAAGAAAAACTGGATGCAGCAGGGTTGTTATTTACAAAATTCTGTCAAAAGGTGAGAATCTGAAACAAAATCCCGTTCTAGATGACCAAAGAAAACAACTAAATGATAACACAGAAGAATTTTGACATTAGTTTCAACCCAGAATCTATGTAATCCGGTCAGTTTTTACAGTAGTAAACAATCTAGTACCAATATCCACGATCCATCGACGGCTGCTGACAATTCATGATTTTTGCAAAAGCGCCATTCAGCAAAGTTTATAAATCAGAATAAAGATGTTCGTGTTCGGTGGACCTGGAATCATTGGAATTGACAAGATGAATGTTTGAGCATTCTTGTCTGTGATGAAAAGAAACTCAATTTAGATGCTGCCTATGGTTGGGCACATTACTGACCCTATATTCGCAAGAAACCACGAATTTATGTTAGTAGACAATAAAGAACGAGTTTACTCATGGTCTGGGGAGCATTTTCATATAAAGGAACAATTGATATTGCTTTTTTGAAAAGTTGTCAATGTTCCGAGGATTACCAGAAAAAGCTTAAATACATTTACTTCCATTTGGAAAGTTGCTAAAGAAGCCACAAATGGATGAACTAGCAAGACCATTGTACCATTCTCGTGTACAACACTACAATACAGTGATTTAGACAAAACCATTTAACTATTGTGGATTGGCTAGCCCTTAGTTTTTACATGAACCCAATAGAGAATCCCTGGGAAACATTATCTTCAGATGTGTATGCTAAAATTCATCAATTTACAAAGGTTTAAGATCAAAAGCTGCAATTTGAAAGGAGTTGATTTTTTTAAAAGTCGGAACTTCTTCAAACTCTTCTTTTGAGTATGCCTCACTGAGTTTTTGAATTGCTTAGAAAAAACGACTTAAACATTTTAATGTTAAAGGGGAAAAAATGAATTGTCTATAAACTTTTGGGACAGCCAAATTTAAGTTTGAATTTATCTTGCAAAGTCTGTGATTGTGAAACATTATTTGTGTATTGTATTATTATTGTCTTGCCATTATTTATAATTATAAACTGCTTTAAAATTATTAATAATTACTATTATTTTTAATTATTATATTAATAATTATATTAATTATTATTAAATATTAATTAATTAAAAAAACCTGTTTTCTATATACTTTTTGGACGTACTCTATCATAAAAATTAAAACATTATTGCATTTGAGTCAAAAGATAAAAACAATCAAATCAAAATTTATGCACTATTATTCGAAATATCTCCATGTAAAATCAATATTTGCTCACTATTCAGCATATCATTGGAAATATTTAATGTTTATCCAATATCAACATTACATTCAAACATATCCGACGTAAAATTAATATTTAGCCAATACTTGCATTGCATTGGAAATACTTATTTCAAATGAAACACAAATATCCCAATATGGAGTCTCTTGACCTTAAATTGGCAAACATTTTTCTGTTTTTAACTCCCAATAACGATCGAGTATTGGTTCTAAATGGCTTGCTACAGGGGATATAAGTATATAAAGGTTAATAAGAAAGTCTTCGGAAAAGCTGAAATTAAAATGTAAAAGAGATACGTCTATCAGCAAGAGAGACCCAAGAGGAACAATGCAAAAATCGAAAACAACAATATGAATATAAAAAATATCTTAACAATAAAAGTACATCACTAATACAAAGCTACCAATTGTAACGATTTTTCATATACTTTGCTGCTTCATTGCCATGTTCTCATTTCATGTTCTCTTCCCGAAAAATCTGATCATTTTGTGTTATTGTAACAAATACCAAAAAAATTGAGAGCAATTACTGAAAGTGATTTCAGAGTCGTAAATTTCAGGTATTCTCAGTTTTTGCTATAATGCAATAATGTTATTCTAAATTTATTTAACGAAATGAATATACTATATGACACTTTCAACTGAGGATTTGGAAAAAATTAAATGGGTCGTAAATGCATAAGAAAGTAAAAGAGAGGGGAGAAAAGGTAAAAAGGAAAATTGCTGCCGTAAGAAACATCTATGCATTTCACATTGCATAAACTGTCGAAAATAGCAATTTTCCAATTTTTTACTTAACTTGTATCCAGACATTACAAGTATATCCTGGCCAAGTTATACAAAGGTACGATGATTATATATGTGTGAAAAATATCTTTATTGCATCCATTTCCACTTAAATGTATCAGAGCTGCAATTTTTAAACTCATTTTTCTCCGTTTATGATTTTTTAATGTATCAGCATAATCAAAATTCTAAAACTTCAACCTGTATTTTTCAATTGACTCGCTATTTTCTGGATGATCCTTAAGATACATTTCATAAAATTATAAATCTAATTTTTAATGTTAAATATAGTTTATTTTAAAAAAATAAAAACGTGAAAACATTTTATTTACTTTTTTTAATAAACTTTTTTGGAAATCAGACACTTTACTGTTGTAGAGTACACTTGTCGAAACAATTTGCAAAAAAGAAAAAAAAGTTTTTTAATTTTAGTAGAAAATAAGTTTTAAAACTCGTTTAATTTTTCCCCCTTTATATCACAATCATTTTTCCTTTGTTTCATTTTTTTTCATAAAAGTATTTAATAGTAAGTCGGAGAAATATAAACACTGAAAGAGAAATTAAAATATTAAAGATACGCTGTCCACTTAAAAACAGCAAAGTCTACTGCAAAAACAGCATCAGAAGATGTATGCTTAAAGATATATTTAAAGATTTTATGATATTCAAAATAATTTTCAAGAGTGAATTTTCTGAAATCTATCTCTATCAGGAGCAGCCAAATATATGATACAAATAATTCCAACATTTGTTTCCGACTAATGTCCAATTGGAAATTAAAAATCCATGAATGAATTGATAAAATAAGATAAATAAAACAAAATAATAACAAATTATGAGAATGATAATGACTACTCATTAACCAAAGTAAGATTTGAAATCTCTGACGATTTTTTTAGAAATACCATAGGTACCACGTCAAACTATTCAATGTGAAAACAGTGTTGCCAGTGTCGGCTAATTTTTCAAAAATCCAGATTTCTTGATTGGCTCTACTTTTTTGAAATAGTAAAATTTTTCTTATTTAACATTACTTAATGACACATTATTGAGCTAAATAAGGGCAATTTCACAATTTCAGAAATTTTATTATTTCAAAAATCTTATACCCAATCAAGAAGGTGGTGCCAATCAAGAAAACTGAATTTATAACGTAGACAACTGGCAACAATGTTTTCATATTGGATAGTTTGACATGATACCGATGGTATCTCCTGGCATGTGGGTAATACGAAAAAAAAATCATTTTTAATAAATTTCAAAACTTTATTTGAAAGCACAGTTGATATTTTTCAGATAAAATTGCTTTTTAGAGTAAGGGAAAAAAGAAATTGAAAGTAAAAAAATTATTATATTTTGCAATAAATAAAAAAATTGTATGCACCAATATTCTGCAATCCAGTAGGCTCGGTTACATCCTCCAGTGAAAAAAAAATAATAAGCTCGTTTTTGTTAGCAATAAGCAATTAAAATTTTCACGAAAGAAAAAAATACTTTTTATGTTTTTTATTATCTAAAAAAGAATATTATTTTCCTGCATTAATACATATTTATGTATTCTTGTTTTGGCAAATTAAGATACATTTCTTAATAATTAATAAAATCATAAAACTTAACAATATAATTTTTAGAAACAACGGATATCAATTATTAAAATTTTAATCCTCATAATGATCACCCACAAAATTTGTTATAATAAATCTTATTCGATTTGTGTCCTCAAATTTTATGTTTTCTTAAAATTTGCGTTATGTTTTACGAACATACTGAATTTTAACTTTTGTATTAATCAGAAAATATGTGTTTTCACACTATATTCAATACCCATTAGAATAAACACTACTAGAATGCCAATGTCCATTCGATATAACGAAATTTCTTCATAGCGAAATTACAGTTATTTAATGGGAATATTGCTGGTAAATGTTAAAGAAGTTACGATACTTCGTTCTATCGGTTTTCTCTGTAATGTAACATGACATATATTTGCATTTTACTGTTTAGATCCTATAAAAAACATAAACTACGTTTTATTGTATTATGTTTTCGTGGATGCGTTAGAACATCGTATTCAAGGGTGCTTTAAATCCAAACTGCTTATTTTCTGATGCATTCTTGAATTCCTTTGTGTGCGTATAGCCATATGCATTTTGCAAAAGTTCTTATTCTGACATTAATAAATTGAATAGTATTTCAATTTTCTTATAAATTCAGATAAGATTTCAGAAAATGAACTCACAGTTTTGTGCTGCTTTTCGAGACACGACAATCATGAAAAGCCAGACTTCAAGGAGCAATCTATTGTAATCCAAGATGAAACATATTTGTATAAAGAAAAAGCTATAAAATGTCATTCGATTATTTTGCACTTAAATAGTAAGGTCTGCAAATGTCAAGCAGAAACGCGTGGAAATGAACTTGTGGATGTATTAGAAAATTTCGTTTTTCTAAACGTAGAATAAACATTTTTTTTATACCCTTAACCTCTTCAGTCCTGGCGTACCTAATAGAATACACATCCTTACATTTTTTTTCACGTATATAAATAATGTTAAAAATAAAGAAACTGGTATGAATGAAGCATAACAGATAGCAGAACTGAACAAAATAGCAATTTTTTTCTTGTAGTTTTTTTAGCGAGATATATGTGTTATATAAAAATGGCTTGTAGAAAAATGTAGGAAATGTACAAAAATGGAAAAGTAAACAATTCTTCTGCGTATTAAGGTGTCATTTATAGAGTCCGTTAGTAATGGAAAATTATTAAATGTATAATTATTTGATTTTCTCGTTTTTTCAAGTCAAAAAGAATAAAATAAAATAATACATTTTTGTCCGTATTTAGTTCCCGTGTATCATGATATTTTAGGTGCAAAAAATGAATTTTATTTTTTTATCGCCTTCCAGTCTTCCTTAGTTATCAGTTTGTTAATATAAATTCTTAACTGAAGTTAAAAAATATGTATAAATAAACCCTGGGGTCTGAAGAGGTAAAAAAGTACACAGTGCAATTAGATGCTTTGATTTCATCGTTAACATCGTTTCGAAAAATATAGTGTTGATACATTTACTGAAGACCGGCTCCTCAAAAAGCCTTCTTAGTTGTTTTTATGTAACTGCAAAATAAATGATATACGATTCACGAGATGTTCAAAACGAAATCCTACGCTTTGGCAAGTTTTCCTATCTCAGAGATATCGTTATGCCGTTGTCCTATATATTTTTTTTCAAGATATTCTGAGTAGATGAATACACGAGATGACGAAGAGCGGTTGCTGATCTTGCAAGAAGTAAAAATATCAGCCAGACTTATATTCTTCTGTCCATTTAAATACCCTCTCGGAGAGTTACACATCCATGACAAGTTCACAGCCTCTTCGGAAAGCACCCGTTTCTGCTAATTGATATTAACTCGATCTCGCCCGTAATTTTTTTTCTTTCCTAACTCGCTACGTCGACCTTATTCATTTTGTGATAACATTTTTCTTGCAGTTTAAAAGGGATAGAAAATCTTAAGAAACTGGAAGTCGGAGACTTTTCCGCCATCGAAAATAATATAATATTCCCTGAAAAATGTGGATTCACGAAAATGAGTATAATGTACTCAATTTTAAATACGCTACATACTCAAAATAGATATAATTCAAATATACTCAAAGTTAAGAAACATATGTACTCATTTTTAGATTTCATCGACATGTTCAGATATGTTTATTATTATTATTATTATTATTATTATTATTATTATTATTATTATTATTATTATTATTATAATTATTATTATTATTATTATTAAACACATACATCTAACTTGTGTGCTGGACGTGAGGCCCGCTTGTAAGTCATCGTCAATATACAGGGACGAGATAGCACAAGGAAATTTTACAACACGAAGGCAATACAGCCGAGAACTCCACGCAAAGAGTGAGTGCAATGGAGCCAGCGGGATTCGAATCCACAGCCTTATACGCTCGCAAGCGATTAGTGGCGTAGTGTCTTGACCACTCGGCCACGGAAGCCCCGATGTGTATTGTTTATTACTTATTTTTGAATGAAATCGACATAATCAACATTGTCAAAGCACTCATAACAACAACGAAATTTAATCTATGCATTATAAAATAAGCGCAAGATGTAGTTTCTACCGAGGAATTTCCAATTTCTAGGGTATACTGCACTGTTTCCTTATTTATGAATATATTTTTGCTGCCATGAATGATACAAATAATTACAAAGTACAAAATTATCATTTTGTTTGAGTTTGATAACATTCGATGTTTTAAAATTGAAAAAGGATAGATTCAATTAGATCCAAAAATGATCATTTCGATATGAGTACATCGATTTACTCATTTTTGAATACTTATTTTTTTTTTTTTTTGTGTTACCTTATAAAAGTACATTTCTGAAGAACTATTTCAAAACAAGTAGTAGGGAAGAATGAGATAATGTGAAGTTGAGGTTAGTCTGGACAGTTGAATAGTTTTCTATTTATTTTCAAAATTTTATTAAACAGAAAAATAGCGTAGTTCATGTTAGATATTAAGTACAAACATATTACACACTCTCTATTGTAGCTTTTTGGAACTAATTGTTACTAGATTCCTCCCCCCATCATTTTCCACCTATCATGATTTTCTGATGTGTAATTTTTACATTACCCCTCTTGGAAATGTGCACTTTGATTTTCTAATTCTGAAAATTAATGTTTTTCTAAGTTGGAAATTAATGTCTATATTAATAGAAGTGATAATTGTTGATTCTAAATATTTGAATAATTAAAATTTTAAATTTATGATATAAATTTAAAGTTTCTTAGAATAATTTTTTTTACTATCGAATTACACTTAAAAAAGAAAATATAAAGCTGCGATTATACATACTGTTCTACATAAGTAGAATAGTTTCTGTTATTAGTTTTTTTTTATGTTTTTCTATACTATATTTCCTCATAAACGAGTTTTTATAGAGGAAACCATCAAAAGCACACCTGTGATGCTTCAACCTTTCGCAAATTCGGCAAATGATAGACTCATAAATTTATGTAAGAAAATCACTTAAAATAATCAAACTATGTTAAAGCATGCTAAAAGTAATAAAGGTACGTTTAAAAGACAAATAAATCTCTCTATTTTGATCTCCGTGTTTAAACGTTTAAACGGCAACTTTATACAAACCTACATATTTATATGCTTTTTAAATACACGTTTATCCCATTTAGCATGCATTGGCTTAGTTTAATGATGAACTTATTGATATTTGTATTTTTTAGATATACAGGGTGATCAGAAAGTCAGTATACATTTGATAAATTAATAATTCACTGAATAATGTAGGTAGAGAGGTAAAAATTGACACACATGCTTGGAATGACATGGGGTTTTATTTAACAAAAAATAAATAAAAAGTTCAAAAAATGGCCGACAGATGGCGCTGCACAGCGAAACGTCAGTGACGCTGCCTGAGAATCGTGTATAAAAGGCGCTGTAAATGAGACAGAGAATCAGATGCACCAGAAATCGCAGCATGTTGACGTTACCAGAGAAGGCATTGTTAGTGAAGCTCTACTATCAGAAAGGGGAATCTGCTACTGCAGCTTTACGATCCTATCGCCATACGAAGGGTACTCGAACGGGTAAAGGTCCTATGACAATTGCAGCTGTGAAGAGAATGATGTCGAAGTTCGGAGCCACAGGTTGTTTAGACGATGGACCCCGTAGTGGCCGACCGACCACAAGTGCTAATGTTGCTCAGACTGTTCAGGACGAAATGGAGGTTGTAACGGGTTAGTCTACGCATGGAGAAGTGAGTGCTCGTGATGTTGCACGTCGCACTGGCATTCCATACAGTACTGTTTGGGCAGAACTAAGGCGTACCCTCCGATACTATCCGTTCAAAATCCAGCGGCATCATGAACTGTTACCCGGCGATTTTGAGCAGCGAAGAGCATTTGCGGTGTGGGCGTTTCAAAAGATGGCGGAAGAAGACGATTTGTTGTCTAACGTGTTATGGACTGACGAAGCCCATTTCACACTCCGAGGGTCTGTCAACACCCACAACTGCAGAATTTGGGCTACCGAAAATCCCAGAACTTTCGTGCAAACTCCATTGCACGACGAGAAAGTCATTGTGTGGTGTGGATTTACCACATCTACCGTTATCGGGCCTTTTTTCTTCCAGGAAAGTCGTGATTCTGGTTTTGTAACTGTTTCCGTGACGGGTGAGAGGTACGCCGATATGTTACAAAATCACATCATCCCTAGCCTGGTTGATAAACATCTTCTGAATACTACGATTTTTATGCAGGATGGCGTTCCACCCCATATTCATAGACGTGTGAAAGATCTCTTGCACACGTCGTTTGGTGATGATCGCGTGCTGAGCCGCCATTTTCCTCATGCGTGGCCTCCCAGGTCCCCAGATATCACTCCGTGTGATTTTTGGCTCTGGGGTTACATGAAGTCGCAAGTCTACCGCGATCGACCGACATCAATAGGGATGCTAAAAGACAACATCCTACGGCAATTTCGCAACGTAACTTCAGATATGCTGTACAGTGCTGTGCACAACATTGTCCCTCGACTACAGCTATTGTTGAGGAGTGACGGGTGGACATGTTGAGCATTTAGTCTGAAGAACATCGTCTTTGCTTTGTCGTAATTTGTTATGCTAATTAATGATTTTCTTATCACATAAAGCGCCATCTGTCGGCCATTTTTTGAACTTTTTATTTATTTTTTGTTAAATAAAACCCCATGTCATTCCAAGCATGTGTGTCAATTTTTACCTCTCTACCTACATTATTCAGTGAATTATTAATTTATCAAATGTATACTGACTTTCTGATCACCCTGTACATGATGGATATAATTTCGAATCTCTCCAGTCGGAGCGCTATAAAAATGGCTGACCTCAACATCAATATAATCATAACTTCACACAACATTTTGAAGCACTTAGAAGCAATCACTCACCAAATGTTTCAGGGTGTTGTTTACATCAACTCTTTCCACCCAGTCTTTAAAATAACCCTGCAGTGCTATAAGTCGCTTGAAGGAAGTGATTGACAATAGCATGTATTTCAGATCACATGCTAGTATGTGTGACTGGAACTTATTTTGCCTAATACCACTTATATAATACTGCTAAAAGAATCCCTCATATTATTACATCATTTATTGCATTACATTATATTGCATGAAAAAAGCATTTGAGATTCAGCATTATACAACAATTTTACTATAAAAAGATAGTACGATCTTATTTTAGCAATTTTTCTGAATAATGGTAAAATGGTCTTAATGTAATATAACAATCATTATTGTATAATTGTTATATTACATTAATGATTGTTATATGATCATTCTTACTAATATGAAAATCTTATATAATGCTGTACAATAGGGTAAAAATAGTAAATGATAAAGGAAATGATCTTGTTTCATGTCCAGATTCTGCATTTAATGAAGATGAGGCATTAAATGTATTACTCAAGTGAAGATGATATTATGTACCTTAAACATAATTAGGAAAGAAATCAAATATTTCCTTTATTTCTATAATTGTAACTGTCTTTTGTTGAAAAAAGGGTTTCTTGCAGTTTTTTTTTCTCCCTTATTCTGGGGGATACTGTGGATGACAAAAATACATCATTATTGAAAAATATCTATGAGGTAAATTAACTTTTTACACACATGTATAATAAGACTGAGGTATTATTAAAAACTTAAAATTATAAGTGGAAAAAATAACCCATTTTAAAAAAAACGTTCAATGGTTTTGAGAAAAATGTCCACACTTGCGCACTTTTCCTTCGCAATCATAATGAATTGCCTCGCAACCTAGGGCAGTGCTGCGATTCTACACTGCCCTGGTCAGTGTAGAATTCTATTACATTATCTTTAATTGTATATGGCGTAGCCAAGTTTTATGTTAAATAATAAATGTTCCTTTTCCGTAGTAACATAGTAATATACCATAAAAATATGCGTTTGCCTATTATTTTGCTATATGTCAGTAATATCTGTTTAGAATAAGAACATAATGTTAATCTATTTTAAGTCACATAATCGAGTACTTTCATAAATGAATACTTTTTAGAGAACAAGTTAATGTAAATTCATGTGCAACCCCCTCCCCCCCCCCCAAAAAAAAAGGCACAGAGCTCCAGAACATGTTAAGATGGCATACGCTGTAAAAAAAAAATCTGGAAAGGTACTAAACATTTTCTAGGAAACTGGGATTCCAAGAACTTTTTATGTAACGATAATAGAAAAAATTCATGTAACCGATTCTGAAACTTGAATTTTTGCTGTTACCGTCACAAGAAAAGTTCTAGGAATCCCAGTTTCCTAGAAAATGTTTAGTACTTTTACAGATTTTTTTTTACAGTGTAGTGCTGGCCAAAAAGCAATATTGGTGCCATATTAGTACAATAATTAGTTTATATTCTATTTTAAAAATATAGCCAATGTTACTTGATATAATTTATTAGTATTTGGTTAAAAAATATCCAGTATGGGTTACATAATGGCTCGAAATAATTCCAATAAACAGCAAAATTGCCGAAGTACATGGAGAATTGTAAATACATTAGAAAATGAAAATAAATTTAAATTTCAATAAAGTGTCAACACTTTTGCATTATTAGCTTATTTTATGTTTTAAATCTTTTATACTTTTTTCTGTTTTTTAAACATTACATGCAATATTAGATCAATAATGAGACTTGTAAGAAATATTTGAGACCTAAAAATTCCTTTCGAAGCCCACAAATACCGTCTAAAAACTGTAAATACTAAGACATAAATATGAAACTATCTGTGTTACAGACATTATACACAGCTACAAAATAAATTAATCGGATATGACAATTTTCTTCTATCTCATGCATGTTAATATTTAACGATTCGCTACCACAGTACCTATATGAAATTTCGTAAATTAGTTCTTGAGATATGACTATCTCTAAAATTCTGTAAATGTTGCAAAATACAGCGTAATACAGCCAAATTTCTTCCACGACCCCTACCTTTGACCCGAATATCAGCCTCTATAGAGGAATGGGAAAAATAATGAAAAATTGATACCGGGCACATTTTTAAGCGAAATTACACAAATTAAAGCGGGATGGGTTGGGCCGGAAGCGATGAACCAGCTTCGTCTCACTTATCATTAGTCTCGGAGGTGGTTGGGGATGGGTGGTAGAGGTCTGTACGGGCTGGAATTTCCAGGCCCGGGCACACCCGCTGAAAGTTATTTCGGCCCGGCCCGTTCTAAAACTCAAAAGTTCGGTCCGAGTCCGTTTATATTTTTACATTTCTAGGCCCGGCCGGTACAGAAATCAGTGAAAACTGGACCGGCCCGATCTGACCCGACACTAATTCTACTATTTCTAAAAAATTCAGATTTTTATCACATAATTAAGATTTCTTTAAAGAATACTACATACTAATCTATGGGATGTTTTTACAGTATATTTTACAAGAAACACGCATTAGCAACATTAATGCTTACTTAGATTTTTAGACTTTCAACACTCAAATAAAGATTCATTAAAAGAAATATGTGGTTTAGAATAAAGAAAAAAAAAAAGAAAGTTAAAAACATTGTAAATTTTGAAGCTGTATAATAAAAGTAGATTTATGAAAATATTTGTAAATCATTTTATTGAAGATTCCAAATCCAAATTCATTCTCAAATGCAAAGGAGCTACTTTTTGATACATTTCGGAATTTTTTCGGAAACGCATAAGATTAGTAAGTGTTTTTATTCAGAAACTATTTAATCGAATGGCATTATCCATTTTTTGATACAACCAATTTAAGAAAATACTGTCAAAGTTAGCGTTTTGAATAGAATTCCCGGAAGCGACAGAATGGGAAGGGAGAGAAATTTGCAATCTCTTATAACTCAACAAGATTATACAAGTATCTTATTTACCAAAAATGAAAAACGGAATTCGATTCCAAAGCCCTTCAATAGTCAAGCGTGTCAATTTTATACTTTTACAGTTAAAAATTAGCCAAAAAATGTGTCAAACTTTTGCTTTGTTGAGAAGTGAATTTAAGAACCACCAAGAATTATGTATCCAAAGATTACGTTAACATAATTTTTTTATCGCTATTAATAATTTTACAAATCAAGTTGCCAGCCCTACACATCTTGAAAAGAATCAAGTCTAGTTCCGGCCCGGCTCGTCTATATGTAGAAACACAATGCAACTCCGATCTCGGCCCGGCACGAGTCTAATAAAAAAAAAATATTAAGCCCGGGTTACACATAATGTAACTGTCCGATGCCGATCTGTATATTGTACTAGTACATTTCTGTATTGATGTTGTCAAACTGTATCAGCTTGTGGTGCACATTTATATTTATTTCTCGTTAAAGCGAATTCATGGAACATAGCTCAAATTTTATCACTCCTGCTTAAATCTTTATAATGGGCCTGTAGGTCCGCTAAATTTTTTTAACGGCCCGTATGGCCTGTTCAATTTTATTGCCGACCCGGTCCGTTATTTTGTTTGTCGGCCGGGATCAGGTCGTTAGAAAGTTCAGAGCCATTTCGCCGGGCAAGGTACCGGCCACGGGCCAGGTCCAGGCCCGTGCAGATTCCGCGGCGGGTCAACCGCCGCGGGAGTGGTCAAATTTCGTGCGTAATAAATTCTACGTAAATAAATGACGTTCTTATTCATCTTGAAGACTTACAGAAGATTTTGAGAACAAGATCTTGAAATTCTCCATAATTCTTTGCCATCTATTGGGCGATTAACGCCAAAACTTAATTAGCAATAACTTTTTTGAAAGTCTAACTGAATCCTAAGAAAGATGAAAATTTGTGCATTAGTTCTTGAGATTGAGGAAATAATGCAAAATGCAGCAAAATAGAGCCATCTGTTGGGCGATTTACACCACTAACACAATCAGCACCAATATGTATCAAACTATATCTGAATCTGAAGTTTGATGTAAATTCCTGCATTATTTCTTGAGATAGAGCAATTGTGTGAATCGTGATTAACGTAGTATAGCAGTGCTACCTACTTGGAGATTTAGACAAAACGTAAAAAGCACCAATTTATATTAAGGACTAACTTTAATCTGAAGTTTGATGAAAACCCGTGCTTCAATTCTTGAGATAGAGCTATTGCGTAAATCGTAAAAAATACAGCACTGCAGCACTACTTCTTGAACGATTTCACAAAAACTAATAAGCACCAATTTATATCATGATCTAACTGAAGATAAATTTTTATTAAGTTCTTTGCATTAGTTTTTGAGGAGAGTGCCCACAAAATTTGTGAAACATACAGACTGGCAAACCAATTGGACAGAGTCGCCTACTCATAGACATATTTTTTATAAAAACATATTTTTCGGGATCTCTGATCCTTAAAATGTGTAAAGCAGTCGAAAATTTTCCCGATTCCAAGACTTTCTTTGTGTAAAGAGAGAAGAATTGAAAATGTTATAAATATTCACGAGAGAAAGTAATACTCAGATCCAGTTTCGTACAATTTTCTGTACATGATTATTTAGTCGTTGATCTGCGCTAACTAATCTGATCTAAATATAAATATGTTATGCAAAAGAGTACAGTGCCGCAAAGCTTAAGCGCTCGACGTAAGAGATGACTAAAAATAATAAAGCTGTTGAATCCAGATGCTCAAAATGATGATAGTGACACATTCCGGAGGGGAAAATAAAAGATAGGTAGAGATCAGTAAATTTCAAGTATTAGTGTTTTTAGAACATAGAGGGAAGTATGGAATAAGGTTTAAACTGTTAAATCAACTGAAGCACCTGTTTCTATTAATTTTTTAAAATATATCTCCTCCTTTAATGTAAATCTGTTAAATCCACGAGATTTAAAGCGTAAATAAATGACTTGCTTATTCATCTTGAAGACTTACAGAAGATTTCAAAAACAAGAGCTTGAAATTGTTTATAATTAGAGTCATGGTTAAAAAAAATGACAATGGAATACAAGGTGGAGACATAGTTTTCCTATTGTTCAAGTACACGGTCCTCGTAACAAAATAATATCATTAGTCCAGTTTTACTACAATGTAATATCTATTAAACAAATAAGATCTAATGTGTTAATGTAAATTAATGTAACTAAAATGTGACATAAATATGGCTTAATGGGTTAAAAAGTTAAACTACCTTAACAAAAATTTTAAAATATTCAACTTCTTTAAAGTTAATTTTTTAAATTTACAGACACACTCAAGCCAGCGGCTAGCACAAGGGGTCACAAAATAAGGAGTCTGAGACGAAGTTCGCAGATTCGATACCAACGGGATGACTGATCAAGATTCCGTACTTTCTTCCACGAGGACAATAATTCGGGCCACATTCCTTTCAACAGTTTTCTTAAAATTAATCCTTCCTATAGCAATATGGCCGATGCTCATTAAAATTCGCTTCTCCTAAAATCTGCATAAAGTGTAAATAAATAAGATGCTTATTTATTTTGAAGAATTTCAGCAAGTTTAAGTCAGACACTGAGATTCTAAATAGTTAGAACACGATAAAAAAAAAGTCTATAGAATTAAAGATTGTTTAACATTTCATTTTGTTCAAGCAAAATTTCGTGGAGGCAAATCACTGTTGGTACAATATTCATTCAACATCATTTGTATAGGTTTGGCAAATACAAATGATTGGCAAGGAAAATAATTGGCCAATTTTTAGAATTATTTATTTCAAGTACTCGTAAAGCATAAGTAATACTGGAGACACACTGGCGTTACATATTTAATATGCAATTAAAAATAAACGTTATACATTTTGTTGGAAATGTTTAAATTTTAATCCAAGTATCGTAATTTCCTTCGTATAATACGCGATTAAAACAATCATTTTTCAAAACAGATTTAAAAAAAAAAATAAAATGAACCCTTTTAGATCGCGATAAATAATTGTTTTTAATTACTAAATAAATTTTCTGGATCCAAACAGAAGTGTTTGATCGGCAGATTATACGCCGGAAATTTCGGTATTCAGGGATGGAAAATTGACGCAGAGATGGAGCCTATTCATACCAGTAATTTTTTATTGTATTCTTCTCCTTAAAAAACCTTAAATTATGTCATTATATAAGCCTAAAAATACTACTAAAATTTATTTCAGTCAATAGGCTTTACCCCTGTGCCAATTTTCCACCACTAATATTAGCATTCTTTTGTTAATTGCGAGTATTTATGATGTTATACCAACATTTAATGAGCATTAGATATATAAGTTTATTGCAGCGCCCGCAAATACTGTTTGAAATATGACAATACATCTCATCATCAATAAGATTGTTTTACAGTTACGCTTGGATCGATAATCGAAATTAAAAGTACTTCGAATCCACGTGGTTTGTGAGGGAAAAAACTGCGATAATCAAGCTAACATCGTAGAAAAAGTATCATTTAAAAGCATCATTATTTTACTAAAATCAAACGGAATATAATGATGCATTTAATCTTACTAATTAAAACGCTCATTATAGTATTTTACCGAATTTTATTCTAAGTAATCAAAATATGCATTATTTATTTTCCAAACAATATTACAATTCCTTACATAATTTCATCTGTAACAAAAAAAGCTGTAATTGTACTGATGTAAAGTTACAGAGATCTTGTATACTTGCTAAACATTTGTCGGTCCATTGTACAAAGAAAGATGAAAATTTACAAAACTAGTTTTTGTAGAGCTACTAAAATTACAGAAATCATACTAAAATTTAATTTGTAACCCCGATTTCAGTTACATAAAAAGTTCTACCATCTAAAATATAATTATATAAACTAGTCATATTCTTTTGCGAACTTCGTAAGATACAATTTCTTTATTCATGCTAAAAACGTAAGAATTACAGTTAAATCGTATTTTTTCTATAGTATAGCTAACGAATGCACCCGGAAATAAAAAAATTGTGATTTATAAGAAACTATACATGACTGACATTCTATAGAAAATAATTTTAAATCCACTTTCCAATAAATTATATATAAAGTATGCATTATTGAATTGTCATTGTCTTATTATAGACTTTTCTTTTGACTTTTTTTTTTCACTCTTCTATGTTAATGTTTTCCCAGACATTGTTGTACTAACACGCTATTCACTAACTATAAAAAAACATTTTAATTTATTATCAATAATATGACCCTTGTACGTGCTTTATGTAAAGTGAAGCTATTTTTAGAATAGCTTATTCACCAAAATTCATTTAATAGATTCTCCTTTCTTTTCCACGATATTAATTAATAAATACGAGTTTTTTTCTTTAGTTCTTTATTTATATTTCTTACTTCTAAATTAAATTATCAATTATAAAAACCATTTAAAAATATAATTATACGAAGTTAATTAATGGAGAAAGATTGCTGGTTTAAAAATTTGCTTAATGAATGCAAAATAATTATTGTTTGCATTAAAAAAAAAATTTTAAATTCTAATGAAATATTGACAAATTCAATAATAAAATTTAACTTTTCTCAATCTTATTATATTGAAAATTTGGAATTATGTTCAAAATAAGATTACATGAAATAAAATTAATCGGAAGATTTAAAAAGTTTAGAATAGCTCAAAGAAACAAAACAGATTAGTATAGTTTAAATTCAAAAGAGAAAAATACTAAATATAGCTGATATAAATGAGAGTGAAAGTTTTCGTTATGGCACACTGGTATCATATTAAGCCTAGTATAATTATTGTTAATATTTTAAAACACCATGCATTTTCGCACAGAAAGATTTGAAATTTCTTTTATAACTGTAAAATACAGGGTGATTTGTAAAAGACACCCAAATCTTAAAATTCTATAACTCATTAACTATCTATACAAATGACTAAAATTAGAATGTCTGCTGTGATTTTCAGGAAAACATTTAAGTCTGTTTGACTACTTATGTAACGTACAATAAAAAAATTTTTTTTTTCTTTTGGTATATGTATGTTCCTCCTGAATACGTTCATAAAGGGTTAAATAAAAACATTAGACAGCAAAAAGAAATATTATTTCTGGGTGAAATCTGCTGTTTGTGGCATTCTGATATATAAAATGTACATATATCTATTTTGAGAAAGCAGGGAAAACCCCGAGAATTAATAAATCAACTTATCTTTCAACGCTCAAAAACTCTATTAAAATATTTGACCAATTTTAAGAAATCTTACGGAGATTGAAAGGTATGTTTAAGGATTGATAAATGATAATTCTATCTATAATTTCTGCAGTTTCTCGCATACCGATAACTAAAAAAGTGTTTATGAAAACAGGAAAAAACTGGGAGAATCAACTAATCAGCCAATCTTTCAAAGCTCAAAAACTCGAAAAGTAATTGATGAATTTTAAGAAATAGTGCGGCGATTGAAAAGATAAATTAAGTTTTATAAATGATAATAATTACATTCTTAGCTTATTTTTATTAAGAAACTGAATTGCTAAATATTTTTCCTCACAAACTCGAAAGATCTAATAAAATACAAATGCAACACAAGGGTTGCTGGTAAAAAATACAGTTAACAAACATGAAATACTTGAAATGCTTCTTAGGTAGATTATGAGTTTTGTAAATCAAAATTTTATGAACAGTTCGCTGTGATATCTCAAACTGTACTAATGCTCAAACGATCGCAATTGGAAATTATGAAGGGTCATTCCATGGTAACCTACGTTTCATTTAGAACAATTTACTGCAGTAATTTTAGTAATGTAACACTAAAAAATATTCAAAAGTAAAATTAATATGATTTGTGAATGAAACCTATCTAAGGGTCAATTTGTATGAAAATTGCTTAAAAACTGATAATGAAAATTACACTTTATATGATAACTTACATTTCTTTTTCAGAAATGTCAGTTACCATAAGGAATATAACTACCAAGACATAACACTAAAATTAGGTAATTTTCATCTAAAGTGGACTTTGAATAAGTTTAATTAGCAAACGAAGTCAAATTTACATTTTGAATAATTCTTTTGTGTGTGTTATATTACTGAAATTACTGAAAAGATTTCTAAATGTAACGTAAGTTACCATGGAATGACCCTGAAATTAATTCTAAAAAAGTGCACAAGTTCACACAGTGCAGCGCAAAATATTGATACAAATTTAATCTATTTTTAGCGTTGCGTTGTAGAAAATTTCTGAGTACCTGATAAAATTATATATTTCATATTTTATCGTTAATAAATTATTGAAGTCTTTTACGAAACACCCTGTATAATAAAATATGCATTAGAATATGCAAATGCAAATTCAAGTAATCAAAAATTCGGCAATTTTTTTATAGGAAACGTAGCACGAATGGCGAGAGAAAATTGCGAGGTCTGATTTGGCAAAAAGAACAACATTTTAAAAACCACTCTCTGAAAATCTTATTTACATTTAAAAAATCATCAAATTGTCATTTCTTTGTGAGATAACTATTAACGAATCAGATACGCAGCAACTTGCTTTACATTTACACCATTTATTACATACATTGGGAAAGAATTTGTTTCATTTATACAAGAATAAATCATATAACAGTGAATTACAATATATATGACATAATAAGCCTCATAAGATTGCAGAATTTCATCAACGGTTGACGTTTTCCTTTCGTGATTGTTTATAATATTTGGCACGAAATGACACTCGCTTAATATTAAGTTATACCAAAGCCATTATAACAAACACTATAAAGGCCATATTTTACGGGTAAAATACTTGTACCGTTGGGAAAAAATGTATTGTGCCGTATAAACACAGTACTGACGTTAACAACTGCTGTTCAGCAAAAATGTCTTTTAAACTTTGACTTCCTTTCTATTAGAAATAAATGTTATAAAATTACTAAACATAGAGATAGAACATTTACTAGTAATACAATAATGAGTTAATCCAACATGGAATTTATTCTTCAAAGGATGAATAAAACTATTTAGAAGTGTCTAAAAGGTACAATGTACCAAATATGCAATCGTATATCTCTCAATTTCAATAATATTTCCAAGAGGAGCTTATCGGTTCTGATATCAGAACTGCAAATTTACTCATTTTGGCGATCAGGACAGCTACAAACTAGTCTTTGTAGAATATATTAGAATAAAAAGCCTTTTACAACGATAATTTTATGTCTCAGGCAAACCTTATATGCGTTTCCAACTTGTTTATTCCATATGTCAGGCAGGCACGCTCAATTGGATAGGCAACCGTTGTCATGTTTTATCTGATCACTGTGAAACAGAAAATCAGTTGAACGATTCGTTTAACAATCAGTTTGTACTTACGTCATCTTGAAGCGACATTTTCTATAATTATATTATGGAATTTACCCAAAGAAAAAAAAAACATTACATCTACAAACATTAACAAACAAAACATTAAAATCTAATTACTTTAAAAAAATCTCTATTCTCTGTTGAGCCTCTTGCGCTACAGCATCTAGTGTATGAGGCCATGGCTTGGACAGTCCAACTGTAAAGTAATTGTCATCGAAACTATATTCGTATTTCTAACTTGCTGCATTTTTAAAAAGTTTTCCGTTGAAAAGGATTTAAAAATGTTTTTTCAAGAATGAATATTTTTACAAACAAAACAAAAAAATTTATTTTCAAATTGAGACAAAATAGGAGTTAGAAATTATGTTTTGTTGGATTAATTGCATTTCATTGACATAGAGCATAATGTATATAGAAGATGGATAAAACACTGTCTGTCAAAGGTTCAAATCTCGTGTTTTAGATGACTGTAAAAGAGGCTTTTTTTTAGGCTAACATTAGTCCTTTAACAAAATTACACGTTAAAAAATAACTGTATTACTGTACAAATTTCAACGTTGGAAAATTTTATGAAAGAAATATGCTTTCAAAGCTTAAAGTCGATATTTCTTAAAAATAAAAATGCAATCAAATACTGATGTATATTTATAACTTAAAAAACCCGCTGTCTACTTCCTAGTTTTAAAAAAAGTTTCTTGAAATCGTCTTACAAGGTGAGCCTTTACCACTCAGTCAAAATAAACAAAACGGATTTGCAAAGTGTTTTGTATAAATAAACTCGAAGGCTTGCAGACATATTTATTGATTTTAGTTAAAGTTAAACTGCTTCGTACTTGTGGTTCCTGTCATCAACACCACGGTCTGCGATATGTAAAAAAGTAAGAAGTTGTGAAATGAATGTTCTTTAAACTTTTACACAGAATAATTCGAACATGCACAGCAAAACTGAGGAAAACTATAACCCCAGCTCTAACTAATACAAAAAAAAAAAAAAAAAAAAAAAAAAAAGTTGCCATTTTCAGACATGTATTCAGACTTTATAATTGTGTATTGTTTATATTGCTTATAAGGTGGAATAAAATATTATAATTGAACCTGATATGTAAAAATTCAACAGCAACATCATAATTTTATTGTATACATTTAAGTTCCGTATGTTACAATAAATGGAAATATCACACTTGCATTATTTTTCAATGGTAAAATAGTGAATGCAAATTATTGAACAATGAAAAAGTTAATGTTTCAGATAAACGTCCGTTATTTAGGCATAACTCAAACAATAATTTGTACATTATTACTTTCTGTCTTATGATATATTACATCCATGCATATGCATACACTGTAACAGAAGATAAACGTTTCTACGAAAATGTAATATAACAAAAAAAAAAATCATTTATTCTCTATTGGAATTTATTCTCCTTCTCTATAAATAACATATTCATAGAAATATATGCCGGGAATCATGGAAAAAATACTATAAGGATGAAATGAAATATGTCTAGAAATAAATTAATTATCTTTTTTTGTTATAAATAAGAACTTTTAAGAAATAATTGTATTATTGTGTTACATGTTAGCTATTATCATTCCACAAATCAGATCTCTATAAATGAATGCTTTTATTTTTATTTATTTTATTTTTTTATAAGGCAATTTTTATTTGTCCTCATATGGGGCCCCTATGAATGAAAGGGTTAAATAATAATTTTGTATTTTAAACGCGTGTAATTTATCAATAATTATATTTATTTTTATATGCATTAATTACTTTGAAAGAATGAACATATCCGTTTTCGTTTTCGGCCGAAAATAGGAAGATTACCGAAATTCGGTTTTGGTCTTAAGAACCTGTTTTGGTTGATCCTTAATTGACATAGTCCTCAAGTGTGTTTCGAATGGTTTTCAAGACAGAACGAGGAAAATTTGTATTTGAGGATATTTGTGATGTTGTTAAACTTGAATGCTGTTAAAAACAGTAAAAATAAATTCACCATTGAAATAACAGTTATGAATGCTTATCAACAATATAAGAAATCATGCTCTTAAATAAATTTGAACTAAAGCGATGTCCTTATTATGTTAATTAAAGAGTGAACGCGTTCTTTGTATTTTCCTAGTTGATAACACAAGTTTTCAACTTTTAAAATGTTAAAGAACTTTCTCTGAAATTACAAAAAATCTACCGGTAATCTATTATCTTAAGTATTATGTAAAATTACAAAAATTAGGAAAACCGAGATTCTGTTAAATAACAGAAAATTTATTCGGTAAATTTACAATAAACTCTGTAAATTAACACCTTTAAAAATACACAAGATTCTGTAAATTTACTTTTAATGCTAATAATTTAATTTAGGTTTTTTAAATTAGTGAATCACTCAATCCTCAGGGAACTTGAATTTTCCGAGTAAATTTGAACTGACATTTTTTTTTGTTGTTGTTGTTTCTAACCATCCTGGCGTTTGAACCCGAAACCTCTTGATAGTGGAGGAACACCTTACTGAGCGACCTATAGAAAATATTGTTATTTTGTTCAAAGTATGTCTTTTATGATTAAGCGGGAGGAAATCTCCTCAAAATGTGATGAGATGATTTTTCCCTTTCTAAGTTATTCCAAGTTTTTTTAAGTCTTTAAACTAAATTTTCTTCTTGAATATTTTTAATGAAATTGCAAAATAATTTTTAAAGTATGTATTATAACTGATGTAAATTTTCCAAGTGGGTGAAAAAAGTCCGGGGCAGGATTCGAACCAGGGTAAAATATACATCAGTTATAATTGATTTACCGATTGAATAATCGAGTTATAAGTTAATCTAATATAATTTCGTATTCAGTATTTTCTGCAGTTCCATATATTAACCTTTGATTGATTCTGTTGAGCTGATTCAGAGTATCAGACCAGATTAAGTGAACATTAAGGTTAGTTGGGTGAATTAATCCTCCGGCAATCGTCCATGATGGCTCGTTTGGAAGAGCATTGGCGGCTTCATCCAATACATCCCTGGTTCGAATCCTGGACTGGACTTTTTTCAACCACTTGGAAAATTTACATCAGTTATAATTGATTTACTAATTTGAATATTCGTGTTATAAATTAATCTAATGTATTTTGAGTTACAAAATTTAACAAAGATAAATAATATCTTTAAATAAAGACATGGAAATCCCTACAGGTAATTGGATATAAGATAAGGGAAATGCGTGTAAAATAATGACCGAGAAACAATCAAATGCATTTAATCCATTAAATGTAATCCAATAAATTATCTATTATGAAGAAACGCATTAGTTGATTAAAAATGAATATATTCCGTATTGTTTGAGCAATTAGAATCCAGTACTTTGATGAATCTACCCACATTTTATTTGCGTATACGAAATTTACAATGAACTAAAGCTACAAATTTTAAGACGGAAATTTGCTTACATAAATGGATCAATTCTTAAATTGACGAATGCAAGCTACGAAGACCGCATGGACCAAAATGAAGTTGAGACAAAATTGAAAACATTTAAAATCTCTTTGTTTATAGAAAAATAAAAACAGTTAAATAAACAAGCAGTTATATTTCTAATATAACTATTACACTATTTACGGAAATTTTGAAACGTTATAGTTTAAAAAAAAATGGCATTAGCATATGCATTACATTGTTTTTGTAATTATTACATTATAAAGAAGGCTGCGTCAGAAATCAATACAGAAAAAGAGGGCATATATAAAGATTGCAAAGCACCGACTTAAACCGTTAACCGCCAAAAGAACTCAAGCGTTGAAGAAATATAGTTCTACTCTTTAATCTGTTACATTTTATACAATCTTCAAAAGCATTTACATTTTACAAATTTAAAAATAGGACAGTTTTATTTTATATGGAAACATAAATAAGGGTGAGATATGTTAGAAATATGAATGTTTTATGTTAGAAAAGTATTGTATAATTTTTACATCATTTGAATAAATTATGAAGTATTTTATGTAGTGCCATTTTAATTGATGTAAATAGCTGAGGCATACGAATTGCATTGTATATATATATGTATATATATATATATACACAGGGTGATTCCAAAAATTTTTTACAATAAAAGAAGGGTGATAGTGCACATCAAGACAAACAATATTAAATAGGAGACCAAGGGTCCAAAACGTTTTCCTAAGGAGATAGCCGCCATTAAAGTTTAGGGACCAAAATTTCAAATAAACATAAAAAAAGGAAAAATCGGTCGATTGATTTGCGGTTTTCACTAAAATTATTCTTTATGTAGGCATTTTCTTGAAATTAAATTATAAAGATAAATTTCAAAAAAGGCCGATAGAGGGCGCTTTAGACTTTGGAGTAACGAACAACTATTTTTTGCCGGTATGTTTTGCATCTCATTAAATGTTTTCGTAAGCTTACACTCAAACTTAAGTTTTGAGCTCAAAATCTGTAGTTGGGAGTGGTTAAGTAACACAAACTGAGCAGTGTTTAGAGTATTCAAATTTCAAATGATTATAAAAAACGGAAAAATTGGTCGATTGATTTGCAGTTTTCACTAAAACTATTCTTTATTTAGGTATTTTCGTGAAAATAAATTATAAAGATAAATTTCAAAAAATGCCGATAGAGGGCGCTTTAGACTTTGAAGTAACGAACAACTATTTTTTGCCGTTAATGTTTGCCTCTCTTTAAATGATTTCGGAAGCTTAGACTTAAATTTTGAGCTCAAAATCTGAATAGTAGGGAGTGGTTAAGTAGCACAAACTGAGCTGTGTTCAGAGGGTTCAAATTTCAAATGATTATAAAAACGGAAAAACTGGTTGATTGATTTGAGGTTTTCACTAAAACTATTCTTTATTTAGGTATTTTCGTTAAAATAAATTATAAAGAAAAATTTCAAAAAATGCCGATAGAGGGCGCTTTAGACTTTGAAGTAACGAACAACTATTTTTTGCCGTTATTGTTTGCATCTCTTTAAATGATTTCGGAAGCTTAGACTTAAATTTAAATTTTGAGCTCAAAATCTGAATAGTAGGGAATGGTTAAGTAGCACAAACTGAACTGTGTTCAACTGTGTTCAAATTTAAAGTAATTATAGAAAATGGAAAAATTGGTCGATACTTTTGCTGTTTAAAATAAAACTATTCT
Organism: Maratus speculifer; assembly: GCA_964019185.1. NCBI lineage: Eukaryota > Metazoa > Arthropoda > Arachnida > Araneae > Salticidae > Maratus > Maratus speculifer. The sequence goes on from OZ025293.1 coordinate 354,454,691, forward strand.
TTAAGTCAGAATCTTCTTGAAAATAATTTTTAAAGATAAATCTAAAAAAATTCCGTCGGAGAGCGCCTTAAACTTCAGAGTAACCAACAATTCATTTTAACCATTATTTTTTGGTTCTAATTAAATGCTTGCAAAAGCATTTTAAATGTTCTCGGAAGCTTAAATTTAAACTTAAATTTTGAGCTCAAATCCTGAATCGTTATGAGGAGTTAAGAAGCTCAAACTGAAGTGTGTTCAGGAGTTGAAATTTGACCCTCTTCCCCAGGCCCGGACTGGCTCCTTTGGGGGCCCTCGGCTATAGACTGAAAAGGGGCCCCGTACGGGAAATTTAGCGAAAACAGAATATTATATTTTATTTTTAAATTTAGGCTTGGATGGCAAAAAAAAAAAAAAAAAAAAAAAAAAAAAAAAAAAAAAAACATTTAGGCTATTTTGTCACTTGGAAAATTGTTGTTAATTTATTTTCACAATACATATTTATATTATTTTTATACACCATACCTAAACTAATTCTATGCCAGGAAAAAAAATAAGAATTATTCCTTTTAAGTCGTTATTACTTAAAAATGAGCGTGAGCTATATTTTTAGTTTTCGGCAATCAAATGACTGTGTCGAAGTCATAATTATCTAAATCCTACTATGATACTTAAGTAAATATTAAAAGTGACATAACAGTAATAAAAAAAAGTGGGTACGTGTGATCGCAGATCGTTCAGAGTATTTCCTTTAATATATCTTTCAAAACAATTTATCCTTTTAATTAATAAATCCAAACTGTTGATTTATAATTATTAAATTCTTACATAGATGGCAGCATCAATAAATTTAAAGTAAAAGGAAGTTATTTATTTTAATAAAACTAAAAATGTTCAAATTAAATTATTTAAATAAAAATGTAAATTTTTTAAAAAAGCGAAATAAAAAGAAAAATAGCGGATATAAATAAAATTAAAAATTTTTAAAAACGAAAAAAAAAATGTTTAAACGAAATTTAAAATACTGAATCATTAATAAACCTCTCGTTTTTAAAATAGAAAGAAAATTGTAATAATATATATATATATATATATATATATATATATATATATATATATATGAGTATTAGTCATAAAAAATAATATAAATCCTTAAATCGGCAAAAAGTAAGAATTTTTTTTTTAATTCTATCCTACGAGGGAACTGCAAGAAGTGTAAATCCATTTTGACGAAAGTTGTATCGTTGGAAAGATCGCATTGTGAGGAATAAAAAACTCAACGGAACTACCCGTCGGAAATGAGCCGTTTTCGAGATATCCGACAATTTTATGTCACGTAGTTAGTGAACACTTACTGGGAAACCGCATAAAATTTGTCTCGATTTTAACGAAAAAGGTATCGCTTAAAAGATATTATCGAGAGGATTAAAAAACTCAAAGGAATCACCCGTCGGAAATGAAACGTTTTCAAGATATCCGACAATTTGTATCACGTAGCTAATACACACTTACTGGGAAACTGCATTAAGTTACATAAATTGCCGGATGTCTCGAAAACGACTCATTTCCGAAGGGTAGCTCCATTGAGTTTTTTACTTCTCAAAGTGATATCTTTCCAACGACATCATTTTCGTCACAATCGAGACAACAATTTTTTGCGGTCCTCCGTTAGGTGCGCACTAGCCCAGTATGTACTAGCTACTTGGCTTAAATTATCGGATATCTCGAAAACGGCTCATTTCCGATGGGTAGTTCTTTTGAATTTTTTACTCCTCGCGATAAGATCTTTCCAACAATACCACTTTCGTCAAAATCTAAACCAATGTTTTTGCGATTTCACAGTAAGTATGCACTATCTACGTTACATAAATTGGCAGATATCTCGAAAACGACTTGTTTCCGACGGGTAGTTTTCCATTGAGTTTTTCACTCCTCAATATGAGATCTTTCCAACGATGCCACTTCAGTGACTTACACTTCTAGAAGTTAGTATGAAAAGTTCCTAGTTAGTATGAAAACTTCAAATTCCAGCATCACAGTTCGAACTATGAATCTTCTGCTTACTAGCGAATCTGTTTTCCTAAAAGTCTTTCACCTACCTTTCCTTGAAGGACATAGCTGACGCATTGTTTGTTTGTGCTTTATGCTGGCCAATTATCTACACATGGGATATAGGCCCTAAGGGGAGGGGTGCCCTCCGTGGGGGGTCTTTCTAAGGGAATCTAATCCGTATTTACGCAAGGAAATTCAAGGTTCGAAGAAAATCACGGAAAACTCGGTTAAGACGACGGTCGCGAATGGGTTCAAACTCAGCACCTACCGTCTACCAGTTTGGAGTTCAGAACCTCTCGGCCACTGGTGGGGCCATAGCTAACGCAAATTGCCAACTCATAACAGCTATATCTGGAGTACTACCTACCATCATGCTGAATATTATGCTATCATATGGGTCTTTTAAAATAACATTACAGAACATTGAACCTATTATTTGTTGTAGAGGTTTGCATGGGCCCGGGTTTGGCCCGAGACCCGTATCAAAACCGGTTTGCGAGCCGGTCAGGCAAAGAAATTTAGCGGGAGTGCTGTGCCGATAAAAAAATTAGGGAACCTACTAATCCGATATAAAAACCTAAACGAAGACGATAAAATATGATCCGCTTTCAGTGAATGACTTTCGCGAGAATGAGTATAAATGTGCGTCACAAGCCGATGCTAGTTTGACACCATCCATACAAAAACGCGGACATTGGACAACTATGTGGTATCAGAGGCAGGGTTTAATTTTTTCAGTAGACTCATGCCTAAGGCCGTGATCAGGTGTGCACTTTTTTTTTACGCAGTTGAGTCGGGCCAAAACTGGACTTAAATGTTCTCAGAATGTGTAGGGCAGTTACTATGTTTTTTAAAAATATTAATAGCGATAATAAACTTCTGCTTAAGGAATTTTTGGAAGTATAACTTGGGGTGGTTTTCAATCCACTTCTCAGTAACGCGAAACTTTCTGACTAATTTTTAATTGTAAATGCATAAAATTGACATGCGTGACTATTAAAGAAATTGGGAATAGAATAATTTTTCCATTTTTGGTAAATAAATTATCAAATGGTAAGAGATTTTTGTCACGTGACTGCAGGTTTTTCCCCTTTTCAATGATGCCGCTTTCAAAAATTCAATTCAAAGTGCTAACTTTGACAATATTTCTAAAAGATATGTCTTTATCAAAAAATGGAAGACACCATTCGATTACATAGGTTCTGAATAAGAAAAAATAGCAAAACTTATGCATTTCCGAAGAAAATGAATTAAGAAATGTGTCAGGAACTAACTCCTTTAGATTTGAAAGAAGCTCTAATAAATGACAGAGATATATTTTCACAAATATATTTTTTATAATACATCTTCAAAAGTTAATCATGTTTTTACCGTCTTTTTTTTCTTTTTTTTAAATCTAAACTACATTAATTTTAATATCATGAATCTTTATTTGAATATTCAAAAATCTAGGCTTCTAAGTAATAATTAATGTTATTATCGTGTATCTTTTATGTTGAGAAAATATCGTGATTTTAAAGTATTATTTTAAAATATAAAATATTTCATAAATGTGTATGTAATATTCTTTAAAAAGATCTTAATTGTATGTTAAGACAAACTGATTTTTTGTGTGTGTGTGTGCAAACTGAGTAGAATCGGGTCGTTTTTACAACTTAACCAAGTATTAAAAGTTTTAAACATTTTTCAATGTTTAAAAATGTTCTCATTGTTTTCTTTCCTTTTTATACTGTCGCTTTCGTACAACAACTGCTTCATGTTGACCACACTGTGAAATTGCATACTATACGAGACTGGCAAGTGAGCGTCGCGATGCACTCTGAATCTGATTCTGTGAGTACTGGAGAAAGGGCGATGTATCAGTCAGCAACCCTATTCCATCTGTCCAACGACATGATACGACGAAACTACACAAGTTACCATGAAAAAACTATCAATTGTTTAAAATTTATTCTAAACGCATATTATTATTGGAAAATACTCATTTTTTTTTTCTTATGCAAGTAGTAATTATAAAATCGTATATTCCTTTTTTGAATTGCACTTCCGGGGCCCCTTTGGGCCGGGGGCCCTCGGCGATCGCCGACCAGCCGACCTGGCCAGTCCGGGCCTGCTCTTCCCTCCTCCAACACAATTCAATTTTTCGCTACTTAAACACTCCCAACGATTCAGAATTTCAGCCCAAAATTTAAGTCTATGCATTTGAAAGTATTTAATGAGATTAAAAAAATATCAGTTAAAAATAGTTACTCCAAAGTCTAAGGCGCCCTCTATCGGCATTTTGTGAAATTTATCTTTAAAAATTATTTTCAAGAAAACACTGATTGATCAAGAAAACTGCTGATTTAAAAATTAGTTTTAGCAAAAACCGCAAACGAATCGACCAATTTTTCCGTTTTTTACAATTATTGGAAATTTGAACCCTCTGAACACAGCTAAGTTTATCTACTTAACCACTCCCTACTATTCAGATTTTGAGTTCAAAATTTAAGTTCAGGTCTAAGCTTACGAAAGCATTTAATAAGATGCAAAAAATAACGCCAAAAAAGAGTGTTTCGTTACTCCAAAGTCTAAAGCGCCTTCTATCGGCATTTTTTGAAATTTATCTTTATAATTTATTTTCACGAAAATACCTAAATAAAGAATAGTTTTAGTGAAAACCGCAAATCAATCGACCAATTTTTCCGTTTTTTATAATCATTTGAAATTTGAACCCTCTGAACACAGCTCAGTTTGTGTTACTTAACCAATCCCAACTACAGATGTTGAGCTCAAAATTTAAGTTTGAGTGTAAGCTTACGAAAACATTTAATGAGATGCAAAAAATACCGGCAAAAAATAGTTGTTCGTTACTTCAAAGTCTAAAGCGCCCTCTATCGGCATTTTTTGAAATTTATCTTTATAATTTAATTTCAAGAAAATGCCGACATGAAGAATAATTTTAGTGAAAACCGCAAATCAATCGATCGATTTTTCCGTTTTTTATGTTTATTTGAAATTTTGGTCCCTAAACTTTAATGGCGGCTATCTCCTTAGGAAAATGTTTTGGACCCTTGGTCTCCTATTTAATATTGTTTGTCTTGATGTGTACTATCACCCCTCTTTTATTGTAAAGAAAATTTGGAATCACCCTGTATATACGTAATTAAAATGATATCAAATGTATTAAACTCAATAGAAAATTTAATATAAAAATTAAACCAGTAAAATTGAATCACAAATGCAAACATAAACAGGAAAGACAATTATAAAAATGGAGACAAAATTTATAAATGAAAAAAAAAAAAACTATGAACAGCTTATGTATTCCTCAGAGGAGCTTCATAAGCATGGTTCATAGCAAAGATTTGTTATTTCATAGAATAATTGTCGGCATTGCAGCTAAAATGCCAATATTTAGCTTCTTATAACATATTAAGAAATAAAAAAAATGAAAAAAATTAGAGATCCAAAAAATGAACTATGATCCATAAGTAAAATACTAAAACTTTAAAAATAATTAACAAAACCCACCAAGGCAGGAAATGTGTAAAGGATTAAGAAAGATTTAAAAATATGTTCCATACCATGCCATTATAGAAAATAATAATAGTATAATATTAAGAGAGGGTTGGTGCTGCCATCTAGCTTTGAATAATAAAGGAACTGCTAGAACAGCTAAAATTTGAGAAAAAGAAATGCAAGAAGTTAGAATTAAAAGAGCGTGATATAAAGTTATAACAGCCAAACCTCGATAGCATGAACACGCTTAATGTGAATTATTTTTAACATGAATTGTTTTCGCAATCCCCTATAAAAACGAATACACAGATTTGATAATGATTGCATGAATTAATTACTGTTAAGGCCCCTGTCCTCGCTCGAGGAAACGCTCGCGAGCTAATGCTATTCCTACGGGGAAGCATTTTTCTAATAACTCTTTCGCATTTAGACTTTTTTGAATATTTTTTTTTTTTTTTTTGCATTGGACAGCTGAGGTGCATGCCGACAGCGCACCTTTTTTACTTTTTCGATTTTGGTTGCAGATATTTTTTACAAAGTTAGTTTCACTTTCAAAACCGGTTTCGAAACTGAAAGTGCTTTTTAAAGAAAATATCTGCAACCAAAATCAAAAAAGTAAAAAAGGTGCGCTGTCGGCATGCACCTCAGCTGTCCAATGCAAAAAAAAAAAAAAAAAAAAAAAAAATTATTCAAAAATGTCAAAATGCGAAAGAGTTATTAGAAAAATGCTTCCCCATAGGAATAGCATGAGCTCGCGAGCGTTTCCTCGAGCGAGGACAGGGGCCTTAACATGAACAACATAATTCCTCTTGAGGTTCATGTTAACGAGTTTTAGATTGTAAATGTAAATAAATAAATATAAATATTAAATATGGATAATATAGATAATATGGTAATAAAAAATAGGTAACATAAGTTGTTAATAGATTTCAAAATATTAAAAAAGGAATGAATGCAGGTAATAGCTTTAAAATTATTGAATACATAAAGTATATGATAATAATAAAAAATTTAAATGGAAAGATTAAAAATAAAGATGAATATTTAGATCGTAATTTAATATTAAAATAATAATAATATTAGGGGTAAAAATATAGCTATGCATGAAGAGCTTTAATGGGAATTGAAGTATGATAAATAAAGTGTTAAATTCATAAATACATTTAAAAAAGAAATATTTATACATATATATACACGAAAGATCTTTAAAGATAGAGTGTAGCAGAAAACATCGGAGAAAATAAAAGCGTTACAGGACGATTGAAAAGTGCAGTGTTAAAACATTAAAAACTAAAATAAAGGAATCGTTCGAAAGCATTATTTGTGTTCCTTAATTCGTTACATTTTGAACTGTGTTTAGCAGAATTTAAACATCAATAAGTCTAATGGAACGGTCATTATATTTGTTATCAATTATATTTGTAACACAAATGAGTGTCAGATAGATACAAGCTAGGAAAATCCAATCTTTTATCTGTAAATTCTATTATATCAACAGGGTAAATATGTTTTTACAGAGTCTATCAATTAGGTCTCATCAAAACTCATTTAACCTTCGTCACAGTTAATTTGGATCGTTCCTGCTTTTCTATTGTTATTCGTCCAAGAAACTCTTCCAATCCAGTCTAATTTCAAGCAAGTGCAATCATCTAATGAGTAAAGGTCTATTCTGTTTTACATTTTTTATCAAGATAAGAATTTGCATTATGTTTTACTGTAGTTTTAAATAACACTGGCGACTTTCCATATTTTCTTGTAACTCGCTTAAGTATACAAATAAGTGCGACAGTATTAATTTTTTTTGGGAGACTCTGAGGTGAGTTCCCAAATCTCATTCATTACAGACCTAGAATCTGAAAAACTTCTGGTTAGCTGCGACATCCATTGAAAGTTTTGAAAATAACTTGCAATTAGGGGTCAAATATTGTAAAAGGATTATTAGAGTGAGCAATATTTATTAGTTGTTGGTTGGTTGTATTTATGAAGGCCAATTATCAACACGAGATATATAAGTCCAAAGGGGGGTGGGAATTCCCTCCATGGAGCTCTTTCTAAAGGAACCTTACCCGTATTTACGCAAGGAAATACATGGCTCGTAAAAACCCACGGAAAACTCCAAACGATTAAAACGATTGGGTTCGAACCCAGCGTCTGCCGTCTACCAGTTCCAAGAGCAGAACCTCTCGGCCACTGGTGGGGCCTTATTAGTTGTTGGACAAAAGTTTGTCCAACATCACATGACTATCCCAAGCAACAACTTTTAATAATGCTTAAAAATTCTGCTACATATCTGCAAACATAACATTAAAATAATTAAATAAAATATCACGCTACACGCAAAAAAAAATCTTAACATTACAGAAGAAATTAATGGACCTCCAGAAAAAATTATTTACAAATGTCAAATGGACATTTGACTTCAATACTTTTTGCAATGAAATAAAAATTTAGTTACTTTATGTTAGGTTTCAGTATTTTTCTGCAAAATTATTATTTTTTTTAACAATATATATTCGTTACTTGGCTACAAATTAATAATGATAATAATAAAATATATTTTTAATTAGAAAAAAAAAAGAATATAAAGTGGAGTTTTTCAATCTGGATTCTGTTTGTGCTTGTATGTCCACCGTATATTCTGCTTATGGATACATTCTTGATATGGAGAATCGATTTTAATAATTTTTTTTGAAAGGGTAACGTTGCTACTTTGCGGAAAATGCAACCGGGCGCTTATTGGAAGTCCCTCTTCTTTTTTCACACTTGACCAAAAGTGGCAGATTGTATCCACCGGTAAAATTTAAAAGACAAATTCAACAAGTTTAATTCATCGACCAAAGGAAACGGCGGACCGGGGAATTTGATACATCCGATGAGATAATTATGGCTCTGGTCCTTTTAGCTATAGATCGGGAATTTTATAACGACAAAGCCATAAGAAAATTATTTTAAATTAGACGTTTTAAATAGGTCGTTTTAAATATGACGTAGTTTAAGATGGTCTCCTTAGATGGCCAGAAAATGATTCATTCCGTGTTAAACTACACTGAAAAAAAATCTGCAAAGATACTAAACCTTTTCTAGGAAACTGGGATTCCAAGAACTTTTCATGTAACGATAACAGGAAAAATTCATGTAATCTATTCTGAAACTTGAATTTTTGCTATTACCGTTACAGGAAAAGTTCTAGGAATCCCAGTTTCCTAGAAAAGGTTTAGTACCTTAGCAGATTTTTTTTTACAGTATAGGCAATTTAACAGAAAATACTTTTCAAACATAAATAAATAAATAAATAAACATTCTTTTGGAAAAAAATATACACACTAAATACAAAAATCTGGTACCCCCCTCCCCCTCTCATATTTACTGCGATTAGAATGAGTTTCTAAAAAAAAAAATAATATCACTCATTTAAATCAAACACTGTAAAAAAAAAATCTGTAAAGGTACTACACTTTATCTAGGAAACTGGGATTCCAAGAACTTTTCCTGTAACGGTAACAACACAAACTCAAGTTTTAGAATCGGTTACATGGATTTTTCCTGTAACATGAAAAGTAAACATGGAACATTTCGTAACATGAAAAGTTCTTGGAATCCCAGTTTCCTAAAAAATGTTTAGTACCTTTACAGATTTTTTTTTTTACAGTGAACGAGGTACTGTTATAACAAATGCAATATTAGCAATTAAATAATATGACGCTTAATCTTTAACCTACAAACTGACCTATGCTTTTAAATCAACTTATTTAATTGATTGCTTTCCATGAAGATGAAAGGCTCAAAGTGTGCAGGTTATTTCTTCTAATAATGAAAGGCAGGACAGTTCTCGAGGGATTTTTTGTTTGTTTCTTTTCTTTTTTTTTCCTTTTTTTAAAGAAAATAAAAGGAAAAAAAGGAAAAAAAAACTCAAAATTAAACTTTCCACAGTAATATGACTAAGTTTGGTTTAAAGGTTGACTAAAAGATTGGTCATATAGACATTCATTCACCCTCAAAAACGGTGAAATATCTCGCCAAAAGTAAATTTAACAGGAAAGGCAAAAGAAAATTTGGTGATTTTTATTTCTGTAACATGAAATTATAGCACTTAGCTCTGCATGTAGGAATAAAGAGGTGTATAAAAGCATAAAACCCTTAAGAAGGAAGCCGTAGGATGAGGTTTGGGAAATTTGGCAATTTTACCTCCTTTCTCAAAACTTCCACTTCTGTGGTCACAAATGGACATATAGAGTAATAAAGTGATTTTTCATATAACTACATTTGCGAAACAATTTGAGTAGCAAGACTATGACAGACTATTAGTGGAATAAAACATAAAAGGAATATTTACGATACGTGTCACTTTTCTTGCGGGCGAGCGTTACGCTTTTTCTTACTTATTCAGACATTCCAAATATGACAAAAAAAAGGAGATTACTTTTTCTCTTGTGAACTCAGCTTGGAAATAAAGTGGTTATATACCTAGCTTTATCAGAGATTACATAAGTATAAGCTACATTTTCTAACAAAATCTTCGGCATGATCCCGTGCAAATATTACATTGTATCTGAAACCTCCTACTTTAAAAAAGTTTAGTGTTTAACGTTTAAATAATAATAATAACCAGAATCAGAATCTAATAAATAGGCTAAAAAAATTTCCCCTATGTTCTTTTTGATCCATTATTAACCAGCCAAATACATAATCTAAATAATTAAATAAATAAATAAAATGTTTTTTATACGTAGTTTAAATTGAAAATATGTCATATAATTAACAATTTCTGAAATCTTTTATTTCATAGTAACATTAATTAAAAGTGATGCAATTAAGGTAGAATACTTGTAAAAATCTGATGCTTTATTAGAAAAAATATTAAAAATTTTTATGGCTGAATTAATTGGCTTCATTTTATTTCATCAATTTAACAACATCCATCCTCCACATAAAAAAAAAACATGTAAAAAATATGAATTCATATTTAGTATAAATGAAAACCTTCTTAAAAATTGTTGCATTCTTTTGTTTTTCAAAGAGTTTATTATAGGTAAAGAAAATGATTTATAAAATTCATATGCAGCATTAGGAAAACCTTTAAGATTCATACAATTGAATTGTTGGCTTAATTTTATGAACAGTTAGTTGCATAATATTTTGTTCAAATTTACTCCAAACTGTGTAAAAATGAATATATAAGCTTATAACACATATTACTAATTTTTTCAAATTCAAATTTTTTACATAATTTAATCAAACAAAAAAATTAAAATTAAAGATCTTAGCTATTTTAAACAACCTTATAACAAATGAAAAAATCCCTTCTAACCCTCCCCCCCCCCCCTCAAGAAAGATATTTGTAATTGAAAAAAAATCTTTCATTTTAGACATCCAAAAAATCTCTCCCGTATTATTCACAGACTGCAATCTTCACGGCTTTTATTCAGAATTGTTTGATCCCCACTAGTTGTATAAAATAGTGAAATAGTCTTTAATCTGTTATCATTTTTTCTAGTCATTATATAAGGTGAATATTTCTTAAAAAAAAAAAAAAAAAAAAAAAAAGCGGTGACAACAATCAGTCTCAATTTTTAAATCGTTATTTAATACGACCATTAAGGGGTTAAGCGCACTAACAGGGCACTTTTAATGAACAATGCTACAAACTTTACCAAGAAATAATTCTACTTTTCTATGAAATGATTTAAGTCATAAAATGAACATGCGATCAAAAAGTATGAATAAAAGTCCCAAGAAACTTTTCAATATTATTTACTTGAAATTTCTTTGGTTTTAATCTTACCTTAAGCTCGCCGGAATTTTAAAATCGCTAAACGAACGTGCAGATTTTTAAATGCTGAATACAAAGTATAGTTACTGTCTCTTACGGCATTAACATAGCATATGGTGTTTTTTATACAAGCACACACGTTAATGAAGGCAAAACAAGAAAATATCACAGCTGCCAGACAAGCATCATCGCACTTTGCCATTAAAAGATTAAATCCTAAGCATTCCGGTGCAATACAGATGGCTATTTTGCGTGTCACCCTTTACTTTAGGTTCGCAGTTGGAGCCATTTTATCCTTTCAAGTCATGTGATTCGTGGATTTTGGATTAAGCACAAATAGCTATAACGTAACACCACAAAAATACAAATGCAGCGGAAATAGAAATTAATTGAAAATTACTGGTTTTAGGGTTTTGTAATTTTCTTAGGGAACTGCAAATTTATTTGTATTGATTACTGATTTAATTAGAAATGTATATTAAAGAAAATTGGCGAAGATAAAATGTATTAGATTAAGTATTTAAATAAATATAACTGTGTGCAATTCAATAGTAAGAGTGTCGGAATGAATTTTTTTTTTTACATGATGACGGATAATCAGAGAAAAATCATCTAGGAAATTAAAACGGATACGATATTTAGTTAAACTTTAATAATAGAAACAAAGTAAAAATAAGACAGAAAATACGATTGTGATTTCGTGACACATAGGCAACGTTACACTTTTATAAGTCCGGTAACGCGCAATAAAATCGCGAAAACGTGGAAACTAAAACGTGGATCATGTTTCCTGGACTGAAATTATTTTTTCTCAATTAACGAAACACCGAATAGAAGCATCAAATTTGAAAACAATAATCGAGAACTAAATAAACTTTAATTCAGTGAGAAAAGTGTTTTTGCTGTAAAAAACACAAAATATGGAAGAAAACTAAGCATAATTTTTTTCATTTTTGTTACTGAAAGTTTTTGCGCAGAGAAAAGTAAATATTAAAATTTAGTTTTATATAATACATATTTCAGGAGAAAATACAATTCGATTGCCTCTTTAGTTAAGGGAATACAAGACTTGGTGCAATCGTATGGAAAACATGCGATAGTTAAGACTCATATCCGCAGAAATTACCCGACCAATTTTGATGAAATTTGAAATCCACATTCAATGGAGTATGCTCAAGACTTATGACAGTCACTTTTTTTCTGCCAATAATTTTTTTTTTTTTTTTTTTTTTTAAAGAATGACAATTTTTTAGATTTTCTTTCTGAAATTAATTAAACTTTTTAAAAACTGTCTGCCACATATGATTTTTTTTTATTTATACTGTTCCACCATTTTTTGTCGAAATCACTAGAGTACTTTAGTAGTTAATGAGATGATAATTTTTAAAAACATTAAACAATTAGTTTAAATTTGTATATAATTCACGTCGGTGTAAGAGGGCAGCAACACTACCAGCTGGCCTACGAAATTCCATGGAAAATAGTTGATGCTGAAATATCATTTCTTCGAAACTGGTGAAGAAGCAATTTAAATAACTATAAAATATGTAGTTTTGGCAGTAATTAGACTCTAAACTGATATTTTGGCAAGAAATGAAAATGAAAAATGCAGTAATTAGATGCTCTCTTAAAAAGTCAGCCACAAAATAGCTCAAGTTGAGCTGAAATCCACTCATCTCAGTGTTGAAAGGCAGCCTCTCAAAAAAGAGTTTAAATAACTCGAATTTTAACCAATTTAAATGAAGTTGAGCTATTTAAATAACCAATTTAGATCAAGAAGATTTAATTGTTTCAAAAACAACTCTTTTATGATCGAAAAAATTACAGCTCTTTCATGAGAAGCCAAATCAGCTCTTTCGTTTTAAGAGTGTGGTTTTTCAATACAAAAATTATCTTCAAAGAAAAAATAATCTTTAAATTTTTTAGAAAAAGAATATAAACGGAAAAAATCGCTTTGGTAGTTCACGAGAAAAAGGTACGTTAGTATCAACTATTTTCTGTAGGATTTTAAAACAATTGTTGTCTTCCTAATTTAGCTAAAGGGTGATATTTATTTATGTATTTTTTGCCATACATTTAGTGTATTTTCTTAATGTGAATGTATTTTTTTGGCCTTTAAAACATATCTTTAAATACAAAAGTGTAAATTAAATTTTAAACTTACATGAGAAGATAAAATGTTGAATAATATGACAGCATTTAAATTGCCATATCTTGAGGGTATTTATCTAAAGATTATTCTGTTACATATTTCTAACAATTTGAAATTATTCTAATAGTTAAATATATTTATTAAAAGCAAAATTAAAATTTAATTATAATATAAATAGTTATTTTAAATCAAAGCATGTTTAATGAATATTTTACTTTAAAAACAGAAACCATAATTTTACATGTGTTAACAGCATTAGAAAATCTTTTTATTTTACTTATTTAAATAATTTTAAATTTAATTGTTTTAATAAAATATGTTTAACATATCCATATATACATTTGCGAAATGAATGTATTGAAAGGAACTTTCAACAACATGTTTTTCCAATCACACTTTTTTTTTTAAGAAACAGCGATATTTAAATTAGTATTTAGTTGTATTTAAGTACACCATTCAATTATTTCTGAAAATAATAATATACAGCGATTCCGGTGTTCACAAATACCGTGCTGATCTTTTTACAAATCAGTCTTATGCTGATATCTTTAAGTAATTTGCTCTCCTTCAGTTTGAAAATAAAATAAAAGAGGTGGGAGTTTAACAGGTTGAAAGGGTTTGTGTATGTAAAGGGCAAAGTTTAGAGGAACCTTAGAATCGATAACAGGGGAAGTGGAGGAGTTTTCATGTGCCAGAATGCACTGATAAAGCATTTTAGTATGTAACACATGCACAAGACCGGGTGATTAAAATTTCTAAGCATGTAACTTGTATATAATTTCCCTTATTCATGAATTACGATCTAATGTGCGGGAATTAACTCGTATACCATTTTCTCATACATTACGTGCAAATAAACTAGATAAACATTATAAATAATATATTTAATGAATTAGAAGATTTGATTTACGAACAAAGTCTCAATATTAATTAAACACACATTGATAATTCGAAGTAAATTTTTTTGCTTATCTTAGCATATATTTAAGAAAAATATTTATTTTTGCCATCTGTAATTATTCTTTCTTTTTCTTAAAAAATTCCTTTAAAAAAGAAATAATACATACATAAGTTAAAAGTATCAGTTTAATAATAAAAGTTAAAAATAGATTTTTAACTTTGGACATCAGCTTTGCTTATAGCCACCTTTTATGTCGATGAACTTGCAAAGTTCACATTAATATATTTTAAGATAAACTCAATGTGAAATTTTCCATTTCGTTATTTTATTTATTTATTTATTTATTTATTTATTTATTTTGATGTTTTTTCTTATAAATTCATGTAAACAAATATGTACTTAATAAGCGTTTTTGGTTGATCCAATATTAAACACATTTATTTTTTTTTTTTCCTTTTTTACGATTTTTTTCAATAAGGTCGCGTAAATAATAATAAAGAAATATTTTATTGTATAACAATAAAACAAAATATGTACTGCACAGTTTTTAGTCCATCCAGAACATTTATATACACAATTTTATCGTAAAATATGTAATGTGAACTTTAATTTTTAAAAGTTCATCGTTTACTTAAAAAGTGACCATAACAACGCAGACGTTAAAAGTTTTCATCGTTCACTTAAAAGGTGACTATAAATAATACAGATGTTATAAAACTTTAAAATAGATTTTAAACTTTTAACATCTGCGTTGCTTATAGTCACACTTATATAAGGGATGAACTTGTTAAATTCATACTAATATATTTTAAGAATAACTCAGTGAAAAATTTTGCATTTCGTGATTTTATTTAATTTTTTATTTTGATGGTTTTCTCGTAAATTCATGTAGACAAAAGTATACTGAGCAGGTGTTTCCGATTCATCCAATATAAAAAAAAACATCTATTTTTTTACATTATATTCTTTTCTGCTTTTAATATTTTTCTTTATAAAAAAAGTTATGTATAGGTGTTTTGAGACCATTGAATATTAAAACAATTAATTTTTTATTTCGCATTCTTTTTCTTCTTTTGACGTTTTTCTTTTCTTTTCGTTTTTTTCTTTTTTTTTAAATTAAATTTTCAGTCTTTTTGTTTTAGGGCTTCATTTAAACAAGAAAACTTTCGAGCAGGTGTGTTGATGAAAAGACCAATCTGACAAGTGATTGAAAGGACAAAAAAAGAATAGTTAACAGTCTAAATAAAAGAATGTGTAACAACAATTCGATGGAGAAAAAGGTGGAAAAAAGGTCCAGCAAATATCGGAGGGTGTAATAAAATGGGATGAGGGGATGTTTATTATGTTGACATCGGATAACAAGAAAGTTTTTAAGGCGATATTTTTGTAGAACTGCGAGGAATAGTTAATAGTAAGATTCATTTATCAAAGCATTACTTTACTTACCAGCTTTGTCATATGTATTGTGAAATGATTATAAAATGTTTGTTAATCGTTGCAAATGAGGTTAAAATTATTATTTAATATTAAAACATTTTTGGTCTTTTCACTCTTTTTTTTCTTACGGTGATTTTTCTTTTAAGTCAAATTACCGTATATACGTCCGCATAAGTCGAGGAATTTCTGGAAATTTTCTGCAAGCAAATTAAAAGGGGTCGAATTATACGCGAGTCATTTAAAAAAGAAAAATCAAACACTTGGAATGCTACAAATTTTTGGCTTTTTAAGTATATAATTAATTAAATAATATATAAAATATACAAATAGTCATAATATATCAATATAAAAAGTTTCGATGATTTGTTTTTGTTTCGTTACTATATTTTCTCATTGAAAAGTGAAATATTGTTTTGATTTTATAGTAAATTCAAGTAAAAATTCAAAAGGTTGACTTACATGCAGGTTTTTGATATTTTGTAGAATTTGCATTCGTAAGTTAGGGGCTGACTTATACGCAAGTATATACGGCATGACTCTCCTTTTTGTTTTAGGATTTCATTTAAACGAGAAATGTTTCGTGCAGGTGTTTTGATGAAAAGAACAATCTGACAAGTAATTCAAAGGACAAGAAAAGAATAGTTAACAGTCTAAATAAAAGAATGCGTGACAACAATTCGATTGAGAAAAAGATGGAAAAAAGATCCAGCAAATATCAGAGGGTATAACGAAATGGGATATAAGGGTGTTTATTATATTGACATCGGGCAATAAGGAGAACGTTTTTAAGACGATATTTTTCTCGAAATGAGAGAAATAGTTAATGCTGAAATATATTTATCCAGACATCACTATACTTATTATTTACCAGCTTTATTGAATGTATTGTGAAATAATTATAAAATATTTGTTAGCCTTAAAATCTCTCCAAATTAGGCCAAAAATTTTTATTCAATATTAAATCATGTTTTGCGTTTTTCACTCATTTTCTTTTTTTACTTATTTTTAAAAAATTAATATTATTTCTCTCTTTTTGGTTTTAGGGTTTTATTTAAACAAGAAAACTTTCGAGAAGGTATGTTGATGAAAAGATCAATATGACAAATGATTGAAAGGACAAGAAAGGAATAGTTGACAGTCTAAATAAAAGAATGTGTAACAACAATTCGATGGAGAAAAAAATGAAAAAAAGGTCCAGCAAATATCGGAAGGTACAATGAAATGGGATGAAGGGATGTTTATTATGTTGACATCGGACAACAAGAAGAAAGTTTTTAAGGCGATATTTTTATAGAACGGCGAGGAATAGTTAATACTAAGATTCATTTATCAAAGCATTACTTTACTCATTTTTTGCCAGCTTTGTAGTTTTTGAGAAATGATTATAACAATTTTTTCGGCCTTAAAATTGCTGCAAATTAGGCTAAAACTCTTCTTCAATAGTAAGATATTTTTTGTCTTTTTCAACCCTTTTTTCTTTTAGTGTTTTTTTTTATTGTAATTAAATTACCGTATATACTCGCCTGTAAGTCGAGGAATTCCTGAAATTTTTCTGCGAGCAAATTGGGAGGGGTCGACTTATACGCAAATCAATTAACCCTTTCCGACACACTGCGCCCAGTCCGGGATACCTAATTTTAATTCCAAACTTGCTAACGACACCAATAAAATTTTAATAAAATTTTGCTTTTACAATGGTAGCTTTAATTAAAAGATTCATAATTTAAATAAACCATGCTCATTTTTAAGCGGATAACATGTATACTCCTAAAGAAATTAAGGTTTTTATAAAAACAGTCCCAAATGTTGCCAAGTTTTTTGCTTATAGTTTGCAGAATTCATAATATAAAAAATATTCTCTTCAGAAAATATGACAAATATCATTGTACGTAATACCCTGTAACCAGAATTAAATAAAAAAAATATTGCCCAGTTAAACTGATGGCATTGAACTCACAGGCTACGCATACTAATTGTACATTACAGCTTTATATTTTCAAAAGTAATTCCGTTCGAAAAAAAATTAAAAAAGGGCAAACAGCTCCCCCCTTTCCCCTTTTTTATAATTAATCATTGAACCCCCTAAACTATCAAGGACATGCCTTATCATATAAAAAATCTATATCCAAAATTCAGAGCAAATCGGATAATTCTTAATAAAAATCCATTTATATAATTTAAGAAGACTTATCCCCCTGTTTTATGCTTAACCATTAAACTTCCAAAACTATTCAGAGATTTGAACGAAATCTGATAATTCTGCATGAAAAACCCATTTATATAAATAAAGGGGAGGGGCATAAGAATTTCCGTTCCCCCTGTTTATACTTATTCAATGAATACCTAATAACAGTCACCGAATCGCCTCTTCAGAATGATCATATATCTAAATTTTGAACGAAAACTGTTTTCTACATGAAAAACCCATTTATATCAATTGAGGGGAGGGGCATGAGCCCCCCGTTCCCCCTCTTATACATATCGAATGAACTCCAAAAACTAATCAGGGAAGCGCCTTATCAGGATATACCTATATACAAAATTTCAAGTGGATCGGATATTTTTATCATGAGTTATCGCGTTACGCACGAACGAACATACATACAGAACGGGCGGGCACATAAGCTCTCAGGCTATGATAGCCTGTGAGCTAAAAAGCCGTTTGTAAATTCCGGTGAAAGTAGATAATTTTTCATTTTACTATCAGAATTCGCCCGTGTCGGAAAGGGTTAAAAAACAAATTCAAACACATTGAATACACATTGATGTTTGATGAAAAGAACAATTTGACAAGTGATTGAAAGGACAAGAAAGGAATAGTTAACAGTCTAAATAAAAGAATGTGTAGCAACAATTCGATCGAGAAAACAATCGAAAAAATGTCCTGCAAATATCGGAGGGTATAATGAAATGGAATGTAGGGATGCTTATTATGTTCACATCGGACAACAAGAAGAAAGTTTCTAAGGCGATATTTTTATCGAACTGGGAAAAATAGTAAATACCAAAATTTATTTATCAAGGCATTACATTACATATTATTTTCCAACATTATTGTATTGTGAAATGATTGTAAAATGTTTATTGGCCTTAAAATCGCTGCAAATTAGGCTAAAATTCTTATTCAATATTAAAACATTTTTTGTCCTTTTCACTCATTTTCTTCTTTTGGTTTTTTTTTTAAATTAAATTACCACATGTACTCGGGTATAAGTCGAGTAATGCCTGATAATGTTCTGCAAGCAAATTGGGAAAGCTCGACTTATACGCTAGTCATTTAAAATACAAAAATCAGACAATTTAAATACTGTAAATGTGCGGCTTTTTAAGTATATGAATAGTTAAAATATACAAATTATACAAATTATATATAAAATATACAAATAGCAAAAAAAAATGTCAATAAAAATGTTTTGATGATTTGTTTTTGTTTAATTACTATGTTTTCTCACTGAAAAGAGGAATAGTTGGTTTGATTTTGTGGAAAATTTAAGCAAAAAGTTAAGCGGTCTTATTTTTTATTTATTTATATATTTATTTATTTTATAGAGTGTGAACTCGAAAGTTAGGATTCCGACTTATACGCAAGTATATACAGCATAGCTCTCGTTTTTCTTTTAGGATTTCATTTAAACGAGAAATCTTTCCAGCAAGAGTGTTGAAGATAAGAACAATCTGACAAGTGATTGACAAGACAAGAAAGGAATAGTTAAGAGTCTAAATAAAAGAATGGGTAACAAAATTTCGATCGAGAAAAAGATGAAAAAAAAAACATCCAATAAATATCAGAGGGTATAATGAAATGGGATATAAGGATGTTTATTATGTTGACATCGAACAACAGGAAGAATTTTCATGGCGATATTTTTGTTGGGCTGAGAGAAATAGTTAATACTATAAAAAAATTTTATCATGACATTATTTTCTCTTTTATTTATTTCTGAAGAACTGGTAAAAGAAACTAGTGTTTTCCCTTTTTGATTTTATTTTCTTTGCGAGTCATTATTTTCAGATAAAAACCTTTTGTCAGATGACTTCAATTCAACTTACATTATCCTTAAAATAACTAAGCACGAAGCTGATATCAATTATTTTACCCCTACAGCAACAGGAATAGCATTTTAAAATCATTTTCTAAGGAATGAAATCAGATGCTATCCGTATATTTTTAATACTACAAAATTTTTTTAAGTAATTACGATCATTATTATTATTCCATTAATATTTTTGGTTTTTGTCACACCACGATAATATATAATATTTTCTAGAAAATTTTGGCGCACGGATAGGAAAAGGTTCGCCGTTTCTGCAACTTATAGTATGGCTCCTTATATATAAAAACATCTTTTTATATTTCTTCATTTTTTTCAGTCTTGCCTCTTAAGCGCATTATTTATACCTAACTGCTGAGTTTTTCTTATCATTCCCAGTTAAGCTTTAATAATAGTCAAATCAGTGATGATGAATTCGGAACGCAGCCAGATAAAAGTCAAAATTCTGAAATCTTTAGGTGCAAAAGGGATAAAAAATTACTACGCATGTCTTCCATCTGAGACAAATCACAGAAAGACATCAAGATATTAAAATGGATCTGAAACGCCGATTCCCTCCTCGACATGGGCCTTCTATTCACGAGGTATGATTTTTAGTAATGAAACTTTTGGGCGTGCTCCAAAAACACAAACGGTGGACGTAGCTATTAATAGGCTATATATAACTCAGGTTCGTAGTCTCCTGTTATTTCGGAGAGCTTCCCAAATGACTGATCGTCTCATAATTGAAAGCACCATGAAAAGTGTGAAACGCTTGGAGTTAAAAAATAAAAACAAAGGTGGGTTTATTAAGACTCAATAAATGTCGAGTGACATGTTTCACAAGTGCCACATTCATGAATTTAATTATTGAATGAGCTCAACTTAGTCATCTCTTAAACAAGGCGTTTTTATATTAAGTTCTTTTTTCTTTTAATAAAATAAAATGCTTAGATATCATCTGTTTTCTTCAATTTCAGCACCTCACTAAGTAATTTGGAAATATTTTAAGACATATTTTTGTACGCTTCTGTTCCAGAGAATATTTATTATAGAAGTAAAGTTTATGGGAAGGATTTTTAAATGTAAAGGATTTGAAATTTATATGGTTTAAATTCTGATTTCCATTTTAAAAATTGTATTATTCTATTCTATTTGTTACATACAAAATATGGGTTTATCGTGCAAATATTTTAAGAGAGATTTTTTATAGGTCTTTGCACTTTCTTGAACTAGCCAGATAATATTTATTATAGAAATCAGAGCTGCGAAAACAATGCTTAAATGTGAGATATGATGATGACTGCTTGTTTTAATTTCTAACCTTGTATTAAATATATTAGTTTATATTAAACTGATCATATTATATTTTTCCTAAAAAAATTATGAAATTTACATCATTTTGTACTAAGTGTTATTTTACACTTATAAATAATTTATAATAATTGTAGTCTAATTATAGTACTTTATTCTGATTGCAGAATGATCGGAAACGTCTATTGTTTCAATGTGCCGTGCATTGAAGTACACGTGCTTTGAAGTATGCGCACTTTAATTGTGAAAAAAAAATTTTCTTTTATTAGATTTCTGTATTATATTTTGAGAAAAAAAATAAATGATTCTTCAGAAGAGCTTTTGGGTGTTATTACTTTTATTCATTTTTAGATGTGCTCATAATTATATAAATACGTAGCACCTATTGTCATCGTCTGGTCCCTTCGGCTGTCCGCATATAGCAGCCCCAAATCCATCCAACCAAATGGATTTAAATTTAATGTATATAATCTTTGCAGAATTTTGGTTGAGAATTTCAAACTTTATGAAAATCTATCAAACCTTAAAAATGTATTAATAATAGCTTTCACCATTCTATTAAATCCTATCAACGTAATTAATTCAATGATATTCTATGATAGGCAATGATTCTATGTTGCTGTGGTGATTATTTTAATAAATTCTACCAAACATATTTAATTCAATGTTATACATGATATGTAATGATTCTAGGTTGACATAGTGATTACGACACTTTTAAATGGAGTATTATTATTTCAGTATGACTATATTTAATATAGATAGTAGTAATAAATTTTGTATTATTGCATTTTTGTATAAGAGTTCAACAGCTATTGCACCAAGATCCGGATATTTATAAAACTCGTTATAGTATAAACGTACCTGATTTGCCATGTTTGAAGTACAATTTTAGACTTGTTTAAATTTACTATAAAACAAAATTAATTTTCAATCAATTAATATTTCATTCATCTACCTATCAATTTACCAATCCCCTATTTAGCTATTCGGTTACACACTTAATGCATTTTATTGGATTTAAAGAACCACGGGAAGTTTGACCGGATTTTTTTATACTCTGTAAAATATTCACTTTCATTTGATTAATATTTTAGGGAAACTAAGATTAAAAATTCAGCGTAGTAGCGTAAGCGTTGTAATTGTAATTATTAATTTCATTATAAGATTAAATGATCAAGCTTGAATGAAAAAGGGAGGGTTTACGTAAAGTCATTCCTCCCCTTTATTCATTATACATTAATATATTCTTCAAGCAGGAAGATAACAGCCTTTTTCAAAAAGAAACGTGATGTAGATAAGCAAATTTACATAAGAAACCTTTGGGCAATATTCTTTGAATAAACCAGAAGAGTTTGACATCATTTAAAAAGCAAACGATGGTTTTAACCTTGATTTTTTTGGCAACTTTCAAGAGTGTGTATTATTTATTATGTAATTTTTTATTACTTTAGTACAAAATCAATATTTTATCAGTATTATGCTATTGTTACTTTTATTCTCTTTATATTGAAATTATTTCAACTAAGGTACCCTGGGATAATAACGCCAGGCGGGGTAATAACGCCAAGTGCTTATATTTTGCATAATTATGAAATAATAAGGTAAATGACACTCATGTGCTTTGCGCAGAAGGGTTTTGAGTCATATAAATCGCAAAAAACAGCTTCGAGTTAATTTGTTTCATTTTTTAGGTCTTATTGTTTTTACAAACAACTAAAATTAACGCTTGATCGAAAATTTGCGAGATACGTTTTGTGATGTGAAGACTATCTTTTTATCCGGAAATACTTTGTTAAATACTTAAATTTGTAGTGCATTTCATGTACTTTTAAAATGTTGTTGAAGATTTTGGATATCTTCTCGAGATAATTTGTAATTTAAAATGCACTGTGCAATAACTATACCGGGGTAATAACGCCAATCCTTTACGTTAATACCCCGGTTGATTCCCTACAGTGGCCGAGCTACATCCTAAATACTGATTCAAATAAACACAGTTAAAACTGTGCAATGTTTCTCATATTTCTATTTAAGCGGTCCTTTTTAAGCAAAAAGAAGCTCACGGTCTGATAATCTTTTGCCTCATCCCCCCCCCCCCTCCCACACCACACCTTTATTTTTCTTACACTTTTACAAAAAATTGAATATTTTCAATAGCTTAGAATGCAATTTGTCAATTTCTAAGTTTGTAGAGTTTGTATTTTTAGAATCGGGCTATCTACATGCAATTATTCCATCTTATTTCATAGTTTCGTTTGCATGGCGTTATTACCCATATAGGTGGGTAATAACGCCAAATAGCATTGGTCAAGAAAAAACGCCATTACATTTTATGAATACATATCTGTTAAATTATTTTATTTTATATAGATAGTCAATGAGTTGCTGTATCAGATCCTATATTTGTTTGAAAAATACAATCTAAAACTAAGCCGTGAAAATTGGTAGAACCTTAACGTGGCGTTATTACCCCAGGGTACCTTATTATAATAATAGTTTGGGAAAATTATCATTCCATTGCAAATATTTACTGTGTAACTAAAGTATTTTTGGAATATTGGTATTTTATTGGAAATATATTAACCGTGATTCTAACGATTCGTTGGAAATATTTTTATTATCAACATTTTAAAAATTTTCTGTAAATATTGTTAAAATATTCTTTTCAATAACATAGTAATGGCGCAGAAATATTATCATTTCACTGTAAATATTTACACTGTAAAGTATTTGTAAAATATTGACCCTTTATTGCAAATATATTCACCAAGGTTTTAACACTTCGTTGGAAATACGTGTATATTCTCTGTTATCAATATTTAAAAAATTAAAAAATATTGATTATTAAGTAGATTTTGTATGAAATACTGCCTATTATGGTCGCTCCTATGTTGGAATTTATGAAAATTTTTTGCAGATCTGCGCCGATCATGACCCCTAGATTCCAAAACTACCATTAGTAAAAAAGTTTATATCTATCTATCGATCTATATACACACATATATATAGCACTTTTATGTAGACACGAAACTTCTATAATTCTGCTCTACTCTCCTCGAAACTGGTACATAAAATCAAGGGGTATAAAATCTCGATCAAGTACGTTAATTGGCAAAATCGGACCAAGAGGGTGGAAATATGGAGGGGTTTTGTGAAAACCGAAAAAGCACCGTGACTTCTTAATTAAAATAGATATCGAGTCAGTTTAAAGTTTATATTACTTCTAAAAACTGGGCCAAAAATTTATGCATGACAGATTTTTGATAAAGTTAAAAATGGGATCAAAAAGCGAAAAAAATAGAGTTTTTGGGTAAAAAAAAAAATTCATAATTTCGTCAATTCTCAAGATATGAAATCCAACTAAATTTTTTATAAATGTTCTCAAAATTATCTAAAACTTTTCTATTTACAAGTTTTCCATAAGACCACCTTTTACCAATAAAAAAATTAAAAACGAAAAAAAAAGGGGGGTAAAAAAAGACAAAAATCCATAACATCGTCAATTCTTAAACTATCAAATCTGATTAAATTTATTTTACATCTTCTCAATAATATCTACAACTTCTACTGCGACAAGTTTTTTATAGGATCAATTCTTACAGCAAAAATAAATTAAACAAATGTAGGAGTTTAAGATAGAACCTCAAATCCAAACTGCTTATATTCTGACTCATTTTTAAATTAATTTTTGATTTAAACGCATCCAAATAGCAGGTCCTCTTATTTAGGAACTATATAATGTGACGTACTGGTCAGTTTTTTGATAAAGGCAGATATATTTTAAAAAAAGGTGCCAAAATGGGTATTTTGAACAGAATTTCCCGAAGCGATCGTGATTGTAAAAATGACGAATTATTCAAATAACAATTTGCTTTTTTTCTAACTTATTTTTAAATACATTTTTGCTCTCAAACGCATCCAGTGGACAGATTTTCTTACTTAGGAACTATATAAAGTACCGTAATGGTCAGGTTTTGATAAAAGCAGAATATATTTCAAAAAAGCTATCATAGTGGGTATTTCGTACAATTTTCTCGTGAAGCGATCGTGATTGAAAATTGAGGATGTATTCAAATAACAAACTGCTTTTTTATGACCCATTTTTAAATTCAATTTTACTCTCAAACGCATTCAATTGACAGTTTTTCTTATTTAGGAACTATATAATGTGCCGTATTGGTCGATTTTTTCATAAAGTCAGAATATATTTCAAAATATGCTGTCAAAATGTGCATTTGAGCCGATATTCACTTAAGATGATTCTGATAAAACCAGTTCTTACAGAAAAATAAAATTATAATTTTTTTCAAAAGCGGCCAAATAAATTTGTTGAACTGGGTTTATCTCTGACCATATTTTATTTTTTGTTTTTGAAAAGAGCACTCTTCGAAATCTACCTCCGCCTGTAGGCCAAGCCGACAGGAATTTTTTATTTAAGAAAATATTCCCATGAAAAAAAAAGCCTAAAAATAGAAACACTTCTGTGTAAAAAATTAAAAATAGCATATACACATGCATACAAATTTAAAAAAAAATAAATACTCCTATAGTATAATAGTGTATAAAACTACTTTTTGAAGATTTAGCCAATTTTATTTGGAATAGTGGATGGCGTATTAAAAACTTTTAAATTGTTGGTATGTATTGTTAAAATATTATTTTCAATAATTTAGTAATAGTGCGGAAATATTATCATTTCAAAGTAAATATTTACAATGCAACTAAAATACTTTGTTTATTGGATACATATGCATCAAAGTTTTAACGCCTCGTTAGAAATATGTTCCCTGTTATCAACAGTTAAAAAATATTCTGTAAATTTGGTTAAAAAATATAGAATTTATATTTAAGAAAATATTCTCATATAGAAATACCTAAAAATGTAAACACGACTGTGTAGAAATATCAAGATTAGTCTACACTGGTGTAGAAATTTTGGGAAAATAAATACTCTTGCGCAACAGCGTATAAAAGTATTTTTTGAAGATCTAGCCATTTATCGTAAATACAGTATTGCGTATTAACTTAAAAATATAAATATATTTTTTGCAGTACGCCAAAGAAATTATGCAATGACATTCATTGCAAAAAGTAACTTGCTGAAGTTTTTATAATACAAACATAAAAACTTTATTTTTTGATTATTAATTTTTTATACATACAAAAATTTCAGGCATTTTTATAGATACAATTTTTGTAATAATATGCTGTTCTTTTAATCATGAATTTTTCAAATTTATAATGTTTGTTTAGATTATATTTATTTAATAAGTAAAAATACATATAGATGGATTTTAAAATTTAAAGAGGATTTTATTTCGGAGATAAAATTAACCGCACTTAAAAAGTGAAATGTATGAAATAAGATTCTTCGCTCATAAGATTTTATTTATTACGTTCGAAACTCTTACCGAACATGGATGTTACTTACATGAAAGGAAATAGTTGCTCATTTAAATATTTTATTCTCATTTTGAAATTGCCTTTTGATTATAAATAGCAGTTTGCATAAACAAAATTTGGTGTGAAAGAATCCGTTTGTATTTAAACACAGGATTCCAACGGATGCTTATTTTGGATTACCACTTCTTCCGAAAATTAAATTTTGCCTTATTGAATTAGAAGTTTATGCGAAAAAGTAAGGAGAAAATTACTTTAAGAAAAATGTGGTATTAAAAAGTTAGCACCGGTAAGAACCCCGGCACAGTTTTTAAATATTTTTAAATAAAATACTTATTACAATGTCGATTTAAGTTTAAAAAAGCTTTGTGTTTGTAAATACGTCTCTTTGGTGAAATAGTAATGGAAAATATTCCTAAGATTAAATTAAATATTATGTTAAAAGTCAATATTTATTTAAAAATTTTCCTTCACATTAATATTGGAAGTTAAAAGATCATGTAACATACTTTTCACACTACGTGTAATATGAAATGGATTTATTTATAATATCGAGTAAAACGCTATAATATAAAAACAATATCAAAAATATCTATAGTAAAAAAATAATATATATATTTTTTTATTATCTTCCCATACATGTAACGCATCTACAGTTTTTTTTACGGGTTGTAAAAGAATATCTTAAAAATCGATATCACTAAAACAAATACTATGTTTCAATAAAAATACATTTTAAACTTTCTAATTTGTAACATGTTTTCAAATGTTCTGTTATAAATATAGCTTTAAAAGAGCGAGCAATAAACAGTGAAGCCGACGATATGAAAACAAATGAACCGTGAGGAAAGAGAATTTATTCTGCTTTTCCCACTCAAATTTCCCATTCTTTTAAAACTTTGTTTCACCTCTTCGCTTTATTTTATGTTTAAACTGTGAATAACGGCACATAAGTGAATTTTGTATTAATTTTTGAATTTTATTCAGTTGCTTGTTTGTAAATAAAGTATTAATTTTAAAAGTAAATTTGTTTTAAAATGATAATACTTTTCTCTGTAATGCTTATAAAGCATAAAATAAAATGTTATAAGGGCATGGTTTCAATGTTCTTTATTTCTCACAATAGCATCAACAACAAGAAAAAAATGCCTTAAAGTAAAAGACAAAGTTCTCGATAAGATAAAAGTTTCATTTTTACCTAAAGGCTTCTAAGAAAACATGAAGATACAATAAAATAAAATCAATTTTATGATACAAAAGGCAAAAATAATAAAAATCGGAATTATTTCAGTAAAGAATAGTTTTGAGTATTTTAATATGATCCAGAGTTTTAATGAAAAAATTGAAAAATCTAATTCAAATATTGTTGTACAATGTATCATTAGAAAAGAAAATTTAGCGCAATTTTAAAACTTTTATTATGAGTTTTTGTCGAAAATAACTATCACTAAAAGTGGGAATAACTACGTGCTTCATAATTTAACAGAATGGAATAGAAATCATTATGGTAAATATTATGGAATGAAAAATGGGTTAATTACTACAAAACATCTCATGCTATATTAGAATATTTAACTGCATTTAATCAGTTTAATTACGAAATAGTTGCGTACAAAAGTATTTGGGAAATTATGGAAATTTATCAATAAAATTAATTATTTTTTAAGTTTTAAATTTGATTACATCAATCAAACCTCCCACATATTTATTTATTTTTTCTTTTAAATTAGAAAGTTACTTATCTTATAACTTACATGTTATCTTGTTCTGACATATTTCCGAATATTTTATGTATAGATCTACCGAAAATTTGTTTTAGTGTTCGTTTTCGACCGAAAAAATAAGCTTCACTGAAAATTCATTTTTGTCGAAAATGCTGAAAGACGTTCCGCCAGACCGAAACTTGACTGAAACTGTCTGTATTCCAAAAATCTGATTTCTTTCTCCAGAAATTTTTCACATTGCACATTGATGTGAGCTGTATAGTCCATATAGGACACTCTTTATTTATTGCTATGAACTTCATTCATTAATCATCTGTCATGCCTGAATCAAGTTGTGAGTGAAAATTATAAAGCAAGCTTATAGAAATAAATTTTGAAGACGCTTTTCATGTAAAAGCTGCAGACTTAACAGAACAGAGTAACAGAAAATTTTTAGATTAAAAGTGCAACAATGTTTTGAATGCTCTTTGACAGAGTTCTAGTACAACAGCTGTTTATTTTCAAAACTCATTATAAAAGATAAATAGTGGAATGCGTACCTAAAATACATTTTTAATTAGATGAAATTTGTGCAGTTATAAAGCGATACTCTGTTGTAGGTAAATTAATTGTATTTCATTTTATATGTAAAAAAAGTCAGATATACAGAAAATCAACTTCAGACCCACGTATAATTAATTAACAATTATGTATACTTATTTATATATTAATCGCTTAAAAAGTTTCGTTTTCGTTTTCGGCAGAAAATAAGAAGGATACTGAAATTTGGTTATGGTTTCCGTTTTGGTCTCAGAAAGCTATATCGGTCGATCCCAAGTTTTACCTTTTTAAACTATAATCCTGATCGAAATAATGGGGCATGCATCATATAAAACACACATTTTTAATTTTAAAAATACAAAAAATTATATTTTTTCATTTGTTTATGTTAGTTTTAAAAAACTGGTTTTAAAAATTTTTTAATGTTTCTTCATACAGAATCACAAATAGAATATAAATTAAAATTTATTAATATTACACAGGGAAATGTTAAGATATATTCTTATAAAAGAGTAAGAGTGTGAAAAGAAATAGATTAGAAAATGCAATTAATTTAATTACTAAATGATTCCAATGTTAACCAGTTCTGTAAATTTGGATTCTAATCATAATAAACCCAAATTTCTTTGTTTCTAAGCACGATTCAACAAAAAATTAATCTACAAATCTGAAAGAAATCGCAAATTTTTAAAAATCATGGATACTTTAAAAATCATTGTTACTTTTCAGTTAAAAATATTAGTTTTTAAAATTGCAAAATTTAAGGTTTATTGAAATCGCGTGTCAAGACTATGTCAGTAGTTATTTTTCGTAGTTTTAATATGACAACAGGTTATGGAAGACTTTTTGAACACGCTTGAAAATGATGCATTATTACATTAAGAGAATTAAATAGATAATTCCAGTATTTTTTCTACTCATATTTTAAAGTATTGACTGTGATATTCAAGTTAAAAGAGTGAAACACATTCTTGGAATAAATTTAATTCACTATGTATAAAACATTAAGCTATTATTTTATTATTTTTTAAGTGATTTTTTAAAATTATTATTTTTTTAGTAATAAATGAAATGATAATAGTAAAAGCAGAGACATATACTATACTGACACTTCTGTATACAGATAATAATGATAGTAATTATAAAGAAAATAATAAACATTAAAAAGTGTATTATTATTAAGACGGCAGATGCAAAATGGTTAAAAATGAGCTTTCTTATTTATTTTTTAATCTAAGCCTGTAACTACAAGCTTATTATCATAATGATACTGGATTGTGCGTGACTTTATCAAGGCTTATTAATAGAAATCCAATAAGAAATATCTATCTGCATCTCTTCAAATATATTTTATGCAAAATCGAGATCTTTTCTTGAGAAATTATTGCTAATAAGTACTTAATGGAGCAGAAAGGTTTACAGAACGAAAGCACTGTTAGCTTTTCAGATAATCTGCCTTTGTAAATTTCCACGAGAGAAAAAATGGTGCAGTTTGCCGACAGAAAGAAATCCATTTATGCGAGAACAGCAAAGAAAAAAAAATGTAAGAGGTTTTTTTCATCTTTTAAGTGAGAATTTTCTACCGTGAGATCAAATGTCAGTGGATTTTAGTTAGGATTAGTACATCAGAAATGGCATGATTTTAAATCACATTCTATAAGAGATAAAATATGCTCTTTAGTAATTTTGACTTCTTTTAATAATGCTTTACACCAGTTTTGTCAAGTTTTGGATTTATTAAGATTATCAGAATAGAACTTTAAAGTTACGTACTGAATCATATGCAACAAACAATGATACATTATTTTCGTGAATAAAAGTTCAAAATTTTCATAACTGAAGTGTATAAGCCATTTTTTGTCACATTTAGTTTAATTGCATTTTGTCTAATATTAGAATCAAATCAAATTGAAAAAAGTTAAAATTGTTCATTATTTAAATCTGTGTTTCCTCCCATCAGTATTTCACATCAGTTTTATCTAATTTTGGATTTATAAAGATTTTTAGAATAGAACTTTAAAGTTACGTATTGAGCAACATGTTTTTGTTTGTTCGAACGATTAAATTTAATGACAAAGTTAATGATTCATATTTTATAGTCTACATATGAATATACTCCATCCAAACTTAAAACAAAATAATACATTAATTTCTTGAATAAATGTTCAAATTTTCCATAAATGAAACGTGTAAGCCATTTTTTCTCACATTTAGTTCCACTGCATTTTGTCTAATATTAAAGTGAAATCAAATTTTCCGCTGTGAGAAAAGTTAAAATTGTTCATTATTTAAATCTTCGTTTCTCCCCATTAGTATTTCTTCTAATATTATAATCATACACAAATGTGTTTTTTTGAAAGGCTTAAAAATCTTCTTAACTCCAGTCTTTGTTAAGTCTCATCTACATTTTCTTCTATCGTATTAACTCAATCGTATGGCATTTTTTTGTTACGTAAAATGGTATAGTTCTTCATAATTCGAGAAAAATGTCTATGCTTATGCTTATTTGCATTTCTTTCTATCCTGTAAGCAAACAGTACATTTTTGTTTTTCGAAAATTTAAATTCTTTATTAACCCATCAACGCCCGAATTATTTTCTTCGCTAAAATTTAAATTTTGTATTTCCCACCACTTTTAAAAGCAAATTAACTTTTATCTAAATTTATCGAGGATTCTGTCTCGCGAAATAAGGTATATATTTATCTTCCTCTTTACTGGCGGGAAAACCGCTTTCTTGCTGTTTTTGTAACTGTCCTCAAAAGAGGACGCTGGGCGTTAATGGGTTAGCCAATAACACTTTCGCAACGAGCGTGTTTCACAGAACTTTTAATCCTTTATCACCGGTTTTCGCAACAGAAATGTTTATGCAATTGAATCGCAGAAATGCTCTGATTGAATAAGGTAGAATGTCGAATTAAAAATATCTGGTGGGAATAATCAAGGACTTTGAGTAGCTTATGCTTCACGTATATGTGATGCTCGATTTGAAGTTGTTCACAACATTTTGTTTCTTCTTATTTGCATTTTTACCGTTTGGGTACTAAGTTGCGTACAAGGGACTTTTTATCCTTTTTCAGTAAAAGGTAAATTTCTTTATAATTTCTACATTCGAGTCTTTGTTTTTTCGCATCTAAATTTTTGTCAATCTTGTAAACAAGGGGTGGACAGCCTGTGACCCGCGGACCACAAAGCTACCACTATTTCCATGCAGAATAATTTTCCTTATAATAATGACAGAAACTTTGCTTTTAAATAAATCAAACGTCACCTTTCAAATATTCTGGTGGCAAACAATTTTTTGGCAAAAAAGGTTGTGCATCATTATTATAAAGAAATAGCACTCTTTTTTTGTAATATATATATCTATGAATAAATTCTTTATTACTCAATAAGAGCACATTATTTCTTCTAATTCTCAATTTTGGTACACAAGTGACTTTTTTTCTTTTTCGAGTTAAAGATAATTTTTTCTTAATTTCAAAATTTAAATCTTTGTTTATTCACATTCGAATTCTTGTAAATATAAAATATTGCTTCAAATATCAAAACTTGAGTTTTCTTTACAATAAAACATGCACAATATCAACAACAAAATACACTCTCTTTCTCGGAAAATATGGTCCTTATGTAAAAACATGAAGATTTCAGGAAATTGCTGTCAATAACAGAGTACATTTAATAAGAAATTCAATCTGAAATCTTAATAGGTGCCATTTAAATTCTTGAAGTCAAACAAACTGATAAACGTTTCGTAGCGACGACGCTTGCCAAAGATCATAAAAGAAAACTCTCTAAGAACCATGTGACATTAAAGAGAAACAGCAACCCCCACATTTCGTATTTTGAGGGTAAGTTAAAAAAAAAATGTAGCTCGTCAGAGGGTATCTGTTTAGATAATCTGCTAATTTTAGAAAAGAAGCATCAAACTTTCAAAACCTTGATCGAAATAGATTTCGTAGATAGCCAATGTATTTAGTCGTATACAGAAAGCCAAGATTAAGATTTGTGTATATGAGATTAAAAAAAAATCGTAAAAATGTTAAAAAATAAAATGTTAACGTTTAATTTATTTGAGTATATTTGAATATTGTCAATCGTCAAGATTATTTACCAGATACGTACCTCTTCAATTCCAACAGGTAGGCGTTAAAAATGACTTTTCAACAGCCGACATATCTTTCAGCAACTGCAGTCGCCTACGCAACTGTCTTTTCTGTTTTGTTCTCCGCTACTGATATCATTAAATAAAGTGTTCCGGCAATGTAATATTTACTAAAATATTTCTTCAACTGCTTTCTTACAATTCAATTCATTAGGTATAGTAAGAAAAACGATTTTCAAAGTTTTCTCTTTAAAAAACAAAACCACATTTAGCATAATTACTAGCATATTTTCCGTGTGAATAATATCAT
Organism: Maratus speculifer; assembly: GCA_964019185.1. Taxonomy (NCBI): domain Eukaryota; kingdom Metazoa; phylum Arthropoda; class Arachnida; order Araneae; family Salticidae; genus Maratus; species Maratus speculifer. The sequence goes on from OZ025293.1 coordinate 354,487,905, forward strand.
TATGTTTTTCCCACAGTGTTTTAAATACTAAGAAGTAATTTAATTAAACTAATTTTATTTATCATGTAATTACATTTTCACGTATAGGTTTCACAAAATAGCTCAGAAAAATAGCAGTTAATGATGTTTCAATCATTATACTTTATGTCGGAAAATCAAAATAAATGAACATTTTGATACAACAACGTATCGCTTTGTAATACAACCTCAAACGCCTAATTTTGATTTTTTTAAATTTAATTTTTAATAAAAAAAGACTCGTATTTTAAAAATATCAGAGTATATCAAAGAAACAATCATGTTAAATTTCATAGATATGACGACAGATTACAGCGCATTAAAAAGTAATTTTTTTCTCCAATTTAAGTTGCATGCATTACAGCAAAGATTTGTGTTTTTAATTTATGCATCAGTGTAAATAATTTAGCATTCTTCTCTAAGAACTGAAATACTCCTTAAATACTTTTTAAATTTAATTTAATAATAAACTGTCACTTTGAAGTTTTTGATTATGTAAAATTAAAAAAAAAAATGTTATCTATATTCATCGATAGTGTTTTTGATATAGCTTTATCATTATAATATTTTAGTTTTAAATTTATATCAAGAATTACTTAGCACAGAATTTAAAAACTAGAGCGATGCCATTACCTGTTGGTTTGTTTATTTTTTTCATTTTATTAATATGCTTAATTATTTTTTTTGCATTCCTAGAAACGTATGGAACAATTATTTTCCTATATCATATTTTTAAAGAGATGTTGATTACTTTATTTGCCAGAATGTCACTAACATTTTTTGATATTTATTCCTTTTTCGCTTTAAAACGAATAAAATACAGTTTAACTTGTTTTTTAATATAGTGTAAACAGGCTTTTCCATAAAAGATAAATGTATCGCCTTTATAAAATAGAGTAAAAATAGCCATAAACATTCAATATAACTCTCAAAATAATTGTCTTGGCATCACGCTAATGACACAGTGACTTATTTTTGCTTGTCTACTACACAAAAACTATGCTGAATTTACTTTAAAACACCTACATTATGGCGACAAAATATGTATTTTATAAAGCACGTGTTTCTCAAAAAAGCGCGGGAATATACAGCTCTCTGACCCCAAACAACGCTACAGGCTAGAGATAAAAACACAACCTGAAAGGAACATACAGAGAAACAAAGTACTAACCTTTCCGAAATCCAACAAAGAAAAACCCGCAACAAATCCTAACACTGCTTGCGAACAATGTTCAGGAAAGGTGGTTTGTGTTAAAGATTTCAATTTCAAATCTGTCCGAGAAACAGCGTTTAGAGGGTGCGATGCTCTCTACTTTCCCGATGCGTCTGAGGGGGATGCTCAGAGAAGAGCGAGAGGAGGGCGAAGTGTGTGAGGGCGGATCACGTGAATCAGAGTAAGAAGAGAAAACGGACTTCCAATGGGCTGGATGATGGGCTACCTGCTCACGAAAAGCACCAGCTTGGAAGGGCTCGGGATGAGTGCAGAACACAAAGCTGGGATCTTAGTTTGCAAGTGCGTAGGCAAAAGAGGGAAGAAAAGGGTTTATGAAAAGATATAAACAAGTACTTTTTAAATAATTTTTAGGGGATGACTTATTTAACAATGATTTTTAATGATTAAAACTGAATTAAAAACAATAGCGCTCGGGATGAGTGCAGAACACAAAGCTGGTATCTTAGTTTGCAAGTGCGTAGGCAAAAGAGGAAAAAAAAGAGTTTATGAAAAGATATAAACAAGTATTTTTTAAATAATTTTTTGGGGATAACTTATTTAACAATGATTTTTATTAATTAAAACAGAATAAAAAAAGGTATTCTTTAAAGTATTAAAAAACAGAAATACCATAATTTCCTGCGCATAATCCGCGGATCAAACAATTATTTTTAGACCCAGAATTTTTTTTATTTTTTTTTTTATAAAGGAATGTAATTTATCAGATCGCAGTAAATATTTGTCTTCAATCATTAAATAATATTTGTGTGTCCGAAAATTTTTTTTTGTTCCGCGGATTATACGCTGGAAATTAAGGTATTTTTGATGCGTGCAGAACACAAAGCTGAGATCTTAGTTTGCAAGTACGTAGGCAAAAGAGATAAAAAAAAAGGGTTTATGAAAAGATGTAAATAAGTAATTTTTTTTTGTAATTTTTTACTGATAACTTATTTAACAATAATTTTTAATGATTAAAACTGAATTGAAAAAGGTACTGTTTAAGGTATTAAAAACAGAAGTATTTTTGATGAGTACAGAAGACAAAGCTGAGATCTTAGTTTGCAAGTGCGTAGGCAAAAGAGGGAAAAAAGGGTTTATAAAAAGATATAAACAAGTATTTTTTTATTAATTTTTTGTGACAACATATCTAACAATGATATTTAATGATTAAAACTGAATTAAAAAAAGGTATTCTTTAAAGTATTAAAAAAAGAGAAATATTTTTAATGCATGCAGAAAACAAAGCCGAGATCTTAGTTTGCAAGTGCGTAGGCAAAAGAAGAAAAAAAGGGATTATGAAAAGATATAAACGAGTATTTTTTTTAGTACACTTTTTGTGATAACTTATTTAACAATGATTTTTAATGATTAAAACTGAATTAAAAAGGTATTCTTTAACGTATTAAGAAACAGAAGTATTTTTGATGAGTGCAGAACACAAAGCTGAGATCTTAGTTGGCAAGTGCGTAGGCAAAAGAAGGAAAAAAAAAAAGGTTTATGAAAAGCTATAAACAAGTAATTTTTGATAATTTTTTTTGTGATAACATATCTAACAATGATACATAATGATTAAAACTGAATTTAAAAAAGTATTATTTAAAGTATAGAGTAATAGAGGTTTTTTTATGCGTGCGGAACAAAAAACTGAGATCTTAGTTTGCAAGTACATGGGCAAAAGAGGGGAAAAAGGGTTTATGAAAAGATATAAACAAGTATTTTTTTTTATAATTTTTTTGTGATAACTTATTTAACAATGATTTTTAATGATTAAAATTGAATTAAAAAAGGTATTCTTTGAAGTATTAAAAAATAAGTATTTTCGATGCGTGCAGAACACAAAGCTGAGATCTTAGTTTGCAAGTGCGTAGGCAAAAGAGGGGGGAGGGTTTATAAAAAGATATAAACAAGTATTTTTTTATAAATTTTTTGTGATAACTTATTTAAAAATGATTTTTAATGATTAAAACTGAATTAAAAAAGATATTCTTTAAAGTATTAAAAAACAGAATTATTTTTGATGCTTGCAGATTACGAAGCTGAGATCTTACAAGGAAGGTCTCCATACGGGCATACTCAGAAAAATCTGAAAAAATTACAGAATGTTCTTCTCATATAGTTATATATGTTTATAAAAAAATTTCGGCGGAACCTCTTTATAACGTCCGTAAAAAAAAAAAAAAAAAATATTTCGTTTATTTGGCGATTTATCTCCGGTTGGCGAAGAAACGAAATTTTAAAAAATACGCTTTTACGCTTCGAATACTTTTTAAAGAAAAAAACTTTCTGTGTTCAATTTATTTAAATAAATTTAGTTTAAGTAATTTTAGTTTTGCATTTTTACTTTACTTTAAGTGTAATTTTGTCATATACGTTTATATGTACTTATAACAAAATGAAATCAATATATTTTATCATTTAAAACACAATTTAAATTGATTAAAATTGTTCCAAATTGAAAAATACACTTAAAAATCTGCTGCATTTTGTTGCAACACACTCCCTTGCTTGTATAGAAAACGGTTACTTGGCCGTGAAATGGAGCTTTCTCATTGGTTGGAATAGAGATATTATATATGTTACAGGCCAAACCCGATTTTAGGCCAAACTAGATTGGCCTAGGCCAAACTAGTTTATCCTAACGCCCATCGGATAGACTAGTTTTTCCTAGGCCAAACCGGTCTATCCTAACGCCCATCGGATAAACTAGTTTTTCCTAGGCCAAACCGGTCTATCCTAACGCCCATCGGATAAACTAGTTTGTCCTAGGCCAAACCGGTCTATCCTAACGCCCATCGGACAAACTAGTTTTTCCTAGGCCAAACTAGTTTGGCCTAACTCTTATAGGATAAACTAGTTTAGCCTGCTGTTTCTTGGTCTGAACTAGTTTCTCCTAGGCCGATCTAGTTCATCCTAGGACAATTCCATTTGGCGTGATTTTATTGAATTCAATGACCGCCACAGCGCCAACATTCTAGTTTGTCCTAGGCTGATCTAGTTTATCCTAGGCCAATTTAATTTTACGTGTTTTTAGCTCACAGGCGTCAAAGCCTGAGAAATGATGGGCTCGCAAGTTCTGTATGTATAAAGTACGTATGTATGTACGAATGTACATACGTATGTACGTGAGTATGTACGTAACGCGATAACTCGTGATAGAAATATCCGATTTGCTTCAAATTTTGGATGCACGTTCATTGATATAAGGTACTTTTCTGATTAATTTTGGGAATTCATTGGATAAGAATAAAGGGGAGCGAACGGGAGGCTAGTCCCCCACTGTTAATTTAGAGAAATGGATTTTTGATGCAGAATTATCAGTTTTCATTTAAAATTTTAGATATAGGATCATTCAGACAAGGCGCCTCCATGATTAGTTGTGGATGTTTATTGTTTAGGTGTAAAAAAGGACAATGTAGGTTAACCCCTCCCTCCATAATTTAGATAAATGTTTTTGACGCAGAATTTACGGATTTGCTTCACATTTGTATATAGGTTCTTTCTGATAAGGCGATTCCCTGAATAGTTTTGGGGGTTTAATGGTTAAGTATGAAGAGAAAAATGAAAATATGAAGGGAAAAATAAAAAAAAATATGAGAGTTATAAACATCATAATTTTTGAATCCGTTCAGTAAAAAGTAGACTTGTGAATATATTTCTCTGTCATTCCTTAAGGCTTTTCTCAAATCCTAAAGAGCTACATCCTAACACATTTATGAACTACTTCCTTTTCGAAAATGCATAAGGTTAACAGATTCAGATAATATGTAATCGAATGGCGTAAACCATTTTCTCATAAAAGCGATGTATCTTTGAGAAAATAATAAAGCTACGTTTTGAATCGAATTTCCGGTTACGACTTCACGAAAAAAAAATTGACGCCGTGACAAGAATAGCTTATATGTCGACAGGTAATTAATTTCTCAAAAATGGAAAACGCTGTTCGATTCCAAATTATGTTCAGCCTCAATCTGGCTCGAATATGCAATCATAATAATAAAAATAATAATAAATGAAAGTCAGATCTCAGTTGGCACGAGCGTGCAAAAAAAAAAAAAAAAAAAAAAAAAAAAAAAAGCAAACACCATGTCCAATGCATCATATCTCTAAGGTGAACATGTTAAATTTCTGTATTGAATTTCTGTATTGGTGTTATAAGCAATGACTCTTGACAGACATTTATACTTTTTCTAGTGAAAGATATGTTTTTTACTGGCCAAACCCGTTTTCGAGCTAAATTAGATTAGCCTCGGCCAAATTATTTTATCCTTATGCCAATTCGATAAACTAGTTTGTTTCTACACCAAACTTGTTTATCTAAATGCCCATAGGATAAACTAGTTTTTTCTATGTAAGAGATGTAATCGTTCATTTTTCCCTTCATACTTAACCATTAAACCCCCAAAACTATTCAGGGAATCGCCTTATCAGAAAGAACCTATATACAAAAAATATGAAGCAAATCCGTAAATTCTGCGTCAAAAACCATTTATCTAAATTATGGAGGGGGGGGGTTAACCTACATTGTCCTTTTTTACACTTAAACAATAAACATCCACAACTAATCATGGAGGCGCCTTGTCTGAATGATCCTATATCTAAAATTTTAAATGAAAACTGATAATTCTGCATCAAAAATCCATTTCTCTAAATTAACGGTGGGTGACTAGCCTCCCGTTCGCTCTCCTTTATTATTATCCAATGAATTCTCAAAATTAATCAGAAAAGTACCTTATATCAATGAACGTACATCCAAAATTTGAAGCAAATCGGATATTTCTATCACGAGTTATCGCGTTACGTACATACGCACATACATACATACATACATTCGTACATACATACGTACTTCATACATACAGAACTTGCGAGCCCATTATTTCTCAGGCTTTGACGCCTGTGAGCTAAAAACATGTAAAATTAAATTGGCCTAGGATAAACTAGATCAGCCTAGGACAAACTAGAATGTTGGCGCTGTGGCGGTCATTGAATTCAATAAAATCACGCCAAATGGAATTGGCCTAGGATGAACTAGATCGGCCTAGGAGAAACTAGTTCAGACCAATAAACAGCAGGCTAAACTAGTTTGTCCTATAAGAGTTAGGCCAAACTAGTTTGGCCTAGGAAAAACTAGTTTGTCCGATGGGCGTTAGGATAGACCGGTTTGGTCTAGGACAAACTAGTTTATCCGATGGGCGTTAGGATAGACCGGTTTGGCCTAGGAAAAACTAGTTTATCCGATGGGCGTTAGGATAGACCGGTTTGGCCTAGGAAAAACTAGTCTATCCGATGGGCGTTAGGATAAACTAGTTTGGCCTAAAATCGGGTTTGGCCTGTAACATATACAAGCGGTGGAGTGCATTGCAGCAAAATGCAGCAGATTTTTAACAGTGTTGTACAAGCTACAACACCGCTAAAAATCTGTACCATTTTCTGCAGCGTCACTCCACCGCTTTTATAGAAAACGGTCAATTCACCGTGCTATGGAGCATTCTCATTGGTCAGAAGAGAGATATTCTATAAAAGTAGTGGAGTGACGTTGCAGTAAATGCTGCAGATTTTTAACAGTGAAGTCAATTAAAATGAATTTTCAGATTCGTTAAAATCGTCTGCTTTTGGCGAGGAAATGCACTGCTCGCCAATTCCCGCGCCGCTTTCAGCTTTTCACGCCAATTGTTCCAAACTATTTTATTTTTTTACAATCTAATAATGTAATTCTGCCGCTAATTTTCACTGATCCTTTGTTACCTACATGAGTAGTTTAATTCGTATTTTTTTCAAAAAATTCTGAGTATGCCCCCAATGGAGGCCTTCCTTGTTAGTTTGCAAGTGCGTAGGCAACAGAGGGGGAAAAAGGGCTTATGAAAAGATATAAACAAGTATTTTTTATACATTTTTTTTTAGATAACATATTTAACAATGATTTTTTGAATGATTAAAACTGAATTTCAAAAGGTATTCTTCAATGTATTAAAAAATAGAAATATTTTTGATGAGTGTAGAAGACAAAGCTGAGATCTTAGTTTGCAAGTGCGTAGACAAAAGAGGGAAAAAAGGATATTTATGAAAAGACATAAACAAGTACTTTTCTTCATACATTTTTTGTGATAACATATTTACCGATGATTTTCAATGATTAAGACTGAATTTGAAAGGGTATTCTTTAAAGTATTAAAAAACAGAAGTATTTTTGATCAGTGCGTAATACACAGATAGATCTTTGGTTTAATAATTCATTAATAGATAGAAATAAGATTTGTCTCGTGTTTTTTTAAATAATAAATACGTAAAATAGAAACTTTTAAGGATAACAACAACAACGAAAACAACAACGGCAAACAAGAGTATTTAAAAGTGTTTCTTAAATTATTAAATAAAAGAATTTTTCTGGATGAGTGTAAAACGGGATTCTTAGGTTGTATGTGCGCAAGTATAATAGTTATTAAAAAAATGATTGGTCGACTGACAGGAAGGTAGTCAGAGAGATAAAAAAAGGCAGAGAAAAAAAAAGAAAAAAAGAAAGACGAATAAATTTTATCACACATTTTATTTATTTATTTTCGCAATGTATTTAATGTTATAATATTTTTTTAAGAATGAAAAGGATAACAACTTTATTTTCAAAAGTGTTCTTTATAGTAACATAAAAGAAGCATTTTGGATGAGGTGCAGAATACAAAGCTAGGCTCTTAAAATGTAAGTACGTACATAAAAGTGGAAAAATAAAATTAAGAATGTATAAGAAGTAGTGATTGGCCGAAACATGTTTTTAAGACCGAAACCAAATTTCGGTATTCTTTCTATTTTCGAACGAAAACGGAAACAAAAACGAAAATGTCCAAAAAAATTAAAGTAATTAATACATTCAAAAATATGCATAAATATACCGCCGAAGAATTTGCTCAGTGCGGCGCCTGTGTTCCGTCCGCTGCCCTTTAGCTTTTCCTACCATATTCCGACTCTCTGGCGGAAGTCAGGTTGACAGGTCAGGTCCCGAGCCAGGTCCCAAATATCCGGCTCTCAAGCCGAAGCCAGGTTGAAAGAAAAAAAAATCAAAGAAGTGAAACCGGAGAAATTTAACAGGAAAATTGATTAAATTAAATTAATTGAATTTTTGTGATGAAATTGCGAATCTAAATTGTAAAATTGGAACAGAGGAATAGCAAAAACAATTTTGACTGGGTTTGGAAAGCAAACGCTTGTACAAGAACAATAATAATGTTAGCTATGTTTTGTTTAACTTATTATCATTTTTTCCAATCTTACGCTATATAATTATGTATAAAAAACAGAACAAGAATTGAAATAAATGTAAAATATATGAGTTCATTCATTTCTTACATGCTACAGAATTTTCATTCATATGCACCTGTTACGTATGTTAATTTCTGAGTAACTCATAGAAAAAAATTCTCAGTTCAAAATAAAATAAAATAAAATGACCAAAATAAAATAAATTCTCAGCAAAAAAATGTTTTAAAGACAAATTGTTTTGTTTAATGTACTAAGAAGGAGTAATATTTTTTATCAGTTTATCTTCATCTTGACAAAAAAAATACGACCAATGAATTCCCAAGGATCGAATCCACATCCATTTATCCTCTGCATACGTAACCCAAGGAAGAAACATTTTTAATCAACTCAGGAGTAGGAAAGGAATTTTTATTATTTATTATTTTTTAACAGAATGTTGTATTGTCACCGAAAATATGGCGCATTATCAAAAATGAGATGAATTATAGCATAGAAGTGTGTTAAAATTGCATTGAAAGTTGTGAGCCGAATGAACAAGTTAAATAAATGCTTGTAATTATCAATCAGCGTATTTTTATTCAAAAAGTATTTTTGTTATGTGATTTTTACATATTCCAAATTGTATTTTGCCTTTTTATTTCATGGAAACGAAAAATTAAAACTTATAGTAAAATATGATTCTTTTCTATATCTATAACTAAGTTTTATAATGCTTTCAAGAAATCTGTCAAAGATGATTACTTTAATGGAAAAGTTCTGAAAACGATGATTGCTGTCTTCATTAACGTAAAAAAATCTTTTAACATTAATAATTTTAAACGTATGAGGGATACAGTTACTATTTTTGAAGAACTAGTAATTTTATCCCTTAATCCAGGAAAACGTGAGTTTCCAATTTAAATAACTCCGTATATTGATTGCTCCAGTTTATCTTGAAGAGGGAAGTATTCTGAAATACAGAATTGCATTTTTCCTCTTTTATCATTAAAATCTAGTCTTACTGAAAATAATAGTTAGTCGAGAATATTTAATAGTAATGCTATTTTAAATGCTTTATAGCTTGTGAAATACTTCATTGACAAAAAAAAATCTGTTTTAAATTAGAGAACAGTTAAAGTAAACTATTTCGTGTAATGCCTATCAAAGCGTCAACGGTATTTTGGAGGGCTGCGGATCAGACGAATTTTTGAACTAAAGAGTCGGAGTCGGAGTCGTTATGAAACAAGTCGACTATAAAACGAGATTCCGACTCCAGATCTTTTTGTTAGATTGTTTTAAAGTGAAATTAAATAAATTATATGTAGTTTTAAATCTATAAAAGGAATTATTATTGATATTTATGGACTACATCAGGCAACTTAAGTTAAGAATGACAGATTTATTGCAGTGCGCAAAGTAGATACAGGGGTAGGTACAGAATAAGTACAGTGTATTGCCCATTAGATAGTAGATATTTTACATTTAGTATGTAAGTACTTCCCCTCGTATTTTGGGGGTTTGCGGACAAAAGCCGAGGTATAAAGGTCTGTTAGAACCCAAGGCCCGGAAAATGAAGGCAAATTTTCAAATAAGCAGTGAAAGTAGAATTAAGACAATTTATATTAATGAGCCAGATTAGACTGATAAAAAAATTGAGCAGACTGACAAGCACAATGTAACAATTTTCAAAGAATCAAACTACGACGACAAATGAGGAACAATTTACAATGGGCATGATTGGAGTGAGAATAAATACAAAGGTACGGGGGAACGTTTTAGGGGACTGGACTTAAAAATTCGACTTAAGTCCCGTCGAATTTTTAAGTCTGCTACCTATTGGTCATGCAAACTGCATACCAATGGTCATGCGAAAATTATAAATTTGTGTTATTTTTGGAAGCAAAAAAAACTACAAACACCGTATAGAACTGTAATAGAAGGCTTTTTCTCTTCTCCTCCCTCTCAAATTTTTCCGGTTAGTAGAACCAAAAGTCAGTATTCTAAAGCATTCTTCTTTTATTTATTTATTTTTGTGCATGGGAGTCAAAATAAGATGAAATTCTAATTCTTTTTTCCTGAATAGGCGGTACTCAAAATAAGGATAAATAGTAAAATTCCGCTATTTTTCACCTTTTGAATTTCGGATTTTTTAGAACTGCACATCACGAAATAAAGCCAAAATTGTAAAATTAAATGAAAAAAGGCAATTTTTTTAAATTTTATCATTAGAATCCATTGAGTTTAAATTATCTCCAAAATTATAAAATTTTCACCTTTATTTTCTTCTTTTCTATAGTTTTTTTTTAGTCTGGAGGACACAGCAAATTAACAACTAAACTGTTATGATTTCTTTTATTCTTCTCAATACGTAGATACAAAATAGCAAAATTTCGATTTTGTACGCGATAGACTTCAATAGTTGGATTTTTCAGGTTTACGAGGGCGGAACTGAAAAAATAATAACGCGCAAATTATAATTTATTTATTTATTTTTATTTTTGAAGCTTTAAAAAGATAATCAATGCCGAAATTGTGAGATTTTAGATTTATTTTTCTTATATTTCATTATCCTTTTAACCGATAATTAACAATGGTACTCCACCCCGTAGTCGGAGTTGGAGTCATTAAAATATCCCGGAGTATGAGTCGACTATTTTTTCTACCGACTCGGCAGCCCTGGTATTTTTACAGATGTACTCCCCACCTCTTCTTCTGAATTTAGGGGTGATCTACATTATAAAGCAAAATAATGTTTATGAATAAGGCTGACCTATTATTGACGATGTCAACACCAGATCTATAAATTTCACTTTTACTGATTTGTTTTTAACTTCTAGACATCGCACAATTTAAATTTTTAAACCGTCAAAATGGAGAATAAAAAGTTCTTTCAAATGCAATTCGCTTAAAATTAGTGTGTCGATTTACTGTTATTTGTGATTTTTAAAATAATTTTCAGCAAGAATATTGTTTTAATCGATCTCTATTGCGTGAAACCCTAATTACGAAAGATTCATCACTCTGCACTTAAACTTTCATAAATATAATAGTTCAGCGCTTGTTTCCGGCTAATATATCACTATATACAACAGACTTATTGCTTATGATAATTTCTTCTATTTAAGCATGTAGTTTGATTGCATGTCTGTTAAATTTCTGTTTTAAACATATTATTTTACGATTTTCTTTATTTATTGATGGAGTTTTAATTTCATTAGCGCATCAAAGGTATTATTGTATACTTTCGTTCCTGGTCATATTATATTTTGTAGATTAAGAAACATTTGTTCTTTTTCTTTCTTGCAGTGATATACTGGAAACTTCAAATGAAGAAGGATTGATTCCATGTAATCAAGGAATGTCTGCTACCGAATAAAGCAAAAATTACTATTCGTAATTTTTAGTATGAATTCGAAATTTCTGAATATAAAAGGACGCCAAATTTGCAACATTAAACATCCCCCAAATCACTATTACATTGCCTTAATATTTGTACAGTGGATTTAATTATCTAATTAAAAAAACCTATCTTTATTACATGTATTTAAGATATCTCTTTTACATGTATTAAGTTAGCTCTAAATGATCAAGCTTGACAGCTTCTGTTTTTTCAACTGATGCTATTTAAAAGTTATACTTTTACTAGGAAAAAGAAACCTCTTGGAATATCATAAATGAAACCAAAAATTATAAGGAGAATTTAATGAAGTCCTTTTTTATTATATAGAAAGTCCAATATAGATAACATCTTAATATTTTCAGAAAATTCTTCCCTCCCCAACAATATGGTCGAAAATACTCTGGCTGAATTTCTCTCAACTTTATGTCTAACTTCTAAGAAACTCGTTAGTTAACATTTCATTTGTAGTGATTGGAAGATTTTCTTGTATAATTAAAGTACTTTTTGATTTTAAGTAAATATAAATTCGAAAATACACTTCATAAAAAAAAATCTACCAATATTACTAAATAAAAAGTAAAGAAATAAACCTGATGTTTCATTTTCACGGCTGTTTTACTGAACAATAAAGATTTACTGAACATTTTTTCCGTACATAGAGAAACGTTTACAAAAATTTAAGTCTTTAAAGAACAGTGTTCACACAGCCCATGTCCGCCTAATTTTAATTCCAAAACTGACAAAAAGACAACACAAATCATATAACAGAGAATGTTTAACCCTCTGATGCATAAATTATTTTTCATTATTTTTCATTATTCACAAAAAATCTTTTTTATGATAAATGAAAGACTCATTCTAAACTAATTTTATTATTGTGCTGCATGCTAGCTATTATCTTTTCACAAATCAGATCTCCATAAATGATTGCTCGATTTTTTTAAACTTAATAATGCAGTAATTATCTGTCCTCATATGAGGCACGTATGCATGAGAGGGTTAAATACTCGTAGTAAATCCATAGTGATAAAGCAATACGCAGACATATCTCTAAAATGATAAAAAAAAAGTCGAATGTTTTTTTTTTGGCCTTTTTTTTTCAAACGTATAAGTCGTTTTTGATTTTATACACTTGGGCGAAATGAGTATATATTTGAAAATGTCGTAATCGAGTAAGATTTCAAGAGCAGTGAAAGAGATAGACAGGATTCTCAAATTATATTTCTGTAAAGCACAGCTTGAAACTAACAACCTTTAACAATGTTCAGAGTGCTTTGTCATTTAATATACACTGGTGTCCGAAAGTTAAGCATAATTGGTAATTAAGTAAATAATGAAAGAAATATAAATCGAAATGTGGTGAAACTCCAGGTGTGTAAACAAAATAGTACGCGTCATATATTTTCGCGAAGAGTTTTCCCCGAAATCGAACAGGGGACCGTCAACAAATTGAAAAAGAACGAAGATCTTTTGGATAACCCTGTCAAACCTAATGTAGCAAAAGCGTTCAAGCTGCACATTATGATTAAGTGGCTTATTGTAATGTACTGTGTTTATTTTTATAAGGATAGCATTCATACTCGTAGAGAAATTAAGGTTTTTATAAAAACAGTCCTAAGTTTTTTGCTTATAATTTGCAGAGTTCTTAATATAAAATAATGTTATTTTCTGAAAATACGACAAACATCATGGTACACAATACCCTGTCATCAGAATTGAAAAATAATAAAAATTGTATGAACAATGAGTAGGTTTAGTAAATAATTTTTCATTGCGCATGCTTCAACGATATCAAAATTTCATTTGCATAATGTGTTAGCTAAATGTATAGAGCTACTTCTGTAAAAGTTTCAAAAACATAGCTTGAAAATTCTGAAAATTATCGTCTATAGAATCAACTCAAAATCCGTTATTCCTAAAAGGAAGCAAAATATCAGGGGTTTTATCCAAATACAGTTGTACGTGCAATATTGTCTAGGCACGAAACAATGGAATATGGATACAGCCCCTCATCTTTTTGCTTCATCAGGGAAAAAATATTTTGATCTCATTCTATGAACGATAATTTTCAGAATTTTTAATCTATGTTTTTGAGACTTTCACAAAAGTTGCTCTACACATTTAACTAACATAATATGCAAATTAAATTTTAATAGCGTTCACGCATGCGCAGTAAAAAATTATTTAGTAAACCTGCTCATTTGTCATACAATTTTTATTATTTTTAAATTCTGATGACAGGGTATTGTGCACCATGATGTTTGTCATATTTTCAGAAAAGAACATTATTTTATATTAAGAACTCTGCAAATTATAAGCAAATAACTTAGGACTGTTTTTATAAAAACCTTAATTTCTCTACGAGTATATATGCTATCCTTATAAAAATAAACACAGTACACTACAATAAGCCACTTAATCATAATGTGCAGTTTGAACACTTTTGCTACATGAGTTTTGATAGGGTTATCCAAAAGATATTCGTTATTTTTCAATTTGTTGACGGTCCCCTGTTCGATTTCGGGGAAAACTCTTCGCGAAAATATGTGACGCGTACTATTTTGTTTACACACCTGGAGTTTCACCACATTTCGATTTATATTTCTTTCATTACTTACTTAATTACCAATTATGCTTAACTTTTGGACACCAGTGTAGTAAGTAGAAATACAGATTTTTCGCATATCTATTCATTTAGAAGACGAAAATGCAATATTCGGATATGTCACTTGAAAAAATGAAGAGAAGGGATCGATTTTATTTTTTTTAAGAATAAGTCATTTTTGTTTTCATACACGTGGGCGAAATGCATTATATATTTGCAAATGTCTTTCATAGCGTAAGATTTCAAGAAAGATATAGACATGATTCTCAAATCGCATTTTTATAAAAGACAGTTTTAAACTAACAACCTTTAACAATTTTCAGGTGCTTTATCATTTAATGTGAAAGTAGAAATACAGAACTTTTTTGATAGCCTTTAATTTTGAAGGCGATAAAGTGATATTCGGGTATGTATCTCAAATTAATGAAGAAATAGAAACGATTTTTTTTTTCACGAATAATGCATTTTTTTACGTACACATGGACGAAATTCATATATATTTGCAAATGTCTCTCATCGCGTAGCATTATTTCAAGAACATTAAAAGAGGGGTAAACAGGATTCCCAAATTGTATTCCTGTAAAACACACATTGGAACTATTGAGTTGAGCAAAAAAATTCTGGGAAATTTTCAATCTAATAGCTATCAGAATTTCTATCATTTATAGGAGTACTAGTGGTATATCTATGGGAGCTCAGGAATTTCGGTCCAGACGTGGCTCCATCCGATTATGGCTTGTTTCGATGAATGCAACACTTTTTTAAAGGCCGTCCAAGATCCATGGAGCCACCATAATACTTCCAGAAAATCCGGAATCATGCAGAAAGTCGTTGGTTATGATGGTCTCTAATTTGAATAGTCCTGGTTGCTTTTGTTGTTAATTTGCTCATAACAAAGCAACAATTACAAATTTCTCAGAACTTTTTACTCAACCTAGTAACAATCCTTAACAATCTTTAAATAACGTAGAAAGCAGAAATACAGATTTTTCGCATAGCAATTCATTTAGTTGCCGATAAATTGTTATAAAGATATGTAACTTAAAAAAACGAAAAAACGGGATTTAAAAAAAAAAAGAATAAGTCATATGTGTTTTCGTACACGTGAATTATTGCATATATATTTACAAATGCCTTTAACCGCGTAGTTTTCCACGAGTAGTAAAAGAGAGATAAACAGAGTACGCAAATTATATTTCTGTAAAACACACATTGGAACTAACAACCTTTAACAATCTTCATGTGCACTATCATTTAATGTAGAAAGTAAAAATACAGATTTTTCGCATATCGATTCTATTAAAATGGGATAAAAATGTAGGAGGTACAGTTTCATTTTATCTCAGAGTAATATATCCCAGAAGAATAAAGATTGTAACTGCTTTAATTATATTTTATGATACATTGTTTAATGATCATGACTGAAGGAAATCCACCGGAGCGAACTTATGATTATTTTCTGAACTAGATTTTTAAGAATATTGAACAATTGGTATGGTAAATAAAGGCTTTCATCATCTTAAATAATAATAATTTGAAAAATACTCCAATTTATGATGTAAAAAGATATGTATTACATTTTTTTTTAAATTAAGGGATGGAATTTAATGATTAAGATTAGACTAAATAAACTATGTTTAAATCCGTTTTCAATGTCTCGTTGAAAACAAGATGTGCTTCTAGAGGCTTTTTAAGGGAGGGATTACATTAGAACTAAAAATGGCTATTTTTAAATGATAACACATGTATGCACATACTGGCTTTAAGAAACTAACCACGCTGAAAAAAAAGGGCAAATGTTTCTTTTTATTATATATATTACTAGAGGGGCTCCGCCCCCCTGCTCGCTACGCTCGAAACCCCCGTGTAATCGCTTCGCAGTTCCGTTCGGTATCGCTTCGCGATTCCAAGTTGTAGGCTACCCCTGCTTGCTGCGCTCGCCAATACCCCATGGAATCGCTTCGCGATACCTTATTTTCCATACACTCACTTTTGGAATTCCTCTCATAAATGTACACTTATTAAAATACCGAGCATTAAATATCCATAAAAACCAGGAAAATCTACCAAAATAGCAGCATAAGGAAAAAAAAAAAGGTAGTGTACTCATTTCCAAGTCCATCCGAGACGGTGCCCTTTCCTGGTTGGTCTATTCGACTCAAGGAAGATGTGGTCCACCCGGACTCATTATTTCCGGAAACCTTACACCTCAGCATCATTCCTGGAGATTTGTTTAAGGCTAGTTTTTTTTTTTTTTTTTTACTATTAAAGGATAACCACGAATAAAAATATACAATAATGCATTCTTAATTACCAATGATTCGAAAAAGCATTCTTTATCTTTAAAAATTTCATAAACCAATTCATTTTTGAAATTTAAAGAATAACGAATAAAAACAACCTTTTATTGATACTGTTAGCAGCTACTGTTTTTTACAAACTTTTCCGAGTAGTTTTCATAGTATATTAAATTTTTACGCTATAGCGGTACTTTAAAGTACAACAAGTTTCTACCCCAATTGAAACACAATCATTATATGCTTGTGTTAAATAAAGTTCCAACTTTTTTGCAATTCCCTGTATATGAGCACATTTTGAGTAACATGAATTTATTTCGGGTGATGAATAAAATTGTATAGATATTATATTATATTATAATATATATATTATTGCTCTCGAAGCTAGTTTGCTTTTCTAAGAAGTATTTTTGCCGTCTCTTTTTTTTTTACTTGCAGTTTTTTTAATCATATTATGATAAATATGTTATTTAGGATATACAATTGCTAAATTTTTCATCAATCGAAATTGAGAAGGCGGATTTCTTATAAAATATTAGAAGAAAAAAAAAATGTTTTCCAATACCTTAATTTGCAACTTGTAATTTATTCTTTATTTTAATTGTAATCAACATTTTTTTGTAAAACAGAAACACAGTTTTCGAAGATATTTTTTTTCTTCACATGTATTTCGAAGATTTTAAATTAAGAAAAAGTGTCATCGATATGCATTATATTTTATATTTTTTAAATTCGGGTACCGATCACCACATATACCATTTAACGTCTGTTCTGCTGCTCTAAAAAAAAGATTGCGTTTAAATATAATAAAATGCCAAAACAAGCCATATCCTAGATATTAAAAAAATATTCTCTCTAATACAACCTCTTTTAATAAATGAGATTTTTTTTCGCTCTTTTTGTAGGGGTTGCTAATTAGTTAAGCCTCTTCTGAACAAGTAGGAAGGAATACTTTAAAGAACTCCAACTTGTAAAGAAACGTTAATTTAAATTTTTAAGTTTACTAGTTTGAATTAAAAAATAAATGAAAGATTCTGATGTTATTTATTTTTTATTTAAATTCATGGAGCAGAATTAATTTTTTATAGTGTGCTAACATATATGTTTGTATATAAATATTCAAACATGTATGCACACTAAAGCACATATATAGGTTGTTCTGTTAAAGAGCATTCTGTTGATGTGACAAGCATTGATTACACAAACCTGCGAAATTTGAGTTGTGCCATTTTAATAGCTTTTGGTAACTCATTCTTATGTATTTTTTAAGTTGAAAATGTGGTTAATTTTTTACCGACACGTCAGGTTTTTTTGCAAATAGAAAATTTTAAATTTTTTAAAAAGTCTGATACTATACAAAGACGTAAAACATTTTCTTAATAACTTCTAGTTTTTTTGTTTTTTTTTTTTTGGGGGGGGGGTTATGACGTACTTATGACGTATGTTCCCTTTCATTTTGCGCTACGTTCTAGGTTAAATCTTACACGTGTGTCAATGAACACTCTTCTCCCTTTCCTTATCAGTTTCTACAACTCTTTAGTTATTAAAATCCTTAGTATAAGCAAATAAATAAATAAATAAATAAATAAAGCAGAATAAATATGAAAAAGTTTTACATCTATTTTGCACGATCAAATTTCGTAATATTTCGACTTTTGAACCATTTTTTAATTTACGATTTGTGAAAAATCTGACGTGATATTAAAAAAATGGACATTTTCGAATTCATCGCTAAAAATGTATATAAGAAATCAATAGTTAAAAAACACAGTCAATGCATGATTCTGTAATGGAATATGCCAAAGCAATAAATTTTTGCTGTGAAATTACTAATCCTAATTTAGGTATTTACTCATGCCGAACCCAGATTTTTATTTTCCACTATAACATTATTGAAAGTACTTGAAATTTGATGGAATTACTTGAAGTGCCAGAAATGGGTAGTATTTATTATTTCTTTAGACAGTATATCTTACCAATTGCATTCAGTAACATGGAATGTCTATTTCAGTGTTGTTTGGATGCAGATGGTCATCACTTGTAATATTTATTACACTGCTATCAAATTTTTCTCAAAATAAAGCAAATAAGTAGAAAATTTCACGATAATATGTACTTTTTAAAAAATTGTTATCAAACATTGCAGTTTGGCGTGAAATGAGACATTTGTAATTTTGCCTAAAAAAGTTGATTGCAACCTTGAGTTCCGCAACAAAATGTATTCACGTAGATTCCCATTTTTTGTCGCCGCTTCAACAGAACACGGTGAATAGATAGATATAGATATGCAATGCATAACATTAAAATTATGAATGTTGTATAACTTATATGTAGTGAAACATAAGCAAAGTATATACAGGTACGATCATATTATCCTTAAATACATATTTGCAGTATATTAGAACTTAACTAAATCCACCAGTAATAGAAATCTTTATTTTTAACAGTTAAGAAGATTACGAAATTTCTTTTAAGAAGAAGATAAAGTAAATTAAAATTCGAACTTTCAGAAAACTAAACTTTTTTAGTGGGAATACTCCTTTATAAATTCCAGGTGTTTCAATATACATCTGATTTTCTATACGTAAATCCCTGTCTCTTGCATTAATGTGATCAAAAGATTTTCTCCAGGCTTTGTGATTGCTGAAGCATAATAATGTTTCTTGGCAGTTAATTACATAGGAAATAAAATGAGCAAGAATTCTAGAGATATAAGTTTGATATTTAATTCTTTCCACGATAAATTTATATGAAAAATTTTCAACGAAATTATTATGAAAATGTTTCTTAAGGACTAACTGAAATTCAGATTAACTCCGATGTACTTACAATAAATTTAACAATAATGGTAAAGTTGTCTTACATTAAATAACTTTTTTAGTATAATTAAGCAAATAGAGGAAAAATAATGTTTCTTAAAAGTATATCGATACAGATAAAGTAAAATAAAACATATAGTGACTTTTTTTAAAAAACATGATCGATTGAAATTGAATTTTGCATAAATGTTTATAGTGGATAACTGAAAAAGTAAAGTATGGTAAAATTGTCTTACGTTAAATAACTTTTTTAGTATATTTAAGCAAATAGAGGAAAAATGTCTCTTAGTTGCCCTGCTAATTCATGAAAGACTTTTGCAATACTAACTGAATATAATAGTTAACACTTCTAACTAAAATAGTTTTTTATTGTGGTGAAAATGTGTTGCGTCAGGAAAAAAATTGTGCAAAAAGTTTTGTTAAAAATTACATAATTTTTCCCGAAATGCCGTTATTGATATTTATTGATAAAATAAGTCAACTCACTCAGTAATCTCCTGCAATTTTTTTCTTTAAAGCAAACTGTATTTTATTTCCTTTTTAAAATTGTGTAATTTTAAAGGCACCACATAGAAAGTGTTTTGAAAATGTTTTAGATGTGTTGTTTTACAGTGTTCTAAATTGCGTGATTCATACTAATGTGTTGTTAATTTGATGACAAAGTGTTCTTCGGCACAGCACTATCGTATGAAAATATTTTCATCAACACTATTTACAACATTATTTCAACACAATTAACAACACTGTTTTTAAAACACATTTGTAGATAGTAATACTTTTGTAGCATATAAAGAACACATTAGCAACACACAAAAAAATGTTTTGTATCTGAATTTACAACACATTAATGGGTTGTTAATTTGGTGACAAAAATTGTTCAAAAATCAATTTGCAGTGCGCATAGTACTACATAGAGGGTTGCCGAGGGTTGCCATTAAATTCAGAGGAAAAATAGTAAGTTAGTATCAAGAGGGTGAAAAATCGCCATAGAAATGGTGTCGCAAAATACTTATTTAGTTGTAAATACAGGGTGTTTCAACTTAAATAAATTTCAGTTGACGGTAATATTTTGAGAAAAATAAAGACATTGTAATGAAAATGCAACGGTCTGTACCTTGTTTTGATGAAATATTATAACATCACGAAAAGTTCTGGAGAAGCAGAGTACTCAAGAAAATGATGGTATCATTACAACTGGTAATCGCAGTCAAAAATGTGGAGCGTCGAGTGCATACGTCTGGCGCGTACAATGAAAACTTCTACAATTTTTTATATTATCACATTTTACAAGAAAGTGAGACTATCTGTTAAAAGTTTTATTATAATTACTTGAGTTTTCTGAAAGTTATTATCGTGAAAGCCAAATTGAGTTAGGGTAGAACACTGTGTGTTTTTGAATAAATACGTGGTTTGCGACCCTGTTTTCTATGGTAATTCTTCATACACTTGATGCTTATTATCCCCCATCTGATTTGGCAGAATTGGTAGAATTCGGAAACATCCTGTATATTAGAAATGAATTAATTTTTAGGCAAATAAGGATTTATTAATAAGTTTGTGTGGCTTTATTAGCAACGTGTACATCTAAGTAGTTATACAGAGTGTTTCAAAGTTCCACCGACAAATTATGAGGGGTGAGGGGTGATCATACAAAACAACGTACAAACGCTTGTATTTTCATTGCAATGTTTTTATTTTTCTCAAAATTATTACGGTCAATCCAAATTCAGTTAGGGTGAAAAACCCTGTATGAGTGAGTAAATAAGTGGTTTGAAACACCTTGTTCTATGGTAAGTTTTCATCCTCTTGATGACTTCTATCACGACTCCCAATTTGCCGGCAGAATTTCGGAAAACCCTGTATATCCACTGACATACTGTGTGTCCCATGAATAACTGATTGTTTGTTAAAATTCAGTAAATTGCAAACAGTGAGAGGTATATAAAAATTCTTGCAGAAGTATTTTTGAGTTTTTATGCTGCGAATCTTAGTTTTAGTTATAAGTTGCAACGACATATGGCGTTGCAGGTAATAATCGCTAAATTAAGGCTCGATTTTTTGGCCTCTCTCTTTTTCCATGTGAAAAAAAGGAGATAAAAAAGAACTGAATGGATCCCGAAGTATCAAAAATCACGTTAGGTCTGAGCACTAATTGCTATCAGTGCCATCTATTATTTGAAATTCGAACTAACATCAAGAAACACCGTAAAAAACTCCATCATACATAACCCTCCTGCAAGATTTTTTTAAAAATATCTGTCACCGTTTGCATGTTATTGAATTTTAAAATCCATCAGTCATTTTTGGAACACCTGGTATATACTATACGCTGTAAAAAAAAGACTAATATTTCTTTATCTAGTAAAATATTCCAGTTGCAAACGATTACGAAAAGCATTTTTTTTCAATCTTTAGAAACCTCAGACACAACTCGCCTCAACCAAAATATTTCGCGAATTAAAATAGCATTTATAAAAACAATGTTTCTTTCATTGCTTCTAATATTTGGAATGCTATTTCAGAGTAAGTTTCATTAGAAGTATATTAATCGGTTTTTTTCAACCATAATTTTTTTTTTTTTTTTTTTTTTTTTTTTTTTTTTTTTTTTTTTTTGACAATCCAAATATTTTATCTGTTACAAAAGTTACTTACAAAAATTATATTTTTACAAATTTCGATCTTTTCATTAAAATTACAAATTAAATTTTTAAGAATAAATTCGCTATTAAAAATCTTATCTTAGTTCGAACCAAATTTCAGTAGTTGCCGCCATCAGATGGTGAAATATCGTACCAACATTTGGAGCTTTGGTTCAAGCAGAATTCCAATAGTTGGAACTAAATTGCAACAGGAAATTCCAAATGTTGGTACGAGATTTCAATATCGGATGGCGGGAGCTACTGAGCACAAAAATTTGGTTTAAACTAGGACAAAATTTTTAACAGAGCATTTTAGAATTAAGTTGGAATTAAATTAAGTTTAGAATTAAATTTGGCCGAGCATTAGCATTTCCCCAGAAAGACTACTTGAAACTCGTTTTAAAAGCCAATTAGGATTTAAATTTCAAATATGTTTAGAGATAATGGTATGAACAAACAAGAAAGAAAGTCATGCGTCAAGCATGGATTATGAGACACTTTCCAATACACATTATTAATATTTTTAAAATAATAAAAATAATTTTAAAAGACGTTAGTTTAAATTTTTATTCGTTTGATTATGTTTCAATTTAATCATTAATAAAGGATAAACAGCTAATTTTTTTTTGCTTGTGAGTGAAAAAAAATTGGGCTAATGACCGCCCCTAGTTTGAACATCGTTCGTTCTAATTAGGTCTGCATGGATCTGGTGCTACCCGAACTGCAACCCCGATGTAAAAGCTGAAAGGTTTAAATCGAACAAATGAACAGTGAAATAAGGTACAAGGCGTTTCTACCCATAATATCAATTTAGAAAAGAATTATTTCTTTGATCAGATTAATAAATAACTTAGTATTTTAGCATATTGATAATACTTCACATAATCTCTATTAAAGTAGCAATTTTTGTCGAATACCGAAAATTCCTCCAGCCGATTATTCTTGCACTTAAAAATGTGAAAAAATTGAAAACTATTTAACATTACATTTAACATAAATACTTCCATTTTGAGCGACCGTTACTTTAGTAACATGTACGGATAATAAGTAAATAAATAAATAAACTCCAGAAACCTTTTAAAAATAATAATGCTTTTAGGATGTGTAACCTTCATGTCTCTTTCAATGAATTAAATTAATATTATTTTCTTATATTCTAAAAGAAGTAAAGTGACCTCTCACTTATACTCGATGTACAGTAATTGCATTTTAGTATCACTGTTTATTAATGGAAATTTTAGCTTTACTTAATAGCAAAAGTTAAAAGGTGATTATTGCTTTTGAGAAAAGTGGTTCTGAAAATTAATTATCGTGCATCGCCTATAAGTGAGAGATCACTCTGTCTTAAATTCAAATAGGAATTTTGTTTTAACGAAATCAGTTATGGTTATTATTAATAATTTTCTCTCTCCTTTCTCTAAGCTAATTAAATCTGAGTGAATGGAATTAGAAGGGGGATTTAAGTTTTTTTAAAAGATGGGGGGGAGAATCCATTAAATTGGTAGCAACTCAACAATAAAAATATTCTTGTTATTATGATATTAAAATAAGTCGAGATGAAAAATACGTATGAGTAAAGTCTTAAGTGCACCAGCAAACAATGTTTGGAGTATGCAATTTTTTTCAGAGGCTAGACATACATATGAAAAAGAGAGAAACAGATTGTTACCCCACAATATCCAGGAATTTGTATTTCATCATTAATTAGCCTTCAATGAATTATTGCTATAGATTAAAAAAAAAACCTTGTCATTAATAATTCATTTTCTTAATAGACAATTTTCTAACAATGAAATTAACTTTATTGAAGTTTTCTCTTCAACTTAAATAGGACTCGACTTTTTAAATCTTGTCAATTATTATCTCAAATTTATTGACAATTAAAAATATTAGTTTTGTAAGATGTCTTAATAAATTAAAGAAACTTTGGTATATTTATTTTATACATTTGTTTTAGGATTCGAATATTAGTCTGTTCGGCAAAATCGAATGTTTGTGAGGCCAAATACTTTTATATTTGACCAAACCGATTATTCGGTAACGTGCCGATTAGACCAAATAGCGAATATTCAATGCTCCCCTAAGCGATAGATTGGAATATCATGATATAAGAAAGCCGGTATATGATGAATTTAATTCCAGACATAGCCCAGCTCCAGGTTACTACATAGAGAAAAAAATTCCTTCTTCGGGAATTAGTTTAAAAATAATAAAGAAGTTTTGAATATTTGTAAAGATAATTATAAGATAAATGGTTATATAAAAATTATAACACATGTATTTTTAAATATTCGGTTAATGGGATACAATTTAGTTTTGAATATTTCAAATTACGTAATTTTAAAACATTTTTATAGATTTAAAAACTTCCAGATTTTACGTAACACTATTTTCAAAGAAAAAGCTTCAGTTTCATTTTTTTCTTATTCGAAGATTAAATAAAACGAAAAAAATAGTAATATTTACAAATTGTAAGATTTGACAGTTATGTATTTTCCATGAAACACATTTTTAAAGTATATTTTAAGTTTTGGCTATGATACCATAAAATATTATGTAACAGTTGAAAACTATTCCATTGCATTCATAAATTAATTAAGCGAAAGGTGGGAAAATTTTATCAAGACTATGATTCTGAACACACAGCTTTAGATGTTCCCTTTGGCTGCTCTATCAGAGTCCCTAATTCATTAAAACGTCGCCTCAACCTCCGGGATCTAAATCACACTGAGCATATTTGTCTGGAATTAGAACCACGCATCCGCAAATATAATATTTCATCTGAGACGCAGCTGAAATTTGTAATACCAGTGAGACAGGAAAACATTTACCCCCCAAATTATCAAAATTTTAATAGAATCAATTTTCAGAATATATCAATATATTATTTGGGCGATGATGATGATGGTTATGTCAAATTAAATCTGTACTTATAGTAATTTTTAACAGATTCATTTTATTTCAACTTTAAATGTATCAATTTTTTTGTCATTTTATTTTTAATACTCGTCGAACGAGAAAAAAGTGAAGTAAA
Organism: Maratus speculifer; assembly: GCA_964019185.1. Taxonomy (NCBI): domain Eukaryota; kingdom Metazoa; phylum Arthropoda; class Arachnida; order Araneae; family Salticidae; genus Maratus; species Maratus speculifer. Next base: position 354,513,160 of record OZ025293.1, read on the forward strand.
ATAAAATAAAATAATGTGAAATAGGAAAGAAAATATAACAGCATATTAGAGATTCAAATTTCTCAAAATAGAAGAGGATAGTTTTAGTTCTTTATAAATCTATAGTTAATGTTAGTATACAATGCGAATGATACGTTAGAAGAGAAGCGAACTATTAAATATTCTATAATGGCATGATAATTTTTTTGTGCATTCAAGTTAATCACGTATATATATATATATATATATTGCTAACTCCATCTTGTCATGTTTAAGTTTGTTATATATTGGGTTATTCTATATTCATTGTAGATATTGAATTGTAGTGTTATATATATATATATATATATATATATATATGGAATGTGTTTATAAAGAAATAGAAATTTTCATTAATTTTTAATCGGTTATAAATGAAATATAAATGAATTAAAATTGAACTAATGTTTAAAAAAGTGTCACAGATTTTGATGTAGCCTCTAGAATAATTTATAGATTGCATTATACCTCGTTTTCCATGACCTGCTGCGAAATAACAAACACCAATCTCATGTCCTTCACGTTCATGAAATTTTAATAAGTTGTAAGTAAAATTTAAATTAATAAAAATTGAACTAATGTTTAAAAATTCACTGATTTTGGTATAGGCTCTAGAACAATTTATAGATTGCATTATACCTTGTTTTACAAGATCTGCTGCGAAATAACAAACAAAAAACTCATGTAGATTTTGGATGAACGGGTTTTTAGAAACAATAATAAAAATTAATAATGAAATTATTAAAAATTCATGAAAAGAAACACCATTAGAATCAGCATAATTGAAAATCTCCAAATTATTATTTTGCTACATTCTCACTTTTTCGTTTTGACTCCATGAGAAAATGTGTTATTGAGTAACTCAGTATAGGAAATAAAATAAAAAAGCAATTTTAGGTGCGTTAAATATTGGTAAACAATGGTATATTTATGGATTCCCTAGTAAGAAACGTTACTATTTATAAAAAAATTAATATATTACTATGTAGCGCATAATATAGTATTATAGTAGCGTTTTCATAAAATTTTCAAAGTGCGCTTCTGAAAATTGTCACATTATCCAAATAATTCTATCTCTTTATTAATACAAACATAATAATTCACAAATTATTCTTTCATATTATATGACTGCGTTGTTTTGTTACACTTGGAAAAATTAATGCAGGATCACTTGAAAGAAAAAATACGAATTCTTGTCAAGAATTTCAAATTTTGAGGAAAAATAAATAAATAGATCAACAGATTCATAGAAAATAATAAAGAAGTAAAACTAGATGCAAACAGTTTTATTTCGTAATTTTTAGAACTGGACTTACGACTTACGTTGGCAATATTCTGGGTGTTGTATTATTGCAACGACAATATTAAAAGGGTTCATAATGTCAATGGAACCTAGTGTCGCAAGTAGTTTGTTATGCCAAAAATACAAGGAGGGACTCTACAAACTAATACCGGATTTTCTTACATAATATTAATTATTAAATATTCTACTCTTTTTAGATATTGCAAGAGGCCTTAATTTAAATAGTCATATCAGAATAAATAAATTTTCTTGCCTTTTACATTCATCTGGGTTCTTTCTTGGTTATATGGATGTCATAATCCACCATAATGCGACTGTATCCAATGAATTGTTTCACAAATGACGAATATATTAATTATGATAGCTCTAACACACACAAAAAACCCATTAAATTTTATACAATGACAAAAAATTACATCTACTCTTTATGATTTTATCACTACAACTGCGCTGTAAAAGAAAGTAGAAAGACAAAATATGATTTGTCATCCAGTTACAGTTCGATTTGCAGCGTTCAAAAAACTAATAAGACTAGATAAAAATTATAGGTACAATGTGTACGATTTTATAAATTATATATAACCAATGTGATTTGCATGCACTAAATTATGGAGCAGAAGTATGGGCGCTAACAAAATAGATGTACAAAGATTACAATCAACATAACGAAATATGGAAAGATATATGCTAGTTCTAATTAGAAGTGATAGAAAGAGAATAACGTGGAGAAACCTTTTGACATCATTGAAAGAATTAAATGGCTGAAATGGAAATGAGTTAGGCACATTGCAGAAAGACAAGGAAATAGATGGAGCATAAACACCCTACATTAATATCCTAGCGATGTAAAACGGCGAAGAAGACGACCACATGTAAGATAGAGTGACGAAATCAGAAAAGTGGCCAGTGTTAATTGGATTAGTAAAGAACGAGACAAGAAATATTGTAAAAATTTAAAGGAGACCTACATCCAGCAACAGATTGAAAACGGTTGTTATTGTTGTTGATGATGATATTACAAGTATTGCGTACGATGCACATTTTGAGCTATTGTACTGCTATCTACATAGATTTTCTATAAATATTGCACACCTGGTAAACTCTTGAAAATATCAAAATATGAAATTAATACGAATCTGCAGCAATATCATTGAAATTTTGTGTTAGAATTCCACATGTCGATGATATGTACAACTAATATCAATAATAGGAACGAATGATAACTTTCTCGTTTGTATGATAGCTTTATGTTTCAATCGAACGCTCTTTACGTTTCATAACTTTACGCTCACTTTTAATGTTCTAAAATTGCAGTAATATCAATAAGTACGTTATTTAAAATGCATGCATTCTACAACTAATTTGAACGTGTTTGAATTAATATTTGGTAATAAATGATTTTATGAATTATTAACTTTAAAAATTGAATAATTATTTTGAGGACAACTTCTATGCTTTTTAAAAAAATAGATTAAGTAAAGTTTAGTTAATATTTAATTTTCAATCACATAAAAGTATTTTTGTGAAAAGAGTTTCACACTCTTCCAGTTGACAAGTTTTCACTAATTATGAGGATTGTGATGACGACATCCATAGAAAAATAGAAAAAATACCGGTGATTATGTCGCCAGTAATTTCATTTAATTATCTAATAACAGTAGCCAATAACATTTATTTAGCTAATAATATATATACTAGTTTCATGTTAGAAGTTATAATCTTCCATTTCGGAATGTTGTATCGATCATGCGAAGAAAACGTATTATCCATAGCTCAAAACTATGTTATGAATTGTTTCTAAGATAGAATAAGAGAAACAATGTATCTGTACAAGAAAACAGTAAAAATATTGCCGTCAGAGAGAAAGGAAAACACCATATGAAATCCATTTAATGATAAAGAAATACTAGACAATGTGTAAATGTTTTAAAATTAAGTATTAATTATATATCAGTTCCTTTCAGACTATCAAAAAGACTTTATGAATAAATGACATCCGAAGGAAAATCGTTTTATGTTATCTATAACGTGAATAATATTTAAGTATTCCCCCCCCCCCCAAAAAAAAAAAATGTTTCAATATTTAGGATCGTTTCATTATCAACTTGAACGAAAGTTCAGTCATTGGTTTATTTATTCAAAGCCAGATAATTGAATAGAAAAGAGGAATTCCAAGAATAGTTTCAATATTTAATTCTTTCATGAATTGATTCATTAAAATCTTAGGCCGCAAGCTGAGCCAGTATTTGAACTTACTCAAAGGTGAATAAAAAACTGTCCAATTATTAATTTAACGGCATTTCAGAGCGCAATTCAGATATTCAATTTCTGTATTGATAGTTCTGATTATTGGTACATTTTATTGCCAAGAGAAATCACGTATGAAACATTATCAGCGGATGATCGAGTAAAAACTTTATATTACAAATTGTATTCTGTGAAACTGAGAAGAAAAAATGGTCATGTTAAATGAAAAAAAATATATATAGTTGTAACGTGATTAATCATGAAAATAGCTGTTAAAAATAAAACGATGCCGCAAGAAAAAAGAAATTAATACCATATTTTGATAGTCAATCTTGTAGACAAATCTTGAATTTTTCATGTTTTTCAAGTTTGCATCAGAAATTTAAAAAGAGTTCAAAATGTTTGACAACATTGTGTGTGACATAAATAATTATTTCTATAATTAGCGAATAAGAAGCCACTGATCCATAAAACATCCAATCAAATAATAATAACAATAAGAATTTAAAAAAAAAAAAAAAACCGAAAAAATTTTTGAATATTCCAAACCTGAAATTTCCATAACTAAATAGAGAACATTTTTTTTGTAAATGATGACAGTGATAACGGAATGTAGAATTGTTAAAGGAATAGCCAAAAATAGAGCTTTAGGAATTTATATTTTAATTATTTACGGAAATCCTAGAATAATGTGCTAATGAATAAGAGATATTTTTGTAGACCAAAAGATATCCAAATGAACAAGTGAATTATGTGAAAGACTGCATTATATGTGGCATAGTAAAAATCATATGCATTATATGGGTTTCGCAGAGGTTGAAAAGAAAATTATATAAAGTGAAATATTTTACCTCAAGTTATATAAAATAATGCAAATTTCTGAGAGAATTTCTCTATTTGAAATTAATACTTTTCACTTATGACTGAAAAGATTTATCATCAAAGTCAGTTTATATTAGGGCACTAAAATACTACACCAAGGAGTAAAGCAAATGTAGGATTTTATTTATGGCAAATATACAGAATAATGGCAGAACACAGGATTACATTCACGGTCAGAAGCATACAACAAACATAAATCAATTCGCAGAGCTGTTACCTCTGGCAAAAGCAACAGCTTTCTGACTGGGTATTAAATGTAACACAGTTTGAATGGTTTCTATTGGTAGAGTAATAAATGCAGTTGAAGCTTTATGACAGAGTTCATACAATGTGCTGGTTGGCGAGTGATGGCATTCCAAATTCTCAGAATTCATTGACCAGATGTTCTCATTTGATGATAGTTATGGAAAACATGGTTGCAAGAATTAGAATCGAAGGTCTTAGATATCGAGAAATGTTGAGACACCTTAGCCAAAATCCGATCGGGCATTATGTTGTTTAAATGCTGCTTTATGGGAGACGCGAACAAAAATTCAATCATGAGTCTCAACGCATCATAAATCTAACAGCTGTTGTCTGTATTATTGAGTATGAAAATAAATGACGAAGGAATCTGCACCAAGTGGCACTCCATACAATCACTAGGTTCATATAACGATGATGATTATGCGTTGCAATCTTTCTTCGTAAAAATGTGTCTACATACCAGGGTTGCTACGCTTCTAGGAAATTTCCAGGTCAAATATCAATATTTTTTTATGAGAAAATAAATCTAGTAAAGAAGCATCAAATTTCGTCGTATTCAAGAAGAGATTTTCTATAATAAAATACTGGTACTGAAGAATTTTTTAGTCTGAAAATTCCCTGACCCGTATCAACCCTGACATACGGATACAGCAATTATGAAATTACAAATAACTAGGAGTCGTTAAACCCTTTGAGCTCTGATGGTTGAATTTTCTTCCACTTAATTTTAATTCCGAAATGTCACAATGGCACCGGAATATTCGACTAAATTTATGTGTAAAAGGTTTAACGCATTTTTTCGTGTTTATAGTAAACCAAATTTTTTCTTTAAAAAAAACTGGTGTCAATGCGACATTTGGAATTTTGAAGAAATTTACCCGCCAGAGCTCAAAGGGTTAAAAAAACAACATGACCCATTCTTACTTCTACGCTTGTCGTTGAACACACCACTGTCGTCGCACCTGACCATTGTGACAGCGTAAAGGGAAATTGCAGAAATAGTTTTTCTGCTTACAATCCATGATGTTGCAGAGATCGTCGCACTCTTGGTGCAGATATTTTTGCCTTCAATACGATCCAAGTTCTTGACACAGTACACACGACATGGCTGTACGATTTCATAAAGCGGTGCGGATAACCTCTCTATGCTCACCGGTGTTAAATACCCAATCACACCTAATCTCAGACTTAATCACACATTTATCATTATTGTAATAATAATTATTATTACTATTATTATGTTAGAAGTTGACTTCAATCACGTTTTACTGCAACAATAGAATGTGAAGAATATACTATAATGGAGCATTTAAATTGTGTTAAGTTTTTTCAAACGTGAAACAGGCAGATATTGTCTAATGGAAATATTGTCCAATAACCAAGTTGTAATCATCGAATCCTAATACTTTGCGGTAATGTATTCTAATGTTTTTCGAAAATGAATTTCTACAAAAAGTTCAAACTGCATAAACGAAAAAATCATTTCACACCATCAGTTCAAATAATTTTGGGCAATCTATTTCCATAAATGATAGTTAACATCCTAATTTGATGAAGCAAAATGTTACAACTCTCGAATTTATCAAAAAATTAACTTACGAAAATTTTTTAAGAGAAGAATATATTCATCATAGCACGACTAAAACATTCTGAATGGTTAGAAGAAAAAAATCTACCTAAATCTCTATCATCATCAATGATGAACGACGAAAAGTCAACGGAATAAAATTTAAAATCAAGCCTATTTCTACAGGAAAGGGAGATGATATATGAGTTATTTTTGCGTTAAATTATTAAGATTCACATGGATCGTATTTGTTTTCACTTTCATAATAATTGATTAATAGATATTGAGAAAATGATTTTTTTTCAATATCCTCGGGTTGGGGAGTACAGCACGAAACATAAAATAGGGCTGATAGCTTTACAGCAATAAATTCATAACAAGAGGGGAGGTTGGGGGTTTACAGCCATTACCAAACAGAAACTATATGTAAGGAGGGCCTACCACTCAGGTCACAAGTTATGTCTTACATAGCCTATGAATTAGGAGGATGTTTTCCTGGGACCCAGAAATTTTTTTTAAAAATTGATATACATATCTATCACGAGAACTTTTTCTCATTCAGAGCTGTCTCGTGGTTTTTCCTATATGATTTCTTAAAGATTCTCTGAGATTTTCTCGCGATTTGCTTATTCAGAAGTGTTTAAGTTCCAGTCGGTGGTTTTTCGATGTTTTTAACTCTGTGCATTCAAGGTAATGCACGGATATATGCGATTTTGCGATTATCTTTTGGAATTATTGATAGTTTTCTCAATATTATTGTTTAAAAATAAAAATGTTTAAATGAAGTTTTGTCCTCAGTGGTCCGATAATAATTTCAAAGAGAATTAATTATGAATGATAAGAATACCTTCTAGAAAAGAGTAACTAATTCAACCTGATGATAACGGAATCTTCAGAGATGTCGAAGATGTCATATAAGCACTCAACAATGTTCAAGATGTTTTTATTTATTATTGTTCAAGTTTTCATTTTATTTAAGGTATAGTAACTGATGATATCTGCCTCTAAAAGAGTTAAGGGTATCAAAAGTTGATAGTTTTATATTAATATCTTTTAAATAGTCAAGTCTCAAATGTTTATATTTTTACATTATTATCATTAAGTAATTTAGATCAAATGTTGAAGATAAAGATGAAATATTTAATATAAAAAGACTAAATGTTAATTTTGTGAAATAATTTAAGACAGAATGATTATGTTAATTAAATGGCTATATACTGTCTGGTACAGACAGAACTTTAAAATCTGTTGCATGTTAATCTAAAATGTAATACTTTATTTTTCTTGCACTATGTGTTAATTTATTTTATTTGCTTAAATCTTTTTATGTTATTTCTAATAGGGAAGTTATTAATTAGTTTGGACTTCGACAAAACATACCACAATAATTTGTTCTACGTTTTAAATCGTAGCTTAACAGTTTTTTATGCAATATGAGTACCTCATGTAAACAGATATATGGACACAATATAAACTTTCGTTGTCAATTTTTATGAAGTTTACAACTCTTCACAGCACTGATTTAATCGCATTGCAATTTTATAATCCTAATCGGATTGATGAAAAGAGGTGAACTTAAAATGTGAACTTAATATAAAAACTTACTTCGCGTAAATGAATGAAGTACAAGTTAATATGAGCCTGACAAACAAAAAGATTCTGATTTATCAATTATTACAAACCAATTTTAATGTTCAATCTAATGAGGTGTACCAAGCTAATATTTAGTCAATAATTTTCCAGTGGTCCAAAATGCATGCAAAATAATATAAATTGTAATTATGTATAATCCTAATTTGCCCAATGAAATAAATTAATACTTTCGACTAGAAATTCATATTGGTATAAAATGTTTAACCCATTAGTGCCTAGCGTCCCTTTTTAGGGACGCTTCAAAAGGTGCATGTAGCACTGTTTTTAACACCGGTAAAAAAGAACAGCAATCTTTATTTTATTTAATTGAGACATTTTCGTAATTAATGAACTAAACTTAATTCTTTTAAAAATAGTGGTGCCAACCGAATAAAATTTGCGCAAAAGGTGGTGGGCGCGAATGGGTTAATTTGTGAAATAAAATCCAATCAAATATAATAATCAAATAAAATCTTAATATGATGTGTTTTCAAAAAGCGAATATACACTTCAGACAAGATTTAAAAAAAAAAAAAAAAGTTTCAATATGAGCACTGGCAGCACGCATTGTAACTTTTAACATTTGACCTTTCCCTTGCAATTCCGAGAAATGTGAAGTACCCATATGTTTTCTTCATGCAAAAGCTAACCGTCCAGTGGATATTCATGATTATAAGACATTGTATCTTTACTTTTCGAAAACCCCTCGTACACAGAAAAAAAAATAGGATTTAATTTTCAATAGTTTCAAAGCTCCGTTTAATGAGGTTTATTTAACATAGTACTTAGAAATTAGTTTCTCATTGATCGTACATTCCAAGAACTCTAAATATTTTGGTGAGTATATTTTCTCTGTCAATAAGTTTTTATTTTTTATTGTTTCTTCTATTGCTATAATCGCATCGTCTTGTTCATTCATATCCACTGAATAGGAAAATTAAGCATTGTGTTTGTAACCTACTTTCTTCCTCACATAAGTAAATATTTATTCGAAATTTCTGCATGCTACATTTAGTGGAAAGCCGTAATTAAAGCTATTCAGCACGTACACACAATGTTCAGTTGGAGCTGTTGTCTACCTTGTAAGATCAATAGTAAAATAGATTAAGTGAAGATCAGCTGTAAATGCGTTATTGTGGAAACAGATTTCAGAACTGTTTAATATGATGAATTTGTGTATCGCAGCAATAAATGAATTATGGAATTATCGCTACAGTTACAATTATTGTAGTATTTCATTTGAAATTTCTCAGTAAGGTAATATATTTGGATGTGTAAAGAATTTTCGTTTTTTGAATAGAAAGTTATTACATTAGAGCATAAATATTCCTTTATATACAATAATGTTACGAATAATTTGTATTTCTAAGGCATAAAAGAAGCGCGTATGATCTAAACAAAAATATAAAAAACACCAAAACTACAAATTAAGTCGGAAAATCCGATGTGTGTTTTGGAATCGCATTAATATTTGGAAAAGGTGATGGAATCAAAAATTTCCAAGAAGAAATTTCACATTCATTATAAGTGTTCTTCTCAAAGTGAACTGTCGTAAATAAGTTAAATTTCAAAAACAGAGATAGGTTTAGATTTCACTTGATTTTTAATTGATTTATTTGTTCGTCCATTGCTTATAAATCCCTTTCTTTAATTTTCAAAACTGATTATTTGTTGTATAATTTACAAATAAAAAACAATTAAAATGTAAGCAAATAAAATAAGAAATAATTTTAGTAAAATAGGTTAACTTCATGGTCAGAGTTATGGAAATGTATAATCAGACATTTTACAGGAGAAATGCTTTAAAAATATCTTCAAATTTTTGTAGTGCTTTGGTAATGAAATGTGAAATTTTAAGTTTAACTTTAGAAAAGAGATGGAAACCAAACAGATTTCTCAAAAAATTTTAATTTTTCATTTTATTTAAAAAGTGTAATTGAAATACAGAGATTGCACATGAAATCTAATATGATTTCAAATTCTAATTTTAGCCCTTCGTTGCATGATTTTTTTCTATTTTTATGAAAAAAGTTATTTGAAATCTATACATCGGTCAAATGAAGGGGAAAATAGTAATATATTTCAAATTTTCAGCTAAAACTTGATATTTTATGGCATGTACCCTATGTACACAATTAGGATTTTAAAATATTGTATTGCCATATTTTGCAATTAAATGGGCTTAAATTAAATAATTTTACATGCTTAGCACTCAGCAACTTCCTTTATATTAATATTTTTAGGTATTCAGTAAAAATAATAAAAGTAAATTTTGCCTTAATAGCTTGTTATTTTTTTTTGTTTGTTTGTTTCCGAAGAGCAAATTCTAATTTTATATCCAATATTGCCATTTATCATGGAAAAAATAAGTGTTATTTCATTTTTTGGACTATTGATCAGTTACAGCGATCATATTGGCCAAATTGATGCTACACAATAAGAATTATAGTGTTTTTAGGTATGTGCCAGATGTGGCACATTGTGCAGTGTTTTAAAAAAACCCTCTTGTGCTAGAGATTTGCAGTCTGCGGAGTCATGTAGAAAATATCAAAAAGAAACTATTGTTCTAACTGATTAATGTTTCAAAATTACCGCAATTGTGGATAATGGATTCACATTTTTCCACACTATTTTACTTAAGTTACTCTATTCATTGTAAGTGTTCTCACATAGGACGCAATGGATACGTATTTTGTCGCACTGATTTTCTAGATCTATCAAGATGGCTTACGAATATATAATATAGTTTCTTCTGAGTCATCCATGATTTTGAAAAGCGTTCCTTTATCTTCAGAGACTTTGTTAGCTAATGGACTTTGAGATTTAAAGGAATATTTCTTTAACCCTTTGAGGGGCAAAGCACATCTACTCATAAAATGCTGAAATCATTGATTGGCACCAGAATTTAAAATCAAAGTTATTTTAAAAACGATAAAAGCCTTTTTCTTCACGTACTTGAGGAAATTAAAATTTTCATTTCAAAATTCTGGTGTCTATATGATGTTTCTCAATTAAAATTAAGTGGTATATATTTTATACCACCGCCCTTCAAGGGGTTAACAAAAGTTTCTTTTGCCAGAAATTTTATGTAAAGGATTCCAAGTAGTTTAAGAAATGTTTCTTTAAACCTACAGAAGCTAATGGTTTCTAAGATTTCTAAAGATAAAGGAATACTTATTGGAATCGTGGATATTTCTGAAAAAATTATTATATTTACATAAATTTTCTTGCTAGATTAAGAAACATTTGTCTTTTTTATTGAACACCCTAATCTCCAATTAGAGCCACGTCTGGATCGCATCTCGAACATGGACCTGTGCACGAGCCATGCTTTTTGAAATTAGACTTGGGCCGGGCCAATCGACGATTTTATTTAACGGAATCTTTACTTTGGAAAATTTATTTTGGTTTCATAATTTACAGAAAAAACAATTTATAAATCTACATTATTTTTTTTATAAGCTTCAAACCTGTGATTTTCTTTCTTTCTTTTTTTTTTTTTTTTTTTTTTTTTTTTAAATAACTCCTTTTTATTTAGGTCGACCGTCTTCTGTAAGAAGCTTGGACGCAATAATTCGTTTGAAAAATTTAAAAAAATAATAATAATAACAGCATTCATGGGCCTATCTTTCAATAAATTCATGCCGGGTTCATAAATATTTTAGCCTTACTTAAAAAAAAATAATAAAAGTTCTTTTAGTTTTGTTGAGAATCTAAGCACACGTGTGGTGTTCCAACATGTGTAACGGTATCTGCAGACTATACTCTATAGATATTAGAACTTAGGGTCTATAGATTACTCCTCTAGTACAGTTTGTGGTTAAAATTTAAGTTTATATCATCAGTATTTATAGTTAAACAATGTGTGCGGTTATAGTTTTTCTTCATGCAAGTTGGTTTGGGTTAAGTTAATCACATATATGTGGCCCATCCGCAAAAAAAATTACGGATCGCGCAAAATTTCATTTTGCGTTTTATTCCACTAATAGGTCTGTCATAGTGCGTCTTTCTACATAAACAGTTTCGTAAGCGTAGTTGTACGAGAAATATCTTTGTTATGCTATATGTCCATTTGCGACAACAGAAGAGGGGTAGAATGTGAGGGGGGCTAACATTACCCAACTCTCCAGATCTCAAAATATGTCTTCATTCTTAAGAGTTTTATCATTTTATGCACGTTTTTACTCCTGCACGCGGAGCTAAATGCTATAATTTAATGTTACAGTAAAATCATGCAAATTTTCTTTTGCCTCTCCTGTGAAATTTACTTTTGCAGAGATTTGTCACTTTTCTTGCGGGTGAGCGATATAATCGGGGGAAAAAAGAAAAGAAATCACGCAAATAATTATGTAACAAATTACTTGATTCTTGACGTGTAAAGTACCGTATTTACTCGCGTAAATTGTGCTCTTATGTATTTCACGTATTTAGTACTTTTCAAAGAAAAATTTGGTTTAAGACAAAGATTAGCATAGTTTAGCATCAAGAAACTGCATGCAAACACATATAATAGCTTTCATTTTTCAATATTTCAATAATTTTCAAAATATACAATATATATATATATATATATATATATACATACAATATATATATATATATATATATGCAGGGTGTTTCTAAATTCATGGTACAAACTTTAAGGGGGGACAGTACACATCAAGACAAACAATATTAAATAGGCCATTAAGGGCCCCAAACGTTTTCCGAAGGAGACAGGCGTTATTAAAGTTTAGGGTCCAAAAATTCAAATGATTATAAAAAACAGAAACTAGTCGTTGGGGGCCACCGTAATATTTACCCATCATGGATATGTATATGAAAATAAAACATGTGAAAACTATTTATACAATGCATTGCAATTCACAAACAAAATTTATATATTGTTAATATATATAGTAATGCTATATTAAAGAACTGCTGATTACCAATTTCGACAAATATAAAACGCAAAACTACTCAAGTAGTACCAAACTGCATAAAAGAAACATCTTTATAACTTCAAAAATAATAATTCTATTAACTAACAATTAACTGCATCGAATTAAGTGTGTCATTTCCAATTAAAATATACATCTGAATTGAAATTTGAATGAAATAAAGGGTCATGAAAAATCGAAGAATGTGGAAAACAGGATTACAAATATCTCGGCAACTAATAATTCGATCGACTTCGTTCTATATGCAAAATGTGTGTTATTTTATTGCCTTTTACGTCCATTCCTTAGAACAAAAAAATTCGAAAATTTTTATATACCTTTCATCAGAACGAATTTTTTGAGAGTCCGAAAAAAATAGTTCCGGATAATCGAGGTTGCTGATATTAAATAGGCTTCGTCCCATTCTTACATAATAACTACATACAAAATTTCAAGTCTCTATCTCAATTTGTTCGGGAGATAGAGCGTTTATAGACAGACAGACAGACAGATGGACGGCAAAAATTTTTTTCTAAAAATATGTTTTTCGGAATTTTCACTATCTAAAACGTATAAATCCGTCAAAATTTTTTTTTCGATTTTCAAAACGATTGCAAGATTTACCCTATACTACGTATGATGGGTAAGTAAAAATGGTCGATTCGTTTGCGGTTTTCACTAAAACTATTCTTTATATCAGTATTGTCTTGAAAATAAATTATAAAGATAAATTCCAAAAAATGCCAATAGAGGGCGCTTTAGACTTTGGAGTAACGAACAACTATTTTTTGCCATTATTTTTTGCATCGCATTAATTTTTATTAGAAGCTTAGACATAAACTTAAATTTTGAGCTCAAAATCTAAATCGTTGGGAGTGGTTAAATAGCGCAAACTGAACTGTGCTCAATGAGCGTGGGGAGGTTCAAATTTCAAATGATTATAAAAAACGGAAAAATTGGTCAATTGATTTGCGATTTTCACTAAAATTATTCTTTATGTCTGTATTACCTTGGAAATAAATTATAAAGATGAAATTAAAAAAAAATGACGATAGAGGGCGCTTTAGACTTTAGAGTAATGTACAATTATTTTTTACCGTTATTTTTTGCATCTCATAAATTTTTTTTAGAAGCTTAGACATAAAAAACTTAAATTTTGAGCTGAAAATCTAAATCGTTGGGAGTGGTTAAATAGCGCAAACTGAGCTGGGTTCAATGGGGGTGGGGAGGTTCAAATTTCAAATGATTATAAAAAACGAAAAAATTGGTCGATTCGTTCGCGGTTTTCTCTAAAACTATTCTTTATATCAATATTTCCTTTAAAATAAATTTTAAAGATAAATTTCAAAAAATTCCGTTTGAGGGCGCCTTAAACTTTAGTGTAACCAACGACTATTTTTAATTTTAGTTATTTTTTGCATCTAATTCAATTCTTGTAAAAGCTTAGACTTAAATTTTGAGCTCAAATTCTAAATCGATGGGAGGGTTAAGAAAGGCAAACTAACTCTGTTCAGTAGTTAAAATGTTACCTTTCCCATCCCTCGAACACAGTTCAATTTTCCGCTACTTTGGACTCACAACGATGCAGATTCTAAGCTCAAAATATAACTTTGACCTTTTACAAGCATTTAATTAGATAAAAAAAAATAACGGTTAAAAATAATTGTTGGTTACTCAAGTTTAAGGCGCCCTCTGACGGATGTTTTTGAAAGATATCTTTAAAATTTATTTTCAAGTAAATATTGACATAAAGAATAGTTTTAGCGAAAACCACAAACCAATCGACCAATTTTTCTGTTTTTTACACTCATTTGAAACTTGAACCTTCCCACCCTCTTTGAACACAGTTGAGTTTGCGCTACTTAACCACTCCCAACGATTAAGATTTTCATCTCAAAATTTAAGTTTATGTCTAAGCTTCTAAAAAAATTTATGAGATGCAAAAAATAACTGTAAAAAATAGTTGTACGTTACTCCAAAGTCTAAAGCGCCCTCTATCGGCATTTTTTAAATTTTATCTTTATAATTTTTTTTTCAAGATAATACTGACATAAACAATAATTTTAGTGAAAATCGCAAATCAATTGACCAGTTTTTCAGTTTTTTTATAATCATTTGAAATTTGAACCTCCCTCCACAGTTCAGTTTCCGCTACTTAACCACTCCCAACGATTAAGATTTTCATCTCAAAATTTAAGTTTTTTGTCCAAGCATCTAAAAAAATTAATGAGATGCAAAAAATAACGCTAAAAAGTAGTTGTTCGTCACTCCAAAGTCTAAAGAGCCCTTTATCGGCAATTTTTAAAATTTATCTTTATAATTTATTTTCAAGACAATACTGACATAAAAAATATTTTTAGTGAAAACCGGAAACGAATCGACCAATTTTTCTGTTTTTTTATAATCATTTGAATTTTTGGACCCTAAACTTTAATGGCGCCTATCTCCTTCGGAAGACGTTTGGGACCCTTAATTTCCTATTTAATATTGTTTGTCTTGATGTGTACTATCACCCCTTAAAGTTTGTACCATGAATTTAGAAACACCCTGTATACATATATATTCGCGATACATTTCCTTCAGCTGAAGCATAATTGTGTGGGTCTTATAAATGGAAAATCAACATAATGAATATTATGATACATAAGTGCTGAATTGTTTACACTGAAAATTTCTTATTCATGGTAGCTTTGTTGAATAGAACAACAAGAACGAAAAATCGTACTTTAAGCTTAAATTATGAAATACTTTTCTACACTCTTCCTGAAAAATGACACAATTGTTTAATAAGGGGAAAAATGCCAAAATAAACAAAGTTTAACAATGTGAGGAGTTGTATACACCCAAGGGTTAAAGCTCTACTAGTCCCACCCATGACTAACAAGGAAGGTCTCCATACGGGCACACTCAGAAAAATCTGAAAAAATTACAGAATGTTCTTCTCATATAGTTATATATGTTTATAAAAAAATTTCGGCGGAACCTCTTTATAACGTCCGTAAAAAAATAATAAAATTTTCGTTTATTTGGCGATTTATCTCCGGTTGGCGAAAAAACGAAATTTTGAAAAATACGCTTTTACGCTTCGAATACTTTTTAAAGAAAAAACTTTCTATGTTCAATTTATTTAAATAAGTTTAGTTTAAGTAATTTTAGTTTTGCATTTTTACTTTACTTTAAGTGTAATTTTGTCATATACGTTTATATGTACTTATAACAAAATGAAATTAATATGTTTTATCATTTAAAACACAATTTAAATTGATTAAAATTGTTCCAAATTGAAAAATACACAGTTAAAAATCTGCTGCATTTTGTTGCAACGCACTCCCTTGCTTGTATAGAAAAAGGTTACTTGGCCGTGAAATGGAGCTTTCTCATTGGTTGGAATAGAGATATTATATACAAGCGGTGGAGTGCGTTGCAAAAAAATGCAGCAGATTTTTAACAGTGTATGACACGGTCAATTCGCCGTGCTATTGAGCATTCTCATTGGTGAGAAGAGAGATATTCTATAAAAGTAATGGAGTGCCGTTGTAGTAAATGCTGCAGATTTTTAACAGTGAAGTCAATTAAAATCAATTTCTAGATTCGTTAAAATCGTCTGCTTTTGGCGAGGAAATGCACTGCACGCCAAATCCCGCGTCGCTTTCAGCTTTTCACGCCAATTATTCCAAACTATTTTATTTTTTTACATATCTAATAATGTAATTCCGCCGCTAATTTTCACTGATCCTTTATTACCTACATGAGTAGTTTAATTCGTACTTTTTTCAAAAAATTCTGAGTATGGCCCCAATGGAGACCTTCCTTGAAAGTAAACAATTTAGAAGATGCATAATAGGCCAGTCAAATTGTCATAAATAGATGCAAAAATTCTGCTAGAAGATTTTATGCTTTTAAACTGTTTATGGGGATGCTAGTAACAAGAATTAATGGTTTTCCAACAAAATATCTCGAAGCTAAATTTTGTGGAGCCAAAAAACCACAAAATTTTCGGACTTTTTTCAGTTTTTTGCCTATAACTCAAAAAATATAAATTTTTTGCGTACCATACTCAATTACAAAAAGAAAGAGCATTAAATTTTCTACAAATTTCATATTAAAACTGTTTTTCTAAAGCCAATATTAAGCGCGCTACAGCTTTCTGAAAGTGGCTCTTTTTTTCTAACTTTGTGGAAAAATTGCAAAAACGAAAATTTGACGCAATTTTTCATTATTTTATCCTCTTTAATGTAACTTATTTAAATTACAAGTATTTGTATTAGAACAATCATGATGAATTACAACTCTAACAATTGTAAAAAAATTAAGAACATTATAACTTTTTTGTATTTATAAGTAGTAGGAAAAGGACAGTTTAAGGACAGGAGCAGGCGGGACTGCGGGACCGTCCCGCCTGCTCCTCCGGCTGCCCGCTGCCCCGCCTGCTCCTCCGGCTGCCCGCTGCCCCGCCTGCTCCTCCGGCTGCCCGCTGCCCCGCCTGCGGTCCCTCCTGCTCCCACCATCTCACCGCCGCCCTCCTGCGCCCCCTAGTGGAAAAAAGGAACATTCTATTCTAACAGGATAGGTGAACAACCTTCCCTAATTAAAAATATTATCAATCACATCTCAACATTGAATCATACTATAAGATGAAGATTAAATTTGTATTTGAATTTTAAACAACCGTAATTTTAATGAGTATTATTAATTAAGCGAAACAATTAAAATTTCAGTTTTTAACCATTTTATTTAGATTTCTTCAACTACAAGATGAGATTATCAATTTAACTCAAGAAAGTTAAACATATATTTGAATTTTGCTTCATAGACATCTTAATGAGTAGTATTAATTAAGTAAAAACAATAGAAAATATCCAGTTTTATAGAAAAAGACTGATTTCTTACGATTTTTATCAACTATATGATCAATGTAACGACTTAAAAGTTGGAAGTTAAACATGTATCCTAGTTTTTCAACAGCTATAGCCTTAATGAGTATCGTTAATTAAGTAAAAAAAACAATGGAAAATATCAAGTTTTATGGAAAAAGACTGATTTCTAACGATTTTTATCAACTTAAGAGAGAAAACTTAAACATACATTTCAGTTTTTCAACAGCTATAACCTTAATGAGCATTCATAATTAAGTAAAAAACAATGGAAAATATCGATTTTATAGAAAAAGACTGATTTCTTACGATTTTTATCAACTGCAACATCAGTGTATCGACTTACAAGTTGAAAGTTAAACATGCATTCTAGTTTTTCAACAGCTATAATCTTAATGAGTATCGTTAATTAAGTAAAAAACAATGGAAAATATCAAGTTTTATAGAAAAAGACTGATTTCTTACGATTTTTTCAACTCAAACTTCAGAATATCAATTTGATAGAAAGAAATTTAAGCATGCATTCCAGTTTTGGACAACCATTTCCTTCATGAACATTATTAATTAAGCAAAACAGAAAATATTAAATTTTTAACTGATTTCTTCATATTTTTTATTTATTTATTTATTTTTTAATATAAAATCAGAATACACAACTTAAAATAGAAATTTAAACATATTTTTTAGTTTTTGAACAGTCGTTACCTCAAAGAATTTCGATAATTGAACAATTAACAAAGGAAACTAATGATTTTTTAACGAAAAAAGACGAATTAAACGAATTTGGTTAACTTTTACTCTAATTGGAAATTTCATCGTACTTTATGTATACCAACTAAGTAGAATTTTAATGCATAAACGAATAATTTAAAGAAATCCCCAACACACAAATGTGAACCTGCAGAGCATTTCTTATTACGTCATATCTAAACTAAAACTTTTTTCTGCAACCCCACCATGCATGCATTCCAGGTAGGGGAACATAACAAAGAATCTTGACGTCACAACTTACAAAGGTATACAAATGTTTACGTTCAAGAAAAAGTATCACATAGAGTGAAAAAAAAGAAGAGATTTAAGTTATTTATCCATTCTAGTTTTATAACAGTTACTACAACATCTCCAAATTAAAATTTGGAAGTCATAATGAGTATAATTAATTAAGCAAAATAATAGAAATATTAGTTTTTCAGAGGGGAAAAGACGAATTTAAACAAATTTTATTAGTTTTACACTAGTTTAATAATAATTTTAAGGAGGAAAAAGACGAATTTAAACTTTTTTTTTTTAGTTTTACACTATTTTTTCTCATCTCCAACATGGATATATCAATTTTAACAGAAGAATTAAACGTATATTATAGTTTTTAACAACAAAATCTTAACAAGTATCATTAATTAAACAAAAATAAATATCAGTTTTAAAGAAAAGACGAATTTGAATAATTTTACACTAGTATTTTCAAAAGCAACATGGAAATATCAATACTTATTCACATATTTCACTTATTCACTGTATTCAATACTATATTTAATAAATTTGGATACACTTTAAGAATTTCCTAATCTATAATTAAATATTAGCTGTATATTTAATGTTACCCATGTTTTCAACATTAGTTCATAATCGTGAATTTTGTATTTTAAATACCATGTATTCAGGTTCAGATTATTTTCACTTGAAATCATACAGAATTTTTTAACAGAGTTTGTTTTTGAAATCATTGAAGCAACTGTATTTAATATTTTTAACACCAATTTTCTAAGATTTTCTAACATTTTCCGATTATACATTCTTCAGAAGTACATTTCTAAATGCTACAATCACTTTACATATCGAAAAGATATCATTGAAGCAACTGTATTTAATATTTTTAATACCAATTTTCTAAGATTTTTTAACATTTTCCGGTTATACATTCCTCAAAAGTTATTATTACGTATTCTAAACAATAGCAAATATTAATTTTAAGAATAAAAAGACGAATTTAAACAAATTTTATTAGTTTTACACTATTTTTTCTCACCTCCAACACGGATATATCAATTTTAACAGAAGAATTAAACGTATATTTTAGTTTTTAACAACAAAAATGTAATAAGTATCATTAATTAAACAAAAATAAATACCAATTTTCAAGAAAAGACAATTTTTTACACAAATTTTCAACTTTGAAATACATCGCTTACATATATTGTTACAGTATATTACTAAACTTAAACTTTTTAAAAAGTTTGAATGTCTTTACAAAGGGTTCATACTTATATTTTTCACGTCTTGACTGCATTCGAAATCTTACAACAAAAGTATACTTTTATTATTATTATTATTATTATTCTAGAAAACCTAAAAAATCGTTTCTTGCTGCTTTAGACACTTGACATATTAAAACTACTCTACCCATATAATTAATCAAATTAGGACATGATTCATCTTACACTTCAAAATTTCTGAATTTTTACAATACTTATTTTCATCAAACTTTATTCTTGATCCTATATATTTTAGGAGTACAGAATTTTAACATCTGTTTTTATCTACTTATCAGAAAATTATTAAAACACCCAACAACATTTTTCAAATATGAATATTATCTTTACAATTTAATAATACAAAACATACACGAATACAAAGTTTAATTTTTACAAACATTTCATATTTCAAACCAAACTTTTCGAAATTTTCACATCATAAGAGCAAACATTAGACGAACTTTTTAACTTTTTAACTTTTTTTATTGCTTAGATCTTTTCATCATCACTTTTAATTATGATAATTATCCATTTTTAGGTTGATTGTCGAAAAACTGTAACTGAAATTACATAAACTTAATGTAAAAAAACCATGTTCTCACACAATTTCTTGAAATTCAACAAAGAATTGACTATAACTTATCTATTATTATTCTTATTAAATACTTATCTACATCAATATCGACTCTCGATAGTATATAGATATTTCATCATTACACACTTACAGCTCTTTTCAAACGTTTATCAGAAAAATAAGTCAATCAAAGTCTAGTAGTTATCACACCTGTTCCTCAGAAATATTACTATCATATGAAACAGTAAAGAAAATTAATAGATATTTAATATTTAATAACCTCATACGTGAAATTACTGTCGAATGAGAATACTAATAATCTATAAAATCAACTGTTGAACAAAAAAATAGTACAGATTACCGAAAATTCAAATGTTTTTTCTACAAAAGTTACAAAAATTAACAAATGAATGACAAGTTAGAGAAATAACTATAAAATTAATGAACATATTTACAAATTTATTAAAATCACACCTTTTTCTGGATTACAAACCACAATTTCTTGAAAAATTTAACACCGAATTTGTAAGATTTTAGTCCTAGTATTACATACACTCAATAAATATTCAAAATTAACAAAAAAATAATTTTTTAGTCTCATCAATAAGCAGAAATTCTATATTAAAAGAATATTTTCATAGTAGTACTTATAAAAATGAGAGTTTACAAACTGATTTTCATAATTTTATCACATTTAAACTTAATTTTTATACATAAAACATTATTTAATCAAATTTTATACTTTCTAATTCAGTAAAATTCAATACTTTTTTAGTTTTTAAACCAATACCACAATATTTATTTACATCAAACTTGATTCTTTACCTTTTATATTTCCACATTACACAAGTGAGTTAAATACTAACTTGGAACGGGAGTTGAAGTCAATTGATTCAATTCGATTTTCATCGTATACGCATTTCCCCTACACGAAATTTCTTACTTCTATAATCATCTAATGTATTAAAACTAATCTACTCATATTTTTAATCAATTCATCAGATGTTTCATCTCGCACTTCTGAATTATCATCCACCAAGTTGCTTAAAATATAAATACTATCTTTAAAGTTTTAATGTAGTATACATGACTAATCTTGAGTTTCCATCTATACTATTAATCAAATTATCATATGTTTCATCTTACAGTTCAACGATTTCTGAATTATCGTCCATCTAGTTGTTTAAAATATTAATAAAATGTTTATAGTTTTTGATTATACATAGTATGTATGAATACAATCTTTAATTTTTAACAGTTCATATTTCAAATAACCTATTTTCGAAACCAAACTATGTGAATTTTACCACAATACTTATCATCATACAGAGATTTGTGTTTCATACTTTTTCTAAAAATTATCAGATATGTACTCCTCAGAGGAATTTCTATCATATGAATAAATGAAAAAAAAATTAATTTATATTAAACGTACAGCGAAATTTGATTGCAATATATATGTATTTAATAAAAATAAATAAATGAGCGATTATTTATACATTAAACCTTTACTAAATATATATTTCTTGCGTTATAAAGATGTTTCAACAAGATGAACCAAAACAGCAGCAAACTTCAGAAATTAATGATCTGAATGATTCATCCCTAGCACATGTAGCGTTAATGAATAATACATATGTAAGTACTTATATGAAAAATACTAGAATTCGTATATGAATCGTAATTAGAGTAAATATAAAATGATTTGTCTTACTGCCTACACTTTAACAAATGCCTTTTTACCTATATTGTTGAAAAGAATCCTAATTGTTTGCATTTTATTTCTATTACAGATGTGTTCTATTTGCTACAAACATTTCTTAAGTAAATCGAATTTAACAGAACATACAAAAATCCATACAGGTGAAAAACCTTACACTTGGGAAGATTACCAAATGCTGTTTTCAAGAAGGCGTGAATCAAAAGTGCACACATCATCATATAAAGCATCGTCAGTTATATGTAAACTTAGTGAGGATATTCAAAAATTATTCAGACGTTTGAAGAATTTAGACATAAAGGAAGATATTTAGACTATATATCCATCATATTTTCATAACACTTACCACAATATCTCAAACTTAAAATTTGGAAGACATACACACTGCTGAAAAGTAATTTTGTTACCCGTGATTCTTCTAACCAGCATGAATGTATAGATATTATTTTGCAATGTATCCTTTAAATGCTCACATTAAATATTCCTTTATATACATATATCGTTGTGTTTATTTTTTAAAAACCTATTACATTAATAAAATAGGTTACACACACGTACATACACATAACATTTTAAGTGAAACAACACTCTCACAACTTAAAAAATGCATAAGAACATACAAAAATAAGCAGATGTATGAAAAAATATGCAAATTTACAAAATAATTTCACTGTTTTCTAGAAATACCAACAAAAAAATATTTAAAGTATAAAAAAATTACAAAAGTGAAAAGAAAAAACACAAATGTAAAACAAAAATCACAAAGTGAAAAACTCACAACAAAGTTTTTGAAAAAAAAAATTTACAACAAAAATTTTTTTTACAAAAACCAAAACTTCAAAAATATTTTTCCAAAAAAATTTTTTTTCAAAAACATTTTTTACAAAAAAATTTTTTTTTCAAAATAAGTTTTTACAAAAGTAAAAAATAAAAAATCACAACGTTAAAAATATGAAAAATTTTAGTTAAAAAAAGTGTAAAAAAAATTGCAAAAAAAATTGCAAAAATTTCAAAAAAAGTTACGAAAAAAGTATCAAAATTTTTGTTCTTTTTAATAGTAAATACAATGGTTTCACCATTGCATACTGTATTAAAAAGAACAAAAATTTTGATAACTTTTTTGATAACTTTTTTGAAATTTTTGCAATTTTTTTTGCAATTTTTTTTACACTTTTTTTAACTAAAATTTTTCATATTTTTAACGTTGTGATTTTTTATTTTTTACTTTTGTAAAAACTTATTTTGAAAAAAAAATTTTTTTGTAAAAAATGTTTTTGAAAAAAAATTTTTTTGGAAAAATATTTTTGAAGTTTTGGTTTTTGTAAAAAAAATTTTTGTTGTAAATTTTTTTTTTTCAAAAACTTTGTTGTGAGTTTTTCACTTTGTGATTTTTGTTTTACATTTGTGTTTTTTCTTTTCACTTTTGTAATTTTTTTATACTTTAAATATTTTTTTGTTGGTATTTCTAGAAAACAGTGAAATTATTTTGTAAATTTGCATATTTTTTCATACATCTGCTTATTTTTGTATGTTCTTATGCATTTTTTAAGTTGTGAGAGTGTTGTTTCACTTAAAATGTTATGTGTATGTACGTGTGTGTAACCTATTTTATTAATGTAATAGGTTTTTAAAAAATAAACACAACGATATATGTATATAAAGGAATATTTAATGTGAGCATTTAAAGGATACATTGCAAAATAATATCTATACATTCATGCTGGTTAGAAGAATCACGGGTAACAAAATTACTTTTCAGCAGTGTGTATGTCTTCCAAATTTTAAGTTTGAGATATTGTGGTAAGTGTTATGAAAATATGATGGATATATAGTCTAAATATCTTCCTTTATGTCTAAATTCTTCAAACGTCTGAATAATTTTTGAATATCCTCACTAAGTTTACATATAACTGACGATGCTTTATATGATGATGTGTGCACTTTTGATTCACGCCTTCTTGAAAACAGCATTTGGTAATCTTCCCAAGTGTAAGGTTTTTCACCTGTATGGATTTTTGTATGTTCTGTTAAATTCGATTTACTTAAGAAATGTTTGTAGCAAATAGAACACATCTGTAATAGAAATAAAATGCAAACAATTAGGATTCTTTTCAACAATATAGGTAAAAAGGCATTTGTTAAAGTGTAGGCAGTAAGACAAATCATTTTATATTTACTCTAATTACGATTCATATACGAATTCTAGTATTTTTCATATAAGTACTTACATATGTATTATTCATTAACGCTACATGTGCTAGGGATGAATCATTCAGATCATTAATTTCTGAAGTTTGCTGCTGTTTTGGTTCATCTTGTTGAAACATCTTTATAACGCAAGAAATATATATTTAGTAAAGGTTTAATGTATAAATAATCGCTCATTTATTTATTTTTATTAAATACATATATATTGCAATCAAATTTCGCTGTACGTTTAATATAAATTAATTTTTTTTTTCATTTATTCATATGATAGAAATTCCTCTGAGGAGTACATATCTGATAATTTTTAGAAAAAGTATGAAACACAAATCTCTGTATGATGATAAGTATTGTGGTAAAATTCACATAGTTTGGTTTCGAAAATAGGTTATTTGAAATATGAACTGTTAAAAATTAAAGATTGTATTCATACATACTATGTATAATCAAAAACTATAAACATTTTATTAATATTTTAAACAACTAGATGGACGATAATTCAGAAATCGTTGAACTGTAAGATGAAACATATGATAATTTGATTAATAGTATAGATGGAAACTCAAGATTAGTCATGTATACTACATTAAAACTTTAAAGATAGTATTTATATTTTAAGCAACTTGGTGGATGATAATTCAGAAGTGCGAGATGAAACATCTGATGAATTGATTAAAAATATGAGTAGATTAGTTTTAATACATTAGATGATTATAGAAGTAAGAAATTTCGTGTAGGGGAAATGCGTATACGATGAAAATCGAATTGAATCAATTGACTTCAACTCCCGTTCCAAGTTAGTATTTAACTCACTTGTGTAATGTGGAAATATAAAAGGTAAAGAATCAAGTTTGATGTAAATAAATATTGTGGTATTGGTTTAAAAACTAAAAAAGTATTGAATTTTACTGAATTAGAAAGTATAAAATTTGATTAAATAATGTTTTATGTATAAAAATTAAGTTTAAATGTGATAAAATTATGAAAATCAGTTTGTAAACTCTCATTTTTATAAGTACTACTATGAAAATATTCTTTTAATATAGAATTTCTGCTTATTGATGAGACTAAAAAATTATTTTTTTGTTAATTTTGAATATTTATTGAGTGTATGTAATACTAGGACTAAAATCTTACAAATTCGGTGTTAAATTTTTCAAGAAATTGTGGTTTGTAATCCAGAAAAAGGTGTGATTTTAATAAATTTGTAAATATGTTCATTAATTTTATAGTTATTTCTCTAACTTGTCATTCATTTGTTAATTTTTGTAACTTTTGTAGAAAAAACATTTGAATTTTCGGTAATCTGTACTATTTTTTTGTTCAACAGTTGATTTTATAGATTATTAGTATTCTCATTCGACAGTAATTTCACGTATGAGGTTATTAAATATTAAATATCTATTAATTTTCTTTACTGTTTCATATGATAGTAATATTTCTGAGGAACAGGTGTGATAACTACTAGACTTTGATTGACTTATTTTTCTGATAAACGTTTGAAAAGAGCTGTAAGTGTGTAATGATGAAATATCTATATACTATCGAGAGTCGATATTGATGTAGATAAGTATTTAATAAGAATAATAATAGATAAGTTATAGTCAATTCTTTGTTGAATTTCAAGAAATTGTGTGAGAACATGGTTTTTTTACATTAAGTTTATGTAATTTCAGTTACAGTTTTTCGACAATCAACCTAAAAATGGATAATTATCATAATTAAAAGTGATGATGAAAAGATCTAAGCAATAAAAAAAGTTAAAAAGTTAAAAAGTTCGTCTAATGTTTGCTCTTATGATGTGAAAATTTCGAAAAGTTTGGTTTGAAATATGAAATGTTTGTAAAAATTAAACTTTGTATTCGTGTATGTTTTGTATTATTAAATTGTAAAGATAATATTCATATTTGAAAAATGTTGTTGGGTGTTTTAATAATTTTCTGATAAGTAGATAAAAACAGATGTTAAAATTCTGTACTCCTAAAATATATAGGATCAAGAATAAAGTTTGATGAAAATAAGTATTGTAAAAATTCAGAAATTTTGAAGTGTAAGATGAATCATGTCCTAATTTTATTAATTATATGGGTAGAGTAGTTTTAATATGTCAAGTGTCTAAAGCAGCAAGAAACGATTTTTTAGGTTTTCTAGAATAATAATAATAATAATAATAAAAGTATACTTTTGTTGTAAGATTTCGAATGCAGTCAAGACGTGAAAAATATAAGTATGAACCCTTTGTAAAGACATTCAAACTTTTTAAAAAGTTTAAGTTTAGTAATATACTGTAACAATATATGTAAGCGATGTATTTCAAAGTTGAAAATTTGTGTAAAAAATTGTCTTTTCTTGAAAATTGGTATTTATTTTTGTTTAATTAATGATACTTATTACATTTTTGTTGTTAAAAACTAAAATATACGTTTAATTCTTCTGTTAAAATTGATATATCCGTGTTGGAGGTGAGAAAAAATAGTGTAAAACTAATAAAATTTGTTTAAATTCGTCTTTTTATTCTTAAAATTAATATTTGCTATTGTTTAGAATACGTAATAATAACTTTTGAGGAATGTATAACCGGAAAATGTTAAAAAATCTTAGAAAATTGGTATTAAAAATATTAAATACAGTTGCTTCAATGATATCTTTTCGATATGTAAAGTGATTGTAGCATTTAGAAATGTACTTCTGAAGAATGTATAATCGGAAAATGTTAGAAAATCTTAGAAAATTGGTGTTAAAAATATTAAATACAGTTGCTTCAATGATTTCAAAAACAAACTCTGTTAAAAAATTCTGTATGATTTCAAGTGAAAATAATCTGAACCTGAATACATGGTATTTAAAATACAAAATTCACGATTATGAACTAATGTTGAAAACATGGGTAACATTAAATATACAGCTAATATTTAATTATAGATTAGGAAATTCTTAAAGTGTATCCAAATTTATTAAATATAGTATTGAATACAGTGAATAAGTGAAATATGTGAATAAGTATTGATATTTCCATGTTGCTTTTGAAAATACTAGTGTAAAATTATTCAAATTCGTCTTTTCTTTAAAACTGATATTTATTTTTGTTTAATTAATGATACTTGTTAAGATTTTGTTGTTAAAAACTATAATATACGTTTAATTCTTCTGTTAAAATTGATATATCCATGTTGGAGATGAGAAAAAATAGTGTAAAACTAAAAAAAAAAAGTTTAAATTCGTCTTTTTCCTCCTTAAAATTATTATTAAACTAGTGTAAAACTAATAAAATTTGTTTAAATTCGTCTTTTCCCCTCTGAAAAACTAATATTTCTATTATTTTGCTTAATTAATTATACTCATTATGACTTCCAAATTTTAATTTGGAGATGTTGTAGTAACTGTTATAAAACTAGAATGGATAAATAACTTAAATCTCTTCTTTTTTTTCACTCTATGTGATACTTTTTCTTGAACGTAAACATTTGTATACCTTTGTAAGTTGTGACGTCAAGATTCTTTGTTATGTTCCCCTACCTGGAATGCATGCATGGTGGGGTTGCAGAAAAAAGTTTTAGTTTAGATATGACGTAATAAGAAATGCTCTGCAAGTTCACATTTGTGTGTTGGGGATTTCTTTAAATTATTCGTTTATGCATTAAAATTCTACTTAGTTGGTATACATAAAGTACGATGAAATTTCCAATTAGAGTAAAAGTTAACCAAATTCGTTTAATTCGTCTTTTTTCGTTAAAAAATCATTAGTTTCCTTTGTTAATTGTTCAATTATCGAAATTCTTTGAGGTAACGACTGTTCAAAAACTAAAAAATATGTTTAAATTTCTATTTTAAGTTGTGTATTCTGATTTTATATTAAAAAATAAATAAATAAATAAAAAATATGAAGAAATCAGTTAAAAATTTAATATTTTCTGTTTTGCTTAATTAATAATGTTCATGAAGGAAATGGTTGTCCAAAACTGGAATGCATGCTTAAATTTCTTTCTATCAAATTGATATTCTGAAGTTTGAGTTGAAAAAATCGTAAGAAATCAGTCTTTTTCTATAAAACTTGATATTTTCCATTGTTTTTTACTTAATTAACGATACTCATTAAGATTATAGCTGTTGAAAAACTAGAATGCATGTTTAACTTTCAACTTGTAAGTCGATACACTGATGTTGCAGTTGATAAAAATCGTAAGAAATCAGTCTTTTTCTATAAAATCGATATTTTCCATTGTTTTTTACTTAATTATGAATGCTCATTAAGGTTATAGCTGTTGAAAAACTGAAATGTATGTTTAAGTTTTCTCTCTTAAGTTGATAAAAATCGTTAGAAATCAGTCTTTTTCCATAAAACTTGATATTTTCCATTGTTTTTTTTACTTAATTAACGATACTCATTAAGGCTATAGCTGTTGAAAAACTAGGATACATGTTTAACTTCCAACTTTTAAGTCGTTACATTGATCATATAGTTGATAAAAATCGTAAGAAATCAGTCTTTTTCTATAAAACTGGATATTTTCTATTGTTTTTACTTAATTAATACTACTCATTAAGATGTCTATGAAGCAAAATTCAAATATATGTTTAACTTTCTTGAGTTAAATTGATAATCTCATCTTGTAGTTGAAGAAATCTAAATAAAATGGTTAAAAACTGAAATTTTAATTGTTTCGCTTAATTAATAATACTCATTAAAATTACGGTTGTTTAAAATTCAAATACAAATTTAATCTTCATCTTATAGTATGATTCAATGTTGAGATGTGATTGATAATATTTTTAATTAGGGAAGGTTGTTCACCTATCCTGTTAGAATAGAATGTTCCTTTTTTCCACTAGGGGGCGCAGGAGGGCGGCGGTGAGATGGTGGGAGCAGGAGGGACCGCAGGCGGGGCAGCGGGCAGCCGGAGGAGCAGGCGGGGCAGCGGGCAGCCGGAGGAGCAGGCGGGGCAGCGGGCAGCCGGAGGAGCAGGCGGGACGGTCCCGCAGTCCCGCCTGCTCCTGTCCTTAAACTGTCCTTTTCCTACTACTTTTATAGCTTTAGTGAAGAACATTAATATTAGGTATTTAACTGAATGTAAATACCTAATAAATAATACTTACGGTGACAATCTTACATCCCCTTCTTCTGGATAAATAATGTCGTTGACATTTTCGTAGTTGATCCCATTACATTTTTTACGAATTGCTGAGCATTTGAGTCTTAATTTATGAAAAGAACATGCTTTGCTGAACCATTTGCTACAGCTACATGACACAACATGGAGCAAGGACTCAAGTGCCGGGTCTTGGCACATTTAAACTGGCTGAAAGAGATCGTGTGAGCCCACCAACATCCTTCAGGAGGGATTTTGTTTCCTAGCCTAGCTTGTACCTGATGATAACATCGGAGAAAATGATGCTGCGCAGCCTGTTGTGTTGTGGTAGTCTTGCAAAATGAACTATGCTTTTTTGTGGCAGATTTAGCAAATAACTGGAAACTCAAGGTATTCAATTTCTGTGTGGTATCCCTGCATCTACTGTATCATGCAATAATGATCTTTTCAGAAGCCTTAATGATATCTTGACGGGTAGAATCTGGTTTATTGAACACGCAGGCTTGTTTTCCAAGCTGATCATGTTTTTTCTAAGTGTTACAGAACTTTGACTTTCTTTGCCCAAAAAGAGCGGATGTTGTATCGCATCCGCAGATTGCATGAGTGAAAATAACATTGTTGTAAATGTATTTGAACGACATGGTTGAAAACCACTTTGTTTCGATGTTACCTCTTCCTGACTTTTAGAAAAACAGTTTTTTGTGCTGATAGCCTAAGCGCGTCATAATCACGAGAAGGTCAATGTCTTCCCGACAATTACGAAGCTTTCAAAAGATTCGGCTCTTGAAATGGCTGAGGTAACTATCATGGCATCAGCTTCTTCTTTTGCCTGCTCAACTTGAATTCTGTTACTTTGAAATTATTGTTTTGAAATTTTTAATTTGTTTTAAGCAATAAAATAAAGTGGCTCTTGTTTCTGTCATTGGCTTCGTCAACGGATGATGGGGGTGCCCTCTTCTCTCTCCACTTGTGTGTGACTGATCTAGTTTTACGCGACAAAAACTATAATACCATGCATCTGCAAGTCAGGTTCGTGCTGAATACGCTCAATTACTTTCTGGGACCCTTCATCCCCACGTTTTTCAGCAGCTTTCGAAAATGTAATTTTCGTTTCTAATTTCATTACTTTGTGAATCAAATTTCTCTTTGCGTAGCTCTCTTTTTATTGTTTTTCGTTGAAGTCACCAGGATTACTTAGTCACATAAGAAGCAATTATCTTGAATCTTGAAAGAAATGCTTGATCTGAGAGACAAACAATAGTCTGTGTAGAATCTTCACCCCTTCAAACATATGCTGTTATCATTCTCTCATTCGCATATGTTTTTCAGCAATCATCCTGTATTCTAAATTCCTTGGTACTTTTCAAAAAATTATGAATATTACTTTTGATGCATATCACTTTGACGCTAAACGCTATGTTCAAAGAGCTTGGCAAGTCCTTTCTGGGGCACAACGCGAGTATCACTAGTTGAAGCCGTTTGGCAAATGAAACACAATTTTGGTTAGAGCTCACTCATTTTTCATTACTACACGAGAAGAGATGCAATAAACTTAATAGCAGCATATTAAAAGACTATGTTTTTAAAAAAGAACACTTGCATCTAAAGGAAAGCGGCTCGGGAACATCACTGACCACAATCTTCCATCTGCATTCCCTTTTTTTTTATCCCCGGCCCTCCCTCTCTTTGTAATTGTTTTTTTATAGGGTTTCTAGAATTTGTGAATCTTCTGCCTGCCTTTCTTAAAACTTTCATTTTTCTTCAATCAATAGGTCTATTTAATTTTCACTGTTGGTAATGAAAAAAAATTTTTTTTCTTGAAATGGGAGGCAAAAAACAGGTCACTTTCTGCAAAGTTAAAAAAAAGTGACATTTTCAAAAAACCATAGCGCGCTTAGTAATGGGTTTAGAAAAACGTTTTTATAACAAAATTCAGAGAGAATTTAATGCTCTTTCTTTTTGTAACTAAATATGTTAAGCAAAAAGTTTATAATTTTCGAGTTACAGGCAAAATACTGAAAACATTTTTTACTTACATTCAGTTAAATACCTAATTTTAATGTTCTTTACTAAAGCTCTAAATGAAAAAAAAAGTTACGATGTTCTTAATTTTTTTACAATGTTACCGTTGTAATTCATCATGATTGTTATCATGCAAATACCTGTAATTTAAATAAGTTACATTAAAGAGGATAAAATAATAAAAAATTGTGCCAAATTTTCGTTTTTGCAATTTTTCCACAAAGTTAGAAAAAAAAGAGTCACTTTCAGAAATCTGTAGCGCGCTTAATATTGGCTTTAGAAAAACAGTTTTAGTATGAAATTTGTAGAAAATTGAATGCTCTTTCTTTTTGTAATTGAGTATGGTACGCAAAAAGTTTATATTTTTTGAGCTATAGGCAAAAAACTGAAAAAAGTCCGAAATTTTTTTGGTTTTTTGGCTCCACAAAATTTAGCCTCGAGATATTTTGTTGGAAAACCATTAATTCTTGTTACTAGCATCCCCATAAACATTTTAAAAACATAAAATCTTCTAGCAGAATTTTTGCATCTATCGGCCCTTTTTTCTGACAATTTGACTGGCCTATAACGCATCTGAAAAACATTTTTGGGAATTACCACCAGAAATCGGAAAAGTATCCGAGTACGTTTGTGTAGCACTGTCTGTGATCTATAGATTTGTATATATACTACATAATATGTTAAAATTTAGTTCAGTTAGGCAACGTATAGAATTGCTGTAAATTACCATTTGCAATTCCCATGAATAATGTATGATGTATCGAATTGATACACAAGTAATTTGCAAAAAAAAAAAAAAATAAATAAAAACTCGTACCACAACTGGAAACGCACTTGCAGCAATTATTGTTTAAACAATTTTTTTGTGAACTCCTATTAATAAACGATTAATGCTAAGCACACCTCATTCAATAATAAATCTCTTTTACCGTTCCCAGTGAAATGCATCAATTTTTGTATGGTTGAAATCATGTAACACAATTAAAATACACCGCAAACTATTTTCCCGTAGATACCAGAATGTAACGGAATTCTTTTGAGTTAAAAGTGTACATGTAAACGAACTATAAAGGCTGAAGACTGCATTTTCAATATCTAACATGCTATAGAAACCCTGAATAATGTATATATGTTGCAGGAAAATTTGAGAATTTTTACGAGAACTACAGCCAAGGGCGGATCCAGCCCTCAATCTAAAGGGGTGTCAAGGTACTTTTTCTTTGGGAGGGGAGGGGGGTTCACATCACTTCATGATCAATTATTATATTGAAGATTATTGTAAAATTAAAAGTGATGATTTTTCTGATACTTTTGTTAATACTTTTGTAAATACAAAAAGTCCTTCCAGCAGTACCGGGAGGAAGAGGTAACTTTCATATGCATTATTTGTTTATTTATTTATTTTAAATTAAGTTATATTATTCAAACATACGAAGCTCAAATTAGTGGAACCCGATTATGTAAGATTGAACATTTGCTGTTGTCAATACTGAATAGTTATGAGAATTTTTAGAAATTAGTTACCTTTTATTCAACCTGGTTTTATTTTAAGCGATTTATTTAGTAGCCAAATTCCACGATATCATGAAGTGTATGCCATTTCAAAACAACACGATGGACAAAACAAACCAATGAGCTTGGTCGAGATCTTAATTCATGCGCACATGCACACTCACATCAAAATCGATTAATATATACGAGCGCTGTCGCGGGCAAATTGATTTAAAAAATAATATATATATATATAAATATTACCAACATTAGAAATTCAAACTGCTATATTTCAGGCATTTTTTAAGGTAAAGACAAAGCAAAAAATACTCCGGAATTCATTATTAAGGTCAAACACTTTAGAAAGAGCCTTTTTTCAATTTCTGATTTTTTGTTTGTACATCATTATCCATTTAAAAAAATTTTGACAAACTTAAATGCCCGCCATTTGAAACAAGATGGCGGATGAAGTTCGCCAGTGAACTCGGTCAAGATTTTGAAATGGTCTATGTACACACGGAGTAATGTCCAAATCAGTTTATAAATATGCGCATTATCGCATGACAAATTTCATGCCGTTCCAAAATGTCAACCACACTGAAAATTGAAAGTGCTATAACTCATCCATTTTTCAAGATATAGATGAAACAAAAAATGCTCTGGAATCTTTCTATCAAGGTGAAACACACAAAAGAAAAATCTTTTTCAATTTCTAATATTTTTGCGCCTAAATTTAAATAAAAAAAATTAATATTCCGCCATTTTGAAACAACCTGTAAGACATGGTGACGTCACTGCAACGTCGTTGTGAAGTCACATTGTGACTTTGTGACCATCGATTGTCGATGTGACGTCACGTGACGTCGATGTGAAGTCCCAGTGACTAAAATATGAAGTCGTTATGGCCGTTTTAGAGCTTTTTTGTGACGTCACATTGTGACCACTTTGTGACGTCACAATGTGACCAATTTGTGAAAAGTGTGTCATTTGTGACTACTTTGACATTAACATTGTGACGAACTGTGAAAATTTTTTTAGAAAGTCACATCTTAGTCACAATGTGACGTCACTGAGTGGTGGCATTTTGGTCACAGATGTGATGTGACCAAAGTGACTCACAGTGACGTCACTGTGAACATGCATGCTATTAGGGAAGATGTCGGATGGAACTGGCCGATGAACTCGATCCAGAAATAGGTATGTACTATGTACGCACCAAGTTACATCCAAATCGGTTTATAAATACGCGCGTTATCACGTTTCAAAATATGACCAACACCAGAAATTAAAAGTGAAATAACTACCCTACCCGTAAAGCATGGTGACGTCACTGCAACGTCGTTGTGAAGTCACATTGTGACTTTGTGACCATCGATTGTCGATGTGACGTCGATGTGAAGGCACAGTGACTAAAATGTTAAGTCGTTATGGCCGTTTTAGAGCTCTTTTGTGACGTTTCACAAAGTGGTCACAATGTGACAAATTTGTGAAAAATGTGTCATTTGTGACTAATTGTACATTAACATTGTGACGAATCTGTGACAAAAGCGACGATACTTAAATTGCCAGAAACATGTTTTTTAAAGTAGATAACATGTTTTGAAGGATATTTATAAATTTCTAAAGATTTTAAAAAAAGTCACATCTCAGTCACAATGTGACGTCACTGAGCGGTGGCATTTTGGTCACAGATGTTATGTGACCAAAGTGACTCACAGTGACGTCACTGTGAGTCACTTTGGTCACATCACTTGGAATCTTTGTATGGAAGCTTTGGAATCTTTGTATCAAGGTCAAATGCATAAAAGAAAAATCTTTTTCAATTTCTCACGTTTTTGTACCTGATTTTAAAATTTAATTAAAAAAAAAAATTTAAACTGCCGCCATTTTGAAACAAGATGGCGGATAGAGCTGACTAACGAACTCGGTCCAAACCTCATTATGTACTATGTGCACACCAAGTTACATACAAATCGATCCATAAATACGCGTGTTATCACGTGACAAAAATCAGATCGTTTCAAAATGTCAGCCAAACTAGAAATTCAAATTGCTATAACTCAGTCATTTTTTAAGATATAGACAAAACAAAAAGTGTTCTGGAATCGTTGTTTTAAGTTCTAACATATAAAAGAAAAATATTGTTCAACTTCTAATTTTTTCGCATTTTATTTTAAATTTTAATTTTTTAAAAATATTTAAATGGCCGCAATTTTGAAACAAGATCGCGGATGATGCTGGCCAACGAACTCGGTCGAGATTTTTGTACGTACTATGCACATACTAAGTTTCATTCAAATCGGTTCATAAATACGATAGTTATCGCATGACAAAAATCAGATATATATATATGTGGTGGTTACTCCATAACCCCCCCATATGTTTAATTTAATTCATTTTTATTAGCCATTTTATTTCCTATTACCTCTTTTTTATTAATGTTCTCAATTTAAATTTTATTTCGTTTTCGCTTATTTTCTTATCGTCGCCTGTAATGTTTTCTTTCTTACTTAGCTTTCGAATGTTCCAAGCCGGTAAATATTTCCTATTACCTCTTTTTTATTAATGTTCTCAATTTAAATTTTATTTCGTTTTCGCTTATTTTCTTATCGTCGCCTGTAATGTTTTCTTTCTTACTTAGCTTTCGAATGTTCCAAGCCGGTAAAAATTCTGTTTGAAATCATTCCTTCCGGTTTTAAATTTGTTCGAGAACTTTCTCGCTAGTTCTTTTGGGTGGAACTTCCGTTTATTCGGACACACCCCTAACCTATCAAATTAAATTTCACAGGTGACGTATTTCAAGCCGTTATGTACATGGCCACCAGCTTTGGCCTTCCTTCTTAAGATGGTTATCAATTTTATTCTTATTAGTTACATATCTTTTCATACTGTATATTGTAATTTGGCTTAGTTTTTCCTCACCCCCTCTGTTGCTAACTGCCAAATTGGCGTATTTTGCATTTACAATAACCCTTTTTTTTTTTTCCCCTGGGCTCGCGGCCACCTGCGTCAGTTGCGCCGATAGACACCTGCTGTGATGGATGCAGTCGCATGAGTGAAAGTTCGGGGCAGAGGTGCTCCCCCGTTAACGAAGGATGGAACGGTTTTTTTTTGTTATGTTGAGATTATTACGATGCTGATTTTTTTTAAGTGCGGCAAAGAAAAAGTGCTGCCCTCAAAATTCATCTAGGAAAGTGATGTTGATTTCTGTTAAGCCAAGTCCCTCTGTGCTGCGAGGAGCAATGAAGTGGTTTAATGCATTCCTGAATGTATTCGTTTTATGTGCCTTCTCTTTTGGAATTATTCAACGTAAATACGCGCACTCCATAGATCTTCTGGTTGGTGTTCTTGTGGAAGCATCATAAGTGATGTAGAATGTCATCATGAGTCCACTTAATACCTATTTCATCTTTCATCACCTCATCGTTAAAAAATAATCTTTCTGCAGCTATTATTGGTGCTCGAATCTTCTTCAATAATTGTTTTATGTGATGCCAGTCCTCTGACAAACAAGCAGAGGTGAAAATCTTTTCTTTTCGTGAGACGCAAATTTTTATTTACATAAAGTTCCTTCATGTCGATATCTGGCCCATTATATATATATAATTTTTTTTAATATTTACGGGGCGTTATAAAGAAAATATTGGCATGTATCTATACAATATGAAGTATGATGTATTTTGTTTTGAAAGTTCATATTATGAGAGGTGTTCTTTTTCAAAAAGAAATAATAATTTATTCTCCTTTTATGTCATGAAGAAAATTGTTTAATTACATGTTGTTGAGATATCTAGAATATGTTATGAAAAGAATTTTTATTGCTTGGAGATAGCAATAGTTGTGATTAACATATGTTATGAAATGGTTGTTTATCAAGTGAGAAATTAATATGTACGAGTCACCAAAAATATAAATTTGTGAAGAAATATTTATTCATGAAAAAAGCAACAAGTTCTTCATGAAATAAAATATATTTTTTTTTTCTTCGAAAATTGTTCGTATATTAATTTCTTGTGCCTATTGTCTGGATTTATTTGTCATCAAAAGCCAAGGATTCAACAGGTAACTTTTTACCTTTTTAATTTTATATTTTTATAACTTTATACTTGATTTTTCTTCATCATTGGATAAAGAATATTTTTATTATTTTAAATGAAATAATGAAGAGAGTGATTAGGGTCGTTTGCAGGCCCCCATTCTCCGTGATGTGCTATCATTATCACGATCACTTTGGCCTAATTGTGGGTAGAGGCAAATAAAAAGTGCTTTCTCCACTTTCAAATAAACATAACATTATATTTTCTTTGATACCCTGACCAAAGCGTCAGCCCACTACACAACAATATATATATATATATATGTCAACATTTGAACGGAGGGTGATTTTGGGGTCTGGGGGTCATGATCCGTGAAAATATACCAAAAGTTTCTGGAAGTGCTTACCACCGGAAGGCTGCAATAGGTAGCTTTTTACTTTTTGTTATGAAAGCTACCTATAAAAGACTACCGTAGTATCCCTTAAATATATATGATTTGCAGATTTCATTCAGGTAAAAAGAAATAGAAGCATTTCTCATTTTCTTATATATGTAAAAAATCATTCAGAAATGTTGTTAAATTAGCACTTTACGATAATCTTTAGGACTTGACAGCCACAGAAATATCGTTATGAGGGAGCAATTGGCAGTCGCGTCCGGAAATTTAGTTTAAAATGTCAAATTTCATGAAATATTTGAAAGCTTTTATTTTAAATTCTGATTTTGTTTAAAAAGGGAAAATACCTTTTAACATATAGTTTCCGACACTTTCAAAGTTCTTGAGATTAGAATTTCTTTCACAAATGTGTCGGAAATTATTTAATTCTGATTTGAGTAGAGCTTTAAAGAATAAGAAAGATTCGCCTTTAAGGTATATTTACTTATAAAGTAAATTTAGAATATTTCTGCAGTTCAGAGGGGAAAGGGGGGGGTCATGACAATGTAACCTCCTCCTTGGATCCGCCATTGGCTACAGCACGGACTGACAGGAAGCCATACACACAGACAAACCGAATTCATAAACACTTTTTAACGCTGAAACGCACTTTTCAACGCTAGTACGCTGAAAACTTAATAAAAGTGCAGGCGATGAGAATTCGGAGTAAATGATACACTTATTGGGTATTAGTGTAAACAGTAATATCCGGCATGACAAATAATTAAAAGTGAATTATGTGGCCACGATTTTGAACGATCCATCTCACAAAAGATGCTAATTAGTCGAATTTAGTTTCGATTATTCCACCCATTTCTGCAGATTGAGATAATAGTGAATTGTATTGACGGTGAATTACCGGGTTAGGGGTTTTCATGCGTTAAATCACAAAAGGCAGATGTTATTTTATTGCAGAATGCTACAGAAAAATTAATAAATGATAATTACTACACTGCTTCAAAAAATATATACGATCTTTCGTATATTGTTGAAACAATTATACATTTTGTATAATCTTCAATATAAATTTATTAAAATGTTACTTTTATCTTATTTCTATAACGTTTCTGTTCATTTCTTCTTTTATTCTAAGGTGTCCTTTGAGAAAAATATTAATATT
Organism: Maratus speculifer; assembly: GCA_964019185.1. NCBI lineage: Eukaryota > Metazoa > Arthropoda > Arachnida > Araneae > Salticidae > Maratus > Maratus speculifer. The sequence continues at coordinate 354,551,792 of OZ025293.1, forward strand.
ATAAAATTAACTTGCGTATTTTTCTCAAGTTTGAAGTTTAGACCCTAGAAAAAGGCCAAAAAAAAAAAAAAAAAAAGTTGCGCCATATACACGAGTAAGTACTGTTTGTGAGTTATCGTCTTTATTATTTTTTCTTTTGCCAATTATTAACCCTTTTGGGTACGATTTTTCTTTCAATTTCTAGAAAAAATTCCTTTTACGTTAATCACACTATAGTAGCAAATCAATATTGGTCCAACGTTGCGCCAATATTTCATTTATTGGAAATATTGCAAATAAAACGTCAATATTGCCCCAATATTGGTCTATTTACATTTTGCCCTTATTTAACCAATATTTGCAACCTATTTATACTATTATGCGAATATTGGGGTTTCTTTGGAAATATTGCCAATAAAATGCCAATATTCTACAAATGTTAGCGTTACATCGGAAATATTTCCAATGAAATTCCAATATTTAACCAATATTGGCGTATTATTGGCAATATTTCCAATGAAATCCAAATACTGGCATAATAGTGGCTGCAAATATTGGCTAAATAAGGGCAAAATGTAAACACCCCAATATTTAAGCAATATTTCATGCCACTATTGCGCCAATGTGCCAGTATTGCTCCAAGATGTAGCCAATATTGTCCCAATATTGTTTGGCTACTGGGGCATTAACACTAGCTATCCAAACAGATTAGTCAGAGTTTAACGAATAATTAATTCATGGTCTGAAACATAATGTATATCGTTGCTTTGCGTACTATTCAATTTGCATTCACATGACGATAGGCTAAGGAAGAATTTTTAAAGATATTTAAAAACTATTATATTGCAACACGATTTAACCGATATAACAATTTTCTAATACTTTTTGCGCTTTATTACACGTGATTCTTTCATTTAAGCAGTGGCGCAACCAGGGTGAGGATTTTCAATCTCAATATACCACTATTTTTATAAGGTTAACTTTGTAAAATTTATTTATAGAATTCTTATCATTTAATAAAAGGAAACAAAACTGTGATAAACAAGTTTAAAATTGCACCTGAAGCGTAGCAAATGAGGTGCGTTCGTACGATAACGGGGTTTAAAATATATAACTCTCATATATCTATCTCATAAAATTGTAAATATTTAATTACAATTAAAATGCGCACCAAACAATGTTCTCCCTATACCATTATGTAATGAAATGCTTTTGTGTGGCCTTGTAAATCAATAACAAATGTTCTTTCAACCAAAGATTATGCAAAATGTATATTATAATATGTACTTCATAGATGCATATCATTTTTATTATGTTCGAATGAGTGTAACACCATTAAAATGCAATTGGAACATTTTATTATTATTAACCGTAATGTAACGGAATACTTTTGATTGCCCCTGTAATTGAACTATGCATCCAATTTTGATAAAATTTGAAATGACTCGACAAAATTATGTAACTGAGCCGTCCGGTGTTGCCCTGGCCCATAATTATATTCTAAAACAAACCTGAAATTTGTATTGCAAAATGTCATAAAAAGACCCAATCTCGTACCGAATCCCTGCTGCCTACGGTACCGTTTAGCACAAGTGCTGTGAACTGAGTGGGGCGAACTCAACAAAATTGTTTCTGGACTTAAGAAAGATATTTAATGAAATTATTATTCAAAAATAGGGGCTAGTACTTTTAAAATTTTATATTAAATAAGTATTTGTCTTTGGGCTCTGAAAAATCCGCATGTAAAACAGCACGGTTTTAAATATTTGATCACGTTCTTCTAAAAATAATTATTGCCTAACCTACCATAATTGGACGTCCCCTACTCTTTAAAATCTTTATTAGTGTTATAATCTATCTGAAAGTTTTGTATTAAAAAAATAATATTTATCCCTGGGCTTAGTGAAAAGACCGCATTTGAAAGGTAGAAAACGTTACAATTTTAAATATTTGACCACTCCTCCTAAAAAAAAAAAAAAAATCCCCCCTCCCCATATTTGAGGATCACTACTCTTTAAAATATTTACTACCTTTTATAACTTTTTAGAAAACTCCAAAACAATCGTTTTGTGATTTTTTTTTATTTTAATTAATTCGCGTTGCAGCATTTCCTTTCCTTTTTTAATAATTGCTAAAAAGTTTTAAAAATTAAAACACACCCTTTTATATTAGGTCGGACAAAAAAGTTAAAATTTTTTTTTGGTTGCATAGTTACGATTTTCATATGTGTTTCAGTGATTGTCATGTGTCTAGGGTGTCAGGTAACTTTTAATTTCTCAAATTGCTTTTGATTCGTTTATCCGGCGTTTTATTTTGATCCTTTTACGCGGCGACTATAGCCTACGTTCACCGAAAATAGTGTAGCTTTCCAACGGTGAAAGAATTTTTCAAATCCGTCAAGTAGTTTCGGAGCCTATTCAATTCAAACAAACAAATAAAAAATCAAATTTTCCTCTTTATAATATTAGTATAGATTATGTATTTTAAATTTCAAAACGACTAAAATGCACTTGAAATTTTTTCCCCAATAACCGTAATGTAATGGAATACCTTTGATTGTCCCTGTAATTGATCGATTTTCATAAAATTTGAAATGACTCGACAGAATTATGCAATAATTATATGTTTTAATTTTCAAACGATTCTGTTAGGTAGTTTTTGCGTTGTTATATGCGGACGGACGGACTGAACCACAACTACAGGTGCTACGTATTTACATAATTACGAACGCACCTAAAAAGTGGTATTCAGTGGCTCAAATCTCACCCTGGCTGCGCCACTGATTAAAGTAACCTTTATTTTAAATTTAAAGAGGGAAATATCTGTTTAAAATAAAATAATCGCAAACGGCGCAAAGCGAATTAAGCAGATATTTATTATCATTATCATTACTAAAAGCCTAAACATTAATAAAGTCCTATAGTAAATGCATAGACATATTCTAACATAACTACATGTAAGCAGTAACAAAAGTATTTGTTGAAACAACATGCTACTCCGCCAATTACAAGACATGTTCTATTAATATTATATCAGACACGGAAGGGTTAATTTACTGTCAAAATATGCAACACTGATAAAAACAAATGATCATTATACAGCGACGATTAGAAAAATGATTACACAAATTTTGTATGGCTTATCCATGAACAGATGATTAAAATAAAATAAAACACTACTCTGGATAGAATGATTATTTTTTTAAGTAATTTCTTTTTTCTGTTTTTTTAAGTCAGTATTATTCACCCACGTCTGTATTAAATACAACTGACAGAATGTAACTTATGAAATTTTAAAATTTTTTTTATTTTGTCCAAATAAAGAATAATCGGAAATTCAATAAAAAAAAAAGAATCCTTATTTTCATCTTAATGCATGTATAATAATATTTAATGTTGACGTTGATATATAATTGCGAAACTATCTACTTTCCTAGTTCTACGCTATAATAATAGAACCAAAAGCAAATTCGGAAACAAGTCACTTTCTTCCGAAACTACTCAGAATTCGGATAAAAAATATCTAATGGCGCCATCTGTTATGCATTTTTTTAGATAAATGACACAAAACTGTTCCCTTTTCTCGAAAATTCTAATTTAAAGAAACATTTTACCAAAATCGTGAAATAGCTATTACTAAATCATGCTTAAAATTAGCAGGATTTTATATTTAGATTTCCAATAACGAAGCAGATTTTTTTAAAAATTACTTACATTTGCGATAACATACAGTGGCTCACAATTGTTTCTGGACACTTGTATTTTTTAAATTTACTTACAAAATACATCGTATAAATATTAAAAGATCTACTTGAAAAAAATCGGTATGAACTTCCTTTTCTCTATAGTAAGTCCTACATATTGTAATGAAGATAAATTCAAAACATTTTTTTTCAAAAAAATAATTTAGTGAGAAAGTGTTAAGGGGCTACATTAATCCATATATGATTCATATAGTCGGTCTATAAATGATGTCACACTTTTTTCAATATTCTTAACCCCCTCGCCCCCCTTCTGTCACAAAGTGTCACACTTCATCATCTCCCCCTCTCTTGCCACATGTCACACTATATCACATAAACGTATACTTGTACTTCAGAATATAGCACTACGTTATAGATCATATTCCAAATTTTATTTTTAAACATTATATTCATTATGTGTTTTAATGATATTTCTGATTATAGCAATAAAAAAGGATTCATGTACTTATTTTGTATGAAATAAGATTAAAGATTACGACAAAAAACATAATTAATACACAATATTAATAAAATAATATGAAAGAACAATTGAAAACAGTAGTATTTTGAAACGGAATTTAAGAGAGAATAGAATTTAATTTGAGAGAATGGAATTTAATTTGAGAGAATGAAATTTAATATATTAAGCTTTAAGTCCCATCTTTAGTTTAAGACTACAAAATATTTTAACTTCAAAATAACTTCAAAATTTAATCTGCTAATGTATAATGCTTTTATTTTAACCAGTCACATTTCTTCTTACCCCCTCCCACCTCCTTGTCACAAACTGTAACAATTTTACAACCCCCCCCCCCCCTCACCACTCCAAGCGCGACATCATTTGTGGACGGCCCCTAAAAACAATCATAAGTAATTGGACACTTTGAATATTCCGCAAATGTAATCAGAAATATGCAAATAATCAAACATTTTAATACTTTATTAGGTATCCTTTAGGTGAAATTACACTATGTAAACGTTTGGCATTCATGCAACTAATTTTTCGCTTTTTGTGTAAGAATATTAAAATTTGTTCCCTTCCTCTGTTAATGCTGTTTGCTGTTTAATGTTGTCCTTTCGAAGAGATATCATCTTTTCTTGTCCTTTTCTCCAATTCACGCCAAAAATTTTCAAATGGGTTTAAGTCTGGAAACTATGGTAGAATCTTGATAACTTTGGGACTGTTGTACAGCAACCATAAGCGAACATTTAGGACTGTTTGGGATCATTATCTTGATAAAGATCATTAAGCTGAAAGCATTTCAAATTCCAATTTTTTGGGCAGATATTTCCAAGATTTCTTTCAAAATATTTATATACTTATTGTTCCATATTATCATCAGTGAAAACGGTATTTTCTATGCCAGAAGCAGTAAAACATTCCCGAACCATTATGCCTCCACCTCCATGTTTTACAGTAGACAATAGATTTTTCGGTTTGGGGTCTTCTTTGGGCTTTCTTCGCATAGTTATTCGTCCATCAGACCAAAGTATGGTGAATTTTGATTCATCTACAAATATGACAATTTCCCAAAACGATACATTTTTGTCTACCATGGATTTTGCAAAATCCAGATATAACATTTTTGCTCTCTCAATAACGGATAATTTTCTTCCGGCAACTCTACTATTGTATCCATAAAATTTGACAACTCGTCTAACAGCTTCGCGGTTTACTTTTATTGTAAATGTGTTCTCTAATTCTGTTGCAAGCTTCACTGCACTAATTTTTGGATTTTTCTTCATTTTATGCATAATAAACCTTCGATTCTTGGGAGTTAGCTTGTGAGGAGCTTCTGATTTTAATGCTTTTTCTTCATTCTATGTAGTTTCCATCATTTTATAAAAGCAGAAAGAATTAAATGACTTACATTAAAAAGCTTTGTGATGGTTCTTTTGCTTTTACATCTTTAAAATGCTCTGTGATTAAATTACGAATGGAATTTGTTGTAACTTTGTAATGTCCGGTGATGTTAGCTTCAAACAAGGTTCTCACACTCCTTATACTTTTTAAAGGACTTTGGCACCACTATTAAAATAAGAAAATTTATATTTAATTTATAAAACACAGAATTCACAACCACCACGTTCATTCAAAGATTGTGCAATATTTTTCTGTAGTGAAATACATTGAAATAGTTCTTAAATTTTGTGGTACAGCTGTGCGAATCCTGTTCAAATATAAAAATGTAAACAAATTTACAAGAACTAATAGTAATTTCAAAGTGCTGACGGATAATTGAGATTTTTTCCCCATTTATAATAAAAATAAACAAGAAAAAAATCATCTGTCAAAATATTTACTCAAGCTTTCAAGTATATTTATAGAAGATTGTTTTTAACATTTCTTAGGTAAATTAATTTTTTGTAAAAAAAAAGTTTTGAATTTATTTTCATTACAATGTATAAGTTTTGTTATGGAGAAAATAAAGTTTATATGTAAATAATTTTAAATAGATCCTTTAATATTTAGATGATATTTTTTATAACTAAATTTCAAAAACACAAGCGTCTAAAAACAAATGTGAGCCGATGTGTAAAATTTAATCGCCTCTCGATGTTTCCATATTTTATATAATGCTTTGGGTTTTAGTTGAAGTTTAAAACGTTACGTTGAAAGTTAAAAAAAGATTGTAAGGAATTGAAATATCGCTAAACCGTTTTAGGACAATGATCTACACGTTTTAGATATGTAAAAATATAAAAAGTAAATAATCTATATTTTTGAAATACATAGGTAGAACCTTAAACACGTCATTTATAGATTGTAGAAGTGTGGTATTATAAGGAGATAAATAAATTATTGCATATACAATTTACAATTTATTTTAACATAAATTTAAGTGTGTTTGATATGTTTACCATTGACAGTACACATGTTGTCGTACAAGCATTTACATGCATACCAGACCAGAATTTGCTAGAGCCATTGTTCTGAATTTTTGAGAAAATATTATACATTGTATGCTACTGTATCTATGACATACATATTGCAGCATATAAATTTGCTCATTTTGATTCTAACAATTACTTAAAATGCTATGTACAAAGAATAAATACACTAAAATTCATTGTTTATAAAGTTAAGTAATCAATAATATTTTTTTCATATTTGTTTAAGTAATCTCTCATAAACCCTATAAAAATCTTAAACACAGTGAAAAAAATATATTAATTATGGAGTAGTTTGTTTTTAAATCCTAAATCTTACAGCTCAAAGCCAGCATTTGGTAAAAGATAGGTCAAGGCTATTTTTACGCGTGTTATTTAACTTGAAACGCACTCTGAAATGATCCGGTTATTTCTTTAAGAGTTTCCCAGAAGAAGCCGTTAAGGAAACAACTAGCTGCTTTCTAAAATTTAAAAATTACAAACGGAACATGTGTTTCCTGATAGTGTCAAAAACACAATACAAAAGCTTCAAACGTTACACGAAATTTTGAATCAGTAAATGTGATCTTATAAGATGGTTTCTAAATATTCGCTTCTCCGATACCACGATTTTGAAACAGTAATGACCGTGGAATTATGTAATTAAATACGGCAAAGATTACAAATTCTGAAATAGAAATAACAGAAAAAAATACGGAATAGTCGGCAGCTAGATTTAAAATAATATAAATAACATTAATTATCTAATCCATAATTAGCAAGACATGTGCGATGCATAAAATCAAAACATTGAAAATAATAATTTGCACAAAAACACATGTTTAGTTTGAGCTTACATCAGATTTGTGAAATAATTTGAATTATTTGAAGTGATTTATAAGCGAAAAATTAGACTAAATTAATTAACATCAGCACATAATATTAATGGTTACACATGTTAATTAGCATTAAAACACATGATACTTCATTAACATTCTTATAATGCATTCTACAGATATAATTTTTGTGTATGATTTATGTTCTTAAATCTCAGCATGTGATTTCATGTATATTATTATGCATGTATGAAAACTTTTGAAAAAAAGCAGTCAGATAAATTTATGTCAATCATACAAGTCGATGGTTTTCCATGTGAACATCATTCTACGGCGAAAAAAATTGCTGCCATCTGCAATTTTCCAAATTTTGTCTCTATAACAATAAATTTAACTTTTAACAATAACTTATCGTCACACAACTTTAAAAAACACTTATATGTCAAGAAATTGGCCCATTTCTTCATAATAGACCTTTGTTCAAACAAAACAGAATTGTAATTAAAAGAGGATGATCATTTTGAATTGAAAATAACCTAGTTCTTCACCAAGCTAGGAAAAAAAAAAACGGTAGCAAGTTGTGTAACATTGAATAATGCTCTCAAAGTTATTCTAAAAGCGACAAAATTGGGAAAAATTTAAATAGCAGCAATTTTTTTCCCTCAAAATGATGGTCACAGTCGAGCTTCAATGGCGTTAAACAATATCTGTAGAAATGGCGAATAATTTTAACAAAAGTCTGATTAGGTTAATCTTTTAACAACAGAAATGGCGAAATGAAACGAACTCAAAGAAAAGCAACAAAAAGAGTAAGTGCAACTTATTTGTACTTCATAAAAAATGGTGTTCGATGGAAACGGAATTCTAGCTTTCTAATGACCATAGTAGCATATATCGTCGGTATCATGTCAAACTATCCAATATGAAAACAGTATTGCCAGTGAGCTAATTTTTAAAAATTTAGACTGCTTGATTGGCACCACTTTTTTAAAAAGTAAAATTTTTCTTATTTAATGAAATATTATTTAAGGCGAAATCAAATGAAATTTTATTATTTCAGAAAAGTGGTATCAATCAAGAAATCTGAATTTAAAGAAAGTGGGCTACTGGCAACACTTGGATATATATGATGGTTTTCATATAGGATATTTTGGCATGGTACAAACGATATGCTATCAACAATATTTCGAACTTAGTGGATGTTCGAGTATGTTCGAATTGTCTGATACAAATTCGGATATTCCAAATTCATACCAGAAATTTAAAATATTAATAATCGATTTATTAATGACAGACATTCCGTATTTAAACAAAGCGAAATTTAATTCTAAAATTTTCTGTTGTAATTATTCAGAGTACCTGAACTACGGAATTCCTAAAAAAATCTACCTTAGGAATCAGAGGAGTTAGACCGAATTTCGATTATTTTCCTATTTTGGCCAAAAATAAAAACGAAATTGTCTTAAAAAATAATTAATAATTAATAATATGTATAAAAAAGACATTTATAATAAACACACAATGCATATATATGAGACCTTCGTTAGAAACATTATCTCGAACGTGGTTTCTCTGACCAAAAGTTCTAATTTTCGTATGAAATAAGACATAATTCCTCTATAACTCATAACGCTTTTTTAACTATGCGAATTTCATCTCTTTATAAAAATATTTTTTATTTATACATACCTCGTTTTAAATAAATGATCACTAGCTCTTTTATTTTCAGTACATTGCTGCTGGACATTTTTTTATAAGTGTAGGACCAAAACCTAAAGAAATATCTATAGAAATGTCTAAGGGCATTTTTTTGCGGATTTGTTTGTCTGTTACGCAACTAAAAATCATTATGCTTGTTGGCCACCGTTATTTTGGAAAAGTTTGCTTTGCCCTATTTAATTGATGATATATCTTCGATAAACTAAGTCACATTTTCTCGCTTTAAAATACTGGTAGCCAAAATTCGTAGTATGTAACAGACAAACAAGTTCGCATGGAAATGCTCCTAAGGGATTTCTATGAAAATCTTCGAATTTATTCTATAAGATTTTTATTAAAATAATATTCAGATTTCCCCAGCAAGCAGTTGACCCACCCAAGACCCAAGCATACTAACTGCGTTTGATTCTGCGTGGTTTCTGCGATCGGATGAGTAATTGGAAACTTCAGTGCATGCCACAGCTGTTCACAGCTCATCAGCTATTATGAGATTATTTTAAGTTCGTTTCTTTTGTGGTTTGCTTTCTCAAGCTTTAAACCCCTAAGCCAATACAGTTCAAATCTATGAGAAATACTGAAATTTCCCCCCAAAACCAAACAAGATTTTGGGAATACAGACAGTTTCGGCCAAGTTTTCGTCCTACCTGAATATTTGACAATATTTTCCTTTCAATGCAGACGTTCGACAAAACTAAGATTTCGTCGAAATCTTAGTTCGACGAAACAAAGATTTTGCGCCGAAAATGAAAACGTAACCGAATATTTGGTCAGCATATCATCTCTAATAAAAAGCTTCTAAAATAAGTAATGATATTTGAAAACGCGCCTTCTGTAATCGTAGTAAAATGGACAAAGATGTACACTAAAAATTGCATAGTTATCTTAGTTCCTATTCGTTGCGAAGGAATTTTACTTGTTTACAGTAGATTGAATTAAATAGAAAAATTAAAATGCAATTAGGTGATTGTCAATGTGATGCACAAAGGACGTATGTTGGAATTCTGATCTGTAGTGTTTTTTAAAGTGAATGAGGTATCTGATATTGATTAATATTCATTAGTTAGGGCTCAAAGGCATCATTTAAGTAAAGGTCAAAAGTGGTGAATAATTGGTATTATCGAGGGAGGTCAAATATAAAGGAGGTCGCCCAAGAATTGAATATTCCTCAAAGTTTTACATCAAGAGCTTCGAGCCACTTTTTAAGCCCTGGATACATTACAAGACCAAGAGAAACAACTGCATCCGAAGATCATTATTTGTCATTTTCGGCTCGTAGAAACTGCAAAGTGACTATAAGATAATTGCTTTCAGATCTTTAGGCTACCTCAAGAAATATAATTAGTCATTCTACTGCTGCAGGAAGGCTTAACGAGGGTGGACTGTATGCAGAAAACCCCATTAGTTTGTGTACCACTCATTCCCGCTTCCAAAGGAGCACGTTTAAACAGATGACATCGTCATCTTCAATGAAACCAAGACAAATGTACTCGAACGGAATATTTAGCGGACAAGCGAAGGCAAGTTGCGTGTTCCTTCCTCTCTTCAGATCAAAACACGTCTAAAATGAATGTTCAGACTATATCTGGAAACGTCAGTAAACAATTCTTGAGCTCAGTCTTCTTCGCTCCATTGAACATGATGGCGGCAACAGTTAAACAGGCATCTTTGGAAGTTGGAGTGAGTGAAACAAGAACTATTGGTTCTCTTCCATACAGTCCATCCTTGTTAAGCCTTGTGTAGCAATAGAATGGCTAATTCGAGTTCCTGTGGCAGACTGAAGGTCTGAAACCAAATTTCTTGCAGTCACTTTGCGGTTTTTACGAGCCGAAAATGATAGAAAACGGCCTTTAAATGCAGTTTTTGCTCTTGGCCTTAACCAGTCAGTCTATCAACGAATGCAGTGCTTAAAAAGCGGTTCAAAGCTCTTGATATAATACTTTGTGGGATATTCAAATCGGGCGACTTCCATTTGTGTTTGAGCACCCTCGAATTCATCAATTTTATTCACCACTTTTGACCTTTACTTAAATGATGCCTTTGAGGTATAACTAACGAATACTGATCCTTCTCAGACACCGCATTCACTTTAAACAAAACTACAGACCAGAATTCCAACATACGTCCATTGCGTCACATTGACAATCACCTAATTTTCATATTTACTATGCTAACATATACGCGGAAGTGCAATTTTGTATTCAATAGTATTTAATTAACACAAATTATTGATGCATTGTGCAATGGTTATAAAATTAACTTAGTGAGCACATTTTTTCTCACTATCCTTTCATTTTGATGCTGATGCTGAAAAGTCTGAATTATGAAAACGAAAGTTTTTTGTAACTTAGAAAATCAGATTTAAAACAAAAAAGTTTGTTAAAAAATATTGATTAATTGATTTACTTAATTATATATTGTTGGTGATGGTTCTATATTATTTACAGTTTAAAATGAGGTTCACAGCTTAAATCCTGTTCAGATATTCACTTCAGACTTCTGTTAAATTTAATTAATCTGACAACATCAGACACTAAACATTATGTTAATATTGTATTCGAAAAATACTTAAAAATTTCATAAATCATTTTTTTTTAACTTGAAACATAATTGTATATGTATATAACACTGCTCAAAACAATTAAAGGATATTGCAGTTTTAGGTGGATTTTGTATCTGGGAAACATTTTAGCTGATAGATACATGGTCGACAGACATAGTAGGTTATATGAGAATAAATTACGCATGTTTGGCAGAAAAAATGCATTTTATTGCGCATTTGTGTACAAAAGGAAAAAAACACAATTGGTGCATATGAGAAAAAAAGAATAAGAAAAGGTGTTTTCTTCAAAGAAAATCATTTTCAGTAGGGGGTATGGTTTCCACGGGCAACCAGCAACGTTGAACACCTTTGAGGTATGGACTCAATGAGGATATTAATGACGAGTTGGGGTATTCTGCCCCACTCTTCCAGAAGAGCTCTTTCCAGTTCTTGGAGAGTTTGTGGGGGTTGTTGGAGGACAGAAACTCGTATTCCTAGAGCGTCCCAAACGTGCTCGATTGGATTCATGTCTGGAGAACACGCTGGCTATTCCATTCGAACGATTCCTTCCTAGAAAAGGAAATCCTCCACCAGGTTTGCACGATGTGGCCTGCAGTTATCGTCCATTAAAATGAAGTTATCTCCGATTGCTGCAGCGTAAGGGACTACAATAGGTCTGAGGATCTCATCCCTATATTGGCGACCAGTCAGAGCTCCATCTCGAATGATGTAGAGGTCAGTGCGACCGTCAATGAAGATGCCTCCATACACCAACACTCCTCCATCGCCAAATCTGACACTTTCGTGCACGAACGCAGGATTATTCCTACTGCCACGGTCCTTCCAGATGAAAATACGCCTATTATCCAGATGCACAAAAAAACGGGACTCGTCAGAAATCAGAATATTGCTCCATTCATTTCTCCTCCAGTTGACATGCTCAGTTGCCCACTCTCTGCGGTCGCGACGATGCCTTGATGTTAATCTAACACATACCATCGGTCGGCGAGCATACAGACCTACAGCATGGAGCCGGTTTCGGACAGTCTGAGTTGAAATCGTGGTGCCTGTAGCCGAGCGAAGGTGTTGTTGGAGAAGAGTAGCGTTTATGTTTCGGTGTCTCCGAGCTTTTAACGCTAAATACCGATCTTCATTGGGCATTGTTGCCCGTCTACGACCTTGCCCTGGTCTTCGGCCTGCACATCCACTCTCCAAAAAACGGTTCCAGATCCTGGAAATGGCACTTTGTGACACTCCAATGGCTTGCGCTACTTCGGCTTGAGTTTGGCCCCCTTCTAACCTACCAACAATTCTCCAAGCTTCTGAATCTGTCAAATGACTTCGCTGAGACATCGTACTCATCGAAACAAAGCAATCACTGAATGCCGATCATCCATTCTCTTCTTCTCCCGTCTTCATTCTCTTTTATCCAGTTGAAAGTCAAATTTCATTCGCTGCCGCTGAAGCGACGCTTTTGACGTCGAACTCAAAATTTGCATACTCCACAGTTTGAAAACCAGAAAATTTTGCATTTGTGATTCTCTTCTTCTATTTTCGGCAAAAAAAATTTGTTTATATCTTTATTTTATATAAAACTTCAAATATCCTTTAATTGTTTTGAGCAGTGTATATACATATTTTTTTTTACTTCAGAATAAAAATATTTCAATAAAAAATAAAATTAATTAACAAAGTTTATTAAATTAATGAATGAATGTTTTTATGAAATTAAATGCAAATTATTAAATGATTATAAAATTAAACAACAAATTAATCAATCAAAACAAGTTAACTAATAATAATTTAAATAGTGTAATTCGATTTCTATAATATTACATAAACAATTAAATGAGAATGCATTAGAATTATGATTTAAATTGTAATCATATTAAATCTATGGACTACTACTATATTAAAATTTATGTATTACAGTTATATGTCAAGAATACAGCAACTTTTTTCAAAGATGAAGCAAAAAAAAAAAAAAAAAAAAAACCGTGAACACCATTTATAAACATGCAAGCATGCTTGCAAACTTGCAAACATGCAAGCGCATGACGAAACCTTATTCGTCTCTATTTTCTGTCTGTCTGTCCGTCGCAGAGTCCGAAAATAAAATCTTTTTACTTTAAAATATGTGTACTTACAGCTGAAAACCTCGTGTCATAAGGCAAATCATGAAATTTGGAAAAAATCTATTATTTTATTTAAATTAATTTTTTCAATGTCACTCGTTCTTTTTTGCGATTTAAATTTTAAAGGAGCACCTTAATTTCAACGTTTTTCGTGTAGACATCATAGATTGCAGGTAAAGAATTTCGCTGGTAAACAAAGGGTTCTTAGTTCAAACTAGAAATTTTCATATTAAGATAGATTTAATAAAAAAGAAATTTCGAATTTTTGCCCAATTTAAGGGTTTATATTATTAGGATTTTGTTCATTTGACATTTATAATATTTTTTGATATTCAATTTTCTTTCTATTTTAAAAACTTTTGTGATTTATTATAATTTAGCATTTAAAATTTAATTAAAAAACATTTTTTTCGCTTTTTAAAAATTTAAAATTTTTATATTTCCGTTAATTTTTTTAAATTTCGGATTTTCAAAAGAATTAGAATTTTTAGTTTTTAATTAAATAATTTGATTTGAACATTTTTAATTTGATTAAAATAACTTCTTTTTATAATTATTTTTACATTGATTTCATTGGTGCTACCATCTATGTAAGAAATTAATAATTATAAATTAACAATTAGAATTTATTAATTAAAAGACACTTTTTTTAAAGAAACATTGAACTAAACCCTCTGTGTGATCTGCGATCACACGTACCCGCTTGTTATTTATTGTGATGTCGCCAATATCAATGTCCATAGATTAACGACTCTAAAAAAATATAATAATCAGCACACCAATAAGAATTTATTTGTGCTTTTATGTGTCTTGAGAGAAAAGCTTAATTGATAACAATTGTGCCCTATAACCTTATATCTGAGAAAGTGTCTGAGATAACCTTCCTCATCTAGTCATGTACATTTCCCATCTCGATAAAGGATTTAACGACCAAAGAATTTGATATTTGACATGCTTAATTTAAGATAATAAAACTATATTATCCTTCCGAATTTTATGAACAGTTTTTGAACAATAGCTTTGCAAAAAGGAAACGATAAAAAAACATAACAAAAACTATCGCAGAATTACTTCATTTTACAGGGTCGGTGCTCTTCAGGAAATTTTCCGGGAGAAATATCAGTATTTTTTTACAGAAAAATAATTCTAAGTTAAACAAGCAAAATTTCGCTTTGTTTAAGGATTTTCGAGACACATTTTAAACTAATTTTTATTTATTGAGTTAAATTTTTGAATTTTTTGTTATGAAAAGTCATATTGTTTGCAAAGAATATCCTTAATAATATCCTTCCCGTAATAAAACTTCTCATTATTAAAAAAATTAAAATGTAAAATTTATTAAAAAATGGGGTAATTTAAAACCATTACTGATCGAAATATTATTTATAGAATGTCAGTTTTTTTTTTCGTTTAAATAAACAAAATTACATAAGCTTTATTTTTGACCCAGCATTTCGAAATGTATTAATTTAAATAAGAGTTAAAAATATTTAAAATAAAAATCTGAAAAAATATGTAATTAAAAAAAATCATTCTTCTAAAAGCCATTTTTTTTTTAATTTCGGAATCAAAATTAAAGCAAAACAATTGAAAAAGTCATGTTTCATGTTTGAACCATTTATATATAACGATTCTGGATTTATAGCAATTTAGATAAGATAAATTTTGAAAAAACCATCATAAAGAAAAACACACTTTAACAAGAAGTCGTTTCCATAACAATCATTGCTTAAAAGCTGGATTTTGATAACAAACCAAAACACAAAATTTGATATTTCCTGTTCCAATTAAGATAGAAACGTGATTTAAACGTCAATTTAAGCAGAAAAAATGAAAAAAAAAATGTATGTCCCGGAGCCCCTTAATTTGGATTTTTTATAAGAAAATATTGGTATCGAAGAATGAATTTCATCGTCGAAAAATTCCAGGAGGCGTATGAACCCTGATTTTAACACTTCAGACGTAATCTACTTCTAAAAGAAAAAAAAATAATAAATGCATAGGGAACTATATTATAACCAGGAACGACAAAATGCCATAACCTCTCACGAGTTTTTTACGCTTCCAGAAAGCGTTTTATATCTTTGGAAGCCACAGAAACCAATAAATATTATAGATATAAAGATGCAGTTACAAAAAAAATATTTTTTTTTTACTGCCACTAATTCATGTTCTAGAAACATATTTCACAGGCAACCCTGATAAATTGAAACATTAATATTAACATTAATTCGTTATTCTTCCAAGTACAAATTCACTTGCAAAGCTGTAAATGTTTCGAGAATTGATAGTAACCGAATCACAGAAAATTAGGTTGGAGAAAACTGACTAGTAAACTGTAACAACTGCTCGGAAACGTTTCCGAAAATCAAAGGCAGCGAAAGAAACTTTTATTTTATAAATGCTCATTTAAATCTTGAAAATACATTGATTTCTGAGTTTTTGATATATATATATATCAACATCATCATCATCAACCGTTTTCGATCCACTGCTGGATGTAGGTCTCCCCCCGATTTTTCCATTGTTTTCTGTCAAGTGCTTTCGTCATCCAATTTACACCAGCCACTTTTCTAATTTCGTCACTCCATCTTTCTTGTGATCGTCTTCTTGTTCGTTTTACATCTCTGGGATACCGCTGTAGTATATTTGTGCTCCATCTAATGTCTTGTCTTCTTGCAATGTGCCCAGCCCATTTCCATTTTAGCTGTTTGATTCTTTCAAATATGTATATATACTGGAATTGTAGAAAACTGGGAATATGTTATTCCATATTTTCTTGTCTAAATATTTCGTTTTTAACAGTCTATGGTATTTGGAACCGTTGTCTGAACTTATCCATTTTTTATTTTTATTTTTCAATTTTCATTTCTTGTTTATTACAATCATTTTGCCTTTTCCTAAATTTACGAATCGAAAAATCAAAGCCCCTATGAACAGTAATAAACGCAGCAAATGTAATACATTAATTTTCATTTAAGTTCGGTTTATCGTTTGTTGCATTATTATGTTTAGAGAAATCTTAATATCATTGTTATTTGCAGTACTTTTGGAATAAAATCCTTAAGTATTTTGTGTCTACGTCTGTGACAGAGGCTTACAAAGCGTCTTGGTATTAAATTGTAATCCAATTAGATACGAGATATTTCAACGACATAAATGACATTTAGTTTCACGATTGGCATTTAGTTTGCGTTAGTATCCAAAACAATTATAATAACTGCATAACGGTGACGCATTTTTAATTTTGGATGAAACTAATTATGCATAGATTTGTATATAGCTGCAGGACTGCCACAGGCACCTTTTTTTTTAATCCGATTTCGCACCATTCTTGCAAAACAAAAATCTTTTATATGCACTTTAGAAGCATTTTCAAGTAAAAAAAAAAATATACATGTACAAATATATATTTAACAATAGTAAGTACGAGCAGAATATAAAAATAGTTGCTTGTGACATAACTGTAACTTTATACAATACAAGGCGCCCAAATGGTCCGCGAACAGAACACCAATATTTTTTTACAAAAATTTCATAGTAGGTTTCGACAGCATTTAAGCCAAAATCAATCTCCGAAGGAGTTGTCAGCGCAATTTGCAGGAATAATATAAAACGAAAATCTTTTTAAGAAAATATTGATGTTCAGTTGGCGGACCATTTGGGAGCCCTGACAATAGGTTTATTTAATGGTTTGATATAAAATCCTAGTCAGGTTTTACGTGAAGTTTTTCGGTAGAATAAATAATCATAATCAAATAATCATATATGATTAAATAAATAATAAAATAATTAATAAAAATAATTAATAATTAATAAAATTAATATCATATTATTTCTGTTTATATCTGAAAAATTCAGGCGTAGAACAAGATAATTAACTGAATTTAATTTTCGCGATAGTAAAAATCCCTCCTTTTTTTTTTTTTTTTTTTTTTTTTTTTTTTTTTTTTTTTTTTTAATATGCAATTAAAATTATCATGATTGCTTTATCTAAAACATCTGATTTTTATAACTGCAACTTCAGTTTGTTATGCCCAATATTGTTTGTCTGAAATTTTTATTTTACTGTACTTATTGAATTTTAATAAGGAAAATTCACTGCAGTTACCTAAAATTTTTGTCTGATTAAAGATGGCATTTCATTTTCTGAGTAATAAATGAGCCAGTACTTTTCAAAAGAAATTATTTTCCCATGAAAATGTCAATCTTAATATTTCACACCCAAGGTCTCATTTCTATAAAAATATTTCATTTTTATAATAATAACATAAATTTAACATACTTTTTACTCTCGATGGAACTTGTTATATGGGAGTGACTGCGTTAAAACTACGTTTCATATTGACTAAGGGGCTTAAAATAAAGGTGAAATCTGATTACGAACGAGGTATTTCACTAGAATAATTGATTTATCATTGGCGTATAGAAGGGTAAGGGGAGTAATAACTTGCGTAATCTGCGCAAGTGTTCATCTTTCCCAATTCACTAATCATTTAATGCTTGCGGAAGTAAAATGCTTTTCCTTTATTGTCTTTTAATGTATAATATCCTTTTAATTTCATTTTATGAAGCCTTAAGTTCGTTTTTATTTTATTTTTATTCCGACTATGGACAAAGTTTAGTAATAGGCAGTTAGGTTAACTCTTCTCACAATATAACGACAATTTTTATTTTTAATACTATGCCCCCCCCTCCCCCCCCCAAAAAAAAGAAAAAAGTCTTGACACTCATTGAAAATTTGCAATTAATGACAGGTGGTCATTTCTCACACATTCATTAGTAATGTTTGTTTTTTATTTCAGAAGTTGTTATAGTTGATATTAGCAGTACATCACGTTTTAAAAATTACCAAACCTGACTGAATTATTTATTGGCATTTTTGAACCTATTTTTCGTTTTGGTGTACTGTCATGTGATAAATCGGCCTTGCATTTTTTTAGGACAGATATCATTTTCCTTGATTCTTATAAATCTAAGGCTTTACGACTTACAGGAACATTTTACTCTAAAATGTTAAAGCATGAGGTTTTTCAACAATTGTAAGTTATTTATCTCGATTAAAATGCACCAGAAGGGTTCCTTTTTGCAGAGAAAAGAATTTGAAAATCCCTCTCTTCAAACCACTACCAGAACTAAAACAAATAAAGAAAGAAATCTAAATCAGGTTAGGCTGCCAGGGTCATCACTCTACGTAAGAAACGCGTGATTGAAACTCTCATCCACCTCTTCTGTTTAAAACTAAAAAAAAAAGAAACATTCGAACATTGAGATTGTGGCTTAAGTGTCCAGATATTTTTTTTAATCTTTTATTGGCACTGTATTTTACAAAATACGAACCCCTGTAGATTGTTTTGTAAGCCATAATATATATTTTGATTCATTTTTATATGTTTATTATTTAACTTAAGTTGCAAATATTTCTGTACATTTTAATCATTCTCTTTCTTGTATATTTGAAGTTTTATGTTTACTTTAATGATTTATTTACTGGAATAGGGCATTCAGTGAGAAAATAAACGAAGCCCTTTTTTGTGACAAAATTAAGCAACATTAGTTTAGCCTGTTATTTTGTAAGTTATCTTTCTCCAAATTCTTTCCAGAGATAAGACAAATATTTCTCGAATCATGGGCAATTATAAAGTATCATGGTACTTTACGATGGTTCGCTTGTGATAGCCAAGGAATTTTTTCTGAATTTTTTTTAAACATACATAATCCAAAAACTTTTTCTTAAAGTCAATAATGATTATTTAAATTGAAACATCTTATATGTGCATAGAAATCAGCGTGTAAAGTAACAGAAAATGGTATCTAATTTCGACCATCAAATTTATACTTTTAAAATTGTGAATGTCCGTTTGTACACACAGCTTAGAAAATAATAGCAATTGTATTTCAGTTTTAAAACTTATCACGAATATTTTACGAATTATTTTACGAATTATTTTACGAATTATCCTACTTATCACGAATATTAAACTTAAGGAAATTATAATTAAAATTAAGAAAAACAAACAAAAAAAGGAATTCTGAATTTTTTTTCTCAAATTGTTGAAGGCAAATATAAAAATAATTTAACATAAATTAAAAAAACTAATTTAGACTGCAGTTAAAAAAAAAGAAATCTAAAAACCATCACTCATATTAAAATACATTATTGCCGAGCTCATTAAATATTCCTAAAGAGCGATCCCATATAAAAGTTACAAATGAAACCATTATTTAAAATGTTTATCTAAAACAAACTAACAGCCAAAAACAAATAATTTTTCAAATTCTCCCTTTAATAGCTCGAAGATTATCGATTTTAATTCTATCTCAAACAGGAACGTGTCAGAATAAAGCCAAAGGGAGCGCAATTAATTTGATTAAGCAACGGGCAAGATGAATGAAAGATTTATTAATTTTACCGAAAGGCGCAAACAAGAAGATATTTGCTAAATCAATATAAGAATTCTTTTTAGTTACAATAAAAATACACTCTTTAACAAAAAGCCATTAGTTGGGTTTATTCGAGAGTAAAATTATATGAAAGATAAAACGTAATTCAACTTCCGTCAGTAGAACGTTTGTTACTGGAAATTTTAAAATCACGAATATTTTTGTACTTGTGACGAAAAAAAAAAACAATTTTAATTATTACCATAACTTGAATTTTATGTAACTCGAAACATTCTTCCGCTAGTTCTTCGATATACCTAAGTTTGTTCAATGTAGTTATACTTTTCTACAGTCCCTTCTGGACTATGGTTGCTATAATGTTGTCCGATCCGCTGCCAGAAAAAATGGGACAATGAAAAGAAGCAGGACAGGTGCTTCTAAATCTGGACATAAAGCACAGCAAATTTATAACAGAATTAGAATATTTTTCCCAACCGGTCGGGTCTATAAAAAAATTAGCGGGCCTACCGGTCCGTTATAAAAGTTTAGACAGGAACGATAAAATATGAACTATTTTCAGTGAATACGGTTTTAACGAGAATAAGTATAAATGTGCGTCACAAGCTTATCCTAGTTTGACAGCATCAATACAGAACTTGTACAGTATAGAGATTGGCATCGGACAATTAGATTATATATAACCCGGGCTTAATATTTTTTTAGCAGATTCGTGCCGGACCTAGATGAGGCTTGCATTGTTTTTCTACATTATAGTCGAACCGAGCTGGGACTAGACTCAATTGTTCTCAAGATGTGAAGGGTAGACAACATTATTTGTAAAAGTATTAATAGCGATAAAGAACCTATGTTAACGTAATATTTGGAAATATACTTTTTGGTGATTCTTAAATTCACTTCTCAACAGTGCGAAAATTTGACATATTTTCTGACTAATTTTTAATTGTAAAGGTGTAAAGGTATAAAATTGACAAGCCTGACTATTGAAGGGATTTGTAATCAAATAGCTTTTTTCATTTTTGGTAAATAAGATACTTATTGCGATATATGAGATTCTTGTTACGTGGTTGCAGATTTTTCTCCTTTCCCATTCTATCGCTTCCGGAAATTCGATTCAAAACGCGAACTTTGAGAGTACTTTCTTAAATTGCTTGTATCAAAAAATGGATAATGCCATTTGTTTATATAGTTTCTGAATAAAAACACCTGCTAATCTTATGCGTTTCTGAAAAGAAATGAATACAGAAATGTATCAGAAAGTAGCTTTTTTTGGATTTGTGAAAATATTTAATAAAATGACAAAGAAATATTTTAATAAATATAATTTGCATTATACAGCTTCAAAAGTTACGACGTTTTTAATTTTTTTTTCTTTAATTCTAAACCATATTAATTTTTTAATGAATCTTTAATTGAATGTTGAAAGACTAAGAATCTAAGTAATCACTAATATTGCTATGATGTATTTTCTGTAACATATATTGTAAAATCATCCCATAAATATGTGTGCAGTATTCTTTAAAGAAATTTTAAGTATATGGTAAAAAAATCAGAATTTTTTGAAATAGTAGACATTGTATCGAGCTATGCCGGGCTTGCTTTTACTGATTTCCATACGGGTCGGGCCGGGTCCGGGTCTGGAAATTCCGTACCATGCAGACTTCTATACCGGAAAAGTAAAAACTCGTCTGTACGTAGGTCCCAAAGGGAGTATAAAAAGTCAGAAATTCAAAATTCCAGTATAAAAAATAACACGCTTTAAATCCTTTTCTGTTAGCAAGTCTTCATGTAAGCTTATCTGACGTTATGCAAACATCTCTGAAATTCAATCTTCAGCCAAAACATGATCGATAGTGCTAGTGAAATTGCAGCTAAAAATAAGTTATACGTAAAAAAAGACATTTATAGTTAAAGTTTAAAATGAAAAATCTTTCCACATTGTATGTTCCGTTATAGAAATACAGACTTCGTTAAATTTATCAGCGTTTAAAAACTATAAATGAATATTTGAACAATTAAAGTGTAAACATTTAATTCATTTTACTGAAATGTACCCTTTAGCTGAATGCTAACGATTATAATTGGATTAAGTTAAGTTTGAGTTGTATTATAGAAAATACTTAAACCAAAACATAAATGTCACTTTAAAGATTGCGACGGGTTTCAAGAAATCCAATTAAATGATTATTTGAGAGATACGTATTTTGTTACTAAATTTTTTCCCGTTGCACAGATTTCCGAAATTCAATTAAAAGTTTAACTTAGATTATTGCTTTTAGAGAAAATATCGAGTTTAAAAATGCACCCATCAAAAATAATTTTAATTTAACGTATTTAAGTATAAATGGTAAGGTGCGACAAAATTATAAAACCAGTCTCTTCATTATTAAAAATTTATCTAAAGAAAGAGGGAAAAATCACTATATTTATTGGAATACATTCTTAGGGTTGAAATTTTTAATAGTATACAAAATCTCTTATGTTATTATAATCTTTATTTTTAGAATGCATTTAATCTTAGAATACATTCTTAGGTTTAAAATTTTAAATAAGATATAAAATCTCTTGTGTTATTATAATCATTATTCGTAGAAATTCACGTAATTAATTTAATATGCTATAGTGTAAAGTCGATTTTGCTCTCAAACGCATTCAACTGCCAGTTTTTTATTATTTAGGAACAATATAATGTCCCGTATTGGTCAATTTTTTTAAAAATAAATTCAGAATATATTTCGAAATATGCTGTCAAAATGGGCATTTGAGCCGAATTTCGCTAAAGATGATTCAAATAAAACCAGTTCTTACAGAAATATGAATTAAAAAATTTTTCAAAAGCGGACAAATAAAGTTGTTAAACTGGGTTTATCTCTAATCCTATTCTATTTTTTGTTGTTGAAATGAGCACTCTTCGAAATTTACCTCCGCCTACAGGTCAAGCGGACAGGGATTTTTTTTTTTCAATTTATACTAAAATTCTCTTTGGATAAGTATAAAAATATTTACTTTCATTAATTATTTGTAGTACATTTTTCAATCATGTTTTTTTCTACCGCACATTTATCTCAATTAAAAAGTCAACATTAACATTTTTGTTTTTACTTTAATTATTTATTGGCTTTCACATTTGATTTTGAGCTGTTTTGATAAATGATAGCTTAGAAACTATTTATTAAGGACTCGGTTAAAATTACAATAATGAATTTTTCAGTACAAAATTTTTCATGTTTATGACACTCTCTTTCAATAACATAAATTATTTTTCCTTTATAAACTGAATATTGAGATGGGAGGTACAATGCTTTTGTTGTCATTTCAAAATGCTTCCGCATTGTCCTCTCCTTTTCATTTTTTACTATGTTCAGTAGTCAATTTTTAACATGTCAATATTCCGTGAATATTGTAAACATCATTAGTATCTTTGAATAAGTCACGTTAAAACTAGATACCTTATTTTTCTTCCTTTTACTTTTTAAGCATTGAACAGTTATTATATTCCTTTTCTTTTTCAGTGATAATTTTGAACATATATAGTATTTACTTTTGAACATAACTGAATACTGTCATTTCTCCTAACATTCCATTTTCACAATTGTATTAGTTTCAGTTATTTTTATTATTGTTTGTTTTTACTTTCATTTAATTCTTGCAGTTTGTTATTTTTGGTAAACTAGTTTTACACTACTCATAAGCTACCAAAGAACCGCTGCTAATTGGAGCTTATTACCGAATGCCGCAGAATTCGCGGAGCGCTGCGAGCGCGTTCCATTCGCGATCCTCTAGCTTTTCTTCTCTAATTTCGACTCTCTAGTGGAAGCCATGTTGATTAATGTGATTGTAACTATTTGGTATATCTTTCAGGAAATTTTCTGTTTATTAAATATTTTATGTTGGTGGTTTCTTCTTTTATTTTTTTTCTCCTCGCACATTAATTGGCAAAAATTTTAATTACAAACTAGGTTTAAATTTTTATTTCCACTTTAAATGTACAAATTTAATTTCTAATTTATCAAATTATTTAATTAACTTCGCGAACAAACAATAGCACTTAATCTTTACCTATTCAAGGCTTATACTTCTTTTTATTTCAAGTATTTGAAAAATATTTTCATATTTTGCAATACTGTCTATTACATATGTTGACAGAATTACTTTAGCTGTTTGGATTTTAAACTTTAAAAACATAATTGCTTGACGCTATTCTTTAATAATTTTCGTTTAATACTGATAAAAGTTGGCGCAACATTTGAAAAGACCTCAGTAAAAATCGAATATTGTGAGAGATTTGTATTAAATGGAATTACATTTTAAATATCTCAAACGAAATGTGAACGTCTTCGCAATGTTTGTTCTACATTGCTCAAAACAATTAAAGGATATTGCAGTTTTAGGTGGATTTTGTATCTGGGAAACTTTTTATCTGATTGATACATGGTCGACAGACATAGTAGGTTATATGAGAATAAATTACACATGTTTGGCAGAAAAAAATGCATTTTATTGCGCTTTTGTGAACAAAAGGAAAAAAACACAATTTGTGCATATGAGAAAAAAAAGAATAAGAAAATGTGTTTTCTTCAAAGAAAATCATTTTCAGTAGGGGGTATGGTTTCCACGGGCGGCAGCAACGTTGAACACCTTTGAGGCATGGACTCAATGAGGCTATTAATGACGAGTTGGGGTATTCTGCCCCACTCTTCCAGAAGAGCTCTTCCCTGTTCTTGGAGAGTTTGTGGGAGTTGTTGGTGGCCAGAAACTCGTCTTCCTAGAGCGTCCCAAACGTGCACGATTGGATTCATGTCTGGAGAACACGCTGGCCATTCCATTCAAACGATTCCTTCCTCGAAAAGGAAATCCTCCACCAGGTTTGCACGATGTGGCCTGCAGTTATCGTCCATTAAAATGAAGTTATCTCCGATTGCTGCAGCGTAAGGGACTACAATAGGTCTGAGGATCTCATCCCTATATTGGCGACCAGTCAGAGCTCCATCTCGAATGATGTAGAGGACAGTGCGCCCGTCAATGGAGATGCCACCATACACCAACACTCCTCCACCGCCAAATCCGACACTTTCGTGCACGAACGCAGGATTATTCCTACTGCCACGGTCCCTCCAGATGACAATACGCCTATTATCCGGATGCACAGAAAAACGGGACTCGTCAGAAAACAGAATACTGCTCCATTCATTTCCCCTCCAGTTGACATGCTCGGTTGCCCACTCCCTGCGGTCGCGACATGCCTTGATGCCTTGATTTTAATCTAACACATACCATCGGTCGGCGAGCATACAGACCTACAACATGGAGCCGGTTTCGGACAGTCTGAGTTGAAATCATGGTGCTTGTAGCTGAGCGAAGGTGTTGTTGGAGAAGAGTAGCGTTAATGTTTCGGTGTCTCCGAGCTGTTAACGCTAAATACCGGTTCTTCATTGGGCGTTGTTGCCCGTCTACGACCTTGCCCTGGTCTTCGGCCTGCACATCCACTCTCCAAAAAACGGTTCCAGATCCTGGAAATAACACTTTGTGACACTCCAATGGCTTGCGCTACTTCGGCTTGAGTTTGGCGCCCTTCTAACCTACCAACAATTCTCCAAGCTTCTGAATCTGTCAAATGACTTCGCTGAGACATCGTACTCATCGAAACAAAGCAATTACTGAATGCCGACCATCCTTGTCTTCATTCTCTTTTATCCAGTTGAAAGTTAAATTTCATTCGCTGCCGCTAAAGCGACGTTTTTGACGTCGAACTGAAAATTTGCATACTCCACAGTTTGAAAACCAGAAAAATTTGCATTTGTGATTCTCTTCTTCTATTTTCGGCAAAAAAATTTCGTTTATATCTTTATTTAAAAAAAAAACTTCAAATATCCTTTAATTGTTTTGAGCAATGTACATTGTTAAACGCTTGTAATGTAAAAGTAAATACAATATTTGTGCTATTTTAAGTCAGCATTTCAACCACTGTTGAGATTTTGAGTTATTTTTAGAAACAACCTTTTATAAATTGCTTTTTTTTCCCTTCATTTACAGATAAAACTTCAACTACCCCTTTTCTGAAAATATGTTGAAACCATATATATTTTTTATTTTGCCTTAACTTAAAAAATCCATTGCCCTTTTTCTTTTTAATTCCTAGGAGTGATTGATGATTGAATAGCTTTGCCTCTGTGTAAGACATATACTTAAGGAATTGTTGATTTATCCCGGCCTTCGTTCAGTTATTTGACAAAGTAAGAACAGTTTTATAAATAGTCTCTTTAGAAACACGCGATAATGTTGTTTCTTCTATATTTAACAAAAGAGGTCTTGTCTTACGAATCTCCGTTTGTATTGCGTTTTGTGTAGGCGAACAGAAATATCGGAGCAAAGTTTCTTTTCTTGGTATTGTGTAAAACGGAGTGTATACTAAATGAATAAAGTGACTGCAACACAATGTAATTTTCGTTTTATTTCTTTTAACCAGTAGCGCAGCCAAGGGGGGGGGGGGTTAAAACCCCTTACCGCTTATATGAATCAAAACCAAACTTAATATTTAAATGTTTTGGCGTATTTCGGAATCCGCCGCTTTATTGAATCGAGATTTCATTTAATAAAGTGTGATTCAATTAAATGGTGAAAATTCTACTTAAAACTGTGAAAGTGCATATTACATGGATTAGTTAAGTAAAAATTGGTTATTTGAACTAAATCACTTTTCTGAGACGTATTATGGTAAAAGAATGATGATTTCTTGCCACACAGATGTTCTTTCAGTTACAGTATTATACAGTGATTATTCTAATTAGTACTCATTCTATTAACCGGCGATTCAAATAACCGGCAAACACCTTTATCAGGCCCTTAACCCCCCCTCCCCCCTAGAACCGAGTTCCGGGTGCGCCACTGCTTTTAACCCTTTCAAGGATAAGGTACTTCTATTCAGAAAAATCTTAAATGAGTGTATGTCACCGGATTTTATAAACAGATTTATTTCAAAATAAACAAAAGCTGTTGTCCATATACTTAAGAAATTGAAATTTTTCATTCGAATATTCCAGTACAAATGAGACATTTAGAGGTTAAAATTAGGTGGCCCAAAAGTGAACCACAACCATGGAGCTAAGAAGGTATACCTTTTTAGCTCCATGACCACAACCCTTGAAGGGGTAAACGTATATAATCACAGGCGTAGCCAGAATTTGGTTTCGGGAGGGGTCCAGAATTTTTCCTTCAGGTAATATATTTGGTGAAACCTGTCAAGATGAAATCGCAATCGTTGGTGTATATCTTGTTTTAGGCAGATTTTTGTGTTAGTAGGTGAAGTTATATAGCATTTTTTACGATAGCACTGTGCAATATTTCTGTTTAAGACAGATTTCCGTTATGGGCAGGTTCCAGTTTTGCAAGTTTTTACAAGTTATGACTAGTAAACCTAACAAAATAGTAATTATCTAACAGAATCCTGCCTTAAAAGGAAAAGTTACATTGTCTTATACGAATTGCCATACTAGTAAATTTGTTAAAATCCATTCTTAAGGAAATTTTTCATCGCAATTGAGTGAAACTCAGTAAAATTTGTGCCAGCAGAATCTTTCTATAATGGAGTCCTGTCTGAAACATTGAGTTTCACGATCCTGACGAAACGAACAATAGAACTTATTGAGGTAGAGTATCTTAGAAATATAATTAATTACGTTTCTTTAAACGCAATCCTGTCTAAAATGGAACTTTTTTCCAATCCCTTACGATCAAGTCTTGAAAGGCAGGGCCTGACTAATGCAGGAGTATGCGGAGCAATTGCCTCGGCCCCCCGGC
The DNA here is from genome assembly GCA_964019185.1 of Maratus speculifer. Classification (NCBI taxonomy): domain Eukaryota; kingdom Metazoa; phylum Arthropoda; class Arachnida; order Araneae; family Salticidae; genus Maratus; species Maratus speculifer. Next base: position 354,579,812 of record OZ025293.1, read on the forward strand.
TTGACCCCCCCCCCCCCAAGGACAGGTATAAGTCTATAAGTTTTTCGTGAAAAGAGTGTCTAATGCTAAAAAAATGGCCGAAACTGATTTTTTTTTTCAGTTTTAAGGGCTATCTTCTCCTACCAGCTCTGTTTCCGTGCCCCATGCCCCCTAAAGGCCTCACATTTATCCTTATATTCCTGTAACTGAAAAAATTGCATTCTATAGTTTCTTAAAGTTATCTTCTTTTTGCTATTATGTATTATTACTGATGTGAATAGTACTTGGTACGAAATTTATGTACACATACAATATGAATTTTAGTTTTAATCACTTCAGTATAATTTGCAAAAAAATTTACGATAGAAGGGCGGCCCCTAATAATGTTTGCCCCTGCCCCCCCTTCCCTCCCACTGTCTAAGTCGGGCCCTGTTGACAGGATTGACTGAGTGTGTATAATAGAAAATTTAGGACTAACTCGAAGAATTTGGGTATATCCTTATTAAAACTTCAAATGGCTTTTTCTCCATGTTGATATTTTCTTCACTTGTATATTTTTAAAGTAATGAGGCCTTTTTGAATTTGTGATACAGGTTTAAACTTTTTTTGCATGTTCTTCATTATATAAGTGGTAAACCTGCTAGGAATTATCCTTCAGGTTTTTTGTTATTTAAAAAAAAATTATATGGAGATGTATTAGATTTCATTGATTTACCCTATATATTTTAGTAAAATATTACATTAAATGTAAAGTTATGTGTATTCTCACGTATTTAACAACAATAGTGTTTCAATTTATATCAATAATATATACTTTATTTAAAGCGTTTATATCCGTGGGGGAAAATATATGCATACTTTTTTTTTTAGCATTTATCGTGTTTTGAAAAATAAAACCATTAAACGTTTGCTGGTGGACGGTAAAAACTAGGTTGATAAATCCTATTTTATACAAATGTATTATACGTTTTATTAGAAGTAGTGAATTAGAAGTAAGTTCTTGAATTATTACCAAAAGATAAATTATTTAGCAGCTAAAAATAAATGTCTAGTGTGAAAACTGCAAAGTTGTTTTACATATCGATCAGTTTAAATATTATTATAATGTGCAAAATTATTTGAATATTTCTTTTTTCATAATTTTATCACACACTTTATAAAAGTAAGAAAATTATGCTCTCTTCATTTATCGTATTTTGTTTATTGACTGAATTATTATCATGTAATCGATAAAAAATATGTAAATTTGATTGTACCATTCAAGAGTAAATAAAGTTAACTTTCATACGCGTTGGTAGATTTTCATATAGATGCATTAAAAAAGGAATTTAGGTGGCAAAGATATGCGTTTACTTTTTCTATATTATTCAATTATGTTAAAAATCAATGGAGAATATCATCGATTCTTTACTTACAAAGTCTTGATTGTCTCATTATAAAGTTTCTAAAAAGGATGAAATCGGAAAGAAAATCAGAAAATAAATGGTAAAAAATTATCATAAATGATCGATTTTTTTTTTTTACGTATTATTACTCAAGTCACATTCTTACCGTAAGCAAAAGTTATACAAGTATAGTAAAAAGTTCTTTTCTATACAGAAAGTAGGTAGAGCAAGTTTAATACAGTTATACACTGCTGGTTTACCGCCTCCCCGATCTCTTTCCCGAAAGAATTTGAAAACATTCCCTTTTGATGGTTTTAATACAATTTATCCATATTTACAGAGCTTCTAAACAGAAGGAATTCGGAAAGAAAATCAGTAAATAAATTATAAAAAATCACCATAAATGATTAATTCCCTGTTACGCATATACTCAGTCACTTTATCATTGTAAGTAAAAACTATACAAGTAAAATAATAAGTTCGTTTTCAATATGAAAAGTTGGTAGATAAAGTTTAAAAACAGCCTAATACATTGCTGGTTTACCCCACTTCCTCTTCTTTTCCACCGATAGAATTTTAAAGCATTCTCTTTCAACGATGTTTTGATGGTTTTAATACAATTTATCTATTTATTTACAAAGCTTCTAAAAGTATAAAACAGGAAACAAAGTCAGAAAATAAATGATCAAATGTTATAAATGATCAATTTCTTCTCACTATACTCAATCACTCTCTCATTGTAAGTAAAAAATACACAAGTAAAATAAGAAGTTCGTTTTCTATATGGAAAGCAAGTACATTAGGTTTTTTAAAAAAGCGTAATACATTGTTGGTTTACCCCCTCGCTCACTTTCTGCGATAGAGTTTTAAAAAATCCCTTTTTCAAGGATATATTTATGGTTTTAATGCAATTTATCTACATATATTGACTCTTTGACCAACTTTTGTTTGAAATTCTTTAAATATGCTATGCAGTTAGAAATACAAATTTATTACTGAAATTTAAATCTACTGCTAGTGCATCAATTTGATTATTTTTTTGTATAAAGAATTCATAATGCCATCAAAAATCTTTATGCGTTTTACTTTTTGATAGATATATTAACGCAGAAAAAAATACATTGATGTTATATGGACATCATATCAATAAACAATAAAAGAGATATGAAATAAATTAAAATTTGCTAAATAAGTCTATTTTCTCATTATGTACAAAGCATTTAACATTTCACTGCACTACGTGCCATATGTGGCACATACATAAAAACATTATAATTTTCATTATGTGCCATGAATTTGACAAATATTAATACTATAATTAATTAAGAACAATCCAAAGAAAGGAATAAAACTTATTATGTCAATGCCATATGGCTGCATTAGACAAAAAATTAGAATCTATTCTATGGGAACATTGACACAACTAACACACACAACAACAAAAAAATTAAGTCAAACTATTAAGGTAAGATTTACTTTCATTAATTTTATAGAATACTCATATAAAAACCTTGCAGACTGTTAAGAATATAAAATTAGTTAATTTAGTTGCAAAATATAGCAATACAATGTTTTAAAAATTCCTAAATGAGTACATACAGAAAGCACACACCATAAAATGTAAAATTTCTGCTGGAAATTTTAAATGTATATATTTTTTACTATTTTTCTAATTATTAAACCGATATATAGATTCTTAAAAAATCTCAATGAAATAGAAAAATTGATGCAGTAAAGAAATGAACAACCTTCGAAGGAAAATTAATCAAAGAGATTGTAAATACAGATCCTAAATAATATTAAAGTATTTAAAATATCCTTTAAGTTATGGGCCTACATTCGCTTTTTTGTTTGTTTGTTTGTTTTTATTTTTAGAATAAAGTATTTTCTAGAATAAATATACATATTTGTCGTTGAATTGTAGTAAAGAAAGACGAAAAAACGTAAACTCCTAGAAATATCTTAATAATCTTAAACAAATAGGTAAGTGTGATCGCAGATCGCACAGAGGCACGGCCTGATTACTAACGGGGCACTCTCTCACCAGCAAAATGTTATAGAAATTTTCGTCTTAATTAAGCGCCCTTTTCATTCAAAATTACTGTCACGAATAAGGAAAAGATTTTTATTTGTTTTTCCTGGTGTGAGTGTGCCCCGTTGATAATCAGGCCCTGCACAGAGGGTTTCGTTTAATATTTCTTTCAAAACAACTTATCCTTTAATTAATAAATCTAAATTTTTAATTTATAGTTATTAAATTATTATATAAGGTATCCTGGGGTAATAACGTCACGTTAAGGTTCTACCAATTTTCACGGCTTATTTTTAGATTGTATTTTTCAAACAAATATAGGATTTGACACAGCAACTCATTGACTATCTATGTAAAAAAAAATAATCTAACTAAAAAATAATCTAAATAATGTATTCATAAAATGTAATAGCGTGATTTCTTCACTCATACTATTTGGCGTTATTACCCACCTATATGGGTAATAACGCTATGCAAACAAAACTATAAAATAAGATGGAATAATCGCATGTAGATTTCCCAATTCTAATAATAGAAACTCTACAGCTCTAGAAATTGACAAACTGCATTCTAAGCTATTGAAAATGTTCATTTTTTTGTGAATGTGTAAGGAAAAAAAAGGTGTGGTGTGTGTGTGTGTGTGTGGGGGGGGGGGGTGGCAAAAGCATATCAGATTCTAAGCTTTTTTTGCTTAAAAAGGACCGTTTGAATAGAATTATTAGAAACATTGCACGGTTTTAACTGTGTTTATTTGAATCAGTATTTAGGATGTAGTTCGGCCACTTTTGGGAATCAACCGGGTATTTATGCCAAGGATTGGCGTTATTATCCCGGTACACTTATTGCGCAGTACATTTAAAACTACAAATTATCTCGAGAAGATATCCAAAATATTGTACAACATTTTGAAAGTACATGAAATGCACTACAAATTTATGTAATTAACAAAGTATTTCCGGATAAAAAAATAGTTTTACATCACAAAACGTGTATCGCAAATTTTAGTTCAAGCTTTAATTTTAGTTGCTTGTGAAAGAAATAAGACCTACAAATAGAACAATTTAACTTTAAGCTATTTTTTGCGATTTATATGACTCAAAACACTCCTGTACAGAGCACATGGGTGTCATTTACCAGATTATTTCATAATTATGCATAATATTAGCACTTGGCGTTATTACCCCGCCTGGCGTTATTACACCAGAACACCTTAGATGGTAGAGGTCTGTAGGGCCCGGGCCGACTGAATGCATGCTAATTTTAACGGGCTGGGCTGGGTCAGCAGAATTAGAACAATTTTTTCAACGGCCGGCAAAAAATTGAGCGGGCCATACGGGTCGGGCCAGGCTACCGGTCCGATATAAAGATTTAGGCACAGACGATAAGATATGAGCTATTTTCAATATGTATGTCTTCAACGCAGATATATATAAATGTGCGCCACGAGCAATTGGTAGTTTGACAATATTAATACAGAAATGTAACTTGTCCAGTCTAGAGATCGGCATCAAACAGTTACATGGTGTAAAACCTAAGCTTTTTTTTTTTTTTTTTTTTTTTTTTTTTACTAGAACCGTAGAGGGCTGAGATCAGGCTTGGATTATTTTTCTACATAGTCGAGCTGGACCGAACTGGATTTAATTGTTCTCAACATGTGCAGGGCTGACAAAAATGGATAACACCATTCGATTAAAAATTTTTTAAATAAAAGCACCTGCTAATCTTACGCAAATCTATCAAATTATGATCTTCCGGAAATAAAAATGAATTCTGAAATGTACCAGAAAATAGCTCCTTTGAATTTGCGAAAATCATTAATAAATGATCTAGAAATATTTTCATAAATCTACTTTTTACTATACAGCTTCAAAAGTTATGTTATTTTTAACTTTGTTTCTTTTTTCTTTTATTGTAAACCATATTAATTTTTTAATGAATTATTATTTTAATATTGAAAATCTAAGAATCTAAGTAATCATTAATGTTGCTATTGTGTATTTTCTGTAAAATATACTGTAAAATCATCCCATAAATATGTATGCAGTATTCTTTTTTAAAAATCTTAATTGTATAATAAAAAATCTCAATTTTTTAAAAATAGTAGAAATTGTGTCGGGCTAGACCGGGTTGGGCCGCGCCTGTTTTCCGTGATTTCTTCATCTGCCGGTCCGGGCCTGGAAATGTAAAATTATAAACGGGCCAGACTTCTGCTTTTTACACCGGACCGGGCCCGCGCCCGGGCTTGAAAGTTTTGGCCTGTGCATACCTCTAATACATGGTAAAACCAATAAATTTAATTTTAAAATAATCATAAAAGGAATTTATTTATTTTGATCAAATAAAATATGTCCAAATAAAATTATTTAAATAAAATCCAACACTCCAAATTTTTTGAAAATCGGAAATTAAAGAAAAATTAACAGAGGTAAAAATAAAATTTTAAATTTCTAAAGTGAAATCAATTGTTTAAACGAAATTTAAAATGCTGAATCATTAATAAACCGCATTTTTTTTAAATAAAAAGAAAATTGAATTCCAAACAATATTACGAATGTCAATGATAAAAGAAAGTATATAAAACCTTAAATTAACAAAAAATACAAAGTTTCTTTTAATTAAATCCATCTTAGTATGAAAATCTCAAGTTACAACTCCGGGTTTGAACTAAGAACCTTCCGTTTTCCAGCGAAATGCTTTACATCCAAGTTATGAAGTCTTCATGAAAAACGTTGAAATTAAAATGCTCTTTTAAAATTTAAATCGCAAAAATTAACGAATGACATTGATAAAATTGATTTAATTAACATATTAGACTGTGTATAACTCATAAATTTTATGGTTGTCGTATGACACGAGGTATTCAGCTGTAAGTCTTTGGCTAGTAGATTTTTTGTGTATGGGCTCTGTGACTGACGGACTGAGAAGTTAAATGAATAAGGTTTCGTCTATTGAACGAAACCCTAAAAATTGTGTTTTTCTGTCATTTATAAAGCAAAATTTCATGTTTACGCCAGATAGCGCACACTCAATTCAACTAAAGTCATTTAAATTTCATTTCTACTACATACTACTATTACACTTACCTGTGACCTAAACTGGATTTTTACAATATATTCAAAATTAATAGAAATATTTCAAAATATGTCGAAAAATACATATTATTTTAAATTAAAAATTACCATTCTTTATATTCGAGTATCTATAAAATAATTACATTATTGATTAGATTCTTTTTCAGAACATAGGGAGTAATCTGAAAAGCATTCCAAGAAAATGTCGCTGAAACATTTAAAATATATTTTATATAATTAAGTTTATCGAACATGATGATAAAAGAAAATTGATGTTCTACAAGTCACATTTGAAGATTTCTTTTAAATCTTTAAGGTAAATACAAAATTAATCTAGAACTGTCAATTGCGATTTATAGGTATTTTTATTTAACAAAAGTATGAAAAATGTACAGAAACATATTTAGGGTTTCGTTCATCTGACAAAATCCTATTCATTTCTGTTCTCTGTCTGTTTATCCGTCACAGAATCCAAACACAAAAACTGTATAAGTCAGAGACTTCAAATTTAGCATACTTACAGCTGAATATCTCGATTCACTCTACAAATCATAATTTTTTTTTATATTATTTCAGTGTCTTCCGTTCATTTTTCCTCTTTAAATTTTAAAAGAGAATCTTAATTTCAAAGCTTTCGTTTAGATATCATAGCTTGGAGGTAAAGCATCGCGCTAGTAAATAAAGATTATTAGTTCGAGTCACGGTGCTGGAAAGTGAGATTTTCATATTAAAATGTGTATAATTAAAAGAAATTTCGTATTCTTTGCTAATTTAATGGTTTATATTATTATTAATTTTATTCTTCTGACATTCATAATATTTTCTGGAATTCAATTTTCGCTCTAATTAAAAAACTATTGCTATTTATTAATGATCCAGTACTTTAAATTTCGCTTAAACAATTTTTTTCGTTTTTAGAAATATAAATTTTATTTGTATCGCTGCTATTTTTTTAGGATTTAAAAAAAATGGAATTTTGGATTTCATTTAAATAATTTAATTTTAAAATTTTTAATCTGATTAAAACAAATAACATCCTATTACAATTATTTTAAGATTAAATTTATTGGTGCTACCATCTATGTAATAATTTAAAAATCACAAATTAACAACTTGGATTCATTAATTAAAGCATAAGTTGTTTTGAAAGAAACATTAAACGAAAATTTTGTGCGATCTGTGATCACACTTAACCACTTGTTTACATTACTCCTGGCCTTTCTATGAAACTTCAGGTGTTTGACTGATTACTTTCTGGTTATTAAATTACCCTAACTCCAGTTCAAATAATCATAGAAATCAAATTAAAACAGATTCGGAAATATAAACGATTGTTCATTAAAATAAAACACTAAAAAAATTTCATGAAACCGGTCGTATTAGAAGAGGGAAGTGGTTATTTGTGCCGTCAAAATGAGTCTTATTTACTCAATCTACTCGCTTCTTTTAAAACTGATTTGTATTATTTATTTCAAAGTATCTTACCTTTGCCTTTCTTCTTTCGCAACATTAGCGGCATCTTCAACAGCTTTAACTTGAGCTAAAAGAAATGAAGAAAAAAAATCTTAATAGGAGTGAATGAAGTATATTTCTATAAAAGTGATTAATGCAGAACATAGAAGCTAAAAAATCGGGGAAAAAAAGCTTTTCCCCATTTCAATGATTTTAAATTAATGTAAATAGTGAGCTCACAAAAGATGTATTTTGTATATTCTTGAAAATTTGGCGATTTGTTATAACAATTCTTAGCATAATCCATCACTTCTGAGGCATTAGTTGCACAGAAAATGTTTTCATTACTTTGATTATATGTATTAATGAAGCGCGGATATTAATAAACAATTAATGGATAATGCAAAATATGGCTGCATCGACATACATCCAATACGACATACACAATAGTGGCAATGGTGAGTGAACTTGCAGGCGAGATTCTAACTGTTAGATATTAAAAGAAGAATTGCTAAAGAGGAGAGAGAATTTGAGAGGAGTGATTTTATTTTTCTTTCCACGCTAAAATTAATATTAAATATACCATTATCAGTTTCTAATTTTAAATCTAGGAATTGCATTTCTGAAAATTTGAAATTTTTTATTAAAATCGGAGATCTAAAATGCGCGTTTCTCCTTAAATATTTTTACTTAGAAAGCTATAATTCTATAAAAATTGGTAGCGTTCTCGATCGAATCACGATTTTATTTCAGGATAAATACAAAATTATAGCTTTTAGTCGCAAAAATTAAAAACATTTCTATGACGTTAATTAATATTAAATCAAAATTACTTTAAAATTTCACCTGTTTGGGCGGCATATATTTTTAAACCACACGACCTTTAGAAAGATATTGAGAGAAAAAAAAAAAAACACTATTAGTTTTACATGCACTGAGATACTCTGTATTAAAAATATGACTCCTGTTGAAACAAGAAAAGAGTTCTTCGAAATGCTTCATCTTGTATTGGCTTTCGAATATCAGATTGAGAATACCATCATGTTCATGCTAATCCACTTAAGGATTTAGTTTTTTTTCTTTTGGCTATTTTCTGTACTATAATATTGCTCTAAAATAATATTTTTATTTTAATGTGAGAGACGATTCATACATTTTCGAAGAAACCACTAAAAATTGCGCTATAAATTCCTCTAAAAATTTCGTAAGTAAAAGAAAAGTACAAGACATAAAAACATAATTTTTTTTTTTTAATAACAAAAGATTGGGATAATTTTAAAATAAATGCAAATATAAATAAAAAAAAATAACGGTATTATTTAATGTATTTACTTGTGTGCGCGTGAAAGAGAAAATCATGCATTAGCTGCCAACATTTTACGTTTTTTTGAATCACAAAAATTTTTGCCATTTTAAATCGCTGTAATTGGCCAATTAAACTAGCAAAAGTCATGCTTTGTTTGGATTCGCGAAATATTATTTCATAAGATAAATATTTGAACGTAACAATATTTTTAAAAATTGCTTTTGCATCGTTACTAAGCAAAAACGTTATTTTATGGCTCGGCGCATTTTAACTTTAGAAATGTAAATTCAGTCAAATAACAAAGAATTTCCTTGGAATTTTTATTTATGACATAAAGCTGCAATAGATAAAAATATTTTTGAAGCAAAATTATACAAAATATTAATTAATTTTTTTGTTTACAATTCGTTTATTGCCACTTCATACACACACACAATAAAGACATAATATAATTCTTTTAAAATCCGTAAGTATCGTCTGCATAAACGATTTCACAAAATAAGAATAAATTGGGGAATTTTTAACACTGAAAAATACTTTTATAATTAAACGTAAATAATTGATTTTTCACAAACTTTAATTCATTAAAAATATGCCATAATTCTCTTTAAAAAAATACTTTAAAAATTTCATAAAAGAAAACGTGAAACTATTATATGGTTAAAAAGAATGAGTATAGTTCGAAAATCTGTAAGCATCTTTTGAGATATTTTGGCAGTATAATGGAAATATATTTTATTTATTTAATTGATCATAATTCAATCTATAATTACTGACTCCATGATTTATTTTGCCTTCTGAAAATGTACGTGTCTAATTTTTTATTTTCGAAAATGCGTCAGTAATGGAAAAACATGCAAAATAAATAAATTAAAATAGTAAATTTTTTAAGGTTATTCTGTAAAAAAAAATAGATATATATTGTGCAAATCACCAGGCCATAATTTATTTTTATATTAATTGAAAACAGGGAATAGATTTCTTATAAAGCGTACGATAAAATGTAATTTGTCTAGCCTAGTAGAAAGCAAAATTTTCTATTAAAGTTTTGTGGTACAAAAAAGCGGAAGAGTAAGCAGCTATGAATAATGCCTTTTTCTTCATATTATTTCAAGAAACTGTCTCTTAAATAATTGTTTAAAAATGTATAATTCAACATTCATAGTGGTGCCTGGAGGCTTGGGGATATTTGGCAAGATATTTGAGCGACTCTGTACTAGGGGTGTATCTTTAAGTTTCTAATGAAGTAAATTATATTTCGATTATTTGTCTAGATAAGGAATATAAATAAGTGCAAATGGAAGAAAGTGCCTTGGGTGACACATATCTGAGATCAATAATTAAATACTCATTTTAACATGAAACAATGAGAAGTGAAATATAAAAATATATTTTAATAATAACAGTTTGGTTTTGTGCGATTTCTACGGGAAAGATACCAGTAGCAAAATAAAACAAGTAAGAAAAATCATGCGTTAAGCATAGATTATGAAGCACTTTCCAATACTTAATGAAATCTTTTACAAAACTTTGTTATTTAGGGAAATAATAGTGTATACCCAAATATACCAAAATATGTATTCCAGTACATTAGAACAGCCCTGTATTTCATATGTCAGTTCATATAATGGGAAAATTTAGCTTAGCAAGAAAATACTCAGTAGCTTGAAATTTCTTTTTCAGCAATTCATACTATTAGATGGAAACATACTTGAATACTTTTGTTCAGCCCTGTAGTTTACATTGTACCTTTATTACACGTCAGCATTAGGCTAAAATTTATTGTAAACTAAAACACTTTTAAAACAACTGAAATCAGATTCTCATAAATCATCATTCATAGGCGTCCATGTATCGAATTCTTTGCGTGGCCCTGTATATCCCTTTATCTATATTCTGCAAACATTTCTCAGTAAATTGAATGCAGCTCAGCGTAAAAATGCATAGCTTATTTAAGAACCACGTTTAAATAATTTACGCTCATATTCAGTAACGTTGATGAGCTCTTTTGGGTAGCCCTGGATATCAACTATAACATTTATACACACCATATAATGTGCATATATTTAGCGAAATATAAACGCGAATATCATAATTAAAATGCATTTCATCCCTCCATCAGCCATCACCGGACACATATACGGTGCTTCGGAAAGAATATACTATTTGAAATCTTTTGTATGGCCCTGTAAATGCTATGTACTTCATATTATGCAAGACAGTAGCGTATAATTTATATTAAGCTTCAGTGAAATATATCAATTTTATTATACATGAAAAAGTTTAATATATTTAAAATATGTCACACACAATTCCCCCTTTTACCATTATCTAATGGAATTTTTTTGTGTGGCCCTGTAAATGAATAATAGCTACATTTTCACCTTATATTTTATAGGATGAATATTTTAATATGTTTGACAGAGTATAACATCTTTAAAATTCCTTTGAAACGATTTTTCCTCATAGGCCGTAATGTAATAAGAAACTTTTGATTCGAACTGTAGATAAACTAATCATGGTAGAAACTTCATTTTCGATAGGACTTGTGCTAGGGTAAACGTCAATAACGTCCTAAAATTTCATGGCAATCCGAGTATATTAACGATTTTTCTCCATGGGCCGTAATGTAATGTAAAACTTTTGATTCGCCCTGTAGATGAACTAATCATGGTAGAAACTTCATTTTCAACAGGACTTGTGCTAGGGTAAACGTCAATAACGTCCTAAAATTTCATGGCAATCCGAGTATATAAACGATTTTTCCCCATAGGCTGTAATGTAACGGGAAAATTTTGATTCTCTCTGTAGATAAACTAATCATGGTAGATACTTCATTTTCAATAGGGTTCGTGCTAGGGTAAACCTCAATAAAGTATAAAAATTTCATAGCAATCCGAATATATTTACGGGAGTTAGAGCGCGGCCAGACGGCCAGACAAACCGAATGCATAAGGACTTTTCAACTTTGTTGAAAAGTGCTAAAATAAGAAGATAAGATGATAATATCTACGATATGATAATATCTACAAGGATGATATTTTACGTTTTTCAAATATACGGCTATTAGAAATATGCAATGAAAAAACATAAATATTGGTCAAAAAGATTTTAATTTTGAAAAAAAAAGACAGTCAAGAGGTCTAGGATATTTTACATGAAGGATTCAAATAATTTCAAATCGAATTCAAAAGTAGTTTAAACAAGTAAAATGTTGGTGATATTTTAATAGAGTTATCTGCCTGCATGGGTAAAATACAGAGAGAAATACTATTCTATATTATTTTGTTTTAAGGCCCATTTATGTATTAAAAAAAAAACATGTCTAAGAAAAGTGCAATAAAAAACCTCAAGAATATTTATGTCTAACACAATAAAAAGTCATATATTTAACTAATAACAATAATAATAATATGACTTTTTTATTTCAAGGACGTATAATTTTTTAATAAAATTAAAAAATACTACTTATAAATAATCATACATAATATAATATAGCCATAATCTACTAAAAAATCCGTATGTGTTTTAGTAAAAAGAAGAAAGGAAAAAATTTCTTATCATTGTTCGCAAAAGAGTTTTTAACTAAAATATTTTAATTAAATACATTTTAATATATTTTGGCTAAAAATTATAGGTTAACATACAATAATGTGAATTAATGATAATACACACACACACACACACATATTTATATATTCGTATACACATATATATATATTTACGACACATATACATATATATTATATCGGGGTTTTTTATTGCACTTTTCTTAGGCATGTTTTAGGTAGATTTCGTATGAAATACTACCTATTGCGAATGCACCAATGTTGGAATTTCCGAATCATTTTTGCAGATCTACGCCGATTATGACCCCTAGACCCCAAAACTACCACCAGTAACAAAGATTATATCTATAGATGTATATCACTTTCTTATGAACAGGATAACTTCTATAATTTTGCTCCAATCTCTTCCAAACTGATACATAAAATCAAGGGGTATAAAATCTCAGCTAAGTTCGTTAATTGTCAAAATCTGTCCAAGGGGGTGGAAATAGGGACGGTTTTTGTGAAAACCGAAAAAACACCATAACTTCTTAATTAAAATAGATATCGAATCGGTTTAAAGTTTATATTACTTCTTAAAAATGGGCCAAAAGCTTATGCGTGACAGATTTTTGATAAATTTGAAATGGGCTCAAACGGCGAAAAAAAAAACAGGGTTTTTGGGAGAAAAAAATTCACAACTTCGTCAATTCTCAATATATTAAGTCCAACTAAATTTTTTATAAATGTTCTCAAAATTATCTAAAACTTTTGTATTTACAAGTTCTTGATAGGACCAACTTTTACTGATGAAAAAAATTTAAAACCAAAAGAAAAAAAAGGGGGGGGGGTGAAAAAAGAAAAAAATCCATAACTCCGTCAATTTTTAAGCTATCAAATCTAATTACATTTATTTTACATCTTCTCAATAATATCTACAACTTTTATACTGACAAGTTTATCACAAGACCAATTCGTATGGCAAAAATAAATTAAACAAAAAAGGAGTTGGAGAAAAAATCCCAAATCCAAATTGCTTATATTCTGACCCATTTTTAAATTCATTTTTGATTTTAAACGCATCCAAATAGTAGATCGCCTTGTTTAGAAACTGTATAAAGTGACGCATTTGTTAATTTTTGATAAAGACAGAATATATTTCAAAAAATGCTACCAAAAAGGGTATTTTGAACAGAATTTCCTGAAGTCACCGTGACTGAAAATTTAAGGAAGTATTCAAATAAGAAATTGCGTTTTTTTCTCACTTGTTTTTAAATCCATTTTTGCTCTCAAATGCATCCAATTTTTAGATCCTCTTATTTAGGAACCATATAATGTGACGCATTGACCAGTGTTTTGATAAAGACAGAATATATTTCAAAAAAGGTTGCCAAAAACGGTATTTTGAACAGAATTTCCATAAGTGATCATGATTGAAAATTTGAGGAATTATTCAAATAACAAATTGCGTTTTTTCTGACTCGTTTTTAAATCCATTTTCACTCTCAAACGCATCCAATTTACAGATCCTCTTATTTAGGAACTATATAATGTGGCGCATTGGCCATTTTTTTGATAAAGATAGAATACGTTGCTTGCATTTATTTTATTAAAAAAAGGAAGATCGATCACACCGAAATTGTTAAAACAAGGCAGTCTACGTTGCATGGTTACATTATAAAATTTATTTCTTTTCTCAAGGTGTCTCAGGGTTTTTACTTTTTACCTGGGTGTGCAATTTAGCAACATGCCACATTTAAATTTTTTCTCAGCTCCTATAAAACATACAAGCATAAAATTATTAATATAGACAACTTAATACCTCTTCTATTGAAAATATTTTTTAAATATTTTATGATGAAATTTTATTTTATTTTTCTTATGATTAATTTTGAGAAAAAAAATGTAAATTATTTTTGACTTGCATCCACTGCGAGCAAGACTGTAGCAAAACTATTGGTTCAAGATCCCCCAAAATATTGATAATGATGTAAAATTAATGTGCCTTGAACGTGTACTCCATTTATCATGAATTTACTATTTATTTATTTAAAATTCAAATCAAAGTTAAAAAATTTTGAAAAAAAAATCATTTTTAATTGAAAAATTACTAAATTTATATGCTAAATTAATAATTTTAATTGAAAAAAAATAAATTGTTTACAATCGAAGTATACGTTCAAGATACGTTAGTGTTGTATCATTATAAACATTTTTGGAGACTCTTGAATAGTGGATCTAAGTGTAAATATTTTATTCTACCTATGATCTTTTCTCTTGCGATTTAATTTGCGAGTGATCAGGAAAGAAAAAATGTTTTATCTGTTTCGTATCAAACGCCGACTCAGAAGATTTTTTTCAATTCATAGCAGACATGATATAAACAGTAATTTGCCGTTATGTAAGATTTTGCTTTTTTTATATCGATTTCTGATTATAAACACTTAAGAGAATTTATCATTATTATTAGTTTGGAGTTAAATATCATATTTGATGATTATACCTTTTTGTAATATCGTAATTGTGAACAAATTACTATTGTAAACGCATTTTGTAAGCTTTTGATACACGTAATTATTGGCATTAAAATGTAAAACATGATATTTAAGTATTGAAATAAAATTTTTTAATGTCAGTTTTGAAGTTGACGGATAAAACTGTTTTGATATATATATACATATTAAGAGTTCGCATTTACTTACATCATATAGGACTAAATATTTTTTTTAAAAAGAGATGTGTAACTACTTTTACATTAAAGTATTTTTCAAACAATAAAAACATTTCATTTCTTTTATTTTGGTATTTCCTTTTTTTTCTTTTTCCTGGATTAACGTTTTCCTATAAAACATATACAACCTATTTAGCTTATATTAACAAAATCTTGTCATTTCATTAATAAGAATTGCATTAATTCAATTTTTCAACAATAGCGGACGAAAATTAGAAATCATGATTAAGTTAAGAAACATGTTAACAAAGAATATATATATATATATATATATATATATATATATATATATATATATATATATATATACATATTCCATAGAATATAAAAATTCAGACTCCGTATTCATATTTAAAAAAAAATCTCATTGGATAAAAAAAATGCATATTCTTAATATTCAGATCATACTTAGAACTTGTTTAAAAAAGATGCGAGTTCGTAAGCATTGTTTTTAAGTGTAAAAAGGAAATTTATATTAGAACAATAGGACTTTGCAAAAGCAGTAATAATTTACAGAAAAATACGGCAAAAAGATGGGAATTTATATTTAAAACAAAAATTAAAATGAAATCAAATATTGTTCAAATATAATATCCTCCTATTGCAAAGTCATTTAATAAAACTTTACAAGTAACTAAAATACAGTAAAAAATAACGTTTAATTAATTTTAAGTTCATTAGCAACAAATACTAATATCTAAAGATCTAAATTAAAATCTGAATTATACCATAAAAAAACTAATTAACGTACATCACGGGAATTATTAAAACATTTAACACAAGTTTATGGATACCTGAAAATAAAGAAATAATATAAGCTGATTAAGATTTTGGTGAATTATTTGCCTTTACGGGATTTTCAAAACTAATAAATCCTTATAAGGCATGCAATAAAAGCAAACACAAAGGATAAGATTGTAATAAATTATGTTAGTTTATTTCTGCCAGTAATCTAATTTAATTCGTATCTAGCTTTAACTGAATTTTTCCTTAAAAGTTCAATTAGTGTTAAAAACTATGAATTAAATAAATAATTCCAATAAAGCATTTATTCCAATCTTTATCATTTTCAATACCGTTAAATGTCTCTGTAACAAATCAGAGTATTTTAATAATTACAGTTATAAAGTATATTATATATTTTTACATAACAAATTCAAAATATTCAGACTTTCAATTATTTACTTGAACAAATTGTTCAATGTTTTCATTCTTATTATAAACAAGCTGGAATCCGTTGAAATTCGACGATAGAAAACGTTTAAAGATGAACTGTTAGAATGAATTTATAATAAACTTACAAAAATAACTACACTTAAAAAGCAATCTTTCATTAGTTAAATTGTAAAAAAAGAAAAAAAGGAGACAAAGTTTTTTTTTATTTATCTATGAAAATATAATATAACAAAGTACGAAAATATACAAGAATTTTTTTGAAATTTTAACTACACTTAAAAAACAATCTTTCATTAGTTAAATTGTAAAAAAAGAAAAAAAGGAGACAAAGTTTTTTTTTTATTTATCTATGAAAATAT
Source organism: Maratus speculifer (assembly GCA_964019185.1). Classification (NCBI taxonomy): domain Eukaryota; kingdom Metazoa; phylum Arthropoda; class Arachnida; order Araneae; family Salticidae; genus Maratus; species Maratus speculifer. Next base: position 354,596,851 of record OZ025293.1, read on the forward strand.
AATATAACAAAGTACGAAAATATACAAGAATTTTTTCGAATTACCCGAAATTCCGATAAGCGTTCTTAGATTTTCGAAATTTAAAGAAGCATTTTCAATGACAAATTTTTTAATTGATTTTCACGAATTTACGGAAACGTTTCCCGAGTAGTTTTATTTATTTATTTATTGAAATGCACACTAAAGTAGAATTCATTTACAGTGTTGCAAGACCATCATAAGATCTTAATATACAACCCGATCAATCAAAAGAATCAGAATTTTATTCAAGATTTCCAAAATTCCAGTTCCTATTCCCATTTTATCCACAATTCCAGCTAATGCATTACTCAGTTTCCTCAACTCAGAATACTAGTTTTTAGAATGCTAGCAATTCTCAAATAATAATTTTTAGTTGAGTAACTGAATTTATACATGCAAGAGTAACAAAATAATATTAGTTTTAATTGTAGTTGCGATTCATCTATCATGTTTGTCAGTAAAACATGTTTGTTGAACATGAAAATGTTTACTTGAAAAATTACAATATCCGAAACATCAAAGTTCCGATTTGAGAAAATCGATATATAACTTCTAAAAAAAACCTTCAAAAAAGTATACGAAAATCAATAAAAGCTTAAAAATGATTCAATTTAGGAAAACTGATTAATTAACTATTATATAAATAGATGTATAAACTACTGCGAAACATTTTCGAAAATCAATGGCAGCCTAAAAATGCTACGGTCAGGATAACTGAATTATTAACTATAAAAATCACTTGGCAACGATTCCGAAAATCCATAATAGCCTAAAAATGTTCCGATTTGAGAAAATTGGTTAATATACTTTAAAATTCACTTAAAAGCATATCCGAAAGTCGATGCTATCCTAAAAATATTCCAGTTTTGGAAAACTGTCTAAAAAACTATAAATAGTACACGAAACTTTTACAAAAATCAATGGCAGTTTAAAAATGTTCCGGTTTGAGATACCAACTAATAAACTATTAAAAGTACTCGGAAACGCTTCCGAAAATCAATGATATCATAAAATTTTTCTAGTTTGTGAAAATTGCTTAATAAGCTGTAAAAATTACTCGGATTTCCGAAAACCAAAGGCATCCTAAAAATTTACCGGTTTGAAAAAGATGGTTAATAAACTAAAAAAAACTATTCATAATTCCGAAATCAAGCCTCCCAATATTAATTATAGTCTGAAAAACTTTGTTTTTATAAACGTTTCTTTAAATTTCGAAAACATACTAGCTTTTGAGATTTCTAAAGATAAATAAGCTTTTCGGATACCTTAAAAGACGCTATTGTACATTTTTGTTTGAAGTTAAATTATATTTACTTAGATTAAGAACCTTTTTAATCGTATGTGTATTAGTGTATTATATTTAATCACAAATATAATAAATAAGTATAAAAGCATTTAAATTGAATTTTCTTTGAACTATTCGCCTGTCATCAGCAGATTCCATTTTGTTAAAGCTACGAGAACGAATCATGCCCCTCCTCTATCGATTTATCGATTCATCGACTGACTGCTATAACCTAATGACATGGTAATGCAAATAGCATACACCGGATAAAATCAATCTAAATAAGTATTAATTTAATCCTTTGCCCGATCCTATATAAAGTAATAATCACTTCTAAGAACCAGCCTGTTGATCGAGGTTCAACATTTGCGAAATAGGTAAATAAAGGGAATAATACAGAACTTTTCGCAATCAAATCCTTTGGTGGAATAATTGGCTTTAAATTTTTGTAATAGACTTTTCGAAAAGCTTATTTTGAAATGTATATAACACGGTAGATGGTACAGGCGTTTCAAATAAAGTAAATAAAAAATAAAAAATATTTAAATAGAGACATTTTATAGAGAAAAAAATTCGCACGTAAAATCAATGGAAACTTTGAATTAATTTAATCAAGTAAAGTATCAGTATATAGGAGTTTTATATTTTTTTAAATAATACAAGTCATTTTATAAATGTCATTATATAATATGTAAATTTTTTTTAAAATTGTAATAGCATTTGAATAAAAAAGAAAATGACGTTTTCACATTAATAATATTTACCGTGTAAAATCAACATAGCTAAAATATTAGCATTCCACTAGATAAGCTTTCCGTGTAATCAACTATTTTGAAAAGTTGTATGCATTATTAACAGTTGTACGTTCAGTTTAAAGCGTTACGTAAAGTTACTTAAAAATAATTAGTTTATCGGAATCTCTCTTTGAAATAGTTTCAAAGTGCGGCTTGTGCAACTTTTCATGAAAGCATCCCCCCCCCCCTTAACAACATTTCAAGTATTCTTTATTTTTACTTTAACTCTTTGTGACTCAATAACTCCGCTTTCAAAAATATTTACTCAGCTATTAAAATACACCATTTTAATCATGTAAGAAAAAAATAGAACATCATAATTAAAAAGTATTGTCTAAAAGGTACTTTTTCACATCTGCGAGAAACAGAAAAATACGTAATTTTCTTAAATATTGTCAATTTTATAATATAAAACTGCAAAGTATCCGAATTTAACTTTTAAAGTTTATTGTTGCACTGTTATTATAAGTTTATTTAGCATTAATGATGCGAACTACTCAAATGATACATAAAATTTTTCAAGAAAAATGAACTCAGTATTGACGTTTATTGAGATTTCTATGAACAATTTCTATCAAATATTGTGGATAACCGCAATAAATGAAATAATTTTTTAATCCCCATTGTATAAATTACATTGACTTCTGGATGTGTTGCAGATATGCAACGCGATGATAGGGTTTCAGGACACAAAAATCTGGGGAAACAATATTGTATATTTTCACTTAAAAATAAAAACTCTAGAAAATAATCTGTAGCCATCATGCACTTAAAAAAAGACAAACGTCTTTATTTACAAATAATCAATATAAACATGAACGAAAATATGCAATAATCTCTCCTGGGTTAAGCATAGTTCTGAAAAACGTTATTTATGGTTAGAAAAATCAAAAACTTATATATGTTTGAGATTTAAAGAAAAAAAATATTTTACTGTCACCGATTTTCGGAAACGTTTTTGAGTTTTTTTTTATAGCGTATTAAGTCCATTTCCTCAACCCGAAATATCGATTTTTAAGATGCTATCAATTCTCAATTAAACATTTTCAGCTGTGTAAGAGAATTTATACATGCAAGTAGGGGTGGAAAAATTTAGGCGGCGGCAGGCTGTCTACCACCACTACATTTCTTTCTTTTTCTTTTCTTTTTTTTTTATATTTTGTGTAAAATTCTTGCTGGAATGTTATTACATTTTTAGCGAGGAAAACTTTTAAATTTTAGTGGTGATAGGTTACCCGCTGGCGCCCAATTTGCACTTCTGCATGCAAGAGTAACAAAATAATATTCATTTTTATGTCAATGCCAAGACAGTTGATTTATCATATTTGCCTGCAAAACAAATTTGTTCAAAATAAAAATGCTTAGTAAATTTTTATCTAAAATCCGATATTCCAGTTTCAAAAACTGATTAATGCTCGATAAAATATTACTTGGAAAAGCTTCGAAAAATCGGCGGCAGCAAATATTTTTAGCTCTTTAACAACCGTGTGCCACATCTGCACATACCTAAAAACAATATAAATCTCATTATGTGCCATGAATTTGGCCAATATGATCTCTTTAACTGATCAAAACAGTCGAAAGAATGGAGTAACACTTATTTTATCCATGTCAGATGACTGCATTTGACAAAAAATAGAATTTTTTCTTCAAAAACAAAACAACAACAACAAAAAAGATCAAGCTTTTAAGGTAAAATTTATTTTTATTATTTTTACTGAACGCTTAAAAATATTAATATATATAAAATTGCAGAGTGTTAAGCAGATAAAATTAACTAATTTAAGCTCATTTAATTGTAAAATATAGCAATACAATATTTAAGAACCCTAATTGTGCATCTCGGGTACACACCACAAAATATCAAATTTTACCTGAAAATTTGAAAATTATTTTTTTACATATTTTTCCCATTATTAGTCTAATCTATAGATTTCAAATAATTTTTATCATAAAAATAGAAAACATCGCGCAGGGAAGGGTTGAATTTCGAAAATACAATGGTTTCTTACATGTTTAAATATAAAGAACACTTTCCTGAATTTTTAGCAACTTAGAGGCGATTATTGCATAGTTTTGTTCGGATTTATATGTATTTTCCTAGATGAAAATAACATGTCTTTTTTTTTTATTTACAGTGTGTAGCCATACTCAACATGCACCGGCTTTTTATATATGGCCCGATATATTATATCTAAGGGTAATCATTAATTCATATGTATAAAAATTTGTGAAAATGAATTTAAAATCTGCACTTTTGTTTTACAAAGACGGATAAAAAAGGGTTACAAAAGCAATGAAAAATTATTTATTAACAATAGACAGAAAATACAAAATGTAATTGAGCGGTACATAAAGGGCTGATGAAAAGAATTCAAGCTCGTTTCATTGTATTGGTAAAAATTGATCAAGGGTAAATTTCAATAGTGTTTAGCCGTTTTCTTACTTAACTTAATTTTAGCGTAGTATGTAGAATCTGTACAAATCTATGGATCATATACACAGCTGCACAAAAGAATTGGAGTACCTTTACGGCTCTGGCGGGGTTTGTTGAAATTTGGTTTTAAATGGTATACTGTTTTTAAAATCATTACTTAATTATCATAGCATTATCAAAAGGCGCGTTTTTTAAAAGCATTTTGGAAGTGTTGGAAAATGTATCATAATTTATGCTTGATGCACGATTCTTTTTCCTTCTTTATAATTGCTTACAATGCGATGAACAAAAGCTAAACCGAAAAGTAAAAACATTGTCAGCTAGAAAATTCTCCACCTAGATGGTTCAAATTCGGTGACACAAAACAGCTATTTATGAATGAATAATTAAATAGGCTGATGTGAATGATAAGCTAAAAAGAACTTCTGAAAAACATTATTAAATTTTAATAAATGCGAAAGGCCTTTCAAAAGAATTCCTCTTAGGATACAGATAACACATCCTACTACTTCGAAAACAGCAGCAAGCTTTGTAGTGTTTTTAAGTTCTTTTTACATTATTTATTATTGTGTTTTTAATAGCATCATTAGTAATAAATAATTCATATCGCAAAGATAGCATAGACAAGGGCATTATGTTTGGGCTTTTAGAAAGTATAATATAAAATAAATAAATAAATGCGTAAATTATGCTTAAATGACCAAAGTTCTGATAACTAAAAATTGATAAAAACTCACATGTATGAGGTTTATTCATTTATTTTTATTCTTTTTATTTTATTTATTTATTTATTTATTTGCCATAGTGAATTATGTTTTTATAAAAACCACTGGTGACTAAAAATCGATGAAAATTCATATGTCTGAGTGTTCTTTTCCTTGCATATTGAAAATAAAACAACTGGTGTTTCTACTAAACCATTTTCTGGGACAGAACCATTTGAAGTAATGTTATTTTAAATTTGTTTGAAATTCCAACACACGTTCATATACATATTACAGCATGAAAACTGCAGAAACAAGAAAATTGGGGGGATTAAACTTCTTATGACGTAAGCGTGCACTGAGATGGGATTTTTGAAAATTCCCCCGCCCCCTAAGAGGAGCAAACGGGGGGGGGGGGTCGAAATGTATGGAACAACTTCTTATATTTAAGCAGCCTTTTAAGGGAATAGCGTGAAATTCAAGAAAATTAATCTACTAAAAAATAATTAAACGTGTACTTCAGCGATTTTAAAAATAGCCCCCCTGAGGGGGCTAAGGAAGGTTGAACAATTTAGAATATTTGGCACGTGTCAGCAGCCATTGTATGTACAAGCGTGAAATTGCAGAAAATAAAACCACTAAAAATAAGATATCTTAAAAACTGAAAGGAAAAAATATATATATAATACCACGATTGATTCACTTTTTATTTGGACATACATGATTTATTATGCAGTTCAAGTTCACTTTCTTGGTATTTGTTTTGCTTCATTTGCGCCAGCGTAAAACCGGTTGTATTGAATATGGATAACAATGACTAATATTTATAATATATCACCTCTCAAATCTTAAAGCTTTTCTAAGCTTTAAAATGGTTCATTAATTATGGTTCATATTTTAATTGCGTCAAATCAAAAAAAAATTCTTTTTTTTTTCACTCAAAGAAAAGTACTAAGACTGAAATGGATATGGTATAAGACTAAAAAATATTTAAATAATTTATTTTCTTATTATAACACACTGTTAAGGAATTTTCAGTCATAGGAAGCAAATTATTTAATAATAGAAAAATAGTTATATTGAATAATATTCATGTTATTGTACTTCTGTTATATAGTAATGCTACAGTAATGCTATAGTATGTTATATAGTAATGCTATAAGTAATGCATAGATTGCATTTTAAACTAATTTTTAGCACAAAAATATTTTTCATTAATATCAAGGTAAACAAATTGTATTTGTATGAAAATTAGAAGATATTATATTCAACTATTACAAACTATATATATATATATATATATATATATATATATATATATATATATATATATATTGCCCTTGATAACAAGCTAAATACCACATTTCCAATATTATTCCAATTTTTGACAACTCCTCTGTTTGATATAATTTGTCAATAACGCGTTTTTCCACAAATTGATGTTGATTTGTAGCATTATCTAATGGTTATATACAGGGTGATTCATAAAAGATGGGCAGAACTTTAAGGGGTTATAGTACACTTAAAGACAAATAATATTAAATAGGAGACTAAGGGTCCCAGACGTATTCCCAAGGAGATAGGGGGCATTAAAGTTTAGGGTCCGAAATTTCAAATGATTATAAAAAATGGAAAAATTGGTCGATTCGTTTGCGGTTTCTGCAAAAAATTTTCTTTATGCCAGTATTTTCTTGAAATAAAATTTTAAATTTCAATTTTAAAAAATGCCGATAGCGGGCGCTTTAGACTTTGGAGTAACAAACAACTATTTTTTAACGTTATTTTTTGTATTTCTTTAAATGATTTCGAAAGCTTAGACTTAAACTTAAATTTTCAGCTTGATCTAAAAATCTGAGTCCTAACGAGTAGTTAAGTAGCGTAAACTGAAATTTGAAATTTGAAACCCGTCTCCCCCCAGAACAAAAATCAGTTATTCCCGATCTTTGTGTCGTAGATTAGGCTCTAACTACTGCCGCGTTTTGCTAAAATTATTCTTTGTGTCAGTATTTTCTTGAAAATAAATTTTAAAGAAAATTTTCAAAAAAATTCCGATAGAGGGCGCTTTAGACTTTGGAGTAACGAACAACTATTTTATACCGTTATTTTTTGTGTCTCATTAAATGCTTTCTAAAGCTTAGACTTAAACTTAAATTTTCAGCTCAAAATCTGAATCGCTGAGCGTGGTTCAGTAGCGAGGGGAGGGGGTTCAAATTTCAACTTCTGAACATAGTTCAGTTTGCACTACTTAACCATGCCCAACGATTCTGTGCTGTGATACGAGGCAAAAATACAACTTTCGTCAAGGACTGCATAGTCGGAATTCACTCATAAAGGCACTGGCACAGTTGGAAACGTCGCTCATGCAAACGTTAAAGCTCCATTCCTGACGCTAGTCACCGGGTGAAGAAGGAGACAGAAAGTATGCAAATGTCAAATGGGGAAGAAGAAGAACACGTATGCAAAATTTCGACACGATTCAGGCATAAAAACCACTGAACGGTGAGTCAAGTGTAAGTCGCTGTAGTAATGAATCGGAAGATGGTGCCCTTCACGAATAAGGAAAAGGCTGAGATGCATTTAATTTACGGAGCGGCAGATGGAAATGGTGCAGAGGCACAACGAATGTACGGAGAGCGATTTCCCAACAGGCGGTTGCCTAACCGCAAAACTTTCGAGCGCTTGCACAGACAGTTGTGTGAGACGGGATCATTTCTCGAATCAGTAGTTGTTGCAGAAGCCATTCTGGATGTAGTAGCGGCGCAGCCAAGTACAAGTACACGAACAGTGGCTAGGCAGGTGGATACCTCACAGTCCATGACTTGGAGGGTACTGAAGGATGAACATTTGCTCCCGTTTCATGTGCAACGAGTCCAGAAACTGTCTCCAGGGGATTATCCAAATCGCATTGAATTCGCCCGCTGGTTTCTGCAGCAGAACGCGCTAAATCCACATTTTGGACGAACTGTGCTTTTCACCGATGAATGTACCTTCACACGTGAAGGTACATTTAACACACACAATGCACATGTATGGGCGGATGTCAATCCACATGCTACGTATCCACATGCTCATCAGAGACGCTTTTCCATCAATGTTTGGGCAGGAATCCTCGGAGACCACCTAATCGGACCGTACCTTCTTCCTGAACGCCTCAACGGTAAAACATACCTCACATTTCTGCAACATGTGCTGCCAGACCTGTTAAACGTTGTTCCTCCACGCATCCGGCGGGTCATGTGGTTCCAGCACGATGGAGCGCCAGCCCATTACGTACGAGACGTCCGCAATTATCTGGACATCACATTTCCGAACAGATGGATTGGTCGAGGTGGTCCTGTTGCTTGGCCTGCTCGCTCGCCAGATCTTTCACCCCTCGATTTCTTTTTTTGGGGACAATTGAAGGCTCTTATGTATGAGACACCCATTGAATCCCACGAGGAACTGGTCGCCAGACTTTCCGCCGCTGTAGGGGAAGTGCTCGAAAAGCCTGATGTTTTCGCGAATGTTTGCCGTTCCATTCTTCGCCGTTGTTCTGCGTGCATAACCTCTGGTGGTCACAATTTTGAACATTTATTGTAATTACATGTTAATTCAATACGATTTGGATAATCCCCTGGAGACAGTTTCTGGACTCGTTGCACATGAAACGGGAGCAAATGTTCATCCTTCAGTACCCTCCAAGTCATGGACTGTGAGGTATCCACCTGCCTAGCCACTGTTCGTGTACTTGTACTTGGCTGCGCCGCTACTACATCCAGAATGGCTTCTGCAACAACTACTGATTCGTCCTTTTTTGCACGACCTGCATTCGACCGGGAAGCGAGAAATGATCCCGTCTCACACTGTCTGTGCAAGCGCTCGAAAGTTTTGCGGTTAGGCAACCGCCTGTTGGGAAATCGCTCTCCGTACATTCGTTGTGCCTCTGCACCATTTCCATCTGCCGCTCCGTAAATTAAATGCATCTCAGCCTTTTCCTTATTCGTGAAGGGCACCATCTTCCGATTCATTACTACAGCGACTTACACTTGACTCACCGTTCAGTGGTTTTTATGCCTGAATCGTGTCGAAATTTTGATTACGTGTTCTTCTTCTTCCCCATTTGACATTTGCATACTTTCTGTCTCCTTCTTCACCCGGTGACTAGCGTCAGGAATGGAGCTTTAACGTTTGCATGAGCGACGTTTCCAACTGTGCCAGTGCCTTTATGAGTGAATTCCGACTATGCAGTCCTTGACGAAAGTTGTATTTTTGCCTCGTATCACAGCACAGAATCGTTGGGCATGGTTAAGTAGTGCAAACTGAACTATGTTCAGAAGTTGAAATTTGAACCCCCTCCTTTCGCTACTGAACCACGCTCAGCGATTCAGATTTTGAGCTCAAAATTTAAGTTTAAGTCTAAGCTTTAGAAAGCATTTAATGAGACACAAAAAATAACGGTATAAAATAGTTGTTCGTTACTCCAAAGTCTAAAGCGCCCTCTATCGGAATTTTTTGAAAATTTTCTTTAAAATTTATTTTCAAGAAAATACTGACATAAAGAATAATTTTAGCAAAACGCGGCAGTAGTTAGAGCCTAATCTACGACACAAAGATCGGGAATAACTGATTTTTGTTCTGGGGGGAGAAGGGTTTCAAATTTCAAATTTCAGTTTACGCTACTTAACTACTCGTTAGGACTCAGATTTTTAGATCAAAATTTAAGTTTAAGTCTAAGCTTTCGAAATCATTTAAAGAAATACAAAAAATAACGTTAAAAAATAGTTGTTTGTTACTCCAAAGTCTAAAGCGCCCCCTATCGGCATTTTTTGAAATTGAACTTTAAAATTTTATTTCAAGAAAATACTGGCATAAAGAAATTTTTTTGCAAAAACCGCAAACGAATCGACCAATTTTTCCATTTTTTATAATCATTTGAAATTTCGGACCCTAAACTTTAATGCCCCCTATCTCCTTGGGAATACGTCTGGGACCCTTAGTCTCCTATTTAATATTATTTGTCTTTAAGTGTACTATAACCCCTTAAAGTTCTGCCCATCTTTTATGAATCACCCTGTATATATATATGTATATATAATACCATTAAAAGTAGACAAGATTCACCAATGGATTTTATCAATAAAACAATAAACCAAAACGAAGAATTAGAATTGAATTGAATTATAATAAAATAAAAAATAGTGTAACGAGTAAATCTGAAAAAATGAATAAATAAAATGAATGCAAATGGAATTTGTAGCCCCAAAAGCAGAATCATCAGGCCCCAAATGCTCTGGAACTACAAATGAAGTGTACGGTTTCATCCACGTATTAGCCATGAAATAGCAAAATAATACGTATTTGGGGCTACCAGCACACAAAAACCAAATTATTAAACAAGGAACAAAGATATTTTACAAAAAAGGAGTTGAAAGTAAGTAAAAATAATAGTTATCGATAACAAACAAAAAAGATAAAGCTGAATGGAAATATAATTGAACCGGAGAAAATAATTAATAAGCGATATTAACATGAAATTAAATTAATAAAATAATTAAAATTAGAATTAAGAGATAACATTCATATTAACATATAACTTAAAATACCATTTTGTTACTTTAATCAGTAACATTTATTAGCTATTTAACTATATATATATATATATGTTGCGGCCAATACCCGGAGCCTGGCCAATTCTAGAACTGGCCGGCCAATACCCGAATTGGCCAAGCTTCCTGGCCAAAACCCGAAATATATGAAATGAATAGCATATTTCGGGCTTTGGCTGGCCAATTCGCGAACTGGCCGGGAAGCCTTGGCCAACATCCGAACTATGATGCATAGGTACCAATTTTTTTGTAATTAAGATAATGTAACATTAAAATGTACAGTAAAAAAGATTCCCACTGTTTATATTGAAACAAAATATTTTTGTGTACCCAACTAAATTAACAAAAAATAGTACACAATTCCCTTTCAATATTAAAATTAATTGATAAGCCAAATACGATGACAATTACAAGTTAACCGGAAACTTTACTCAGTTAGATCACGGACAGGCTGACGTCTAAACTATTTGAATTCATAGGCACTTTCAACTATGTTAGAAAGGATTAAGCCGAGTACTTATATCTATTTCGCGAATTGGCCAGTCATTTTTTAACGTTGCTGGCCAATTCGGGAATTGGCCGGCCAGTTCTAGAATTGGCCAATTTCGGGTATTGGCTACAACACATATATATACATATATATATATATGTTTTACATATATATATATATATATAACAGATACAAAATATTATTTAACTAATAAAACAATAAATACCGTATATTTTTAATTATTCTCTATACAAAACCATGTATGTGTAAAAAATATACGACTACCTTGTAAGTACTTTAGTGTTGAGGTTTAAGTCAACTCAACAGCGAACAGTCAGCAACAGAAGTAAGTCTCAAACAATATTTTTTTCGTGATAAATATTATTTGTATGGAAATTTGAAGAAATTAAATCAAGCTATATGACAAACTATATATAAATGCATTAGCAATTTATGCCTTAGTAATACAGGCACAAAATATTATTTAAGAAATAAAACAATAAATTGCATACTTTTTTAATTATTCTATATACATAAACATGTATCTGTAAAATATATGCGATACCATTAAAATACTGTAGTGTTAATGCTTAAGTCAACATAACATCGAAGAGGCAACAACATAAGTAAATATCAAGCAACATTTCTTTTCACAATATTTATCTTTTTTTATTATTTTTTCTTAATCTGAAAAAAATTACTGAGATTTATATTATTAACATCAATATTTCCTATAGTTATTCTCGTGTGCTTAAAAATGGAAATGATCCTATGGATTTTTGTGTATTGAGAAAAGTTTTTGGAAAAAAAAACTTTATCTATGGTATGTATAACTATAACAACAATGTTAAAAATCTCAAAAAGTATCTTCGTATTCTTCAGAAGTAAATCTAAATCAGTTTTTTTCATAATATTAATCTTTTTTACTGTTTCTTAATCTATAAAAAAACCATTTTAATTCAAATATACATTATTAATATTTCACATGATTGCTTTCATAAGCTTACAAATGGAAATGATTCTTGTGTGTTTGAGCACTGGGAAATAAATTTAGCACTGTTAAATAATTGTCTCTGCGGCATGCATAACTAAAACAAGGATGTTAACCCACCCGTCCCTCCAAAAAATAATAACAACATTATGTTCTCTAGAAATAAACTACAAACAGTTTTTTCATAATATTAATCTTTTTTTCTAATTTATAAAACAATATATTTTTATTACAATAAATTTAATGATACACAATTAAAAATAATATCCCCCATAATTACTTTCATGAGCTTCAAAATGTAAATGGTTCTCAAATTTTTGAGCACGGAGAAAAGTTTCTGGAAAAAAAAAAAAGGAAAAAACAATGTGGCATGCATAACTGTAACAATAATGCTGAAAACCTTCCAAAATAACTTCGTATTCTTTAGAAGAAAAATCGCAAACATGTTTTTCATATAAATAACATTAATCTTTTTCATTTTTTCTTAATCTATATTTTTTTCATTAAGTGTTACAATTAATTAGTGTTACTTTTATAAATATGAATATTATGAAATATATTTATAAAATGACGAAAATATTAATTTTTAAATTTTTGCTTAAAATGATACTTTACTATACCTAGTATATGCGGATGAAGTTGCGTAAAAATCCGAGTATTATAAATACAGTTTAACGTTATTTTATTGCATCGCTGTCCCTTTAAATGACACTGTCCACTTAATTTAAAAGTGATTTTTCTCCGTTTGTACTATTTTGACGAAAAAGCATATTCAAAGTGATAAAACTTTTATAAATATTTTTTAATTGGCTAATTTTTTTAAATATGTTTATTATTATAAATATCTTATGGTTATTTTTACAAGCTTACAAATGGAAATGGTTCTTGGGTTTTTGTGCACTAAGAAAAGTTTTTGAAAAAAAATTAACTTTATTTGTGGCATGTATAACTAAATGCGTATCATAAGCTTTTATGAAGTTTTTGAGACTAAATTCAGCAATATGAAAAGAAAAGTTGCTTAAAATAGTAAGACTAAACGTACTTAAACTTATTCATTAATATAAGTACATTGTTTTATTATATTTTGAAAAGCATTTCAAACCATTTCAGTTTATCCTTAAATGAGAAATGTTATGAAGTTTATAATAAATGACAACAAAAAGACACATTAACGTTTTCAGATGCAAAGTATTTCTGTTGCTGAAATGTTGAAATGGTGGCATTGCATTAGAATTTACGAGAAATAAAAATGGAAATTTGAAAATAAGTAAAAGCTTTTCTTAGCGTACATTATAAAAGCAAATTTTTAATAAAATATTCTAGAGCAAGTGTAGCATTTCGACATTAAAATTAAGTGATGTAAATAATGTATTACCACTCTTCAAAGGGTTTTAAATACTCAAAAACTTTTTAAAAATTTAAAAAGTACTACTGATTAAATTTGTTTTAAAATAGCGTAAATAACTCTATAATAAAAACATTTCTCATTTTTGCACTCAAATTTAACAGATTTATATGCAACGTTAACTGTAAAAAATAGCAATAAATAATGCGCATGTGATCTCAGTATAATTTACGAGAAAAACATATTTAAAAACTTTAAAATAAGTAAAAACTTTTTTTGAAAAAAAAAAATGTTTGCTCAAAACATTCTGCTGCAATTGTGATGTACGGTGATTAAACTTTACTGGTATAAATAATATACCATCATCTTTCAAAGGGTTTTAAATTCTCAAAAGTACATTTTTTAAAAATTTAATAAGTACTACTGATTGAAGTTGTTTATTTTAAAATCGTGCAAATAAATGGATAATAAAAACATACCTTATTTTTGAATTCAATTTTGACAGATTTGTAAGCAGCGTTAACTGTAAAAATATTAATAAATAACATGCATGCGATCGTAGAAGAATTTGCGAGATCTTTTTTTATTTGAAAAGTGTACAATATAAACAAATTTTTAGTAAAATATGGTGCAATTGTGATATACGGGTATTAAAATTAACTGGTACAAATAATATACCATTACCCTTCAAAGGGTCTTAAGCACTCAATTTTTTAAAAAAATTAATAAGAACTATTGAATGAATTTGTTTTGTTTTTTGTTTGTTTGCAAATAATGTATAATGTAACATACCTTATTTTTGGACTCAATTTTGACGGATTTGTATGATGCGCTGATTATAAATAAAATATTAATAAATAACACGCATAAGATCGGAGCTATATGAGCATTACAAAACCACTACGAACTAATTTGTTTTACTCAGAGAAAATCAGTCCGTGCTGCTAAGAAAAGCTTTTACTTATTTTCAAATTTTCATTTTTATTTCTCGTAAATTCTAATGCAATGTCACCATTTCAACATTTCAGCAACAGAAATACTTATGGGTCTTAAATACTCGATTTTTAAAAAAATTAATAGGTACTATTGATTATTAATATTTTTTTAACCAATTCAAATAAATGGATAATGAAACATACCTTATATTTGGACTCAATTTTGACGGATATGTATGATGCGATGATTATAAAAAATATTAATAAATAACACGCATAAGATCGGAGCTATATGAGCACTACAAAAAAAAAAAAAAAAAAAAAAAAAAAAAACTACGAATTAATCTGTTTTACTCAGAGTAAATCAGTCTAATAACGCGCATGTGATCGCAGTAGAATTTACAAGAAAAAAATATTATTTGAAAACTTAAAAAAAAAAATAAAAAACTTAAAAAAAAAATGTTTATTTCAAACATTCTGCTGCAATTGTGATGTACAGGGATTAAACTTCACTGATGTAAATAATATACCATCATCTTTCAAAGGTTTTTAAATGCTCAAAAATATAAAATGCAAATAAATGGATAATGAAACATACCTTATTTTTGGACTCAATTTTGACGGATTTGTATGATGCGCTGATTATTAAAAAAAAAATATTAATAAGTAACACGCATAAGATCGGAGCTGTATGAGCACTACAAAAAAAAAACTACGAACTAATCTGTTTCACTCAGAGTAAATCAGTCCGTGCTCGTTCTTCACCTGTTCCAGTTACTATAAGAAATCGGAAATGAGGAAAAATCATTGCATGAATCTTTAATGAATTTGAAAGGACAAGGGAATGAAGGTTTGAAATTTTTATGACTCAAAGTTTGATCTTTTTTCGGACAGTAATAAATATCTAAATTCTTTCGCTCCGATATCTTAAAAAAATCTCCAGGACAGGAGATTATATTTATTATTAAAGAAAATTATTGACGTCACATATTTTAAATTTGATAACTTACACTGATAACAAAAATGAATATGAAAATACAGGGTGATTCAGCTCGTCGGTGACAAACTTTAAGGATCGATAGAGCACACCTAGACGAACATTTTTGAATAGGGAATGTAGGGTCCCTGACGCGATGGTAAGGCGCTAGGCGCTTTCGAAAATTTGGGTGCCGAAATTCGAAACGTCATAAAAACTAGGGAAATGGTTAGATTTTCTTGCTTGTTGCGTCGAAATGATTCTGTTTGTTTAGACTTTCTTCAGTACCAATTTGATAAGCGTATCTCTTAAAACATGGATAGGGGGCGCTGCAGACTTTGGAGAGCTAGACAACAACTTTAAGCCCGTTATTTTGATAATTTAACACATGCTCGCCAAAGTTTATTCTCTAACTTAAAGTTTGAACCCAAAAGTAGAGCCCTGCAAAAAGCGTAAGAGCCGGAATAAAATGTCAAAGTACAGGGTGGTCGAAACTCGAAGGCTCCTAAGAGATAAACAAACAGATTTCTTGACTTATGGCATGCATTTTCATGATTCTGTTTGCTGGGGCTCTCTGAAACTCAGTTGAACGGTACAAAAAGAAACATCGATAGGGGACGCTTTGGGCAAAAAACATAATTCGTTGACATTTCGGACGCTAACTGGAAACGGGGCGCTACGATCAGTTAGAAACAAAACAAGAGAGTAATTTACTTATCATAAGAAGCTATTAAAACTGCAGTTTGTTTGTTTTTTTTAACAAACATAGCTGGTTTCAATCATGCACAATGCGCGCAATAAAATTTACATAAGGTGCTTTTTGCTGATTTATGCAAAAGATATCGTACCATATCGATATGCAAAAGATACGTAATGCGTAGACGACAACGCGAGATGACGTAGTTGTGTGCGCAGACACGTCTTTTGAACGTGCGGTACCTACTTAAGCTTCGGGTTACTTGTCTGCAGATCGGTAGTAGGATGGAACGGTACACAAACTCTGAATTGGCTGACATGCATTTGGCGTATGGCGCTGCTGGTTGTAATGGACGAGCCGCTCAGCGGTTGTACGCCGAGCGTTACCCCAACAGGCAAATCCCCTGCCATGCCTTCTTCGCTCGAGTACACCAGAGGTTGTCCACAACGGGATCTTTCGACGGAGGCAGGCCTGAACGGGAGCGATCAGTGAGCACCCCCGACAACGAAGAGGCTGTGCTTAACCTGGTTGAGGACAACCCAGGTCTTAGCACGAGAGATATCGCCAGACATGTTGGCATTTCGCAAGCAACTGCGTGGCGCATCTTACGTTCCCGGAATCTGCACCCCTACCACATCCAGCGGGTGCAGTTGCTCAGAGAGCAGGATTTTGGCCCTCGAGTGGAATTCTCAAGATGGTACTTGGCGATGAGATCCAGGGATCCCCGTTTTGTAAACAGCATTTTGTTTACGGACGAGTCCACCTTCAGCCGGGAGGGAATGTGGAACGCCCACAACAGTCATGTGTGGTGTGATGAAAATCCACATGAAACCAGAAGCCGAGCAGCCCAGGAGCGTTTCTCAGTAAATGTGTGGGCCGGCATTCTGGGGGATTGCCTCATTGGCCCTTATTTGTTACCTGAACGGCTGACAGGTGGAAATTACCTGATTTTCCTGGATCAAGTGCTGCCGCAGCTTCTGGAGGAGGCGCACGTACCCGAAGGTTCGCGTCGCCAGATGTGGTTCCAGCACGATGGAGCTCCGGCCCATTATACGAACGACGTGCGTCTCCATCTAAACGCAAGGTATGGCCAGCGGTGGATCGGGCGTGGGGGTCCAGTTCACTGGCCTGCCCGATCACCAGACCTCACCTGCTTGGATTTCTTCCTTTGGGGTTACCTGAAGGCCGAGGTATACCATACACCTGTCAGCAGTGCTGAAGAACTTGTGGCGCGCATTGTGGCAGCTGCAGGGCAGATCAGAGATACTCCTGGCGTTGTTGGAAACACACACTCCTCAATGCGACGGAGGTGCGAAGCCTGCATCATGGCCCAAGGTCGAAATTTCGAGCATCTTCTGTAGTGTTATTTTTTGTAAATAAATTTCCAGTATCATTGATGTTTTTGGTCTAAATTTATTCAGAAGTGTTGAGCAGAGGTAGAAAATGTGTTTTCATTATTACTAACTGATCGTAGCGCCCCGTTTCCAGTTAGCGTCCGAAATGTCAACGAATTATGTTTTTTGCCCAAAGCGCCCCCTATCGATGTTTCTTTTTGAACCGTTCAACTGAGTTTCAGAGAGCCCCAGCAAACAGAATCATGAAAATGCATGCCATAAGTCAAGAAATCTGTTTGTTTATCTCTTAGGAGCCTTCGAGTTTCGACCACCCTGTACTTTGACATTTTATTCCGGCTCTTACGCTTTTTGCAGGGCTCTACTTTTGGGTTCAAACTTTAAGTTAGAGTATAAACTTTGGCGAGCATGTGTTAAATTATCAAAATAACGGGCTTAAAGTTGTTGTCTAGCTCTCCAAAGTCTGCAGCGCCCCCTATCCATGTTTTAAGAGATACGCTTATCAAATTGGTACTGAAGAAAGTCTAAACAAACAGAATCATTTCGACGTAACAAGCAAGAAAATCTAACCATTTCCCTAGTTTTTATGACGTTTCGAATTTCGGCACCCAAATTTTCGAAAGCGCCTAGCGCCTTACCATCGCGTCAGGGACCCTACATTCCCTATTCAAAAATGTTCGTCTAGGTGTGCTCTATCGATCCTTAAAGTTTGTCACCGACGAGCTGAATCACCCTGTATACTTTTACTCTTATATGCCTATACCTGTTGTAACATTTTTTTTCTTTTTTTACGATAACAAAATAGCTGAAAATGAATAATTTCGACTGATAAGAAAATGACAAGTCTTTTTTACTCATAAAATCATACGTAATAAGAGAAAGTACTTTTAAAGTACTTTTTTGTGCAAAAATTACTTCGGATTTAATAAATTTAACTAATGCCGCACGTAAAATTAACAGCGTGTTTTTACTCCTACATGCTTATATTTGCAATATCAAAATACATTATTTTTGCACAAAAATGTCTAACTTGTTTTCATATTGCGAAAGTGGAAACATAGACTTATATACACTGTTAAAAATTTGCAGTAAAATTTCCTGTCATTTAACCCTTTTTCTATGGAAAGAACATTTTTTACAGGACAACTGTTTCGTAACTGTAATTTAACTGTAATATGACCCTGTTATCTAGCCTAATTATAGCCAGAATACAGTTAAATTACTGATATGCAACTGTTATCTTTAAAAACGGTCGAATGAATGAAAACTTTGCTGCAAATTATTAACATTTTATAAAATTTAAGCTGTCGATAGTGTTTTACAGATGATAGTTTGATTTTTCACATGCCAATCCCAAACAATACTTTTACTATATCAGAATATTTAAAATTAATAAATTTATCCTGTAATAAATTTAAAAAGAAGGGCCGAAATGACACATGTCTGTTGCAACAGAACTATATGTATTTTTCAGGCAACTGCATGTTTCAAATTTAACAAATTTGCTTGATAACAAGTGTAAAAGGGCAAATTTGTTTTAACTTCTACAAGCAAACAAATATAAATATAAATATAAAAATACCTTCTATGACAAAGCTTTTTTAAAAACGCAACAAGATTATCCGCATGGTTACACTGTTAAAATTTTGCGGAAAACTGTCCAATTATTCGACCGTTTTTATAGAAAATGGTTACATAACCCTAATTTAACTTTATAATGGCCATAAGAGGGTCAGAGTCGCTTAATGATAAATATTAGTGCAGATTTGCAAACTTTTTAAGCGCGTCAAAAGTGAAATAATGCAGCAGTCACATAGTGAAAGAAAAGCATAAAAGCAGATGAAAAATTTTGGAATTCAAACTGTCTGCGCATGTAACCCTCCCCCCTCCCTTAAAAAAATGTGCATCTTTAATCACACATTTTTTTTTTTTAATTTGGATATGAATTAAGTACAATATAAGTCTTAAACTATGTAAAGTCAGACAATTAAGTTGGATAAGATAAACGTTTAAACAAATATTTATAAACTGAGCAATCATGGTAGTGGGGAATAGTAGGTAAGCAATAATTCTTATTTTCATTTTTTCAAACAAGAATACACATAAAAATGAGTTTTCATTGTGTGGTGTTATTATTTTTTATTTATTTATTTATTTATTTATTTATTTATTATTATTATTATTATTATTTTTCGCACTATAAAAATAAAAATACTATTGAAACATTTGTTCTTCAAGAACACAGAAGAAAAATCATCTTAAATTAAAAAAAAAAATCTTATCACAGATTATTACAGGGGTGAATCTGTGAAGCATGTTTTGAAAATTTAGGGCATTTTATTCCAAAAATTCGGACATAAATGTGTATCATGGAAAAATATCAAGAATTTCGACAAGTAGTCACAAGAAATCAATTTTGTTTATTGTCAGCAGAAAAAAAAATCGTAAATTTCGTCAATGAATCAAGGAAAAAATAGCAAATTCCGTAAAAAGTTTGCACAAGAAAACGCAATTTTGTCAACAGATTGCATAAAAAATTCGAATTATATCAAATGATCGCAAAACATCCCAAAAGTTTCGACAAAGGATTGAGAAAAAGTGAATTTTTTCGAAGGATCGCCGAAAACAACACTTTTCGTCAGATAATCGCTAAAAAAGGTATAATTTCAACTGTTAATAAATAAAATACAAAAAATAAAATAAAAACTATACATAGTCATATTCAGCTACACAAATAATCGCACAAATACCAGAAGTAAAAGAGCAAAACACATAATAAACGTTGCATTTTAAAAGTATAAAATTTCAAAATAAAAAAAATACCTCTATATTCCTCACAACACAGTTATTTCCATTTCCCTAATCAGTCTTCTTCAAGAAAAAATTACTGCTATTTAACCTTCATATTAAGGTAGTTTCAATCATATTTTAAAGGAAATATCCAGGTTTGAGACGATGTATTAGAAACTAATGATTGTAAGAGCATACATAATTTAACATATTCAGGAACTCAGAAGATAGAGGTGTTTCATTTCTATCAGCTATCACGTGAAAAATGGTAAAGTAATAAAGTGACTGAATGTGAACATTATGGAATTTTATTGTGTGCATTTCTGATAAGAAAAGTGATAACTTGGTTGAAGATGAAAATACCTTTGATACCTTGTATGAAATTAATACTTTATTTTTTCCTGGTCAAAAACTTAGCTTCATTCATCAATGTTGCTACTTTTTATAATCTTAAAATAAAATATTTTTTATAAACTTTGAATATTGTTAAATTAATGATGTTTTAGTGGAAAAATATATGCAATTAATTACTAATATCAAAGAATAGCACATTATTGTAAAAACTTTTAAATTATGTCAACTATTTCATAAGTTTTGATATTTTATTGACATTATCAATATAATACAAATATTTCATTAATATTGGAACAAATTTGACATTATATTTTTAAAATCAACCGCTTTTATACCACGTCAATTTAGTGAAAAATTGGTGAAATACGTACACTACATACATTTTTTCATACAGCATTTACTTTTTCTTCAAAATAAAAAAATAAACGATTTATAATTTAACATTAGAACCGCCGGGTATTTTACTCAATTTTTTTTTAAGTTTCTCTCACCAGAATTTTAATTTAAACTATTTAACTTAATTAATTAGTCTATTTTTCTTCTGATTACATTTAGCATATCTTATGATGAAAATTCTGGTTTGAATCGACTATTATCAATCTGGCAGGGGTCGTTTTGACCCCTAATGGCGGTTCTAGTGTTAAAGTATAGAAAATCTATGATTTTTTCTATATTATATATAAATCTATATATAAATCTATATATAATCTCTATATAAATCTATATAAATATATATCTAATATATAAATCTATATTTTTGTGAAATGTATGAATTTCAGTAGTGTATTAAGGTATAATGATGAACTTATAAATACAAGTTTGGATAAGGTAATCTTTAACCCTTTGAGCTATGGTAGGTAAATTTCTGCGAAATTCCAAATTTCACATTAGCACCAAAATTTTGCAAAGGAAAAATTCAGTTTACAATGTACAGAAAAATGCAAACTTTTTTCAAATGAATTTGTTCGAATATTTTGGTGCCAATGTACGTTTCGAAATTAAAATCAAGTCGTAAAAAATTCAACTATCAGAGCTCAAAGGGTTAAGGTTAATTTTTACATTAAAACTAGTATAACAACCCCGTCAAAAATGACGAATTTTCATTTGCATTTTATTTTCATAATAATACAAACAGAATGAAGATTTTAGTATTGAAGAGTTTGTATTGTAGAAAAGCACATTTTAAAAATAACAATAGATTTCTACAAATACAAATGATAAAGTTTTTTTTTAAATTTCTTTTTAACTTGATATTTAGTTTTTGAACAAATTTTAATTTCAAAACAAAGAGCAGTATTTATTACAATAACGATAATAATAATTAGCAAAATGAAACTCAATTTCTGAAGATTTCACAAAGCATTAAAATTAAATATTGAAGTATTTTAAATTTTAAAATACATTATTTTTATTAAAAGTATTATTCAGCAGTGGCTTTAATCATGGGCATATGATACTTTTAGTTCGATGCTTTTAGGCATGAATTAAGAAGCTTTGTGTTTTGTTTTTTAAATTTGGATTTGGCGCTATCTATACGCAGTTAATATAAACAAAACAACTTTTTTTTAAAAAATAGCAGTTTTATTTTGAAAATAGCAAGTTTTTCAAGAAAATTCGCATATTTTCGACTATCTTTCGAGAAAATTCGTTTATTTCCCTTGATTTTTCGAGAAAATTTGTTTATTTCCCTTGATTTTTTGGGAAAATTCGCATATTTTCCGCGATTTTTTGACAAAATTTGCGTATTTTCCCCGATTTTTCGACAAAATTCTCGTATTTTCAGCGATTTTTTGACAGAATTCGCGTATTTTCCTTGATCTTTCGTCAAAATTCTCGTATTTCTCACGATCTTTCGTTAAGATTCGCCTATTTTCCGCTATTTTTCGACAAAATGTGCGTATTTTCCCCGATTTTTCTACAAAATTTTGATATTTTCCCGGATTTTTCTTCAAAATTAGCGTATTTTCGGACGATTTTTCAGAAAAATTTGAGTATATTACATGATTTTTCGATAAAATTCGAGTATTTTTCGAGTATTGCCATCTCGATTTTCTTTCGCGAGCTAATCGCCGTCTACGTTCAATCGGCGTTTCGTTATTTTCATCAGGCATTGCTAAAATTATCGTTAAATTACAGAAACAACGATTTACTTGAAAATATATAAACCTACCGCGTTTTCAAAAAGATCAACAAACACACGTGCGTTCTCAAGTACAAATAATTTTGATTGAACGATTCTCAAACGTGATTGATTCACTACATTTTTTGCGAGAAGAATACCACAATCCAGGCTACTTTCGCTGATAGCGAGACGTGACTAACCAATCAGAATTCTGCATTTTAAGAAACAGTGAAAAGTTCTTAAAAATGCATGCTTCTGATTTAGATCTCTATTAATTATTAGCAAAGTGAAATGTAATTTCCGTAAATATCACATTAACTTTTTGATATGCCGAACATTAACTCGTGTTTATTACAAAGTTCGATTCTTTATATTATTTGCCAATAGATGATTGCAAAAAGAGTTTTTGACAGTTTTAAACAAAATCAAATTATTTAAAGAGTTTAATATGATTTTACAAATATTTTAAGAACAGAATTAGATAATTGACGTGTATTCTTTTTTTTTTTTTTTTAATAATGCGTTCAAAGAGTCATTCATTTGTTTCAAGATTTGGAAAATCTGAATGGCAACAGAGTTCGTTTGTTTATATCGTAATCTGATGTTTACAATTACTTATTTTTAATTTGGAGCCTAATACAACCTAATTGGATATGATATACATGTTTTATAGAAAAATATGCTGTTTAAACGTTATTTTAAGTAAAAGAAATTATCTTTTAGCTGTCATATATCTGCATTTGTTTTCCATTAAGCCTAACGTGGCGTATTGCTAGGGTTCATTCACAGATAGGAGTGGCGAATCCTGGAACCGTTCCACACACCTCTCCAGAACGCATTTTATTATAAGTAGATACAACTTTTGATTTAAAAAAAATTATTTAATTGCAAGTTTATTTGTTGATTAGTCATGACAGTTATTTTAGGCTTTGTAAATAAGGTATGATTTACCTGCTTAGTTGAAAAAAAAATTTAAAATATCTTACTAAAAATTTGATTATAATACTCATAAAGAACTTAGCAATAAAGCCCACAGTAGAGTAACCAGCTTGGGTGCCCAAATGCTCTAAATACTGGCAATTTTTTTAAGTTCTGTTCGCCTTATCTAATCAGAAAATTCTTTGCTATGTATCAAGAAGAAGAAAACCTTACAATATTACTGGTTTTGGGCAACCACCCTGGTTACGCCACTGAAGCCAAAGAGTTTGTATTTTTTTTTTACATTGAATATTTGAAAATGTTCGGTAAGCTTGTGGGTGTTTAATTAAAAATTATTGTATAATAAACTAAAGTAGCTTTCTGCACGAAAATTGAACATTAGGTAGTTTCTTTAAACTGTGTGAATTATTACAGAAGTAGTAACAATCACACATGCTGTGTTAAAGAAATGAAAAAAAATCATTATAGACATACTGTTATTCAATTTTTGATGAAATTTTTTAAATGAGTATTGCAGATCAGCAAATAGTTAAAGTTATATTTTGAAAGGTCTAATAAACATTTTTGTTGGGTCTGTAACTATAAAATTGCGTAGTTGTTTGGACTTTTAAAAATATGATCTTGAAAAGGTCGGTTTTTTCACAATTATTATTGCAGCAAACTGCCCAGTTATTAATCCGTATTTATAGAAAAAGATCCAATTAATATTACAAAGCCTTTCCATTATTCAAGACAGAGATAAACTACGACTATTCTGTCAGATCCATAAATACTGGCATAATTAAATTATTGTAAATCAGAGGTGTCAAACTGTGGCTTACCCTATACCACTAAAATTTTATAATTATTTTTTCTTTATTTAATCATTAAAACTTAACGATTCAACTTCTCGACAAGTTCTATGAAAATTTAGTGGTATCCACGGGCTACAGTTTGCATCTCTGTTGTAAATTAATGGTCTGCCATTACCTTAAATGCACATGGTTTATTATTATATGTCTAATCGATTCTCAGCAAATTTTTAGGACGGTTCAATGTCGAAATCAACGTCAATGCACCAGTTAACTGAGAATACGTAAAAGGGAAGATTCTTGAATAAATTAAAAAATATATCGTAATTGCAAGCGGACATCGGAGCTCCTCCTTCGTGATTTAACAGAGGAAACAAATGTTGAAGGAATTAGCCACATCGGATAAGTGTGCTAACTCCAATGGGTATTTAAATCCAGACATGTGTGGAATATTTTATACACAAAAAAATTATAAGTTATTTTCAGTGTATCATGAAGTGCATCACTCTGTATTTTAAACATTGCGAATGTTAAGTATGTTAATTGTTTTTGTTCTCTTTGCCTTCCATAGAAGAAATTTGGCAGAACATCAGGCGAAGTTGGAATAGTAAAGCGGCACCGTAATTTGAATCCTTGGCCACACGTCCAAGACCTTCTTCTAATTAGGTGTCGTGGAGACTCGAAATTAACTCCACGAGGACTTTGCTGTATTAACAAAGGCAATAATACACTACGAATCATCAAATGCTCTGAGAATATTCACATGTATTTGATTTGGTGAAATAAATGAATGTCATTTCAACCATTATAGTAAGTATTTTAGATATGAGAACGTCAATCAATTGTTGCGTGGAACAGTTGGGATATTTATGGGAGGTGGGGCGGCAAAACAATGGAAAAAGATGATTAAAAATACTATTTGAACTGATTTTAGTGCCCAGGCTTACAGATTCGATGAAAAACTTGCTACAATTCTCACTACAATTATTCAATAGAATTTTATTAATAGCTTTAAAATACTAATCTGTTATTGTTAAATTCAAATACGTCTGTAAAGTGACATTTTGCAAACTACATGGAAAATAAAGGAAAAAAAAGAAAGAAAACATCTCGTATAACTTCTAGTCACTCGAGTCTAATAAGTACTTACATCTTATATATCAATATTATTTTACATACACGCTATCCTTTTAGTTTTCCCCGTTCCTAAAAAAGGTTAAGGATTATAGTTTTCATTTAATGTATAATATAGATATTAAAAATCTTTCTGTATTGCAATACTATCAATAGTTTCTACTTCTGAATTAACCTCTTGCAGGGCCGTAGCTAGAAGTGTACGATAGGGAGGGGGGGGGCTCAGGGGAATACAGGGGGGGCTCAAGGGAATGTAGGGGGGCTCATATTTTTTTGTTCTCTTTCTAATGCAGAAAGATAAATTAGTGCATATTCACATTGTACGTACTATTTTTCTCATTAAACTGTTGTAATAACTTTATTTTATGCTAAGAAAAGTATATGATGATGAAAATTTTGAATGTATAACTGGTGCAAAATTAAACATCCTGTTAGCTTCATATGTACCAATAGGATGAGGGAGTGTTGAAACACGTATTTTAGATACAATTTAGTAACTCTGCAAAACTGTGAAAGGGTCTCAAAACTAAATTAGATTTTTGAACCGAATTTCATTTGAATTTTCGGAACATTTAGTGACCTTGGAACTTTTTCCAGGGGGGGCTCAAAATATTTTAGGGGGGGCTGAGCCGCCCATAGCGCCCCCTTAGCTACGGCCCTGCCTCTTAGATAATGCAAACGCTATTATTTATTAAATCCTATTAATTACTTAACCCCCTTCGAGATGAGCGTCTTGTACAAAGTTTTAATCTTCTTTTTAAAATAAAAATCTGACTAATTCAATTGCAGATATTTTTAAGGGAAAAATACTACTTCTGATTTTAGTTTTTAGGATGACGGATACAATAAAAGACTCACTTATGTAATCTACAACAATTTTACTGATGCAGTTTCATTGATCTTATGGATTTAAATGGGGCAAAATTTACAATACAAAAAAACTGGTAGGAAAATTTATGGAATGTATGTGTATGTATCCTTTACGTTACGCATAATTCACATTCAATTCAAAGGACACACTTTGGATTACGGTTGGACTTTTTAGTTTTGGTATAAAATATATCGCGATTCTAACATATCTAATTCAAAAGCTATTAATTAAAATAGGTTAATTACTATCATACTAGAAAATTAAAGGAGGCTAATCAAAAGCGATTCTTTGACGTGTGACTTTAGATGAGTCCATGACTTCTTTGTTATAATGTATTTTCCACCCAGATTCTTTCACCGTCGCTGTAAATACAATGCAGTCTAAGTATTGTTATACAAAATAACTTGTTATAATAACTTAAATTAGGAATTCCATTTATTCCCAAATTAAAAATAATCCGCACATCCCAGGAAATTTTTCTTTTAAATCTCATTGCCAAAAAAGTCACTTCAGCAAAATTCTGACCGTATTTTAACAAAAATTTTACCCGAAAAATTTAATTTTATCCGAAGAATTGTAAAAATTCTTCTAACTAAAGCAACAGTATTTCTTTTTTTTTTCGAAAGATAAATTTGCGTGGCATATATAAGGAAACTTTTTCTTAGGTTACTTTACACGACCCTGAGCAGAAAATTATTAAATGATTACTTGTTGTTTCTGCTAGCGACAAACATTTTTCTGAGCGAGAACATAAATGTATTTCACACTTATTCCGTCTTGCTTTTGCGACCACGAAACGTTTGAAAATTCTGACAAATTGTCAGAAATGATAAGCATGGTTGAATGCTTCCCTGAATCTGAAAACGCTTCGCCCGGATGAAGAGACAATGATAGTTTTGCAAGCAGAAAAGTCTCGCGGGAAAAGACAGTGCAACGGTGCAGCAAACTGCTAAGGATAAGCTGTCGCTTAATATATAATGGAAATCTTGAATTTTCTATACTTACTGTAACAATGTGGAGGTTTCTAATATAATTGAATTTTATATTGAATTTTTGATCAGAAATCAATTTAGTACCGCACTGTTTACAAAGTATATAGGAAGAGAAATTATCAATTAAGGAAATTAATGTTGAATTCTATCCATTTTTCACTGTTGAACTTCCTATGTTCAACATAACAATTGCAGATCAGCTATTTTCATTACTTATATTTAAGACAATATTTATTTTATATTTATTACTTATATTTAAGAGCCCTTATTTTGAAAATCAGACAAAGTGTGATAGTTGTATTTTTTGATTTGCTTGATTTTTTTTATATGTTGAAGTACATCTTATTTAATGAATAGTGTGCAATTTTGAAGCCCTGAGAAAATTTCCTCTTTCCCAGAGAAAATATCGAATTTCGAGGCTGTGAATGCCATTTTTATAAAAAATGAAATCCCAATATGTTTGGAGTGGTATATGTCTGGCACGCAACAACATCCCAAAATTCTTTTGGCTTAAACTTATAGTATAACACTACCTGCTTATTAAAATTTATTTATTTCCATGGGGCATTGTTATTTTACATTGCAGGGATGAGATTTCCGATTTTTTGCTCACCAGTATAATTATAGAGAGAATGTTTTTCTTTTAAATCAGAAAAATGTTCCGATTAAACAATATGAGATTTTCTCTAAGATTAAATTGGTGTGCAAAAAAGCGGAAATCTCATGCCTAACATTGTTATGTTGCCACAAAGTACAGTCAAAATGACATTTTTGTCCATTTTCCGCTCTTAATATCTTATTTAAGCTATAATACCCCAAAGTTTTTCATATAGAATATGAAAGTGCACTACTAGGACAAGCTAAATAATGTAGTAAGGTATTTGTACCCTATATGGACAGGGCTCTCAATATGGACACCCCTACTATTTTTAAAGGTAATAATTTTGATCGAGAGATGGCTAAACATTTTCGCAAAGAAAAGCAGTTGAAAAGATAATTAAGTCTGAAAAGTGTAAAAAAGCGCGCTGTTAGCCATTTAGGAGGAAACTTGTTATTTAGATATATGCTGATCTTAATTAATTGTTAGCTTAAATTCTTATTAGATATGGTAAAATTACATTAAATGTTGAAGAGTGGAGTATTTTAGAAAGCTAATAAAACATATTTTCGATTGCTATTGCATATTTTGCTTAAAATAATTTTCCTTATTCATTTGGTACAATATTTAGTAAAACTACGCCCGGTTCCTAATATGGACAGCTTATGTCCCCATCGACTACAACTGTAAGAAAGAAGAAAATTCAACGTTGCCAAGCAATAACTTGAAAAGTCATCAAAGTGGTAAAATCTTTGTCCAACAAGATGCTATTTGAACAATCTCCCAAAAACCTTCCTCCAAAAAACCCTTGCAGAAAAATAAAAAGAAGCCCCCCCCCCCCCCCCAGTAGGATATCTGTTGGCGAAATTGTAGGTACCAATGGTATGACTTCCTCCACAAAGGAGAGCTGGTACTGCTTCTTTTGCAGTATTGATGCTTTTCACACATGTGGCCATGCATCACATGTGGCAGATATGTTCATGAGGATTATGTGCGACTTACTGCCCATGGGGAAAAAGTTTCTATTTGTCCATGCTGTGAAAACTGAGTAATAACAGATGTAAATTCGCAGACAGATGCAATAAAGCTAAGCAAAACCAACAATATTACTTCATAATATTTACTAGTAACTAAGGGGCTTTGCATGGGTCTTCGAATGATAAAAACCGAGAATGCCCCCCCCCCTTTCTAAACTGCATGTTTTGAAGATATTTACTGTCCTCCCTCCTCTTCGGAATACTTTAAGATAATTTTTTTTTATTCCCTTACCTCTAAAATCCCTTGGAAAAGTGACTCTTCCATACACACTGTGTAGAAAGTGAATAAGGAAACACCTGCCCATAATAGGGACAGGTAGTTCCTTATATGGACACTTGTAAACATTTTTTTGTTTTTATCATTTAAATTAAACCAGAATAATTACAAGGTCTCTAATTTTAATAATGATAGTCAATAGTCCAAGGATAGTGGTCACATATTTTTGGAGTCCTATGACTTGTTCATGGGGGGGTGAAAAAAATACATTTTCCTTAGGGTGTCCATATTGGGTACAGGTACCTTACTGCACGCATATATTGTTGCTGTTAGTAATTATAACCTGTTAAATATTCAAAATTTCTAAAATCTGCAATATTTAAAGTAGTCTATTTTAAAAAAGCGCCACAGTTGGGTGAAAAAAAAATATGTCAAGCAATAGCTAAACATATGTACAAAAACATGGAAAAGAAAAAGAAGTGGGGCCTCGTGATATTTTTTAGTAAAAAAATTTTTAAAAATTTATAAGAAAAGCAATGTCCATCATCATATTTTTTCCCTAAGAGAATATGAAACTTCATGTTTTTCTTTCGTCTTTCTATGATTTTTCCCTATGAGTAAATGAAAATTCCTTTTTTGTCGCCTCTTCCGAAAGACAAACGGGATGTTTCATTTTCTCTTAGGGAAAAAAATGTGATGATGGACATTGCTTTTCTTATAAATTTTGTCATTTTTTTTACTAAAAAGTATCACGAGGCCCCACTTCTTTTTCTTTTCCATGTTTTTGTGCATATGTTCAACTATTGCATGACATATTTTTTTTCATCCAACTGTGACGCTTTTTTGAAATAAACTACTTTAAATATTGCAGATTTTGAATATTTAACTGGTTATAACTACTAACAGCAGCAATATCTGCGTGCAGTACTATATTATTTAGCTTGTCCTAGTAGTGCACTTTCATATTCTATAAGAAAATCTTTGGGGTATAATTGCTTAAATAAGATATTAAGAGCGGAAAATGGACAAAAACATCGTTTTGACTGTATTTTGTGGCAACATAACAATGTAAAATAACAATGCCCCATGGAAACAAATACATTTTAATAAGCAGGTAGTGTTATGCTATAAGTTTATGCCAAAAGAATTTTGGGATGTTGTTGCTTGCCAGAGATATACCACTCCAAAAATATTAGCACTTGATTTTTCATAAAATGGCCTTCACAAACGTGAATTTTGATATTTTCTATAGGGAAGAGAAAAAATTTTCAGGGCTTCAAAATTGCAGATTAATCATTAAATATGATTTACTTCAACATAAAAAAATATCAAGGTAATTAAAAAATACAACTATCAAAACATGACCATTTTTGTCTGAATTTCATTTATATTGGTGTTTTTCCTAAGCATTAACTTTGTGCCTGATGCATATTATATAAAAACCAAGGCATTTATAAAATATTTAGAACAAGCAAAACTATTTAACAATGGGATTAATGATCTTGAGCATCATTGATTTTCTACTGTTCTACAAATACATATAATCACCATAAGAATGCTAAAGCTATCAATTTAATTTGTGCTGAATTTTTGCCTTCAAATAATTTCGTACCTGACACTTTATATTAACAACAACGTTTATATAATATATTGAATCAGAAAAATCGAATTAAATAAATTCTTAAAACTTTATCCATTTTTCTCTATTGATGATAAACTTCCAATATTTAACTTATAAACGTCTGATGTTTAACTTATAAACTTCCGATATTTAACTTAACATTGACAGGTTTCCAAATTTAATTTATAGTGACTTTTAGCCCAGAAACTACTCTTCATACCTTGTATGTGTGACTTGAAAAGGTTTACTAAATATACTGAATAAGAAAAATTCAATTAAGTAATTGAATGTCCTCGAGCTTAATTCATTTTATATTTTAAACATCGATAAATTTTAAACAGCTGTCATCTTTTCACATAATAAAATATAGCAAATCAAAAAATTACAATTAATTTTTACAGAGACTAAACTAAAGGAATCGTTGTACTTAGTTGATAAAATCACATTTTCCACTCGAATAATTTTTGATTTTAAATATGATGAAGTAATGAAATAATTTAGTTTAATAACGGAATGTCACGAACATCTTTTCGGCAAGAAATAGAATAATAAAGAATTCATCCTCACAACTAATCTTGTACTTATAATACACGTGCTAGCTCCATGCACTGTAAAAACAAATCTGTAATTCTACAGATGTTCTGGAGATCTGTATGCTTACTAAAATTTTATTTGCACAGTGTACATAAAAAGATGTAAATCTATAAAACTAGTTTCTGTAAAGCTACAAAACTAGTTTCTGTAAAGCTACAGAAATCTGTAGCTTTACAAAGGAATCTACTTAAATTCCAGTAATTTTACTAAAATTTTACCATTAACCCGAGTTGCAGCTACATAAAATGTTCTACATTGTAAAAAAAATATGTAAAGTTGCTAAAAGTTTTCTAGTAAACTGAGACTTGTAGAACATTTTATCTAACGGCAACAGCAAAAATGCATGTAACAGATACAGATTTGCACGGAAAATAGAAAAATCTGCAAGGTTACTAATACAGGGTGATTATAATTAAAGTCCGAGTTTCAAAACGCTCTAAAAAGCGAACCTCTCGTTAGAATGGCGTCAAAATTTAACAGCGTATTATTGAAGAAAGGGGAAAGAACATGAACCAAAAAAAGTTCCAAATTTTAGCGACAGATGGCGCTGTAAGCGTCAGAATTTTGACTACAAAGGACAAATCGTAAAACAACGGCTAAGGCGTAAGTTACACGATATAAACCAACTGTATTGTTCAGTGTGCATGACTGTACGCGTGTGATACTGTTAGTTACGTAAGCCCGTCCACCACGGCAAGGTCGTAGCACATCGGATGGGAAAAATCGGTTTTTAATTGTCCTGAGGCCAAAAACCGCATAAAAAGCATCCCTCCAATCGGTTTTTAATTGTCCTAAGGCAAAAACCGCATAAAAAGCATCCAACTAACCGGTTTTTAATTGTCCTGAGGCCATATACTGACGCTTACAGCGCCATTTGTCACTCAAATTTGGAACTTTTTTTTTTGGTTCGTGTTCTTTCCCCCTTCTTCAATAATACGCTGTTAAATTTTGACGCCATTCTAACGAGTGGTTCGCTTTTTAGAGCGTTTTGAAACTCGGACTTTAATTATAATCACCCTGTATATTTTTAAAAAAACTGGGATTCCTACATTTTTTTATGTAACGGCAATCTAAGTTATACATAAAATTTTAGTAAGATAACTGTAATTTTAGTAGATTTTTTTTGCGCATTGTATGATTGTGATACGAACATATATTTGGAAATACTATGATGTGTATTTGAATATATATATATATATTCATTTCTTAAAAAAAAATAAACAGTCTCGAAAATTTAATTACATTATCAGATCGTCTGCATTCTGTATAATCGCATGTAAATCTGAGAACTATGAATAAAACATCTGCTAGTGTCGGTCAGCTGCCATTTTTAGGACATGTCAAGAGGTTGTTTGGTTGTATAGGGTTTAATTGCGCAAAATCTCTTTAGGGACATGCTGCGCCACGGAGACGTCAAGAGACAATTGGCAGTTCTTTTTTACTCACTAAAAAGTTTTAAAATGTATTTTAATCTCATTACTAGAAGAATCCAATCGTGGGTAGTTAGCATTCATGGAAAGTGAAAGCTTATTATAAAGATTTCATCACTTTTTATTTTTAAAAATCTACGATTTCCCTTTTTTCACTGGATATATATTGGATATTAAATAACAAAGGTGGGGGTGTAAATATTTGCTTTAATAAATTCTTTTGAATCGAAAATTTCTGTAAAAACTTTTTACAATTCAGTTTTTCTTATTTAAGCTATAAATTTTTAAACAAGAATATAAAATTAGGGAACTTAAATGTTATTTTAAGTATTAATAACATTATTTTTTAAAAATACGATAAAAATTTGGTGTTTAGTTTTCTAATACTGTCCGCTTTTTTCTGTATGAATAAATACATTTTATGTAGTCCAGATTCCTTTTATTGTATAAAAATTTGAAATAATGTTTATACTACTGTGAGTTATAAAATTATCATCATAAAAAATATAATTATTTTAACCGAATTAGGATCATCTTATTCTATAAGTAAAATTTACGTGACAAAATCTTAATTACTGCTCGAGATCTAATAGCTTCGCTCCTTCATATTAATGTACATGAATGCTTATTACTACTCTGTTAAATATATATAGCATTATTGAATTATGAATATGGATACCAAATTTATCATATTTAATGAAGACTTAAGTTACTTAAAAAAAATTT
The DNA here is from genome assembly GCA_964019185.1 of Maratus speculifer. Lineage (NCBI taxonomy): Eukaryota > Metazoa > Arthropoda > Arachnida > Araneae > Salticidae > Maratus > Maratus speculifer. The sequence continues at coordinate 354,630,679 of OZ025293.1, forward strand.
CTCGTACGATAGTTTTATGAAATTGAAAATGTTACTGGAATCTTTACAGTTATTGTTACTTATTTCTACTTTTACATTTGTATATGTACCAGTTATTATCAATTATTATTGTGTACAAAATAAAATTCATAAATAGGAGCGTGAAATAAATAAATAATTAATTATTACAACTGGGTTGTACATATTGAAAGTAAAATGTAAATATATAAAGTCTCTGTAGCTCCTATTAAAAAATTACTTGATTTAAAAAAAACAAAAGTTTCTATAATAGCTTAAAATGTGTATTTGCAATCAGAACGCATTCTTTTCAAAATATTCACCATTCGATACTTCTGTATAACATTTTTACAGCTTACCTAAAAAACAAGCCGTTTACCGCATAATTCTATCAGTCTTTGTTTTTTAGAAATTTAATTTTTAAATCAGGGTCTTATTCGCTGGACACCCTGTATATATACTTTGCACATGCAATAAAAGAACTAAATATTAAGAAGAGGAAGAACTATTAACAGGACTCGTATGTGCCCCGGAATTTCATGACTAGGAAATTCTTCGTCACCAGTATTTTCTCATAGCAAATTTCTAATTAAATAAGACGAAATTTCGCGCTTTTGAAGTATGTTTAATTTTCTACAAAAAATACTAGTGTTTCACCTGTAAAATAATAGTATCCGTATGAACCATGACGAAAAAGCATGAATTTTGTTAGCGATACGATCACTGTACTTCATGTGTGTGCGGTTAACGACCAACGAAAAAAAAAAAAAAAAAAAAAGAAAAGAAAAGAAAAGAAAAGAAAAGAAAAGAAAGAAAAGATTTGGCTGCTTTTGCTGATTATAATTCGGTAACATTATTCCCAGTCGATTTTTTCCTTCTACGTCAAACAGTTCTCAAAATAGCATGACATAGTGCGATTTCTTTCTGTGGCTGTACATTTAAACAAAATCCGCATAAAATGATATTTGATCAAAAAATTTGTTATTTTTGTCATTCTAGAATGTCTTTTAGTTCCTTCAACTTATCGATTTTTGTTTCTTGTTAAAAAATGGTCTGAAAGCATTAAGTTTCCATGCCTTTCTTTTAGCGAGCATTATATCACATGTATGTTTTCGATTTTTTGTTTTAGCGAAAAAAAAAAAATAAATAAAAAAGAACAGGAAAAATTGATAGGCCAGATGAAAATTAATTGTCAAATTCCATGACACTTTATAATCCAATTTCTAAGCTTTTTTGATGGTTGACTTTCGAGATCAAACAAGGCAGTTATTTGTACTGACTGCCTATAAAATCATGTTAAAAAAAACAACACTTGTAAAAATAAAATTTCGAAAGTCTACACGACAAGTAAGTGATATCTGATTTGCTTCATCATATCAGATTGGATATCAGATTAGAGTATCCTGCCGGGCAACATATGGACTCAGTGTTTTTGCTAAGCATGAAGTAAAATCAATAATGGTGGTTAAAACTTAAAATCTTCATTTTAACCTTTGAGCTCTGGGGTGTAAATTTCTTCAAAATTCCAAATGTCGCATAGGCACCAGTATTTTGCAAAGAAAAAAACCGGTTAACCATAAACACGAAAAAATGCATTTAACATTTTTAAAATAAATTTGGTCGAATTTTCTGGTGTCATTATGAGATTTCAGAAATAAAATTATGTGGTAGAAAATTCTACCATCAGAGCTCAAGGGGTTAATTGATAGACTTTTAACCCTTTCCGGCGCAGAAAAATTGTATTCGTAAACTGAGAAATTATCGACTGATACCGGAATTTACAAACGACTTTATTAGAAGTTAAAAACGTCGCAATTCAAGCTTTTATTGTAAAAGCAAAATTTTAGTAAAATATTCTTGGTGCCGTTTACAAGTTTGGAATTAAAATTAGGTGTGTCCGGGAGTGGACACACGCGCCGGAAAGGGTTAATAGCAATATTTTTAATAAATCTAGAACACATTTAGTACATCGTTTATTTATCACTCAATAAATGCATCATAATCAAAAATAAATATTACGAAAGTGCCACGAGTTTTTTGTTATTAGGATTCAATAAGTCCAATAAAATAAAATTTATCGAACAAAAAATATTCCTGATAGTTAAATGCAGGTTCTTATCTTAACAAACGTTCTGAAACAGGAAGCAATCACAATAATTTTACTTGCAGATTTTTTGTTATATTTAAAAAAAAACCATGAATTTGAATAACTCGGACCTTGCTTTTTATAAATTATCTGGTTTTACACCCGAATCCTACAGGTTCAAAATGATCCAAATACCACGTTTTATTTTTAAAGCTACATGTTGCAAAAACAGTTGTAAAGCATTTGCTCATTGAAATAATCAGTGTTGCCAGTGGGCTACTTTTAGGTAGCTTTCATTTCAAAAAGTAAAAAGCTGCCTATTGCAACCATCTGGAGGAAAGCACTTCCGGAAAATTGTGGTATATTTTCACCGATCATGACCCCCAGACTCCAAAACCACTCTCCGTTCAAATGTTGGAATATATATATCCCTATATATCAACCATATATCCATACATAATGAACCGATTTGAATGAAACTTGGTGTGGACATAGTACATACTAATGTCTTGCACGAGTTTGTTGGCCAGAGTCATCGGCCATCTTGTTTCAAAATGACGATCAGTTAATTTTTTTTAATTTAAAATTTAAAATTAAGTAAAAAAATAAAATTTGAAAAATAATTTTCTTGTATGTTTGACCTTAATACAAAGTTTCCAGAGCATTTTTTTGTTTTGTCCATATCTTTCAGAATAGCTGAGTTACAGATCATTAAATTTCTAGTATGACTGAGAATTTAAAACGGTATGATTTTTGTCACGTGATAACACGCGTGTTTATGAACCGATTTGAATGTAACTTGGTGTGTACATAGTATATTCTGATGCCTAAACCGAGTTCATTGGCCAGTTTCTGCCGCCATCTTGTTTCAAAAGGGTGGCCATTTAATTTTTTAAAATTTAAATTCAAAATTAAGTACGAATAATAGGAACTGAAAAATATTTTTATTCTGTATTTTTGACCTTGCTACAAATATTCCAGAGCATTTTTTGATTTGTCTATATCTTTAAAAATGGCTGAGTTATAGCACTTTGAATTTCTGATGTGGCAGATATTTAAAAACGGTATGATTTTTGTCACGTGATTACACACGTATTTATGAACCTATTTTGATGTAAATTGGTGTGTACATAGTACATACCGATGTCTGAACGGAGTTCGTTGGCCAGTCTCATCCGCCGTCTTGTTTTGAAATGGTGGCCATTTAAATTTATTTTAATTTAAAATTTAAAACTAGGTACACAAAAAGTTGATGATAAAAAATATATTTTTAACGTGTTTTAGCTTGATACAAAAATTTCAGAGCATTTTTTGTTTCGTTTGCATCTTAAAAAATGGCTGAGTTATAGCATTTTGAATTTCTAGTATGGCTGACATTTTGGAATGCTCTGAGTTTTGTCACATGATAACCCGTGTATTAATGAACCAATTTGTAACTTGGTGTGTACATAATACATATAGATGCCTTGACCGAATTCGTTGGCCAGTTTCATTTGTTTCAAAATGGAGGCCGCTTGGAATTTTATTTTAAATTTAAAATGAGGTACAAAAAAAAAAACAAATATATATAAATATAATTTTTTTTTCTCATATGTTTGACCTTCAAACAAAAAATTCGGAGCGTTTTTTATTTTCTCTTTATCTTAAAAAATAGCTTATATATAACAATTTGAATTTTTAAAATGGGTGACTTTTTGAAAAATCTATTTGCCTGCCACAGTCCTCGGATATATCAACAGATTTCGATGCGAGTGAGCATGTGCTCAGGATTTACTAAGATCTCTATCAAGCTCATTTGTTAATTTCACCCATCAGGTTGTTTTAAAATGGCAGACACTTCGTTATATTGCCAAATTTGGCGATCAAATATAAATTGCTTTAAATAAAACCAGCTTGTATAAAGTTGAATGATTTCTCGAAATTCCTGGCCGGAAGGACTTTTTTTTGTACGCTGTTGACGCTTTAAGGCAGCCATACTCAACTTGCTGCCTGGCGACATTTTATGTGTGGCCCGAGGCACATAGTATTTAAGATTTTCAACGTCGTTTTATGTATTTTCTTGAAAAAAGAATTACATATAACAGTGCAGATTTTAAATGAAAATAGTGTTAAAAGCCGTTTCCTTAGTCAAAAGTTATTTTTTGCATATAGTCCTATTTATCAAACCTGATGCACACATTACTTAATCTTAAGTAATAATAAAACATCATTCCAAATTAAATTGTATATGTTTCTACAATTAATGTTTTTTCATTGTGCGAATTATTAATTTATAAGGCGAAATTTCCTTAGAAATGCTTCATTGTTATACTTATTTTAATAGAAGTGGTGTTTCATATCTATTATACAGGTAATACTAATTTTTAGGGTAGAATTTTTATCACGGAAAAAATTGGCACCGAAAACATTTTATAGTACTAATTTCAAACAGCAAAGTTTAATTTTTGGAAAGAGTGGTAATAAATTTTTTGATGATATTTCTTCCGCAGTAAATGCTTTAAAAACAATATCAAATTTGCTATATTGCATTGTTATACTAACTTATGTTATTTTAATTTATTTAAGTGACCTTTTTTTAAGTGTATTGCGGCCCGCCTAAAGTCGGAAAATTCTGTTTTCGGCCTATCTAAATTCTGACCTTATATTTGCGGCCCGCGAGAAAAAAAAAAGGTTGAGTATGGCTGCTCTACAACATCGAGTGTCTGGAGTAGCATCCTTTATTATTCTCACCAGTTATTTTTTATTGTAAAATTTATTTTATTCAATCAGAGCATTTTTGTGACTCATCTACTGAAAATTTTCTCAAATCCCGGTGGTAAAAGATTAAACATTAAGCAAACAGCTCTTGTCGATGCTGTAAAAACACTATTCTGTAAAACGGCTTCTCAGGATGGAAAAATAATATTTAGCGGCAGCGAATGTATTAATTAATATGTCATCAAATAATGCGAATTTTACTATATTAATAAAGTGGTGTCAACTAAGAAATCTGAATTTTTAAAAAGTAACCCACTAGCAACAAAGGGAATAATCAAAATAATTTCATCTTGATTTCAAAAGAAGCTATTAACCCTTAAATGCTCAGGATAGAACGCGTTCCAAAAAATGCGCAATTCAAAGAATCAGAATTTTTACCTGAAAATCTAAATAGTAAATTTTTCTTTATTTAATTACGAATGGTCTGTCACTAACTGAATTGAAAATTGCTCTTTTAAATTTCTGGTGAGAATACAGAATATGGGAATAAAACCCCCAATAAATCGGGAACACTTATGGTATCGAAAATGATACAATATGCATTTAAGGGTTAAGCATAAATATTTTCAAACACAGCAGATTATAATATATTTATACAAATGAAAACAGGAAAGCTGCAGCTAACTTACGGCCTAATATGTCTTTCAGTTTATATGCACGATCTTGAGCAAAATCTATGTATGAACTATACATTTTACTGTGCAAAGAAGATCTGAATAAATCCATTTCAGCAATCTATGTACGTAAAACTTTTTGAGTTAAATGGAAGCTATCTTGTTTCGGAACGTTTCCCATTTCTCTGAATATTTCCAATTCCGTGAAAACTTCCCCAGAAGAATTTCGAATTGATTTGGATTTCGATTTTATAGATCACTGCAATCGTATATCTTGGGAATATGCAGAAGGCGTAAATGTCTAGAGTTAAGTATTTCCTAACGAAATTTATAATGCACTTCGTTCAGGTTACATATGTGAAAATAAAACACCTGAAGAGTAATGAAAATGAGAAATAATTCAACAACTGAAATGTTGTAAAGTTATATTACATTTTATTTAGGATTCAATGACCTTTAACCAGAATTTTAGTGATATAATATTTCCCTTATCTAATGAAAAAAAAAAAAAAAAACCTATCTTCAGATATAGCAACCAGTATTTTACAAAATTTCTGATACTAAAACACCAAAAATTTACCTGAAGAGCCTGATGCGTATGAACCTTGCTAAGGTATTATAATAATAAAATTTGATTTATTTGATTTCTTGTTTAATAAATATATTTCAATAAGAAAAACAAATGAGGAATTAATAATTCGAGAACATGAATACCGTAATTTCGGGTGTATAAGCCGCGGGTCAAACAATTCTTTTTGGACCCAGAAATCTTATTTAGTGATTGAAGACAAATATTTACGGCGATCTAACTAGTTATATTTGTTTCTTGAAAAATTCTGGGTCGAAAAAGAATTGTTTGATCTGCGGCTTATACACCCGAAATTACGGTAATTAATTTTATATTTTAGTGCCTGTTATTGTACTTCAACTACTCAGTCAAATTTAGATAATTTAAAGCAGCTGAATTCATCGTACTTTAAGGGGGGAAATTAAAAATAACTTCAGCATTATTGAATACAGGGGTCCATAAATGATTGTCTGGTCTTCCTTATCTCATACCTTTTTTATTTAATGACAGTTAGAACTTTTCGGAGTTCATTTTTGCTCATAATAACACACTTTTTTCGACTCGATATAAATAAATGAGTTTTGCATATTTTTGCCAAAAATTACTAGAAACCCATTTATTGCGATGATTTAAAATAATAGAGCTCTAACGGTTACAGTTTACAGTGAAAAAATTTCGAAATTTTTGAATGACAACACACATTTTTTTTCATGCAAAAATTCACCAACGCATTAAGAAACCATAAACGGCATGGGATGACAACCGTACGATGAAAATTTCCTCCGCAAAACACTTGTAAAAAATATCATTGTAAAGGACCTCGTCTCAGAATTTTCATTGATTCACTCTTTTATGCAAATGTATTATGTCGGCGTTACGATCCTAAATATCACTTGAAACACGTGATCTTTTGTAAGATGCTAAACATCAATTAAACTCTGGATACACCATGAATTACGAAAACAGGACTAAAACTCCTTAATTGGAGTTCTTTTAACTTGCGTTTGGCTGACTTCAGTATTATACTGAAGGAGTATATTTTCAATATGCAGGGGAGAAGAAGTGGCTAAGAGACATGTTTTTCAATAGCTAATTTTGTTTTCACTTGTGAATTGAGTATTATTGTAAGATTTGTTTTAAAATGTGTTTCTGAGTTGTGCTTGCTTACACATAGTGAAAATAAAAATGCAGTCATTTGTTCTAAAGTTCTGAATATTATGTTGCATAGGAATTGATTGAGATTGAATGCCACGATTTTACGCAGGCAATTTTAGTGATACGAGTATCGTTTTAACGTCATTTGTAGCTTTTCAAAGCGGTAATGAATCGTCGCAGGAGAAAAAAGGATGCTGCCATTCGAAAATTTCGAAATTTTTTAACTGTAACCGAAGCTTTATTATTTTAAGCTGTCACGATCTCAAGCTCCGATAACTAAATTTGAAATTTCTTTTCGAGTGTTTGAGTGTTTAAGTCGCTAAGGGTACATATATCGGGGAAGTTTTTTCATGACCATGTTATATATACATACGTATATCTAAAAAGGAATCTTGTCTATGCAGTATGGTTTCTACATCGAAATTGTTTTGGCATTTTTGTTATTACGCGTGAATTAATGTACTTTGAACTTGATTCGAACGTCGATTGGATGTTAGAAAAACACATTTCATACGGAAACTTTGTCTAAAATTGAAGATTTGATCTTCTGTCTTACAAGGAAGGTCTCCATACTGGGCATACTCAGAATTTTATGAAAAAAATACTAATTAAAGTACTCATGTAGGTAATAAAGGATAAGTCAAAATTAGCGGCGGAATCACATTAGAAAATATGTAAAAAAAATAAAATATTTTCGAATATTTGGCGTGAAAAGATGAAAGCGTCACTCAATTTGGCGAGCAGCCCTTTTCCTCGCCAAGAGCAAACAATTATAATGCAACTTAAAACTGTTGAATATTTAGAATGCGTGTAAATGGTATTGAAGGAATTTAAACATAAACAATGAGAGACTTTAATATATATACATATATATATACATATTGTATTATATATATATACATGTTAGTTGTTGAAATAGCTATTTAATTAATCACTGGAAAAAATGTTTCTATAAAAAAAATTATATTAAGAAAAATTATCTTCATACATTAAAACGTATTCAAAAATAAAATCCTGATGTTTCCATAGCAATCAAATCGAATCGACAATTCTCAATTGGACTTTGAGCTTGAAACAAATTTAATTAATTTAAATTATGAATTTCGTTTCAAATCTCAAATTTTGATGATTAAATTTGAATATAAATACATATAAATATCGATATAACAAAATTATGCTTAAAACAACCTAAAACTTACAAAAGTAAAGTTTATTTAAATTAAATTTATCAAAACAAGTTCAAGATGAAACTTTTTTTTTCTTGCAATGTATTTGATATTAAGTATTTTTTTTTAAGTACATGTCTTCGCCAACCGACGATAAATCGCCAAATAATGAATTTTTCATTATTTTTTTTACGGTTACTGAATGGAGATTCCGCCGAAATTTTTTTATAAACATATATATCCACACGAGAAGAACATACTGTAATTTTTTCGGATTTTTCGGGGTATGCCCGTATGGAGACCTTCCTTGTTAGTATTTTTTTTTCCCTAAAACGATTTAGAAATAATTTTGATAAAACTAATTTCAAAGGGGGAGTTTTTAATAGTAAGTAGGATTTTATTGCAATAATCAGTCATATGAACTCGGTTTATAATAATAAAAATAAATCAGTTTTCTCTGCGCTAAAATAATGCGTACTTCCATATGGAACATTTCAGCAATTTTCATCAATTCAGAACGAATTTTACATCTCCATAAAAATACAAATAAAGAGACAGGCGATACGTATCCGCCCATATTTCTTTTTAGCACAATATATATATATATATATATATATATATATATATATATATATATATAAAACATAGGAGTATCAGCTATATAGTTGACTTATTACTATTACTTTATAGATTTGTTGACATCTTGTGGGCATGAAAAATTAAAAAATTGGAAAATAAATAATTAAAAATGAATAATAATATTAATAATTGGAGAAAAATGTATACTTTGAATTTTAAATAAATTTTTAAGAGGCTAAAGCCGAACTAAATACAGGTTTTATTTCGTTACAAAGTTTGTCTTAAATGTAATCCAAACACACATTGGAAGATATTACTGTGAAATTGCCATGACGTACGAATATATATCCTAACGTGATTTACTTAAGATTATTAATTTTACTGCTTATTTAACTTTATATATTAAAACAGTTTATGAATACGTCAAAATAGGTAGGTTTTCAGTTCTTAATCATTATGTCGCATCAAACATTTCTGCAATATATGAACTAATAAAAATTGCCATTCCTCAGGCTAATCCCACGGGTTTTGTAATGTAAGTCACACAGATGATAACTACCATGCTTGTTAATCACCATTTTCTGCACTTTATGTAATTAAACCGTTGCGAACTTGTATATCCGTTCACTAAGCTGCAGTTTTCCCTGCTATAGGATCATTATTTAAATCAATATAATTCTAAAACTATAATGTTTTAAAACATTTTGTTATTATTATGAATAATCTTAAACTTATATTTCTATACGTAATTCATCTTTTTATGTCATTTTGGAAAAATTACCTTTTTTGTTCCATTTTGTTTTTTTGAAAATTGCGGAGAAAACAACATTACAATTTAGTCCATTTGTTTGGTGGTTAGAGAGTTAATGAGATATCCTCGATAAAATAAGTCATATTTTTCTGTTCTAAAAGTACTGTTAGCCAAAAATCGTAGAATGTGACTGTTACTACAAGTACTACCCTTTATGATTGAGTATAAATTGGCATAGTTTCTATCGATTCAATGTGCAATCTTACTAGAACATTTTACTGAAGCTAAAACACGAGTTTCTTCTACAGTACCAACACCCCCTATAGTCAAGGCCTCCGCAGCGAATTCCAGAAGTTTCAATATGGCTGCCCCTACAGTCGGAAGGTCTGACCTTTATTCGCAAATACCTAGTCAGTGTGCGTCAGGTCAGTCCAGTGCTAGTACGGCATGTTTCAATTCTGGCGTTTCGCCATTTTCTATTTTGTTTTGCGTTGTACAAAATTTGGATATTATAAAGACTAAAAGTAAGTGTTATCTATTTTTCCTTATATCATTGTTTTAACAAAGCTTTAAAGATAATTTCTGTTAAACACACTTGTAAGATTAGTGATTACCGATTTAGTTTTCAAGCTGTATGTATTGCAACAGTGGTTTTCAAATCATTTACATCTATGGTGAATTAGTATTTTGTTTAAAAAATTATAAAAAAAATATAATTTTGCTTCTCATCTGAATTTTTATCCTGTTGATTTTAACTTTCAGTATTTCCTCACGGAATTCTGTTATTATTTATATGTAATATATCTTTATCAGAAAATTACTGCCCTTTAGCAATTGTTTATTTCTTTGTTTATTAAGTATTTTTCTAAATTCCAGTTTATTAGTTTGAATCCGAATTTACTTATTAAATTATATAATTTTTCTCGCTATCGGTTTAAAAATAATTTACTATAAGTAATCTGGGTGCGCTGTTTAAATTAATTCATAAAATATTCAAAGAGTTTGTTTATTGCTATTACAGCTTTCATTAGCATATTAATTAGCTTCAGCTGTTAAATTACTTTTGATATTTTGACAATTATCTTTTCCTTCTTTCTACTATACTTTTCTATATTCTTAATTTGAAAGTTATTTTTATCGAAACAGATTTTTTTTTCTTTAATATTAGTAGATATTTTTTAGTAATAATAATAATAGTAATTTAAAATTAATTTATAAATTGATAAAGAACACACACTTTCTTTAATACTAATAATAATAGTAAAGTATAATAATAATAGCAATTTAAAGATAATTTATAGATTGATAAGGAATAGATTTTTGTTCTTTAATAATAATTTATAATAATAATAATTTCAAAATAATTTATAGATTGGCAATTGACAGATTTGTTTTCAATAATAATTTATAATAATAATTGTAATTTAAAAATAATTTATAAATTAATAAGGAATAGATGCTTTCTTTAATAATAATAATAATAGTAATGTATAATAATAATAGCAATTTAAAGATAATTTATAGATTGATAAGGAATAGATTTTTTTTTCTTTAATAATAATTTATAATTATAATCTTAAAATAATTTATAGATTTATACTGAACACATTTTTTTTCCTTGATAATAATAATACTTTAAAATTTATACTTTAATAATTTATAGATTGGCAATTGACAGATTTTTTTCAATAATAATTTATAATAATAATTGTAATTTAAAAATAATTTATAAATTAATAAGGAACAGATGCTTTCTTTAATAATAATAATAATAATGTATAATGATAATAGAAATTTAAAGATAATTTATAGATTGATAAGGAATAGATTTTTTTTTTTTAATAATAATTTATAATAAGTATAACTTTAAAGTAATTTATAGATTGATACTGCACACATTTTTTTTTCTTAATAATAATAATACTTTAAAATTTATAGATTGGCAATTGACAGATTTTTTTCAATAATATTAATAATAATAATTGTAATTTAAAAATAATTTATAAATCAATAAGGAACAGATGCTTTCTTTAATAATAATAATAATTTAGAATAGTAATATTAATTTAAAAATAATTTATAAATTGATAAGTTGTTGCATCTTTTTTTTTTTCTTTGTTCCAATGCCACTTGATATTACATTTAATATTAATTTATACGATTAAACAATCTTATAAGGAAATACTGAATAATAAAAAAGTTAAAGCTAGAAAGCAAATAAAATATACCTTATTTATTTATTATTATTTGTTTTGATTTAATAAAAAACATTTTATATCTTACATATGTATAACAGAAATTATTACATAATAATGATATTAAGACAATGACATAAGTGAATGAGATAACACTTAGCATTCTGTCTTTAAATAATTCTCATCAAATAAGAAAAAAGTAAACAAATAAAATACATGGGAGTGAGTGTGAAAAGTGTGTGTGTGGGTGGGGGATGGTATATTTGAAATGAAAAAACTCTTCTCACACAACGTGTTATTTAGTACATTTTTTTACCCAATTCTTTTTTTTTTAAATCAAGTCATCAAATTCTAGTCATGTAAACGAATTTAGCTTCAGGATTATGAAGCTAATTTAAAATATAAATTTTAATATATTTTTTAGAAAAAAATGATGTACTGTTATAATTTTAACCTTAAGTTTTTTTGCTGAGTTTTTTTTTCTCTTTTCTTTCTTTTATTTTCATTCTTTCTTTTCTTCAATGTATAAGTTCATTTGATGCTTTAATATAGATTTTTTTCCCCTACTTATTTAAAATAGTGTGATATTGATAATGCAAAAGAAATATTCTATTTCTAAATTAAATCACATCTATTTAAAAATCCAAAGCTCAAATCTAATGCAGTTTTGCCTCTTATAAAAATTTGTATTTTAAGTCCTTTTTAGTATATATTTTAAACAATAAGTAATCCTCTTAAATTACAACTTATATTTATAGGAAATGACAATTATTTACTTGATTACACATTAAATTAACTGAAAAAGTAAACACTTTTGCTAAAAATTTTGAAAATTACAAGAAATGCAACTTTGTGTGAGCTTGTGTAAATTCATATTATGGACGTGGGAAGTCGGACATCGCGATCGGCCATTTTGAAACGGTGTGAAGGCCTTGACTATAGGGGGTGTTGACAGTACTGGTGATCTAAGCAAGCGAAGCTCTTTTCGTCTACTTGATGATGACTTTGTGATATTTCTCCTACTCTCCTAATTTGTTTGACAGATGATCGTCTAATTCAGAATAGTGATTGCTACCATGTCGACATGGTTCGCGTAAAATAAATCTACAATAAATCGTGTCGTGGATGAATAATTGTAGATTACAGGTGACTTTTAAATACCTCCAAAATGTCTCAGTATGGATGTTTTTATTATTATTATTACTACAAAAATTATTATTGCCACGTGAATCCTCTATATCTCTACGATAGCGGATCTAACGTGTAAACTAAAAAAATCCGGCTATTTTTTTTATTATTATTCAGTTCTTTTAAAAGATACGGTCTCTAATCCAGTGCAATACTGCTTTTCCATTAAATTTTCCTTTGAGCTAAGGAAAACGTCAGCCAATCATGGATTTTTCCAGGCGGCTGTTTGTAATTACCCATTAGATATGAACTTAAGATTGACGTAGACAAATACTTATTTGTAAATTTAAAGTAATTGTTTTCCTTATGTTAATATACGTGATTACGTGTTTTGTTTAGAAAATGCATGGTACAGCACATGATTTTATTTATCATAAATTCTTTAAACGTCCAGTATGTGTCTATTCCAGTGATGATAGTTTGATGCTGCTCCTCCCAAACTCTTCAACCGATGACTAATTCAAAAGATTGATAACTACCATGACCGGAAGCCGGCATGGTTTGGCAAAAGAAATCTGATGCAAACCGTGTCTTTGAGAAATAATAATAGATCTTAAGCGCCATAGACAAAGAATTAAAACACGCGATGATTTCAATCCAAGCATTTTCACGCATCAAAGAGATTTCTTTATTTGTTGGCCGAGAAGTTCGCATAGAAAGTGGTGTCCATGAAAGATTCTGGTTTGAGAACAGTTGACAACCAACATTACCAAAGTTATTGTACATATTTTATAGTTGTTTTCAATATGCTAAATAAAAAATTGGATGATGTTAACGGTCACTCACCTTTGAAAAGTTCACCGTCGACCGAGCACTTAACTAGAATTATTCCGGACACATTGCTTCATTGTCAAAGTGTTTTAACTAAAATTGTTTGGTTTCAACGGCGGTATCTTCTTTTTCGTAGGAGAGAATTATTTAGATGGGCTGGAAAAACATTCAGTATTGGCTTAAGCACTTTGAATAGTTTGAAAAGAGTCGAGATCTTATGTTCTTAGTTTATGAATGAAAAGTCGACTTTTTGAAATGCTCGAATACAAACTTTCTTCCGATAACTAAAATAATAATATTCATTTCAAAATAAAAAGTTATCAATGACTCTTTGACCCTTCAAATAAGTGTTTACAAATGAACTCTATCACCACAATTTTGTATGTGAATTTCCCTAGTTATTGTTTATTACTAGTATCAAATTACGAAAGAATTTAAATTCATCTATCTTCAAGGTCAGTTTTTGTAATTTTATGGAAATATATTCCTGTAACAGATTAATACTGATTTAGCCAAAGGATTATCCTTAAGTAAAATTTGACATATAAAAATTCACTTTCAAGTTATTGCTTATAAAACATTCTAAAATTATTATAATACATATATCAATATTTATGTTCTTCAAGCAGTTATTAATATTTTTTAATTCATAAATTGTATTTTAACTTCATTTGAATTAATTAAAATGTAACTGGGAGTGATAGGGATATTCGAACCGTAGGCCCAAGTATTACACCTGTTGGAGTATTTTTCCTACGGTTGGTTAGTTCAGATATATGACGTGTGATAATAACATTGCAACAAAAACACATAAAAATTACATTTCAGGAAGCTAGTATAAGTTTTTGAGGAGTAAAACCAGATAAATGTCATAAAGTAATCTTGTTCGGTAAGAATTTAAACAAAAAATATCTTTTTTTCCAAATCTTTGAATCAAAATAATTTTTTTGCGCGTTAAAAAACAGTCCAATAACTATTTTGCATTATAATATGAAGAAAACGCTTTATATCAGTTATATTTAATAATAGTATCTGCCTAATAACAATGAATGTATCAAGAATAATCAAATATTAAAGAGTATGATATAATAAGATTTCTTCATTGAATGAAGAAATCTTTCATTCCTTAGATTCAGTATTGACTTCTTAATATATACACATACAAATCAAGTTTTTTGTAGTGAAGTTGCTTGAATAAAAAGCAAAAAATAGAATAAACACTTGGAGAAAAAAGAGAGTATTTTTTTTATCCTTTTACAAAAGTTAAACTACGAAGTGACTATTGAAAGATATCCACAGATGAGATCACTTCATAACAAGCTAGAAGTTTTAGAGCTTTGATTGAGTCTGGTCAAATCACAGTTGAATTTGAATGCCCCTTTTTTCAGCTATCAAATTATGACCTGTTTACCAATTTCTGTTTTGATGACATTGGAACGTACATCAATGAATTTCAATCGATAAGTATTTTAAACAAAGAAATCTTATTCTACGGTTGATTTTAATATCTAACCCCGTTTTCTCAAGTACGACGCTCTTAAAACGAACACTTAAAAAAAGTAAAAAAAAAAAAAAAAAAAAAAAAAAAAACGTAGTTCAGTAGTTGTGTTCCAAAAAAGTAGTCTGAATATTCTTAAACTAATTAGGATAAAACAGAATGAATCAAAAGCTGCTCAGTGTTTTTAAAAGTTAATAAATCTCAACTTAATTACTTTTTAAAATTTAGAATCACTGGCCACTGGCCACTTTGGAGTTTGAATAAGCAAATATATACACAACAGTCATTTTGGAAATCAACGCTTTATTCTTGCGATTCTAGAAGTATATCCTAGACAATTTGAAAAACCTAGTACTTTGAAAAATCTTTCAGAAGACATGATAAACGCAGCTTAATTGCACCTTTTGAAAACCAAAAATGTTGTGCTGGCATAATTTGTTTTATCCTTGCTAGATATAGCTAAGATCTGCAACTAATAACGTGATGATGAGACCTGTTACATATTCTTGAATCTAAAGAAATTAAAATTACACTTTGCGACATACTCTTCCGGCCTATTTACTGGAAAAGAAACCATGATACATATTTTACTAAAGAAGACTTTATTTAAAACAGAAAACAGGTAATTAGCAGGACACACGGTATGTTTTAATGCAGTAATTTTATAAAGAGCTGATAAGGTGAAAATCCTTTTCCAAAACGCATTAAATTTAACTCATTAAATTGGGCTCTGGGTGACCTCAATATTTGTTCTACAGAAAACTAAGAAAATCATTTTAAATGGTAATATCACTATAAAATGGAATTCCGTGGATTCCATTGACACTTTTTTTCGCACTAAAAAGCACCCCGTTTTTGCCAAGCTGGTGAAAATTCATGGTCAAACTCTCTATCAAATCTGGTAATCTGAAACTCAGCTTGAAGTTAACACGTGTCTTATATACCACAAGCAAACTCTAAGACAGGAGGGTAAGATGCGTTCAAAATCCACTCATTCCAACTACAACTGCACTATATATAGCTGCTACGCGACCACATTTGCATAATTAGCACATTGAAAAAATAACCAAGACAACCAGGTTCATGCTGATACATTTGCACTATAGGTCTAATTTATGTAAAAAAGCTAGCCGCCACGACACCACAACCGCACGTAATTTTTCAAAACTCATGGTTCCATTAAGGAACTCTGTTAGAAGTTGCAATGTTTAACTATTTCATTGCTGATGAGTAGATATAATTCTGAATTAGCAGACTAAATCAAACACAGAATCCATAAAAACTTGTCAAGTAGATTTGAAAATTTAATTAAGCTTCAGAAAGTACAAAATCATTAAAACGCTTTTAAATCAGTTAAATCTTGTGGCATATAATACATTCGAATTATTTTATGCAATCCTGAAAAATAAAATTAAAAAAAAGACAAAGATATGTCCAGTTGTTTGCAAGATAATAACTATTTTAACAAAATATTTTAGTTACATACTTCCATTTCGAAGTAATTCAGATTTAACTAACATACTTGAATGATTTTCTATAAAATATTAACGCGCAGATGGACACTAAGAAAAAATGGTTAGATAAATTTATAATCTCTTATCTTCCAAATTTATTACTAGTACTAGCGAGCTACGCCCGCTAGCTGGGCCACTTTTTCCAAACGAATCTCGATATTAAGCAATATATAATAAACAAAAAAATTCATTTAATAAGCAAGTCTTGGTGTTCGAATCCTCAGCACAAAAAAAAGTAAATTAAAGAGCTATGGTTGTTATGCGCCCATTATCCCGTTAAAATAAGTGATTTCGCACAGTGGGCGGTACGGGCCCATCGTGCAAAGCCGGCCCACCGGCGCTACGCGCCATGGTCGCCATTGTCCCGTTAAAAATATTTGGTTTTGAACGGCTGGCACTGCGCGTCCATAATACATTTTCTCGTATTTTTTGGATCATCAGAAGCAGACTTTTACGCAGATTCTGAATATGTAATCAGTTGTTTTCTACTTTAAAAACTGTCTGCATGATGGTTTAAGAAAAAACGCGCAAAAAAAGTTTGTTTATTAAAAACTGCAAAAGACTGCTATTAAAAAAAATAAGTAATTTCATTAATATCACAAAGAACATAACTAACAAATAATTTTGGCAGCTCATTTTCCGTTTGTACTAACAGAAATTAGTATTAATCGGGTAAATCTTAGGTTACACAATATTCGTGTATGCTACCAAAAAGAAAAAGTATGAAAATTAGCTACAACGATTAATACTCACATACAGAATAAATATATGAATAGCCAGTTACATCTGAGATCCTCAAAATATTAATTAGCAACACTATTACCTCTTAGTGAACATATCTTGCTGTGCTTAAATAGTTGTACTTATTAAATTAATTAAACAGTGTTTAATATTTTTTACCAATTACTTCTTTTTCTCTTATACATTCTTTGACAAATTGACGGGAGAAAAATAGGTTTTCGGCTGCTTCTTCTTTTAGCCAAAGGGGAAAAGTTCCTGTTCTTCACCGCAAGGTAGCGCAGTGTTCTGCCTCAGAGCTCCGTTTGAGACCTGTTTGGGAAATAAGACGTTTTCCGTTCCGATTCCCGACCGGTTTTTAATTCATAACTTTTTTAATTTTGGTCCCACGGTCTCGAAAATGCCCGAAATGACTTTCCCGGAATTTTTCGAATCGAAAGACACCTCTCGCGACTTCCAACTCGCCCGCGTTGCGAACTGTAATCGGCTTCAAGCAGACAGAGGCGCACGGATTTTATTAGTATAGACTAGCGAGCTACGCCCGCTAGCTGGGCCACTTTTCCCAAACAAACCTCGGTATTAAGCAGTATATAATAAGCATAAAAAAATTTCACTTAATAAGCAAGTCTTGGTGTTCGAATCCTCAAGCACAAAAAAAAAGTAAATTAAAGAGCCATGGTCCCGTTAAAAATATGTAATTTCGCACTGTGGGCCACGTGCACTTGAAAAAAAAAAAGATTGTGGATCGGCGCTATATCCCGTTAAAAAATATCTGGTTTTGCATGGTGGGCACTACGCGCCCATAAGACATTTTTTCGTATTTTTTAGTTCATCAGAAGCAGATTTTTACGCAGATTCTGAATATGTAATCAGTTTTTTCTACTTTAAAAACTGTCTGCATGATGGTTTAAGAAAAAACGCGCAAAAAAAAAGTTTCGATAGTCCTGTTTTATTTCTAAGTTCAATATTATAGCGAAAACTACGGTAAATATTCTACGGCAAGTCAAAAAAATTGATGCGGAAAAAAACGCAATTAGCGCGGGTAGAAAAAAGAGGATTTCGGCTGTTTCTTCTTTTAGCCAAAGGGGAAAAATTCATGTCCTTCACCGCAAGGTGGCGCAGTGTTGTGCTTCGGAGCTCCGTTTGGGAATTGTGACATTTTTCGTTCCGATTCCCAAGGGGTTTTTAATTCATAACTTTTTTAATTTTGGTCCCACGGTCTCGAAAATGCCCGAAATGACTTCCCCGGAATTTTTCCAATCGAAAGACACCTCTCGCGACTTCCAACTCGCCCGCGTTGCGAACTGTAATCGGCTTCACGCAGACAGACAGACAGACAGAGGCGCACGGATTTTATTAGTATAGATGAATACTTTCTATTATGGTACATTTTGAAATCAAATGTTCAGCGCATTGAAATTATTAAGCGTTATGCTGCCCAAGACCGGTTCTACACTGTTAGCACAATGATATTCTTTTTTTTTTTCAAAAACAGTTTATTTTAAAAATTTGCAGAAAACTGAAAAATCATTTCATCTGAAATGTACTGTATTCTAGTACCGTAAATATCTCACTGTTAACAAAAACAAAAAAATGTCAGATTGACTAGTGATTTAGTTAGTATACCTGAGTGACAATAGCTTTCATGTTCATAAACTATTATTTTAACACAATCAAACTGACTGGTAAAGTCATCATACTACTTGAATTTTTCCAAATGAGCGAAAAAAATTGCTCAGGAAGGGAATCGAATCCAGATACTTGGCTTACAGGGCCAAAGTTAAAAGGTTATCTGATCGAAATATGTTCATCGGCTGTTGGTCCAGTTAGCTTAAACTGATGAGCATTGTAAGCCAAAGATCTAGGTTTGATTCCGGGTCCGGGCAATTTTTCGCTCAGCTGAAAATATTATATTCGTATACCGTGTTGATACTATCAGGAGCAGACTGAATTTTAAAAATAGCATTTTACTTTCTAACTTAATTTCTAATCGTACATTTAAATAAAATATCATTTTTTGAAAATAATACCTTTTGTATTGAATAATGATTCATAATTCATGCTTGTCACTTTTATTACATTAACACTAAAACAGCCGAGTATTTTACTTAAGTTTTATAAAAAGTATTTCGCACCAGAATTTTAATTTTATATTATTTAACTTTTTTAATTAGGCTGTTTTTTTTTTTTGTGCTGGATACATTTAACATATCTTATGAAGAAAGTTCTGGTTCGAATCGACTATTATCATTCTAGTAGGGGTCATTTTGACCCCTAATGGCGGTTTTAGTATTAAAGGATTCTGAGCCACATTTTAAAATAATTTTTATCTATTGACTTAAAAACTTGAAATTTGTTATGATGGTTAAACATATTATTTGTAAACAAAATCACTTGATAAAAAATCTCATATTTTTTTAATTTAAAATTTAAATTTTGCTATAAAAAGTGGGATATTTAAAATCGTTATACGATACTCGAAATATTACTTGCAGAAGTTCATTTTTTTCATTCAAATAAACAGACACCAATAGAATTTTTTAAAAAAATTTGAAGATTTTTCTGCCCCGGACCTCTTTAAAGAGAGAAATTAAGTGAATGTGAATTGAGCATTGAAAGTACAATAATCAGCAACTGTTTCCAAAAATTTTGAGAGGTCCACACTCCCTGTGGACATAAACATTAATAGTTCGTATAGTTACGCTAAGTGGAGCGGACTGACTGTGCAAACTTTCAGGGTTTTCCTTAAAAGAAATGGGAAATTTGAGTGACTTTCTTTTTTATAAGTCCTTACTAAAGACCCTCATTCTTAGGACAATACGGTAAAATATTACCGATTTATTATAAAAATTATTTCCATTGACCTTGATGAAAGAATGTTTTACTTTTCGCAAATGAATACGAATGAATCTCCAGTGATGTAATCAATATTTCCGTAGATACGTACATTTACAGTAAATAATGCGCTATCCCCATGATATCTTAGGATGATGAGATAGTTACATTTTTACTTCTCGTGACAATGCACAAAATTTGCTTCATTAAATCGCGAGGACGAAAATAAGGATATTTTGAAATAGATAGAAAATGAATCTTCACGCAGTACAGACAAAACTTCGAATAATTATTAACTGAAGAAAAAATCCTATTGGTAAAATGAAAATTATTCATAATAAAGCATGTATTAATTTCAAATCATGCTGAAAAGAGATATTGAAATTTTTAATTAAGTTTCAAAGGAGCAATATATTTGGAATATTTATATCGCTGAAACAGAGAAAATTAAAATTAGTAATTTCTAATATGATTGAAATAATGAACATATAAACGCAAACGTGTATTAAACCTGAACGTTATTCAATGTTTTTTCAATCTAAGAAATACTGAAATAATTGCATTCCAAAAACAGTTTTTAATTTTATTTTGGATGTTTAATACCTGTGTGGTTTATGTCAAATTCATTTTTTTTTTACATATACTACTACAAAATTCAATGAGAAATAAAGTAAACAACATTTTTATTTATAATTGAATGCTAAAACGAACAGAAAAAAATTCCGAAAAGAGGAACATATAAATAATTTTGTTTCAAAAGATATTTTATTGAGAATCTTAATACTTTAAACTCGCGGTTTTTTCAATCATATCTTCGTGATCGGACCAGCTGCTACAAGTGTTGAGAAAGGAAGGGACCTCCAGCAGGCTTCTTGCCTCCTTTTCTGCAAAGTTGCAGCGATGTTTCAAAAACGGGATTCCTACTATTTGATTACCACTATATTAAAATAGTCATCGTCTTCCTATTTGAACACAAATTTGTGTAAATAAATGAAACAAAAATTAGTGATACGAATTCCGAAAATATAGCTATCGGGAAATCCTGCAAAACGGAACAAATTGGTTAAAATCTGACTAGATTTCTGAAATTAAGCGCAACTTTTTTTATGAATAACTTTTTTTTATAAAATTTAACTCACAGTTTTTAAGTTATGTATGCAAAGGTCAGGCATATTGCGGCTAAAAATATTTGAAGTTAATCAAATAAAAATTAAATATTCTAAATTTAATCAAATAATCAAAATATAATCCACTATCAGCATACAATGCAGCAATTTATTTCTTTTAATGATAAAAAATAAATAAATTAATTAATTAATTTGCATTCTAAATGGTATTAAACAAAAATACAAACCTAAATTTTGTGTAAAAAATTTATTTCTTTCAAATTATCCTCAAGCGTTTATATTTTTTTCTGATTAGAATTTCCCACAGTAGATTTTTCTTCTTTCTTTCTTTTTTTCTTTTCTTTTACCATTTCTTTTTAAAGTGTTAATTCCCCCGCTTTTTTTCTTTCTTTTTTTCCCCCCTCACATATGCCAATCATTCCTATTTATTTATTTTCCACTGGATACTGGTACAGTCTAGTTTATCCCTCTATTGTTGAAGCATTTTTATGTTTTTTGGAATTAAATGTTATTTTTCTTTAGCAATTAGAACAATCGATACGGTGCACATCCTATTAGTATTGCGTAGTACCACTACAAGACCAGAGGGAAAACTTTCTCCTGTTCTCGTACTGGTAGGACGTTCCTTTGTGACTGATAAACATAAACAAAGACCTTTCAGAAAGCGGCGAGATTAGCTTATTTCTATTGTTTATTTCAACTGTGAACTCCCCTCTACTGCGAACAGGTTCCGACCAAAATTTAAAATATTGGCATTAAAAGAAAAAAATCCTTTGTTAGTTTGCATTTTAAATTAATAAAACAAAACTTCTAATTAAAATAAGTATTATAGTTCGATTCCTTATTAAATTTCGTATAGGAATCATGGCTTGAATGTCCTTATCACTATATTGCCAACAATGTTATACGAAATTGAAGTTACGGAATCCCAAAACCGCATTAGTCTGGAGTTTGCAGGTACTGAACTGGAGTGCGGACTTCACGTTTAAAGAACCCCTTTTTTAACAGAAAATTTTCATTAATTGAATTGTGAAAATGCTATGATTAAATAAGGTAAACTTTACAATAAAAAATAACTGTGAGAAAATAAAAGATTCTGAGCATCTTATGTGGCAGGTATACCAGCCGCTCGTCCCCAAGGGGATAAAATATCTTAAGTATTAAAGTGTTAAAATATTTTAAGAATTTATTTATGTTTCGTTCCAATCTTCCGATATTTTATTATATCCTATATCAGATAATAATCGATTTTTCTTGCATACGGTACATTGAATCTAACCTTATATCTTTATTTTTCTTAAGATAATAAGAAAAAAAAATTGGTTTAAATTCAAGCTTTGCAATGCATTGAGCATTAAAAGGTTAAAATACTTTATGTTTTTGTACATATGTTTCGCTACAATTTTTTGACTATTTTGATAGTTACAATATCAAACAATAATTCGATATGGTATATTGCATTAAAATCAGATAAATTATGTGTATTAAAATTAGTATAACATTAAAATTGCGCATTTAAATTGGCTTGGTTTATAGCTTTTACAAGAAGAAATTGTTCAATAAGTTCCAAATGTTTTAAAAATATAGTGAGATTGTGTATCACACGACAAATCATGAAATTTTGAAAAAGTCTGTTACTTTAATTAAATATTTTTTTTCAATGTCATTCGTTCATTTTTGCGATTTAATTTTTTTAATTAACCTTAATTTCAAAGCTGTTCGTGTAGACATCCTAGCTTGGAGTTAAAGCATTCCTCTAGTAAACAAAAGGATCTTAGTTCGAACCCCGATGCTGAAACTTGGAATTTTCATACAAAAAGGGATTTAATAAGAAGAAGTTTCGTAATTTTGGTCAATTTAAGTGTTTATATTATTAGGGTTTCGTTCATCTGATATTCATAATATTTTTTGGAATTCAGTTTTCTTTCTATTTTAAAAACTTTTGCGATTTATTAAAAATTCAGTATTTTAAATTTAATTTTGAACATGGTTTTTTTTTCGTTTTAAAAATTTTTAAATTTTATTTATATCTCCGCTAAATTTTAATTTTGGATTTTCAAAAAATTTGGAATGTTGGATTTTTTTAAAAGTAATTTGATTTGAATATTTTTAATTTGAATATAATGAATAACTTACTTTTATAATTATTTTAAAATTAACTTTATTGATGCTACCATCTAAGTAAAAATTTAATAACTATAAATTAACAATTTGGATTTATTAATTAAAGGATAAGTTGTTTTGAAAGAAATATTTAACGAAATCCTCTGTGTGATCTGCTTTGACCTTTACCTACTAATTTAATTTCCTATTAGATTTAAATTTTATTCCAACTGAATGAACACGAATAATATTGCAATATCTAGCTAAATATATATATATATATATATATATTCATCTAAAATATCGCCACCTTAAATTATGGCATATTGATTTACTTGAACATTCAGGGATAAATTTAAAATTTTTGATAATTTTTGATAATTTAAAAAATTTTAAAACAAGATTCGTACGGGTCCTGGAATTTCCAGAGCACAAAATTCTTTGGTACAAATATTTTCTTATAGAAAATCTCTCCTTATCCCTTTATCTACCGAATTATTTATCTAGATATTGCTTCATCTCAATAATTACTTTTTTTTATATCTGAATACAATATTGAAATTTTTAAATTAAAATTTTGTAAATTTAGATATGTTTAATCATTAAAACTGATTAAATATATAGGTAGTTATAACTTTATAAAAAATATTTACAAAAATAATAAGATTAATTAACCAAAATTATTTGTAGGGAAATATCACAATTCTTATAACACCAATGTATTCAAACGTATTACGATCCTGTTTGTAAATGAAAAGGCTTTTAATGTTGAAAATACGTCATACAACTTTAAGAAAAAAAGGCCGTACAAAAAATTACCGTACCATTAAGAAAATTATCACTTTTTGAAAATATTTAGCTTCGACTGTTTCTCTACTCTATCTAAATTTGATCGCACAGATTATAATGTGTGGAAAGAAAAAAGTTTTATTAATTAGACTTAGTAAATATATTTTACATTAAAATTTCGTTAACGGTACTTAAAAGTACCGTAAGTGCATAAGGGTTAAATAAAGTGAAATTTCATGAATTTAATTTGCATTTATATTTCTACAAGCAGAAAACTGATGTGTTACCTGGAAAATTCCCTGTCGCGTACGAACTCTGTAATAAAAATAAAATCCAAATCTTTCATTTTTATCGGAAAAAGAAGAATCCATCGAAATTTCAGTCATTCTATTTCATAAAAAAATCACATCCTGCGAACAGCTACATCACAATTTATTTTGAACGAAGTTGCAGCTTATTCCATTCATTCCTAATTCTATAAATTCGATTATGTTTCACGGCACGTTGTTTCGTGGGAGCACTGTCTGTTTTTCCTTATGGCGTCGTACAAAATATATACTACAGATTGCAGTTTAATTATTTGGATTTGTAAAAGTTAAAAATATTTTTTATTGCTGAAACGTAAGTGAAGAATTGCGCTAGAGGATTGGAGATTCCTCCGTTCCACTGTAATAGACATACGGACAGACATGAAAAGATTTTTGACTCTGTAAAATATACCTCTACTGACGTTTTGACAATTAATAAATTAATGAATAAATAAATAATGGGGAACTTTTCTTTCATTTCCGAAATATAAATTATGTAAAAATTATCGGTAAATTTAATCGGTCTTCAGATTTCTTATGAACAAATAAATGTATCTTTACAATCTTTCTAATGACTTTGTTTAAAAATATACAACTTAAGGTGTGAGTTATTTACAGGGATGAGATTTCCGCTTTTTTGCACACCAGTAAAATCTTACAGAAAATGCTATGTTATTTAATCGGAACATTTTTGTTATTTAAGAGAACAACATTTTCTGTAAGATTATATTGGTGTCCAAAAAAAGCGGAAATCTCATCCCTATATTTAAACGTACATAATGATTCTGATAAGAGAAAAACAAACAATATATATATGTATATATATATATATATATATAATACCATTAAAAAGTAGACAAGATTCACCAATGGATTTTATCAATAAAACAATAAACCAAAATGAAGAATTAAATTGAATTATAGTAAACATTATTAACCATTCGAAATTAACCATTGAATTTAATAACTTATAGCACATTGAACATGGAAGGAAAAAAGAATAATATGAATACAAATGAAATTTGTAGAACCAAAGCAGAATCTTCAGGTCCCAAATACTTTGGAACTACAAATGGAGTGTGTGGTTTCATCTTCGTATTTGCCATGAAAAAGCAAAACAATACGAATTTGGGGCTACCATCACACAAAAACCAAATTATTAAACAAGGAACAAAGATATTTTACAAAAAGGAGTTAAAAGTAAGTAAAAATAATAGTTATCCATAACAAACAAAAAATATAAAGCTGAATGGAAATATAATTAAACCGGAGAAAATAATTAATAATCGATATTAACATAAAATTAAATTAATAAAATGATTAAAATTAGAATTAAGAGATAACATTCAGATTAACATATAACTTAAAATACATTATTGTTACTTTAATCAGTAACATTTATTGTGACTTTACATGGTAAAAACTCATTATCTTAATATAGGATAATAAAAATTAAAAAATAAAATAAAATAAAAATAAAAGAATAAAAATTAAAAAAATAAAAAATAAATAAAAAAATAATAGTAATAATATTATTAATAATAATACCAAAAATTATATCAATAACATTAAAAATAATTTGATAATTAAAATATAGCTATTTAACTATAGATATAACTAGACAAATATCCATATATTGGTGTAAATTAAACAGTTTAAAAATTATGTTAAAATAAATAACCCACTCTCAATTTTTTTTTAAATAAATAATTAACTTTTGCGTTTTTATCCAGACAACACCACCCTCCACCGTACTCTAACATCTACCCACCCAACCAACCTATATATATATATATTTTATTACTTTTTAACATTTTTAATTTTTTATTATAATTTTTATGTTTTATAATTTTTTATACATTTTTTACGCAAAGAATTAATTATAAGATCATGTAATATCTAATTATAAATTAAAGAATATATGATTTTTTTAGGATAACCATTATTTATAGCATCATATACAAGCTTTTTAATATTAGTATTAATTAAATGGGAAGAACATATACATTTTATTTTATATAAATGGTTAAGTATTATATTACGATATACAGAATTATGAAGACATGATTGAAAATTAGTAAAGGTATTAACTTTAAAATTATATTCTTTCCTTTTGTCATAAATCTCAGTTATAAATTTGTTCTCTTTTAATATAATTTTAATATCTAAGAAATTGATTGTATTATTAAAAAGTAGGTTTTTTGAAAGTTCTAGATTAGAAGGATAATCAACAGGGAATTGAGATATACAGGTGTTATCAGTATCAATTAAAATTACATCATCTATATATCGATATAAATGTATTGTATTATTTAAATAATGACGTTCATAGTAATATAAGTATAAGTCAGATAATACACTAGATGTACTACCACCTTGTGGTATACCAACATTTTGAATATATATATTGTTATCATGCATGATAAAATTATTATAGATAATGAAATTAGTTAAGGTATGAAAATAATCAGAATCGATATATGTGATACATCCAACTCGTGTTGATATTTTTTAAAAAGCTCATTTATGATATTATGTAAATCCGATAAATCGATATTATTAAATAAATCTTTAAAATCATAGGTAGTGATATTTTTTATACTTTTGAGATTTTTCATAATATGGACCAGTTCATAACTATTTTTTATGCAATGTGTATTATCACTTTTTTTTGTAATATTATATATTTGATTAAGAATTACTAATAGAAGTTTGTTAGCAGCATTATTATAAGTATTGCAACCAATTGTAACAGTTCTGAATTTAACAGGATGCTTATGAAATTTGGGTATAAGGACTAGATAAGGATATTTAAAGTTAGTAGGGTTAATGTCTAATAATTTATAGAATCCTTTAATTTTACGATATATATATATATATATATCAGTTTTTTAACATCAAATAAAATCCGGAAACTCGGAAAAAAAACATCAAATACCCTCAATCACAGTACATTATGCCTCGAACCAGACTGCACTGAATCACTTATATGTCGCTCCTCTTTATTAACCCTTTACATCCTGACTTTAATTTTAAGTACTAAAAAAGGAAATTCAATTTAACCCTTCACTGCACCGAGTGCCACATCTGACACATAACAAATAGCACTATATGTGCCATGAATTTGGCCAATATATAAACACTGTAACTGACCAAGAACAGTCCAAAGAATAATATAACCCTTATTTTGCCCATGTCAGATTGCTTCATTTGACAAAAAAAAAAAAAAAAAAAATAAAAGTAAAAAAAAAAAAATAAAATAAAATAAAATAAAATTTGTTCTTCGGAAACTAGCAATAATAATAATAATAATAATAATAATAATAATAATAATAATAATAATAATAATAATAATAATGTTGAAGCTATTCTGGTAATAAACACGAAAGAAATGAAAAACAGGTTATATGCTTTACTATTTTTACACGTGGAACTTTAAATATAATAATAAGTAACTTTTTTTTTTATTTTAATGTAACTTATTTGTATGTATTGAAAATACATGGAAAAGAAAAATCTTTTTGACTGTGATAGTGCTATAGAAAACATCACTTTTTAATATTAAGGTTACATAAAATAAATATAAAAAATGTGATAGAAAGAATGAAAATAAAAGAAAAACTTTTAGATACTATAACACCACTATAAAAGCTTAGTTATAGCTATTTGAAAGTTTTAAGTACCAAAGAGAGTTTAGATTTAAGATATTTTACACGTAGCTCTATGAAAATGGAGATAAAATCTACAACACGTTTGCAACTAAAAAATTCTTAGTCTTCAATTTCCTTCCAGATTTGATCGATTTGTTTCTGTACTTATCTGAAGAACATAAAGAAAACAGCTTTCATTATTTTTTTATGCTTACTCAGGGGACTTATTGTATCTAAGTAAATTTCTTCATCTGGAATTTTTTAATTTTAATGCGTTTTATACAATAAGTTGGTCAGTAGAATAATTTAAAATATGAAGCAATATACACAGAAAAAAGAATTGATTAAAACTACAAAACATGTTTTGTCGAGTACATTTTGGTTGTTTTAAACGAATATTTTAGTTTAAGTAAAAAATCGGTTCTGTTCTTCAGTCAAAAAAATATTGTTAACACTCTTATAAAATTTTAACAAAATTTCATCAATTTTATTTGAGTCTTATTAAAGTCTTGTATTTTCAATTTGTGATTCCAACAAAATTTTGTTGTTTTTGCAAACTTTAAATTGGTGTACAGTAGCCATAACTCTCCCACGTAATTTTGTTTACTTTACTTATATAGCTATAAAAGATTAACTTAATTTTTTAGTTAATAAAATTTTTCAAATTGAGACGAACTAATGACGTTATTATACATTTCGGCCGAAAATTGTAGACGGAAAATTGAAAAAGAAAAATCAACAATATTATTTTGTTTATTCAAGCAAAATTTCCATTGAACCATATTTAAAAGAAAAGATTTGTTGAACCAAACAAATTTCTGTTGATTCAACAGAAAACTTTTCTCTGGGTGTAAGAAGTTATCATACGGGAAACTGGAGAGTACACTACAAACTCGTAAAACACCTTTAAAACACTAGCAGAACACAATAATTAACACTTCTAACAAAAATCGTTTTTGATTGTCTTGTGAATGCGTTGTGTCAGGAAAAAGATTGTGCAAATTATGCTGTCAAAAATTACACCAATTTTCAAGAAATGCAGTTATTGATATTTATTGGTAAAATTAGTCGACACACTCAGTAATATCCTGCATTCTTTTTCTATAAAGCAAACTCTTTTATTTCCTTTTAAAATTTGTTTAATTTTAAAGGCAACCTGTAGAAAGTGTTTTGAAAGTTTTTTACATTTGTTGTTTTATAGTATTATTCTAAATTGTGTGGTGTTTACAATGTGTTTTTAATTTGGTGAAAAAGTGTTGTGCAGCAGAACACTATTGTAAGAAAATATTTTCATCAACACTATTTACAACACTATTTCAACACAATTAACAACATTATTTTTAGAACAAATTTATAGATAGCAACGTATTAAGAACACAATCACAACACAAAAAAAGTTTTATACATCAAGTTTTCGAATTCACAACACATTAATGTATTGTAAATTTTGTAACAGAAAGTGTTCTGAAATGTGTTTTTTTTTTTTTTTTTTTTTTTTTTTTTTTTTTTTTTTTAATGCGTTGAGAAATTGCAATGTACGTAATTATTAAGGAAAGCTATGCAGTTAGTAACGTAAGGGGATAGTTACCTCAAAATTGATTAAAATGTCATTTTTTAATATTAAATGAAAGCCCATTTGATTGTGACTATTTTGAACCTCCGTTTTACTCATACAGTAACTGTATCGTGAGATATTGTAAATTTTGTTAATACAACCAGGGCAATTCCACACACAAAGGAAAACTGCGGCTTTTTCTCCATGTTGATATTTTCTTCAGTTTTATGTTTTTAAAATGTTAAGGCTTATTTTGTATTTGAGATAAAGATTAAAAATTTTTTTTTTACATGTTCTTTATTACGTATGTAATAAATCTGCGTATGAAATCATCCTTCAGTATTTTTTAATTTATTTTTTAATAAAAGTACATAAAGATGCGTTCGATTGCATCATTTTACACTATATGCATCAGTAAAAAAAATATGTTAAATGTAATATTAGATGTATTTAAAAATTCATACGCAATCTTGTGTAATATACATTTGAAAATCTTGGGCAGTTTAAAAATTGGGCAAAATATTAATATTTTAAAAGGTAGTAAGAGTTTTTTTTAATTTAATTTTTAAAATTTAATTAAGTATGCAGTATTTTTTGCCTTTTTTTTTGCAAAATGTCTTTTTTAGCATGGAAATCGATGAATTCATCATCTGAACCATATTTTTAAAAATAAACAAAGGGGACAATTTTCCTTTAACCGGTCAAAAATGATCGAAAATTCATTCAATTTCCATACCTTTTCACAAACCAATTAATAAAGCAAATTTAACTAAATTGTTCAGATTTTTAAGTATAAATGTTACTTGCAACAATAAACAAAAGAGATTGATGAAAAATATTTAAATTAATTAGGAAAACTTAATTTAATAACTACTTTTGTTGTTGGTTTTTTTTTGTTACTATATCTTACTGCGTACATGATATCTCATGTTCGTTTTCATTTATTAACTTTAAATAGATTTTAATTTAAAGACAACACTTCGTTTAACAAAATGAAATAAAATCTTTTAATTATTTTTATTTATAATGTTTATAATTAATAATAAATATTAAAAAAAAGTAAAATCTATAAAATTTCTCGCATATTTTTTAAAATAAAATTTTTATTATTTAATTGTTTATTATTTAATGTTTATTAATTTGTTTACTATTAACTCTAACATTTTAGTTATTTTTATGCGGAAGTATCATATTAATGCACTCAGAAAATTTCAGCACATTATCTTTAAAAATATTGAGAAAATATGCACGCAGTGATATACAGTATTTAAGAAAAAAAAAATTAAATATTTTTCATCAATCTGTTTTTTTTTATGTAAAAAATAATGCTAAATTTCACAATGAAAATAGTTTCATTGAATTTGCGTTTTTAGTTAGTTTGTGAACAGGTATAGAAATTGAATCAGTTTTCTAACATTTTTGACCGATTGAAGAGGAACTGTCCACATAAATTAGTTACACAATTTTCATAATAATTTTCATAAATGATTTTTACTGGTTTTTATTGTGTAAAGATACGCTATAAAGACATAAAATAACAATTTCGATTTAATGATTTTATAAACTCTCATTTGTTGAATTCCTAAAACCGATACCTTATTTTGATAATACAGATTGTAAAACAAAAGTTTAAATTTTTAATATTCTTCCATGAGGCATTATCGCAACTGAAAACTATTGATCATTGTCATAAATAAATTAAAATATTTGAAAATTGAAATTGATTTGTATGCGCACTTAAATAATTCTAATTTCTGAAGCGTGGAGTTTTACTTTTGAAATTTTTTAACTTTTCACCTATGAAACATATTAAATGATATTTTCAATTACTTTGATTAAAATTAAAAGTTCATTTTTTAATTTTCTGCTCTAAAATATGAATAATTTAGAATATTATATTTCAAGTTTTGTTTAAAAAACGCTTTTAAATTAAAGTTTTTACTGTATGAAAATATTGCTCACTTATTCGTGAAGAGACACAATAAAATAAATGTACATTTCAGATATCAATAAATGAGAATTACAGAAATTTTTTCTAACATGTTATTAAAATCACGTTTAAATAGCTAGAAATGTGATGATTGAAAAAGATTTTATTGCATTTAAAATGTGCTTTTGTAGAACCATACAG
Organism: Maratus speculifer; assembly: GCA_964019185.1. Lineage (NCBI taxonomy): Eukaryota > Metazoa > Arthropoda > Arachnida > Araneae > Salticidae > Maratus > Maratus speculifer. The sequence goes on from OZ025293.1 coordinate 354,662,754, forward strand.
CCTAGAAAATTCTAGGTAATCAGCTCTGGATTATCTAAGATCGGATAGAGATAACTTTCCATTTTATATTAAATATGGAAATTTTGAATTTATTCGATATCTCCTTTATATAAAATCAATTTACTTTCAAACATAAAAAGTGTTTTCCTTCATTTTTTAAAATTAATTTTCGGATTTGGCTTTGTGCAACCTCACCGTTTTGAAATCTTTAGGTGATTGATTCTTTCTTAGCTTATACAGAGATAGATAATTTATTTTTCACCCTAGATATGGAAGATCCGGATCTTGTTTACCCTAAAAACAATTCGCTTTCGCATTTGAAATTTCCTACCTTTATTGTTTAAGTTATTGACCCGTATGCTAATATTAAATTTTTAATAAAAGATTTGGTAAAAATGAATTCAAACACAAAAAACGGAGGGAAAAACTTACTTGGCGCTCCATCCTTGCGTGTTAATCCTACAACTAAAGGCTTACCACTTTAACGGTAAAGTGAAAAATGCAAACACTTAATGAAAAACAATCCTTGCTCTATGTATTTCCTCATCAAACGCCACTAGCTTTGTATTTCAGCTAACTCCACGGTTTCTAACACGCGTTTGGGGAGACGCCTTAGTGAAGAAAGAAGTGTAAGTAGTCTTACGCAATTTCATCTTTGTTTAGTTTGAGATTCAGTTGAAGAGATAGCCAGTTCTGGGTTCGTCCACTGATCAGCCTAACATCTCCAAAAAACAAGAAAAAAAAATGCGTTTATAAAAGTAGCTTTTTACTAATGACTGGCGTGGAGCGAAAGGAAAAAGTTCATTAATGAATTCAGTTTTTCTCTGGCATGACGTCTCAGTAAGGAAGTTAAATTCGATAACGCTGTAGAGATTTTCAGGATGTTTATCCTTCTTTTTTTTCTTTTAGTGCTTTATTATGAGACTTATTGGTTTAAATTAGCTTCACATATAGGAATAATCTGATCTTGAAAAATTATTGCGTCCGTTCCATGCGAGAAAAGGGATGCCCGTCCGGGAATCGGACTTTTGTACTAGAGGTGTAGATAATAAAAAAAATGTAACTACACTGTAAAGAAAATTCTGTAATGTTACTAAACTTTTTCTAGGAAACTGGAATTCCTAGAGCTTTTCATGTAACGGTAACAGAAAAAATTCATCTAAAAGATCAGGTTACATGAATTTTTCCTGTTACCGTTACATAAAAGGTTTTAGGAATCACCGTTTCTTAGAAAAAGTTTAGTAACATTACAGATTTTTTTTACAGTGTTCTTCTGAGTGCTTTAATAAAATGGTCCGGCAAAGAAACCTTAATTCTATGTTTTTCAATTCTAGAAAAACTTAAAAAACACAACATTTCGTTTTTGTTTGTAGACTACATTGTGCAATATATACTTGATGGAGGTATCATACACCGTAAAAAAATGGACAAGAAAATCTCTAGTGAAACTATATTTCAAGAACATTTTTTTTTTTTTTGCAAGGGCAACAATAAAAATTCAGGTAACAGATACAGATTTGCACTTTGAATCTTTTTTTTTTTTTAAGGTTTAAGAAATCTTTTGGGAAATCGGATTCACAGTACTTTTTAAGTAACGGTAACGAGGATTACAGATAAAATTTTAGTAAAATTACTAACACTTTAGTAAATTCTTTTGTAAAGTTACAGATGTCTCTAGTTTTGCTTACAAATTTAGTATATTGGCATCATTTCTTGTACAGTGTACATATAAAATTTTAGTAAGCATAACAGAGATTTCGGTAAATTTAAATTTCTAAAGTTACAGACTTTTTTTTACAGTGTAACTAGAGATAGTAACATTTAGTTTTACCTGTTTCTATCCTCCGAATTATCCTCGAAGAAAACTCAAGAAAGTTTGACTGAATTACTTAGGATCAATCATGGCAAATGAATGGGACTTGTGCATTATAGTGAATTTAAATAGAAAATTGTAAATGTGTAAACCAAGCTCATTTCCGGAACATTGTAAAAAGAAACTATAAAGTTACTAAAATTAATGTAGGAAATTGGGATTCCTAGAACTCTTTAAATAACAAGAACAACGAAAATCCTTGTAACAGATACATGTTTGTGCCGTAAAGCAACAATTTGTTAAGTTATTAAGAATATTTTGGGAAACTGGGATGCTTAGACCTTTTTGTGAAACTAAAACCCGGGTTACAGATAAAATTTTAGTAAAATTGCAGTAATTTTAGTAGATTCTTTTGTAAAACTACAGATTTCTGTAAGTCTTTTCTGAGCGATTATCACGAAAACTAATCGGCACCAATTTACATCTGGGACTAACTGATAAACTATAAATATTTATTAAATTTCGTGTATGAGTTTTTGAGATTGGGGGCCCACAAAATTTGTGTCACAGACAAATAGTCAGACGGACTCCCAGCCAGCCATTTTGTAAAAACATGATTCTTGGTATCTGTGATCCCCAAATCGTGCAAATCCGTTGAAAAACGAAACTCAAAAATTTTACGAATCCAATACTTTTGTCTTGTAAAGATAAAAGAAAGTAAAACTCACTCAGTTGAGGAACTATTTTCGAACATATTCCATTTGGAAGACCCACGCGATGGAGTAAAAGTTAATTGTGCGATGTTTAACCCTTTGGGGGGCAAACAACTTCCATTCTTAAAATGCTAAAATGACTGATTGATACCAGAATGGAAAAACAAATTTATTTCAAAAAAGATAAAAGCTTTTCATCACGTACTTGGTAAGATTAAACTTTTCATTGCAAAAATTTGGTGTAAATGTGGCATTTTGCAATTAAAATTAAGTGGGATAATTTTTTTTTATTCCACCACTTTTCAAGGGGTTAAAAGTCAAAAACACCACAGTAAAAGAGAAATCTATTAGTTAACTGTTAGCATTGTTAATATGACGCAGGCTTTAGGTTTTTAATATATAGATATAATACGTGTCATTAACTCGACTTGCTCTTCAAACATTCAACTTCAATGTAATACAGTAAATTCTGTCTGAAGCCTAATTGAGTGGGACAGACAAACTTTGCCTTTATTGACACTATTCCACCTTAGACAAATTTTATTCTATGTCTATGGGTTCGTGGGGACTTTCCTAGTTAGAGAGATTTTTGTCTTACAGAGAGTCCGCCTTACAGAGAGTTTACTGTATTTAGTCGTAAAAAAAAGTTTGAATAGGGTAACATCCCCAGTAATTGGCACATTAAGAATTTGTCTTTAAACTTACTTCAATTTTCATTACCAAGAAATAAAATATTTATTTGCAAATATTTTTAAATCAAAGAATGCATATCTGTGCATCTATTTTGCCCAATAAAAGCAAAAATTTTTGAAAAGGTACTTTTTAAAAATATATTTATAAAAAGTAGCTGTAATCACCAGTAATTGCCACCTAGAGCACCAATGTATGACACCTTGTGATCCAGTAATTGGCACATGTTTATATAAAAAGAAATTTTATATTTTGCATTGGATTTAATCACTTTAAATGAATTTCCTGTAGATGAAGATGCCATACTTCAGGTTTTTGAGAGTAAGAAATCAGCATATTAGTCTGAAATGTGAACACTTTAAAACAATACATTTATAATAATACCCAGTAATTGACATGGTGTCCCCAGTAATTGTCATATGAAGCTTTAATTTTATTGATAATATTTCATATTAGTCTATAACTTTAAAGTTACTGCCAAAATAAGTGGTTTAATCTCAAATCTTATGTTTCCCTTGTGATTGGAATAGGTGCCAATTACTTGAAACTAGCAAAATTGAAGCACCATTAATTGGCATCTATCATTAATTCAGAAATCCAAATATTTGTGTCAAAAAAACTTTAACACAATTAAAGCAACCCTTTTCAACTATACAAAACTGTTGTCAATTGAAATTTAAAATATATTATAAATCAGATAATAATGAATTGAAAAGCATGCCTTTCTTAAGCCAGAGAAGAAACATTTGCAACAAAAATGGCTAATTTCATACAAACCATAATTGTTTCTCTTTCCTAGGCACTATTGTCACCTTGTAGCATAAATCAATGTTATAATCTTTAAAGTAAAAGAGTATATAACTGGTATATGGTCTTGCAATTTTAAAAGACTGGTTATAAATTTTATTTTAAGATATGTTTGTAGGATGTGCCAATTATTGGTGCATGCCAATCATTGGGGATGTTACTCTACTGTTAATTTATTTCTCCCATTCCCGTGAAAATTTTCACTGCACCCATGAACAAGTAAAAATAGACATAAAACCAAACGATTGGCAACCTAAGTAATAGAAAGGCGATTAAAAATTTGGTTTCTCTACCAGTCCAAGAGTCAACAGCACAAAAACTTAAGGTATGGAGCACTTAGAAAAAACCTTTATTTTATGAAAAAGTAGTAATAGAAGACTATAAGGATCTATGTCTGCCGGAAGCTAAGTGGTGCATAAGCCAAAAATTAATACCACCAATGGTTTACTCGCATTTTTTTCTATTGTGTTTGCCGTACAATCAAAAGTATGGAATGCTTGTATGTTATATATGCTATTCTCATAAAAACGAGCACTTTATTATAATAAGCTACTAAATTATAACCTACAATTTGAATGTTTTTGCTACAATTGGTTTTGACAGGGTAATCCAAAAGATATTCGTACTTTTATATTTGTTTATGGTCCCCTATGGGGTTTCCGAGAAAACATGATCGCGGAAATATGTGACCTGTACTATTCTGTTTACACACCTGTTTCAGGATAGTTTTTCATGTATGTTTCTACATATTAAACGTAAAGTCTAACATCCCAAGTGACAGGTCAACTTTGGCCATATAGTGCACAATATATATTTTACGACTGAGATTTCCGCATTTTTTGCCTACAAGTATTTTGTTAGAGAAAGTTTTATTTAATTTAGTCGGAACATTGTTGCAATTTAACAGAACAACATTTTCTCTAACAAGATAGTGGTGTCCAAAAACGTGGAAATTGCATCCCTAATGCACATATGTATACATGTAAATACATTCAACTCTCCCATTGTTTAAATTTTAATTCATTAATTACCATTTACACGCATTCTTAAAATCTATTTTAAAAAAATCATTTACATTAACCCTTTATCTACCGAATTATTTATCAAGAAATTGATCCACCTCAATAATCATCTTCTTTAGTATCTGAAGGTATACTGGAATTTTTAAATAATACTAATTTGGAGTTTAGATATGTTTTTTTTCATTAAAACCGATTAAATATATCGGTAGTTATAATTTTTTTGTGAAATATTTACAAAAGTAATCAAATTAATTAACCAAAATTTCAAATCTTTTGAAAATATCACAATTCTTTAAAAAACAATGAGTTTAAATGCATCATGATCCGCTCTACAAATGGAAACGCTTTTGCAGTTGAATATGTTTCATATCATTTTATTTAAAGAAAGAAAATAAATACCTATAAAAATGAATATGAAAACTATCACTTTTTGAAAATATTTAGCTATATTAGCATTTACAGGGACACACAAATGATTTCAAATAGCATATTCTATCCGAAGTATATTATGAATGATGACTGTTCGATGCATGAAATTTTTTTTTAAATTATGATACGCGCTTTTAAGTTTTACTAAATGTATGCACATTATGTGTTGTATATAAATGCTAGTAGTTACACAATTAAGATATACAGGGTTACACAAGAGAGCTCGGAAACGTTACTGAATATGAGCGTAATTTTCTTAAAGGTGGTTTTTAAATGAGTTTTGCATTTTTGCGTTGAATTGCATTCAGTTTACTATGAAATGTTTGTGGAATCTAGATAAAATGATATACAGGGTCACGCAAAGAACTGGATACAGGTTCGCTATCGATGATAATTTCTGGAAATATGATTTAAGTAGTTTCAAGAGTATTTTCGTTTGAACTAAATTTTAGCAACATACGCTCGTGTAATAAAGGCACTGGGTAAACTACGGAGCTGAACAAAACTATTGAAGTATGTTTCCATCTATTAGTATAAATTGCTAAAAGAAAAATTTTAACCAGCTAGGCGTTTTCTTGCTAAACTAAATTTCCCCATTATATAGTATAGATATCAACCGACAAATTAAATACAGGGCTGTTTAAAAGTATTGGAATACATATTTGTTTAAGGACAGTATCACCTTATTTACCTGGATAACGAAGTTTTGTTAAAGATTTAAGGAAGGGTTGAAATGTGTTTCATAATCTATGCTTAATGCATGATTTTTCTTACTTTTTTCTGGGGGGGGGGGGGGCGAAAGAAACATAAAATTTAGGAACGAGTTTCGAAACTGAAAGTGTCTTCAAAAGAAAAAATCTGTAAAAGATACCAAACATTTCAACAAATATTTTTTCACACACCGTTAAAAATAATAACCAGACATGTATAAGAACATAAATTAATTCATATAAAGAAATCACTGCATCATGCTAGCAAGTTTCGTAATTTATTTTTTTATCTTGAACTCACATCCACGCCAGGGAGTTTTCCCATCAATTACCTTTTATTCGTTTGCAATTTGATGATATCAAGCATTTTTTTGCAAAGCTGGGTTATATCTCAGAAGTCCATAAATTTTCGGGAAGAAAATCCTGTTAATTAATTTACAAATGCCTCAAATTTCTACAAAAGCACAGATGTAGTGAGTTATGTTTTTAAAATGCTATCTTTGGGTTCATTTAAATGTTCATCTGATACTAGATTTGTTCGTGTTATTTTTTGGTTTAATCATAAGAGGCATTACATTATCTGGAAGTAAAATCATAAAAGATAAATTGAAAATTATAGAATGCAGAAAAAGTTTATAAAAATCTTTTTTCGGCCAGTATTCATATTAGTCTATATTTTAAAGCAAGTGATGATAAATTTTTAGGAAACTACTTCACTGAAACCCACACTGCTAAAATAACGTTAGAGTCTGTAAACACTTTTCTTTCAAGGAGCTTCTTTTTCACGGTACTAACTAAAATTCGGCAATTTTTTATTTTTTATTTTATGTTACTTTATTAAAATAATAGTTTCTACATCTCTTTTGCACAAACGATAGGTCTGTGAAACAAAATCTAATACAAACACTGATATTATTCGCCACTTGCTTCAAAATACAATTTGCACGATGACCAAGCCATTTCATCAGAGGAAATGAATTTCGAAAGAAAAAAATTCAATGTCATTATTTCTTTAATATTATTATTATTTTAGTCTCAGTTTTTATGGAAAGCCCTTCGTAGAATTAAACTATAAACTATTATTTTTAAATACAAGATTATTTTATATTCCTCTTTGTGTGAAAAAATTTCATATGACAAGTATGTGAACACGAATACCACATTAGAGTATGGTACGATAAGCTTTTTGTGCTTTTTTTCATTTTTTCGAATATGTTGACATTTGTTTCTAATTTTAGTTTTACTTCAGCTGTTGAAATTAAACTGTTGCTTGTTTATTTGAAAATAGAACAGTATTTTAGGATTTATGACAGTGTTTCTTCGCACTTTCCCATAATTTTACTTCACAGAAAAGACGTAAAACTGAAATATACATGAAGTTACAACATTTTTTGTAACCAGTCTATTTGTAGCTACGCATTTCTACAACTAATCAGCTTTCTTCGTCAGCCATGCTACCGAGAAATTTTTGGTTTTTTTTTCTTTTTCTTATGTATGAGCAAGTTTTCAGTAAAAACATCATACCTCCTATATACTTCACGAATTACTGTAATAAAAACGCACTTCCATTTTTAGAAAATATAATATTAATTGATTAACTATGCTTTAGTTACTAAAATAGCTTTTTTGGATATAAAAAATGAGACTTGAAGGGAGGTTCTCCAGATCCGGCTTGATTTTCTTGACATTTCCGTAAATTGTCATTGTTGTTCTTACTTAAATTATGCAAATAGCGAAAGAGGACTTTCGCTAAGTTTATTGACTTTTGTCTAAGTGTCGTGAATATTGTGAGAAAACTTGTTTTTTTATCGACCTAAACTTTTCCAAATTTCATTCACACAGGGCGTGCACGGCAAATCGATGTATGTGATTTTGCTTTTGAGACTTGAAACAAAAAGATTTTACACATTCTTAAAATATTTTTAATTTGTTCGATATTAAACTTTATATTGACAATATAAATTAAAATTTCCTAAAATTATGACTGTTTGAAGTTCCAAGTGAAATTTTAGCATTACTTTAACCCTTTCGGGTCTGGTGTACTATTAATGGTACATGTACTTTCATCGAGTATTATCTTCTCTTAACAATTACTTAGTTACTTTCTACACATAGAAATGATAGTTTACGGCTATGCCTTTCTTATTATGACTTCATTTCTGTTTTGATATTTAGTAATAGTAATAATAATAAATATTTTCTTAATTCTTTTTGCACATTGGCGATTCCTTTATTTTATGCATATATTTCAGTCTTTGAATTTAAAATATAAGTTGATTTTCTGAACGAATCATGTGTGATAAATCGCAAAAAACAATAGAAAGTTGCATTACCCTCTCAAATCCTTTTGTAATACCTTATTTTCCAAATGTCTCCAAAAAATCTTCTTTAGCCTATTTTCATATTAAAATGCATAATGAATAGTACACAAAATATGTACACTGATTAGATTTCAGACAGTAAGATAGTCTAAAAACTTCATTAAGTCTATTTCGATAGCTATGATTAACGTTATTGAAATAAAAGTTATTTTCTTCTCAAAATGGAAAAAAATTCGGACCCCGAAAGAGTTAAAACTAATGTAAAAAAATAACAATTATTAAATTTTCGAAGTTCTGTCCTTAAAATAAAAAAATCCAGTGTAATTTTTAAAAGTACAAAGCAATGACTACTTGAACGATTTAAATGTGAGAATACACACAGATTTAAAAAACAAATGGCTAAGTGTGACCGCCGATTGCACAGAGGGTTTCGTATAATATTTCTTTCAAAACAACTTATCCTTTAATTAATAAATTCAAATTGTTAATTTATAATTTTTACATTTTTACATAGCTGGTAGCACCAACAAATTTAACGTTAAATAATTATAAAAGGAAGTTATTTATTTTAATCGAATTAAAAATGTTAAAATCAAATTATTTAAATAAAATCTAAAATTCCAAAGTATTCTTTAAATAAAAATTTGAAAAAAAAAATAGCGGATACATAAATAAAATTTAATATTTCTAAAAACTAAAGATTTGTTTAAAAGAAATTTAAATTACTGAATCATTAATAAACCGCAATAGTTATTAAAATAGAAAGAAAACTGAATTGAAAAATACATAATAAATGTCAGATAAACGAAATTCTAATAATATAAAAACTTAAGTTGAAAAAAAACGAAATTTCTTTTAATTAAATCCATTTTAATATGAAAATTTCAACTTGCAGCACAGGGATTGAACTAACAATCTCCTGTTTACTAGCGATACGCTTTACCTCCAAGCAATGATGTCTACACTAATAGCATTCGAATTAATGTTATCTTTTAAAATTTAAATCGCAAAAATGAACGGATAACAATGATAAAATTAATTTAATTAAAATAATAGACTTTTTCAAAATTTTATGCTTTGTCGTGTGACACGAGGTATTGATGGGTAAGTACACAAAATTTGAACTCTCTGACTTTTACAGTTTTTGTGTACGGATTCTGTGGCAGGCGTGCAGACAGAGATGAGAGAAAAATAGGGTTTTGTCAGATGAACGAAACCCTAAAAACTGTTCCAAGAAATATGTTTTTAAAGTTTTTAATCAGCCTTTTTCAGCAGTGGTAAGGGGACACAGTAACTTTTAAACTATTTTTTTTTCAATTTTGAATAATATTGTAATAACTGTCATGTTTGATACATCTGTAATAATTATTTAATAATCGTATATATTATATTCAACTAATCTTTAATAATAAAAAACAAATATACATATTTTTAAAAATCTTGTAGAACAGCATAATTAATTAAAATTTAATTCAAAAGGTTTGCTTTTTAAAAATCCCGATTACTTTTTTCCTGCTTTAGTTTCTTCCCACATTTCTCATGATGCAGTTCATAAAAATGTGCATGGTTTTTCAGTGCATGTTATATTATATTTAATGTGATATTTTTTCCTTTCGTGTTATAGTATAAAATCAAGGAAATCCAACAAACACGCAATTTAATGATTTCTTGCACCGCATGTTTGAGGGGTAGAAGTTTTCGGGATGACGATAATCCCAACCCCGTATTTTTCATTGGGATCACGGTAATCCCCCCCCCCCCCCGTTACCTAAAGTTTAAATGTAAAGAAAAAAAAAAGTAACTTAAATGTTGACTATATTCTTGAATGTAAGTCCAGGCACAGAATTGTTAAATACACCATGCAAAACAAATAAAAAAACTTTTAAACCTCAAATTGAATAAGGAAAAAGCCTTAATATTTATTAAACAAGCAGGTTATGAAAATATGAATAGGTAGAAAAATCAGTTCAAAGTTTTCATTTACAAAAATAACATGTTTTAATCTCTAACTTGTGTAAATTTTATGCACACTTTTATCAAACACGTAAAGTATAGATAAATACTTGCATGTAGTTTAGTTCCATAAAATAAGTGAGGAAATGCTTAAAATTCCTTCATTACTGAAAAATTAAAATTGAGAAAATCGTTTTATTTATCATTATATACATAAATTATTGGTTGCTAATAATATATATCATGTGAGAACATGAATAATTTTCGTATGCATTTAACATAAAAATTTAAATACAGCTAGTCTTAACAAAAATCCCTTATTTTTTATTTTTGAGGCATCTTCTCGTCTACAAGAATTTAATTTTTGTTTTCATATGTTCACCCCTTCTGATTAATTAATTTGCTCTTATTGCACGTTAAAAAAGAAGTTGTGAAAGATCATTTTCATAACGAAAAAAAAAAATCTAATAAATCGTACGTCTGAGAGGTAGAAGTCGTTTATTAGACTGATTGCAAAGAGTTCATTCACACTATTCCGTTGAATCGTCATTTATACGACATGAATGACAGGGAGCCAGTATGAGATTGGAAAAAAATACAAGAAGAACCTCAACAAAAAGTAAGCCAACAAGTGGTATTGCACCAAGCTTCTCAAATAGCTCGCAACAAAGTTGTTACTTCTACGAATTGTGATAACAGCCCCTAGAAATCATTGTGCTGATCGTCTAAGGCGGATTCACATAAAAATTTAATTAAAACAAGGATATCAAACACATGAAGTGCCTCAAACGCATACAGCCTCAAAAAATAAGGACTGTTTAAAGTTAACATTATTTTAAGACAAAAAACCTAGCTAAATATTGTAATATGACAAACAGCAACTGTGAGAAAGATGGTATGACTAAAACCTAAAAGATGAGTGCCAAGATCATAATAGTGTAAAGCAACTATAAAAAGCATCTCACGATACAATCGACATAGCGAAACTCGAAAAAATAAGAAATGAAGGATTCTCTAAACGAGAAACCGAAAAAAACAACTCACACGACAGAGTCAACATTAATATGACATCAACATCAATAGATTCAAAACACAAAAAAGACAACACCTATGCAAAGGAATCGCCACGGAATGTTTAAACATCATGAGTTAAGTGTGCTGCGGAAGCTTAACAACGGATTCAAGTGCACAACTAAATGGAAAATGTTGTGAAATATTGCTCTATAGCTAATGACGGTTTGACAGTAGTAGCTGAAGCGGCTGGCTGCCAGCTAAAATCTGCCATGTACGCTAATGGCACTTGGAGCACGTAAAATCCATCGTGGGTGCAAAGTTCTCCAAGTTACCTGTAATTATATTTCTGGAGATGTCTAGTCGGTGAAGGTCTCGTCATCTGATCAAGGTTTTAAATTACGAGAGGTGCGTAACGGAGGTGTGCATGCAGAGAGAATTTAAATAAGTAAATCCACTTTAACTAATCATTCAACATATAAGCAAAACAAAACTAATCAGAACTTCCATTAAGACTGCATAAGGGCTAATCATTCAGATCGCGCATAGTTGCGGTGAGGAGATTTTGTCCCGTTTCCAGGCATTCAAACCCGTAAAACTGGGTTATTGCCCGGTATGTACCTTGGATAATGTTTAGAAAGAAAGTTTAAAATATTTCATTGCTAATGCATAAACTGTATTTGTTTTCCCCCTTACACTTACTTACATACGCCAGTAATCTTTTTACATGGTCAAATTAACTCAAACTCTTACGGTTAAATCATATACTAACTTTTCGCGATAGAGAAAATAAAATAATTCGTCCTTGGGTTAATAATATGTCTACTGGGTTAATAATCTTCACCAGTGATCTAAATTAACTTCAAATGTTAGTTGGTATGTCGTCCATTTAAATTTTATCATCGCACATAAAAACTTTAATAAAATCCGTATTATTAAAAATGCACCTTTGCAATTCCACCAACATATTTTTAAAAATTGTAGCTATCTTTTATGCCAATAATTAAAAAAAAAAATAATATTTTAACCATTTTCAAAGTACAAGGTGTCACTTTAAATCTGGATGGAACAAAATAGGTTCCGAGGACATATTCTAAACCCTTTAAAGATTCAAGAATTATAACTGCAGAAAAAAGGAAGACTTTTTTTGATAGATTGAAAGGAATCATAAATATTTACGTTTATGTAAAAGCAAAAAAAAAAAAAAAAAAAAAAAAAGGTTTCAAATAAGATAGAAATTAATTTTGTTACAAAGAAAATTTGATTCTTAATATGATTTTTAACTAATCTGAAAAAACCGCGGATCTCACATTCAACATTTACTTTTTACTAATTTCCTATTTTTTTTTATCAAGGAGTAATCAGTTACACGTAGCATATCACATCCATTTCGTGTCGAGTGAGTATAAAAATATACAATCCCAGGATTTAAAGTTTCGAAAGTCGTTCTAGTCTCGAAAAACCGAAAATTACTGTACGTTCAATCTCAAAATTTGTCAGGCTAATAAATGACTGATATACAGAAATCTACTTTAATATTTTAAATAAAGAGCCTTAAATTTTCATTCAACACAATTATACGAAAAAAGCTACTTTTAAAGGCTTTTTCGAGTGTTGGTATATATTTACAAAGTGGAAAAATAAATTTTCAAGTATTAGATATAAATTTATTTAACGGCGAGATTTTGGGTTTGGCGGTTTGTCTTTAACTATCTAAAAATTTTTAAATCAGGCACGCGGCAGATGCAGACAATTAAAAATTTCATGATATTTAAAACTTTAAGGGAATAATTTAAAGTATATTAACCACATTCTTATTTCCTATTCGGAGAACATTTTAGAAACTTTCTCAAAACTGAGTCGATTTTTTTTTCTTTTGCTGGTGATTACCTCCTACTTGTTCCTTAAAAATATTCTTAAAAGACAGTGTAGAAATATAAAATGGGAATTTGAATTAGTCATATACTCTTACATATTAGAGTTAAGCTTTTTCTCCTTGTATTTTTCTAGATATCATACCGTGGGCAAAATATTCAGACATGCGCATAAATAAATCTTTAACAGTCTCACAACAAGAAATATTTTTAATTCCGCTTCAAGCGTATTTCATGCATTAAAAATCTAAGTTACGTCTTAAAAATTCTATGACTTCTAGGCTATGCATTCAAAACAAAATTTATAACATTTTATCTTTTAAACCAATGCATTCATTATCAATGAATAGTTTTTCTTCATGAAATTTTGTATATAATTATAACAACTATTATTATTATTAAGTTCAGATTATTAGAAAATTGAATTCATTTCTTATCTAAAACAGAAATGTCTAGCGCTAGATCAAAAAATTAATATTTATTTCTTGAACTTTTATTGTCTGTTACAAAGTGTTTAAACTTCTTACATAAAAAGCACAGAAGATTTTTTTTTATTATTATTCATAAAATATTGTAAAATAGTGATAGTTTTGTACACATCATAAGATTTCGATATTATACGATAAAATATTATTGAAAGTAATAGAATCCTTAATTTCCTGTTACATCATATGCACTTGATATATTAAAGTTGGTTTTGGTTAAAGTTTAAAATTAGAAATGTTCGTGGTTCTTCGCTCTCTCTCCATTCCGCAATTTAGAAATTATTTTTCTTTTTCTATTTTCTTTTTTGCTTCGATGCCTATTTCATTTTTCACTTTCAAAAACGCGAAATTCGCACATGAGTAGTAAAAGTCAAGTAGAATTTTCAAACCTTGAAAAAAATCTTTACACTAACGTCCCATTATATTATTATTATTATTATTTCAAAATAAAGTATAAGTTTAAAAAAAATTAAGAAGTGTGGAGATAAATTTTAAGTATGACTTTTTATCCCTTCAAAATAAATTAAACAATTAATCAAGGTAATAGAGAAAATATAGATAGTTTATTGTAAGAACTTAACTTTTTAATATTATAATTTTTTTCAATAATTGGAATTTAACTTAGCTTATGTAAACATATACAATATACAAAGAACTCATAAAGAAAATAAATTCCCTGTTGATTTATGAAATATATATATATATCTCAAAAATTATTATAATTGGTTGAGAATGTCAAATTGGGAATTTTTTTTTTTAATTACATAAGAACAACGTAAATAATTTTTGAACTCACCCGGTTTCTTTTAATGATCATACCAAAATAATCACCTTCAGAAGAGATCAAAACGAAGTGAAGTCGCTCATAACTTTTTAAAGAATGAAAATGAAATTTCTTTCACTTTCAGTTCTGCTCTGTTGAAAAAATACCGAAAACTTTGATAAGCTTGAATAATTACTTCAGTGCGTGTTACCACAATTCCAAATTTCCCAATAATTGTGAGAAGCATTTTGAATTTATTTATTTTACTAAAATTTTCTCTTTTTTAATATTATTTATAATTATATTATAAATTATTATGTAGTCAAAAATAAAAAATAATTGTATTAGAGATTTCTTAATATAAAACAATGTAGATAAGTAGTGCTGCCATCTTTAGTAAAAAAGTGAAAATATATACATTGTTTCTCAATTTCAGGCATTGCAGGAATTCGAAAGTATGAGAATAATCATAATAAATTTATTTAAATAATAAAAAAATCTAGGAAAATGTTATATATATCAATAAATATTTATTGCTTCAGCTTTAATCGTTTTAATTTTTGTTATCCTTTTTACAATAAGTACCTGCTAAGATATATATATATATAGAAAAGAAAAACATATTTTTCGTTTGAAAAATAAATTAGTTACAGTTTCTTTTAAAGTAATTATTTATAGTAGGATTTAAAAATTTTGCATATAATGCCGTGATAGTTAAAGCTATGATTTAAATCCCAATTCTCCATTTTGGATTGTTTATATATTGTATATCTTAACAAAATAAAATTAATTTTAATTCGAAATAATAACAAATAAAAATAGAATTTCAGAATTAAAAATAATCTTAATTGATACAATAACATAATTAGGTTTTTTTAAATAGTAAGTGTATAGTATTCGCATATTAATATTCAGACGTGGAAGGATAAAATAATTTTTATAACAAACGATATTGAATCCAATAAAAAGTTATAAAGAGTTATGATATTCGCCTCCAGCAATTCACCTGCTTGTTTGGAGGATTCATCTTGCAAAGATTGTGAGTTATGGCACAAGAAAAGGCATTATTTTTGTAAGCATCATAATTCGAATACAGAATTGTAAAGTTATTACTCTTTCTAACCTAGGCAGTAGCGTCATCTGTTGTGCTTTTACTGACTTATTTCTGGTAAAGCGTTTCTCAAAAATAATATTATCTCCCGCTCAACAATACGAAAGTTTCCGACCCATTTTTAAACACAAATGTGTGATACTTGCAGACATTATTATTTAAATAATTTCTAATTTTTTATTTTCTAGTTTTTTATTTTCCGATAAAGGAACTGTTATAAGCAACTGTTGAGTGTTGATTAAAGATGACAGTTTTGTTCTTTCCAGTGCTGTCGCATTCAATGCACGGAAAAATTCTGTTCGTAAAATGATTAAATATTGACCAGTGTTGAATGCAGACATTTTTCACCGGGAGGGAATTATCTGACACCGGGGGGAGGGGTAAGCATTATACATTCCACTCTATATAGGATCCTTGGAGCAGTAATTTCTCTTTTTTCCCATACCATCCTTAGATTTTTCAATGCTTTTGCTTTTAAACAATACTTTTTACGTATTAAACATTACCAGCCAAACATTGAGAAAAATCGATAAACAAAATTTTCATTTGGCACCCGGGGAACTTGCCTCCTCTGTCGCTCTTGGTTTCGGCTCTGCTGGTCACCAGGGCTGCGGAGTCAGAGTCGTGGAGTCGGAGTTGGACCTATTTTTGAACAAAAGAGTCAGAGTTGGAGTCGCTAAGAAACCATCCGACTCCGACTCCAGCTTTCTTTGATAGACACATTGAAGTGAAAATTAAACGAATTATAAATAATTTTAAATCCATAAAAGGAATTACAGTTATGTTTTGATTATATCAGAATACCCAAATTATAGATTCTCAATATACTGCCCACAGCACACAGTAGGTGAAAATTGTTATAATATTAAAAAGTCTAATAGACCCGAATTATTTCCGAACCAGTAAATTTTTCATCTTTATCTTTTTTTTCCGTTTCCAAAAGACATTTTCTGCTCTTGAGGACACAAATTAACATCAAAATTGTAAAGATTTCCCTGTTTCAAGTCTGTGGATCTGAAATAGCAATTTTTTTTTCGTTCTATGGATTTCAACAGTTGGATTTTTCGGGTTGTGGAACGCGAAATAGTAAAATATAAAATATTTTTCTTTCCTTTTCTTATTTCAAATCTATAATTATTAAATTAATACCGAAATAATGAAAATTTTGACTTACTTTTCTTGCGTTCCCTCATAATTTTAACCAACAACAACTCTAGTATATTATACAGCTTGGAGTCAAAGTCGGAGTCGACGCCTTTGAAATTTCCGGATTCAGAGTCGGCCGTTTTTTCCACCGATTCCGCAGTCCTGCTAGTCAATCAGTAGCTTCCGAATTCCCCTCTATAATGTTAGTCTATGAGCGTTTGATGCATTCTATATTTAAAATGTCTCCTTAGAAAATTAATATTTGGAATTCATTTTTTTAGGTGTAGTTTTCTTAAAGGATGTCTCATTTTTTTTTCTTAGTTTTCCAAATATTTAAAATATACTCTTAATTTTATATGCAATGTTAAAATCTTACACACAAGTTCATTAGTTTTTAAAACATGAAATATTAAATTAAGCATACATTTTAGAAATATCTTGAGAACTAAGAAAAAAGAGACATTTTTTAAGAAGAGTATACGGAAAAAGGACTTAAAATATTAATTTCCCGAGAAGATATTTTAAATGTACGAATGCTTTGAACACCCATAGACTTAACATTACGGAGTGGGATTCAGAACAGTATTGAATTCAGAGGGCGGCCAGGGGGGACATTCCCCCCTGAACAACGAAATATCCACTCCCGCAAAGTTTGAAATTTTGAGTTTTCAATTGTCAAAAAGTGCAATTCCCCCCCCCTCCCCCCGGAGCCACAGAAGTCCCTCCCGGAAAAAAGTGTCTGAATTCAACACTGATTCAGAAGCTGAGTGCCAGCACCTTTAAGTACAAAAATTAATTAAAAGTTGTGTCAGACAGCAATCAATTTCGATTTGAGAAAAACCGTAATGTAACTCTACTTTTTACACAACACAGTTGAAGACATTTTATGATAACTGACATATAGACATTTTTTAAAAATAAAAAGCATCATAAAATTTTTGCAACAATCCTTAAGAAAAAAAAATGTTTATAGAAACATTGACATGCATGTATCGAAAACTTTGGTAAATAGGATATACAAGAAGGACAGGAAGAAAACTATTAAAAAAAGAATTAAATAAAACTTAGTACGCTTTTAAATACATTATTACATGTCAAGAATTTAAACAGGAACTGGCTAAAGCATGAGCAAACTTGGCTATGTCCCTGAGCCACTTACTTTTTTTGAGGTGGGGAGGGGGGATTTTGTATGTAATTATTGTAAAGCTTATACTTTAAATATATTTTGTTCTTGTATTGAATACAATCAATAATTTTTGCTTTTATAGTGAGATAAGAGTATAAGCAAGAACTATAATTTATCTAAATATCGATATTATATTCACAATGTAAAACCCGACTAATTTCGACGAAAGAAAATATTTAAAAAGGAACTGTTTCATTGATTTATAATAAGCCTACAAAATTAGTCACAATAGAAAATGCATCTTATATTGGTATGTGTAACTCTTAAATAAATGATATTAAACATTAAGTTAACAAAATTCTATTTCTATAAAACTCAATTGCAGAAATTGTTAAAATCCAACTTTAACCGTACATGTAGGCAGTAAAAAATCATAAAAATCTGTTATTATTATAAAGTTATCAATTAAAGCTCTTATGCTAGTATTCCAAAATGAAAAAAAGTGAAATTAATTTGACTTTGACTCAATCATAGAATTTTTTCCTCGTGAAATCTAAACACGACACCATTTTCACCATATTAAAATTTAAATATGCACATTTCATACCTGTATTCCCCTTTTTAAAAATATTGGTAAATTTGATCGTTTTGAAATCACTTTAATTCAAAACTTGAAGTCTCAATGCTATTAGCTGAAAGATATAATATAAAGATACAGTAATCTGCTTTTTACTTTTTGCTATGGCTTTTAATAGGAAAACGGAGTACTTCTGTTGCCGCAATTAGAAAAACGGTATTACAAACTGAAAAAAAAATAATATTTCAAAAATTGATTAAAATACAGATTTAAAAAAATTGCATTTGAAAGTGCATTTTTCCCTTATGCAACGGTGTAAAAATTTTAAATGCGCGATGTTTAGAAATTTAAAAATTTGCAGTAGCAAAAATCGCAAAACCGAAATTTCATTGCAAATTTCAAAGTGGTGCCATTCGCAAAATGACGTATGCGTTACGCATAGATATTATCTTTATAATATAGATAGATAGATAGCTGTGTAATTTATGCATGAAAAAGTTAAATTCAGAATTGTTCTGGATACTATACTATTATACACTGCTCAAAACAATTAAAGGATATTGCAGTTTTAGGTGGATTTTGTATCTGGGAAACTTTTTAGCTGATTGATACATGGTCGACAGACATAGTAGGTTATATGAGAATAAATTACACATGTTTGGCAGAAAAAAATGCATTTTATTGCGCATTTGTGTACAAAAGGAAAAAAAACACAATTTGTGCATATGAGAAAAAAAAGAATAAGAAAAGGTGTTTTCTTCAAAGAAAATCATTTTCAGTAGGGGGTATGGTTTCCACGAGCGGCCAGCAACGTTGAACACCTTTGAGGCATGGACTCAATGAGGCTATTAATGACGAGTTGGGGTATTCTGCCCCACTCTTCCAGAAGAGCTCTTTCCAGTTCTTGGAGAGTTTGTGGGGGTTGTTGGCGACCAGAAACTCGTCTTCCTAGAGCGTCCCAAACGTGCTCGATTGGATTCATGTCTGGAGAACACGCTGGCCATTCCATTCGAACGATTCCTCCCTCGAAAAGGAAATCCCCCACCAGGTTTGCACGATGTGGCCTGCAGTTATCGTCCATTAAAATGAAGTTATCTCCGATTGCTGCAGCGTAAGGGACTACAATAGGTCTGAGGATCTCATCCCTATATCGGCGACCAGTCAGAGCTCCATCTCGAATGATGTAGAGGTCAGTGCGCCCGTCAATGGAGATGCCACCATACACCAACACTCCTCCACCGCCAAATCTGACACTTTCGTGAACGAACGGAGGATTATTCCTACTGCCACGGTCCCTCCAGATGAAAATACGCCTATTATCCGGATGCAAAGAAAAACGGGACTCGTCAGAAAACAGAATATTGCTCCATTCATTTCTAATCCAGTTGACGTGCTCGGTTGCCCACTCCCTGCGGTCGCGACGATGCCTTGATGTTAATCTAACACATACCATCGGTCGACGAGTATACATAACTACATCATGGAGCCGGTTTCGGACAGTCTGAGTTGAAATCGTGGTGCCTGTAGCCGAGCGAAGGTGTTGTTGGAGAAGAGTAGCGTTCATGTTTCGGTGTCTCCGAGCTGTTAACGCTAAATACAGATCTTCATTGGGCGTTGTTGCCCGTCTACGACATTGCCCTGGTCTTCGGCCTGCACATCCACTCTCCAAAAAACGGTTCCAGATCCTGGAAATGACACTTTGTGACACTCCAATGGCTTGCGCTACTTCGGCTTGAGTTTGTCCCCCTTCTAACCTACCAACAATTCTCCAAGTTTCTGAATCTGTCTAATGACTTCGCTGAGACATCGTACTCATCGAAACAAAGCAATCACTGAATGCCGATCATCCTTGTCTTCATTCTCTTTTATCCAGTTGAAAGTCAAATTTCATTCACATTCGCTGCCGTTCGTTTTTGACGTCGAACTCAAAATTTGCATACTCCACAGTTTGAAAAACAGAAAAATTTGCATTTGTGATTCTCTTCTTCTATTTTCGGCAAAAAAAATTTCGTTTATATCTTTATTTTATATAAAACTTCAAATATCTTTTAATTGTTTTGAGCAGTGTATTACAGAACACTGTTCTTTAAATACTAAGCATACGCGCACTGACACCAAAATGGAGGCGTTTATAGGTGGATTTTTTTTCAGCATTTGCACGGTGACTTCAATATGAATACCAGTAATTTCTGAGAATGTTGTCTGCCTAATTTTTCTGACATGAAATAAGGTAAAGAATAGTTTTAAAAATATATTGGTATTCAAATGTGAGGGAGCGTATTGAAAAAAATCCGCTTACTGCCTCCACTATTTTTTGTTCGCACTTAGGTCTAGTATTCAGAAAGGTGTGTATTTTCTGATAGCGTAAATCTTTTCATGTTATTGAATTTCCATGAAAAGGTATTTTCACAAATAAAATATGTATCTTGGCCATTGGCAATCTTTTCCTTATTAAATTGTACTTACTATGAACTAATCTTTTTTTTTAATATTATTCTTGTGTCATTTCATTGTACTGGCATGCGTATTGCTAAAAATCAATTATTAAGTCACAATAAAAGTAATTATAAACATGAAGAAATAAATTTTAGTTGCTGTATAAGTTATTGTTGTTAGTTATTTGAAAGTTTAGAAAATATTACATTAAGATGTTGACCACAGCACATTATATTATAAGCCATAAACTCATTTAGTTTATTCTACCGAAATGGTAATAATGATAATAATAATAACAATAAATAACAAATTAATAATATTTTTATGTCACAAAAATGAATTTAAAATTTTAGCAGCTCTACTTTATAATTAGTATAATCTAAACTTGTTACACGGGAAAAAAATCTTAGAGTTTGAACTGCACTGTTAAAAAAATTTCTGTGACATTACAGAGAATCTACGAGTAATTGATTATCTCAAATATTATGTAAAATTATAGAGATTAGAAAAACCGAAATTTTGTTTGATAGCAGAGACGTTATTCGGTAAATTTAGAATAGACTCTGTAAATTAACATCATTAAAAGTACACAAGATTCTGTAAATTTACTTTTAATGATAATAATTTAATTTAGTTTTTAAATTAGTGAATCACTCAATCTTCAGTGAGCTACAAAGAACTTGAATTGAGTGTTCTTGACAAGAATGCCTTATTGACAGAACTATGGGAGCTACAAGAAAATAAGTATAGTCAAAAATAAGTAAGTAATATCGCGCTTTTTAATATATTCTATTTAATCACTCCCTTCCCTTTACTTTTGTTGTAAGTACTTTTTTATTTTAATTCTTTTTTATTTTAGTGTTTTATTTATTTATATATATTTTATTTATTTTCAATGTTTTATTTATAGTTCAATTTTCTGTATTTGTATTTTGTTTATTTTCGTGTCGCTATTATGTTCGCTGCTCACTTTAACCGTTTTACTAAACTTAGACGTAAGCATGTGAAATTTCTTAACCACTTAAAGGGTATAGCCGGGTTTCTTAGTGAAATATGCCCTTGAGTCAACCACATCGAGTCCTACATGGATCGATAGCCCATAAAAAGAAATTCATTTCTCCCTAGTTTTAAGTCTGTATCTCAAGACCATGGGAAGTAATAGCCCTAAATGCCTGTTTTAGAAAAGAGCGCATTGTGACGAAACTACTAAGCAGATACCAACAAAAAAAATAAGGAATGTAAAAAACCACCATACGAATGTTTGACAATTTTTTCAGATTTTTTTTTAAAATAAAGGAACAAGTTTTCTAACATTTTTCCTGTTTTTAAATGTACATATTAATTTAAAATAAACTGAAATTTTTGAGTGACAATCTTAATTTTTTTGCATGAAATACTATGAGACATGGTGCATATTCACTATCAATTTCAACTTTCTACGTATGGTGCATCCTATTAAAAAAGGGGCAAAATCATATTCTGGCGGAAATGTGGGGCGTGTCTCGGACGAATTTCACGCCTCCTTTTAAATGTACCATATGAATTAATGTGTGAGATTTGAAGAGAAGGCGTGAAATTTGTCCGAGACACGCCCACATTTCCGCCGGAATAGGATTTTGCCTTTTTTCAATATGATGCACCATACGTAGAAAGTTGAAATTAATAGTGAATATGCATCATGTCTCATACTATTTCATGCAAAAAAATTAAGGTGGTCACTCAGAAATTTCAGTTTTTTTTAAATTAAAACGTTCATTTAAATACAAGAAAAATGTTAGAAAACTTCTTCTTTTGTTTAAAAAAATCTGAAAAAATTGTCAAATATTCGTATGATGGTTCTTTACATCCCTTATTTTTTTCGCTGAAATTTGCTTAGTAGTTTTGTCACAATGTGCATTTTTCCAAAACAGGCATTTAGGGTCATTACCCCTCATAGTCTTGAGATACAAACTTAAAACTGGGGAGAAATGAATTTCTTTTTAGGGGCTATCGATCCATGTAGGACTCGATGTGGTTGACTCAAGGGCATATTTTACTATGAAACCCGACTATACCATTGTCTTCAAAATTGCAAGAAAAATAATCTTATCCCAAATTTTATTCAACTTAAGTGTTCTGTCAATAGTTCTGTCAGAATTTCGAAAGCTATGGTTCGTTCGCATTTTATTATTTTGAGAGTTTGTATTCAAGATATTCGACATACTCTCTCTAAAATTGAAGAACTTTATGAACTTTTTGCACCTGACGAAGAAAGACGTCATTCTTTCGAAAGGCCTCGCGCTTTTTAATATACTTTATGCTGTGTTTAAGAAGTTTATATGACAGTTTGATATAGGAGCAAATAAAATACAAAATAAGTTTTTTTTTCATTTAGCAGAGAAAAATCCACACTAAATTTGATGAGATGATATTTCCCTTTCTAAATTAAAAAAAAATCTTTAAACTAAATTTTCTTCTTTAATATTTCTTATAATATTGCGAAAGAATTTTAAAAGTGTGTATTTTGAATTACAAAATTTAACAAAGATAAAAATATCTTTAAATAAATGCATGGAAATCCCTACAGGAATTTGATATATGACAGAAGAAATGTATGTAAAATGATGATTTAAAAAAGAAAAAGCTCAATTTAATGCCTTTAACCGAGAGCTAGTATAAATTTACAGAGAGTTTTGCTTTTTTTCTGTGTTTCCACAGAAATTTTTAATAGTGTGTTTTCTCAGTTTTATACAAGAGATTATTATGAATGAAATTGTACATACGAAAACTGTTTTTACTTCTTTAATTTCCTTGATCTCAGAAAATAAATTGTGTAAGTGTATGAAAACGTATATAAATATTTTAACTTGTACATTTTTTTTTATAATTTATAGGCACTCTCTTACAATAAATTATGCGGATTATCTAAGAAATATAAGAATTTCCTTTTCAAATGTTGACATAAATTTATAAATTTTGAATTCAGACATTCTTTAGACTATAGACAACGATGCAATTTGGCCATAGAGACTAGCTAGAGACGTACAGCGAAAAAATGGGGTTTCAGTATATTTTTTATATCGTAATACGTGGGTGGTTCAAGAATTATTGTCCCAAGTGAATATAAAGTATTTCTACTGTAATGGTTGATGTGGAATATCGACGCCTAATGTCTTAAATGCCTATATGCTTAATTTCAAAACCATAGCTGCTATATTAACATAGTTTTGGAGGGTGGGGTGAAGTTTTAAAAATCTATTTTTAAAGGATTTTTAACGAGGGGGCGTGAAGGTGAATGGCTGGTTTGGAGCTTTTGAGGTGACATTTGTGACAGTGGATGAGATGTGGTTACATCATTATGATCCCGAGTCCAAATGACAGTAGCTACGTCGCATCCACTGTCATAAATCTAGCTCCATAAGCTAAAAATAATCTTTTCACCCCCATTCACCTCCTTTTCTTCCTCCCTCCAAAACTATGAATAAAGCCAAGCTACGGTTCTGAAATTCAGTATATAGTCGTCTAAGACATTAGGCTTCGATATTCCCCAACAACCATATCAGTACAAATATTTTATATACACTTGATATAATAATTATTGAACTTCCCTCGTATAATCAAAATTGAAAATTATTAGTTGGGGTTAATTAGACACTACTGCGCTACTTGAACCTAAAACGAAACCAAAATGTTTAAAATTAGTCCTGGATCAATGCTATGTTGGAAGCATAGACGTGATCGACCAAAGCTAGATAGGTAATAGGACTAATTAGTAACACAGCACACCTAGGACAGTTTTCAATGTGTCTATTTGAGTCAAAATAACCCTGTCCCGAGTCCAAGTAACTCCGAGTTAGGGTACATATATCTAAAAAGAATAATGTTTAAAATTTTAATTTTTTAAATATGAAAACAAAATCTCGTCAAATTGAAAGGTTTCGTAAATATAATTCTAAAGTTTTTAATTGTCCAAATTCGAGTATAGATTATCACTGCTACTAATATTCTATACTCTACACATTTATAATTAACTTATTAAGAACTGATGTTTTTCGTTGTTAAACCTCTTCAAGGTCAATGGTTCATTTATCGACCTCTTAATTTCAATCCTGAAATGCAACACTTGCACTAGATTATTGGAATGAAAATTTTTCTTTTACAAGTGAATGAAGTAAAGTTTTTAGATATTTTCAAATAAACATGTTTGTAAATTCTGGTGTCATTCAATCCTTTCAGCCTTTTACGAACAGGACTACTTTGCCCCTTGAAAGAGTTTTAAAGAAGAAGCACCGGTTATGGATGTCCTGAATGCATGTAACATTATTTAACAAAAATAATCTTTTTTTCGTGTTTATATTATAAACGAATGTATATAATAATGATATTGTTTCTAATAGAAGAATTCATATACATTGTACTTTAATTGTCAAAATACAAATTTTGTGTGTGAGTTTTGAAAAATAATGTAACACATAAATTGGCAAAGTAACATTCGTAGGGCGATTTCACATATCCAAATGGCGGGAATTTTTGTGTCATGTCCTCCATGTAACAAAAAAAGAAAAATCATGCATAAAATCTGAATACTTTTTAACCAATTATATATATATTACCTTGCCTTAATGTAAGCGAACTTTTAGATGCGACCAAAAGAAGCTATGTTTAAAAATATTTAAATGTTAAATAAAAAAAAGGAGAAAATTGCACATAAAAAAAGAACAACAACAATAGAACAGGCTTTTTGTGTTGAAATTCAATTTAGGATGAGAAAACTTTGCTGAAATATTTCATTTAATAATACTTATAACTACAAATGCATAAATATTCATACAACTTAAAATTAATTCGGGACGAACATTTTCTGTATTCAACTTTGAATTAAACAGAATGGAAATATGCTGAAAATGTCAAACGCGCTTATGCAGTAAATTCATCGCAGACCGGTGTCATTAAAATTTAAAATGATGCGAATGCTTCGTGTAGATAATCGTGACCTTTTATTCAACAACAAATGTTTGAATCGTTAACAGCTTTCATTTAATGAAATGTTTGTGAGGAAAAGAACGTTAGTATTAAACAGAATGAAATGGACCATACGAACGTTAACAGAATGGACAAAACTTTTATTTTATTTGTATTAAAGAAAAAAAATGCAAAGTTTCCCATATTAGACTCTCTAGAAAATAAAATTTTTTAGTCCATATCGGAGAACTAATGTATCTTGTGAGGTATCTTACAGTTTTTCAATGTGTTTTTCCTTTGTTGATCTAATAACATGAATTATTGAAACCACGTTTTAAGATTTTTTAGGTAACATAAAGAAACATATTTTTTTTCAAGAAATTTACAAAAAAGTACTTTTCTTAAATAACACTATAAAGAAAGATGTTTTGCAGAATTTATAACGCCTAGAGTAAACATTTATCAAGAAATATTTTCAAGGGGTTTAAGACACAAAAATATTCAAATTTTGTAAAAAAAATGCATTGCATTAAAACTTTCTCTGTCTTTATCTGCTCAAAATGACGTTTAAATTATCTTAATAGGAACAAGAAATTTTATTTTTTTTAAATTTTGGTTTGTTTGAAAAATCTAGTTTTCAAGCAATGGTTGTCATGGAAACAATTTCTTTGAAAGTGCGTTTTTCTTCCTGACGGGTTTTTCACTCTTTTTCGTATTTAAATTTTAATAAGTCAAGAACCTTTAAGGGTAAATGGTTCAACGTTCGAAAAGTTTTTTTCAATTGCTTTACTATAATTTTGATTCAGCAAATTAAAAAAAAATTACTTTTGAAAATATAGTGTTTTTAAGTAACAATTTCTTCAATTTAAAAATTTTTACTTCAAACATTTTTAATTTTTATTTACATTAATATTTTAAAAAATGCTGAATCAAAATGAAAATTAAAATATTCTGTTTATTTAAATTGTAATTTTTCAAATTACATTTCGAGTTATAAAGAATTTAAATTACAGCATTTAAAAAAATGAGAAGTTGTAACATGTGTTTTGTTTATAAATGAGATGATTTAGCGTCACAAAAAATTTCAAAATTTTATCTTAATAAAAAAAAAATTATTTTAAAATGTGTCCCACACTCCCCCCTCCCCCCAATAAGTTAATTGTATAGTTTACATTGAGTTTTATTCTAACGTCATCGCTATATATGAAATGTTCATCTATCGATAATAACTACTGTATCAAAATTTATGAAGCGTTACATACCTAAGAATAAAACAGAATGGCATGATATTTACTACTAATAATTTTAATTAGAAGTGAAACAAATAGATCTAACTTGACTAATGCAAGCGAAAAACAGTGTTGATTACTCAGTATGAATCACTTTCAACTGTATTAGAAGAAAAAAGACAAAAGAAATGGGGCAACACTAGTTTTGTTTGAAATAAACATACTCATTTATTCTAACTTCTATGCTTTTTGGCATATTTACATTGTAAAAAAATATTTTTTTAAATCTACAAAAATGTACTATAATCAGGAATAAAAATATAATATAGTCTCTTCCAAGTAACCGAAAATCCCGAAAAGCGTTCCTTTATTTTTAAAAATCTTAAAAAACTATTTATTTCAAAATTTAAAGAATAATTTATTAAAATGAATTTTCATTAGCTGCACGTCATTTTAAGAAACGTTTCTGAATAGCTTTTAGACTGCAATAATCAGTTTTCTCAAATGGCAATATCAGTTTTCGAATGTTACTCATTCTTAAATAAATATTTTCATATTCAGAAAACTTGTTTAACCTCTTCTGATCTGAGGTACACAAATGTGTACCTCCATTCTTTTCCATTAAAAAAGTAAACTGTTCGAATTTTTTGCATTTTTGCTTCACTTTTATACAGCTGAATGTTTTTTGCTTTAAGGCAAAACCAATAAATGTCAGCACTGATGAGTATTACCTCATAAAATAAATATTACTTTCATCCGAGTTTCGAAAATACCTTCAAAACATTGTGTCCAAGAAAGTTAGAAATATTCATGATTATTTAACTTAAATACTTTACAATAAAAAAAAATTGAGGATTTGCTGATCATTTATTTGTTTAAAGACCTTACTTTTGTTATTGCGTAAATTTATAATACTTATACTTAAACTGACGTTTTAAGGGGATTAGTACTTTTATATCCATGTTTGTAGAGCTAAATTACCAATCCCCTTAAGTACTGATATCATAAAAATTACTCTTCCTGTCATCTATGCGGTGTCATTTCGTTTATGCAAAAGCATTAAATATATATTTGTAGAGTTATTTTATGCTCCGGTCTGAAGAGGTTAACAGACAAGCATACAAAACTAACAGCATTAACATTAATATTATTTTGTTAGAATTTCATGCACAAATTTAGTTATGCAGCTGAAAATGTTTACTTGAGAATTGATAGAATTCCAAAAACTGATTTCACAGGTACAGAGAACTCATTAATTCATTTTACACGCTACTATGAAACGTTTCTAAAAATTAAGGCCAGATAATAAATATCTATTTTGTAAATTCTTCTTTAAATTTCGAAAATGAATTGCTTTATGGGGTTTTTAAAGAAAAAGGGACGCTTTTCGGAATCTTGGGTAACTCGGAACAGGTTATTATATATTTGCGTTCGTAATTATTGTAGATTAAGAAACATGTGTCTTTCCTTTTACAATGGATAAACCCATTTTTGACACCATTCATGAACGCCAATTTTTCGTTTGCAATTAAAAAGTCCCCGTTTCAGAGATCAAAAATAAATTCTGATAAATATTTTGATTATCAGTTATTAAATTTGCTAGACAAAAACGATGAATTTGTACTATAGCTCTATAAAGCATGTATAAAGTATGTATCTTATTAAGTTAAAACTAAAAAGTAACTTGATTATATCATAAACAATGCATTAAATAAGCTAACTCGAGTGACGAGACATTCAGAGAAAGATATATATGATACATACAACTTTTGTTTGTTTACAACATTTCTTTTGTTTGTGTTCCCAAACAACTACAAACATTTAATTTCATAATTTTAAATACTTTTTTGTGTTATTGAACAATTTTTGCAGCATTTATTTTGTAATAAATTTCAACATAGAAGTCTCTACTTACTTCTGATTTATAAAAAGAAGATTTTTTTTTTAACTGCATGAAAAAAAAATCGTGTTGCTGTAAATTTCGTGGAACATATAGTAATAAATATAAATAAATCACCTTTTTCATGTAACTTAGATTTGAGAAAGTATAATATTCGTTAGAATGTATATTTTTCATAGTTTAGCTTTGTTTCAAAAAATATGTTTCATTCCCTCCCGCATATGACGGAGATGCAGTTTCGAATACCACTAAACATTTTTATAGAGCAATTACACCCTAATCTGAGAAGATATGTTGAATTAGAATTGTTTTTATGAAATTGTCCCATTCCTGATTCCTCTTCATTGTATAAAAATTATAAATGTTCAAAGTGCACAAAAATACGATGAAAAACTGTTATTAACTATAAGCTTGGCTAAGATTGTAACTTTTTAAATGGGATCTAAAGAAAAAAAATATTTCTATGTAGAATCTTAACCAGAAATATTATACTTGTGAAACATATTTAGTACATCGTAATATTAATAATATATATTCCACAACGAAAAAGTGAGAATTTGTATTATTAATAAATATTTTGCTCGTAAGACGTTGTTGTATTAATAAATAATTTAAAATACATTAAAAGTATTTTATTTACATGTTTCAACTCTTTTTAATCAAGTCATCTTGAGAATGTAAATAGAAAATAAAATTTTATTTTCTAATATTTTTCGTAAGTAATTAATTTTACGTAGCAAAAGATATATATTCACATAAAAAAGAAGCTTACCAAAAAGTTTGAATTACCAAAGTGCAAGCAAAGTTTGAATTACCAAAGCTCTACTTATTCGGTAAACATATATGTTTGTATAAAAAATAAGCTCGCCAAACAGTCTGAGAGTTACCACAGACCAAGAATATCCACAACAAACTAAACAACACAAACATCTGACTCCTATTCTGCGACAACCTTTGAACATCTTTCCATGTGAGGCCGTGAAAGGGACAAATATCTATTGTAGTAGTCGTCATTTATCATAATAGGCGAACTGTGAAATAGGGACCTGTAAACAAATTATGAAAATATTTGCGAATATATATCACTTGCCGCTTGAAGTAGTCAGAAAATAATTCAGAGTGGGAACTGTCCTTGTTTAAATAATTCACATAGTAAACACTGAATGAATTAATTCGAATTACTCATTAACGCTAGAAAAGAATTTTATTAGAAAGAGTAGAGTAGCAAGATTGTGAAACCTGACGCTTTGATAACCTCTCACCATTTATAGTAAAAAAAACTAATTTATAGAAAAAATTACTACAAAATATATAATATGAACTTTAAAAAAATCATTTTTACTTAAAAGGCGGTTAAAATAATCATAGAGATGTTAATAGTTATTTTTATTTAGAATATCTTAATACTTTCATGCCTTAATAACGTTCTTCCTCAGATAATATTTTTATTTATTCATTTATACAAATACAGTTGATTTCGTTTTGAAATTAAAGAGCCAATAATTATTAGAGCTGAAAGTTGAAGTAGTTTTTTTTTTTAACTTAATGAGAGAAGATATGTATTATTATTAATTGCAGTCCGTTTACTTTATTATTCCGCGCCAAGTTCATTCATCACCTTTCATTTTTAATTGCGCGGCTTGAATATTGAATTAGTAGTGTTTCAGATGAACAAAACGGTAAACAGAAACATTTAACTGTTGTACTACAAATTTTAATATGTCGTTTTTCTCAAATTGTCAGGATTTATTTTTAGGATATTAAACCATAAACTCAGTATATTGTACGATAGGGAGTCATTACATACTTGATTATTTTTGCATAGTATTTCTATGGATTCTTTGATAATGGATACATAATAATTGAATGTTGGGAATATGATTTATGTATGATCAAAATCTATTGTGATGTTCTGATTGAGATACAAGCGAGAGAGAGAGCAGTGCATTGGCGACAAAATTTTATATCTGCTTTATGTTCTTTTATTTTTTGTTTATTTTATTTATTTATTTATTTATTTATTTATTTATTTTTTGAATTTTCTATTTGTTTTCACGATGTATACCATTTATCTATTGCAATCAGTTCTAAAAGGAATAATATATACACCAGTTAATTCAACTTTCGGTAATGGATCGATTTCTGTACTAATTACTTCTTTTAATTTCTTTGGTGGACAAGCTATTAAATTTATATTGTGTTTCAGAAGAGTATGCCTTCATTTTCGTATAGACCAGGGAAATAGTTAAACGTTTTGTATATCATTTTTTTATGGTTTACTTTTTTGATATTTTCATGAAAATTTTCATGATATTTATTATAATGTCACTCAGATGTGCACATATTTACTTTTTAAACATTTACTCGAAATCAACACAATTCATGTGAAAATGGACGAAATGTCATAGAAAACAGTAGAGAAAATTCGTATTAGTTTCCACAGAAAATGTCAATGAAAAAATTAAAAATTTAATAAATGTATTGAATTTTTGTATTTTTGTTGAAATGTAATTTCATGAATATTTGGTTAATTAAATTTTAATTGTTTCTTATCTATTTTAAATATATATTATACACACACACACACACACACACAGATATATATATACATAATATTACATATGTTTTTGAAGAAATGAAATATAATGAATATTTGATTAACTAATTTTTAATTGTTTTTTCGTAAATATTATTTCATATTATAAATAAAATTCATATTGTAAAATTTGTTCATATTAGAAATATAATCCATTTTAAATAAATATGTATATATGAATATGTAAGAGACTGTGAGAGTACGATCAGTAGTTTGTTGATTTCCCGACATCATATCCGGATTACTCCAATGCGGAGCACGAAGCGGAATTCGTCCATCGAACGGGATTCGGCACTCTGTTGCTGGCTGGTCGAATTTTGCTCTTGGTAATTGTCGGACGTTCCTCTCAGCCCGCACAACTTTGAAGAAAGTCCGTGGTAGTTATAGCTGCCACCACCGATATTATTAGGTGATATCGGTCAGCCACTGTGAGGATTGTGTAAATGAACACTGACGCTGTCAATTAACTGAATTAACAGTTTATTTAGAATATATGTACACACTAAAAACGCTATTTACAATTATATACAATTACAACTCGGATATAGGTGATCCGGTTCAACATTAAATTAAATACAGTAAAGGTTGGCTGTGAACTGTTCAAATTACACCTTCTCCCTCACACTCAATGCACGTTAGATTCACTTTATCGGAGATCAATTTCGAATCTCCCAACACATATATACTCGGCCTATGCTATCCGGCCCAGAGCACAACACCAGGATGTCTGT
The DNA here is from genome assembly GCA_964019185.1 of Maratus speculifer. NCBI lineage: Eukaryota > Metazoa > Arthropoda > Arachnida > Araneae > Salticidae > Maratus > Maratus speculifer. The sequence continues at coordinate 354,695,138 of OZ025293.1, forward strand.
GTCCCTTGCTCTCCAGATACCAACTGCCTACGCTCTCCAACACAGAGCACTCTCTACAGGACCATTCATTGGACACATCCCACATTGCTTTCTTGATTCGTGACATGTTCCTTGTTTGCTCATCGTCCACCTACATCACTGACGGATGAACACGCCTCTCAATAATCTCCTTTCTCTAACCTCACCACCTGCACATGATACCTGTCAATTCTTACTTTAACAAAGAAAGAATGTCACCTTGAAAATTCCAGTACAGAGCCAGTACAATATACAAAAGATTAAGATGGAGAAATAACGGAAATTCCAATCTGTAGCAGGTGCAGTCTCAGAACCTGACAGTGATCACATAAATTATGTAGTTGTGTAGGTATTATCAGGTAAAGAAAACAGTCTAATTTATGGGACCTGGTTTATTTATCCTTTTCATATATGTCCTTTGAAAACCAGGCCCACATTGGCTTGACTAAGAAACTCTAAAACGATCGGTGTCTGGCCAGCATGTTTTGGGGCCTTGAGGTCCAAAAGCCACGGAGTTTCGCTGCTCCGGACTATTCAAATGACGTAACTCAAATTATTTCCGCCAGGTTGCCACACTATAAGAATAGGAGGTGATATAATTTGATTGGTTTAAAAGGATCTGGGCACTGTGGCATGAGAAAGGAACCTGCTATCTAGTCTCGTTTGCTAAAACCACAACAGATGAGAACTGCGCTTAGGTCAGCTTTTTTTTCTTAAAGAGCATCCAAAAATGATATCTGAAAGTAATAAGGTGTATTGCTGGAAAATAAAGTTATTAGCGAGAACTTGTTTTTAAGCATTAAAATAAAGGTTAAAAAAATTAGATGGGGCTTTAAATTTTAAACTTTTGAATTTTAATTTTAAAGTTTTTAAACAAAGTGATTACATTTATTCTTTCATATACATATATATTATATGGAATAATATATAATTTCTATATTATTCTAATATTTTTAAAAGAATTATTTGAAAAAAAGTTCGTTTGATTTCTAAAAAGTGGGACTGTTGATTGCTACAATATGAAAAAATTAAAATATTCTTTTCTTTTTCTTTTTTTATTAAAAAAAGTTTCTTTAGAAGAAAAACTTACAATGTTTCAAAAAAAAAAATTCTGTAAATGATATTCAATTTATTAAAAGCAAATCCTTGAAAGATCTCTCTCCTATTACTTCGAACTAAATTCAATAATGTCAAAGTGTAGAATGAAGGAAAAACTGCAACAGATGAAAAAATAGTAAACGTAATATGATTAAATTCTAAGATGAAATAAAATAATAATTAATCAACTTTTAACTGTTTGTTCCGTTGAATTTTGCATGTAAACCAAATTGTGTTTTCCTTTTGTCAGTTTTTTAAAATTATAAAAAAAATGAAAACAGGAACTCTTAATTTGATCAGTGCCCATTATTTTTTAAATTATTAGGATATTTGACGATATTTTGATGAAAAAAATTGGAAATTATATACCCTTTCATGTACCCCCATCTTCTTTTTATCTCGATAAAAATTTTCCTTTTGAAATCTGGTAAGATATGAAATACAGGCGTAAAAAATAGCTCGCTAAAAAAAAAGTTTTTCGACCTTATGCTTCCAATTAACTCTGTTTACGGTAAATTGTTGAATAAAAAATAGAGGAAAAACTAACAACTAGCAAAAAAGAAAAAGAAAATATAATTAATTTTCATGAAAAAGTTAAACAATAATTAATCTTTAATTTTTTCTTTTGCTCATTAATTTTAATGTAGTTTTTTTTTCCTCATTTCGTTAAAATTTTGAATGTGAACCAACTGTCTTTTCTTTTATTATTTTTTTTATTGTAACCTAATAGGAAATTTTAAAACTAAAACTATTGGTTTGTCAAGCTTTTCACTTAATTTTTGTATTGATTTTAGTATATAATTGAAGAAAATTGAAAAATACTCTTCTTTTTTATTTATTATTTTGCGATAAACGTAAAGAAAGGTGTAGTTTATTTGGTTTCGGTCGGCTGATTATCTGCTCTACAGAACAATGAAAACAGGAACTCTTAATTTGATCAGTGCCCGCAATATAAATATATATATAAAACTTTCATTCATTTATAGTAAGACTAGAGTGTAATTACAAGAAAAAACAAATCTTAAACAAAATCTTATAAAAAAAAATCAGCTTATTTAAAAGTTTTTGAAATTTTTCTTATTTTTCTTATCTACCATAAAATAACCAACAAACATCTTCTTAAAAATATTGCAATTAACTTCCATGGAAAAATTCAAAGAATAATAAATAAATAAATAAATTTTAATTGATATTTATCGAAAGAGCTAAGCTACCGTACATGTGTGGACGTAAAAACATTTCTAACCATTGTTATTTCGGTTGAACGAGTTGATTCCTTTAATTTTGAGAAATTTGCTTCAATAAGTTTAAAGTGATTAATGTTTTTTTGCAAAGATTACCATCATGTGAAAGTAAACAAATATTTTGCTTATTCAAGAAATTTCTTCGAAAAAGAAAGAAAAAGTGATAAACATCAGATTGTATGCTAATTTTGGTTATTAGTAATCGCAGATAGGAGAATTCTTTTTTACTCGCTTCGTTGAATAATGCAGGTTAATAAAAGCCTGTCAACATTGAAGACCATTTACCGTATTATTTACAGCTGTTTGAAATAAAGTTAAGCCCCTTGCCTTGTTTTGTATTCTAGATCATCGTAGATCTTTTTATTTATTTATTTTGCTTGTGGTATGTTTATTTGTTATCAAAAATTGATTTATTGTAAAGGAAACAATTTGGCCATATAAAAAAAAATATTAATTTTTTTTAATTTATTTATCAACTGATTTATGACTGAATTTGGTTAATAGACTTTTATCTTTTACTTCAAATGTGAATAATTTTGCAAAAAGTTTGTGACCCGCACTGTCTGTCCAAGCAATAAACTTGCATGAGAACTTTCTTCAAATGTTATAAAATGCAACTGACACGGAAAAATAGAGAATATGAAAGAAAAATTGGAAGAAAAATAGAGAAGAGAGTACTATAAAGAGAGTACAATCACATAAAAACAGGAATTTAGAGTTTGAATTTTATTAGAATAGTATACAATATTATTTTACTTCATGGTCTGCCGATTTCAAAACATATATTTTTTTGCGGATAAATCTGATTTTGCTCTATCATCATAAAATAATGGGCTTCGTTTCACTAACAAATTGCGCACAAATGTCTTCACAGCTGCAACGTCCTCAAAATGATTATCTCGAAATGTCTTTTTTAGTGCCCGAAGAACGTGATGATTACAAGCTTGCACTACCGGCAGAACATTCAAAAATTTTCCCCAAAAGTTTCTTGAAGTTTTCAAAGTTGCTGTATGGAGTCGAAATTATATATATAAAACCCCTCCGTGTATAATAATTCCGGGGTCAACCTATCCACGAGAAAAAGAAACTCATTCACCAATGAAAACGTTTCATAGTCTTAATGGAGCATTCTCATTGGTCAGATTTACAGTGGGAGCTGTAAATGACGTCACTACATTTTACCTCGCTTTAAAATCTTTCCAAGATTTCAAAAAGTATATTTAATTAAAACTTTTTATTAAAGGAAATCGAAGGTGCATTTTAAATGAAATATTGTTAAAATTTTTATATTCGGGTTGCTTTAATTTTTTTTCTTTACAGCCGTGAATGACTCTTGAGAATTTCAAATCTATAAAAAACATTGTGAAAAGTTACCTCCGATTTTAAAGGAAATCTATTTTCTGACCAATGAAACCGTTCCACAGTCGTAATGGAGCGTTCTCATTGGTCAGATTTACAATGGGAGCTGTAAATGACGTCACTACATTTTACTTCGCTTTGAAATCTTTTCACGATTTCAAAAACAATATTTAATTAAAACCTTTTATTTAAGCAAACCGCGGGTGCGTTTTAAATTTCATTATAATCCCCAACCCCATCTACCAGATAGTTTTGCTATAGTGTTAAATGCAGATTTCTGTTGAAATTTTCTTTCTTCCTTTCTTTCTTTCTTTTCTTTTTTTTTTGTTAGATTTTTCCCTCTCCAAGTTTAATCACTGTATTTATCAAAATTGTTTCATCCTAAAGTGGCTATGATTGACCACAGTTGTTGTAATTTTTTATCATCCTTTAAAAATGCAAACACGTCATTTTGACGGGCTATATTCTAGTTATCATAGAAGGAGATAACACTCCTCATCCGAAATCCGTATATCGTATGGAATTTAGGTACTGCCGAATAACTGGGGAAGTATGCTGCCTAGAAAAGATGTCAATCGCGAATAAATTGAACAAGTGAAACGCCTATAGAAGCCGGTGAGATAAATGTAAATAACAGAGGAGGCGAAACAGAGATCCTTTCCCTCTTCTGCATCCGGACTATTAATTTAGCTGGGGTTCAGTGGACAACATTCACAATTGGAGTTTGAAGCTAGAATTGCCAAGTTTCACTTTCGCAAAGAGCGGGCAGAGTTACAGAAAAAAAGCAGGATAGAAAAATAGAAATGGACATCAGTTTCTTAATTGCTTCGGGACGAGCGACCAATATACGTGTCACTTAAGGTACTCAGAATCCTTCATTATTCACACTAGTTATTTTTTTCTTGTGAAGTTCATCTTATTCTATCAAAGAATTTCTGCGATTCAATTACAGAAAATTTTCTGTTTTTAAAAATCGGTGGTAAAAGGTTAAAAATTAAGCAAAAAAAGGGCACGAAGGTGTTGATCAGAAAGTAAAAATACAGTTAAAGTTGTGAAAATGGAACTAACTGATAACTTATATCGTATTCTAGATTTATGAGCATCAACTGCAGACGTCTTTTAAAATTTCGGGATATAGTCGCAATGATCTTGCCGGAAGACACACATGTTTTCGATTGTGGGTATTTCCTTTTCCCATCCTTCCATTATTTTTAATGCTTTTCTTATGTCTGAGTTTTCTTGAGACTAGTTTTTTGGATCTGTGGATTATGCCTGAACAATATTTTGAAGATTTATTTCGTTTTTTGAAAGAAAATTTATAATTATCTGTTCTGGAAAGGAAACTCTTGCTGCTCATTCAACACAGTGCCAAGCGAAAAAACTACTTGAATAATGTTTTATATGTTGTTAACTGATATAACGACAATTCCGTTTACATGCCCTGCATTGAAAAGAGATGCTCTGAGTTTTTAAGAACATATTTACGATTTGTATTTGATCAACTCACTCATATATTCAACAATAAGCGGAACATAAAAAAAAATATTGAAAAACGTGTTGTCAAAGTTGGCGTTTTGAAGCGGCAGATTCTGGGAACGGAAAAATTTGTCATATTCAGAAACTAATTTTTTATAAATCAAATTCTTATTAATTGAGCGAAAAATGAAATGACCCGGCATCTTATACATATCTTCAAAAATCACTTCAAAAATTTTCATGTTTTTACTGTTAAAAATGAATCTGAAAATATCCAAGAAATTTTCGAGCTGTTGAGTGTGGAAAAATATTTTTTCGAATACATTCTTAAAATAATAGACTAATGTGCTTTCTTATTTGTTAATTTGAGTAGTTTTGGTGAAAGCTTTATTTTGATAAGTGTATGTAGACTTTTGTGACTGACTTTAAACGGCTATCGGAATAAAGCACACAGAATCGGAACTCGCCTGAAAAGACGGCATTGTGCCACTCCTGTATCCATCTTTGTAGTTCGGCGCACCAGAATCGACGTATGTCTCAATGCTGAATTGTCAAGGGAAGACGCAGTAATGGTCGCCGAGCTGATAGCCCATGATGCTGCAAACGATGTTTCTCCAACGACATTGTGCGGATTGTATTGAGCGGATTACTGAGCGCGCTGAAAACATGCTCATTTTCCTGACTATGATAGACGATGTGATTGTACGGTTTTACAGGGCCGACCTCAGAATATGTCTGCCTTCTCGGGCGTTAGTCATGGGAGGGCGTTGAGATCCTGCATGCCATTCAGTGTGATCCTCATCAACTCATTGGTTCCATATTCACATGAAAGTGGGTGAATTTCGAACTGTTTGATGGGCGATATCACAGAACGATAATTCATACTCTCGATAGGCAACGATCCTACCTCTATCGAATCCCGACACTTACTAATAAACATTTTTTCTTATTATTCAAGGCGTAACACGATATTCTGAGCACATCGACTTTACAAAGTACTTTTCGAATGGGATCGCAACTTTTCTTTTATGCAGTGCTTCAGATGTCGCTACTCCTGCCTGCGCGTTCTAAATACCCTGAAATATTAATCATTTGCAAATTCCAGCCACTTCCTCCTTACGTGTGACTTTGGCGTTCGTCAAATTGTTTCCTCCTGGTGTTGCAATTTTAATGTCCAACAGTGTATATTTGTTTACGTGCAAATCTTTGTTTTACTACTCATAATGGATCCATAATTTTGTAGGAAAGATAGTTAAATTAGTGATACAAAATTAGATATTTTTTCCCATTTTACGAAACAAAAGGAAAAAAAAAATCATAGGATAGTTTTATAGGATTTTTTTAAATTTTCCCTTTGGTACAAAAATATCACGCTTTTACAAGTCTATTATGATTCATATCATACTCCGATGCGTCAATTCGTTATATATATTTTAGACCAGGAAGCGGCAGCACAGACAATCACCTCATTGGGCTTACGGATGAAAATATAGTATTAGTTAAATCACAATTCTCACATTAAAACGCAATCTGTCTGCCAAGTCATATCTTGGTGGAAAACATATAAAACCCCTATTTTACCGGTTGACTCATAGATTTACCATTATGTTTTCCTGCTCCCAATCCTCCATGTTTTCATACTTTTGGGTGCAGGACAACACAATGGTAAACCGACGATTTTCCACCAAGATATGACTTGGTAAACTGATTGCGTTTTAATGCGAATGAAGATTTAACTAGCCCTAGATTTTCACCCATGAACTGGATGAGATGATTCTGCCGGGTTCCCGGTCTATTTTCAAGTTTTGAAATTTCAATGGGCATGCGTCATATTGTATTTAAATATTTGATATGCCCTTGCAAAATAAAAAAAAATGTACTGTGAGAGATCTAGTTTGATATATGCGACTATATTATTCATAGTTTACAACAATTTGAGACTTTTTTAGACAAGATTGATTGCTGTACATTGATTATGAGGATTTTTTTTTTTTTTTGTATTCTTTTAAAAAACTCTGCATAGCATTTGGAAAGGAAAATACTCCTAACTTAATAATGCAATCTAATAACTTAAAAAATAGATTATTTTTTGCTAATATTATATTTAGGGGGAAACTAATGAAAAATTTCTAAAAGTATGCTGAAGTCAATATAAATTTGTATTTAAAAGAAAATACTTACTTTAGGACTCGCGTCTTCTCGATAATCCATCTTTTTTCTTTTCAAATACGCAGAAAATCTTTACCAGGTTTTCTTTCTAACAGAAAAGAAATAATAACATAATTAGACTCATTATACAAGTACACTATATAATGTATTCTTCTTCTTTATTTATTTATTCAATACATAATTTTGCGAATAGCATATAAAATGACAAAAAGCGACATCAAAAGTTATGGTAATAAAAACGATAAATCTCATAATGTCGTGGCATTATTCAACATTAACATGTTGAATTAATACTTTATTTTTTGTTTTAATTCCATTTCTTCTAACATCGACTCTTTCAACTCGAATCTCTAAAGGACAAAAATAAATCGACAAATTAAGTAAAAAAATGATAATAATAATAAGTAAATCTGGCAATGAACTCGGGGAATATTATTAAATTTACTGCGCCGTAATGTATAATTAACTTCCTTTCTCGCATGTTATTAATTTTCTTCCAGTTTCGGCTCCCTTTTTATTTTTAAGAGAGTAATATGTTTTGATTTCTACGGTGTGATATAGTTAACAAGTAATTACCTACATGTTGCTTCCATAAAACTTTCACCATTATTAGCTTAATAAAATGCAGTTCATGGCATTTTGACGCAAGAAGTAAATAATTTATCATCAAACCAATGATATTTACGAAATACATTTTTTTTTTTATCCGGAAGATAATCAAGTGGAGTATGATTTGCAACACTTATGAAGAAAAAATTGCCATAATGGATATAATTTCCGTTAGAAATCTGTAAAGAGATGCAATTTAAATGAATTTGAGCATGAGTTTTGAATTACAAAAAATAAAGATAATGGTATTTCCCAAAATAATTTTGAATGCAGATATTTTTGTTTGGACTGTGATAAGGATTTAATCAGGAGATTTTATTGTTTGTAAAGTATTATTTCGTTTTGAAGTGCTTGATACGTTGAAAAATTTACACTTCCCGGTGTTTATTTACAGAATATTCTAATATAATCTTGTTCTATTTAGGTAAGTACCTTCTTTTTGGCTCTAAGAGAGAAATCTGATATTTATTAATTCTTCAATTTAAAGGAAAACGGATTATTATTATTTTTTTAAACTTATATTATTTTCAGGTAGAATAATTTATATTGCATAATAAATAAGAAGAGTTTCAAATATCCGTTCACATTTGAAATATTAATGAAATATATACACAATATCGTATTATTAATGACAAAAAGAAAAGAAACAGGTAAAGTTTTCAGCGATATGGGGTAATATTAAGGTGCATATTATTAAATGACAGAAAAAATATTGATATTTTATAACAGGTATACATTTGCATTTGAAAACGTAAAATTTAGAACTGCTGCAAAATCTCACTATCTTTTATTGTTATAAAAAACTAGCAGTCTTCTCCCACTACGCTGGTCGGTTTCTCTAAAGGAATCTTCAATCAATCGAAGTACATCTAGTAATGATTAAATAATAATAATAATATCTATTCAAACATCCATAATTATTGTCCTATTTATATAATCTTACATTATCCAGTTCAAAGTCGATATTAAGGACACAATAGACAAAATAGCTCTAAAATAACTGAAGTACCTACGTTTAACTATTTTTTAGTAGGTGTATTATCTTGAATTTCCCGCATCTACCTAAACCTGCTGCTGAGATATGGCGAAATACCTCAGAGGCGCTGGAGGTGTATAATTTGAAATAATGGTCAGAATAATTAGTCATCCAATGATATATCACAGGAGAGGTGTAGGCCAAATTTAGAAAATTGTCCCCTCCCCCCGACTTCCAACTATCACGTCTCCCCAGAATAAAACTTTTCCTCTCTTTGAAAATTTCAAATATTATAACTAATATTTATCAGAGGGCCCACCAAAAAATACGAGCTGTAAGATAAAACGCTATAATTTAAAAAATGACACTACAATCTTAAAAAAAATTCGAAAACTGAGGGGGGGGGTCGGAAATTGGGGGATGGGAGCGGGGAGGAAAGTCCATAATATGAAAGAGCGGTCCGAGGACTCTCCGATGATATATCACATGATGGGCCCAATAAAACTTTAGAATCTTTGATCTTCACTTTAACTCCTCGGGGGTGGAAATTTAAAAATCGCTGAAACGCGTTTTTAATTATTTTTTAATAGATTTATTTTCTGCCGTTTCACGTTTCTATTTAAAATGACTGCTAAGATTTGCCAAATGTTCTAAATTGTTCGACCCCTCCTTTTAACCCCCTGAAGGGGCATTTTCTAAAACCGCTGAAATATCTGTTTAATTATTTTTTTAGTAGATTTGGTGTCTGGAATTTCACGCTGCTACCTTAAACGCTACTGAGATATAGGAGGATGTTCCAAATTATTCGACCCCCCGTTTCACCCCCCCCCCTTCAGAGGGATAATTTTCAAAAGTTCCACCTTAGAGCACGTTTACGTCATAAGAAGTGTATTTTCCCGAATTTTCATGTTTCTACGTTTAGTAGTTTTGGCTGTGCGTTGATTATCAGTCAGTCAGGACAAACTATTTTATATATGTATAGATTCACGCGTTATCTTACGGTGAAAATTTTAATTAACGTTTCCTTTAAAGAAAATCGACTTATGATACAAACTGCATTTTGATACGAGAATTTGTTAAATATTTATCCATTTTTCAAATGTAAATGGAATTATTGGGCCAAGATGATTTATATTCACGAAATTGCCATTATAAATGTACGCATTTTGCTTACATTGAAGTGCAAAAATCTAAGTAACTGTATTAAAGCAAACAATCGAATCAAGGAAAAAACTTATCTTTACAATGGACATTTATTAAGAATATAAATATAAAAACAAAAGTATGATAAGTATGATTTTGTATTCAATAATGTATACACCTGCGAGAGTAATAAACGTATGTAAAAACATGTTTTAATGTCTGCTAAATAACCACCGAAAAAATTCTACAAATTATTAAAAATGACGGAATTTTGATCTGCGTTTCATTTTCATAAGACATCATACAAACAAACAGCATGAAGATTTTACTACTGAAGATTTTATATTGTAGAAAAGTGTATTTTTTAAATGATAAATGATTTCTACAAAGGTATTTCATCATTTTCATCAGGCATTATTGAAAACGAGACATTAACATCAGTAGGCAACAATAAATCTTTCACAATATTAAACAATGAAAAATATGCAATACTTTGATACATACAACGACTTTTTCAAAGGAAGTAAACTGCTTTAATTGAACTTTAACTGTTTAATGAGTCTACTACAAACGTATTCTGTAATAATTAAGAACGTAATAAGATAAACAAACATCTTAAACGCAATGCTTAGATCAACAAAGGTGTATAAATGTCAATAAACACAAATAACTTAAATGAATGAGTCTCAAAAGTGAATGACGCACCAAACATCAATATTTATTGCAACAATAACTATAATTAGCTAAGTGAAACACGATTTCTGAAGTTTCCAGAAAACAGTAAAGCTAGATATTCACTTTATTTAATCAAAAAGCATTCTGAAAACTTTAGAAATTAAAGGAATAGAGAATGTTTCATCATTGAAGAATTCACTTATTAATATGATGGACACATAACCTACATTAATCCCTTAAGTGAAAATCGTGTAACATTTCTGTGAAACGCATCTGCTTAGAAAGGTATGTCTCATAATATTCCGGAAAAATTACTATTTATAGTCAGGAAAACGGGAAAATAATGGCATAATTTAAAGGAAACTTTGCTATGAAAATTACCCAATTAAGAAGTTAGTCATTACTAAAATGTTTTAATTCCCTTCCATTATGCTTTTGAAATTTAAGTTATTTAGAGAATCTTTTTCACTCACATAGAAAATGTAAGTTCACTTATAATTTCTATAACAGCATTGTTCATTTTTGACTCAGCATTTTCTTCTATATTTTTTCACTAGTTGACCCACCCGGCGTAGCTTGGGCCCATAATAGTATTCCAAAAGAAATCTTCAATTAGTTTCGATTTTGTATCCGCAGCGCACGCGCTATTCAAATGATTTATCAAACAGCTGCCAGATAAAAGTGTGGAAAATTTAAAATTGTTAATTAATGTATATTCGTTAATTGCATTCGGATTTCAAAGAATATTAAATTCTTTGCTTTGCAGTTAGAAAATACACACAGGTATTCCAATTGATAAAAGCAATATTAAAAATCTATAATGTACCTTAAATTTTTTGGTCTAATTTGAAATATGGAAATCTGGCGAAGTAAAAATTCCAATACCCCCCCCCCTCTTAAGACGCCACTCGAGGCACTTAAAAGAGCCGGATGATAATGTTAAATCTATGGGGGCGTTACTTTTAAATATCTCAATTAAATTTTAATATTTTTACATGATTTTTTTGCGTAGGCTTAGCTGAGGCCGATTTACAGCAGGGATGGTTTTTACTTTTTCGATTTTGGTTACATATTTTTTGTATTATGATAGTTTCAATTTCAGAATCGGTTCAAACTGGTTCCGAAAGTTATTTTTTTTAAATCTAACCAAAATTGAAAAAGTAGAAACTATCCTGGTGGTAGATCGCTCTCAGCTTTCCTATGAAAAAAAAAAAAAAAAAAAAAAAAAAAAAAAAAACTATGAAAATATTAAAATTTGAACGTGATATTTGAAAATAACACCCCCGTAGATTTAATATCATCATCCAGATCTTTTTGATTGACCAGTGTAGGTTCTTAAAGAAATTGAGGAAGAATTTTTTTGCGGCACGATTAAAATCTAAGGGGGACCTGGGGCACACCACTTCTACTGCTCACAAGGTCATTACAGGAATTTTCACAACAGCTCCAAAAGATGATGCTTGTGTACACAACTACATACAGAACGTCATGGGATGATTCAGTAATTTGATGAAATAGGACGGGTGATTTTTTTTTATAGGTCAATAGTAAATTTGAGCAACTGCAATGATATTATACAACTGTTCCAAAAGAATACTCTCCCTGGTAAGTAAAGCTACTGTTTATCATTTCCTCATTATTTATTGTTAGGTAAATTATGAAGTGTTGGATTTGAGGCTCATGTTATTCAAAATAACTGCATGGGGCACATTGATACGTATCAATGTGCTTTATGATAACTACAGACAACCTACATCTTTTTCTAGTTTATTTTTTATTACCTTTTATTACTTTTTTTTTTTTACTATACGCTCCTTAATCCAACCATTTCCCGCCAAAAATTTCTAATGTTAGTTTTTATTGAAGTGAAATAGCTCCAATTTTTTATATTAGAAAATTTTATAATATTTTTGAAAACAGAAGACGTAAGAACTTACCTAACAGCTAGTGGTACTAGAACTAACAAAAAAAAAAAAAAAAAAGGCGGCAGCCTGGCAAATCTCGAATTTCTATCGATTTTCCATTGAAAAAAGTATTTTCAACATGAGAAATGTTAAATAAGAAAAACAAGCTGCAGTACAGAAGGATAATTACATTATAAACAGAATTTTTAATATAATTATTCTATAAACCGTTTATAAACAGAAAACCTGGTAATTTTTTCATCTTTCCTAAGAAAGAAGATAATGCAGAGCATGAATTGAGAGATATGGCAAAGTTACCACTACTAACACACTAACACCAATACTGCTAACGTTAGACAAGGAACAACCAGAACATCAGGTCATTATACATTTAATTTTGATTGTTTTAATATCGCTTACTTATAAATTGTGGGTGATTTTAATTTCTATAAATAAATATAAAATGATTTGCTAACTCATTTTCTATGAAAAATATGCATTAGTGTTATTTTGTCTCCATTTTTTTCAAACGTATCAAAGTGCCCCATGAGGTGTATCAATCTGCCCCGTGGATGGGGCACATTGATACAAATGACTTTTTTAGATTTTTTAAAAAAAACATGCAAAAATATTATATAAAACAACGATTTTACATTTTAATAACACACTACATAACTGTTGCTGACACCACAAGGAAAAATAACTTGAAATTTCTATTTTTTGGACACCAAAAAAAATTCTTAGAAAAAACCGTATCAATGTACCCCATTTCCCCCTATATTTATTTCTTCTGCAAACCGCTTGCCTTGATGCGATTTCAAAGGGAGTGTGTTGATTGGAAAGTCGTGCGTCACACACGCAGCAGTGTTCAATTTTAGTAAGCTGTGGTTTTGAAGAAATAAATACACGGTAATTCAAAATGAATATAGCGATTACAAACGGTTATTACTATTTAATCGAAAGGAATTTATGGATAAGAATTACACAGAATTTAAACAGAAGCTCAAAATTTTGTTTACATACTTTATAAATGTTATATGTGATCCCCCTTGGTCACATGGACAACATTAAAATATCCTTTTTTGTTCAAACATCCGATACTATATGTGTACGTTGCTTGCATTTGGAAGCAACGTCCCAATAGTTTTAAATAGTTTTTTTCTCATTATGGGAAATCAATTTCTCCATTTTTTCCTCTTAGAATAAAGAAAATTGTATAATATCTTATTAAAATTGCATAATAAATTTTTTTAAAGCATATTGTGGGTATTAAACTAAATTTCTTAAGTGAGATAACCAAACTTTGAAAATTTACGGTACAGTTGAAGAGATATACTTAAGACAAAGTTATATTTTTAGAAATTTATCAAAAGCAATCAAAAATAGTTCTGTTTGATATAAAAACTTGGTTACATTCTCCATAGGTTTATTGGGCATGTCGCACTTCAGTTGGGGTAAATAAACACTGGGGTGACAATGGGGTTTTTACGTACTTAGGTAGCCACTTGTTCATAGATTTATCTTGTTATTTTTTCCCTAAAATATCCATGTAACTTCAGTACTTATTACCAAGACTAAAATACAAAAGTACTCACTCAATTCCTATGCTTTGGTATAAATAAATCTAATAATTTAAAATTTAGTGCTATTTTAGACACCTTGGCAGTTGATGTATAATTTACATAATCTGCTTGATTTAATTTTTAAATTTATTTACACAATTTTTTAAAACAGTACCTGATATACCATATTAAAAAACACAAAGGTGTGTCGATCACAGAACTTCCTGGTCCAGCTGACCCATTTGTATGAGTCTCCTGGATCCACGAAGAAAAAAAAAAGTTGAAAACATATATTTTTTACTTTCAGACATTAAAATTGAATTTTTGAAATTTCTGTCTGATATAGTGAACCTAACTGGACACATTTACACAGGTCCAAACTTTAATTCAAATGAACATTAACTTTTGGAAGCTGAATCTCCATAACCTCATTGTGAAATGATGGCCCAGTTACCACACGTGCTCCTATACTTTAAAAATATCTTCAGATCATTCTCTACACGTTACATTGGTACTGAATTGCATAACTTGTTTTCAATTCTTACCTTAACTCAATGGGTAGAGAAGTGTTTGATTGTATTTTATAATGACATGCTTAGGATCGTATGCTCCAAGGAGCTATAAATTATTTAATATTAAGTATTTTGTTGTCAGATATTTTTGATAATCCCCAGAAATTTTTAGATGCGCAATGTACACTGGTGTCCAAAAGTTAAGCATAATTGGTAATTAAGTAAGTAATGAGAGAAATATATATCGAAAGGTGGTGAAACTCCAGGTGTGTAAACAAAATAGTACGCGTCATATATTTTCGCGAAGAGTTTTCCCCGAAATCGAACAGGGGACCGTCAACAAATTGAAAAAGAACGAAGATCTTTTGAATAACCCTGTCAAAACTAATGTAGCAAAAGCGTTCAAACTACACATTATGATTAAGGGGCTTATTGTAAGGCACTGTGTTTATTTTTATAAGGATAGCATGTATACTCGTAGAGAAATAACGGTTTTTATAAAAACAGTCCTAAATTTTTTGCTTATAATTTGCAGAGTTCTTAAAATAAAAAAATGTTTTTTTTTTCTGAAAATATGACAAACATCATTGTACACAATACGCCGTCATCAGAATTTTAAAATAATAAAAATTGTATGAAAAATGAGTAGGTTTAGTAAATAATTTTTCATTGTGCATGCGTCAACGATATCAGAATTTCATTTGCATATTGTGTTAGCTAAATGTATAGAGCAACTTCTGTAAAAGTTTCAAAAACATAGCTTGAAAATTTTGAAAATGATCGTCTGTAGAATCAACTCAAAATCCTTATTCTTAAAAGGATGCAAAAAAATCAGGGGTTTTATCCAAATAAGTTGTACGTGCAGTATTGTGGAGGCACTAAACAATGGAATATGGATACCGCCCCTCATCTTTTTGCTTCATTTAGGGAATAAAGGATTTTGATCTCATTCAATCAACGATAATTTTCAGAATTTTTAAGCTATGTTTTTGAGACTTTCACAAAAGTTGCTCTATACATTTAACTAACATAATATGCAAATGAAATTTTAATAGCGTTCACGCATGCGCAGTAAAAAAATATTTAGTAAACTTGCTCATTTGTCAAACAATTTTTATTATTTTTAAATTCTGATGACAGGGTATTGTGTAGAATGATGTTTGTCATATTTTCAGAAAAGAACATTATTTTATATTAAGAATTGTGCAAATTATAAGCAAAAAAATTATAACTAATTTTATAAAAACCTTAATTTCTCTACGAGTATACATGCTATCCTTATAAAAATAAACACAGTACATTACAATAAGCCACTTAATCATAATGTGTAGTTTGAACGCTTTTGCTACATTAGTTTTGACAGGGTTATCCAAAAGATCTTCGTTCTTTTTCAATTTGTTGACGGTCCCCTGTTCGATTTCGGGGAAAACTCTTCGCGAAAATATATGACGCGTACTATTTTGTTTACACACCTGGAGTTTCACTACATTTCGATTTATATTTCTTTCATTACTTACTTAATTACCAATTATGCTTAACTCTTGGACACCAGTGTAGCTTAATAAATTATCATTTACATAAAATTAATCGCTTACGAGAAAAATTAAATAATAACCAGCATACTGTCACACATCTCGTATACAGAGCTAAAAGAATTCATTCCGTAATTTGTTTTTTGTTAGTAATTTATTATTTTCAAACAGATAAAGGAGACAACCATACATATTGATCAGAAAAATGAAAAGTTAAAGTTACTACAAAACGTAGGATACATATATATGCGTATACCATAGCAAGAACGGATGATATCATAGTAAGTACCAAAATGTAGGAGAGATTGGGAAGGGTTGACCATACGGAAAGCTTTTCCTATTCTTCAGTTTTCAAATTTAAAAGAATGTTAAAGATTTCCTAATAGATGGCAACAAAAGCTACTGAAATGCTCAAATAGTAATCTTTGTTTCACGAAGATAATTGAAATGGGTGTGGAAAAATCCAGGTGGTGACTGGTGAGTAAAGTGTTTTCAGCTTAATGGGTGTGGTGAGTAAAGTGTTTTCAGCTTAATGGGTATGGTGAGTAAAGTGTTTTCAGCTTAAAAAGTGTATTTTTAGAAAAACTTGTAAGACATTCTGAGATAACGATATCAGTGAAATTTAAGTAAGCAGGTTTTAAGAGATGCAGAAATAGTGAGCTTTTATGCGAGCATAAATATTGCACAGTAAATTAGGCTAAACATAATCATGAGCTACATTTTAAAAAATGGCTAAGTTAGGAGGCTTGACACAATCAATGTGGGGAGGGTTGACAAGATAGTAAAAGCTTCTTAATTAAGTGTTTTTTGAAATTTTTTTATTACACACTGTACATAATGAAGGCTTAATGGTTATATTTCTAAAATAATATAAATTGATTCTTTAAAGCTATAGTAAAATGGAGTGATAAAAAGGAAAATGTTTCAAACTAATTAAATGCAGATGTTGTAAATTTGGTGACAAAAAGTGTTCTAAAATGTGTTTTTTTTTTTTTTGTGTGTTGAGAATTTATAATGTATTAACATGGGCTTGTCAGTGATAGGGTTAAATATTTAAATTCTCTCAAGGGGATAAGAAAATGAATTATCCCTCTCTTCATATTGCATTCATAATATAGTTTAAGGAAAATTACTCTGCATTATAATATGCAGTTTTTTAAAATGAAAATTTAAAAAACATACACACGGAAAAATGCACAAAAAATAAGATTGACGCATTGTGAAGCAGCAATTTTATTGCCAGATTACATGTCCCGCACAAGAAGTGCTTTTTGAGAAAAAAAGTTTAAGTTAATGCAAACTAAATAAGCTCCATATTTCCGAAAGAAAATTTTTATTTAGAATAACATTTATATGAGATATATTAACCCTTTTCGGCGCGATTAATTCTCTATGTAAAAAGATTAAATCATGGACCCGAATTTACAAACAAATTTATTAGAAAATAAAAACTTACTCCCCCCCCCCCCCTGGCCGTTTCCCGTGTTTTATACAAGGGAAATTTTAATTAAATATGTTTGGTACCAGTACTCTTAAAATTAGGTATCCTTTTTTGTGGCCACCGCCCGATGAAGGATTAACGTCCCTCTCGTAGTGAAATAACCCAGGAGTAAAGCCCAAAGGACTAAGATTTTCTTCCATATACTAAAAAATAGTGTATTTTTGTTTTAGAACAGGCCTGTCCAACCTTTTTGTAACCAGGGGCGCGTCTTGACTCATGGCTCTCAAAGAAGGTCGCCATTATTTATGTGACGGAAAACTTGTGGCAATATTATCACATATTATTGTATACACGCACGTATTAATATAATGCAAATGAATCGTACAGAGGTAAACAAAAGACCCTACAGTTCTCGAATTACACGTATTAAATTTCAAACTAGGCGAAATTATTTTTAAGGGATTAAATTTTAAATTGTTTCTATGGTAAGGCGCCAGAAACTTTAATCGCGTCTATGATAACAATAATAGCAAATAAATAAATATGAAAATCAGAGATATTGCTAAATTACTTTTACGATGTGAAAATATGGTTTGATTTATTTTGAAGGATGGATTAGTTTTTAAAAAAGTACAAAAACAAACAAGCATGATAGTGACCAATCCATGTGGGTGGTTTCTGAGGGATAGTCTCGAAATGCTTTCAAACATGGAAATCCTTCTGCACTCTTTATTATTTTTTTAAGCAAAATTATAGAAACAACATAAAGAAAAAAAAATTTCTAAAATTTCAAAAATCAAGAAAGAAAAAATAAGTTTTTTTATCCTCCATATAAAACAGCCAATGGGACAGTGTGACAATAGTAAAAAGAAAAAAAGCTGAGCTTTCTTGCACATGTATCTTCAAAGCGTGGGGGGGAGGGTTAGGTGAAACGTTTGTTTTTTTTCTTACATGTTAAGTATTAAAAAGAGTTATTTCAAACTATTAAGAAATTTAACTATCATGATTACACTATATAAACAACAAATAAGATTTCAAAAATATGCATGATTAAATTTTTTAAGTATGTTTCTGGTTTTTAGTGTACAACTTTAAGCCAACAGCATGCCAAACACAGGTTTTAAAAATATTCTGATAAAATATTAATGATTTTAAAGAAAGCATTCTTCATAATGGAATTTTACTTGTAATAGTTTAATAATTGGAAATCTTTGAAAGGGCGCCAATAAAACTTCGAAGGGCGCCATGGCGCCCGCGGGCGCCGCGTTGGACAGCCCTGTTTTAGAATAATGTCTGTTTGGTTATTTTGAATTACATGACCCAACTGATCTATATGCCGATCCAAAGTGAATAACATATCATTTACCGTTAACACGCCAAAGATTACAGCCTGGCTCCGGAAAAAAGCATCCATTTAGAAGATATATTTTTATAAATAACAGTTGAAGATAGATAGGTTGAACCAATAGTTAATGCGGTATATTTTTGTGGAAACTAGCACCTTTAACAGTGCTCAAACATTAACTTTTTTCTCTTGATGGCCAGTTTTACTTTTAGGGGGAGGCTAAGAGGACAAATACGGAGCATACATTTTTGAAGAATGTATCTTGAGATAGGTGATCTTCTTAAAATTTACCTATGTTGATAAGAAACCTTTTTATATGTGCGAAAGGAATTTCATAAAAATATGCAAGTAATGCTAAGAGAGTAACATAGAATGATATGCAAAGGTGACTACGAAAGTGAAAATTTTGTAACAAGAGAGCATTTGTAAGAAATGCGTTGATTCTATAATTTTTAATATGGAAAATAATAAAGCCTTAAGTATTTTGCCAGCTCATATTCACTTATATATATATAAACTAAAAAATGATACTGCGCAGAACCAGAATTCCATGGGACATAAATTTCAAGTTAGTGAAGAATTATTCAGTTACCGTAATTTCGGGTGTATAAGCCGCAGATCAAACAATTCTTTTTCGACCCAGAATTTTTTAAGAAACAAATTTAACTAGTTAGATCGCCTTAAATATTTGTCTTCAATCACTAAATAAGATTTCTGGGTCCAAAAAGAATTGTTTGATCCGCGGCTTATACACCCGAAATTACGGTACTATACAATTTGAATATTTTATGTACTTTTTGTTAACTTACATTATTTTACTTAACTTACTTAACTTAACTTTACTTAACTTACTTACAATATTTAATTAACCCATTAACGCCCAGCGTCCTCTTTTGAGGACGGTTACAAAAAGCGGTTACAGAAAGCGGTTTTCCCACAAGTAAAGAGGAAGATAAATATATGCCTTCTTTCACGAGACAGAATCCTTCATAAATTTAGATAAAAGTTAATTTGATTTTAAAAGTGGTGGGAAATACAAAATTTATATTTTAGCGAAGAAAATAATTCGGGCGTTAATGGGTTAACGTTCAGAAGTGAACGTTTTTAAAAAGCAACTCATGAATACAATTCATTAACATAGATTTTCAGTGCAAAATTATAAATGAAAAAAATAAATAATAATAAAATTCCCTGGAGTAAAATCTAATCAATATCCAGATCATCAATAAATTTTAACTACCTTTCTTATTTAATCCAATTTAGATAATTGAAAACCGTAGCATTTATTGTCTTAAAGTTCTTCTAACACATTTAACAACTTTGAAATAAATGCCATTTTAGAAATTTATTTGAAGTTTTTAATACCACTGAGTAATTTCGCAGAACACAAGAAATTTATTTTTGCCATAAATCCATAACCGTACTGTCAAACACGATAGCTAAAATGTTTATTTTTAATCAAAATTTAAAAGGAAAACCCCATGACATTTTGAAGATATTACTTTTAGAGAAAACAGACGTGTTCTAAGATTTTCGTGGATTATTGCTTCATCTGCTCTCCATTCATAATAAATTTTAGATAGTGAAAGATTAGTTCAATGAAAAAATTGCCCAAATGTGTACTCTACAGAATAAAAATATAATCATAAATGGAAAATGGAAATATGCTCACTGATTTATTTAAATACAAAAATATATCGATTTTCATGTGAATTATTTTGAATTGAAGCGTTCTGACATATGGTGAGGCATGTAATACTTTTGAAAAGTTATAATCCAAATTTGACAGTATGAAATATATGTATATATGTATATACACTGTATAAAAGTTAGAATTCTCATGGAAAAATGATACTTATTAAGTTTGGCAGCGGTAGATGGCACTACATGTGACAATAGAATCTATGAGCAGATCGAGAATGACGTATCGTAAATTATTTGTAATGTTCAAGCACGTTCTTTTTTGATGTTTTTGCGTGATGGATCAAAATATAAACGTAACCGACCAACAGAAAGGACTAATTGCTTTTGGTTTTTCAAAAGTGTATAATGTAGAAGTAGCTCCGTGTGTCAGTATATCATACAATACTGTGAAACGTGTTTTTATAGATAGAAAAGAAATACAGTCGCTATCTAATCATCCTGAAAATTGCTGTCGAAGGATAATACTCACTGATCGTGATCGCCAAATGACTGCTACGCCAAATGATGTCAAAGTTATTCAAAACGAGCTGTCAATTAATGCACACCAAGATTGCAGGGCCACACATTCCAATTTATAAAAAAAATTGCGGAAGAAAGTCTATAATAGGGATATATGGAGAACAGTGCAACGGAAATGATCCATTCTAACATGGTTTCATCAGCACGTCTGCAATGGGCTAAATTTAATAAAACCCCGATTGTAATGGATTGAAAACGTGCCATGTGGTCTGTATAGTATCGTTTTTGATGCTTCATTGATGATTCTAGACTTAGAATGAGCCACAGTTTGAGTGAAGTTTTTCATAAGAAATGCGTTCATGTAGTACACATAAGGTGGGTAGTGAAGTTCTAGGGCTGTTTCAGTTGCTTTGAATTAAGTACCCCTATCAAAGTTAATAACACATTATATCACCGCGATTACATTTATATTTTTGATGAACATGTTCTCTTACCATCTTAGTGAAAAACCAATTATATACAAACATTCTTTTGGTATGATATATGTCCTTTGCACTAGGTAGAAAGTTTTACTCTCGGGTTTCACGAGCGTTCTAAAAATATCTTTCAAATTCCATGATCATCAAGGCCCTCTGATTCGAATGCAATTTAAAGTATTTGGAATAATCTAGAACAAGAAATAAAGCGACAACCCATCAATCTTAAAGTGCTATTACACGAGGCGACAAAATTTCCTCTAATTCCGGGGAACTAACTCTATATTAACCTATGGTTTTAAAAGAGGTGCTCGAAACCAAGCAACCATCTTTTGTCGGAGTAATTTTAGGAGTAATTTTAGGAGTAAATCTTGTGCGGGAGTGACCTTTGTAATAAAGGCACTCTAGTATTTCTGAGATCGTGACGTCAATAATTTAACATGTGTAAGCGTGAAAGCGACATCTATCCTCTCTTTTACTTTAATTTTCTAGAGCGTGTGTGTCTCTTTCGGATTCTACAGTTAGATCGCGGTTAGTAGTAATATGTAAATTTGAAGTATCTCAGTTTGCAGCATATAAAAGCTTGGAGTTTGAGTGTGTGTGGAGTGTCTCTGACGATAGTAGCCAGCTAGGAGTGTGTCTCTGGCGACGTTAGCCAGCTGTATGTGTCTCTGGCTGCATTAGCCAGCTAGTAGTGTGTCTCTGGCGGCGTTGGCCGACTGAGTGTCTCTAGCGGCGATTTCCCGCTGGTGTCTAGCAGAGTGTGTCTAGCTGCGTTAATTGATCCAGAGCAAGCGATATCGAGTGTTAGCGAGCCTCCAGTGAGTTGCTAAGGAGTTTTGGTATTTGACTCGAGAAGTTGGCCAGTGGTAAGAATTTAATAGTAATTACGTTGATCATCTCAAAGTTAATAAAGGAATATATACAGCCACGGGCTGTCTAATAAGTTTTATCTAGCAGTTTAGCCGAAAGATAACTGAGAAGTAATCTGAGGTGCCCTGATTGAGCTAGTTCCGGAGCTGTGAGTATGAATTTAATCTTTTAGCATTGTTACCAGTTATTAAAATTAAGAACTGCTCCACTGTCCTTGAGCCCTTATCGTTTTTAAATAAACGGTTTTTATCTTAATTCCTGAGTTATGTCTGCATTTAACACCCAGTACGAGCACCCAACCGTTACAATCTATTTATACGTATGATTGTTGATAAAAATCCCCACTAACTCCGAGGAAATTATTTTCCCCTTTAAAAAATATTCTAAGCTAAAAAAAAAATAAACTGTTTTTTTTTTTTTTTTTTTTTTTTTTTTAATTAGTCTAATGAAATTGCAAAATAATTTTAAAAGTGTGTATTTTTAACTACAACTTTTACAGATATAAATTTTTTTAAAGAAAGATATGCAAATCGCTAAAGGAAATTAGATATAAGATAAGGGAAATGTCTTTGAAATGATGACTGAGAGACTCAATCAAGTGCATTTAATCAAGAGCTAGTATAAATTTACAAAGAGTCTGGATTTGTTTTCGGTGTTTTTACAGACGATTTTAACAGTGTTGTACCGAAGAATTTCCTGGTCTGGAAATTCCAGGAGCCATATGAACCCTGTTAATCTATTTCCCTTACATTACCGATATATTACATACAAAATACTATTTTACTATAGTTATTATTTTTTTTATAGTGGATTTTAATGCATTTTTCTATTTAAAATTTGATTATTACTCCAACTGTACATGAGTGAAATAAATCATTCCAGAATAAAATGTTTCAATTATTAAATAAAGCTGTTAAATTATTTCAACATTTTCTTTCTTATTTATCTGTGTCTGGTAGGTTTTACACTTACAGAGAGTTTTTAAAAAACTCTAAAATTTAACTGGCATCTGCTCAAATTTATAATTATTTTCAAGGATTTTTCTTCCATCTATATAAATCTAAAAAAGTGGATTTTTTTATTTTCCAATTTAAAAATTGACCCATTGCTATTAATTTTTAAATTGGATTTTAATTTTTTAATTTATTAATTTTTATACTAATTGCGAAATCTCAGCTTGCTTATTTATTATGATGTTTATACTCTTTTCTTATTATTATTTGTTAAAAAATATAGCAACTGTTTGATTTTTAAATTGGAAAATAAAAAAAACACTTTTTCAGATTTATATAGATGAAAAGAAAAACCTTATAAATAATTATAGAATTGAGCATAGATGCCAACTAAAGCATAGAAATTTTCAAAAATTCTCTCTCGGTGTAAAATCTACCAGACAGTGCAGTCTAAAAAAGACAAAATGTCCCTTATTTAGAAAAATAACCGTGAACAAAAATTTACATTAACCTCTTACGAGTTACCCATGATTCCGAAAATCGTTCTTTATCTTTAGAAATCACGTAAACCAATATATATTTTTAGGTTTAAAAAGAACTATTTAGAAAAATAAGATTTCTTTTGATGCTACTGAGTTTTCGGAAATGATTCTGAAGTTCTTATATTGTATTAACCAGTTTCCCCACCCGGGATATATGTTTTTAGTATGCTGTTAATTCTCAAGCAAATATTTTAATGATAAACAAACGCATGCGTCCTGGAATTTCCAGATCAGGAAATTATTAGGTACCACTAATTCCTTACAGAAAATTTCTTTTTAAATAAGATGAAATTTCGCACGCGTAATCAAGATTCAGTTTTCGATTAAAAATTAGTGATATTTTACCTGGAAAGTTCCCTGAAGCATGAGAACCTGGGCAAACATATTTTACAAATAAATATGATAAATTATTAGCATTAACTTTACAATTAATATTATTTTCCACTCTTGCATTCTATTCTTGCATGAATTCAATTACATAGCTAAAAATGTTCAATTGAAAAGTGATCGTATCCTAAAAAACTATTTCGGGTAATATATATATATATATATATATATATATATATATATATATATATTACCCGAAATAGTTTTTTAGGATACGAACACTTTTCAATGTTACTTTAATCAGTAACATTTATTAGCTATTTAACTATAGATATAACTAGACAAATATCCATATATTGGTGTCAATTAAACAGTTTAAAAATTATGTTAAAATAAATAACCCACTCTCAATTATATATATATATATATTTAATTTAAATAATTAACCTTTGCGTTTTTATCCAGACAACACCACCCTCCCCCGTACTCTACACCAATATATGGATATTTGTCTAGTTATATCTATAGTTAAATAGCTAATAAATATTACTGATTAAAGTAACAAAATAGTATTTTAAGTTATATGTTAATATGAATGTTATCTCTTAATTCTAATTCTAATTATTTTATTAATTTAATTTATTGTTAATATAGATTATTAATTATTTTCTCCGGTTCAATTATATTTCCATTCAGCTTTATCTTTTTTGTTTGTAATGGATAACTATTATTTTTACTTACTTTCAACTCCTTTTTTGTAAAATATCTTTGTTCCTTGTTTAACCCCTTGAAGGGCACCGGTATATTATATATACCACTTAATTTTAATTCCCTTATGCCACATTGGCACCGGAATTTTAATATTAAGATTTGCTTTTTACAATGTACGCGAAAAACAGCTTTTACTTTCTATCATTTAAATCTGTTTGTGAATCCCGGTGTCAATCAATCATTTGAACATTTTAGGAACACAAGTGCTTTGCCCCTCAAGGGGTTAATAATTTGGTTTTTGTGTGCTGGTAGCCCCAAATACATATTATTTTGCTATTTTATGGCTAATACGTGGATGAAACCGCACACTTCATTTGTAGTTCCAGAGCATTTGGGGCCTGATGATTCTGCTTTTGGGGCTACAAATTCCATTTGCATTCATTTTATTTATTTATTTTTTCAGATTTACTCGTTACACTATTTTTTTATTTTATTATAATTCAATTCAATTCTAATTCTTCGTTTTGGTTTATTGTTTTATTGATAAAATCTATTGGTGAATCTTGTCTACTTTTAATGGTATTATATTAGCATTCAAATTATTATGCTGCTCCGCGCGTGTAATTATGAATGTATACAATTTGATATTTAATTGATATCTTTTCATTTTGAATAGTCATAATGAATTTTTTCCTATTGTGGTATCTTATATATAATTTATATATAACATCCGTTGCTAATAGCAATTATATATATATATATATTAATTCAAGAGAAAAACTACCAAGAATGCCCCTCTTGCATGCTGTTTTTGCATAACTTCAATTACATAGCTGAAAATATTTAATTGTGAATAAATAACGTCCTACAAATCTATTACGAGTTAAAGAACTGATTAGTTCAATAGAAAAACTACCAGGAATACCACTCTTGCAAAAATTTCATTATATTGCTGAAAATGTTTAATTGAAAATTTGTAGCATCCAAAAAACCTATTTCGGGTTGAGAAAACTGATTAGTTCAATAGAAAAATTACTAAGAAAGCCACTCTTGCATGCTATTCTTGCATAAATTCAATTACATGGTTGAAAATGTTTAATTGAGGATTGATAGCATCCTTAAGCCTATTTCAAAGTTAGAAAACTGATTAATTTAATAGAAAAACTACCTGGAAATGTATCCGAAAATCTGTGGCAGGAAAAAGAAGCTTTTTTTATAAATGCATCTTTAACACACAAATACATATTTGTTTCTAATGATAAAAAATGCTCTTTGAAATCATCGGTAACCAAAATAGGCTAGTGCATATTTTCATTGGTGGTTATATTTTATTTTTATAAGGTAACGAAACGGGGGGGGGGTGTTTTTCCATTACGGTCGAGATTATAATCTGCACTGAAAAAAAAATGTAAATTTACGGCAATTTACCGTGAATTCGCCTGTAAATTTACGGAAAATGTCCCTTTTTTCACATAAACGGTCAACTTCCTCAATCTTTTGTGTTTTACGAGCAAAACCCGTTAATGTTATGGCAAAGTCCGTTGATATAAGAATAAAGTCCGTTTTTTTATGGACATTGCCTGGAATCTCTGCTGCAGTAAAATTACTGCAGCAATTTTGTCTAGTGTACACTGTTAAAAATTTGCCGCATTTACTCCATAGTCACTCTACTGCTTTTATTGAAAACGATTACTTGACGATATTATGGAGCATTCTTATTGGTCAGACTAGAGATCAGACTAGAGATATTCTATAAAAAAAGGTGGGATGACTATGCAGCAGAAGTTGCAGATTTTTAACAGTGTATGGATTTGGGCATGATAACAAAATTATTTTGATATTTATTTTTAGACATCAATCTCTAGCTTACTGGTTGTGAACTTTTGTGACACGGTACGTTTGTGTGCCAGAAGCATACTTCAAGATTGCCCAGAAAATGTTTAGTTGAGTTCTAGCACGATAAAAAAATTAACAGACATACTGTTATTATATCTTTTAATATTACTATCATACTATTAACTTTGTAAAGAGTATCACTAAATGAAATTTCTTGGATATTTATTTCAATGTTTATATAATCTGTACAAGTGTGTTTGAAGAAACTACGAAAATAGTCTCACATTCTTAAAAAAAATGATATGGCTTTCCAAATAAAAATTATCAATCTAAATCAAAATATACTAATAACAAAAATGTCAGAACTTGTAATGTGGTATAAACAAGATAAAAATCTTTTTAAACGAATTATGCACGCATTATTTACTTTGGACTGAGGCTTAGAGTACCTAAATGATATTTCTAGGATATCTATGTCAATGTTTGTATAATCTGTACAAGTGTATACGAAGAAATCATAGAAATAGTTTCACATTATTACATAAATTTATATGTATTTCCAAATAAAAATATTTATCTAGAAAAAAGCCAGCAATGTAAACACAACGGAAATGTCAGAACTTGTTATGTAGTATAAACAAGATAAGAATCTTATTGAACAGATTATATTATACATTTTGAAATGAAGTTTAGAGTCATTAAATATAGTTTCTTGGCTATTTATTTCAATTAAAATAACTAAAATCATAAAAAATTGTAAAAATTCCTTATAAAATAAAAACAATACTCAAGACGCGTTTCGAACTAAAAATATTCATAGCTCGTCACCAGCTGATGTAAACACGTGTCCGTGATTTTTTACAAAGTTTCATTATTGCAATTGTTACATATCGCCAGATTTTGGTGCTGTTTCGCTGTATTTATTTCAATATTTGTATTCGCTTTACAAGTGTGTACGATTATGAAGTAATCGTGAAAATAGTTTTACACTCTTAGATAATTTATTCGAATTAATGTATTGCTAAACAACAATTATTCATCTAGAATAAAAGCCAGCAATATAAAACACAATAGAAATGACTTGATTTGTAATATTGTGTAAACAAGATAAGAATCTTCTCTAAATAAATTATACAAACTTTATATTATTTTCAATGTCATAATTTTAGTGTACCGAGATTTTTTAACCATAGTTTATGCCTTCAATGAGATAATGTTAAGAAATCCTGTTTTACGTTATAGAATAAAAAAAGGAATAAGTATAAAAAATTATTTACTTACTTCTCACTTAGTATATTCCAACGTCACCAACCCGCTGGCAGGTTTCCTAATAATGCAGCTGCTAATTAGAAAAGGGTTAATAAATCAAAAACTGTATTAGAAATCCATAATGTAAAGAATTTACTGATTGGCTCTTAAAACCATGAAGTACGTTATCATTCAGTAACATTTCGACTTCCTCCTGTATGGCAGTTTGCCAAGATGGTGGAAGGTGTGAGCAGCACGTTCTGTCCGTCTCTTGAAAAACCCTAGGATAGTATTGAAAAATCTCTTACTTCAAAACACGAGTACTGAATTAACGAAACGAAATAGAACTGCTCTGGTTGAATTAAAAACTCTTATTGCTATTCATTTGAAATGATTAATTTACGTAAGGCGTGTGGATAAATCTTGAAAAAAAGCTTAATCCGAATCGGTATCGCCATCTGTTGGTGAAAAAGTACAATTAGGTGAATTGCGCTTTAACCCTTTAAGCTCTGAAGGATGAATTTTTTCCCACTTAATTTTAATCTCCAAATGTCACATTGGCACCGGAATATTTAACCAAATTTATTTGAAATAAAATAATAAAAACAAAATGAAGTAATTAAAGTTTTTTTTTTTCCATGTCTGTAATAAACAAAAATTTTTGTTTGCAAAATACTGGTGCTAATATGACACTTGGATATTTTGAAGAAATTCGCCTGCAGAGTTAAAAGCGTTACCCCTCTTATTGACCACCTTTGGTCCACGTCTTTTTTTGCTTTGATATCGAGAATCATTTTGAGCTCTTCGGCTCATACTCTGTTTTTTTTTTTTTTTTTCGTATTTCTTATCGGCCAACTAAGAGGAAAATAACTCATATTCCTAATCGAATTTAACAGTTATGTCATTTAGCTTTATCCTTTAACCCTTTCCAGCACGGGCAAATTCTGTTTGCAAAATTAGAAATTATTGACTGACACCGGAATTTACAAACGACATTTTTAGAAATTAAAAACGCCTTAATTCAAGCTTTCATTATAAAATCAAAATTTTATTAATATATTCTTGTTGCCATTTGCAAATTTGGAATTAAAATTAGATTTTCCCAGAGAGGGAACACTGTGTCGGAAAAGGTTAAATTTTTATTCATATATTAGTTCTGTGTTTCTGCTGAATACTTATTATTATTATTATTATTATTATTCCGATTTTGTTTTTGTAAATATATATTGACCTCTTACTTGTATGCGGTGTACATAATTATTTTTAATTACCACTTTTCTGTAAAGTAATATTCGACTTATAAATTATTTGATTAAATAAGACAAAAATATCGATTTTGGTAAAGCGGTACTAAGAAATAATTACAACACATAGAGTACAATCCAGAGATCTTCGGCTCATTGTCTTTTCGATAATATCAAATAAAAATATAGATTTTCCAACCATTGTAAATTAATGAGGAATTGTACAATAGTTTTTTTTTATATTTAAAAGTACAAAATAAGGGAGCTATTTTAGAATAATGTTGTATGAATAAGAGCTTGATAGAGTGGAACTATGAGCATTTGAGATGTCAATGTAGCTGATTACCATTGATTATTTGAATGACATTGTAGAAAGCATGTAAATCTGTATGATTTTTGAGGAAAGACTCGTGGTTTAATTTTAATAATTAAGTTCGTGTAATTTCTTTATCATTATGAGGATATGGTTTAAAAGTTAGCCATGTCTCTACGCAGGATTTTCAAAAGGATTGAGTTAAATGTTACGTCCTTCGGGATCAGCGTCTCATGAACGAATTTAATTCGGATGGACAAACTAAAGCTATTGCTTTTATTAATTTTATCACGTGAATATCGTAATCAAATAAGACAAACTATATATATTTTTATTACTGATACCTGAAAACAATTGTATGCAATTTTAGGTAGATTTCGTACGAAATACTACCTATTGCGGTCACTCCTATGTTGGAATTTCTGAAATATCGTTTCAGAAATGTTTCCGAAAATCAACGGCATTAAAAAGAAACATTGTTTTTATAAATGCTTCAGTAAATTTCGAAATTATATTGGTTTCTGAAGTTAAATAACGCCTTTTATAATCATGAGTAATTTGGAAGAAAATATTGTACATTTTCCTTCGCGGTTATATTATATTTTCAGCAATAATATATTTTCAGTTTGTCTTTTTAACATTTTCCAATAAAGTTGAAAAGTATTTATGCGTTCCGTTTGTCTGTCCGTCTGTTCACGCTCTAACTCGGATTTTCATGCAACTGATGAATCTTATTTAGAATCACTTACACATGTTTGGTATTGCATATGAAGTATATGAGATTTACAGTTCACTTACAGACTCAGAAGAATTTTATTAAATTATGGTACATGGAAAAAATCTTTTGTAGTATCTTTTAATGACATTATACTCTTTAAAATGTATTGAAACTGATAAAAATAATTGGAATTCTTTACAAAATGATTACTAAAGAATAATGTATTCATAGAATTTGTTGTTCTTTTACAGGGACACATAAATGAAATCGGTACAGCATTGTCTTTGAGTAATAATTGCTGGAAGAGTGTTTTCAATTTCAGATTGTGCTAAAATGTAATTTTTTTTTCATTTTGCTCGTTGTATATAAGTTCTGTATCTCGTATAAAGAGCTGGGCAAAAGAATTCACGCACCACTCTTCTTATAAACTGAAATTACTAAAGGGGAATTTTCAATTAAAATGTGTATATATTTCTTAACTGAGCAAAATTTTGGTATTCACGTAATTAACAAATAGTCATCAATCTATACATGATATACAGTATACTGATCAAGAAATTTGAATAATTTTCCAATTGTAGATAGGAACAGCTGAAATTGGGTTTTCAAATGCGTTTTGCGTTTCCATATGATTGAATAAGACAAAACATTTTAACTTATTAAACTGTTCAGTTTTGTTACATTATTCTGAATATGTTGGAAAGTGTTTCGTAATCAATTCTTGACGCATGATTTTTTCTTTCTTGTTTTACATTATAGAGGACAACTTGTGGGAAAAAAAGCCAGATAGACAGAAATATCAAACACTTTTCAATAATGTTGGAAACTGTAAAAAAGTATTAATTTTTAATTATATTTCTAGTTTAATTCAAATTATTCAATAAAGAAAAAAATATAATAAGTGTTATAAAATTGAAAAGTTGAAGATAGTAAGAAATTAATTGAACTACTAATGTTTATTTTTTTAAATTACTTACTAAACATATTCTTTTTGACATGAGAAATTTTCTCTTTAAGTTACCGGAATTGTTTAAAAATTCTTAACAATGAGAAAGACATATATTTAAATTATTCGTCCATTTTAGAGTACAATGGCATTTTTTTCCTTCACAGAAATTCAATTTAAGCTACTTTCCGGAAATTCGTAAGTTGAAATTTTGCCAGATTTGGAGACATCCTGGAGTCGTAGGTGTCATCGATTTTCTAATTATTCGCTTCTTAAAATGTAAAGTTTTAAAAATCACTTTTCTGTGTTTTCTTTATAATTTATTTATTTTCACAACATATACAGAAATTTTTCAGAACTTTAAATATTTTATTTATAAAGATAATAAACGATTTCTGCAAAATATATGCCTTTTGTTTCAATTAAAATACTTGTTACTTTTAACAAAATTGAAATTGTTACATTTTTTTTTTACCAAAATTTTCAAAGTCTTAGACATATCTGACACCACAAATTTTACATACACTCTAAAATTGGAAGGATTGTCACTCCGTTGTCGAGAGTGAAATATCTCACTCTGCTGACGAGACTGAAGTACAGACATTATACACTTAAAATAAATTCCGTTCAACTTTAAACCAATATATGGAATAAAATAAGGAGAAGCAACAAAATGTGTCACTTCTTAATTTTCAAAAACTCCATATCATAATGTAGCCTGGGATACTACTTTTCGCTTATTTGGTACTAAAATTCACTCTTTTTCAAGAGTGAGTAGTCAATCCTTTGAAAGATTGACTTACGTATGTATTACTCATCAGCCAATCAGAAGATTTTTGTCGCTTTTTTGCGATAAGAAAAAAGAATAGCTTTTTTTTTTATTATGAAATTAGAAATAACAGTTTTTGCTTTACATGGTTCGAAAGGGTACCGTTATTTTCCAGGGGAAATACCAGAATTTCTTTGAAGGAAAATTATTTTAATTCAAAAGTGCGAAATTTCGTCTTATTTAAGTCGAGTTTTTCTTTAAGAAAATACTGGTGTCGAAGAATTTTCTGGTCATGAAATTGCAGGAACCGTACGAACCATGCTTTATTTCACGAAAGACATTCCGTGATAAAATAAAGCGAAATTATGTATGGGAGTTTCTGAATAAACAAATCCGCTAAAGTTATCTCATAAACAAAATGCTATTGTTACAAACAAAATCGTTACAACCAGAACAAAAGAGTTTTAATTTTCTAATACAGACTTTAAAATAATAAACTGATAGCAAGTATATAAATTGGTAGTTAAAATAATACGTATAAATAATAACACTGTTTACATTTGTTTAAGAAATAGAAATAATCTTGTTAAATGAATGCTATAATAAGACAAGCTAGTACGTCACTTCTGCATCCCGGTGTTGTCATTTTATTTCTTGATTTTCTGGATTCTGAAATTCAAACAGCACTTTTTAATTTATTACATGACAGAAATTCAGTGATAAAATAGAGCAAATATTATTAAATTTTTAAATAAACAAATTCGCTAAACTAGCAACACTGCTATAGTACATACGAGTTCTAATAATGAGAATGATTACCACAAGATTTTAGTTGTAGTTTAATGCTAATAATTTCTTATCAAGGCATAAAAAAACTGTCGCAACATCAGAATTTTAGACTGTTCCATTTCAACGAATAATGAAAAATAACTTATTTTACATCCAAAGTGTCACCATTTAAATAAAATCACATTGTTACAAATAAGTGTTACCGATAAAAGCAAATTTGTTAACATTATTACAAAACTATGTTAATATTGGTCAACAGTATAAAACAGTGATATATGAATATAAAAAAATAACAAAAAATATCACTGTTTGTACATTTGCAGAGTTAAAAAAGTAGAAATAGAGTTAGAAAAATAGATATTCAAAAATTACAACGTAATGTATTGTACATTTTTTTACAAAAAAAAAAAAAATAATAATAATAATAATATACAAGTAATCGAAACAATGTGCTTGAATTATTTCGATTACTGCACGATCATTATGTAAACGCGGTTTAATACTGATGACTTCTTCTCAAAGAGTCAGAGGAGGTAGCAGAAATTCAAAAGTCTTTTCTTCTAATATCGAAGCAGCCGTTAATGGTGATGATTTCTTATCAAGGAATAAAAGAACTCACTCAATAACAGAAATTTACAGTGTTCCATTGCAATAAATAATGGAAAACTCGCAGAGAAGGGCGATGCTTGGTTGAAAGAATGCATAAAAATTACCACACGATTATTACATAGCTGTGGTTTAACCCTTTTGGGTCTGGTGTACTATTAATAGTACATGTCTTTTAATTGAGTGTTATGTTATTTCACCAAATACTTTTCTTACTGTTTACATGAAATAATGTTAGTATCAGTCTACGCATTTACTGTATGATTTCATTATCAAGTTTTGGTATTTAGTAATAATAATAAAAAAAATATTAAATATTTGCTTAATTATCTTTGCACTGTTTTATTTCAAACATACATTTCACACTTTAAATTTAAAATAGAGGTTATTTGAGAATTGAAAGAATTACGTGTAACAAAGTACAAAAAGTATTAGAAAGTTGTAATATCAGTAAAATTTTTTGTAATGTAATAGTTTCTAAATATGTAGAAAAACTCTTCCTTAACCTGTTGTCATTTAATATGAAACTCTAATTAATATATTTAGATAGTTAGTGTGAATGGTATAAACGTAAAAAATCTTTGCTCCAAAAATTGAAAAAAAAAACGAACCCAAAAGGGTTAATGCTAATAACTCCTTCTGAATGCGTAAGAAGACAACAGAAGATATTCAGGCAGCTTTCTGTTAAAAGCAAAAGGGTGAAAAATTTAATCAAATATACTTTTGCTTTTTTTCATTTTTTGAATTATTAAATATCTATCGAAGTTCCCATTGGATTCTTTTTTAAAAGGAAACTGATCATTAGTATATCATGACCTCAGTAGCTACATCTAGGTCATGGTATTTCCAATTACCACTTTTATGGAGATAATTTGGTCTCTTTCAAAGGTCTCACACCGATCATTAGAAGTTTATTTTTATGCATGTATCATACGAAAGAGATTCCTATGGAATAAATTGCTGAAATGCGGGTCATCGTAAGAATAATATGTAACACGGCATTCCATAAAGTAACTTTAATGACTCTTAATTTCATGTTAAGATATCATTGCCATAATTAACATGCACGTTTAAAAAGTTTCTCTAATGAAACATTTTACTAGATGATAAATATAATTTTAAAATCAAATTATTCTGAGTGTCTTGAATTTTACTTAAAAACGACTTGAATTGCGTTAGAAATTTTTCCATTAGAGAAAGTGAGGTAAAAAGAAATAATAGGTTTAAGAAATAAAAATGTAAAAAAAAAAAAAAAAAAAAAAAAAAAAAAAATCCACCCATGCAACATGTGTATTAAATTATGGTTTTTATATTATGTTATTTTTCATATTTATATATATATTTATTAATTTACTTTATTTAATGGAAAATCTTGTTTAATACAGTTGCAACTATATATATTTTTTCACTATATAATCGAAGTTTAATTAAATTAGTAGTTTTCGTTAGTCAGGTCCAAATCGCGCCAACAGATTTTTTTTTCTCAAACAAGCAGCTCTTATTTTTTGCAAGTGCAATTAAAAAAAAAAAAAGCTTTAATTTTGAAATAAAATGTTTTTTATTTAAAATATTTTTTATTAAAACAAGCTTTTGTAGTTAAAATTAAATCCGTGAAAGATATCTATTTTAAAATTATTTATTTTTAAGAATAGCTACTAAGGGTGATTTTCTTAATAGTTGTAAAAGTGAAGTCCTATAACAAAAGAACAATTGATCAAAATAACCTGAAATTTCACCATTACGCTTCCAAAGTAACGGGAAATTTTAGACGTTGGTAAAATCTTAAAATCGCACGGACAGATGGCGCTGTAAGTTAACAAAAACAAAGAATATTGTCAGTGGGAGAAAACAATTACAATACTTTGAGAAAAAGAAAATTTTATTATAAGTATTAGAATTATAAGCCGCAATTTCCTAACGACCTGACCAGCTAAACAATTTACTTAAAAAATACTGTATATTGTGGTGGTGTTACGAACATAGTTGACCTGAATGGATGCATTGGGCACCAGATTACATAACCCATACGGTTTCTGTTTGTTTCGATCTGCAACATACAGTTTCACGTTTCCAACTCGTAGCTAAAAACGTGGACAGCACATTGAAAATCTCTTGCGTTAGTTGTGCAGATCCGTACGAATTCTTTACTCCATATTTTTATTTCGTTCTGTTTCTGGGAAGATGTTCGCTGTTCTTTTTTCCCAATTAATGCATTCTGTACAGCTTTCATATAGGTAATACAGTTTTCGTTTACTCAAATTATCGTCCATTGTTTTTCTCCCACTGACAATATTTTTTGTTTCTGTTAACTTACAGTGCCATCTGTTGATGCGACATTAGTTTTTTTTAGCCACACTTAAAAGATTCACATTGATTTGGAAGCATACTGGAGAATTTTTAGGTCATTTGGATCAGTGGTTCTTTTGTTATAGGATTTTATTTCACAACTTTTAAAAAATCCCCCTGTGTATTCCAAACAAAAAAAAATGAATAAAAGATTGTATTTTGAGGGAAATGAGTGCAATGAGATCGAAAGAACATTTATCTAAAAGCTTACAGGCTAGCGAAAAATACTTTAAATTTCATTCATTAACACTAGAACCGCGGCGACGGGTCATTTTGATCCGTATCATATGAAGAAATGTCGATTTAAACCAGAAAAAAATCTTAATAAAATAAGTTAAATATTTGCTGAGCAAAACTATTTTCAATATATAACTTAAACAGTTTTAAATGAAAATTCTGGTGAGAAATATTTTTATAAAAATTGAATGAACTTTCCCGCGGTTCTAGTGTTAATTTATAATTAAATTCGAAAAAATATTAAAATCTTACATTTCTCTGAAAACACACTTAGGTATATGCTGTTTTATAATTTTGGCATTTCAGGAAGTGAATGAAAAATAGATTATAAAGTTCCATCTTTATATGTTAGGGTAGATCAAATGAAAGGAGAACAAGAAACAGAAAAACGAAATGACAAAGTTTATCACAAAAATAAAATCCAAAGTTATACAAGCAGTTTTCCAACTCTTTTTACGAAACAGCTCTCCGCTCTATCTTTAGACAAAGTTTCAGTACACTCATATTAAAATAAACCAGATTATAATCACTGTTTTGTATTCTTTAATCCGCCCTACATGAAGCAAGTTATGTTCATGGCAGCAAGTAAGCTACCACAGTGTGTCGAATTTAGTAGACATTTTAATTCCAATTTTCCAAACTCACACCAGAAATTTAAAATAGCAATATTTGCTTTATTTAATTACAGCCACTCCATATATAATCATATTTTCCGTATTTTCACCAACATGCGCACTTACATTTGTAGATTTGGTTCAAAATGTGATTGGGGTAAATTTTATCCCAGCGCGTATGCTGACGGGTAAAGTAAAGCAAAATTTGTTATTGAAACATTCTGATGTTAATTCAAATTCGTTGAATTATGGAATTTCTAGGCGCAATCTACCATGAGAATTAGAGTGTTAAACAAAAATGTGCACAGAGAACTGGTAGAAAAATTAACAATCGGATGATAGAACAAAATAAAGGCTGATTTTTGATTATTTTTTACTCATAAAATTTTTAACCCGCAAAAAGAGAAATATTTTTATTATCTTGCTTGAACCAGTAAAGTAAGGTAATCATTATTTTATTTGCAAAAATTAAAGTATTTTTTTTTTTTTTTTTTTCATTTAGTTGTGGGTAAATAGTTAATCAGCTTTAAAACTTCCCTTTGTAATCGACATCCTTGAAGGCAACATTTTTATCGGTCGTATTCATGAAGAACTTCGACCGAGAGTTAAACCACGGGTCCAGTAACGCCGAGTTGGGATTTTTAACCGAGAGTTGAAAACTCGTATTCGCCATCGACTTCGGATGAAAAGTTACCCAACCCGGAGTTCCTGGACCCCGGTTGAAAGAAGTATGCCTATTGGTTAAAAAATTCTCGTCTTCGGTTTCGCGTCGCGACATTATTTTTGTTTTGGAAGAAAGGCGTTAAAAAAAGAGGGAAGGGAACAAAAAGAAGGAAAAACAAAGATTCAATGTGATTTTTTATTTTTTTCTTCACAAAATATATGGGGAAAATTAAAACTTGCAACCAATAAATATAGAAATTTAATTTAATTTATTGATTGTTCAATATTTTTTAAATAATTCATTCAACTATTTTTTTTCTTTTTTAAATTGATAAATAAGTTAGGTAAATGATATATATCGTGTTAAAGACTAATAATATAATAATAGAATTTTTTTTTTCAAAATAAATTTTTACATAGTTGCTTAATAATGGAACTTGATTTGGATAAAAACTAATGAAATTTGACTTGAATATAAACTAAAATTTTATTCCAGCAGTTATTATGTTGATTTCCATTATTAATAGCTTTAATTAGTAATTAAGTAATTTCTGATAAGGAAAATATTAAAATAAAAAAAAGGAAAAATGAAAAAAGTAGCCTGTATATCAGTATAGATGGTATCAAGATATAATAATTTTATTGTTTGGATTTTCAGAGAAAATGGTTAATTCTAATTGAACTAGATAGCTATTAATATTCCAAATAGACTGGGAAAAAGTAGCGAAATAATATTAAGAGAACTACAGAAAAAGATGAGCGGGATAGATTAAGTCCTTTTAAAAATATTGATAAATGAATTCTGAACACTAGCCTATCAAATAGATGTGAAGTATTACAGAAAGTTGATTTTTTATTGATCAGCTTTTAGAGCCCCCCCCCCCCTCTCCAACTCTTTTTTTTTTTTTTGAATTGTCTTTCCCAGAT
The DNA here is from genome assembly GCA_964019185.1 of Maratus speculifer. NCBI lineage: Eukaryota > Metazoa > Arthropoda > Arachnida > Araneae > Salticidae > Maratus > Maratus speculifer. The sequence continues at coordinate 354,733,502 of OZ025293.1, forward strand.
ACAAGATTAAATTTGAAGGGGGGGAAAAAGTAAAAGAGAATCAAATGAGTTAAGCTCATTTGATTCTCTTTGACTATTATTTTTTGATAAATTAGTCTACTATTATAAAATATTATTACATGCAAGTAAGCACCTGCATTTGGATGCAGTATTCCATTTGAAAGAATGCATTTACTTCAAAGTAAATTTAGAAAATCATATTTTATTTTCTATATTTTTTCTAGCTTCATTATTTTATATTTTTTACTCATTTAAATATCATTTCATTAGATGTAATAAAAATTTTATTTACTACAGAAAGAAAAGAAACCTTTTTTATGATTGATTAATGATAGATTTCTAAAGTACTATAGCAATTTAATAAAACAGTTCGAATTCATTATTAATAATTTCATACAATTTTACATTATCTTAAAAAAAAAAAAAAAAAAGGCTTTGTTTTGTTTGTGAATTTGTGGAGAAGAATAAGTCCCCATTTGCACCATCCTATCTATTTCCTCTTAATTATTATCATTTTATTTTATTTGTTTATTTATTTATTTATGTGTGTGTCATTCGTTAATTAAAGTACTCAAGATGCTATGTAAAATATAGAAATTAAAAGAAAATTTAAAATACTATTAAAATAGAACAATGTATGTAATCTCATATATGTATGTTATCTGTTTTTAACTAATTTATTTATATTTATACATATATTCCCTACATTATTTGTTGAATTGTTTGCTTTCATACTCATGGTCGCCAAAAATTTATTTGCCTTAAAAATAATCAGCATTATGGAAAGAGCTGATAAAATTATTTTTGGTATGGGGTTATTTTAAAAAATAAAGTTTTTTTTTTATCATTGTATTTCAACCCTTTAGTAATTTATTTTTATTTAGCTACTTAAGGAGCAAAAATTATAAGTCATCTCTAAAAGAAATCTCACAATTTCAGGAGGTAATTAATTTTTATTTAAAAATTGTGAGGCTCATGTTTTAAATAGCCAAAAGGGATTTATTATTACTATAATTACTTCCGTATAAAATGGCATTTCTAATGCAATACTATACTATATATAATATACTATATACAATTTTTAAATTAAAATACAGTTGAAAAATAAATGTATTTAAATAAAAAATTTGAAATTTCACAAAACTTCGGATACAAATAATAACAACAACAATGCTATAGTGTTAATGATCGGAGGTATTTCATGTAATACGATTCATAATTAAAAAAAAAAAAAAAAAAAAAAAAAAAAAAAAACCTTCTATAAGTCTTCAATAAACCGATAAAATCCAAATGAATTGTTTAAATTTTAAGTAAAAAAATCTAATTTATAGATCTGATATACATTTATCTAAGTTTGTACATAAACAATAAATCTTTCGTACAATAAAACCAAAATTTAATTTTCAAACTTACTATAAGTACGGATAAAAAATCTACAGAGAATGTACGGATATTTAAAAATAATCTTCGTATTTTTCTATTTTAACAAAAATGCAAATCAGAAAGGTATCTCACATTTTAATTAGACCTTATGTAAGTACGACATTTATTTCGGCACTGTTAAAATATTAGTTCTTTTTTTTTTTAACATCAAAATTGCAAAATGTAAATGACTTTAAACAAACTTTAGACAGACGCGTCAGTTATTACTGTTGGCTATTTTAAAGCAAATATTTTTTTCGCGACGACGCGTTTTTTTGTAAACAAACAATTCAACTCATAATATATAGAGTATTTATACGTAAATATAAATAAATCAAATAAAAATATTGAACGTAATACACATATATGAGATTACATACCTTTATATAATGTTCTTCTGTTTTATTTGATTGTAAAACTTTTATATTTTGACAGCGCCTATATTCAGTACAAAAATACGGCAATCGCCATTGTAAAATGTCCGTCTCCTCTTTCTCTCTTCCTGCTTGTTTTTCGTAAACTACGCATGCTCGGTTATGAGAAACAAACTTGAACCTGCTGGAGAGCTTGGTCAGGTTATTCGACTTGACCTTGTATTTTCCCTTTGAACCGGTTCTGCCAGGTTGATGAAGAATACCGATATTGCTTTGAACCTGGGTTTCGGGCGAAACTTCATGGAAACTCCAGGTCGAAGTTGATCGTGAATACGAATGTATGTGAATTGAGTCAGAAGCACTTAGCAACTAATATGTCAATCGGACACTTATATTCGAGCGTAAAGTGCCCATGAATACTACAAGTATTGTTTATTTTTATTTGTAAATAATATCAATAATAGCATGTCTAAATTTCTTATTCCCAAAATAAATAAATCGACTTGTTTGTGTTTTTAATTCACTGTTAATTGCATTTTAGTTTGGTACAATTTAGATATACATTCCATGTAACTATCTCTACACTCTTTTAAGACTGTAGACGACACTAAAAAAGTTTAAACTTGTCCCAATTTCTGGAAGAAAAAAAAATCTGCATTTTTTAAATTATTATGTTGAGTAGAATAGAAAAAAATTATTAGCTATTAAGAGAAAATGATCATTCCTCATCTTTTGTCTTTTCATAATTTAAATGATTTTCCTTTACTGCACCATTATCTTTATTTCACTCTTCGATATAAAAACCTATAATTTAAAAAAAGCATTTAAAACGGAGACTAGTAGCTGCCGTTATTTAATGACGACAGCAGCCATTCTGGGTTCAAAAGGCCGCAGGGGTAGGAACTCATCATACAGTTTTAAAGTGGTTTGTTTTCTGTGAAAAAAAGAGCATGCATTTTAACAGGATTCTTTAAAGGTTCCATATGTTCGAGGCTATCTGTTTTGGTGCAGCCATATTGTGAATATCATTTATAGTAGTAAGTAGTTCATTTGGTTATCCAAATTTTTCGGATAACCTAATAACTACTTTATCTCCTTGGGAACGAGTGACACGTATACGTGCCACAAAAAGGGCTTAAGAATCCTTGTTTATTTCCACCAGTAAAATTTTACTGTAAAATTTGCCTTATTTAATCGGAGCATTTTCTAGATTTAATGAGACCCAAATTTTTGTGTTTAAAAATCGGTGACAAAACGTTAAAAATTTCGTAAAAATCTCCCGTTGGAAGGGGTTAACCGTTTAAGCTCTGGTGGGTGAATTTCTTCAAAATACTTAAATGCCACATCGCCACAAATATTTGGCAAACAGAATGTTCGGTTTTGTAATACACTCATTGCCATAAAAATTTGCGCACCAAGAAATAATTGCGGGATTGTAACGAAACTTGGCATGAAGATAAATATCAGGTAGATATGCAAATGATTAGAAAATCAGCGTTATCGTGCATTGGGTAATGCCACTAGAGGGTGTTGAACTTCGTCTTCCTTGGAATATAAAACTGTTAAAACTTGTAAGCAGAACTTGTCAGAGAGTACATTTTCTTTTGCAAAGGAAACGCTGAGGTAGAAATGCCGTTATGTTGCCATGAAGACAATATCAGCAGCTGTCAGAGCTGGAAAAAGGAAGAATCATCGGGCTGATGGAAACTGAGTGGTCAGCTCGGCGAATAACACGTCAAGTAGACCGTTCTCATTTTGCTATGAGGAGGTGTTTGGACCAATGGATTTAAGAGACATAATTTACATGGCCACCAGGCTCGAGACGCCCTCGACAGACCAGTCGTCGAGAAGACCGTTACATCATACGAAACGCACATGTGGAGCCAACTACCTCATTAACCGCTACCCAGACATAGGCAGTACCTTCACTACGGGCCCCTGTGTCTTCCCGAACCACCGCAAACAACCTGGCTGAAGTGCATCTGGTGTCGCGACGCCCATTACGTGTGCTGCAAATGACACCCACGCACCGACGCCTCCGTTTGAAGTGGTATCGCGCACGACGGGACTGGACTACAACGGAATGCAACCAAGTCGTCTTCAGCAACGAGTCTAGATTCAATTTGAGCAGCGATGACAATCGTGTTCGTGTGTGGAGGCCCCGTGGTAAACGCCCCAATCGTGCCTTCGCTTTACAGCAACACACCGCTCCCACATCTGGTGTGATGGTATGGGGTGACATTGCTTACGATACACTGTCACCCATAATATTGATCCGTGGCACAATGATAGCCCATCGGTACGTCCAAGACATCCTTCAGCCACATGTGTTGCCACTCATGGCAGGGCTCCCAGGAGCCGTTTTTCAGCAAGACAATGTTCGAGCACACACAGAAAGGATGTCACTAGCCTGCTACGGCCACATTATCACCCTTTCCTGGCCTGTTCGATCCTCAGATTTGTCACCAATCGAGCATATCTGGGATCGTTTGGAACGGCATGTTGGACACCCTACGAATTTGGTTGAACTCGAGGCGCGTTTGCAGCAACTGTGAAAGGAGATATCTCAGGCCATCATCCGGAACTTGTGTGCCTCAATGTCCGCTGTATCGCATCGTGCATTCGCGCTAGAGGGGTCCAACAGAGTTAAAAAATTTACGTTCATTTGTACTTTTTTCTGCAATAAATGATCCTTTTTCTTTGGTTTTCTAATCACTTACTTATATCACAGTAGTACTTACGCGTGTAAAATTTCGTTTCATTTGAACTTGTTTTTCATGGTGCGCAAATTTTTATGGCAATAAGTGTATTTAGTTTACAACAAAAGCATTAATTTATTTTTAAATCAATTTGATCGAATATTTCGGTGCCATTGTGACATTTGGAAATTAAAATGAAGTGGGAAGAAATTCGCCCTTCAGAGCTCAAGGGTTTAAAAAATAAATAAAAGGAATAAAAACACACACGTCCCAAAGTTTAGCATATGCTAAATAGAAAATTGAAGTATATATGGAGTGTGTAAAACTTTCACAGTTCATGAGATAAAGCAAAATTAACTAATTTAGGTAAATACAAAAGAAGTTACAAATAAATTAATAATTACGCGAATAAACACAAATGTTAAGCTACGGATAGCAAAGAACTTTAAGGGTAAAAATTTATCTGTTCGAAATACGATGACTTCTGCGAGAAACACGCGTCCAATAGTGTCGATACATGCCAAAATAAGATCATTTACAGCAGTTTTTGTTACCTTTTCGGGAAATGATGTAGCGGACGATATAGGAATGGATACGACGTATACTAGATTTTTTATAGAATTTCCATGTAGAGTTTTTTCGCACATAAAGCTACCTTTCTCATACATAACGCTTTGTTATTTTACGATTACAGAACTGTTCCTAGAAAGAAAGTCTTTTAAATCGTAATTCTGGAAAAATCAAGGGAGAATTCTAAATGTCTCCCAAATATGTTCCGCACATATTCAATGGGGTTCAAGTCCGATATTTTGATTCAAATTCCATATCATATAGTGTTTCTGATTTTGACGATGATTTTTACGAGACCTGTAAACTCAGGTCTTTATCGTCCATACATAGAAAATCAGAACCCAATGTTAGCAAGAAATTGACGAATAAACTGAATAGGAGTGTCATCTCTATATTATATTGCAGTCGCAACACCACTAGAGACGACGTGAAGAATATAAATCCTAAATCCCAAAAACCCCTAATTCTGCATGTGCGCATTTCGTGAATGTGACTGATATGTAATTAATGAGTTCCAGGGGCTCTCCAAAACATTAATGATTAGGTGTAAGACAGGGAAACGAAATGTGACTCTACGGTATAATCAAGATAGTATCTCATTTTTTGTAGCCCAGCTTTTTTGTTAGCTCGGGCTTCTATTATTCAGTTTCTTCTAAGCGTAGGCATGAATGATTCATAGGACAGATGCTGCTACCCCGACATCTCATCTTATGGTTTATAGGCTTTCAAAGGCCCAAAAGGATTGTAAAAAGCCTCACAATTTTGATCATTTACAAAAAGCGGAAAGCTCCGTGATCCTTATCTTCCACTCACATACAAACATCTCAGCAAGAGCATTAGACCATGGTTTTTATCGATACATAAAAGGCAGGATATGGCTATTAGCAAGTCGCAAATCGCGAGTTGCCTTCTATATTACTAACCAACTAGTAGCTATCTATAAAAATTTTCATGTCACATACATTCTTCTGTTGATTATTTCAGCAGAATGCGTTAACATGTTATGGATGGATTTTGTTAAGCATCGGTCAGTTTTGGCTATACAGGGTGTCCCAGAAGTAATGAGACAAACTGAAAGGGGAGGTAGGGGACATCCCAAGAATTCAGAATTGCATAGCAACCCATGGTCGGAAGCGTCTTCGATCGTCGGTAGGTTGTGTTGTTCACAAGAGACGTGAAGGACAAATTCCCTGGCCTCCACGCTCTCCTGATTTAAGAAGCATCGATTTCTTTCTTTGGGGTGCACTGAAAAAATCTGTGCACGCAACGTCTGTGGAATCAGAAAGGGATCTGGTTGCAAGACTCATCTGTGCTACTGCGGATATCCAACAAAATCCAGGTGTATTTGAGCGAGTCCGCCAATCCATGGTTCGACGGTGTAATGCATTCATCGCGAGCAACGGTGGAAACTTTGAACATATTTTGTCACATTTTCACATATCATCTACCACAGTAAATGTAATATCGTTGACCAATAAATTATTTCAGATGATCTCAGTCTTGTGTCTCTTCGTCCCTTGTACCTGTCATACTATCTTCCCATGACGTTTCCGACCATGGGTTGCTATGCAATTCTGAATCCTTGTGATGTCCCCTACCTCCCCTTAAAGTTTATCCCATTACCCTGTATTTCTGTCTTCAGTAAGCACTTTTAAAAGTAAAGTAACATGAATTATCGGTCACGTATAAGGAAAATCCTGATCTTCTTGTACAGCCATCATGCTTGCTCAGACCACCCTGATTTCGAACCAGTGAATATCGACCCAAGCGCTTCACTTTGTGGCCAGCAAGATAACCAGTGGGCTGAGAGGATTCACTGGAAGGTCGGAGACAAGTAGATATGAGTACATGTGATGTTGTGTTTGCAGACACGGATAACAATAAACCTAGAGCATTTATGGTGACTGTAAGTGAGCTTGTTGTTTTATTTTGATAATCATTCCATAAACGGCAAAGGACAGAATGATTGATACTTAGGAATCTGCCTGGGCCCGCTTTCTTTTATGATCCAGTCCCTTTATTTTTCCAATTTTCGTTATTTTGATTCTCCACTGAAATTCTAGATTACACCCAGATACAGAATGTACAAAAGGAAAGCAGTTTTTTATATTGTTTATTTTCTGCGGATTATTTTTTTTTCATGCGACCGAGTAAAGATTTAAAATGTGTGATTGCTAAAATTTGAAATTATGCGCTAATAAGACATAAATATCTGTACGGTAAAAGATGATATTTGGCACAAAAATCCAATGAACATTCCTTCAAAATTAATTTTTAAAGATTCTAAATCAAATTTTGGAAACTTCTCGTCTCGATATTTTCGGTCTTTTATTGAAGCATCTTAGAGGAAATTTTCATGGTTGTGTGCTTTTTCACTATAGTAGGAAATAACAGAAACAAACAGACGAAACAGAATTACAGAAAAACTGTTTTTCATTAATATAAATTACCGTAAACTTTGACACCCAGAGGCAACTTTGTCACCTTGTAGACGAGCGGGTTTATTACTGTTTTATACATATTTATTTGTGTGTTTTAATCATGCGACCGATTCTTTTTTTTCTTAGTCAGTAAAAAAAAAAAATGAGTAGATATAAAAAAAACACCAGATGCCCGACATTATCGCAATTACACTGAAGAGAATGCGGAAAACGTAGTGGCAGCTGTCAATAATAGCATGATAAAAACAATAGCTGTACTAACTTTTAAAATACTATGTTGTATTCTTGTCAATGCGTGTTTAGGAAGATACACCAAATTTCTGGGTCGTCCGACAATTTTTACTCATGAAGAAGAGCAAATTCAAAGACCTTGTTTTCAAAGACCTTGTCAGTCGTGGTTGACTGGGGTTTTCTTTAAACCAAGTACGATGTTACGATGCCAAACAAAAAATACCTTAACCTTAAAAGAGGCAATATCTTTATATTGGCCAGCAACTTTCCATGTGATGATATAATCAGTGCTTTCAGTCAGAGAAAAAAAATGAAAATTCATATTTTTCGCAATAAATCGTAAATTTTAATCGTTAGAATAGCACTAGTTGATTTAAGGGGTGTCCTCTTTTATTTTACATCGATATCTAAGATAACTTTGTCATAAATTGCCTAATGCGAGCAATTAAAGCATATTTTTAATGAGGTGACAAAGTTACCCCAAATCCGGGGTTACTTTATCAACCTAATTCTTATTTTTTTTCCTTGCGGCACTTCTGGTATGTATTTGAATCCGCTTTGATGTTCAAGAGAACCATTAGGTCGATACGCTGTATTTATTTATTTTTGGAGACCCAAATTCGAAGAATAAAAAAAGTTCTGTACAAAAATGTGTCTCAAAAGTAGCAAAGTGACTCCAGTTTACGATACTTAAGGAATAATTAAAAAAGAATCTCTGTATGTTTTCCTCCAGGATTGTACATGTGTTTTAATATAACCAATACAGGGTGAGTCATAATTTCCCATATAAATGGTTAAAGCATGGACTCATTTCTTTTTCATTTTCAGGAAGGTGAACCCACTGGAAAGTGATACCATTAGCGAAAAAGAACGTAATACCATTATTTTGTTAGCTGGAAGTGGTCCCACCTGTCATGTAGTACGGTACCTTGCATTCAATTTATAAAACGCAGATATGACCCATGTGAGCGTAGCAAAACTTATGAAGAAATTCAAAAGTATAGAATCTATCGCCCACGCTAGTACATCTGGAAAACCACAGATGGCACCACATCATAATAACTCGCCAACAAATAACCAAATAAACATTGTCACGTGTTCACCAAAATTGGTTAGAGTGATTGCCATAGTGTGCCGACATGGAATAGAGATATGTGGAAGATAATTGTTATTGTAGAATAATATGATACCGGTTGTAGGAATTAAAAAATATATTAGAGTCACCGTCTTCAACCTTTGAATGGAGAGTTATTGCTTACCCTGCATAATCACACTGCATAAGGGATATTTTCCTTCCTTAAACGAATAATAAAAAGGAACAAATATATTACTTCTGCTGGCAATATATTCATTTAAATTTTATTACAGAATATTCAAATATTTCCGCAAATTGACATTCTGAAGAATTCACAAAACTTTGATCACCTAAAATATGTTCAATTATCTCACATATATATAAATAACAAACCTCAATTAGTGAAAATAATTTAGCTGACGGGAATTAGTTTTCCGTCGATAACCATGCAATAAAGTTGAATATTTATGGAAATACTCAGGTGAAAAATCTTTGTTTCAAGTCGAAATTGTTAAATAAACTACAAAGTTTGGGTAAATTATTGTCAAGCAGGAATTTGTTCAAAACTAATACTAACTACCACTAGAATACGACAGCTTTCTATAAGAACCGACATGGAACATGATGAAATTAATGAAATTAATTTTTATGCATACTAACTGGCTAAAAAGTTTTAAAGATTTCATTTTCTACATTAAAATCTGAATATATCCACGTGTTTTACACCTAGATTTCCTATAATACTGCGAGTTGCAATTAACATTAATTACTTGTAAAAGTTTTAAAATATTATCATAGCATTCGAATTTTCAAATTTTTAAATTTATTTTTAGATTCAATGCACATAAGAATAAATTCAAGTAGTAGCAATTAGATTATTCGACTGTTATGAAACAAAAAGAGATAAAACTGATATAAAGAGATTTTTTATTAATGCCGTTCCCTAATTAAAATTTCAAAGAGAAATATTTAAAAAATCAGAGGAAAGCAATTGTAATCCACTTTTTGTGAGATTTTAAAAAAGCTTGAGAAGGTAATCGTTTGGAAAACTTGCATCAAGGCAAAAATGAAGATAATCGTTTGAAAAAAGTGGTAAAAATAGGCATAAAGAGGAAGAATGAGGGCGCTACTATTGGATTGCTATTATATAAGTTTTTTTCTTCTAAAGAAACAAAACTTTTCTAAATAATCAATAGCTTTGTTGGTAAGATTTTTATTTGTGATTAAGTTATTATTTTGGCATTTGATTTCACTTCTTTTTTCCTGAATTTTTTTATGATCTCTTATACCATAGATCAGCGGTGCACAACCTTTGGCCCGCGGGCCAAAAAGATACCACTATTTTTATGCAGAATATTTTTCCTTATAGTTATGACGAAATCTTTGCTATTAAATAAAACAAACGACTCTTTTCAAATATTCTGGTGGGAAACAATTTTCTGGCAAAAAGGTTGTGCATCACTGCCATAGATAGAAACAAAGCAAAGAGCTGAAAATTGCATGTTTCGGTTTTACTCTGTTAAAAATTTGCGACAAATCGTCCGGTCATTCAACAGCTTTTATGGATAACGGTTATATAACCGTAATTTAACGCCATTTCGACCCTATTATTTCCCATATAATTTTCAGAATGCATTTCAATTACTATTATGAAACAGTTTTCCATAAAAACAGTTGAATAACTGGAAAAATTTCTGCATGTATTTTTACATTAATTGCTACATTAATTTATTTGTAATAAATTTATTAAAATAAACAGTTTTAGAAGACTATATTACTTTAGTGTTAACTATCATCAAGAAATGTAATTAAAGTATTAAAAAAAAAGTAAAACTACACTCTAAAAAAATGTGTAAATTTACACATAAAAACAGGTATATCGATGATACAAAAACGACATGTCTATGTGTGTAAATTGGTGTGTAAATTGCCAAAATACACGCCTAATGTGTAAATTTGAAAATACACATTTTAAAGTGTAATTTGATGATAAGTCCAAATGTGTAAATGTTATCTGATAAGTCTTGAAATACACACTTTAATGTGCAAATTGCAGAAGAATACACAAATTTATGTGTAATATTCTCACACATTCATATGTGTAATTTTCTGTGATTAAACGTATTTTTGTGTATAATGCAAAAAACACATACTTTTGGGTTTTATGTAAAATACTAAATTTTTTGTGTAGTATATAAATTACACAGGTTTTTGTATAATATGCAAAATACACAGATTTTTGTCTAGCATTCTCTTCATATAAATATTTCTGCTGAACATGCAAAACACAGATTTGTGTGTAATAATCAAAATACTTAGATATTTGTGTAATATTCCAAGCAGACAAATTTTTATGTGTTTACCGTTAACATTATATGTTTTAGTATGTTTAAATTGTGAATTAATCCCAATGATTAATAATGATAATTTTAATGAGTAAAAAAATTGTACAAAGAACAATATCATTTACTGATTGAGATTATATTTTCTGGTAGCTCTGTTTGATGCTCAGAAAATAGTGTACCGGCAATGTATTTTGGCAATTTTCACACCACACTAAATAAAAGACAAATCATTTTCTTATCACCGATATACCCGTTTTTATATAAAGCATGATAAATTGAAATTTTAATTACCAATTTGTAATTTCTTTTAGAGTTGGTTTATAGTTCTACAATCGTGAGATCACAATTTACGCGCAGACTGTGCATAATTTCAATTCCTTACAATTTCTGTCTTTTAAATTAAAGTTAAAAAGAAATTCTCTCGCTCATATTTACAGCTATAACATCTCATATTGTTTTTAATATTTTAAAGAGCAATTTTTTCAGAAATATTTATTATTAATAATATAAATAATACATTTTAATATTAGGAATATTAATATTAATAGTATTAATAATACATACTTTTACATTAATAATATTAATACTAGCTATCCAAGTACATTAATTAGTGTTTCACCAATATTTCATAATCTGAAAGATAACGAATGTTGTTATTTTGCATATTATTCAATAATCATGTTTCCATAGGCTAAAAAAGAATTTTTGGAGATGTTTTGAAAATATTGCACTGCAATAAGATTTAACTGATATTAGAACTTTCTCCTACTTTCTGCGCATTATTAGACATGATTCTTTGAAGAAAGTAACTTTTATTTTAAATTTAAAGAGTGAAATATGATGTTTGAAATAAAAGAATCGCAAATAGCGCAGAGAAAATTAACCAAATAATAATAATAATTATCATTATTATTAAATGCTTAAGCATAAAATGAAGTCATATAGTAAATGCATAGACATATAATAACATTACTGCATGTAAATATCAGCAAAAATATTTCTTAAAACAAAATAATACCCCATTAAAAGACACATACTATGAGTAGTACATCATATACCTGAAAGGACTAAATCAGATTATTTTGATATAAATTGGAATTTTATGATTTTTGTCCCCAATGTTCAAATACTGAATGACTACCAAGGATTTTAGTCTACAAAAAAAAAAAAAAAAAAAAAAAAAAAAAACCTCTAATTGCTAACATAATCTGTGTCTTTATCCTTTAACTAACATAACTAATAGTTCATAGCTACAGACATTATAAAAACTACAAAGTAGTTTTATATTGTCTGTAACTATGAACTATTTTTAGTAGTAGTTTCCTTTGTAGCATATAATAACATTATATACATTAATATTTTGTAAAAACATTATGCAATATTATGCAAATCTATATTAAATACTAGTGATATTTACATTTATTCCAATTATTAATAACTGCATTTAACATAAACTATTACCACTATTTACAATTAATAATTATTAAACAACAATCTCTGTATTTAGGAACATAATATACATTTTTAATTAGCAAAAAATTAGTAATAATATAATTTTTAATAATTATGTAATATATTTTAATTACTAAAATGCTTATTAATAATGATTATTAACACTCCTTCGCAAAATCTGTATCGAATGTCAAACCTGAAATTTCATCCCTTCCGCCAACAGAAGAAGCGGCCAGACAGCATTCTTTTTGGGTGTTCCATCAAGTACAGTAGTGGGTTGGCCAGGAACAACAAGCCGAACTTTGGGGTTGGGAACGAAGGCAGATTCATTGCCATAAAAACAAAAGATTCGATCGCACCTGAGGCTGTATTAAATGCTATCTTCTGCAAACGCACCACTTGGTGTGGATGCAGTAAAGTTGTCATGAATTGTACAATCATCTGTAACATCTGCCATGGTGACTGTCTAAATTCTACACCCAAATATGTAGATCAGCATGATGGCGAAAAGATGCGGACCCGATTATGAATACAATCCTGTTGAGAACACCTACTAATGCACCATCCACTTTAGCTGATGATAATGTGTCAAAGAAAAAGAAAAGCACAGTACGACTAGGTAAGTAACATTTGCTTAATGATAAATTAGCACTTTTCATTTTTCTCTATTATGTTTTGTCGCACCAACAATGTTTCACATGACGAACATTATTAACACGATTAACATTTGATAAATGTTAAATATTTATCCACAGGATCAAGTCGAGATCAACAGGAAAAGGAAGAATATGAGCTGATGATTCTGAATCCTAACGACCCATGCACTTCCGCTGATGGTACACTTGGGGTACTGAAATGAATCATTTATTTCAATTTAACATTTTAAAACAATTTAAAAGCATAATATTGTAGATATGACTTTGGTGTTAGTGAACAGATGCACAATCTCAGCTTTGGCAGAGAAAATGTTAAGAAACAAAGGATTGTTTTTTCAAGATTTTATTTCTAAGGAAGATTGTGAAATTTTTCTTACGATGATAATTCTGGGAAATGTTATAAATGTTCTAAATTTTTAAGCAAATACTCTTATAATCTGATCGAAATACTCATATATTAGCAAATGTAATCATGCGTAAGGAGGTAATGTAAGGAGATGTCATTGTATAAACATGTCGGAAGCATGCTTGTCAACGTCCTTCTTTTTTAAACAAAAAAGTACTTTAAACCAGAAAATTCACTTAATTAAATGTATCTTCAGTCTATTTTGTAGTAATTTGAAATCGACTGAATTTCACTCATTAATTCATTAGTGCCTAGCGTCCCTTTTTAGGGACGTTTCAAAAGGTGCATGTAGCACTGTTTTTGACACCGGTAAAAAAGAACAGCAATCTTTATTTTATTTAATTGAAACATTTTCGTAATTATTGAACTAAACGTAATTCTTTTAAAATTAGTGCTGCCAACCGAATAAAATTTGTGTAAAAGGTAGTGGTCACGAATGGGTTAAGTAAATTTCAAGTCCTAAGTACTATTTTTTTAAATTAAAAAAGGCCTGAGATTAACAGTGAAAGCAAGAAAAGCAAATTTATATCAAAATGAGAAAAACGAATGCATATTAAAAGTTCTTTTCTAAAATTTAAGTGGTGTGTAATTTCTTATGTAATTAAAACAATTTTTTTATAGTAAAAATCATCGTTCAATTTAATGTTAGCTTTATCAATACAAACATTAGAAAAAAATAGCTAAATGCTATTTTTTTAATATACTACTGCAATACTATCACTAAAAAGATCAGAAAATATTGGAAATTTTATGTTCTAAAAAAACTTCATCGCTACTTTTTTATGTTTAAAAAAATAAAAAGGCTTTTATTCACGCTTGCTTTCAGATATGGGCAGGCCTTAATTTTTTTTTTTTTTTTTTTACTTGTGCAGAAAATAAAGATTACTTTAAAAAATATATATATATATATAGAAATACCGATAACAAATTTTAATGCATTTATCTTAATCTTCAGTCTTTAAATGGAAAAATATGTACATACATTTCCTAATTTCTATTGAATTAATGAAAATTTGAATTGAAAATAATTACCCCCCCCCCCCTCTCCTATATAATGATATATGTGTCATTATTCTGTTAAAGATGCATATGTTAAATTTTTTGTGTGTCAAGCTTAAACATAAATATTAAGAAGTTTAAAACATTTTTGTACATACATTTTAATGTGCGATTAATATTGAATATATATCAAGAGTTTATATATTATGTATGATTAATATTGAAAGAATTCCTCACATTATTGGCTCTAAAATTTAGAAAAAAAATAACATAATATTCTTACTTTTATTAAAAATAAACACATTGGCATTGACGTATATAAATACGTAAAAATGTTTGTGTAGATAGGTATGTAAATTTTGTAAATAATTAATTATTAATAAATTCTTTTATGCATATTTTAATATTTTAAAATTTCTTTTCATATAGTTTAACAATGGCCTACCCGCCCGCCTTTGGCTGCTACCGAGACGAACATTGAGCTCAACGTCACTGCGGTCGTTCCATAGTTTCAACTACTCAACCCTTACTGTTTTATTTGGATTTATTAAGTCTTTTATTTGGCGAATTTCCCTTTCAAATTTATCTAGTTTAAAAATTTCAGTTTTTCCCCCTTTTATTCCTGGCTTAAAGTCTCTTCAGGAGGGGCATGGGTAAGAAACATAACAAAGAATATTGTACGGTAATTATATTGTACGATTAATGTAATGAGCCGCCCCCCCCCCCAAAAAAAAAAAAATCACGATCCTCCACTGTTTTTTCCTGTTGTGAAATAGTATAAGTTTTCCATCAATAGTCGAGATACGCGTTAAGATTATAGAATTAAAGCTATTAAGTTTTGACGAAAGGCCATGGCGTAAATGGCTTGACGTTTTCGTTTTCGGTAGAAACTTGAAAAAGTTCTAAAATTTGGTTTCAGCTTGAAAACCTTGATTAGGTGAACTCTTAATTTTTCTTTTACTTCCTGAAAATTACTGTTTGTGTACTTAAATCAAAATGCATCATGAAAAAAAAAAAAAAAAAAAAAAAAAAAAAACTTCAAATAGATCAAAACTTAAAGACCTAAATCTTTAAGTGACAAAGTCAAGGTTGCCACACTTCAGGGAATTTTAAGCCGAAATATCAGTATTATATACGTATAAAAATATAGGAAACTATATCTAGATTAAACTTGCGAAATTTCGTTTTATTCAAAGTAAAATTCTCTGTAAGAAAGTACTGGTTCCGAAAAAAATTCTTCGTCCGGAAATTCTCTGAAGCGTGGCAACCCTAAAAATGTTTCACCACGTAAAAAAAGTTATTATGAAGGCTTAATTACTTTGATAAAACTACACCAGTTAGCTATAAATACATATCGTCCTTTTGAAAGCGTACTTTCTACAATGCAATATTCGTAATTTCATTTAATCTACCTTATAAATATGAAATCCTAATTATTTGATCATTTTAATAAAATTAGTAATTGAAATATTTTATAAATGTAGTTTAAAATTAGATTTCTTTTTCTGAAAATTGAAAGATCACATACAATTTAAATACAATAATCCTGGTTTCAACTGTGTTAATGTAGAGTTAATGTAATGTTTTATGTAATACTAAAAGTTCTGCAATACATTTTAATACATCGTATTCTGCTTTTATTTTAATATATAATCGTTAAAATAATTGTTGAAGAAATTATCTATTTTTATTTAAAACAAAACAACAGCAAAAAAAACTCATATCATGTGATATTACATCATCCAACGTTTTAAATCTTTTTAATGAAAACTCTTACTCTAAAAAAAAAATGTGTAAATTTACACATAAAAACAGGTATATCGATGATACAAAAACGACATGTCTATGTGTGTAAATTGGTGTGTAAATTGCCAAAATACACGCCTAATGTGTAAATTTGAAAATACACATTTTAAAGTGTAATTTGATGATAAGTCCAAATGTGTAAATGTTATCTGATAAGTCTTGAAATACACACTTTAATGTGTAAATTGCAGAAGAATACACAGATTTATGTGTAATATTCTCACACATTCATATGTGTAATTTTCTGTGATTAATTGTATTTTTGTGTATAATACAAGAAACACATACTTTTGTGTTTTATGTAAAATACTCAATTTTTTGTGTAGTATGTAAATTACACAGGTTTTTGTATAATATGCAAAATGCACAGATTTTTATGTAGCATTCTCTTCATATAAATATTTCTGCTGAACATGCAAACCACAGATTTGTGTGTAATAATCGAAATACTTAGATATTTGTGTAATATTCCAGCAGACATATTTTTATGTATTTAGCATTAACATTATATGTTTTAGTATGTTTAAATTGGGAATTAATTCCCTATGATTAATAATGATAATTTTAATGATTAAAAAAATTGTACAAAGAACAATATCATTTACTGATTGAGATTATATTTTCTGGTAGTTCTGTTTGATGCTCAGAAAATAGTGTACCAGCAATGTATTTTGGCAATTTTCACACCACACTAAATAAAAGACAAATCATTTTCGTATCACCGATATACCCGTTTTTACATAAAGCATGATAAACTGAAATTTTAATTACCAGTTTGTAATTTCTTTTAGAGTTGGTTTATAGTTCTACAATCGTGAGATCACAATTTATGCGCAGACTGTGCATAATTTCAATTCCTTACAATTTCTGTCTTTTAAATTAAAGTTAAAAAGAAATTCTCTCGCTCATATTTACTGCTGTAACAACTCATATTGTTTTTAATATTTTGAAGAGCAATTTTTTCAGAAATATTTATTATTAATAATATTAATAATACATTTTAATATTAGTAACATTAATAGTATTGATAATACATAATTATACATTAATAATATTAATACTAGCTATCCAAGTACATTAATTAGTGTTTCACCAATATTTCATAATCTGAAAGATAACGAATGTTGTTATTTTGCGTATTATTCAATATACATATGGCCATAGGCTAAAAAAGAATTTTGGGAAATGTTTAGAAAATATTGCATTGCAATAAGATTTAATTGATATTAGAACTTTCTCCTACTTTCTGCGTATTATTAGACATGATTCTTTCAAGAAAGTAACTTTTATTTTAAAATTAAAGAGTGAAATATGATGTTTGAAATAAAAGAATCGCAAACAGCGCAGAGAAAATTAACCAAATAATAATAATAATAATAATAATAATAATAATAATAATAATAATAATAATAATAATAATAATTAAATGCTTAAGCATAAAATGAAGTCATATAGTAAATGCATAGACATATACTAACATTAATGCATGTAAATATCAGCAAAAATATTTCTTAAAACAAAATAATATCCCATTAAAAGAGGCGTACTATGAGTAGTACATCATACCTGAAAGAACTGAATCAGATTATTTTGATATAAACTGGAATTTTATGATTTTTGTCCCAATGTTCAAATACTGAATGACTACCAAGGATTTTAGTCTACCAAAAAAAAAAAAAAAACTCTAACTGCTAACATAATTTGTGTCTTTATCCTTTAACTAACATAACTAATAGTTCATAGTTACAGACATTATAAAAACTACGAAGTAGTTTTATAATGTCTGTAACTATGAACTATTTTTAGTAGTAGTTTCCTTTGTACCATATAATAACATTATATACATTAATAATTTGCGATAATATTATGCAAAACTATATTAAATACTAGTGATATTTACATTTATCCCAATTATTAATAACTGCATTTAACATAAACTATTAACACTATTTAAAATTAATAATTATTAAACAGCAATCTCTGTATTTAGGAACATAATATACATTTTTAATTAGCATAAAATTAGTAATAATGTAATTTTTAATTAGTATATAACATATTTTAATTATTAAAATGATTATTAACAATTTAGTGCTCATTCTAGAAAGAAAAAAAGGGAAGATGCTAGTTCCAAAAAATACATTATTTCATGGGGAAATATACTGAGTAATGTGTTTAGTAATTATAAAAAGCATTCAGTTTCTCATTAGGATAAACAAAGTGCCATTAATTTTAATAATTTTATGAATTACAAATTGAAAAATACAATTAAATAATAACATGTTTTAATTTTTTTTCTAAAGAAATAATTCTCTATCACTTTTATAAGATCTTGGGAACTTAGATTAAGAAATAATGTGTAATTTGGAAGTTGTATTACAAGAAAGCTGTGTTTACTGTAAGTGAATTTAATTACATTTTAATAAGGTAGCATTTTGCCAATTTCATAAGAAGAAAGTTTTTCCACCCTAAAAAAGTGCTTAGAGGAAACAACATATAGTTACAGAATTAATAACAACTGCAAATAAGTAATTTCATCAATTAGTAACACAAATAACAAAATTAACAAATTTATTTGCATCTCATTTTGCTATCTGTCAAGCCTGAATCTAAATTTACATCCACGTTTGCATATATTAACCCCCCAAAATATATCAGCACATTCATACACACATACAAAGTAAATATAAGGAATAGCCAATTATATATGAAATCCTCAAAACATTAAACAGCACCATTATTAGCACTTAGTGGAAGTTCTCAGCATTTAGTATTTCGGACAGTTTTGCTGCCTTAATTAATCATGAACATTTTTATTTGGGTGTATACGACTTAAAAAAGTAAACACATTCAACTTTTACTGAATAAGCTCTTGCTATGCTTAATATTTTATAATTTTTTTTTCTCATGCCTTCTTTTACAATAGCGATTCAGCGGATGTCATTATTTCATTCTATTTTTAGTTCCAATATTTGCTATAAATTTATTATTGCAAAAGCAGAATGAGAAAATAAGATTTGGCTACTTTATTCGTTTATTTGCAGAAAATTAGTATACTTGCTAGCCTATATTATATAAAAAAAATCAATAATTTGATTATTAAAAGGAAATTATGACTTTTATACCAGATTTATACCAGATTTGAATATCATTTTTAAATTAAATGATTTTTATACTTATAAGATAAAAACTATGCTTTTTACAAAATTATCATGCTTAAGTCTTTGACAATACTCAGAAATTAAGCTTAGAAGTAATTATTTAAAGCTTTTTTGTGTATTCAAAAGTCAGTACCTGTAGAAACTTGCCAAATTATGGTAACCTTAGATTTTAATACTTTTTTCTGTCATATTAAATCTTTATAAAATTTATGATTTTAGTCAATGATTAAAAAAAAGTTCATTTAAATCACGATTTAATTACTGGTTTAAGTCAGCTTATTAAAATGGTTCGCTCCCTAAGAAAAAATAGTAAAAGCTTAGTTTGCATTTATTTATTTATTTATTGTGACTACATTATTGTGATTTATTGTTGATACATTACTAGAAAGGTGTCCATTACTGGCACATCTACCTATACTGAAGTATAATATGTAATACTTTAAAATAGCTTGCTTCAAAAAACGCCCCCCCCCAAAAAAAAAAAAAAATATTGCGCGCATGACTTTTTTTTTTATTTATTTATTTACATTCCTATATATATAAATTTATTTATTACAGGTTTACATAATACATCTTAAGAAGTATCAAAATTTTTTATAAATACTGAAACATACAAAAAAGCATAAATGAACTAAAAAAATGCAATCTATTTAATTTTATTATTATTATATTGATGTACACAAATTAATTACCTTTTTATAATAATAAATTCACAAATACTGAAATTAAAAACACTAACTAATTTAATAAAAATATTGGGCTCAGTTTTAAGAAAGTTCATTTATACGGTTAATTCAATTTCTAACCAAAAATAATCTCATTCTTGCAAAAATGTATCATTTTACAAATAATCTCATTTTGTCAAAAATGAGACATTTTACGAATACATATATATATA
The DNA here is from genome assembly GCA_964019185.1 of Maratus speculifer. Classification (NCBI taxonomy): domain Eukaryota; kingdom Metazoa; phylum Arthropoda; class Arachnida; order Araneae; family Salticidae; genus Maratus; species Maratus speculifer. Next base: position 354,754,037 of record OZ025293.1, read on the forward strand.
CATATACATATCATGTATATAATTCTTTTTAGAATAAGTGCACAAAGTATTTCACTAAATGTGTTAAATTAGTGTTTAAATTCAAAAGTCAATTCAATAACTAATACATATATGTATACTTCTCTTTCTTCATAATTATAGCTTTCATAGAATAGTCATAAGTATGCTTAATATGAAGGAAACTTTGCGACACCTTTGGAACTCGGACAACGATTAAGATTTTCTAATGTAAATTTTACTATTTCAATAAAATAATCATAATTTAGTTGAAATATGATAGCACTTTTTATGATAAAACTTTCATAACACACAGAAATCATAAACATTATTTTACATTTTTACATAATAAAAGGAATCTGAGCTAGAAAAAGATTAGATATATTCGAATAGAAAAGAAGCGAACAATATTAGAAAATAAAGCACCAAAATTTTATCATTTTCTTAAATATAATAATGCTGCTAATACTTTTAATGACATTTAAATTCCTTAATTTTTGGTTGTATGTCAAAAAACTTACAGTTTAAATATGAAAAACTGAACCATGAAAATGTATTAAATTAGTTGTCAATTGAAAAGCTTTATTTTCATTAGAACAAAACATTTACATACCTTTGTTATAGAATATCCCACTTTTTCATGCCGGTAAAATCACAATAGAAAAGAAAACATAGTTCAATTTTTTCTAAATATGAAGACAAACATTCTATGATAATAAACATTCCTCGATTATTTGTAATTGTATTATAATTTATTCGTATTTTTTGAGTTAACAGAGAACAAACTTTCCTCTTTTGACATGTTCCATTCTAAAAATGGCGAAACTACGATACAGCAGATGTTTTCAATTTTCACTTTTCACCTGCGTACTTGCTATTATACAAAATACAGACGAACATTTAAAATAACACACCAGTACATGTAAATCCAATTTTACACATTTGTCTGGGTAACCACCGACAACAACTTGCAGTCTTAATATCACAAAATAAATGCACATAAAAACAAGTAATCCTTTTTACAAAATGTGTAATTTTCATGACAAGTGTGTGATTTTAGAAATTTACACACTTATCAGTGTATATAAGAACTATGCGTAAATTACAATAACACACCAATCGGTGTCAATTTAGGTATTTTTCTACTTTTACACACTTATTTATGTTTTTCAAGGGATAACAAATTACACACTTAGTTTCAAAAGCTAAATACACATAAAAACAGGTAAAATTCTGCAAAAAAATGTGTAAAGTACATGGCAAGTGTGTAAATTTACAAATTTACACATAAATGTGTGTAAATTTGATTAATTTACACGTTTATTTTTTAGAGTGTAAGTATGTAGCAAACTGTAAACAACAACATCATTAATGAAATAAACAATTTATTTAATTTAATTTATTTCGTATTTTCAGAAAACGGAAAAAAGCTTTAAAAGCTGAAAAAAAAAACATATTAAAGATTTACTTTTTACTACATCATAATAAAAGAAAATAATTTTCAAAAATTTAGCTACACCTCTCTGGAAAATCAATTACTTTTACTCGATAAAAAAAGGATGTTATACAAACGGATTATCTTTCTAAGTAGCTATATATATATATATATATATATATATATATATATAAAATTATCTTATTGGTGGTTTCTTTCTATTTCCTTATATTTACTTATTTCCTAATTCCATTTTTCTCAGAAATCTTTTTTTTCTTTTTTTTTTTCCTGAATCGGGTAATAAATTATTTCGAAAAGTTTCATAAACTTGTTTAAGTGTTGACTCTATAGATAATTTGTGATGACGTTTAATTTCATTAAGTTAGGTGCTGTTAGAAAAATGATAATACCGGCGGGAGAAAAGAAACAAATTGCATCCCACGTGTTTAAATACTTTGTAAAAAGGTAAAAATGTTGTTTTTTCCTATTTATCTTATATGTATCCTGTTTTATATATATCCTCTTGTATATATACTGTCTTATATATATTATCTTATAAATATTTTATGTATTTCCTGTTTATCTTATATATAAACTTCTTGTATAAATCTCATTTTTTAAATGATATTTATTATTAAAATAAAAATTAAATTAAATGTGATTTAACTTTTATGAAAATTCTCCCTTATTTTATTTTCTAAATATGAATTCGATAACTTATAGCTTTTTAATCACAATATACAAAATAGCGAAATAATTGAAACTGTTAGGTTCTACAGATCATTTTTTCGTTCTACTATAAGCATGAGAAGAACGAAAATACCACTAGTTGTGCTATTTTTGAGATTTTTTAATTATTTAGTTTCATACTGAACAATTTATGATAAATGAATATGCCTCATGCGTATTCATAATGAAACTTTTACTAAATCTATTTTTTGGAAGAATTTATATTGATTTATTAACAGCAATATCTTTTTTAGGTAAATCGAATTAAAAAGCAGAAAAGAAAAAAAAATTAAACAATTATTGTGTTATTACATTTGACAAATAGTTTTTAATACTTAACAATATAGACTATTAACCAACTATTGGTATATCTGCATTCATGTATGATTTATCCACTATATTTTTCATTCGACCAAAGCATGCAAATCTTATCCTTAAATGAATAAATAAAAATCACATAATTGGAAAATATAAGAATGTAAATGTTTGATAAAACATATACATAATTGGAAATCCAATTAATCAGAATTAATAATGGCAAGATTTAAATTAATAATAAAATATAGTTATTAATTATCCCTTGTACATCAATTAATTATTTAAAAGCAAGTTGCATCTGTGTAAAGCATGAATTAATTTCTAAACAATGATGTGTTTTTTCGGTACTATTAGTTTTTTTATAAAACAGATCACGCAAGTGTTATCTATTAAATTATGGTGCGACGTAAATTGCCATTGAATTTTGCCCACGTATAACGAGATTACTTAAGATATTATACATATATTAGGTCCTTGCAAAATCTTGCTTATCAGTTTAACGGAACCTTTAGAGATAAATCATGATACTGGTCTTAAGGGATTTAACGTAATCTGAATTATCTGTGGTTATCTACCTGCTCTTTAAGCTATAATTTCTTACTAGTTCTGGATCGAATGTTCGGTTTCATTTTCGTCTTCGGCTATAGGAGAGATGGTACCAATTCAGCGGGACAAATTGCAAGATAGGGAAAGGGTTTAAAAAATAACGAAATTTGCTAATAAAATTATTTGATGACCCATAATTCCATATTTCACTAACCTAACATGAGGAATACGAAAAAAAAAATATTTTATATTACTGTCATAAGCTTTTTCAAATGAAATCATAGATGTTAATGAATAAAAAATGTGGTATAAACAAAGCATAAGGAAGTAAGAAATACTCGTCTTTGAAATTAATTACTATATTTCTAGTCAAGTACATAAAATAATGTTTCTCCGGAATAAATATATAAATATAATGCGGGGCGATTATAAATGAACATTCAAACTTTACAGGGCCAATAAAAAAAAAATAAAATAAAAAACCGTGCTATTATTTGGAAATGAAAAATAACAGTTGAAAGTTTAATTCTACACAGTTATAAGTGTTCAATGTGAGCCCCTCCAGGAATACGAACGATATCGAGGTTGTACGGTAACATATCCCACACTTTTTTCAGCAAGATTTGCTTTTCTTTGCGGAGCCTTATCAACGATCAGGTGTTTGTTTTACTGCTACCAACTGTTGTTGACGAACTTAAGACACGCATATCTCAAATAGCCACACAGGGCATGCAAAAATAAATAAATAAATAAAATAAAAATAAATAAACAAATAAACAAATAAACAAATAAAATAAAGGAATGTGGGGTGAGTTATCGTACCACTTCGATATCGTTCGTATTTCTCACATTAAATACTTATAACATTAAGTTTCAAGAGTTATTTTTCATTCCAGATTAACAAGAGTGTTTTATTTTTTTTCTTTTAATAACCCTTTAATGTTGGTAAATTCCCTTATAATAATCCAGTATAAAATTAGGCTTTAAAATAAACAGTTAATATTAAATATTTAAATATTAACTTTTTAGGATGTTTTACAAGTGTTGTTGTTTATAAGATGTACTAGCAGGCTATGCCCGCTGCGCTGGTCAATATTTCAAAATCAACCGTGGATGAAACGAACTGATAAATTTAAATTTGTATTTTAAATAATTTGGACCTCTAGCAGCACCTTGCTCATTGCTGAAAACGATTTAGACAACATTGTGATATTAAATTACCTTAAACGTTGGACAAAAATCAGCTATTTAGAAGTAACTATTTTAGTTTATTACTAACAGTGCACATTTGGAAGCGAAATGAGACCATTATGGCAACAGGATTTTCCCTTGTCTGAAGAAATATTAATTATTACTATCATTACCATGGTACAACTTCTGAAAAATTTCTTCACAACTTTTCATTATGTAAAGCCAGGAACCCAAAGCTACTCCCACCTAAAAACTTTATACATATATTAAATTTTGTCCGCGCAATAAAAGGCACAATTATGCAAGAATCATCTTCAAACTCGTCAAGTACATTGAGATGGTTAAATGGGAATTGCAAATGAGCAAAATCGAACCAATGAGTGGTAATTGGGAAGGGTTCGAAAATTTGAATACCACCTTAACCCTTTTCGGCGCAGTGTTGCCACTCCGGCAACACCTAATTTTAATTTCTAACTTACAAACGGCACCAATAATATTTTAGTAAAATTTTACTTTTAGAATGACAGCTTAAATCAGGGAATTCTTAATTTCTAAAAAAGTCTTTTATAAATTCCGGTGTCAGTCAACATTTTCTCATTTTACGAACAGAATTTGTCTGCGCTGGAAAGGGTTAACATGGCTTTGACAAAACCAGCTCTTACGAAACAATGGCAGGAAAAAAAATAAACATTTTTCGTTACAGCAAGTTGCCAACGATAAAAAAACATTAAAATTCTCACTACAACAATTACTTTATTATTGCGAAATTTCGTCCTGAAAAATGAAAACAAAATTATTTGCTCTTTCGTATTTAAGCATTTTCTCTTTAGTTATTTAAGATAAAGTTATGTAAATTTGTATAATTTGGCGAACGATTTGGCGAAATTGGTTGAGTGATAATCAAGTAATAGCCAATTTACACTTTTCATATTTCACAAAAGATTCCTACACAGACATCATTACTCAATAGGTTTAGCACGATTTTCTTGCAACTACAATGTGCCAAAATTCTCGTTTTATAATACCAAAGAAATTTATATATATTTTATTATTTTCTATCATTTTAAACAGCAATTAACAATAAATAAAAAAGTAACTGTAGAACAAAACAACAAATATCATTTCAAAAAAGAAAATGAAAGTAAATAAACAACTTATCATCAGATAAACAACTATAGCTAGGTTACCATATAAGGCAAATAATGCCATTATGGCGCCAGTGAGATACCTCGATGAGTATATGACCAAACCTGTGACAAAATTTCCATATTTGGAAAAAACTTTAATCGGTATTTATACTGCATTTTTCCTACTTCTGTATAGTGAAAAAACTTTGACACAGATGTCATGTATGCACCACATTGGCGCAATTTTTTTCTGGTGCCAATTTGGAGAAAACTTGGTTTTTAATTACCAATTTCATAAATATTTTTAAATTATTTTCTATTATTTGAAAAAAATTAATAAATAAAAAAGTTTAATTAATAGCTATAGAACAAAATGATTTATATTATTTTAAAAAACAAAATGAAAGTTAATAAAAAGTTTATTAATAAATAAACAACCATAGTCGGTTTACCATGTGAGGCATAAAATCGCCATTTTGTTGCAATCGTGCGAATGTAATGCGTATATGAAATCTGCGCCAAAACTTTAAGAAGGTGCTATTAAATTATTTTACAGTTTGGATGAGGAAGACATTGATTTATACTAAAATTTAAACATTATACGCATTTTTTTTTTTTTTTTTTTTTTTTTTTTTTGCTATAACTGCTATCTATATATTTACAATTAAACATAAAAAAATATCCTAAAAATGCTCTCACACATTTAAAAGAGAGTGAGAGAATTTAGTAATTGCGTACATCGCTCCGGCTTATGCCTTCTTGGTATAAAATCGCATTGTTTGATGACAAAAGTGAATTCAAACACCCAAATAAACAAATAACATACAATTAACAGATAAAACCATTTTAAAAAGTAATTCTGCTATTTTGTCCTGTAACACACATAATGGTAGAATTAGATTTCAAAAATATTTTTTAAAAAAATAGAAAAATGTTATTTACGTTTTATCTAATAAAGTATTTAAAATGCATTTTTTTTAGCCTGCGCGAAAGAGAATAGCGAAATATTGATTGAAGAAATATTGAAGATTAAATGGCCAATTAAAAAAGACTTGTAAATTTTATTCATATGGAATTTTTTATTTCAAAATGTTTAATTTATCTATAGTAATAACGCATAATTGCATAAATTTCCTTTGAATTGCAAAATTTTTCCTTCAGTACTACTTGGTTATACCGTCGACCAATTTCGCCAAATTATACAAATCGCCAAACTATTAGCCAGATTATATAGATTAGAATAAATTTTCATTTAAATAACGAAAAACAAATTAGCTGAACATATATAAAAGTAAAAATAAAATGTCGAATTAAAAATTCCAAAATCCCTTGATGACATAATTAGTATTTATATTATACTTAATGTCAAGTGAATGTGACATTTACGATCATCCATTATTGACATATAATCTTGGAATTTGGGGGTAGATTTTTAATCGATGGGGTAATCTTTCCTTCTTCAGTTTTTAAATTTTAAAACTGAAATTTTTCCTGTAAGTGAAATTGACGAAATGGCGCAAGAAAAATTAAATTAACAATGAAAACATTTGCAAAAAGAAATAAAAGAGTTATACTCATATCTATATAATTTACGATTTAATATTAAAATATACTCTAAAGTTATCTTCACTTGAAAAAAACAACAACATTATTGCGACCATTAAGAACCTAAGTCAGGCATTAAGTCAGTAGTGCATTTTCGGCTTAAAAACACATTCTTTGGCGACAAAAGCAAGATGAAAATGGTATAGAAACGAATTGTAACTCACAACTTACAGTGTCTTTTACAATCAGATCTGCTTTTTTCTGCTGTAAGTTATATTATACGGAAATTCGATAAAAAAGAGAAAGAAAATAATAAAAAGGGAAATAACTATCATTCAAAATTCATTTAATCAATTTCTGAAATTCATGTTTTTATTCTAACACTAGGGATAAGTCACCAAAAGTTGAACCAATTGTTATATTTCGCGTTAATTTATTTTTTAAGCATTACAAATATTTTTTTCATTTTCAACATAAATATATTTTTATAATATTACGCCTCATTTAAGCGGTCTTTCTTTATTATTATTAATATTATCAGTAGTTATTTTCTGCTATTATTTGCAAGATATTTGTAATATTTCTAAAAGATATAGCCATTTTAATTCTTTTAGCAATTATAATTTTCGCCAAAAACAGCTACTGGCAACCCTTTTGTCAAAAATAACCGAAAAATACGAAATTTACTACGAAAAATCAGAGTTATCTCTGTAAATTTGAATCATAAACCTTCGGAAAAATATTTCCAATCGAATGATACAATCAGCAAAAAAATCCATCGGGTAGTTTTTGAAAACACTCGTTTGGAAGTTTCAGAACTTCTGCTTTATAATATATATGATTATGCATGATTTGAGAAACATTTTTTGTAATTTATTTTATGTAAAGTCGATGAATTTATTAAATTATAACACAAGACACACTCCCTTATACATTGACGTCTTCTTAACAATAATGCTCTTTTTAAATAGGTCGCGTCAATGCTAGGCCAAGGCATTAAGATAGCATAAAATATCGATAGCATTTTAATATGTATTCAACCATTAGTATAAAAGTTCATTTAAACATATAGATATATTTTTATTTAATTTCTACTGGAGTAATAACTCCAAATTGAAAATTATTGTGAACTCCCCCCCCCCCCCACTTCTCACACATCCCCGTCATTCCATGAATAGATACACTAATACTCATATAATCCCTTCGTAACCAAGGTTGTATATACGCGCTTTCAAACGGTACAAACGATACTTGTTTTTTAACACCACTAATTTATGAAGTAATATTTATAATAAAAGAAAAATGGCGCCAAACGAATAAAATTCGTGTATGGCAAGCTAGTGCTGAAAGAAATTATAGTAACATTTTAAATACTTTTTTGATCAATTTAAAAGCTAAATATTAACCATTTTCAATCCCGTGCAATTTTTTTCATCTATGAATATTTGAATAAATGCTTGTATTTTTTTTCTTAAAAAAAAAGAAACAATAACCATGCACATACGGACATACGCATTAGTGTCTTTGTAGGCAGGTATGTGCGTTTATGAAAGATTAATAATATATTTACATGTATGCTTACATTATTAACATACATTTTTATCTGAGAGAGTTTTGTTCGAAAATCTGATAAAGATCGAATTTTGGTTTCGGCTTGAAAACTCATTTCCGCCCCTCTGTAATTTTCAACGATGAAAAACTATTAATCTATAAATAAATAGGGCGAAATATTTTATTGTCCTTTAGAAAAAGTCAAATTTATTGTAACAGATCGCGTTTCACGACATGTTTTGCCATATTTGAAGGAAATATCCCACAAAAGTTATAAAACTATTACAAATTGTTTAATAGTGAACACTTTCAATAAGACCCAGTCAGAAATGTTGCAAAATAAATTTCGGAGATTAGAGTTATGCTGATGAATCAAACGAAATCTGTATACTAATAGAATTTAATGTTTTTTATAACATGACAGACATGTCTAAGTTGATGGATAACTCAAATTATGGAATATCTCCTTTTACAATAAAACATAATACGTCCTAATTACATATGGGAAATTTTGCTTAGTATGACTGTTATTTGAAAGATTAAGATATATCATGATATATTATGGTTTTAAACATAAACTATTGAAAAAAGAAAGAGTTTTATTAATTAAATATGTTATTTGTAAGTGTCATAAGATATGCTTAAGTGTCATATGATGTAAGAAAATTACACATAGTGGAAAGAATAATGCAATTTTATTCATTATATTTATTGGCATAAGTGTATTTAAATCTTGCATATCTATAAGACGAAAAAACCGCAAAAAAGAAACACTTGACTTCTCAGGTAAGGATCAGTTTTAAAAAACCGAAAGCAATTATGTACTCCTACGAGACATAAAATCAATAAGACTATTACTGAAGGACTGGGGTTTCTATAACTCTCGTTGAAGACGAAGATAATTTTATAACTACTGAATTGTTTCTAGGGATGATAAGTGTCCAGTTACTTTTCACCCTAGAATGTCCTATGCATGTCTGATCGAGTTTATATTATTTTTGGAGCAAATTTATTTCAAAGGTTCCGTCTTCATAATGAAAAATGGACAAAAACCTACGCAGGATACGTCCTTCTCCTTTTTTTTTTTTTTTTTTTTTTTATGAAAAAATGCTATTTCTGATTACTGCATCTTGAGGCACATACGAACGATCTGCATTCTTCTTCTTGTTATACTTACAAATGAATAATTATTTCAAGTATCATGTTCTCTCCAGAGAACAAGTCAACTATTGTCAAGTTGTAGACTAAACAGGACTTGTCCATGAATATAAAGTTTTCATACGTTTCATCTCCAAATAATTTGCTTTTGTGTCCACCTTCTGAGAGCAGAACATCGGTTTACAACTAAATAAAACTGCAAGTTTCTGAGTGACGTCCACATTTCAATTGCTTCTGGCAGTTGTTGTTAAGAGCCCTTATTTTGAAAATCAGACAAAGCGAAATAATTGTATTTTTTTATTTGCTTGATTTTTTATATGTAGAAGTAGATCAAATTTGATGAATAATCTGGAATTTTGAAGCCCTGAAAAATTTCCTTTTTTCTATAGAAAATGTCAAAATTCTTTCGGCATAAATTGTTAGTATAACCATACTTACTTATTAAAATTCATTTGTTTCCATGGGACATTGTTACTTTACATTGTTATGTTGTCACAAAATACAGTCAGAATGACATTTTTGTCCATTTTTCGCACTTATTTAAGCAATAGTGCCCCAAACCTTTACTTACAGAATATGAAAGTGTACTACTAGGACAAGCAAAATAATGTAGTACTGTACCGAGATATTGTTGCTGTTAAGAGATATAATCTGTTAAATACTCAAAATTTTCAAAATCTGCAATGTTTGAAGCAATGTTATTTCAAATAAGCGCAACAGTAAAATAAAACAAAATATGTCACGCAGTAGGTGAATAAATGTACAAAAACATGGAAAAGAAAAAGAAGTGTGGCCTCGTGATATTTTTATTTAAAAAAAATGACAAAATTTAGAAGAAAAGCATTGTCCATTATCATATTTTTCCTCTAAGAGAAAATGAAACATCCTCATTCTCTTTCGGAAGGGACAAAAAAGGAATATTTCATTTTCTCATAGGGAAAAAACACAGCAAGATGAACGAGAAAAGGGATTTTTCATTTTCTGGTAGGGACGAAATATTAAGATCGACAATGTTTATTTGAAAATTTTGTCATTTTTTTTTTTAATGAAAATATCACGAGTCCCCACTTTTTTTCTTTTCCATGTTTTTGTACATATATTCACCTACTGCGTGACACATTTTGTTTTATTTTACTGTTGCGCCTATTTGAAAAAACATTGCTTTAAAGGTTGGAGATTTTGAAAATTTTGAGTATTTAACAGGTTATATCTGCTAACAGCAACAATATTTCAGTACAGTACTACATTATTTTGCTTGTTCTAGTAGTACACTTTCATATTCTATAAGAAAAAGTTTGGGGTACTATTGCTTAAATAAGGTATTAAGTGCGGCAAATGGGCAAAAACGTCATTTTGACTGTACTTTGTGGCGACATAACAATGTAAATTAACAATGCCCCATGGAAACAAATAAATTTTAATAAATAAGTATGGTTATACTAACAATTTATGCCGTAAGAATTTTGGGATGTTGTTGCTTGCGAGCGATATAGTGCTCTAAATATACCAGCATTTCACTTTTCACAAAAAATTGCATTCATAACCTTGAACTTTGACATTTTCTATAGAAAAGAGGAAATTTTTTCAGGGCTTCAAAATTACAGATTATTCATAAAATATGATCTACTTCAACATATAAAAAAATCAAGCAAATCAAAAAATACAACTATCAAAACATCATTTTTTTGTCTGAATTTAAAAATAATGGCTCTTAAGTATCGATTTTCATTTGGCGCTGTTTCACGCTTACGACATTATTCTGATCTTCCATTAACATTTTATGTAACAAAATTGCAATTTTTAATCTGAAAATAGTACTTTAGTAAACTTCATTGTCTTCCGTTACAACGATGTCGTTTTGTCCAGCTTCCAAACAATCGATAGCCAACCAGTTTATCTATTTGGCTGCGACATTTTGTTGGGACATCGTTTCAATGTTACAAAGCATTTTTGAGTTCCTTTTTTCTAATCTTCTCTTATAGGAGGAATAATTGATGAAACTGTTTGCTCTTTACCTTAAACACTTAATTTAGTACAGGGATGCAATAGGCGGATATTTTTTTATTTCTAAGTCGCACCACGTTCTCAAAACAGAAATCATTAAAACACACTATGACAACATATTCAACAGAAATATATTTCCAAAATTACATGAGAAAAATGCTTATGCGAAAAGAATATAAAATATGTACAAAAACATTATAAAGTGTGTACATATTTTTATATGTACACACATATAAAAATAGTAGCATGTGGCTGCCCAGTATTACATCACAAATAATTTTTTCATAAGCCTAATTTTATAAAAGTCATATTTATCAATCTATTTAACATTAAATATACTAATAATCTTTCATTTGAGTGGTAAGAAATGAAAATATTTTGATTTGAAGTAAAAATGTCTTCATAAAATAAAATAAGAATCATACAAAAATACATTAAATAAAAAGTTAAATAATTTTAAATAAAAATTCTAGAGTGAAATATTTTTATAAATCTGACTAAAATTTCCGGAACGTCTAGTGTTAATTACATGTTTGCCAAAAGAGTAGTTGAATATACATTGTTGCATGTTATCCTGTAAATGTTTTTTTGCCTTGCGTTTCTTGGGTTTTGACTTTTTATAACATAACCAAAGATGTATTTTGCATCATTTCAAACGATGACTTTCGGTATTCATTACTTTATACCCTTTTCCGATATCATAATCTCAATAGTATTGACACGAGTTTTAAGAATTTTCGTGTACTTACGAAGAATTGGTTATCATTATTAAAATACTCATTACAGTGGGTTGCCAAATTATTAGGGACAGTCATGAAATATAGGTTTTTTGTACAATATTAGGATATAATTTGAAAAAAAAAACAGTGTTTTAAAGTTAAAAAAGCTTTATTGTTATAGTTTGAGTATTCACGTAATATTATATGAAAAAAAGAACCAACAAAAATATAATACAGTCAATTTACCAATGTTAAGTAAAGAATGTCAATATTTGGTGACATTTCTTTTAGCTTCAAGGAGCGCTTTGATGCATCTCGTCATGCTCTCATCGCAATTTCTGGCACTTTCTTATATTTCTGGGTTGTCATGCTATGCATTTATTAGTTTTTCGATGAGTTGTACCTTGGTTGTAATCATATCTTTGGCAACTTTGCCTTGGTGATCTTCAATAAGCTTTCTATGCGGTTCATGTCAGGAAAATAGCCAAGCCAAGGTAAAACTGGGATATTGTGGTCTTCCCAAAACTTTATAATGCTTCTAGCTTTATGACAAGGCACTGAATCATGCATAATCATAAATGCTTCACCACTTGGGAACCATTCTTCAATTTGTGGAAGTTGCCGAGTTTCCAGAACTTGCCTGTACTGGTCTTGTTTCATGATTCCCTAGACAATGTAGAGGCATCAAACTCTTTTAGCGCTTATGACAGACTACACCATTACTTTATCAAGGTGTTTAATACTCTCCACGATGCAGTCAGGGCGATATTTTTCGCCTGGGCGTCGCCTGACAAAGCTGCTTTTATCGGCTAAAATCTCAAAGCTTGATTCATCTGAGAAAAGCACCTGAAAAAAATTAAATTTGTTAATAATTTAGAAATAAATGATTTTCAATGACATAATTAATAATTATCTTAACAACTCACCTTACTACTGTCATCATATGTCTCCTGGTAGTGTTCACGAGCCTAGACAGTGTGCTTCAGTCAATTTCGGTTTCTTGCCTGCACAAAGCAAATCCTGTCGACCCTTCCTCCGCTAATTTCCACTGCGCATTTCTCTCGAAACTGGTATTCCAGATTCTTGAATAATGTAAGTAAGGAGTCCCATCTTTTTCTTTATGTTTCCTAAACAGATATCCCTGATTTTTCTATCGGTATGTGAAGATGTTATGCGGTTTTTTCCCCTTTTACCTTTTTGTTTGGGCAAAAGTGGCTGGTTTTTATCCAGATTTATTTTTATCCTGTTGACTACTGACTTCGAAACTCCAGCAAGTTTTGCTATCTTCATTTGAGAATGACTCGTATGCAGGAGAAAGGTTTTTACTTCAGATTTTTTTTTCCTAGTGAACAAATTAACCCCATAACCCATACTGAAATCAATAAAAATAAAAAAAAGCATTAAAATCATAAATAATTTCACAAAAAACAAATATTTGATAAGTAAAAGAAACATAATACTCACATATAATTCTTAACTTTTTCAAAAAAGCGCAAAGAATTTTGTTTAAATTAAAGAAAAGCGTTTTCCACTATTGCGTGTGTAAAAGACTCAGCGTCTACTCCCTTCTTAAAATAATTATAGAAAGCAAACAAACCTTTTAACATAATAAAAGTTCTTAAAAATTGAATTATAGAAGCATTGAGAACTGTAAAATACACTTCTGCAACACTTAAACCACTTAGAACAGCAGTCAAGTGCACCCAAAGTATAAAACTAGCAAAAAAGTATAACTGTCCCTAATAATTTGGCAACCCACTGTATGTTAATTAAAATGTATTTTCCACTTTTTTTCGGGCTTAAATAAGATACAATGGTGCTTTCTAAGTATTGCGATAATTGAGTTGAATAATTGTCTTCTCTCATTTACAATTTTTTTCTAAGGTTTTTGAAAGTCATGAATATTTTCATTATGAAATTTTTCACTGACGGTCTTCATTGATATAAAATAATAGATAGGACTTGCCATAGTAGATCTATTCGGACATTTCTTTCAGTGCAGTTACTTTTAAAATAGGTTTTCTTTGAAATCGTCAAATTCTTGAAAATTTTTTGGTTAAAGCTCAGTTTTTAACACTAGAACCGCGGTGACGGGTCATTTTGACCCGTACCAAATGAATATATGCTGATTCGAGCCAGAAATTACTTTATGAAAATAGTTAAGTATATGTTCCACATACATAATTAAAGTAATTAAGTTACATTGTCTTAAATAAAATTTCTGATGTGAAATATTTTTCTAAATCTGCAGTAAAATTTACCGAGGTTCTAGTGTTAATTGACCATTATTGAAATTATGCCTCAACAAACATATAACTTTTTCTAGTATTTTTGTTTGCGCTGTTTATTAGAAAAAAACATTATTTCATATATCAAAGAAGAAGAGGAAAGTAAAGGAAAATTAATATAATACGCTATACAAAAGAAATTTTAATGCTATATACTAAGAAAGACTAGCTAAACGTGAAGAAAGAAAGGTCCCTTAGGGAAAATAGGACTTCCAGTACCCTACATATAATATACAGCTTTTATTATTATTATTATTATTATGACTTGTCACATAGACATTTTTATAGGTTAAAGATGCAAAGCTACAATAATATCTACTCTCTTATCTAATTTTGTTCAGCTTTTCTTCATACAAAAATAATAGACTGTAAAAACAGTAACTTCAGTTACAAAAGAATGCATAAAAATATACATAGCAGGAAAATAATGGATCTGACAGTACTAGATGCACTAGGATGTTTTATGAATGATGTAGCTGTAGGCATGTTATTTGGAGGTTTCCAAATTTCTCCCGGTCACTAGCCACAAGCTTACAATTACTTTTTTGTGTTTTTTGGAAACTTATTTAGTACATTTTTTCAAAAAGTGAAAATATGTAAGAATTCAAAAAATAACTCAAACATATTCTGAAAATTCTTTGTTCTAAAATGCTCAAATATTTACAATACTAAAATCATTTACGTAAGTACTGAATAAGGGTTGTTTGAAAAAGATGACTTTTAACTTTTTTCTAAAATTTTTCATAGCTCTTGTAAAAATTTCAAATTAAAAATTTCTGTTTTCACATATGAATAATGAAAATGCAATATAACATTAATGCTTTTTAGAGGGAAACTATTTTAAATAAATGCTTAATATGCGTATTTCCCAGTAATTCTTTCTAATCTGTTGATCAGCCATTCACTATTTACCATTATCATTGTTGTACACAAGTTTTGTAAAAACATGTATTACAAGTCTGTTTTAATGCTTGATTCAAAATTTCCATTTTCAGAACTATTTTTTTCCTGGAACATGCTATTTCACTGTTACATTTTGAAATGTTACATCGATAAAAGTTTTGTACTGTCAGGGCACCCAAATGGTCCGCCACCTGAATACCAATATCTTCTTACGCATTTTTTTTCTTCAAATTGCGCAGAAAGCATTTTCAGGTGTTAATACCTGCGAAAATTCTATTAATACATATAGGGTAACATCCCCAGTAATTGGCATGCACCAATGATTGGCATATCCTGCAAACATGTCCTAAAATAAGATTTATATCCAGTCTTTTAAAAATGCAATACCATATACCAGTTAAATGCTCATCTACTTTAAAGATTATAACTTCGATTTATGCTACTAGATGACAATAGTGCCTAGGAAAGAGAAACAATTATGGTTTGTATCAAATTAAATATTTTGTTGCAAATGCTTCTTCCCTGGCTTAAGAAAGGCATGCTTTTCAATTCATTATTATCTAATTTCTAATATATTTTAATTTTTAATTGACAACAGTTTTGTTTAGTTGAAAAGGGTTTCTTTAATTGTGTAAAAGTATTTTTGACATAAATATTTGCATTTCTGAATTAATGATAGATGCCAATTAATGGTGCTTCAATTTTGATAGTTCCAAGTAATTGGCACCTATTCCAATTACAAGTGAATCGCATGATTTGTGATTAAACCACTTATTTTGGCAGTACACTAAGTTAGTTATAGGCTAATTTTGTTATCAGTTGTTTTTATTTGAAAATATGAAATATTATCAGTAATTGGAATCCATTAAAGCTATGACAATTACTGGGGACAGCATGACAATTACTGAATATTAACATAAATATATTGTATTGTTTTAAAGTGTTCACATTTCAGACTAATATGCTGATTTCTTTCTTTTAATAAACCTGAAATATGGCATCTTCATCTACATTAAATTCACTTAAAGCGATTTAACCCAATGCGAAATATAAAGTTTCTTTTTAATATAAACATGTGCCAATTACTGAATCACAAGGTGTCATACATTGGTGCTCTAGGTGCCAATTACTGGTGACTACAGCAACATTTTAAAAATTAATTTTTTTTTAAATACTTTTTCAAAAAATTGTGATTTTAGTGGGCAAAATACACGCACAGATATGCATTCTTTGATTTAAAAACATTTGCAAGTAAATATTTTATTTCTTGGCAATGAAAATTGAAGTAAGTTTAAAGACAAATTCTTAATGTGCCAATTACTGGAGACGTTACCCTACTGCTACCATTAAATTTTCTGTTATAAAATATTGGTATTCAGTTGGCGAACTATTTAGGAGCCCTATACTATAATAAATTTAAGATAATTTCACCCGAATAGCCTTATTTATTCACACTATATTATATATATTACAAATTATACGATTTAATGAGTCAAACATTACCATTCGGCATACACTACCATGCCAGCAAAACGTTTCCGAACATAGATTTCTATGGAAATCTGAATCTTTTTTCAGTCTACCTCACCTAAAATTTTCTCCCAATACTCCTGGACCACCCTGTATTATATTTTCTTATATTAAGAAACATTTGTCCTTTTTTTTACAGTGTAATTGTTTCTAATAACAGAAAACGAATTACTACACTAAATATCATCTATCGAATTTTATTCATATTTCATTTCTTTTAAAATTTACAACAATTATTTGAATTACTAGCTTGTACACTATGCAATTTTGAAAATTATAATAGTTAATTTGCCTCCATTGTTTAGATGCTTGTATTAAATCAAAATATGCAATATACTACATATAAGAATTATTTTTTTTATCGGATTTTCAATTGTTTTAAATGTATTAAAAATAAACACGTGAATAATATTTTGAATGTTGATAAGCATTGTTCTGAGATTTGTATTTTTATGCGTGATAAAGTATCGTGGAATATATTAAAAATAAGTTTTACATGAAATAAATTAATTTTCGAAATACACTATGCAATTTTGAAAATTATAATAATTAATTTGCCTCCATTGTTTAGATGCTTGTATTAAATCAAAATATGCAATATACTACATATAATAATTATTTTTGTTATCGGATTTTCAATTGTTTTAAATGTATTAAAAATAAACACGTGAATAATATTTTGAATGTTGATAAGCATTGTTCTGAGATTTGTATTTTTATGCGTGATAAAGTGTCGTGGAATATATTAAAAATAAGTTTTACATGAAATAAATTAATTTTCGAAATACACTATGCAATTTTGAAAATTATAATAGTTAATTTGCCTCCATTGTTTAGATGCTTGTTTTAAATCAAAAAATGCAATATACTACATATAATAATTATTTTTGTTATCGGATTTTCAATTGTTTTAAATGTATTAAAAATAAACACGTGAATAATATTTTGAATGTTGATAAGCATTGTTCTGAGATTCGTATTTTTATGCGTGATAAAGTATCGTGGAATATATTCAAAATAAGTTTTACATGAAATAAATTAATTTTCGAAATTTAGAGTTGCACAAATTTAGGTATGTTTCATTAATCATTCTTCTTATTTAAATTCAGACCTGTTCGAAGAGAATATGGTTGAAAAGATATTTCGTGTTTTTTACTTTATTCTATCATTACAATAAGAAAGTATTGGTTTCGTGAAAATTTTCGAATTCCGGGTTTTGACGGATTGATACGTTTTAGGGGGATCAGAGATTCCAAAAAACATGTTTTTATAAAATGTCTGTCTGTGAGTCTGTGACTCAGTTTGTATGTGATATAAATTTTGTGGGCACCCTATCTCAAGAAATAATGCACGGAATTTAATAAAAATATCTATTCAAGCAGTTCCTGATATAAGTTGATGCTGATTAGTTTCTGGTGTAATGTACTCAACAGGTGGGGCTGCTATGCTGCATAATTTACGAATTACGCAATAGCTGTATCTCAATAAGTAATGCACAGATTTTTATCTAACTTAAGATTCGATTAGTACTTTATGTGAATTGATGCTGTTACAATTTTGGTGTATCGTTCAACAGGTGGCGCTGCTATGCTGCATTTTGCATGATTTCCGAAACAGTTCTAGCTTAAAAATTAATCCACGGATTTTTATAAAACTTCAGATTGAGTTAATCCTTGTTATTAACTGGTTCCGATTATGTTTTGGCGCCAATCGCGCAACAGGTGGCGTTGCTATACTGAGTTTTTTCCAACTCCTCCAATAGCTCTATTTGTAGAACTAATGCTCAAATTTTCATCAAACTTCCGATTCCGGTATATGTTGATAAATATTATTGCCGATTACATATTGATGTAATTCATCCGCCAGATGGCGCTTTTATGTTGCATTTTTCTTGATATCCTCAATAGTTTTATTTCAAGAACTAGTACATGGTTTTTCATGCCTTAAAAGCCTCCCGATAGGTTTAAATTTTTGTTTAATTTTGGCATTGTAGCAGCGATATTTGAAGTATTGACATGTAGGAGATAGAAAAAAGTTTTGGGATTGCCACATCCGATTGGTTATACGGCGTTTTCATACACAAAACTTTTTCTTTTTATTTATGAATATTTGGCACTTGTTTTAAAACTTTGCAACATTGTTGAAATACGTTTGTAACTTTGGTTGGTCTGTTCGTCTGTACGTGCTCTAACTCTACTAAACATACCTAAGCCTTATCATTTTTATAAGGCTCACTGTCGAATTTTCGATTTTAAAAAGTAAATGCAGCATTTATATTTCGTCACACCACAAAATACTTCTATTACTTTTTCCAGTTCGAAAAATCTATTGCGATTCATTTTGAAAATGTTTGGATAATTCGCACCTAATGAGACTGATTCACGTCATATAATAATAAAATAATATCAAATTAAAATTTATTCTAAAACAGATTTTCAAATATTGCTCTTTTTTATACTTTTCAGAACAGTTGGTAAGTGTTTATGAATTCAGTTTCGTCTGCATGGCCGTCTGATCTTTTGTCCGTGTACTAGCTCTCGTCCACTATAAAAAATATTCGTGTGACCTTACATCAAAAATGGTGGCAACTAAGTTGCCACCAAAAAAAGTGTAAGGAAACGCCCCAAAAAACTGGTGTAATAAACCACCAGCAATCGACTGATGTAAACAAACATCACTTTTTGTGGCAACTTAGTTGCCACCATTTTTGTTGTAAAATAAGTAATGAATTTAAAATGAACGTTATAATAAATTGTCTCAATTAAAAGGAAATTCAGCAGCCTCATTGCGTGAAATTATTTATTTTAAATTATGGCTGTATTAAACTTAAAATGTAATTTTTAAATTATTATTATTATTATTATTATTATTATTACTTTTTTTTTTTTTTTTTTTTTTTTTTTTTTTTTTTGCTGTCCAAGTATACTGAATAAATGGTGTGTGAGTTGATAAACAACGAAATATTTATGTAATTTTAACAGCAAATAATAATAACAATAATAATAATAATAATAATGACAATAATAATAATAATAATAATAATAGATAATTTAAAGATTACTTTTTTAATTTAATACAGCCATAATTTAAAATAAATAGTTTGGCGCAAAGAGGCTCCGAAACTTCCTTTTAATTGAAACAATTTATTATAACATACATTTTAAACATATTACTAGTTGGTAAACAATAAAATTTCCTATATTTACATGTTTAATAATATCTTTTTCATAGATTAATAATGCATCCAATAAGCTAAAAAAACATATATTAAACAACTTTTTCTGAAAATATTTTTTGTTTGAGTTCGGGCAAACGCCATGGTCATACAACAAATAAACATATCTTAACGAACATAAAAAACATATCTTAATGAATTTTTTATGAAAATATTTTTTGTATGAGTTCGTGCAAATGCCATGGTCACAAGCTATAAAATATTTTGTACCAAAAATTATAATTACTTGTAACTATCTCTATAAGTTTAATTAGAATTTTCTAGTTTTCTTAAGAAAATAACAAACATAAGCTACACTGTAAAAATAAAAATAAAAAAAATTCAAGAGGTTACTAAAAATTTTTTAGTAAATTTGTATTCCACAGAATTTTTTAGTAACCGTTACAAACTTTTTTTTTGCAAAAGAAACAAATATTTCTTTTGTAAACTGAACAAAAGAATTTTTTGTATAACTAACTTAAAACTTTTTAGTATGAGCCTCCAAGCAAATTTTAGTAATAGCTCCAAAATTATTTTTAGTAACCATTACGTGTGCCCGAAGGGCAGAAGCTTCCTTCGAGCTGCATCCAGTGGGTAAAAAGACAGACTTCTGAAGCGGAAGATTTTCGGCAAAGCCGCGATAGATGGCAGCTCCAAACATTGCTACCTGCTCTATTTTGACATGTTTCTAAAGTGGAGGGAAAGTCCAGAGATCATTACCCATGGTAACTGCTACGACAGGATTTTCATAATCCCTTTATTTAACGAGTACTTACATTCTTACATTGCATACATTAGCTGCATATTAGGTGGCGTCCAGCATCGAACCGGGTACTTTCAGCCTGGAGTTCTATGAGCACTATGCTATCACGGCCACGCCAAGTGATTTCTAGTAATAGCTATTAAAAATGTAAAACCATTAACTCTATTCATTGCTAGCTTTTTTTTCTAGTAATTCTTACAGATTCCTTGTAACCGAGTAAGATTACAAAAATTTTTTTAGTAATTACAAGGATCACAAAAATTTTTTTAGTAGATCGACCCCTTTTTTTACAGTGTACATATGGCATTAAATTACTTCACAACTATACAATTTAATGCATAACATAAAAAATTCTTAACTATGTCAGCTACCAAATAAACAAAACTGTATAAAAAAGTTGATTACAACTGTTATACTAAAGGCATACTTCTCGTTAAATTCGGCCATGTCGCCATTGTTGTTAAAATGACAGTGCGCTAGTGCACTATTAAAAGCATGATCTGATTTAAAAAAATTCATATGCAAACAGTATTATGTCTTAGATCTTAAATCTACTACTAATAATAATTGCTTAATTTATGTTTGCTTTTTCACCTGCTATTCGAAAGTTAGGAACTATGATTAAATGCGAAAGTAAAATGGCGTCGTGTCATCTGTAAACATACGATTCGTAATTAGAGCACAAAGATAATTTCTTGCACTTAATTTGTTGTCACATTTCACTAATTCCGATTATAGAATAGAATACCACCATTCCTAGGTTATTTTTACTCTGAAATTGATGTCTGATTTCAATAATTACGACTAAAGTATAAAATACCACCATTCCGAGTTTATTCTTACACTTTTTACGGAGCTACTACCAAAAATAGTGTAGATTTTAAATTTATTTGGCATTCCATAACCCCAATTTAAATGAAATAATGCTCCTTTGTTTTTACAGTGTACAGTCCCTGGCCAAATTATTAGACGCACTCCCTTTTCCTTGGGTCGAATCACATTACTAGCTTCATAGAAATATTACAGTGTGAATAACGGCAATTAATTATGTACATCATTTGTAGGATTATAATAAATAAAATACATGCCTATGACTTTAAAATTCTTTCTTTTTACAAATTAAATGAAAAATGGCTGAAATTGCAAAATTTATAACTTGAAGCTAAAAAAAATGTCAATATTTTTTGGAGCCTCTTTTGGCGGCTATCAGTGCCTCTATTCTTCGCGGCATGCTGTTAATACAAAATTGAAGAGTTTCTTGTATGCGTAGGTGACGATTCCAGATATGGCTAAGATTTTC
The DNA here is from genome assembly GCA_964019185.1 of Maratus speculifer. Lineage (NCBI taxonomy): Eukaryota > Metazoa > Arthropoda > Arachnida > Araneae > Salticidae > Maratus > Maratus speculifer. The sequence continues at coordinate 354,776,355 of OZ025293.1, forward strand.
TATGAGCTGCGTTTTGTTTGCTATGACTTCTTAGTCAATTCTCCAGACCAGTATAAAGAGGTTTTCAAAATCGGTTTATTCTAAAGCTAAAATGATGGTTTCCAAATGAAGACCCATTTGTATTTTTGCAAGGTAAAGCTTTTTGTTACATAGCACGATCCGTCAAGGTCTACTTTCAACAAAAAAATATCCTTGTGTTGAACTGCTGCCGGTAATTCATCAGGCATGAATACCATTGAAAATGTTTGGGAGCTAATGAAGAAAAAACTGGACAAAAAGCTCATAACGAGCAAAACACAGCTCATAGAAAAACTTATCCTTGTCTGGAAACATCAGTCACACATGCAAAAAACATTTCAATTTTGTACTAACAGCATGCCATGAAGAATAGAGGCACTGATTGCCGCCAAAAGAGACTCCAAAAAATATTGACATTTTTTTGAATTTCATGTTTTAAGTTATACAGTTTTAGCAATTGTCATTTTAATTTACAAAAATAAATAATTTTAAAGTCATTGGCATGTTTTTAATTTATTATAATCCTACAGATGATGTATATAATCAATTGTAACTATTGGCATAGTAATATCTCTATGAAACTTGTAATATGATTCAACACAAGAAAATATGAGTGCTTCTAATAAATTGGCCAGGGACTGTAGATGTAATTAGATCGTCATGTAATATTTATATGTTTCTGAAATTTAGTATAGAATATTCGGTGTTGAAAATGAAGTGAAGTATTTGAAGTCCATTTACAGGGACACAAAAATTAATTCCATTGTATTATGGTGGGGGAAAATCGTACGGGCTGCATAGAAGTTTTCGGAACGTTTCAGGAAATTATCCTGAAACATTTCGCATATTTTTCTGGAATTTCGAATTTTTTTATATTTTACGTCAATTATGGCAATAATTCGTGTAATCTTTTTGAGAAGTTTCAACATTTCCGTAAAATACATCCTGGGCATGAGTACTTCATGTTTTATGTTCCATTTACCATTTTGATAAATAAAGAAGAATAAAAATTAAATGTCTTTGTACTTGAGACAAATGCATTCTGAACAAATGCCATTCTTTGTTTGGATATCAAGTGATAAAATAAATAACTAATTTAACCTTTTTATGCTTCATTATTTGAATTTTCATTTTATCCGTAATAAGAAAATTTAAATTTTTATTTCTTAAATAAGACATTTGATTAAAAAAAGTATATTGAATATTTTTATAAAATTCTATTATGAAATAATTATTTGTAATAAAAACTTCACTAAATTCTCACACTAAATTCCCACTTTCACTAATTTGTTGTGAAGAGTAATAGCCAAAAGCTGTGGCATCTTAATGCGGCCACTTTTTTGATGGAACCTACCTGAAAATTTTTTACAGTGTTTAATGATGTTACGATAGTTCAAACATAATGAAATTTATTTGCATCACTGGAGTGAACTGCAGAATGGCTTCTATAGAGTATAAAATAAGCATTTTTTGGTTGTTTTACAAAGAGAGGCAAAAAAATTGCATTACATTATTATTTATGGGAAAAATGCGTTATTTTGCATTTTTATGGTGTTCCATAATTTAAGCATAATGAAATTAATATGGATCATTGAGGATTTGCTAGAACATATTCACATTAGTTTATACGGTACATGGAATTTATCGCTCATTTAGACAGACACTAAATGAATTTTGTCACAGGACGGACTGTCTGTCTACAACTAACTTGTATATCATAAAGGAAAAACGCATCCGTGCATAACGCTTACATCATTTTGATGTTGGCATCAACAGGCGACTAAATTTCGCTTTTATTCCAGTCTTTCAAACTTCCAAACATGGCGATATTTTCAATTTTTAACAAAGTCGAATAGAGGGAAAAAAAACTTAATTGTAAATACTATTTATTTAAAACTAAAATTGCAATTTGTTTGAAAACTGTATCGCAGTTTAGTCACATTTTAAGATTTGTAAAATAATTTTGAAGTAGAATTTTTTTTTCAATATATCTGTATCGCGTGCCAAAGATTATGAAAAATAAATCGGCTCCCACGAAGAGTGGTGCATTTCTTTTAAGATAATATTTCAGAATGAAGTTAAAAATCCATCAAAAAAATTTTGAATAAAAAAGAAATTTAACAGACGAAAGAAGAATGTTAAAGAATGTAAAAGCAGCTGCTGTAAATAACAAAATCTTTGACGATTAATAGGAATTTACAACAGAAAAAAATCACAACTTCATCAATTTACCAGATATCAAAGCCAATTAAATTTATCATAATTTTTTAATAACAGCTACAACTTTTATATTGAGAAGTTTTTGATAGCACGAACTCTTATACTGAACAATAAATAATTAAATAATTGAATAAAATAAAAAGGAAGACGGTGTAAGAAGAAAAACAATCATAACTTCCTCAATTAATAAGATAGTAAATTCACTTAAATTTATTATAGATCTTAGTAATATTATCCACAAATTTTATAGTGACAAGTTTTTGATTAGACAATGCCTACTGAAAGAAAAACTTAAAATAAATAAAAGAAAGAGAGGGCGGGTTCTTGAAGAAAAAAATTACGTGATTCTGATAAAATCAACTCATAAAAAAATGAAATTAAAAAGTCGCTAAAACGACCATTTAAATCTGTTAAACTGGATTTGCCACTGATCTTGGTTTAACTTTTTTTGTGAAATTAATAGTTAACTTCGAAATCTACTTGCGCCTGTAGGCCTCGCCGAATTTGATTTTTGTTACATCTTCTTTCACGCGACTATTCTTATGTAAAATTGACGGCATTATTGTACTTTAGATTAAACTTTTCCTAAAAATACACAGATACTGAATATTAGCAAATAAATTACATATTAATGGATTTCCAATCGTAAGCAAAGTAATCATTAAATCAGTATTTTAACAAAAATAGGCCAATTGGAAATTGAAACTTTTAATCGTGTTAATACAATTATTTTGTTTAATTAAATTAGGATCAATTGTTTACATTGACTTCTTTTTTAAATATATTTGAAAGACAAAGATTACGTTCAATAATTTAGGATTTAATTGTAATTTTCAATTTAATTTTAATTTAAAAATAATCATGCTTCTTTGGAGCAAAATAAAACGGACAGAAAGAATTTGAATCTTGGTTCATTGTTGCATTTTAAAATAATAAATTAAAAACCACAATTCTGTATCAACATTTCATTGAAAAATGGAAAAAAAATTGAACATTGGCTTAATTCTTTAGAATCTTTCTGCATTAGTATAGGGAAAGACCAAAATCATGTTTCAACCTTTTATCTTTTTTTTTTTTTTTTTTTTTTCAACCTAAAGCATAAATTAACATTTCACTATTACTGTAAAATTGGGTACATAAATTTGAATCATGAATCGATCTTTCACCCCAAAATTTATTTTAAAGAGAACCTGAATGATGGTTCAGATTCTCATTATAATATTAGTTAAATCAAACTCCGAATCATGGCTCAACTTTTACCATAAAACTGGATCAACATTTCAGAATATGATGCTATTTGTGAAAGCAACACTAAATTGTTGAATCTTCGAACAAATATATTGGTTGGTTTCAAGAATTTCTTGGTGAAGCATTGAATTTTATTTTGAACAATGTTCCTGAATGTTCTTTCACTTAATGTAATTTTCGTGATACTGGAATAAAAGTTTACAGTTAAAACAAATTCAAAATGACAGATTGAATGACTGATAAAATTTGATATTACCTATTGAGATTTCTAAAATTCGTTTAAAAATAAACATATGTACCTCAAGAAGATTTAACTTCAAAAGTAGTATTAAATAAGGAATTTTCATGTAAACAGAGTTATCTGCGAATTTTGTAACTGAAATTATGAATTGTATACTCCTTTTTTCTTTTGTTAGTTTGTTTCTATATATACTTGAACGAACTGTTTATTTTTCTGAAACACATTCCGATCATTTAATACCATTATTCTTTTAATCTGACATCTGAATTTTCATTTTAAACAAACACAATATTGTCAATAAGAGATACATCTTTAAATTTGTCATTTAAGCCCTAAATCTCTTATTTACTTATCTCAAATTCGTTTTCTCTTTTGCTTACGTATTGTCCGTGTAATAAATTGATGTATTCACCCCGAATCATTCAAAATTTAAATAATTATATACTTAATCGAATTCATGACTAATTCATAAGAATCGATTTATTTAATCGATAAATTCAAATTACTTCATTCCAAATTCAAGTTTAATGCAACGCATTTATGCAACGATTAAATACTGGAAATTAATTTATTTTGATGTAAAAAGTTTTTTCTACCATGTAGTATAACATTTTATCAGCGATAAAAATAGGATTCATTTTAAATGGTTGAAAACAGAGAAAGAAAGTTCAAGAAGGAATATTAACTTATATATGTATGTGCACCAGCAACATTACTACATCTTTTCAAGTTTTCAAAAATATTTAATGTTCGTCAAATTTATGAATTTTATTGAATATATTCTTTTCTAAAGAGTTCTTAGTTAATTTCGTGTCAAAATAATAATAATAATAATATTTCATAATGTATGTTCATAGGGTAAAAATAATGAGGTACATACAAGACTGCAATTTCATTTGTAGTGAAATGCGTTTTCAAGTTTGTTTGTAGGAATATGCTTTACTGACAAAAAGAAAGATAGAGATTTCGTCTGCTTACGTTTTTTTACTCTCATTTTGTTTAATATAAGCTCTAATCTGAAATTTCTTCCAGCCAAAAAAGAAACATTACATAATGATGCGCGTTCTTATCAATGATGTTTTCATACAGACAGACACCTAACTTACAAGAAAATCCAACTCAAATTTAGAAATAAAATTAAAGATAGTTTTGGTGTCATTTTTGTTAATTTTATAACCAGCTTTCAAAGAAAATTTTAATTTAGACTTTTCAAAGAGGGTCTTCCATGACCGAGTGGTTAACTCTCGTATTCACCATTTACCTCAACCTAGAAAAACTCGGTCAAATGCACGTCACGGTAACATTTGATTGGATATTATCAAGGAGGCATCCAATCAGAATTAAAGGTGAATATCATTTGAGCGTTCAACCAAGGTTTTCTGTATAACTCAGGGTTGACGTACTTGATGAATACGAGCATTTGGCCGCACGCCACCAAACGCTTGAGAGCGCAGGAGGTTTGTGGGCTCGGCTCCCGCTGGCGCCATTGCATACTCCCTGTGGAACACCCGGCTGTAATTCCTCTTTTTGTAAATTTCCTTGTGCTAATTCATTGATTTAAAGCGGTCTTTCATGCCAAGCACACAAGTCAGATGCATGTATTTAATAAAGTATAAATATAAAAGAAATTATATATTTTTAAAAAATCTGGAACAGTGGGATGAATGTCTCATGTGTGTTAACGAAAATTTCATATTTTCCAACAAACTAATGAAGAATAAAAACTAAAGATTTCGTAAAAGGGAAAAGGAATAGACTACAATATCCATTTCTACATTTTGGTTTTAAAACTAGAAAATCTTCGCTGTCATGCAGTTATACGCCTTTACATCTGGTAATCATCAGCGTTTCTTCTTTAGCTATATAATCATAAGGATCTGAAGGTCAACTAATGAGAGTTTCGCCGAAATCATTACAGCTTTTCACGACCATATAAATCGGGAATTTCTGTAATCATAAGAGATCTGTTGTTGTAGGGTAAAGTGATGTAAGCAAGATCTTTTTCATCATTAATGAAGATTGATGCATAATTTTTCAAAGTAAAATTCCTATGAGTATGATTAAAGGAATAGAAGTTTTCAAACAACAATTTCCCCAGAGATATACTATAGATAAAAGTTACATCTCGTATCAATTGTCCGTGGCAGGGATCATTAGAATTAAAAATTTATACTTAAGGGGACAACGTGCTTTGAATTTGGTCAAAATACTGATTTTTTGTTTTTAATATTAATCGAAATCTTCTTTAATTGCAAATATTTTGACGACTCATTTTTACTCATGCGACAATTATATCGCGAGATATTGTAAATTTTGTAAACAGATCCAGCGCAGTTACCCATACAAATAAACATTTTAAATTGATTTTTCTCCCTATTCTTATTTTTATAACTTGTATGGCTTTTTTTGCTATTTTAGATAGAGTTTTGAAATTTCTTTTACTTCCGAAAAAGTTTTACCATCTGCGGAATTTGAACCAACTTCAGATTTGAAACTAATAATTCAGATTTGAAAGTTTAACCCCTTCAGGAGCGTCTTTTACAGAATTTTTAATCTTTAATCACCGCTTTGTCAAAACAGAAATTTTTGTCTTATAGAATTGGGAAAATGCTCGGCTTAAACAAGGCAAAATTTACAGTAAAATTTTACTGGTGAGAATAATCAAGTATTCTGAGCATTATTATCGGCACGTATACCGGCTGCTCGTCCCCAAGGGTTTAGTTTTCTCCCTTTCTTTTCTTTTTTTTTTTCAATTTATTCCTTTCCTCAGACAAGTTTTTTTCATTAATTCCTGTGTTTTTTATTTCTGTCTCATAGTTGTAAATTATTTTCCTTTAGAAAATATTGAATTTATAAAGAAAATGAAACGACTATTTATCTTACTCGTCAAATAAATATAATAGTTCAACTATTGAAATCCATTTTTTTCCATTCTATTACCGATAATAAATCTCAGAATAAAGAGGGGGGAATGGAATCTGCTTTTACTTCAATGATTTTTGCTTTTATAAAAATAGAAGCTACGGAAAATTCGATTTTTAGTTTGGGTAAGGAAAATGCTACTGATCGAACGCAAAAATCAAATTTCTTTATTTTGTCGTTTGGTAGTCTCCGATTAGTAAATACATCATGAATAGGAATATGGCACATTCATTTTTCATTCATTTCTACATGCAGGGATACAATGTGTATGTATCCTATTTTTGTAACATCTAGTTCTTAAATTCAGAAAAATGAAATTATTAAATCTCAATACATGAAACGTCTGTACTGGAAATTTATTCGATGAATTATTAGATATTAGACTACAATGCTTGAAAATAAAAATCCGTTTTAATAGTTTACTTGCATAAAATATTTATATACCGCAATTTCGGGTGTATAAGCCGCGGATCAAACAATTCTTTTTGGACCCGGAAATCTTATTTAGTGATTGAAGACAAATATTTACGGCGATCTAACTAGTTATATTTGTTTCTTACAAAATTCTGGGTCGAAAAAGAATTGTTTGATCTGCGGCTTATACACCCGAAATTACGGTATATCTTTACGCATTTATTTATTATTAACTAATATATTTAAAACTGCTGTGTATTTCATTGTATTTTAATTACACTGGCCGGCATCATAATCCACTATGCAAAAATAATGGTTGATTATCATATATTTCACGCTACTAAATCTAAATATGGCATTCAGATTATTGTTATTACGTATCATTTTTTATGTAGAAAGGCTTGCTTTTAATGGAAGGTAAACTTAAATTTAAAGTATAGTATCTGTTATTCAAAGTTATATCCATCGCTACATCATTTTCCAATATTATCAGTAAAAAATGGATTCTTCAGCCAATGATCAACTCTTTTTTTTTTTTTTTTTTTTTTTTTTTTTTTTGTCTTTCAACGAATCTAGCTATTTTTAAATATCTTTGAAGTAGATGAATTGTTTTTCATGATAATGATACATTTATCATTATTAACTGTTTCTCGGAAAAATGGTACATTCTGGGACAATTTGGATACCAATTCCGAGTGTATATAAAATATTTTTGCTGCGGTGATGGACCTTGAATATTAAATACCAATGTCTTAGATGCTTATATGCATAATTTAAGAACTGTAGCTGCTATATTAAAATTTTTCCGTTTAGGTATCAGAGGTGGCACCTAGCTTAAAAAAGAAGAGGGGCTGGTATGGAACTTGTAGGGCTGATTTTTGACAGTGGATGAAACGTGACTACAAAATAATCCTGAATCCAAACAATAGTAGCCTCGTCTCACCATAGATTTAGGAGAATTAGACTTGTGTAGTTTACAATATCTGTTTTGAAAAAAACCTTTTTTTTTTTTTTTTTTTCCAAAGTGCAAACTGGTGGCGTTGTTGTTTATAAAAAACGTAAAACTAACATTTTGCGCATATTTGGTATACAATTTTCAATATTTTCTAATTTAATGCAACAGTTTTTGGTCTTCTTCTCTGTCGATATTTTCATGTTCTAACTTTCTTAAGGTATTAAAGTTTTTATGTCAATAGTCAATGATACTTTAGCCGTTTTAAATGAAGAATTTTTGTTAAAGGAAAAGTTTTGAGCAAATATCACTATTTTATAAATGTTTTATTTGAAAGAAAGTGAAAGTAGCTGTAAATTTTATTTTAATCATCTTTATACTGTTATTGTAATTATTGACATGACTGTTTCTGTTTCAGTTCTCAAATTCGAGTGGTGTATTTATGTAATCTGAAATGTGTATTTAGCATAAGTAAAAGGAGACCTTTATAATGTTGAGATTACAGAAGGTCAGATATATAAACAGTTTTATAAACTTGGGGAGGGGTTAATAATATGTATTAGATTCTTAGATATTGATATATTTACTTTAAATGTGTTTCCTGGAAAACATGACTTTTAGGAATAAAAAGTTACGGAAAATGATATATCTACAAATATTAGGATTATATTTATATAAAACGGATTGCCTATAGTTTATGTCATGTTGTGTGTATAATGAACTATCAATTGAAATACCTGATAACCGGAAATTTAGAGCCAATTTTATAAAATAACATATAGAAAATAAGCAAATAAAATATATGCAAATCACCAAACTGACCGTTCGAATAGATATATTGCTGAAAGTTTTTATTTTATGATTTAAATTGTTGAAATTTATTACATTCTTAGTGCCTCAAATGGAGAAAAAAATTAGTAAACTATTATTATTTTATCGCGAAGATATTTCCTACAAACATTATTTGGTACGTTATTTTTTTAATTAGAATTGTGAAAATTAAAAGGAAATTACGTCAAGATAATATATTTATCAATATTTATTATGTGTTAAGATATTTGAAACAATCAGTGTTATGCTTAATTTTGTTTTAAAATAATAGGGCTCGGATACGTTAAGTATAATTGAAAAGCTATGTGTGTCATAATCATTATATTGTGTGATATAGACTTGTTTTACACCAACACACAAAAGGATTCATATGCTGTAACACAGTAGTGGCTCGTCAGGGAGAGCTGCATCCGATTTTTCACACCACTAAAATTTAACAAATTCTTTCATATTATTTATTCGACAAATTTTGTTCATTAAATAAAGCAGAAATAACAATACAATTTTAGTGGTGTGAATAAATTAATGCAGCACCCCCTGACCAACCGCTACTGCTGTAACATCTGATTTTTTTTCTTTCTTTTTCTTTTTCTTTTTTTTTTAAATTCATTTAAGTAATGTTACACTAGCGAAAAAAAAAAAAAAAAAAAAAAAAAAAATCAGAATTTATGTAGGTTTGTAAGCTTTTTTGTAAGTTGAAGATATTTTGTACACTATTTACATATTTTTTACGAAACAGAAATTGCTTGGACTCAGTATGTTATGTGTTTTCCAGCTTAATCAAATTTTATTATTTTATGTGGCGCATGTAAAATTAACAGCTCCTACAATATTAAATTTTACATTAATTTTTGTCATCTGCTATTGACATACAAGGAATGCGGATTAATTGTTATGCTAGAAAAAAGGCGTAATTTTTAATTGTTATTAAAAATGTAGACACAGAATATTACTCAGTTACATTCATAAAGAAAGTATGAAGTTGAATGAATTAGGATTTGTGAGTTAAACTGAATTGTTACATTTTTATTTTTAATTTATTTTAATTAATGGCTATAACTTTTAGTAAAATGTAAAGTGAAATCCAGAATATGCTAAATCTATGCAACAGCCCTTTTACAGGAGTCCTGAAAATTTTAAAATATTTTACTGTCTACAGGTGGTTACTCCTTGAAATGCGATTTTAATGATATTCGTTTTCCAAAGTAAACTAAATTTCAATAAAATATAAGGCTCATGTATCATGCATAATTATAACAAAAGGTCATCCTAAATAAACCGAATGCATTGCCATATTTGATTGCTGTTAATTGAAATGATTTCAGTAATAGTATGCGTTTATAATCAAAACGTAGGAAAGTTTAATAGTTAAAAATGCTAAAAACCGTTTCCCCGAAGATCCAGTATCGTTGTCGTAAAGATAGTTTTATATGCATTTATAAATAATATGCATAATCTTGGAGACTTTGCCCCCTCCCCCCCCCCCCAAAAAAAAAAAAAAAAAAAACTCGAAGCATTTATTTGAAAAAAAAATCTGTCATTCATAAGGATCAAATTATTAGGAATATTCCAAATTGCTTATTTTGTGTTTCATTGTCAATTTTTATATTAAAAATGACCGTTAGATAATATGTCATTTAGTATTACCACAAAATTAAAATTTCAGTAAAGTCTTTTTTTTTTTTTTTTAATTGTGACAGGAAGGTGTGGGCATTTAAGAGAAATCGACAACATAAAATTCTCTAATTTCCAAACACTTTATCTAAGCTAATGTTGTCCAACTTAGATTACATGATTCACTAGTAAGAGCTTATGCAGTCAAATTTAATTTTTAACCTTAATTTAGATTTTAAATCACTTTGTGAATATTTTTCGAGGAAACCCCAAAGTAGCGAATTATCTTTACTAAAATAAATAAAACTACTAAAGATTTAGGAACTAATCTTAATACCAGTAAACTAGCCTTTAACAACAAACTTAAATTAAATACATAATTGAATTCTGTATTAAATAGTAATTAAATTATGTATTAATTTGCATTATGTATTAAATTTAGTTTTCAAAATTGGTGAATCACTCAAACTTCAGTGAGCTTTAAAGAATCAAAATGTTTCAAGAATTTTGAACGACTTCGTTTGATTTTTACACAATTTGTTTCCAGCCGTTCTGGGGTTTGAACTCGACACCACTCTAGACGCTGGATAATGACCTTACTGACAGACTTGAAGCAGATGTTGATTTTTTTAATACAAAGCACGTATTTCATGATTCACTGGAGAGAAATCTGTTGTACTTTTCAAAAATGTCAATATATTTTTGTGATTTCAAATATATTCGTTAAAAAATTCGTAAAAAAATATTTTAATTTATTTTTAAGCGATACCTATTATTTAAGTATCGATTATTATTACATATTACTTGTTATTAACTACCTTATTATTTACCTATATACCTATTATTTTTTGAATAAATTTTATTTTTTAACTTATTTAAGTCATAAATAAAAAAATTCAATGGATTTTTTAATGCAAAAATTTGAATCTAATTCATTCTTTACAACAATAATATTTTAGCGAATTTTCCGAAATTGTCGCCCACTATTTATTTTTAATGCACTAATATTTTTTAAAAGAATTTTTTAGTAAGAAGTAAGGGTAAGATAAACAAAAAAATGTAATTTATTATTTAAAAATGACTTTCTAGGTTTTCACTATTTTATTCATTTAGTGTAATATGTATTTAGAAGATTAATATATTTTTATAGCGCATTTATCAATGAAATAATAACAATAGCATTGTAATAGTAATAAAAACTTTGAAATAATACTGTGCAATTTACTTTCAATATTACCAAGCTTTTGGCATGTGAAGGTAGCAAATACGAAATGATTATTGAAAAAAATCCTCGCTAACTCAGAGGAGATTATTTTCCCCTTTGTGTATTTTGAATTATAAGTTTAATAAAGATAAAAAAATATTTTTAAATAAGCACATGGAAATCCCCACAGGGAATTATATGCAAGATTATCTGTATAATGATGACCGAGGAACTTTGCAGAATGTATTTAAGAGGGTCCGAAATACAAAAATCTTTATTATTATTTTTTAAATTATTGTATTAAAAATTTCTTTGTTTTTTCCTGATTAAAACAACGTTTAAATCATTTTTCTATGTTAATTGGAACAAGAAATGTTATTTTTTTCGTTTTGGTTTGTTTTCAAACTCTAGCTTTCAAGCAATAGTTGTTATGGAAGCGATTTCTTCTGAAAATGCGTTTTTCTTCATGATGGAATTTTTCTCAATTTCTCCTATTATAACAGTTTGCTGTTATAAATCAAGTGCCGTTAAACATAAAGGGTTCAAACGTGGAACACGTATATTTTTCAATTATTTTATTAAAATTTTTATTCAGCAAATTAAAAAATGTTATTATTTATATATTTATTTTTAAAAATATGATTTTTAAAAATAAAGTTACTGCCTTTTTTTAAAATTTTTACTTTAAATATTTTTAATTTTTATTTAAATTGACATCTTTAAAAATTCTGAACCAAAATTAAAGTCTTTATATATCTGTTTATTTAAATGAAGAAAAAAAAAGTTAATTTAAAGTTGTAACGATTTAAAATAATCCCGATTTTTAAATAAATTTTAAATTATATATATTTTTTAAATTATGAGAAGTTTTGCCTTGCGATTTTGTTTACAAATAAGGCACCCTGGGGTAATAACGCCACGTTAAGGTTCTACCAATTATCACGGCTTAGTTTTAGATTGTATTTTTCAAACAAATATAGGATCTGATACAGCAACTCATTGACTATCTATATAAAATAAAATAATTTAACAGATATGTATTCATAAAATGTAATGGCGTTTTTTCTTGAGCAATGCTATTTGGCGTTATTACCCACCTATATGGGTAATAACGCCATGCAAACAAAACTATGAAATAAGATGGAATAATTGCATGCAGATTGCCCAATTCTAAAAATACAAACTCTACAAACTTAGAAATTGACAAATTGCATTCTAAGCTATTGAAAATGTTCAATTTTTTGTGAAAGTGTCAGAAAAATAAAGGTGTGGTGTGGGAGGGGGGATGAGGCGAAAGAATATCAGACCGTGAGCTTCTTTTTGCTTAAAAAAGACCGCTTAAATAGAAATATGAGAAACATTGCACAGTTTTAACTGTGTTTATTTGAATCGGTATTTAGGATGTAGCTCGGCCACTGTAGGGAATCAACCGGGGTATTAATATCAAGGATTGGCGTTATTACCCCGGTATAGTTATTGCGTGGTACATTTTAAATTACAAATTATCTCGAGAAGATATCCAAAATCTTCAACAACATTTTAAAAGTACATGAAATGCACTACAAATTTATGTAATTAACAAAGTATTTCCGGATAAAAAGATCGTCTTCACATCACAAAACGTATCTCGCAAATTTTAGATCAAGCGTTAATTTTAGTTGTTTGTAAAAACAATAAGACCTAAAAATGAAACAAATTAACCTGAAGCTGTTTTTTTCGATTTATATGACTCAAAACCCTTCTGCGCAGAGCACATGGGTGTCATTTACCTGATTATTTCATAATTATGCAAAATATAAGCACTTGGCGTTATTACCCCGCCTGGCGTTATTACCCCAGGGTACCTTAGTATGGTTAACCAATACAAAAAAATTCAAAATTTTAACTCAATAAATAAAAATATTTTAAAATGTTTCCCGGACTGACTTAACCGAGAACAAGAGTAAATTTACAGAGAATATCGCTTTTTTTCTGTGTTTTTATGTAAATTTTTAACAGTGTAGAATAGGACTATCTTAATTAGCAGTCTGTAACTTAATGATTCTCGTAAGTTATGTCTCACAATTTTGTAGGAATCTGTGGAAAAGTTCTCGCTGACGAATGTGAGTACTTCCCCCCTCCCCCTTTATCTTGATGGCGGTTTTGACCATCGACATGAAATACATCTCGATGGTTTATCTCATCTCGATGGTTTTGACTTCCCCATACACAGGCAATGGTAAAGCCCGTTCCGTTTGTCCTCAGGAGCCTTTGCCCTCATTGACAACTTAGATCATAAAAATGTCCTCAACTATAATCTTTTCTGATTTATCTACAGTTACGCTGACAGATGTGAGTACTTTTTCCACACCCCCTCTTTTATCTTGATGGCGGTTTTGAGTTCTCCATACTCAGGCAATGGTAAAGACCGTTCCGTTTGTCCTCAGGAGCCTTTGCCCTCGTTGAAAACTTAGATCGTAAAAATGTCCTCAACTATAATATTTTCTGATTTATCTACAGTTACGCTGACGGATGTGAGTACTTTTTCTACACACCCTCCTTTATCTTGATGGCGGTTTTGAGTTCTCCATACTCATGCAATGGTAAAGACCGTTCCGTTTGTCCCCAGGAACCTTTGCTCTCGTTGAAAATTTAGATCATAAAAATGTCCTCAACTATAATCTTTTCTGATTTATCTACAGATAATCTGGTGTCGTTAACGGGGTGATTTTTTATACATTATAATCATATTAAAAACACAATTCAAATACAAAACAATAATGTGTAAGTATATAAGAATTTGTTTAATGCGAAATTTCGTTTATACAGTTTGTTTCTTCTTGATAACAGCATATCAAAATTTAATTTTTTTACTTGCCTCGTGGGCAGAATTAATATAAATGTCACACTTCCTTGAAAGCGCGTTCTTGAACTTGGACGTAGATAGAAACTCTTAGCCTATTTTTAATTAAACACTTAGAAATCTAATTTTTACAAATCAAAGTATTTCAAAGTTTTTCTTATATCACGTTGTTTTGGTGCTTTTCTGAATATGAAATTTTACACTTGTTTTCAGATTCATGCTAAATAATACTTTAAACTAAAAATCAAATTATTCGATTTAGAGCACCAATATGTGAAGATGTTACAGCAGTGTCCTAGCTCAATTAGAGTTTTTTTTATAAACTACGTTTGAAACATATCTCTTTCTTGATTAATTTATTATAACTACTATATTTAATTTTACTATACCAGCATGCCTGACATTTTTTATTAAATGGTACAGAGGTCTAAAAATCATGTTATAAGATTTTATTAAAAAATATTTGAGACCTTAAAAATTTTTTTGCACACCAATATTATATGAAAAAATGTAATGTGAATATCTTTTGCAATTTTTTCACAAACACAGAACAAACTAAAAAGTAATATTACAGTTTTTTCGCAAACATTATGTATATATGTAAAAAATAGTTCCTATTTCATGTAAATCCAAAGAAATCTTACAAGATATTGCAAGAAACCTCCTATAGAGAAATTTATTGAACTAAATAACCAAACAGCACGTAGAAAACGTTTCTAAAGCCGTTCTGCACTATTTCTACGAAAGTAGCTTTTCTTAGGTTCAGTATTTTTTTTTTCACTTCTGTTTTCAGAAATAGCTATATTTTCCCAATTTTTCCGGGAAGTAGCCTCCATTTCTAGAATCCCAGGAGTATTTCGCAAGAGATAATAGCAGTGCAGCGTTTTAGCTTTCGCCAGTTTCGTAATTCTGAATGTTTCACAACCGAATACCTGTCAAAAATACCAATTTAGAAACAAATTATCCTAATGAGCATCACTATCATATATAAAATTATCATCACAGGCAATTAATGGTGATGGCACCCATGTAGAAAATGTGTAATCAAAATAAAAGTTTTAATTTCTCCGATCTATATTGTAATCAGAGATTAGTGTACTGACTCTGTGTCATATGCAAATTTCCTCCTTGCGCCCCAATCGAGTTTTTTCTATGGGGGGGGGGGGAGGATTCGCAGAACAGTTTTTTGTGCGTGCATAACATGTCCGTTTCTTGCGATACACGTACGGTTCCAATGCTCTTTAGGGTTTTCGCATGCGGTGAGCATTTTGCGATGAAAAAAAATGGGTGTTGCCATTGGAAATTTTCGAGTTTCTGTAACTATAACCGTAACCGTGAGCCCCATTTTGTTGCCGTTCACAGAATCTCGAGCTCATACCTCTGAATAGCTATATCTGAAATTTCACCTCGATCGATTGAGCGGACAGGCCAATAGAGCTCCATATATCGGCAAAGTTTTTTTTATGACCACCCTGTATTTCAAGAAATAATTAAGTATATTTTAAGTTAAGATAATTGCGTTTGAATTTAAATTAATTGAACTTGTTGTTAATGTAACAGATTTATAAGTTTTGTTTTTAATGGAATAAAAATAATTCATAACTCTCTATTAATTTTGGAAAAATTTATCTGTTTTCTTTACAAAGACTGAAAAAAAGACAGAAAATTGAAAACTAAATAGTTTAGAAATACAAATTTTATATTACTATGAAAAAAAAAAAAAAAAAAAAAACTTTTATCCCTCTAAGAAAAAGGGAAAAAATAATTCCTGTATCATAAAAGAGACAAGATAACGTAAACATGGCTTTAAGAAAATCCAAATTAAGCGCAAAACATAAACTGATAAATTATTCCAAAATTAATAGATAGTTATGAATTATTTTTTATTTTATTAAAAAACAAACTCTTAAATCTGTTACATAAACAACTAGTTAAATCAATTTAAATTCATACTCAGCTATATTTGTTTAAAATATACTTAATTATTTTTTGAAATTACATTATTTACAGCACATATTTTCTCATTCTTTAATTAATTCGCGTAAAACTTATGTGGATATTTATGTAATTTAAAGCAGGTTATATTAATTTGACATGATAGTGATTATCATTAGGATAATTTATTTTTATATTGGCGTTTAAAATATTTTGCAATTTTTTCACAAATGCAGAACAACCTAGAAAGTAATATTATAGTGTTTTCGCTAACATTACGTATAAATGATAAAAATATATCTTATTTCATGTAAATCATGAGAAATCTTACAAGATATTACAAGAAACCTTCCATAGAGAAATTTATTGAACTAAATAACCAAACAGCACGTGCAAAACGTTTCGAAAGCCTTTTCGCACTATTTCTACGAAAGTAGCTTTTCTTAGATTTGGTATTTTTTTTCACGTGTTTTCAGAAATAGCTATATTTTCCGAACTTTTCCCGGAAGTAGTCTTCATGTCTAGAATCCCCGGAGTATTTCGCAAGAAATAATAGCAGTGCAGCGTTTTAGCTTTTGTCAGTTTCGTAATTCTGAATATTTCCTTACAGAATACCTGCAAAAATTATTAAAAAAAAAAAAATTAAAAAACAAATTATGCTAATGCGCATCACCATCATATAAAATTAATGCAACTGCTTTGAGTTTCACCTACCCAGGTAAGTTTTACAGGAATTAAATAAAAAAAGAAATTTGAAGCATAATATTTCTTTCTTGTTTTATTTATGACTACTATATTTAACTTTAAGTATGCCACGATCCCTGACATTTTCTATTAAATTGTACAGGGGTCAGAAAATCATGCTATAAAATTTTATTAAAAATATTTGAGGCCTCAAAAATTTTTTGCTCACCAATATTATATAAAAAAATATGTATTGTCAGTATCTTTTGCAATTTTTTTACAAATGCAGAGTAAACTAGAAAGTAATATTATAGTGTTTTGGCTAACATTATGTATAAATAATATAAGCTGTTCTTATTTTATCTAAATCATGCAAGTCATACAAAATCTTAAAAGATGTTACAAGAAACCTTCTATAGAGAAACTTATTGAACTAAATAACCAAACAGCATGTGCAAAACGTTTCGAAACCCTTTTCGCACTATTTTTAATAAAGTAGCTTTTCTTAGATTCGGTATTTTTTTTCACGTGTTTTCAGAAATAGGTATATTTTCCCAACTTTTCCGGGAAGTAGTCTTCATTTCTAGAATCCCCGGAGTATTTCGCAACAGATAATAGCAGTGCAGCGTTTTAGCTTTTGTCAGTTTCGTAATTCTGAATATTTCGCAACTTAATACCTGTCAAAAACGCCAATTTGAAAAAAAAAAATTAACATAATGAGAATCTCTATCATATCAAATAAATTTAACTGCTTTAAATTTCATCAATCAACGTAAGTTTTACTTGAATTAATTTTTTTTTAAAAGTAGAAAATACATGCTATGTATAGTGTATTTCAAGAAATAATTAAGTATGTTTTAAATTAAGATAACTGAGTTTGAATTTAAATTGATTAAACTAGTTGTTTATGTAATAGATTTAAAGTTTTGTTTCTAATGGATTAAAAATAATTCACAATTCTCTGTTAATTTTGGAATATTTTATCAATTTTCTTTAGAAAGACTGATAAAATAAAAGAGAAAAGAATGAAAACTAAATATTTAAGAAACACAAATTTTATATTACGATGAAAAAAATTCAAAATCCTTTATCCGTCAAAGAAAATGTGAAAAAAAGTTATCCCACTATTACAAAAGAGTCAGAATAACGTAAACACAGCTTTAAGATAATCCTAACAAAACACAAAATTGAAAACAATTCTATTATGCTATGAATGAAAAAAAACCCAGAAATCAAACTCGTCTGGATTTCCTTACCCTGTTACCTTACTTATTAAGACATGCGTATACGAATTATCTAAATCGAAACTTTAAAACAGTTCTGACCAACCCTGAAGAAGTCTTTGCGGTGATTAAAAATCTATCCAACAAAAAGGCCCCTGGGTATGATGGGATTACTAATTCGGCCATAAAAAATCTCCCTCTTCAGTATGCTGATTATCTAGCCACTCTGATCAATGCTTGCTTTAAATTTCATTATTTCCCGGATGAATGGAAAAAAGGTTGTTATTGTTCCGATTAAAAAACTTGGAGAAGACCCTTCTATGGCTTGGAGTTACAGACCCATTAGCTTGCTTCCTGTTCTTGGTAAACTTACTGAGCATGTTTTTCTTACTCGCTTTCAAAATCTTTTACCTGACATACCTGAACAATTTGGCTTCAGGCCCAAACACTCCACTGCACACCAACTGCTTAGAGTGGTTGAATTCATTCATGATGGATTTGACAATTCTGAGTATGTTGGCTCACTTTCTATTGATGTCGCGAAGGCTTTCGACACAGTTTGGCTATTTGGCCTTATTTACAAACTCTTAAAGTTAAAAGTTCGCACTGCGCATGTGCACTTCACCATTAAATACCTCCGTGGCAGAACATTCTGCGTTCTCTATGCCAACATCCTTTCCACACCTCGTCTAATTAATGCGGGTGTGCCACAAGGCTCCAAATTGGGCCCCTGGCTTTACAAAGCTTATATCTATGGCATTCCTACTACTCCACACACGTTGTTGGATATGTATGCGGACGACAGAACTGTGATAGCTCGTGTTAAAATCTTTTTATTATGCACGAGTATCTACAACAACGCATACGCAAACTTGAATGCTTCTTCACCAAATGGCAAATTAAAATTAACTCTAAGTCGGAGGCTGTTATCTTTACTCGTAACCGCTCCACTCCTCCTTCTCTCTTTCTCGATGGCTCCTTCATTTCTTTCGGACGGGAGGTAAAATATCTGGGTGTATACCTGGACAGCACTCTCACTTGGCACAAACAAATAGACTATCCCAGAAGCTCTACAAAGCAAAAAAAAAGACCTCGCCCATCTCCTGTACAGACATGAGATGAGTATGAGCAATAAGGTACTGTTATACAAAACAGTACTTCGTCTCATACTTCTTTATTGCGCTCAGATCTGGGGTTCAGCGGCTGAAACCAATCTTCAAAAAATTTAGGTGATTCAGAACAAGACTCTCCGTGGTATTGTTCACTCTCCTTGGTATCGCAGTAATATTGTTATTCATTCAGACCTTAATATTCCTCCTATTCGTTCTGTTATCAAAAATCAAACCATAAAGTTTTTTGACAACAACTCGTAGGTTTATTATTATGTTTGTCAAACAGTCATTTCATACCTTTGATTGTAAGACAAAGACAATAATGAATCTACAAGTAAAGCACTAGTGGTATTAATTTGTGGATGATAAACTACTTCACTTCCGTCAAACATGGACCATTAGATTCCCCTATTACTACTCTTCCATAAAATAAAGGTTTTTTTCTTGTGCACGATACCTTAGGTTTTTGTGCTGTTCTGCTCTTGGACTAACAGTTAAATATTTCAATATTACGTTCGCTCCAACAGAAGTTTCATCGAGAAGGAAAATCTTATAGCATCTATCTGAAAGATTACAGTTACATACAATGTATATCTATGAAGCAGTTATGTACTGTAAAAGATATTGTTTGTGTTATTTATCTAGATTGGTAATATTTGAATCGGAAAGAATTTTAAGCTTGCGAAAACAAGATAATGGTTTTAACTTTTATATTATATGTTAATAGCGCGGGCTCAGTGGTTAAGGGATATTTTGAGGTGTTAGGAAAGCAACTTGATTGTGCATTGAAAGTTTACGTGTCTGGTAAGACTACATATAGTACTTAAGGATGCAGAAGAGCGATTTATTTATTTTATTTATATTTTGAGATTACTTTGAGAGCTAGAAAACATTAATAAAGAAAAATAATTTGTGTTTTATAGGAAAAGTTCTAAAATTTTCAAACTGCTATGATTAATTAGACATGTAAGAACAGCAACAGCATGTGCAAAAGTTTAGGGGCGAGGCTGCCTCTATGTCCCCCCCCCCTTCGCGAGGGAACTGATTTAGATACCTCATTTATTTCACTTATGAGATGTAATAAAGAAATTAACTCTGTGGTATTTATAATTTCAGTGATTTGAACGCATGTAATGTAACGAATTATTGGATCACGAGCACAAGGACTTTGAAATTAGAAAAGAGACAGAAAAGAAATTTTACCATCAATCGTGAAGCATTGACGCGGAAGGTGTCGATAAAGAGATTTATTATGTTAGGCATAGTTAGAATATTTTACAGAATATGTTTTAAGTGTTAACTATGGTATGGTTGAAAAAATTAATTGCTAAGCATTGTAAAATTAGAGGTCTTCAAGGAATTAAAATCAAGTTTATATGACATGAGCATTATATTATTTGATTAGTTCAATAAATTATCATTTTGCATATCACCTTCCTACAAATATATACATTTCTTATATATTGGAAAACGTTATAAAATGCTAATCACTTGAGAAGTATGAAAGTGAGGATTTTTTTTATCTAGGATAAAGATGGAACAGGCGATGCAGTGATTATGTGGACGACACTATGGCTTTCTAGATCAAATTAAGAAATTCATTCTGTGCCATTGAACTGCATGCAGTGTTATATGCGTTTCCATGCTTAATTGCAAGCATTTAAATATTTATACATTTTTATGCTTCAAAACTGAGTGGTAAGTAGCTAAAATTATTCTAATAATGTTTTATTATATTTTTAAAGTCAAATAATCAGAAATGTCATCCTAAAACCAATTGTAACTGTGTAGACTAGATAATCATAGAATACAAACATATGTTTGTCTTTCTCCCGCGTTGTTCACATGACACAAAAAGGTAGTGTGGCATCTCACCTGCCACTATGAGGCAGATGCTGTATCGAGGTTGTAGGAAGAATGTCTCAAAATCTATTTTTGTTTTCTGATTCATTAACCCCTTGAGGGGCGGCGGTATATATTATATACCACCTACGATTGATGAAGATTTACACCAGAAAAATGTCATTAAATTTCCCTTTTCTAACTTTGGTGGAAAACAGTCGTAAAAATGCTTATACTCCTTTTGATATAACTTTTTTACAAATTTCCGGTGGGAGTTCAGAATTACACGAACGTAATTGCTTGCCCCTCAAAGGGTTAAACTCATCACTACAAATTCAGAAATTACATATAAATGAACCTATGAGTGGCCCTAGAAAATTGGAAAGATGCAATTTGTTAAACTACTTTTTAATGGTTGGGGACAAGCGGCGACGTCTTCTTTTATAAAACAGACCGATATTTATATAGCATTTTTAAAAAATTGAGATTTTCGATGCTAAACAATTTTTAACATGCATGTTCTCTTGTTTTGATTTTGATTACATTTTCATTTACACTTCATCCTTATTTTCGTTTATTAACTTTAATAATTATTCGTATTCAGAACCTCACTACTTAATGTGACGCATTAAAGATAATACTCATGATGGCGAATAATCAGGGAAAAATTCAGTTAAAAAGTGTTAAATACCAGTATTTTCTTGAAGAGGAATTCGATTTCTTCAATCCCTTTTGTATTATTTGAAGCATTTTCCATAAGGAAATATTGGGAGTATCCTCTTTTTTTTAACTGCGCTTATCCCTGGCCATTCGCCACCCTGATACTAATGCGTTTGAAAGAGAGAGACTTGGTTCATATTGAATGCCATACGAATTGATATGGCACTCTAGAGTTTCTGTGCCTGAGTTAATGGAATACATTGTAAGGTACGAGTTACGAAATATTAGAAAAATGCTTCTCATTAAAAGCTATATTTTTTTTATAATCTGATCTGCATTTTTTCAAAAATTTCTATATGAAAAAAAAATATTCGCTATCTTTTGATATTGGGAATTATTTAACATACGTATTAGATTGTTTTGCTTGTGACTGCATTCTTTAATATAGCCTGCCATCACCTTCACTCATACTAACTTACATTTATCTGCATTAATAACGGTATGTTTTTATTTTTCACGAAAAATCGTTGAAAAGTGAGAAATTCGTTACAGATTCATTTCCTATTTAATCAATATAGCTTTTAAATAATTTTAGCGTCTGCAAATGTGAACCAGGTTCTTCTACAGTGGGGAGCAAAATGATAAAAATGACACAAAAACAAAATATCAGCTCGCGCTTGCAATGCAAATGTGCAAGTCCTTGTTTTAAAGTCAACTACAAGATAATCTAAAAAATATGTAGTTTTCTAAATTTATATTGAAAGAAAGTGATAAGAATGCGATATATATTTCAAAACCGTGGCTCGTGATTTGTAGATATTGTTACACATCTTTTAGAAAAGCATTTAAAAAAGATTCCGAGAACATTTCTTTAGTTCGTAAAATTTTTTGATGAAGGGTAGAGGAAAAATGCTTTCTGACTTCAAAAGAGACCCAATTCTACCTTATAACAATATTGGAATTCTACTTCAAAAAAGAACGGTAAAATCAAATGCTCATTTTTATTTTCTTACCGAATCTAACTTTTATAGTACTGAAAAAAAGCTGCAGGAAGACCGAGAATTATTTTTAAGAATCCGAAAATTTAATTGTTCGCATTGCCGTTAGCAAAAATATGACAGCAAAAAAATTCGAAAGCCAAATAGAGAAGGCAGCAGGAATATGGACTATAGGAACATCGCTAATAATGTCAGAAATTATTAAATATATTAAACTGCGTCGGAATTTGTGTTTAACTTCTGGCCCTCATTCAGTTTTATGAGAAAAATATGAACTAACAAACGAATTGGTTAAAAATTATTTTAAGTGAAAAAAAATAATTTTAATGTTTCGGATAGTATTTATTCTTGTTTACATGACTTTAGAAACAAACAAATGGGTAAGTGCAATCGCAGATCACACAGAGGGTTTCAGTTAATACTTTTTCCAATACAACTTATCCTTTAATTAACAAGTCGAAATTGTTGATTTATAATTATTAAATTCTTACATAGATGGCAGTACCAATAAAATTAATTTTTAAATTATTGTACAAGGAAGTTATTTATTTTAATCAAATTAAAAATGTTCAAATCATATTATTTAAATAATATCCAAAAATCCAATTTTTTGAAAAATACGACGTTAAAAAATTTTAATGGTGAAATAAATATAATTTAAAATTTCTGAAAAAGAAAAATTGCTTAAACGAAATCAAAAATGCTGAATCATTAATAAATCGCAATAGTTTTTTCAAATAGAAAGAAAATTGAATTCCAAAAATATTATTTACGTCAGTGTTTATTAATCACAGCATAAAAATAATAAAAAGGTAATATAAACTCTTAAATTGGCAAAAAATACGAAATTTCTTTTAATTAAATCCATCTTAATATGAAAATTTCTACTTCCATTACCGGAATTTGATCTAGGAACCTTTGTTTACTAACGAGATGGTTTACCTCCAAGCTATGACGTCTACACGGAAAACATTAAAAATTAAGGCTCAATGAACGGATGATTTTGTAAAATATTAATTAAAATAACAGACTTTTTCAAAATTGTATGATTTCTCCAGTGACACGAGGTATTCAACTGTAAGTACAGTGTATAAATCTCTGACTTACACAGTTTTTATCTACGGACTCTGTGACAGACAGACAAACAGAGGAATGAGATTGAGAATAATGGGTTTCGTCAGATGAATTAATCCCTAGAAGGGACTTATTTTCCACGCTTCAACCACAGGTGGACGTTCCTTAACTGTTTGAGAAGCTTTCACACCAGGAGCTAAGCTTAGAATTGCTTTTCCAGAAGGATGAGAAAATAGACATACCTATATTTACATATTAGAACTGTTATTGTTGAAACAGGATGCAAAACGTGCCGGTCTGGATTGTATTTTTCATCAAATTAAAGACTGGATTCACTTTGAAAAGTATCCAAAGAAGTGGTTTTAATTCAAACCATAAGTTTTTTCAATACATAATAATATTTTAACACTTGATTGATCAGCCAATAGCCCATATTTAAAGCCCCCAGAGAATGTTTGAAGTATTATAGTGAACAATATCTTTCAAAGTTATCTGCTATAATTCGAAAACAGATCTAAAATCACTAATTCTGAAATATGGCATGCTTTATATCTCCTCATTAAGTTCAACATCTTATAAACATTATGCCACAAAGTTGCCCTGTAATTTTTAAACAGAAAGGAAGCACATTTGACATGTAATGTTCCGAAAATTTTGAAAATTCTGTACCGTTCTTATAATTTTGCTTTTATTGCTTATGCTGGAAAAGTGTAATTTACAATACTGTAATACTAACAAACTTTTCATAATATTTTCTTTATGTTTATATTGTATATTTAGTTTTATGAAATCAAGCTATATGGTTAATATGTGTATTAATATGGTTGTAACTATTACACAGTCACTTAAGTGATCGTTCCTATCACCCCCTCCCCCCGCGTAAAAGTATTTCACTGGAAGCATATTTCCCCTAATTGCTATTCCATATAATATGTATTGTATCTTAAGTTAAGTCATGACTTAATTAATCATATTCATTCTAAACTTATGACGAGGATTCTTACATACGTTAGTTACAGTACTAATAACTACAACCGTGAATTAATAATTATTATAGCAGCTATTGTGTTAACATTATCTTCGTATTTCATATTATTATTACTCATTGACCGATTGTTATCTATCATAATAATTTCATGACTTTATAAATCCTGTTATTAACTGTTCTTGTAGTCAATTATAACTCTATCGTGTCTATGTATGCTACTCAAAATGTTTCATTTCTGTCCAAAATAAAACCACTGCTTTCATATAATGTATATTTTCTCCTGATACATTACCAAATTTCCACATAAATTATCTGTAGTTTGAAATTTCCGCATTAATATCTGTCATTGTATTGTATACTCTAAAGCGAAATTTGACTATTTTAAATTTAAGAGAAGTATCACTCATATGCTCATAGATTATATGCACCCGATAATTTTGATGTCTACCTATCAACGCTGTCAAACGCTATCAACGGTTGTTTTTTTTACTAACACGTTTTTCATAGAAAAATATTTTTAGATTTTTCTTGCAAACTCTGTAAAAGCCTAACTCGGACATTTTTTTTCTTTTGAAAATTTTGTTTAATTCAAACACGAAAATTTTTCTTTCGAAACGCTCGCTAATATTAAAAATCGACACTATTTACGAGCTCAAAATAATTTGTTCTATTGTAATTTTTGTCTAATATGTTCATCAAATGAGAAAAATCGTAAAAGTTGTTTACTGGGGCATTTTTTTCTTTCTTTTTTTAAATCATCATTTATAATCAACATTTAAGTAAAACCATTTTTAAAACTTTTAATTTTAATACTTCTAAAAATGTAACTTTGTAATTAAAATAAATGTAGTAGATTCTATTATAATAAGAAAAAAAATAACGTTTATTAATTTAAAACATTCATACGTTAAATTGAAAAATTACTACCGTAATTGTGTAGATACAATTTTTGTTTAGCAAAACTTATGGAAAATTCTAGATGTTGAAAGAATGTGTGCTGCTTGGAAATCTATGGATCATCTGTGTACAATTTTTGTTTAGCAAAGTTAATGGAAAATTCTAGATGATGAAAGAATGTGTGTTGCTTGAAAGTCTACGGATCATCTGTGTACTTTTCTTTCTCCTGAAGTCTATGGATCATCTGTATACAATTTTTGTTTAGCAAAGTTAATAGAAAATTCTAGATGTTGATAGAATGTGTGTTGTTTCGAAGTCTATGATTAAACTGTATACTTTTCTTTCTCCTGAAAGTAAACAATGCCATTAATAAAAATGTGTTAAAAAGGATCTAAAATTCATGGCGATATGCAGGGTGTACAGTACACTCTCAACGGTGGCCAATGGTTAATTTCTAAACCGTTAATCATAGACGTATAGTTCCAATTGCAAAAATGCTTTAAAAAAGGTAAAGAATTGTTTTTTAAACGATTTAGATCAAAATAAAATTTTATTAAAATATTACGAAAATTAACTTTTTATACGGTCCGCCGGTCCTATAGTGATATTTAGAAAAAATTTTCCACTACTCTAACAAGTAAGTGAAAAAAAGGTTCCATTCATCTAACATTAAAATTGACCGAGTTATGAAGCTTTAAATTTCATGACTTAAACCACTTTTCTGTAGCAGAATACGGATGTATTGGACTGAGTTTTAAGGGAACGTACACTAAGTGCTTAAAGTATTATAAAGCTTAAAGTATTATATATATATTTATATATTTATCTATTTCCAACGCTGCCCAATAGCTAATTCCTAAACCATTTGCCACATACCAATTACAAAAATGTTTTAAATTAGATAAAGAAATATTCTTAAAGCAATTTAACTGAAGATGCTACCACCGTATAAGTTTTACTGTAGTATTAATTTTTATTAATTAACTTCTAGATTGGTTAAAGTAGTTGAAGATGTGAGTTTTAAAATTCTCTTTATCGAGAAAATAAAATTTTGGGAAATCGCGATTTTATTTTAAAAGGTGTGTTATTTTGAAAAGCTTTTATTTTGCTTAAAACATTCGTACGTATGTTTCCCTAGCTCAAATTTTCTATTCAAATATTTACTCACTTTCAAATATCCGATCGAGTTTCAATTTGCACACTTATTTATATCCAATGACAATGTAATATTAATACAATTTTTGATGCATAGTATTTATTAATTTTATAAGACTACACAAAATTCTGTTAGGTTAAGTAATCTAATAGAATTTTAAATACAGGGTGTATCTAAATTACTGTGCAAAATTTTAAGGGGTGATAGTGCACATCAAGACAAATAATATTAAACTAGCGAGCTACGCCCGCTAGCTGGGCCACTTTTTCCAAACGAACCTCGGTATTAAGCAGTATATAATAAGAAAAAAAATTCATTAAATAAGCAAGTCTTGGTGTTCGAATCCTCAAGCACAAAAAAAAGTAAATTAAAGAGCCATGGTCCCGTTAAATATATGTGATTTCGCACTGTGGGCCACGTGCACTTGAAAAAAAAAAGATTGTGGGTCGGAACTATGGTCGCTTCGCGCCCATAGTCCCGTTAAAAATATTTGGTTTTGCACGGTGGGCACTACGCGCACTTAAGACATTTTTCCGTATTTTTTAGTTCATCAGAAGCAGATTTTTACGCAGATTCTGAATATATAATCAGTTTTTTCTACTTTAAAAACTGTCTGCATGATGGTTTAAGAAAAAACGCGCAAAAAAACGCAATTAGCGCCGGTAGAAAAAGCGGTTTTCGGCTGTTTCTTCTTTTAGCCAAAGGGGAAAAGTTAGGTTCTTCACCGCAAGGTAGCGCAGTGTTCTGCCTCGGAGCTCCGTTTGAGCGCCGTTTCGGATTTGAGATTTTTTTCGTTCCGATTCCCAAGGGGTTTTTAATTCATAACTTTTTTAATTTTGGTCCCACGGTCTCGAAAATGCCCGAAATGACTTCCCCGGAATATTTCCAATCGAAAGACACCTCTCGCGACTTCCAACTCGCCCGCGTTGCGAAGTTTAATCGGCTTCAAGCAGACAGAGGCGCACGGATTTTATTAGTATAGATGGGAAACTAAGGGTCCCAAATATCTTCCGAAGGAGATAGGCGCCATCAAAGTTTAGGATCCAAAATTTGAAATGATTATAAAAAACGGGAAAATTGGTCGATTCGTTTGCGGTTTTCACGAAAATTATTCTTTATGTCAGTATTATCTTGAAAATAAATTATAAAGATAAATTTCAAATAAATATAGTTTTAAAAAAAACTAAAAAACACGCTTTTTAAGTATATCAAACGAAAAAAGGGAAAAATAATTCGTACTATACACTGTAAAAAAAAATTGTAAATTTACGGTACTTTACCGTGAATGAGCCAGTAAATTTACGGAAAATGTCCCTTTTTTTAGATTAACGGTCAACGTCCGTAATTTTTTGCATTTTATGGGCAAAATCCGTTAATGTAATGGCAAAGTCCGTTGATATAAGGATAAAGTCCGTTTTTTTACGGACATTGTCTGGAATCTCTGCTGCAGTAAATTTTTGCTGCAGCTTTTTTTCAGTGTAAGCTGAAAACGAAAATAGATGAAAAATACTATATTACTATAAAATCATTGTTATTATAGAAATCAATTAATAAGCAATAAATAAAATTATCGTGGAAAAAAAGCGTGGGGTGCTCCATCTACCATGCTCCATCTATCAGTTCTTGAGAAGCACTCCACGCTTTTTTTCCACGATAATTTTATTTGCCAGATCGGTCGTTCTGAATTCATTCACCGAACTTTATCGTCAGAGGTAGTATTTAAACAAAAATCCAGCCGGAAAAACGTAGAGTTGGAGACATAACTACACTGTAAAAGAAAACGGGCGATTTTACGGAAGTACTACTAGTAATCTAGACGCCAGTGTAATTTCCTGTTTTTTAACGCAGAAATTTCCGTGAATTCCAGAAAATTTTGCGTACTTTCCTGGAATTTACGGGAATTTTTTCCGTTACAAAACAGTAAGTTTTACTGGCGTCTAGATTGCCAGTAGTATTTCCGTAAAATCGTCTGCTTTTTTTTTTTTTTTTTTTTTTCTACAGTGTACTTTCGGCGGCTTACACCAGACATGTCACGCAGACTCCGTCTATTTTGATTTTATTTTTGTAATCATGTTCCGTAGTTCTAGTTGTAAATATTCCTAAAATCAACGTGGAAGGAATTTATATATTTAAGGAAAATTTTCTCAAATGTAGCCAAGGACTTGTAAAAAATGTTTTCTTCTAACTTTTTTTTTTTTTTTTTTTTTTTTTTTTTTCTTCTTTTTTTACTTTGTTGCATTTAATATTAAAAATAAAATAGTTTTTATCTTTCGAAATCTTTGAAATTTTTATGTGTTATAAAAATAATGTATCAAAATTCTACGCATAATTTAGTACCATAAAAAAGTACCAACATTTATTTGTAAAAGTATAAGTGAAACTCAAACGCGTATTCACGTTCTGAGATTTAAAATGACGATTATTTTTAAATATTTTAATCGTCTGAATGCTTCACGATATTACTTTTAATTTAGAAAAGGTGTGTTGCGAAGAATTGTAAAGAGACTACCAGTCCCATTTTTTAATGAGTTAATATTCATATTTTTCAAAACGAATTATATCATCTTTGACAGGAATTTATCCGCTTAAAATGAGTATTTTTTTTGTTTTTCTGCATCATGAAACTTCGGCGGGTACATGCTTCGAAAAAATAACGAAACAATCGAAATCGAATCTTTCTCTCTCTCTCTTTTATATATATATATATATATATATATATATATATTGAACATTTTCACCGATGTTTCGAAAAATGACGGAAGAGAAAGATATTTAAATTTTTTTTCCGGCACTTCGGAATGGAGTTCTGGAATGTACCAGTGAGACGCTTTTGTCGTTTTTATCTTAATTACGGGGTATAATTTTACTGGGGCTATTTACCAAAAAATATAAATCTGATCCTCAGGTGCTTCAGTACCTACCTTGGACTATGCTCATCCAAATTTTCAGCCCACTGTGTGCGATGCATTTTCCTAGCCCAGACTGACAAACATCTTTCTTTTATTAGTATAGATTTCAGCTCCTCGATGTTATAAAATGTTATTGAAAAAACAGATTGTTATAAACAAGTAACTTTTATGCCAATTTTCATATCTTGTAACGACTTTGGTTTTCTTGCGTCCATTTTTTTCGTATGTAATGAATAGACACATGGTCTTGAAAATTTTTGAGACAGAATAAACAAACAAACAAACAAACAAACCAATAACCAATCAACCAACCAACCAACAAACAAACAAACAATCCAACAAACAAAAAACACAGCAGATATTATCATTGGTCCATTCTTCTATGAGAACATTACTCCGACAAGACCTGTAACTTGTTCTGTTACCAGAGATAAATATCGCCAAATGTTAAACAACTTTGTTATTCCGGCACTTCAGCAAACACAGTGCCTGAAGAAAGTCATTTTCGTGCAAGATTGATCCCCTCCACGCATTGCTTTGCGGTATAGCAGTTGCTACGACAGAAATTCACATCAGAAAGAATCATTGGCTGATATTTTCCAACTGCATGGCCACCTCGGTCCGCTGATTTTACACCCTGCGACTTCTGGCTATGGGGTTAACTAAACTACAAGGTCCATCATGGAGCTGTCCAAGACCTGGGTGCGCGAACATATCGCGAACTGTACGGGAGATTCCTGCAGACATATTATTCACTGCTATTGTACATGCTGTGCCCAAAATGCAATATGTGGTCCACAAAAACGGCGGCCACATCGAACTTGAGTTGGATGTGCTAAATAAACGGTAATTTTATTTCAGTATTGATTCATTCTTTTTTGAAACTCTCTTTTCGAATACACAGCGCCACACATTCACCTGGCGGTGACTTTTGGGAGTAAATTGTTTTCTCGCGGAATCCTTTGTCTCCCGTTTTGTTTAATCTTCCTACAAAATTAGGCGGCATTCTCGCAATTAGATCGCGCTACAGAACACTCTGAATATCGTCAGTTTAATTATGGCCACCTTGTACATCTAATAAAGATTTAAAGTGTAAAAAAAGCTTAATATCCAAATATTCATAATGGGTGTCTTATTTGAATAATCTTACGTTATACTGTTCAAAGTCGATGTTCACGACATAATAGACAAAATAAACAATTTTTTTAGTAGGTGTGTTATCTTGAATGTCCGGCTTCTTTCTAAAACTGCTGCGGAAATGTTCTAATAATTCACCTCATTAAACCCTCTTACGTCAGAATTTGTAAAATATATAAAAGCTGTGTATAAGTTTGTTTTAGTAGATTAGTTGTGCTTAAATTCATACTTTTATCTAAAACTGTTGCAGAAATATGACCTAAATTTTCGTACCTTCCGTTGATACTTTCCGAGGGGTTGAGGAATTTCTGATACAGCTAAAATAAATGTTTAATATTTTTTTTATGACTTGTTATTTTTAACTTCATGGTTTTACTCAAAACCGTTGCTGGGATATGGCTGGTGATGTTCGATTCTGAAAAATTTACCAATCGAAAAAGTTTCCATTGTACAGAGCACAATTCATTCAGTCATCGATTACTTCCGAAGATTTACAATCTATCATAAAAATCATTGTTTTTACTTGTGTATAAAGGCTTTTAGTAAATACATGACATTTAAAATCAGGTGGAATTCAAAAATAACAAGCCGAAGAAAGGCTATAAGGGAGCCACGATAATGGAAAAGTTGAATGACGGCCTCACCTGATAGTAGAAATTTGAAAAATCGCGGGTAAATATAGAGTGATAAGGGAATTTAAGATCAATAAATAGAATTTTTCGTCAATTAGCAGCTAAATGAATAAAGAAGTAATAAGTAACGGCACCCCTTGTTGCAAAAATAACAACTAAATGGAAGGTTTATTGAATCAATATATTTTTTTTTATTTATTATTAGAAGTCATTTCAGATCAGTTCCATAATTTCTCCATTATAAGAAGACCTCCAACTGGGATACGTTAAATGCACACCTCGGGAAGGGGAAAAGCGCGCGGGAGAGGACAAGGGAAGTGCATAATATGAATAAGTGGTCACAGGATTTTCTAACGGAATATCACATAAGCGATGTAAACTAAATTTTAAAAAAGGCTCTCCGTTGCAGCAAAGTGCGGGAGACGCGCAGGAGGTGTTTTACATGAAATAGCAATCACACAGTTTTCCAATGATATATCACACGAGGGCTGTCGATCAAATTTAGAAAACTGCCTTCAGGGTTCCAGCTATCGCGCCCCACGGAATACACCATCGGACCCTCTCTTTGACATTTTCATATATTATAAATAATATCTATCGGAGGTCTCCGCAAAAAAATCCGATCTATAATGACAAAACCATAAAATTTCAAAAAAGTTTAAAAAATGCCTCCGGGGGGGGGGGGGGGAATTGAGGAGAAGGGAAGAAAAGTTAATAACATAAAAGACTGGTCGAGGGCTTTCCGAAGATATAGCGCATGGTGGGTTCAACAAAAGTTTGAAAGTTTTCGACCCCCACTTTACCTCCCTCCCACTCTCGGAGGTGGAAATTTTAAAATCTCTGAAACGCGTTTCAGAGTATTTAATTAATCAGTATTTTATTAATTTTTGAAAGATTTATTTTCTGCCGTTTCACATCCTATTTAAAACGACGCTGAGATGTGGCAAATGTTCTAAAATTTTAAACCCCCTTTTAACTTCCTTTGTAGAGGAATTTGTTAGGTCAATGAAAAACGTGTTTAGTTACTTTTTAGTAGATTTATTTTCTAGAATTTTACTTTCCTATTTTAAACAGTTGCTGAAATATAGGACCTTCTATAATTTGAGACTCCCCCCCGTTTGACTTCCTTAGGTGCGAAATTTTCAAAAATTCCATCTTAGAGCCCGCTTACGTCATAAGAAATATTTTTTCCCCAATTTTCATGCTTTTGGATTCAGTAGTTTGGCTTGTGCGTTGATTATCAGTCAGTCAGCACAAACTGTTTAACATATTTTTAGAAGATAATAATTACATTTTTAACTTATGAAGTATATATTTTAATTTAAAACTGGATTGGTAAGTATTTTTCTCCAAATTCAAAAAATCCTATAAAATAAAAGTGCAACACAATGGATTTCTACGAAGCTGGTTTGTAATACAATCCATTAATACGTTATAGTTCAATGGAATTAAAAAAAAATAAATAAATAAAAGTATTTAAAATTAAAAAGTCGATCCATAGTATTTTTAAGTAACAAAGTAGATCAAATCGAAATTTGCACGTAATGCGTAGTAAATGAGATGCGTTTGTACTATAACGAAGGTTAAAAAAATATTTATATTGATATGCTTTTACAAATCGTGTAATAGTATACAGTACGGATACAGTATAGTATACAGTTCGGATACAGTATTGTAGCAAAAATCATTTGTGTGTAATATTATCTGCTTTCTGTTGCACAGGAAGTAACTTCTAGTAAACCTCAGCAAGTTCTAGTAAACCTGAGTTCCCTCGATTCCATTATGTAATGAAATACTTTTGTGCAGTCCTGTAAATTAATAAAAAATAATCTTTACACCATCGATTTTACAGAATATATATTTTTGTATTTAAATACTCTCTGCTTTCTATTATACAGGAAGTAACTTCTAGTAAATCTCAGCAAATTCTAGTAAACTTCAGTTCCCCCTAATCCACTATGCAATGGAAAACTTTTGTGCGGCCCTGTAAATTAATATCAAATATTCCCGGCACCACAAATTGTACAGAATAATATTTTTGTATGTACTCCATACACGCATACAAGGTTCGTATGCCTCCTGGAATTTTCGACCAGGAAATTCTTCGGTACCAATATTTTCTTATAAGACATTCTTGAAACCCTTTGAGCTCTGATGGTTGAATTTTCTACCACATAGTTTTAATTACGAAATGTCACAACGACACCAGAAAATTCGACCGAATTTATTTGAAAAAGGTTTGATGCATTTTTTCGTGTACATCGTTAACTGATTTTTTTTCTTTGCAAAATACTGGTGCCAGTGTGACATTTCGAATTTTGAAGAAATTTATCCACCAGAGCTCAAAGGGTTAAATAAGAGAAAATTTTGCACGCTTAACATAGATTTATTTTTCTATAAAAATACTAATATTACCCTTGTAAAAATCCTTAAAACGTACGAACCCTGTTCATATTAATTATATTATGTTCAAAAAAGTGTAACATCATGAAAATGCACTTCAAACAATTTTCTCCCATTGGCCGTAATATAACGGAATACTTTTGATTGTCCATGTAATTAAACTACACAGCTGATTTTCATAAAATTTTAAAAGACGAGACAAAATTATGGTACAATTATATATTTTAAATTTCAAACGATTCAGTTGTGTAGTTTTTGCTTCGTTATATGCGGACGGAAGGACAGACTGAAAGACTGAACGGCGTTTATAGGTTCTACGTATTTACATAATTACGAACACACCTAAAAATGAAAAAATATTTTTAAATTTAGAAAATAATAGCTTCATTTTTTTCAGTTTCAGAAAATTATTATATATATATATATATATATATATATATATATATATTTGTTAAATTCATGGCTCAACATATTTCTTTGGAGATTTTTTTTCTGGAATAACGCACATAAATAAAAAAAAAATAAGCCCAAGGTTTCGTTAAAAAAAAAAACTAGATGAAAATAAAAATTTATAGTTACGAAATTAAATAACGAAAAGAATATAAGTGTACTAATTAAGTTTCTGGAATTCATTTGTTGGTGTAAATAATTCAATTCTGTGAAGCAATAAACCACATACACCGGGTTTCTTTCGATGAAATTTATTTGATTATATTAACACTAATGATTTCTCTAATTTCTGCTTAAAAACGTTCTTTTGAAATTTATTTTTTAAAGCTATTGAAATTTATTTTTCTGTTACGAGAACAAAAGCCGGCTCATAAAAAAATTGCTTAAAAAGTATGATTTTTGTTTAAAGATAGCATTTGTTTAAGTTTCATTTTCATTAACGGCTTGGTAATTTTTCTTTATAATTTATATTGTTTTATCTATTATTTAATTAAATATCTAGAACATTCCACGAGAAATTGTTAATCATTAAACAAAAGGCAACCCTTGGCTACCTATTGTTCAAAAGCAAATAATGAGTACCAAAATAATATATTACGTTTATTTTTCAAACACAGTAATTATTTTTAAATGTCTTCTTTTTGCTTTGTAACGAGGTAAAAACATTTACAAAGGAAAATATGTATTCCTTTAATAATTGTATTATCATAAAATGTTATTGAAATATTTTGTGTATTTCTTTTTTTGTTTGTTTATAATTTTACACTTTTTGTTGCATGTCAGGGGCCGTACTTTAAAATATATGTGCATGTGTTAAAATACATAGTCTAAAAAAGAATTTTTATGTCATGGTCTAAAATTAAAAAAAAAACTATTTTCTTTAATTTTAGTGTTCGTCTACGTGTTTAATTTTGAGCACCACTGTTTCCGAATAGAAATTCTTGACTTATTAGCTTTCTGGGATTGAATAAGGTGAACAGAAGAATCATATTAATTTAGATGTATATATTTTTTTTTCCTGTGAGTTTGTGTAAGAGATCGGAGTTTTTATACCATTTTCATCACGTGTTAAAGATTTTCAAATGAAAAACAATTGACATTTACGACATCATGACTAACATGTAAAAAATGTATGATATAAAAATGAATCTATGGGTCATTCCATGGTAACTTACGTTACATTTAGAACAATTTACTGCATTAATTTTAGTAATATAACACTAAAAAATATTCAAATGTAAAATTAACTTGATTTGTCAATGAAACCTATCTAAGGATCAATTTGGATGAAAATTACCAAAATCATTTCATTCTGTTTATGACACAGTCAATTAACTGGTAAAGTGCTAAATTTTTAAAGTAATTAGTGCAGTAGTTACTCCTTGCTAAATTATGGTATAAATTCAACACGACAAGTCGTATGCCCTAGTTCTATGTCACGTAATGATGAACGAATTCGTGTTATTTAGGTATTGATGTTATTTAAGACGGCCGGTTATCTGCACAAGGGATAAGACCCTAGTTAGAGTCCCTCCGTTGGGATCTTTCTAAGGGTACCTAACCTGTATTTACGCAAGGCTAACTAATGTTCGAAGAAAACCTCGGAAAACTACGAACTCTTACGCCGATGGGTACGACTGGGTTTGAATCCAGAACTTCCCTAGAGAACTTCCTCTCAGCCACTGGTGAGGCGATGAACGAATTGATTTCTGATCTTCAATATTACAATTATGTTTTTCAGCTCAAAAAGATATACTAGATTACTCATTTGCAAAGTAAGGTTTCTTGCATCATTAAGATGACAGACTTAGTTATTCAATCGCTTTTCCTGTGATAGTGAAAAGGTGAATTTTACTGAAGCATACGTTATGATAAACTATACAACTACTGACTATGACAGTTTATAGATGTACATTTCAGAGTTATCTATGTCTTGTTGTGATAACATCAAGTATAAGGATAGGAGTTGGGATAATATCCATATTTACTCCACTTAACATGGATTGACCAGATTTTGACGTTGTTGGCATATTTGCTTATCCGGATTTAAATTGTTGAAATATCGGCTGTCATGATAACGACGCAGGCGTATTGTACCACAACTGATGATTTAGTAATAGATGGAAATTTTATATTATTTGCTGCGTCTTAGCACTATGTAGTAACATTAAACGTATAATTGGTACCTAACTCAAATTCCGATCTATTATTCGTCGCTTAAATATGAAAATATTACATGAAAGAAACGATTGTCGAATTTACTCTTTGTTATTTCTTTAAAAAATAGCAAAATCTAAGATTTTTTATAAAGTCGGAAAAAAATATTTTTACCAAACTTATACTTTCTCTCTGTAGATTCGACTTTGGAAACTTCACTACATACTGCTTAAAAAGTTAACCCATTTCGGCTCAGTCCTAGATAATTGTTTCTAAAGTCAAGTATTATTTTACTTTAAAAAACTATAAAATTTCAGAATATTTGTTACAGCCTGATTAAAATTAAACTCATTTAGAGATTAATTTCTGGATAAATATCCATTTTTTTTTTTTTTTACTTTTTCGAACAAATTTTAAAAATATTTATGAATTCAATTTGTCTGTCCGACTAACCACGCTCTAACACACACACATATCTATATATACACTATATTGCCATTGATTATGGGACACTTGCGATTTTAGACATTTTACTAAATATCTAGAACAATACATGAGGAATCATCTCGAAACTCTTAGTGTGTAAACATAATAGTATACATCATACATCTCCGTGAAGATGTTTTACCGAAACTCCATAGGGGACCATCAACAAATTAAAAAAGAATGAATATCTTTTGAATAACCCTGTCACGACTAATGTAGCAAAAGCGCTCAAACTCTAGATTATGATTGAATGCCTTATTTTAATACACTGTGTTCATGTTTATGCAAATAGCATGCATACTCGCAGAGTAATTAAGGTTTTTATAAAAATGGCCCCAAATTTTTCTAAGTTTTTCCCTTATAATTTTCAGAGTTCTTAATATAAAATAATATTTTTTTCAGAAAATATGACAAACAGCATTGCACATTATACCCTGTAATCAGAATTAAAAAATAATAAAAATTGTATGAAAAATGAGTAGGTTTACTAAATAATTTTTTACTGCGCATGCGTCAAAGATATCAAAATTTCATTTGCATATTATGTTAGCTAAATGTACAGAGCAACTTTTGTAAAAGTCTCAAAATTATGGCTTGAAAATTCTGAAAGTAATCGTCTATAGAAAAAGGACAAAATCCGTTGTTTCCAAAATGAAGCAAAAAAATGAGGGATTTCATCCAAAAGTAGTCGTAACATACCGTATTGTGTATTCTATATTGACACTAATCAATGAATATATGGATACAACCCCTCTTGTTTTTGCTTCATTTTGAGAATAACGGATTTTCAACTTATTCAATTGACGATTATTTTCAGAATTTTCAAGTTATGATTTTGTGACTTTCACAAAAGTTTCTCTATACATGTAACTAACATAATATGCAAATGAAATTTTGATATCGTTGACGCATGCGCAGTAAAAAATTATTTAGTAAACCAACTCATTTTGTATACAATTTTCATTATTTTTTTAATTCTGATTACAGGGTACTGTGTGCAATGTTGTTTGTCATATTTTCTGTAAAAAATAATTTTTTATATTAAGAAATCTGAAAATTATAAGGAAAAAACTTGGAAAAATTTGGGACCATTTTTATAAAAACCTTAATTACGCTACGAGTATGCATGCTATTTGCATAAAAATGAACACAGTGTATTACAATAAGGCATTCAATCATAATCTAGAGTTTGAGCGCTTTTGCTACATTAGTTTTGACAGGGTTATTCAAAAGACATTCATTCTTTTTTAATTTGTTGACGGTCCCCTATGGAGTTTCGGTAAAAAATCTTCACGGAAATGTATGACGTATACTATTATATTTATACACTAAGAGTTGTCGAGATGATTCCTCATGTAATTTTCTAGATATTTAGTAAAATGTCTAAAATTGCAAGTGTCCAATAATCAATGGCAATATAGTGTATATATATTCGGATTCTCATGCAATGGAATATGTTAATGAAATACTTCAAAGCATACCATTATATAACGGTATATGAGGAAAAATCATTTTCAGAGCATCTTAATGACATTACACTATTTAAAATGTGTTGAAACTGGGGTAAATCACTGAATTTTTCTACAAGATTATTACTATAGAATAAGACATACATAGCATTTACCGTTCATTTACAGGGATGCACAAATCGTTTCCAGTATTGTCTTTGAGCAATAACTACTGGAAATGCGTTTTCAATTTTGGTAAGCGTTTTTAAATTTAACTAATTTTTTGCATTTTATTTATTGTATATAAATTCTATAGCTCGTTTAACAGGGCTGCACAAAGAAATTCCCATACCATTTAGCGAAAATTGCTGAAGGGAAATTTTCACACGAAGTATGTATTTTCTAAGAGTAATAAATTTTTACTTGCATCCAAATAATAGATAGAAATCTATATAGCACAAAGAGATTTGGACAAATAATTCGCATAATTTTTCGATTGTGGACTGAAACATCTGAAATTTGATTTTCAAATGTGTTATATTACGTTTCCGTACGGTTTATACATAATACTAAACGGTGCAGATTTGTTACATTATTCTGAAAGTGTTGGAAAGTGTTTCATAATCTGTGCTTGACGAATGATATTATTTTCTTCTTTACACTCAGATCATTTTTGTGAGCCAGAACAATCTGCCATTCACTTTTAATTTCTTCCTGTGTACCTTAAAAGTTATCTTTTTATTGACTTTATCTTTGGCTCTAAGTGAGATTTAATTAATTTTTAGAGAGCTTATACTAATAAATATATGTTATTACAGTACTGACCTCAATAAACATTGGAAACCATATAAGCCTTATTTTTAATTATCTTCATTCCAGGAATATCGATCAAAGGCATGGCAATTCTCGTTTCCAAAGCAGTAATTGTTAAAGATAACATAAACAGTAAAAATTATTTTTAGTTAAGAAATAATATCATTAGTGGCGAAAGTAGGATATTAATTTCAATACGTTTCTGGAAAAGATCTCACGTAAAAGCTATCAAAAACAAATTTATCTAATTTTTCTTTGAATACTTCTGAATAGATTTTTCGATTTTTTATGAAAGGTATCTCACTCTTCCTTTTATTATTATTATTTTTATATGCAATATACATTCATGTACCGTTAGAATAAAACCATATACAATGAAACATTTAAAATAACGAACTTGTTTAGAATTATCTTTCAATCTCTTCTTTAATAAACTTTTAACAAAATGTAAGTCCATTTAAAGGATTTTGTTTATATCATATAGCAATGGCTGACCCGTGAGGTATGTTATAACGGCAGTTAAAGTTATATATCAATTTATAAATATTTCGTCTCATACATAAAAAATATAAATAGCAGGCTTTCCTTCTTTATTTCAGCTACTAATGTTAAGATGAAAATTGACACAAGAAGATGAGGCACATGAAATCACATGTCTGTCTGTCACGACAGTGTGCTTTTTAAGTAAAGATGGTTTGTCGCCTTTTTAATATTGGTTGTTTAAAATCTGATGGTTCAATGATTTAAATTAAAGATAGGTTATGATTTGCATCTGCTTAACTTTATGTGAAATGACGTTGTTTAGCATTAAAAAAATAGTCATGTTCTAAAAATTTTCAGAATTTTTAATATAATTATTTAGCCTTCCTACCCTGTTCAAATTTTACGCTATCTTGATTAAAAACATTTCACACTAGAATTGGTATTTAAAATACTTTAATATATTTAATTGATTTATTTCTCTGAATCTGTTATTTAACTTTCTTTATGAAAAAAGTTCTGGTTCGAATCGTATAAATCCAATTATAGTTATGGGTCGATTAGACCCATTCAGGGTAGGAAGGTTAAAAAAACATTTGTATCCGGAAATATTGGTACTTACAAGTCGGAAGAGTTGGTATTTATGTAACAGCATAATGTAAAAGAGTTTATTTCATGCGAGAAGCATAACACGAAAAATTAAATTCCAGTAAAAAAAGAATAATAATAAGGATTATTTTCCCTTCACTAAGTCATGCATCTATTAAAAACCTTTATTTTTCTCAAATTTAGTTTATTTAGTTGACTAATTCTCCGAATATTGAAGTCAAATAAACACCTTTTTTCTTTTATAGATAATCCACGCCATTTAAACGATCATAATAAGTATTGTGTTAAATTCCACTACTGAAATAAAACCAAAAACAGTTTACTTTGAAAAATAAAAACACTAGTAAATTTTTTCATGTTACGTTACTGAAAGTATTTATAAAATTTTATGGCATGGGATGTGTGTATTAGAAGATAAAATCTCCATCATACGCGCAATCGAATTAATTAACCAAAATAAATTATTAAATGAAGTACTATTATGTTAAATTAACTGTATCCCAAAGTATGCAAACAAATGTAATATAAACGTATGGTTAACTAACATAATACATATAAAATACAGCCCAATCCCATTCAACCGAACTCCATGCGATCGTCAGTATTTCTTCACTGTAATGAAATTTTCTTATTCTTACCCAGAAGTTACACTTCTGCGGAATATATAATTACGTCTGGGGAGCATAAAATTTTCTTTATAACGCAATATTCATTCTGTCTCATTTATCTCAAATAGAACTTTCTATATACAAATTCTCACGAAATGTTTGTAACGCGTTTTATTTATTTTTTAATTTTAGTGATAAATAGATCATGTAAACGGCAAAAGATTTCAAAACAAAACAATAAAAATGTGGTAAATTTTATTAATGGAGTACACTTCCTATTAACATTAAAAACGTTACACTTTTTAAATTTTACAGTTAGATATTATACTTTTCTTTTTCTTCATCAATTTTTTACAAAGAACTGCGTAATTATATATTTAAAATAAATTTATTTATGATAAAAGGAAAAGACTGACTTATACCTCTTTTCAGCGCTATATTTTAAAGGCTGTTTCTATTATTAAATGCATATATTATTTATTATATTTCAAATAAAAATGTGGTAAATTGTATTAATGGAGTACACTTCCTATTAACTTTAAAAACGTTACATTTTTTAAATTTTACAGTTAGATATTATACTTTTCTTTTTCTTCATCAATTTTTTACAAAGAACTGCGTAATTATATATTTAAAATAAATTTATTTATGATAAAAGGAAAAGACTGACTTATACCTCTTTTCAGCGCTATATTTTAAAGGCTGTTTCTATTATTAAATGCATATATTATTTATTATATTTCAAATACTGGTGCGGAGGATCCTCTATTTTATTTATTTAGTTAAAAACAGGCATGAGCTAATAAAGAGATAAGGAAATTGTTCACTTACCTCATTT
Source organism: Maratus speculifer (assembly GCA_964019185.1). Lineage (NCBI taxonomy): Eukaryota > Metazoa > Arthropoda > Arachnida > Araneae > Salticidae > Maratus > Maratus speculifer. Next base: position 354,818,400 of record OZ025293.1, read on the forward strand.
ATGGTCATCCCAGATCCCGGTAAAGACAATCCACGGAATATCCATTTCAGCCACAGCGTTGGGCTTGCAGCTGTAAAAGACTTAAATATATCATTAATCACTTGGTTTTATAACTACAGTGCACTCATTAAAGACGGATGTCGTTGCTTTAAATTTATATTTAATGAAATAAAATCACATAGTAATTTCTGGATTAAAATAATTAAAGGGTAACAATTTTAAGGGAGAGGGAAAAAGGAGCGTCTCTCTCAGACTGCATATTTCACATATTAGAAGTGACAGAGAAAAGTGCGTAATACAAAATATGATGAGTCAAAATGATACAAAGTTCACGAATCAGTTCTCTTACTGTTCGGAAAAGGGTAGATGCATGTAGACCGCAAACTGGAGAATTTGAGGCTTGGCTAATTCAAAGAAATAAAGTATAAAAAAAATCTTGAATAATGTTCTTGAATAGTTTCTGAGTTCTTGTTTCGAAGATTTGTATGTCCAATATCCCCCCTGAATCGGAGGAACAAGTGTAAGTTCATATGTTGAACAGTTTTTTAAGGTGTGATTGAAATTGAGGTTTGGGGAGAGGTTTGGGGAGAATATCTGCTGTCATCGCAGCAGACTGCAGATACTGTAGCTTTATTATTCCCTCTTCCACTAAATTCCTTATGAGGTGGTATCGAATCGAAATATGTTTTGTCTTAATGTGGTATTTATCTGATTCAGTCAATTTAATACAGGACTGATTGTCCTCGTGTAAAGTTATAGGTAGTTTCTGTTCGAGGTCAAGTTCCTTGAGTAGTTGGAGAATATAAACGGTTTCTTGTGCTGCACATGCAGCTGCAACATATTCCGACTCTGCCGATGATAGAGCAATGCAGCTCTGTTTTTTCGAAGTCCACAAGATGGTATTTTTTCCTAATTTGAAGAGATTTCCGGATACTGATTTCCTGTCCGATTTGTCATTTGCCCAGTCCGAGTCGGAATATACTCTCAAGACAGGTTCCTCTGAATTAGTGTAAGTTAATTTTAAGTCTATTGTTGTCTTAAGGTATTTAATTGTTCTTTTAACTGCTTCCCAGTCTTTAACCCTTGGATTTTCGTTTCTGCGGCTTAAAATGTTTACTGCTGCGCAAATGTCTGGTCTAGACACAGTCGCAATATAAAGTAGAGCCCCTACGGCCTGTCTGTAATTTGTGTTATTTGGAAGAAGATTTTCATTATCTTCTAGTTTTACATATCCGGGTTCCATCGGTATGTTGGTTGGTTTCGCATTTTCTAAGTTAAATTTATTTGCCAATTCATTGATTTTATTTATTTGGTCGAGTGTCATTGTGTTCTTGTCGGGTCTATTTATGTTTATCCCCAAATAGTATTTCGCCTCACCTAAATCAGTAACTGGGTGTTCTTTATTTAATTTGTTTATGAGTTCGTCAATATTTTCATCTTCCCCAGCTATGAGGAGATCGTCAACATAAACAATTAGGTAGGTCGTTGAGTTATTGATTGTTTGTTTGTATAGACATTTATCAGCCTGACTTTGGTGAAAACCTAATTTTGTTAGTGATTTGTGCAATGTCAGGTTCCACGCCCTGGCTGCCTGTTTTAAACCATAAATGGCCTTTTTAAGTCTGCATACCTTATGTTCCTCTCCCGGAACCACATAACCCTCAGGCTGATGCATAAACACGTCTTCTTGTAATTCCCCGTGTAGGAAAGCAGTCTTAATGTCAATATGTCTTAAACTCAAATTTTTATACAATGCCATTGCTAAGAAACTTCTAATTGTCGTATGAGATGCAACTGGTGCAAAGGTCTCGTCATAATCGACCCCATATTTCTGGGAAAAACCCTTCGCAACTAGTCTAGCCTTAAATTTCTCCAACACACCCTGACTATTGTATTTAGATTTAAACGTCCACTTACAACCGATTACTTTAGTCCCTGGCGGGGCTTCGACTAATTCCCACGTATCATTCTCGCGAAGAGAGTTCATTTCTTTTAAAGTCGCTTCTATCCATTTTTCCTTTTCAACCGGGTTTTGCATATTTTTTATATCGTCCCAACTTTTCGGGTCTTCTACCTTAACATTATTTGTTAGGAAAGCAAACCTATCAGGAGGAACCCCCCTGTTCGATCTGTTTGATCTACGTGGGACGATCTGCGTGGTGTCTGAATTTGCAATCTGATTTTGCTCTGTTTCTTCGGTACATACATTATCTTCGATCAATTGCAATTTCGGTTGCAGATTATCATTATTAGGCGTTTCAATAGTTTTATTCGACATGTTATTTTGGGTTGTGTTTCGACTTTCATTCTCTAGAAATTTTACAGTTCTACTTATTATTATTTTCCTGCCATCCGTACAAATTCTGTAGCCCTTACTCCTATTGTCGTAACCTACGAATATTCCCTCGATCGCGGTATTATCCAATTTTCTTCTAAGGGGTTTTTGTATGTAGACAAATGCGCGACACCCAAAAGTTTTTACGTTCAAAAGATCTGGTTTACGACCAGTCCATTTTTCGTAGGGTGTACGGTCGTTGGATGAGGTTGGGAGTCGATTCTGTAAGTACGTTGCGGTGCAGACAGCTTCGCTCCAGAATGAGTTAGGTAAACCACTATCTTTTAGTAGGCAGCGAGCCATTTCCGTCAAGGTACGGTTTTTACGCTCCGCAACCCCGTTTTGAGGCGCAGAGTATGGAACTGTAAGCTGGTAGTCGATTCCCTCATTTTTTAAATAACTATCAATTTCCTTTCCTACACTCTAAATAAAAAGGAGTGACTATTCACTCCGGAGGAGTGTATAGTCACTCTATCGCAGACTCAAAATATGCCCAACCTCTTTAGAGTGAGTATTCACTTTGAGCAAAAGTGGAATTGTTGACTCTTTTAAAGAGTGAATACTCACTCCTGAGAAGTGAATACTCACTCTAAACAGGCGTGAATAATCACTCTTTCGGAGGAGTGGCTATTCACTCTTACTGAAGGAGTGCGTTTTTGTCACCCCTGATGTAGTGAATAGTTACTCTTTCTTAAGAGTGAGTAGTTACTCTATCATAGGAGTGACTAGTCACTGTTACGAAGGAGTGAATGTTAATTTTTTTTGCAGTGAATTCTTTTTTTTTATTTTAGTTTATGAATATTTTATGGGCATTGTAAAAAATACGTTATTGACAATATTTATTTAATTCAATTTTTGTAACATTAATTGAATTATTAAGGAAAATCTTAATTAAAGTTACATATGAATTAAATTATATTACTGACAAAAATAAACTAAAATAATTTATTTCAAATTTAAACCTTGTGTGATTGCCCCCTCCCCGAAACATTTGAGATTTTCTGTTTTCAACGGTAAAAAAGTGCAATTTTTGCCACCGGAACTCTATCATTCCCTTACCACCACCAAACTTACTACCGGAGAAAATTAAGCCATATTTAATTATAACTTTTTATTCTAGTTATATATTGAAATTTATTAATATCAACTAAAAAGATTTCGTGTGCTTTATAAAAAATAATTTGAAAATCATTCAAAATATAATTTGTTTTTTATAGTTGTATTATTAAAAACAACAACATACCACAATAAATAAATTTAATGCATTATTACATTTAGAAAGTTCTCAAAAATCTTGCCAAATGTTAGAAGAAATTCCTATAATTTTTTAAGTTGGCAAATCTTAAATCTGAAAACAAAATTTTATAATTTTAAATATTAATTTAAAACATTATTAGTAATAAAGAAATACCTTTCAAAATATTCACAATTATAATAATCCAAAACATATGTTCGTAAAATAATGCTAATTTTCAAAATGAAAGCATTTCGTTATATCATTACAATCGAATATAATTATTTAACTTCAAATTAAAGTTTCGTAATCCGAAAACAGTAAAAAAAAGCGAAAAAATCTCCACAGTAGAAGTTAATTTAAGTGACTGAAATTAACGTTTACATTTACTGTGATAATTGATTCTACTAGAATAAAAAGCTAAAATTAAATACGACTTACCATTAAAAGCTTCATGTAATAAAATCCATTTAGTGAAGATTATTCGAGGGTACACACCGGAGAATTACACATTGAGGATACACATTGAGGATTTTTTTTAAAGCTCCCTATACCCACTGTTTCTCAAATTAAGCTTTAGTCTATCCATGGTCTATATCTTACCCACGGACGTTCATGAAGATAACCTATACATGCTTAAACTATGTATTCTCTGCATTATTTAAGATCACAACGCTGATAATATTCATGTGTTATTACTTTTCATTATTAATGAAAGGGAAAAGAATGAACGTCCACATATATGGACCCATGGAACGAAGAGGAGATGTCAAAATGGCGGATAGTAACCGCATATCCAGCTCAAAGTGCCGTAGACAGAGAAGATTCTCCTGATTGGTTGGTGATTATGTAATGCATACGTAACTCTCTCATTGCGTCATAATTCACTCTTTTTTGGGAGTGAGATTTTCTCTTTTAAAAAGAATTCGTTTCAATACCAAATCGCGAATCGGTGTAATTTCCAAGGTTAAATTAGGAAGTGTAGTTTTGAAAACTAAAATGCAGGGCCATGCAAAGTGTGTGTGTGTGGGGGGGGGAAAGGGTCCTTGCTAAGGGGGGGACAGGGGCCTTGCTAAGGGGGGGACAGGCGGGGAGCCCCCTCCCCCAAACATTTGCAAATGCAATGGGCAAATTTACAAACTGAACTGGCAAATTTGTTCAAAATGTTATAAAAAAATTATAATACACTTCTTATTTCTAATAAATTTGGCAAAAGTTACCAATATAATTAAGTTTTTTCCAAATATAAATTGTATTACATTTTCTAATTGAGATAACTTGGTAAAATTATAAAACTAGTTGGCAAACGCTGAGAACTATTTATGTTTGCTTTCACTGAGTTGGCAAATAATGAATTTTGACATGGCATTTTAGGCTCACTCCCCCACTAATAAAAAGGCGCCCTGGGGGGGGGGAGAAGGGGGCAGTTGCCTTGGGAGCAGAAAGTGAGGGGTTCAAAATTTATACTACAAACAAGCCTAGTTTCTTCTTTTATTGTAAAAAAAAAAAACAGATATGTATATATTGGGGCAAAAACATACATTCTGAAAATAGCATATGATTTCTTTCTTGGAATCTAAAAGGGGTTAGCTACAAATTGTTATAATTTACTAAAGCTACATTTAATCCAAATCTGTTTTCCAAATACCCTTTGCCAAAATGTAAGAAAAATTTTATCTTATATTTTTTCGTTGTTAAAATTAAATAGTTTAAAATTGTATATTAGTAAACATGAAATATGTATTCAATAGAATTTAAATGTGTTTTCACACCTTTCAATTTTATGACACCTGCCACAAAAACAAGACGGGGAGGAGGGCGGGCTAGTGTCGCCAAATTGAAACTTTTCCTCTTATGCAGTTTTCTCTTTGGACGTTGCTGCTAAAAAATGTCACATTTTGCTGTGACATTATTTATTTTACACAATATTTTACACAATATATTGATTCAAAGATAAACAGGAATATTTAAAAGTTTATAATGCCAAGATTTCACTTTCATCATTGGAATGACGCTCTCACTCTCGATAACGGAGTGAGACAGTCACTTTTATCGATGGAGTGACTCTCTCACTCTCCATTATAGAGTGAGATTATTCACTCTTTTGTATAGAGTGAAATTTTTCACTCCTTTAGGAGTGTATTTTTACAAAAATCACTCCAAAAAGAGTGAAAATGGCTCTCACTCTTCCAAAAAGTGAGCTTTTCACTCTTTCCACTTTTAGAGTGTAAGTATTCACCTCCGTTATCGGAACGGATAGCTTTTACTTTCCTACCAAATTTATTCGTAGTCATTGCTACATATTCCTTAAATTTCGGAAAAACTTCATCTTTATTTCTCAATAAATACGTGACAGTAAAACGGCTAAAATCGTCTATGAATGTCAAAAAATAGTATTTTCCCCCAACCGTCACTGTTTACATGGGCCCGCACAGATCAGAATGCACTAATTCTGTGGGCTCTGTAGCTCGAAAACTAGCGGCTTTGGGGTATGGATCACTAGTGAGTTTAGAGATGATGCAAGTTTCGCATGTATCGCCGTGTTTACATTTGTCAATTTCAATCCCTAACGCCATGTCATTGTTTACTAATTCCTTAATATGGTTAACGTTTCTGTGGCCTAATCTTCTATGCCATTTGTGCAAACAATTTTTATTTTCGCATTCATTTATGATATTTATATTGTGAGATGTATTTTGTTTTATTTTACATTCATACAAATTGTTGTTTACGTAGCCCTCGAGGTATGTGACACCTTCGTGAGTTATTTTGCAAGATTGTTTTTCAAATATGGCTTTACAGCCGTTTTCTGTGGCCCTTTTTATAGAAATCAAGTTCGTTTCTATTTCTGGAACATACAATACATTTTTCAATGTTATCGTACTGTGAGTGTTATCCGACATTACTGTATCTAATTTTATAGTCCCGTAACCCTCAGTGTATAACTCTTGACCATTCGCAATTGTTACACTAGAAATATTGTCGTAAAAATCATTAAATTTATTTCTATCATTGCAAATATGAGTTGAGGACCCAGAATCAATTACCCATAGGTTTTTTACATTATCCCCAACAAAAAATGTAACATATTTATTATTGGGTGTTTCCTTTTCGATATTTTTATTTTTGTTTGTACTCGCACCTGCACTGCCTTGAGAGCATATAGCCGATTTTTGTGACTGGTTTGAAAATCTATTGTTGTATTGTGGTGGTTTTGAACCACTTTTGTTTTTATTTTTTAAGTGCCAGCATTCTTCAATATTGTGCGAATTCTTTTTGCAATACCTGCAAAATTTATTTACTTTCGGTTTGGCACCTTTGTACACTGTGTGAGATGGTTCATTCTCAATTTTATTATCAGTTCTTTTTTAATATTCATCGGAAAGTTTGCTGCGTATAAACGCAGCACTAAGATCACGCTCATCCCTAGCCTCCAGCGCAGTTATGAGAACATCGTAGCTGGGAGGCAGGGAACACAGCATTAATGCTGCAAGATGTTGATCATTTATAGTTTCGCCTATGGCAGCGAGTCGATCGCGTATTTCATATATGTTATTCAGGTGTTGTATGAGGTTGCCACCTTCATTTAATTTCGACGAATATAACTTCCTCAAAAGAAACAATTTACTGCTTAAATTTGTTCTTTCATGAACATTTTTCAAGGCAGTCCAGATGTCGCGCGCGCTCTCCAAATTTTTAACTTGGATGACTTGGTCATCTTCTATTGACAAATTGATAATTGCACGCGCTTTTCTGTTTTTATTTTTAAACGAATCTGTCATGGGATCTGGGGGTTCATTGATTATAACACTATAGAGGTCCTCCTTTTGGAGATACATCTCCATCCTGAATTTCCCGATATGATAATTGTTTGCATTGAGTTTTTCAATCACAGTATTATTTATGACACTCATATTGTAGCGATATATAGACGTAAATGTCTTATATATTTTTATTTTATTTGTGTAAATTTTTGTGCTTCGAATTCGGAATTGCTTACTTTTTTTTTTTTCAAAACATAGCAGAAAAGAAAAACATTATGTCACTTATTTCAATTTCAGTATATATATATATATATATATTATGCAAGCACAAAATAATAAACCAGTAATAAAATGATTTCACTTATTTTATCGGTAGTACTGCGACAGAATCGGTCGCATAATCTTTTATTAAATGCATATATTATTTATTATATTTCAAATACTGGTGCGGAGGATCCTCTATTTTATTTATTTAGTTAAAAACAGGCATGAGCTAATAAAGAGATAAGGAAATTGTTCACTTACCTCATTTATGGTCATCCCAGATCCCGGTAAAGACAATCCACGGAATATCCATTTCAGCCACAGCGTTGGGCTTGCAGCTGTAAAAGACTTAAATATATCATTAATCACTTGGTTTTATAACTACAGTGCACTCATTAAAGACGGATGTCGTTGCTTTAAATTTATATTTAATGAAATAAAATCACATAGTAATTTCTGGATTAAAATAATTAAAGGGTAACAATTTTAAGGGAGAGAGAAAAAGGAGCGTCTCTCTCAGACTGCATATTTCACATATTAGAAGTGACAGAGAAAAGTGCGTAATACAAAATATGATGAGTCAAGATGATACAAAGTTCACGAATTGTGAAAGAATTTTTCATTAATTAAAAAATATATTAATAACATTAAAGTCGTTTTTATGGTGAAAGATTGAAAATATTTCCTCTACACTGTTCTATTTTCCTCTTACTGTTCGGAAAAGGGTAGATGCACGTAGACCGCAAACTGGAGAATTTGAGGCTTGGCTAATTCAAAGAAATATAGTATTAAAAAAATCTTGAATAATGTTCTTGAATAGTTTCTGAGTTCTTGTTTCGAAGATTCGTATGTCCAATAGTTTCAGCAGTAAAATTAGGAAACATTCATACACTGCTAACGACACATTTTCGAACAAAAATATATTAACAAGCAGAACCGTCTTTAGCGAAGACGAGAACTTTTGCGAGGCCCTGTTCTTCCAAAAATTTTTAACAATTTCATTGATTGCGCTCTAATAAGTATTACGAGAACCGTTATACTTCTTATCGCGATATTTCTGAAACTTTATTCTCAGACATGAAGCCTTTAAGAGTGTTTTTTAAATTCACCTCTAGATACTGTTAAAAGAATCTTGCATTTGTAATAGTGTAATTACTATAATAAAAAGGTGTATATAAGCGCCTACTTTCGCAATGAATAAAAATGGAGACACTGAAATATCAATGTACCCCAACCCTTTTACCATAATATACACTGGTGTCCAAAAGTTAAGCATGATTGGTAATTAAGTAATTATTTTTAAGTAATGAAAGAAATATAAATCGAAATGTGGTGAAACTCCAGGTGTGTAAACAAAATAGTACGCGTCATATATTTTCACGAAGAGTTTTCCCCGAAATCAAACAGGGGACCGTCAACAAATTGAAAAAGAACGAAGATCTTTTGGATAACCCTGTCAAAACTAATACAGCAAAATTGTTCAAACTGCACATTATGATTAATTATCTTATTGTAATGTACTGTGTTTATTTTTATAAGGATAGCATGTACACTCGTAGAGAAATTAAGGTTTTTATAGAAACAGTCCTAAATTTTTCCAAGTTTTTTGCTTATAATTTGCAGAGTTCTTATTATAAAATAATGTTCTTTTCTGAAAATATGACAAACATCATTGTACACTATACCCTGTCATCAGAATTTAAAAATAATAAAAATTGTATGAAAAATGAGTATGTTTAGTAAATAATTTTTCATTGCGCATGCGTCCACAATATCAAAATGTCATTTGCATATTGTGTTAGCTAAATGTATAGAGCAACTTCTGTAAAAGTTTCAAAAACATAGCTTGAAAATTCTGAAAATGGTCGCCTATAGAATTAACTCAAAATCCGTTATTCCTAAAGGAAGTAAAAAAATCAGGGGTTTTACCTAAATATAGTTGTACGTGCAATATTGTGTAAGCACTAAACAATGGAATATGGATACAGCCCCTCATCTTTTTGCTTCATTTAGGGAATAAAGGATTTTGATCTCATTCTATCAACGATAATTTTCAGAATTTTTAAGCTATGTGTTTGAGACTTTCACAAAAGTTACTCTACACATTTAACTAACATAATATGCAAATGAAATTTTAATAGCGTTCATGCATGCGCAGTTAAAAAATTATTTAGTAAACCTGCTCATTTGTCATACAATTTTTACTATTTTTTAATTCTGATGGCAGGGTATTGTGTACAATGATGTTTGTCATTTTTTCAAAAAAGAACATTATTTTATATTAAGAACTCTGCAAATTATAAGCAAAAAATTTAGGACTGTTTTTATAAAAACCTTAATTTCTCTACGAGTATACATGCTATCTTTGTAAAAATTAACACAGTACATTACAATAAGCCAATTAATCATAATGTGCAGTTTGAACGCTTTTGCTACATTAGTTTTGACAGGGTTATCCAAAAGATCTTCGTTCTTTTTCAATTTGTTGACGGTCCCCTGTTCGATTTCAGGGAAAACTCTTCGCGAAAATATGTGACGCGTACTATTTTGTTTACACACCTGGAGTTTCAGCACATTCCGATTCATATTTCTTTCATTACTTAAAAATAATTACTTAATTACCAATTATGCTTAACTTTTGGACACCAGTGTAATTAACTTATGGAAAAATTTGCATGATTTCATTATGCTTGTGAGCAGGAACGGGGATGTGCGTATAAATAAAGATATAGTCTACACTGTAAAAAATTTGACCCTTTTGCTGCATCGTCACTCCACCGCTTTTATATAAAACGATTATTTCAGCCTATTATGGAACATTTTCATGGGTCAAAAGCGAGATAATATATTAAAGCGAGGGAGTGACGATGCAGCAAAATAGTCATATTTTTTACAGTGTATTGTGTCGTTGACAATGCCGGCTTTTAAACAATTCACATTCAATTCACACTTCTTCCCAGTTACGAATCCTTGGCACTGGTTAAGCTAAATCATTGTTTCTCAACCTTTTTTAGACCACGGCACACATGAAATTTCAAGATCCAGAGAAGTTATGATTAAAACACATTTTAACACATTGACTACTATGACACATGGATATGTGTGCGAGAAATATTTTTCAAGGCGTCACACGGGGGGTAAGATACTTAAAAAACTAGCAGCAATCAAAAAAAAAAAAAAAGTGATTTTTTTACAATCTTCTGCTGAAACGATTGTACAATATCTTACGTGTCATAAAACAATGTTGTTCTTCACCTTATTCCACCACCCTCATTTAAAAAAAAAAAAAATAAATAAAAAATAAAAACGTATTTTAGTGGGTTATCCCCAGAGACAATATCCTGAGATGACAATTCGCAAAATTTGGAAGTTGTCGTGAACCCTCATTATTACAATAGGTTTTAAGTTTGTAATTGCATCAAGTTTAGATTGATGAATATATTTTAAGAATTTTTCATTAATTAAAAAATATATTAATAACATTAAAGTCGTTTTTATGGTGAAAGATTGAAAATATTTCCTCTACACTGTTAAAAAATTTGAAAATTTTGTTCAACACTTCACCGCTTTTACAGAATATTGCTATTTTGACCAATGAGAATGCTTCATAATACAGTGAAGTAATCGTTTTCAATAAAATCGGTGGAGCGACAATGCAGCAAAAGTTTCAAATTTTTAACAGTGTATACTCAGAAGCACTGAGACTTTTAATGATGTTTCAAGGGTCCAGAAGCTTTGGTTTTTACAGCTTTGCAAGACTTCTTTATTGTTCAATTTAAGCTCATGAGAATTTGCTGCCAATATTTGGATTTTTTTTTCACTTAAAAAAAGGTTTTAGTAAATGAGTCAAAGAAAATTTCTAGTCGGTATTCCAATTCCAATTTATATTTATCTCAGGAACGAGTTCTGACACGATGTTTATGAAATGAAAAGAGCTTAATAGCTTAAAGAAAAATTATAGATAGGTGAAATAAATAAAAATAAATGATAAGTAATAAAAAAAAAATATTCCCAGCATAAACTTAGGTTTATCCTTTCGAGTGCATCATACTTCAGTCTTGTTATATACCAATACTTAAATGTCTAGTTCGAGGAGGTGGCAAACAAATAGTCATGGAAAACAAAGCTCGTACACACAAAAAATTGTCCAGGGTGATATGTGGTTTGATCATATATATTTTATAACCGGTATTTGGAAACAGCAACAATTGTAACGCTGCAAGAAAATCTTTTAGAAACACCCAAATCGCCCAAGTAGCGTGATCTGGTGCGGCAGCTACTGCCACGCCGGAGGGGGTCGGGTTCGAATTCCGGTAAGACATGGATGTTGTTGTGATGTCCCTTTGTAGTGACATATATGTAATGGATAGAAGAAATAAAAATTGTACTTACTTGTTGTTGTTTCTGTGTATATTACGGATTATTTGAGGCGAAAGCCATAATTGCTATAGGCCCAAAGCAATCACCTGTCGCACCTGTCAAAGAAACACACAATTTCAGTTGAAATCATGAAACTTGATATTTAACTTATAAAAAACTACGAGCATTCATGATAGTTGTTGTCGGTGGGTATGAAATCGATGTTGTAATATTAAGAATTTTCATTTATCATAACCTCGAGATACTTTATCAAAAAGTATTCACAGTACAAGATGCAATCAACTGCGCCAGTGCAAAAAAAGATATTTATAATTTATTCCTAATCAGTATAATCGTCAAATATCAAGGAATCCCGAAATATAACGGAAAAACGTAAAAGAACTTTTCACTGAATTAATATCTATGTTTAAAGCTCCAACCGTAGAAATTTAATGATAATCATGTAGATACCGAAGAAGAGGTAGATACTTCGTAACCATAAGACTCCAGTGACTCTGGTTTACCAGATTTTTCAATTGATTGTAGGGTACGTAAAATGTTTTTTTTTTTTTTTATGTAAAACTTATACTATTTAAAAAGATTTTAATTATATATGTGACTAAACAGATCTAAAATGTATTTTATTTATCTGGAAAAATATATCAACTAGCAAATATGAAACATAGAATCCTTAAAAAACACTCAGGTATTTAATGGCAGTTATTTATGTATCTTGCTTCACTGCGCGTCGTACCTGACGAATATGTGTGCCATCAATATTCTCATTGATGGCAATTTATTTCTAAGGAACAGGAACACAAATAAGTGTGTCATAAATATTCTCACTGACGACAATTTATTTCAGCGGAACAGTCTAGTCTATACAACTAATCTAATGCGATATTATAGATTTTAGTTGCGTGCTTAATGTGTAAGAATTACTAAGATTTGATATTTAATTTTGAATAAGATATGTTTAAAACTAAACACTTTATAAAATGAACAAACATTGCCATGATTGGAAATTGCAAACTGACTCAATAAACACTGAAAATTGCTTTGGCTTTCAAAGATTACACTTAGTTGCAGTCTGTAGCAGTAGACGCGTGAAAGATTTCCATTTTAAATTTATTTACTAATACAAACAATATTCTGCATCAGAGCTGAAGCTCCAGAAAGCAAAAAGATTTATTTTAATTTATAATGTAGAATATATTTTATTATTAAAAATTCTGTTTCCATCCCCAATCTGTTTTGTTATTCTTGCAAAATTCACAATTGAGAGAGAACAAATGGATATAATTATGCGTCATTGTATATTTTCTATTTCAATACTCTGTAATTTCTTATTCTGTTATATAACCCTAATTTTCAGTGCATACGAACTCACATTTAAAACAAAGACAGTTCTTTCCTAATATTGAAAAGTTTTACGAAGTGTTGGTATCAGATATAGCCTTCAAAACGTATTTTAACTTATTCTTAAAAATTCTGTATCTGTTCCCATTCCGTTTTTTTTTATTCTTTTAAAATGCACAATTGTGATAAAACAAATGTATAAATTATGCGTCATGGTAAAATTTCCACTTCAATACTCTGCTGTTTCTTATTTCTGTTAAATAGCCCCAATTTTCACCGCGCACAATTCCACATTTAAAACAAAGAAAATTCTTGCCTAATACTGAAAAATTTTATTAAATGTTAGCGTAAGATATAACCTTCAAAATGTATCTACTTTCACTTTAGTTAGTAAAGATTGTTCAATAAGAATTTTTATTTTCTAGATTACATCATATCACTATTTCAAATATTTTTGCCCTGTTTTATTATATAACATTTCTTTTTGGAGTAATATTTTTTTCCTGAAAATATTAATTTTTTTGGCAGTGTGTGATCCTTTTTATGATTTCCCCGTCTTTCCATTTAAGGAATACACAAATAATGCAATAAACTTCGAAGAAATAGAACTTTAACACTAAACCTAGTTTTAAACTAAATATAATATGGCATGTTCGATGTTAAAGTAACAATGGTTTTATTAATTCCGAAAATTTTGATAGAAGTTCGGTGAACATTTTTATGAGAAATATGAAGTAATCTCAAGGTCCATTAGTGTGCCACGTCTTACTGGCTGAGAATCATTGATCTAAATTATAACAATGTCTACAGTTATGAACTTGAATTAATTGTTCGAAAAATATCGTCTGTCATCAAATGCGTGAACCAAACATTTGACTAAAACTTTTTTGAATGTGTAAATAAATTACAATCAAATGAATGTTAAATATTAAGCATTCGCTATTCATTGTTTTTTTCTGTTACACCTGCCACACATTCCAAAGAACAGTTCTGGTTGCTTTTATTATGTTGTACAATATTTTGAAAGTTAATGGAAAGTATCAAAACGTCCCGAATACAGAGTTGATTGAACTATAATTACACGTAAAATGGATTTCGTTTTGGAGCTTACATCATGTGTTATGTTTTATGATAGTTTCCCCCCACAATCATATCAAAGATATTTCCCCACAGTGTGAATTTTACAGTGAGATTGTTTTTTAGTTTAATTTTCTGTATTTTTATGCGAAATTGCCATAGAGGAAAGAGATAGATGGAGATGCAGTATACTGTAGAAATCCCTGTCGGCTGGGCCTACAGGTGGGGGTAGATTTTAAAATTATGTGCTCATTTCAACAACAAAAAAATAAATATAATTAAAGATAAACCCTGTTCAAAAGCTTTATTTGACCGCTTTAGAAGAATTTTTAATTTTATTTTTCTGTAAGGGCTGGTTTTATCAGAATCATCTTAAGTGAAACTCGATTTAAAAGTCCACTTTCACAAAATTTTTTGAAATATATTCTGATATTATGAAAAAATAGACCGCAATAGGCAGAGTATTTCATACGAAATCTCCTAAAACGGTTTACGATATAATGCGCGTTATCAGTTATCACTTAAATTTAAATGCCCTAATCCTGGCCAAACAAAACAAAGCACGTGAACAGACAACGAATTCTTAGACATCATCCGTGCATTTTTCTTTAAATTAAAAGGATCTGCTTATATTTAAGCATTTTAATTTAGCATTTCATTGTATTATGGATTAAAAACTATACTACTAGTTTTTTCTTCTTTTTTAGCAAAAGCACGCAATTATCGTCCTCAGTCCTGATGTAACCTGTAGAAGATACTAAGGAAGGCAATTTAAATGAATTTAAATACTTTTAGAATTGTTAAATTTACTTTTAGACATTTTAAATTAATGCGTAAATATCATAAGTATTGATATGTAGGCTTATCATAAGTATTGATATGTTGGGAGATTTTTGTATAGTAATCTTAAACAGGTTTTTGTGGTCCCTCGTAATATTTGTCTTAGGCCTTAGGTGGTGATATTGCGGTAGACCGTAGCAGATTTTAGGGTTACATTTTTGGCCTCACTCCCAGCCATTATACTTCACCTCTATTCTCTCTTTTTACTCTATGCAAGACGGCAAAGTAACAAACAGTTTGTCTTTTTTGCTGACCATCAATGGCTTCAAAAATCTCCCTATAACACATGAGTGTCTGTAATTTGCTCTCCCCGATAACTGCTCGTCTAATGCCTGTTACCTACTCCCAGACAGTCTATTGTTTGTTACCTCTGTCTAATTTTGAAGGTAATTTGTTTAATCCGACGACAATATGGAAAATGCCCTTTTTAAGTGTGTTCGTAATTATGTAAATATGTAGCACCTATAGTCGTCGTTCAGTCCGACCGTCGGTCGGTTTGTCCTTCCGTCCGTCCACATGTAACAGAGAAAAAACTGCCCAATTAAATCGTTTGAAATTTAAAATGTATAATTGCTACATAATTTTTTGAGTCATTTCAAATTTTATGAAAATTAAATTTATAGTTTAATTACAGGGGCAACCAAAATTATTCCGTTGCATTATGGCCAATGGGAAAAAAATAATTTCAAGTACATTTTAGTGATGTTTCACTCTTTCGAATATACTGAAATTGATATGCATCTATTACTGACGCTAAAATATACATTCTGTACAATATGGGGTGCAAATAATATTTATTATTAATTTACAAGCCACATAAAAGTATTCCATTGCACTATGGTATTGGGGAAACATTGTTGTGAGCGCGTTTTAATTAAACTCTTTTACATTTTATGAAATTGGTATTCGTTGCTTCGGTTTACTAGAAGTCACTTCCTGTATAATAGAAATCAAATATCATTTACAGGGACACACAAAAAATTTCGACTACGGTACTATATCCAAAGTACTGTATACTATTACACAAAGATCTGAATATTTTTGAAATTTCATTATAGTACAAACGCACCTCATTTGCTACGCTTGACGTGCAATTTCCGACTTGTTTGAAATTATTAGTAGTTATCAAAGTCATTCCTTTTGAAAGCTAGATTAGATGTAAAAATTTTTGCAAAACTTAATATACTACAAACTAGTGAATCACTACCCGCACTTTTTTTACTACGCAATTATCTTTTTGAAATAGAAGGATATAATGTACATATGAGGGAAAACAGAAACAGGGATACTCGTAAATAAAAAGAGGAAAAACCATGTAACGTAATTCATACGGAAGGAGCGTTCAGTATAACGACTTTTTATTTTTTACCACTATTGCTGAATTGTAATCTTCACATTTTATAGCAGAAATTCATGGATTAATAAGGTGAATATTATTACTCGGAAATTATACTACTCATAAATAAAAACCGTGAACTTATTATATGACACGCATACGTAACGTTTCAAACCAAGAAGTTAATGGCAAATTATATTTTGTTTTTTAAAAATTAAATGTGTAAAACATAAAGACTGTTAAAATAATTTTGTATAATTTACGAAATATTTTCATTTTGCTCTCAAGCACCCGCGGTTAAAAGTAGATTGATACAACCAATTTTATAAACTAGTTGGATGTACCAATCCCAAAACTTTCTTTTATTTACGTACATTATAATATTAAAAAAAAAATAGTTACACATGTTAATGCTTTTATAATTTTAACTCAATACTAAGCGAACTTTAATTTTCATCTTAAATTTCTGTTTCAGTCAATTAATCAGAGTCAAAACGAGTTTCCGTCTCTGCACGAGCCGGTGGACAATATAATGCTAGGCAGATTTTTTTTTTAATTCAGGGAGGACCTACTTGCCATACTCAAAAATAATAATACCCAAAATTTGGTTCAATTCTATGCATAACTTCATGCACTTTTAGGTGGTACAATATTGAAAAAGACACAAAAATCGCTATTGCAGTGCCCCCTTCCGGCGGATTTTTTTCAAATTCAGGGAGGACTAACTGGCCATAGCCATACACTTACACAAAAAATTTGGTTCAATTCCATGCATAACTTCATACAGTTTTAGTCGGTAAAATATTGAAAATGGCACAAAAATCGCTATTGCAGCGCCTCCTTCCAGCGGAATATTTCAAAATTGAAGGAAGACCTGCTTGCCACAATCAAAAACGTCACAAAAAAATGGTGCAAGTCTATGTATATCTTCATACACTTTTTGATGGTGGAATGGCGACATACGGACACATAGACAGACAAAAGACACACGGACAGATAGACATTTTGTAAAAACCTGTTTTTTGGAATGTCTGGTCCCTAAAACGTGTAAATCCGCCGAAAACCGGAAGTCGAAAAAAATTTCGATTGCAATACTTTCTTCTATTAAAGATAGCAAAAAGTAATAAATATTTTTAAATATGAAAATTTTATTCTGAAAAAACCAATATGTAAATACTTGTATTAAATGAAAACATTAATGAATTTCTTTTCTTTTGGGTGTAAGACCGTTCTAGGTACGAAGCCCTATGCAGCCGCACTTTCTACCTTAAGGGCGGCTCTTTTAATAAGCACAAAAAAATTTCGTCGTAAATATCGTATTTACTGCATAACGCGAACTTTTTCTGAAAAAATTAAGGCAAAACTCGTAGGTGCGCGTTATACACGGAATAATTTCTTGCTGCTTGAAACAATCACATGATATATATATGAATTAATAAATGTTTTCAAAGAAGACATTAAAAATAAGAAAATCTCACTTAATAGACGTATTGCTGCATCTTTTTTTCACTCCTTCCGCTTTTTAACCCCTTGAAGGGCAAAGCACTTCTGCTACTAAAATGTTAAAATGATTGATTGACACAGGTATTTATAAACAATTTTTAATCTTTTAATAAGCACAAAAAAATTTCGTCGTAAATATCGTATTTACTGCATAACGCGAACTTTTTCTGAAAAAATTAAGGCAAAACTCGTAGGTGCGCGTTATACACGGAATAATTTCTTGCTGCTTGAAACAGTCACATGGTATATATATGAATCAATAAATGTTTTCAAAGAAGACATTAAAAATAAGAAAATCTCACTTAATAGACGTATTGCTGCGTCTTTTTTTCACTCCTTCCGCTTTTTAACCCCTTGAGGGGCAAAGCACTTCTGCTACTAAAATGTTAAAATGATTGATTGACACCGGTATTTATAAACAATTTTATATGAAACAAAGTAAAAGCTTTTCTTCGAGTATATCATATGAAACAAAAGTTCATTCTTAAATTTTGGTGTCAATGTGGCATTTGGGAATAAAAATTAAGTGGTATATAACATATACCGGTGCCCTTCAAGGGGTTAATATAAAAAAGCTAGTAACGTTATTTAAACACCTTATAAGCAATTATCATTGCCGTCACTTACTATTATCCCCCATCATGCACTCTTTACCCGAAGTCTAAAAATCTGATTTCGGCTTATTTTCAGGCCTAATGTATTGTTTGCTTCGACTTTCTTTACTTAAATTCCTTTGACTATTCATTTATTTGCATATCAAATTTATGATGCGTGTTATACACGAAATTTTAAAAAATC
Organism: Maratus speculifer; assembly: GCA_964019185.1. Classification (NCBI taxonomy): domain Eukaryota; kingdom Metazoa; phylum Arthropoda; class Arachnida; order Araneae; family Salticidae; genus Maratus; species Maratus speculifer. The sequence goes on from OZ025293.1 coordinate 354,837,269, forward strand.
GTCATTTTTCCTTCTAAAGTAAGGGGTGCGCGTTACACACCTGCACGGTATACACGAGTAAATACGGGACTTCTAAAATCGGACATACACAATAAACAGAAAGATTTCGTTTTACATCATAACAGCATTAAAAACAGCAAATCACAAAGCATTTTCAAAATAGTTTACGTTATCTGCATTCAGTGGCGAAGCTAAGAGGAAGATCGACTTGGAAAGCTCCGCCCTGAGGCTACACCTCTAATTGGTGACACACCCCATCTTTATTTGCAAAAGAATGTACATAATCTTATAAGATTTTTGAAAAGAATTTCGACGAAAAATGAAATTTTTAGCGCATTGCACAAAAGAGTTAATTCTCTTTACTTGGAGAATCTGACAGAATGGGATAGAGGTCTGCACGGGCCTGAATTTCTAGGCCCGAGCCCAGCCCAATCCACAGATAAAAAATACGAACTAAAAAAATATTGACCCGAACCGGCCCGTTATAAAAGTTAAAATTTGTGGGTGGCCCGCCAGACCCTTAAAGAAAAATTTAGCGGCCTTGCTGGTCCTGTATAATAGTTAAAAACATGGCCTGAACCTGGCCCGGCCCGAGTGAATTTCTACAGAACATTGATTTTTACTCTTACGAAAGTGTTCTGTCTAAAAAAATTTGTCCTTTTAGCACTTTCCAACAAAGTTGAAGAGCGTTTATGCATTCGGTTTGTCTGTCCGTCTGTCCGTCTGTCCGCATGGCCGTCTGTCCGTGCTCTTACTCTCGTAAATATTCTGGGATTATCATGAAATTTTCGGACGTTAATGACGTTTACCCGAGCATGAACTCTATTGAAAATGAAGGTTCTGCCATGATTAGTTTATTTACAGGGACAGTCAAATATTTCCATTACAGTACGGCGTATGGGGGAAAATCTTTTCAAATGAATTTTAAAGGTGTTACAGCCTGTCAAACATCTTCAAATTTATATGCATCTACAAAGTGCACTAAAATATGCATTTTTTAAAGTATGCATCGAAAAGAATAGTTATTATTCATTTACAGGGCCACACAAAACAATTCCAATACATAATAATATAGGGGGAATTGTTTGCGGCATATTTCAATTATGGTAAACGATTTCATACATAATCAAATTGATATACATTGCTGAGGATTAATATGAGTTATTTCATGCATAGTACTAGTGCATAGCATTTACAAGGACACACAAAAGATTTCAAATAGTATCCGAAGTCCTGTATGTTATGGAAGATGGTTGTTAGATGGATGGAAAGCGTTTTTATTATAATATACGTTTTTAAGTGTCACTAGATATATGCATGTTATATAGTTTATATAAATGCTAATTGTTACACAATTTAGATATACAGGGTTACACAAAAAATCTCAGAAAGGTACTGAATATCAGCGTAATTTAAAAGGTGGCTTTTAAATATGTTATGCCTTTTTGCGATTAATTGCGTTTAGCTTACTAAGAAATGTTGGTAGAATATAGATAAAATGATATAGAGGGTCACGCAAAGAACTGGATACATTGTCGCCTTTGGATGATAATTTCTAGAAATTTGATTTAAGTCGTTTAAAGAGAATTTATTTTAAATTAAACTTTAGCAAAATACTTTCGTGTATTAAAGGTACTATGTATTTTACAGGGCTAAACAAAATTATTCAAGTATGTTTCCATCTATTAGTATAAATTGCTGAAAGGAAAATTTCAACCAGTTAGGCATTTTCTTGCTAAACTAAATTTTACCATTATATAGTCTATATATTAACCGACAGATCAAACCGACAGGGCTTTTCAAAAGTATTGGAATAGATATTTGGATATGAACAATAAGAGGGGGAACTGGGGCAGATTGATACACCCCCTCTACTGCTCACAGGGTCATTATAGGAAGTTTCATAACAGCTCCAAAAGGTGAAGCTAGTGTACACAACTACATACAGAATATCTTGGCATGATTCAGTAGTTTGTTGAAAGGGGATGGGTGATTTACTGTTTTTGTAGGTCAAAAGTAAATTTGAGTTGTACAATTGAAATGGTATTATACAACTGTTCCAGCATTTTCAACCGAAAAGAATACTCTGCCTGGCTAGTAAAGCTACAGTTTATCAGTTCCTCATTCTTTATTGTTAGGTAAATTATGAAGTGTTGGATTTGAGACTCATTTTATTCAAAATGGCTGTATGGGGCACACTGATACAGTCTGTGTCGGGGCACATTGATACAACATAAATCGTTTTCTAGTTCATTTTTTCATCACCTTTTATTATTATTTTTTTACCAAACACTCCTTAATCCAACCATTCTTCGCTAAAAATTTCTAATATTAGTTTTTATTGAAGTGAAATAGCTCTAATTTTTTATATTATAACACTTTATAGTATTTTTGCAAACAGAAGACGTTCGAATTTATCCAACATCTAGTGCTAGTCGAAATAACAAAAGAAAAAGATGGAAGCCTGGCAAATCACGAATTTATATTGATTTTACAGAGAGGAAAGTATTTTCGAGATGAGAAATGTTAAGTAAGAGAAACAATCTGCAGAACAGCAAAAGAGAATTATATTATAAACAGAATTTTAAATATAATTACACTTTATATTATGTTTATAAAACGATTTATAAACAGAAAATCTGGTAATTTTTTCATCTTTCCTAAGAGAGAAGATAATACTGGAGTTGAAGTACCAGAAATGACATAGTTACCACAGTCAACAATCAGACAAGGAACAGCCAGAACCTAAAGTCATTATTAATTTAATTTTGGTTGCTTTAATATTACTTACAAATAAATTGTGGGTGATTTGAATTTCTATAAATAAATATAGAAGGTTTGCTTACTAATTTTCTATGAAAGATATGCATTGGTGTTATTTTGTCTCCATTTTTCCCAAACGTACCAAAGTGCCCTATGAAATGTATCAATCTGTCCCGGGGATAGGGGAAATTGATACAAATGACTTTTTTATTTTATTTTTAAATTACATGAAAAATATTATATATAACAACGATTGTACATTTTTATTACACTCTACAGAAGTTTTGCTGACACCACATGGGAAAAATAACTTGAAATTTTTACTTTCTTGACATCAAACATTTTCTTAGAAAAAACTGTATCAATGTGCCCCAGTTCCCCTATGTTATTTTCCTGGATAACGAAGTTTTGTTAAAGATTTTAAGATGTGTTGGAAAGTGCTTCATAATCTATGCTTAACGCATGGTTTTCTTTCATTTTTTTCATGTTTATAACCTTTATTTATGCAGAAGTGCCATAAACTGCGATATTTATGTTTTTAATGAACCTCTGTTTGTTGCATTTAAATGTTTCAGTTCTTATCAATATTATTAATCAATATTCCATTAATGGAGACACAGAAATCTAATAAAGGTACATAGTAAAAATAAAATCTTCTTTAGAGAATCCCACTGAAAAAAAAAAATGAAAAAATACGTTATAGACCAGTTACCTTCTTAATAGATGTAAATGTATAATATATTTTTTTCTGGTGTATCACTGTATTCATTATGCATGGATCAACAGTTTAAAAGAATCTTAACACGTTCGCTGCCGTTTGCATGAAGATGTGATGTTACTTAATGCCGCACTGTAGAAGTGCGTTTTTCCCAGAAGCCGATTTACTTTTTATAACAGAGAATCAGTGAAAGATTTTACCGTGCCAGCGCGTGACTGGCTATTGGGCATCACCCCACATCACGCGCTGGCGCGTGAGTGGCCCCTTAACGTTAGCGCCAAATCACGTGCTATCGCGTGAGCGGCAGCGTACGTGTTAAAAAAGTTTACAGTTTTTAGTTTAAAAAAGATTCCGTCTTAGTCAGGGTTTTTAAACTCTATTTTAAAAAGTCTAGAAATCAATGTTTCTTTAAAAAAAAAAAAAAAAATTAATGTTTAATAGATTAATGGCTATTTAAAAGCATATGCTTTTATTGTAAAAAATTTTGGACCAAGGCAAATTTTGAACAGACTTGGCCACGTCAAGAAAATGATTTTCATACGAGATTATTCAACCGGGAATGAATATTTTGGTCCGCGAAGACTAGGAAGAATGAAATCAGCCTCGGCTTCATACAGAAAAAATAAGTTAGGCCCGAGTCTTCAGAAAAATGTAAGACCCGCACACGGCCAGGCCCGATTTAAATGAAAATCGGCCCGAACCCGGACCGCGGGCCTGGCCAGCTCGGGCTTCAGGCCGAAGCTTGGCCCGTGCAGATCTCTGGGATGGGGTGCCACGCACATAATGTCGTGTCTACATTAGACATGCACAAATGGACAAAAATGCCTATTTAACATGTGAGTAGATAAACAAACTTTGAACCAAAGAATTCACTTCTACGTATAGGAATCACATGCACTAATTCGGACTATGGGATAAGCGATAAAGGAAATTATTCAAGCTTTTCCGTCACTGAATGGTATTAGCAATAGAATTTACTCGAAAAATACTTTTATTTTGGCGGTATTAGAAAATAAATTGCTTTTAAAAGGGAAAAACTTAGAGTAAATGAAATTTGTGTAAATAATCCTAGGACATCTAATTATAAAAACATTATAGTTTTATGGTTTTATATTTTTGTTTTATTTATGTTACACTTTATTTAGAATATTTTATATAAAAAACAAGTGGTTCCTAAATGGAGCGTACGCCCAACAGGAGGTTAACACTAGAACCGCCATTAGGGGTCAAAATGACACCTGCCAGAATGATAATAGCCGATTCTAACCAGAATTTTCTTCATAAGATATGTTAAATATATGCAGTGCAAAAATAGTCTAATTAAATAAGTTAAATAGTGTAAAATTAAAATTCTGGTGCGAAACACATTTTATAAAACTTTAGTAAAATACCCGGCTGTTTTAGTGTTAATACATATTTTAGTGAAACCACTCTACATTTGTGGTAAGCCGATTCTCTATAATTTTTCATTTTGTTTTGGAAAAGTAATGTTATAGACTAAAAATAAACTAATAATTTTAAAGAAAAAGAAGAAATAAGAAATGAAAAATATATTTAAATTAAAAAAGAAAAAATATATTTAAATTAGAAAAAATTACAATCAAAAGCTGAAGACAGAATATGTTATATACAATAATAATTATATGAAAAATCTTTTTCGCAATTTTCAGCATAAAAAAATTCTTAAGTTAAAAAGCTCGATAATTATGCGGTTAAAAATGTATTTTATAATGCACATAGATATATATATATATATATATTTTTTTTTTTTTTTGGGGGGGGGGGGGTATGTGGAGGGGTTTTGTTGCGCATCGGAATCGACGTAACAGGAAACTTTTACATGTTTTTATCCCAGATTTTCATCTTGTACGCTCATTTTTTTACTTATGCTGGAATCTAAAAAATAAAATAAATACATTCAAAGCAATATCAGTACAACAACAAATTTTCTATCCAGTCACAAAAATGCTCTCAAGACAGTGCAAATGTGAGTACGAACAAAAATAGGGAAAAAAGAGACACCCAATAATAGAAATGTAACATTTTTTGTTGGGAATAATGTAAATGATCTATGGGTGATTAATTTGGGGTCCTCAACTCATATTTACAATGACAAAGATAAATTTAATGATTTTCATGACAATATTCTAGCGTAACCATTGCAAATGGTTAAGAGCTATGCTCTGAGAGTTACGGGATGATAAAACTGGATACATTAATGTTGGATAATACACACAGAGAGATAACATTAAAAAATGTGTTGTATGTACCCGAAATTGAGACAAATATAATTTCTATAAAAATAGCTATTAAAAATGGTTGTAAAGCCATAACTGAAAAACAATTCTGCAAAATAACTCACGAAGGTGTTACGTACCTCGAGGGCTATGTAAACAACAATTTATACGAATCTAAAACAAAACAAAATATGTCTCAAGATGTAAATATTATAAATGAATGCGAAAATAAAAATTGTTTACACAAGTGGGGTAGAAGATTAGGCTGCCGAAACATTAATCATATTAAGGAATTAGTACATAATGATATGGCGTTAGGAATTAAAGTTGACAAATGTAACAACGGCGATATAGGCGAAACTTGCATCATCTCTAAACTCACTCTTGGTCCATACTCCAAAGCGGCTAGTTTTCGAGCTACAGAGCCCACAGAATTATTGCATTCTGATTGTGTGGGCCTATGCAAACATCGACGGTTGGTTTAAAATACTATCTTTGTAGATATTTAATCTTTGTAGATATTTTAGCCATTTTACCATCACTTACCTATTGAGAACTAAAGATGAAGTTTTCCCAAAGTTTAAAGAATATGTTGCTATGACCGCGAATAAATTTGGAAGGAAGGTACAAGCTATCCGTTCCGATAAAGGAGGTCAATATTTGGGAAAGCAAATCAATAATTATCTAAAAATTGAGGGAATCGACCATCAGCTTACAGTTCCGTATTCCGCGCCTCAAAATGGGGTTACCGAGCGGAAAAACCGTACCTTGATGGAAATGGCTCGCTGACATTTTCTTCAAGAACAATTTTGAAGTTTAAAATGCTGACTGTAAAGCAATTTTATTTTACACTAAAATAAGTTGACTAGAAATATCAAAACACTTTATAGAATAGAGGCAAATTCGTATAGTCTCATCACTTCTTATAGTGTTATTATGTCAAAAAACATATTTTTGGTTGAAAAATTACCTGTTTGATATAACTTAAAAAAAGTTCAAAATAACTTGTTAAAGTTCATTTAAACTCCCCAGTATGAATTTGATTCCCCTTATTAATTATTAAAAAACTAGAAGACAGCCCGTCAAAATGACGCGTTTGCATTTTTAAAAGGATGATAAAAAAATACAACTGTGGTGAACAGCCACTTTAGGCTTAAACAATTTTAAAAAATACAGAGATTAAACATGGGAAGAAAAATATCTATAAAAAAAAGAAAATTTTAACAGAAATTTCCATTTAAAACTATAACAAAACTATCTGGTGGATGGAGTGATTGTAATGAACAAATCGTAAATACATAAATTTTAAAAGAATAAAGTAAGGCAAATAATCAATTATAAAAGATTATATTGTGAAACTACAGCCAAAAAATATATAAAAATACTGAGAGAAAATAATAAAATTATCTAAAATGTATAAAATTTTTTCCTATTTTGGCCCATTTTTTAGCTAATACTTAAAAGAAAACACTTTAAAAGATCGAAAACAAATGTCAGCAATAAAGAGTAAACAATGGGCGTGTTCGGGAGACACACACGCTGCTCGCGCGAGCTCAGGAGTTTTTGCTTGGAGTACGCTTAGACGCGAAGGATTGGATCTCACAATCTCTGGTTTCGAGTTCAACGCTCTATCCATTCGGCCATGAAGCTCAGCGTTGTTTGTAACAGATTATCTTTATAATTAGCACCGCCATTAATCGAACCCACGGTCAGTTCTTAATCTTCTTAATCGTTACTTTAAAAATGCTGTGGGACTTTGTGAATGCCTAATAGGTTTGTAAATATACTATGTAGTAGATTTTCATTAAAAATGAAATGTAAAGCAAAGTACCTTTCATGAGTTGAATTTTCATGTGTTTTTCATTTAAGTGTTTTGATTGTTAAATCGCATTTTCATTCCTTTATAATCTAATGTAAAAATATTTTCTTTTGTGACATGAACAAATTCTTAATTTCATTTATACTTTTTTTTTCGAATAGATTAGCTAAAGTATTGAGAATCAAAAATAATAAAATATTTCTAATCTTCTTTCTTTCTTTTTTATTTTTTTATAACGTAGAATTGTCAGCAATAAAATATGACGGGTGGTTGGGTGACACCAATGCGGGTGTGAGCGTCACCCATCCTAGCTACACTAGTGCCTGCATCATATATGCGAGCTCTTCAAGTAATGTTTCTGATAATATGCTAAAGTTTTTTGACGTAGACATCGATTATATTTCTTAACCCTTTGCGGCGCGGTGGTTTCATACATATACCACTTAATTTTAATTCCTAAACGCCACATTGGCACCGGAATTTTGTTTTAAAAAATTACGGTTTATTGAATGCCTGAAATATAGCGTTTTCTTATTTATAAATAAAGTTGTTTTCAAATTCCGGTGTCAGTCATTAATTTCAATACTTAAGCAATGAATTTGCCATGCGCCGCAAAGGATTAAGGCCACCTGTATATCTATTGTCTAATATTAAAAATTGGAACCAGTGTTAAAATACCCTCTTATTTCAAATTGATTCAAATATTATAGAAAGTAACGTATTAACATTTTTTCTTTAGAATTCCCTTATCGAATCAAATCATCTCTAACACATTATTTATGATTAGTAAATAATCAAGCAAAAAATTGCCGAAAATGTGACATTTGAACTCCGTATTTGTAAAGTTCCCTCATTAAATATCATTCAGAATGTTACAGAAATTAATGAATTAGAGCTTATTACTTTAAGTTCTCTTTATTTTAAAATAAGTTGCATTATTAATAAATCGCCACAATATTGATTTAAATCGTTGAGAGAAATGAAACTGCATAGTCAAGAATATTCACAGGAAAACTAAACCACATGAAAATTCCAGATATTACCATTCATTTGTAAGTACTAAGAAACTAAATATATTGCTGAATAATTTGTGATGAAATGTACAAAAAGGAAAATTGAATTCATTGTAAAATAAATAAATAAATAAATAAAAAATAAAAAAATCTAACAAAAATTTGTCCGAACGCTACAAAAAGCAACGAATTAATACTTTTTACTTAGTGTTCTCTTTGTTACTATGAGAATTGTAATTAATTAGCCTTCAAAGTACTTATTTAAGCCATAAAAAACTACTTCATTCAAAAGAGTTGGCTGAATTACTAAAACTTGTGAGATTTCATCAATCAAATTCCAGATATAGCTCTTTTTTAATCACACTAAGACAATTAGCTAGATATATTATATGTCATAAATAGATGATAGAATTGAATAAGTTAGGAAGAAATAATGTTTTTTAAGTGTAGTTGTATAGACAAATAAAAAGATACCCATAATCAGAAGTAAGTTACAGAGTTTATTTTTATTTTTATTTTTAGAAATGTTGCCATTATGTTACTCTGCAAATTTTCCTACACCAAATAAATAAATGAATAAATAATAGTAATAATAATAATTATAATAATAAATTTTCAAAACATTACTCCAGAAATTGATGTAGCAATGCAAGGCTGCTACCCGCGATTATTTCTAAACCCTCTTTGCACAACTATTTTCAATATATATATACAGGGTGTCCGAAAAGTCTGGAAACGGCCGAATAACTCGAGAAATACATATGAGATTGAAAAACGTAAATATACGTGTTAAATATTTTTAAATAAGCTACTCAGTGATACCAAATTTGACCTTCGCAACCGACCCCCTGGGGGTCAGAGGGGGTCCAACTTTGAAATCTTAAATTATAACCCCCATTTTTTATTTCAGATTCGGATTCTACGGACAAAAATATGTAACTTTTGCATTTAATGTTTATTTCGAATTCTCGTTTATCAAGGTGTAATGGAGCATATTAAATCGATACATATTTCGGCTTTTCTAACGGGATTTTCCCCAATCGAAACTGATTGAGTAGAATTTTTGACGTCAAATTTCTCGTCTTTTGCAGGAATAGCGTTTCCTGAAAATCACCCGTGGCGATTATTTCGATAGTGCTACACTGTTAAAAAATTGACCCATTTGCTGCAGTGTCACTCCACAGCTTTTATAGAAAACGGTTGCTTTACTGTGTTATGGAACATTCTCATTGGTCATGAAAGAGACATTCTATAAAAGCTGCGGAGAGAGCTACAACAAATGGGTCAAATTTTTAACTGTGTAGCACTATCGAAATAATCGGCACGGGTGATTTTCAGGAAACGCTATTCCTGCAAAAGACGAGGGATTCGATGTCAAAAATTCTTCCCAATTAGTTTCGATTAGGGAAAATCCCGTTGGAAAAGCCGAAATATGTATCGATTTATTATGCTCGATTACACCGTGATAAACGAGGATTCGAAATAAACATCAAATACAAAAGTTACGTATTTTTGTCCGTAGAATCGGAATCTGCAATAAAAAATGGGGGTTATAATTTAAGATTTCAAAGTAGGATCCCCTCTGACCCCCAGGAGGTCGGTTGCGAAGGTCAACTTTGGTATCAATGAGTAGCTTATTTAAAAATATTTAACACGTATATTTACGTTTTTCAATCTTATATGTATTTCTCGAATTATTCGACCGTTTCCAGACTTTTCGGACACTCTGTATATATATATATATATATATATATATATATATATAGGGTAACATCCCCAGTAATTGGCACATTAAGAATTTGTCGTTAAACTTACTTAAATTTTCATTACAAAGAAATAAGCTATTTACTTGGAAATATTTTTAAATCAAAGAAATCATATCTGTGCATCTATTTTTCCCACTAAAAGCAAAAAAAAAAAAAAAAAAAAAAAAAAAAATGAAAAAGTATTTTTATAAAAATATATTTATAAAAAGTTGCTGAAATCACCAGTAATTGACACCTAGAGCACCAATGTATGACATCTTGTGATCCAGTAATTGGCATATGTTTAAATTTAAAAAAAAACTTTACATTTTGCATTGGGTTTAATCGCTTTAAATTAATTTACTGTAGATGAAGATGCCATATTTCAGGTTTTTGAGAGTAAGAAATCAGCATATTAATCTGAAATGTGAACACTTTAAAACAATACAATATATTTACATTAATACCCAGTAATTGTCATGCTGTCCCCAGTAATTGTCATATGAAGCTTTAATGGATTCCAATTACCGATAAAATTTATATTTTCAAATAAAAACAAATGATAAACAAAATTAGTTTATAATTTTAAAAGTACTTCCAAAATAAATGGTTTAATCTCAAATTCCTTGCGAATTCCTTGTAATTGGAATAGGTGCCAATTACTCGGAACTAGCAAAATTGAAGCACCATTAATTGGCAACTACCATTAATTCAGAAATCCAAATATTTGTGTCGAAAATATTTTTACACAATTAAAGTAACCCTTTTTAACTAAACAAATCTGTTGTCAATTAAAATTTAAAATACATTATAAATCAGATAATAATGAATTGAAAAGCATGATTTCCTTAAGCCAAAGAACAAGAATTTGCAACAAAATGGCTAATTTGATACAAGCCAGATTTGTTTCTCTTTCTTAGGCTCTATTTTCATCTTGTAAAATAAATCAAAGTTATAATCTTTAACGTAAATGAGCATATAACTGATATATGGTCTTGAATTTTAAAAGATTGGATACAAATCATTTTTAGGACATGTTTGTAAAATGTGCCAATCACTGATGCATGCCAATTACTGGGGGTGTTACCCTATATATACATCAAGTGTTTTTAATAATATGATTGTAAAAATACTGGTTTCATTGGTTTATTTAATGGTATTGTCTGAATAACTTTGGATGTATTTATAAAAGTATTTATATATACATATATATATATATATATATATATATATTATATATTAAAGATAATATACATATATTAAAGATTTTTGTTTTCAAAAATTGGTGAGAAATAAAATTAAAAAGTAGTCGCCTGTGAGAACTCCGCAATGTGGCCCAATGATCCTGTTATGTTTCAGCATTTTTCGTAATATCAGATATTCGGAAGTCTCTCCACCTATTTCGATAGAACGTTCGGAAACGTTTCTTAATGTTTGAAAAAGTTTCTGCATATTTTGATTATGTTAGGGTTTGTTTCGGATATATTTGAGTACATCGAAGATGTACATTTCGTTATTGTTTCTGCGCATTTAGAAAACTTTCCCGGATGTATATTACATTATTGTTTCTGCGCATTTAGAAAACTTTCCCGGACATGCCATAAAAATTTTATTTAAGAAATGTATACGCTTTTTTAAAAGTATTAATGTTATCCGATTGAATTTCATTGTATAAAATAATACAGTTACATTTAATTATCTGTTGCACATAAAAACTTAAATAAGTCGTTCGAAATATATACCCTTGTCCATGAATGTATGACACATATTAGATATTTGATTAATAAATAATAATGTAGTTTAAGAATTAATAAAGTACAAATAGTATTGCTTATAATTTTTTATCATCTTTTCGTTTTTAACTTATTTCCGATTCACAATTTTTATAATGATGAAATGTATCGTTTGTATGACTGAAGAAAATGATAATTTCTCTTCTACTACCGTAATTTCGGGTGTATAAGCCGCGGATCAAACAATTCTTTTTGGACCCAGAAATCTTATTTAGTGATTGAAGACAAATATTTACGGCGATCTCAGAAGTTATATTTGTTTCTTAAATATTTCTGGGTCGAAAAAGAATTGTTTGATCTGCGGCTTATACACCCGAAATTACGGTAATGCGTTTTTTTTTCTATTTTTATGAATTACATATTTGTAAACAGATAATATTGAAAATTTGATTTATAAATATATAAATAATTATATTTAATGTCCGGTCTCGCGGGCTCCATCCTGTAAATAAATACGTTAGGAAATATTTAATTTCCCTACATACAAATGGATGTATATATTTACATCTTTAAATAATTATTTTTTATCAGGTAAGCTATACACTGTTTCAAAAATAGTCAAATATGTGATTAATTATTTTATATTCATGAATTGTATACTTATATATATATATATTTTGATTACATCAATACTTTTTAAGTTATACAAATAAAATTAATACTTTTAAAGGAATTTATTTAGAAACATGATTATTGTACAACACTATATTAAAAATTGCATTTAAAAATAGACAAAATATTTTCAAAAATACATTTATAAATATTATAACTCATTAAAATAAAATAATTACTTACATATATTCAATATTTTTTAAATAGCACATTTTACTTATAAGATTGAAAAATATACATTAAAAGTTCAATAAATAAATAAATAAATAAATCCATCAATTTTCGTAGGTAAATTAAAAATTTTCATAGTATACAGCAGGATGGAGGTTACGCAAACGCATTTTTAAAAAATACTTTTTTTTTTTTTTTTTTTTTTTGGATCTATAAATTAAAATCTCAGCATTTTTTTTTTCAAACATTTGATCCATAACCTCCTCTATCCTGATGTCGTCTGTAGGAGACACTAAATAACGCCCTTTAAATTAATTTAAATGCCTTAAAAATTGTTAAAAGTACTTGTGCATATCTTTTATAAATGCGTCCATACTACAAGCATGGATGTATAAAATGGTATATCTTTGGAGATGCTGATGTTTTAAGCTGGTTTTTGAGGTTCCTCATAATATTTGTCTCAGGACTGAAGAAAATAACGTAATGAATATCAAACGCACATTACAAGTAAATAGTTTATTTTTTCAATCAAATAAACAATGCATTTCATTATTACAAAGTTGTGAATCGGAACAGAAGTTCAAAAATTAAAGATGATAAAAAAGTATAAACAGTGCCATCTGTACCTCATTAATGCTAGCGCATTATTAATTATTATCTAATATAAATTACAGATTCGTGGACAAGACTATATATTTTGAACGAGTTATTTAACTTTGTATGTGCAACAAATGATTAACAGTAACTCTAATATTATTGTGCAATAAAACTCAATATGATAATAATAATCCTTTTGAAAGAGCGCGCTACTTTCTTAACTAAAAAATAATTAAACATACACTGATCGCGCATGATGAAAATGCAACAGCAAGAAGGAGTGGTTTGAAATTTATGCAAATATTAGAGCAGACGTGCGTCACTGAGTTATGCGAATGATGTAAAATGCGCAGGTATCCGGCGCACGTGATGTATCTAAGGGAAGGAACGTGCAGATTGGGCGTTATTTCTGCGTTGTTCCGAAAAAACTCTAGAAAATTTTCATTTTTTCCTGGAATCTTCAGGAAATTTTCCGTTAAAAAACATTAAGTTGTACTTAAATTACCAGTACCAGTAAATTACCAGTACAATTTCCGTGAAATCGTCCGTTTTTGTTACAATGTATTTGTTATTTCAATTCAGGGCTGTATTTTGAAAACATGGGACTGTAAACCCAGTAGCGTAGCTACGGGTATGGGGAGGGGCAAGGGGCCGCTCGTCCCAAACATCGAGGTGAAGGTGCGCTAAATCTAAAGATGTTTAAACAAACATTATCTCACATGTATTGACAATAAACAAAAATCGTTGGTTTTGTATTTTTTTTATGTTTGTGTGTGAATGTTTTTTTTAGTATGATATTTTTTTATATCCAAAAAATGAAGGAAGAAAAAATTTCTGTAAATTTTTCTAGGGATGGTTCAAAACGCTTGGTACGTAAGATGATTATGTTCCTCGGTGCAGAATTATTAAATAGAGGTGTCAAATTGAGAGATTAACATATCTTGAAAATAAATTAAAAATGTTGTTTCTTTCGTGTGTGTGTGTGTGAACGTTTTGAAGATATTCGGTGAAGGTGGAGCGAATGGAGAGATCCATAATCGTCAATCGTTGATGAAGGTTTTTAGTTATCTAGCATCTAGTAAATAAATCAAAGGTCTATTGGCAATTTGTAGCTATATTTCTGGTATAAAAAGAATATTTTGCATTTGTATTTAGCTGATCCGCCTGTCGAGTATTGTAATAGTTTGAAAATTTGATGTAGTATTTTTAAAATTTATTTTATTTATTACTGCTGGCATACGCTTAAAATAACATAGTCATATCTGTGAATGTTTTGCTAAGTTTTTGAAATTATTATTTTAATTCAGTATAGAGAAAAACTAGAAATCTTCTCTAATCGGGTTCCACGCATTTTAGTATCGTACGTTTGAGTAAAATTTGCTAAGTCCTTAAAAACAATGAAAATTGGAACTGCCTTTTCCTAACAAGACGAGCCAAAAAGACTTTTTTTTGGCTTTTTAAGCCAAATAATGTGGTTATTATTTTTTTTAGGTGAGTGGGGTGGGGCGCAAAATTTCTTCCTGCCCCGGGTGACAAACAACGTTGCTACACCCCTGCGTAAATCTCTTCTTTAACAAGACACCAGTGCAATAAATTTGAAGCCTGTCCAAGTATACCATTCCTGTAACAGTTTTTTGAACATTACAAACAACAAATAAAACCGAAATACAACTAGTTGTTGGGGCCACCGTAATACTTACCCATCATGGATATGCATACTACAACATATAAAAATAAAACATGTGTAAACCACTTATAAAATGCATCGCAATTCCAAAATAAAATTTAAATGTACATTTAAATGCTTTTAATGTATAATAATGCTCTATTACGGAATTCCAGGTACTACTTGATTATCCCGTCGATCCATTTTGAGAAATTATATAAATCGCCAAATTACTCGTGAATAATACAAATTGTCATAATTTTTGTTTTAAATAACGAAACAGAAATAAATTAGTAAAAGATTAATAAAAATACGCATAAAACGTCGAATTAAAAATCGCTTTCTGATGTAATAAACATGTGTAATGTGCTGAATGCCAAGGGAATACGACATTTACAATAAGCTACTATTAGCATTTAATCTTATAGTTTGGCGATAGATTTTTGGTCGATGTGATAATCAAGTAGTACCGAATTGCGTAAAAGAAACATCCTTATAATTCAAAAAATAGTAATCATATTAACTAATAGTTTACTGCGTCAGATTAAGCGTTTCATATCCAAATCAAAATACAGGGTGATTCAGCTCGTCGGTGACAAACTTTAAGGATCGATAGAGCACACCTAGACGAACATTTTTAAATAGGGAATGTAGGGTCCCTGACGCGATGGTAAGGCGCTAGGCGCTTTCGAAAATTTGGGTGCCGAATTTCGAAACGTCATAAAAACTAGGGAAATGGTTAGATTTTCTTGCTTGTTGCGTCGAAATGATTCTGTTTGTTTAGACTTTCTTCAGTACCAATTTGATAAGCGTATCTCTTAAAACATGGATAGGGGGCGCTGCAGACTTTGGAGAGCTAGACAACAACTTTAAGCCCGTTATTTTGATAATTTAACACATGCTCGCCAAAGTTTATACTCTAACTTAAAGTTTGAACCCAAAAGTAGAGCCCTGCAAAAAGCGCAAGAGCCGGAATAAAATGTCAAAGTACAGGGTGGTCGAAACTCGAAGGCTCCTAAGAGATAAACAAACAGATTTCTTGACTTATGGCATGCATTTTCATGATTCTGTTTGCTGGGGCTCTCTGAAACTCAGTTGAACGGTACAAAAAGAAACATCGATAGGGGGCGCTTTGGGCAAAAAACATAATTCGTTGACATTTCGGACGCTAACTGGAAACGGGGCGCTACGATCAGTTAGAAACAAAACAAGAGAGTAATTTACTTATCATAAGAAGCTATTAAAACTGCAATTTGTTTTTTTTTTTTTTAACAAACATAGCTGGTTTCAATCATGCACAATGCGCGCAATAAAATTTACATAAGGTGCTTTTTGCTGATTTATGCAAAAGATATCGTACCATATCGATATGCAAAAGATACGTAATGCGTAGACGACAACGCGAGATGACGTAGTTGTATGCGCAGACACGTCTTTTGAACGTGCGGTACCTACTTAAGCTTCGGGTTACTTGTCTGCAGATCGGTAGTAGGATGGAACGGTACACAAACTCTGAATTGGCTGACATGCATTTGGCGTATGGCGCTGCTGGTTGTAATGGACGAGCCGCTCAGCGGTTGTACGCCGAGCGTTACCCCAACAGGCAAATCCCCTGCCATGCCTTCTTCGCTCGAGTACACCAGAGGTTGTCCACAACGGGATCTTTCGACGGAGGCAGGCCTGAACGGGAGCGATCAGTGAGCACCCCCGACAACGAAGAGGCTGTGCTTAACCTGGTTGAGGACAACCCAGGTCTTAGCACGAGAGATATCGCCAGACATGTTGGCATTTCGCAAGCAACTGCGTGGCGCATCTTACGTTCCCGGAATCTGCACCCCTACCACATCCAGCGGGTGCAGTTGCTCAGAGAGCAGGATTTTGGCCCTCGAGTGGAATTCTCAAGATGGTACTTGGCGATGAGATCCAGGGATCCCCGTTTTGTAAACAGCATTTTGTTTACGGACGAGTCCACCTTCAGCCGGGAGGGAATGTGGAACGCCCACAACAGTCATGTGTGGTGTGATGAAAATCCACATGAAACCAGAAGCCGAGCAGCCCAGGAGCGTTTCTCAGTAAATGTGTGGGCCGGCATTCTGGGGGATTGCCTCATTGGCCCTTATTTGTTACCTGAACGGCTGACAGGTGGAAATTACCTGATTTTCCTGGATCAAGTGCTGCCGCAGCTTCTAGAGGAGGCGCACGTACCCGAAGGTTCGCGTCGCCAGATGTGGTTCCAGCACGATGGAGCTCCGGCCCATTACACGAACGACGTGCGTCTCCATCTAAACGCAAGGTATGGCCAGCGGTGGATCGGGCGTGGGAGTCGAGTCCAGTTCACTGGCCTGCCCGATCACCAGACCTCACCTGCTTGGATTTCTTCCTTTGGGGTTACCTGAAGGCCGAGGTATACCATACACCTGTCAGCAGTGCTGAAGAACTTGTGGCGCGCATTGTGGCAGCTGCAGGGCAGATCAGAGATACTCCTGGCATTGTTGGAAACACACACTCCTCAATGCGACGGAGGTGCGAAGCCTGCATCATGGCCCAAGGTCGAAATTTCGAGCATCTTCTGTAGTGTTATTTTTTGTAAATAAATTTCCAGTATCATTGATGTTTTTGGTCTAAATTTATTCAGAAGTGTTGAGCAGAGGTAGAAAATGTGTTTTCATTATTACTAACTGATCGTAGAGCCCCGTTTCCAGTTAGCGTCCAAAATGTCAACGAATTATGTTTTTTGCCCAAAGCGCCCCCTATCGATGTTTCTTTTTGTACCGTTCAACTGAGTTTCAGAGAGCCCCAGCAAACAGAATCATGAAAATGCATGCCATAAGTCAAGAAATCTGTTTGTTTATCTCTTAGGAGCCTTCGAGTTTCGACCACCCTGTACTTTGACATTTTATTCCGGCTCTTACGCTTTTTGCAGGGCTCTACTTTTGGGTTCAAACTTTAAGTTAGAGTATAAACTTTGGCGAGCATGTGTTAAATTATCAAAATAACGGGCTTAAAGTTGTTGTCTAGCTCTCCAAAGTCTGCAGCGCCCCCTATCCATGTTTTAAGAGATACGCTTATCAAATTGGTACTGAAGAAAGTCTAAACAAACAGAATCATTTCGACGCAACAAGCAAGAAAATCTAACCATTTCCCTAGTTTTTATGACGTTTCGAATTTCGGCACCCAAATTTTCGAAAGCGCCTAGCGCCTTACCATCGCGTCAGGGACCCTACATTCCCTATTCAAAAATGTTCGTCTAGGTGTGCTCTATCGATCCTTAAAGTTTGTCACCGACGAGCTGAATCACCCTGTATATAAAAAATATACAGAAAATAGTCCGTTTTTTCCCAATAGTTTTCCGTATCTTTTTTATATTAACAAATTTAAAATTTTTCTTTCAAAAAGGGAAAGAAAATAAATAACCTCATTACTTTGCAGCGAGAAACTTACACCTTTATGAATTTCAATATCTCTATTAATTTATACAACACTAATGAAACAACATTTACCTTAGGCAGGATTCGAACCTGGAAACTCTCCTCAGAAGGATTATTTCGAGAGCCCGAAAAACTTAGCTCCGTATTATCGAGATTACTTATATTAAATAGGCTACTTTCCATTATTACATACTAAATACACACCAAATTTCAAGTCTCTATTTCAATTAGTTTGGGAGATAGAGTGTGTACAGACACACAAACAGACACAAACAGACAGACGGACGGTTAATTTTTTTTCTCAAAGTATGTTTTTTGGAATCTCCAGTGTCTAAAATGGGTAAATCATTCAAAATGTTTTTTTTTTTACTTTTTTTTTTTTTTTTTTTTTTTTTTTTTTTGTTTTTTAGATTTTCAAAACGATTGCAAGACTTACCCTATGCTACGTATAATGGGTAAGTAAAAAAACAACAAAAAGTAAGGATGCACAATTACTAATCTGCTTTTAAAATGATAACTTAAAGTTAATATTTTGCAAAATATTCTATTATAAAATTGTCGACTAATTTATTTTTACCTTATAATGTATATAAAAAAAAATAAAATAAAAATAAAATAAAAATTACGGCATATTTGAACTATTTATTTAGAAAAAACACCCCCATTTAGAATCTTTCCATTTCAATGTAACAGAAAGTAACAGATTATCACTTATGACTTGGGAGTTCTGTTTATTATTAAATGAGATTTCTAATTAAATAACCGCCACAATGCTTATTTAAAATCGTGAAAAGAATAAGATTCCCCAGTCAAGAAAAGTTGCAGAACAAGTTGATGCTCTCGGAACTTCCCGTGACCTTGTGCCTCAATGGAAGAATTTCTTTTCGTTTAACCGACGTATTTTCGGAAATGGAAAAAGTTCACATAGCAAATTTTATTTTTCGAGAAATTGTTTCTTTTTTTGTAATAAAAAAGTAATTATTTTTCATTCATTGAGAGAAAGTGTGTAAGTGGGTCAATTTTTTATAGAATGGGAGAAATGTGGTTTTATGAATATGAAAAACATTTCCGTATTTCAGTGTTTTGTTTTGTTAAAGGATAAGAAAGGGAAAGTAAACGTAAAAAAAACGAATTTGCACGTGAAAGTTTGTTTGTTATTGTTTTGACGCAACATCGATTCCAGGAAATCTTATTTTAATTTGATATGATGTCTAATATATAAATACATGCATGGTTTAATTGTACAGAAAGATTATGTGATGGTTTATGTAGTAATTTCATAATGTTTGGTAAATATCATATGTTTCAATGGTTTTATTTGTAGAAAGTTTTTGTATAAATATATGTACATATATGTTTATATATTGAATATTGAGTTTGAGATAAAAAATAAACGTACACACATACTATTTTTAGCTGGGAAAAATAACTGAAAATCCTAAAAATATTTATTTATTTAAAAAAAAAAATATTTTAAATCATAATGAATGCTGAAGTATCCATTGAGATATTCGAAATTTTTGAAAAATTTAATTCTGATAAATCGGGAAACCTTTTCTATTTCCTTTTCAAATACCTTTATTTAACAATTTCGCATCTCCTTCAGTTATAAATTTCTTTACATTAATATTTTCCCACTATAAAAGTTGTTTTGAATAGCGAAATAAAAACGTACAGCTTTCTTCGAAGTAAACGTACATTGTTTTTCCTGCGTGTCTTTGCTCTTAGCATGTAAAAATCCTTTTGATTGATATATTCTTCTCATCTCGTATTTGCTAATAATGCTATCATTTCAAATTCTTCCCCTGAACACTAGATGGCGTTCGAACCATAATGCAGAACTCCGAATAGTTCCCTTGTGACGTCACTGGATTCAGCTGCTACGTAAAAGAAAGCCAGCTTCAATTTCGGCTTAGAGAGTGCGGGACTCGGTGAATATCCGCTGGATGTAATGTTTGTATTTTTGTGGATCGTATGCAACGTGTAGAACCATGACTTGAAGTCACCCAAGCCGGCAAGATCCGTGATCTTTATTTTTAACACAGTTGTGTGTGTATTATAGTCAGTCCTCGATCCCCAGAATTTAATTCCCCCCAATATTTGTTGAATGGTGTTATTGGAACCACGCCGAGATTTCTCCTAGTCGCTATTATTGATGGCGGGTGTTCGAAACCTAAAAACGAACTCAGGCTTTACTTGGTGTGTGCACGTGCTCTGCTTGTGTGTCATTGCTTCAAAAATAGGTACGTGAATTTTTATTTTATTTCCATTCCCCATTCCATAATTTTATCTCTGAAAAGAGATGCTCTTTTTTCCCTCTCGCATCCCTGAGGCGATCGTAACTGGCTTTTCGCTCCGGTTTCTCTCCATGGACTGTCTCTACCCCGGTATTTGAACTTCCTCGCTACCTATCCAATAAATCCATTTCTATCGACGTTGTACACTGCTCCGTTCTTTTTCTCTCCAAATTGATGCGCGAAATCCACGTGTTATCCCCTGACAAAGAAAATCTGTCCTAAAAATACATTTTCAAACATGAGAGCGAAACAGAGGAAAATTTTTGAAGATTAATTACTGAATCGAATTTTTTTTTTTTTTTTTTTTTTTTTTTTTTTTTTTTTTTTTTAAGACAAATTCCAAAAAATCCCATTCTTGTAATGCAAAAACTCCGCAAAGTAACACAGTAATTTAGTCTTGTGTACCATTAATAGTACACGTCTTTTAATGGAGTATTATTTTCTTATAAGAAATATTTTAGCTACTATTTACATATAGTGATGTTAGTATATGTCTATGCATTTACTATATGACTTCATTTATGTTTAGGCATTTAGTAATAATAATTATTATTATTATTTGCTGAATTCTCTTTGCGCCGTTTGCGATTCCTTTTGTTTTAAACATATATTTTACTCTTTAAATTTAAACTAAAGGATACTTTCCTGAAAGTATCAAATGTAATGAAGCTCAAAAAGTATTAGAAAGTTGTAATGTAAGCTAACTGTTATTGTAATACATTGTTTTTTAAGCATCTCCAAAAATTGTTCCTTAACTTATTATTATATGAATATTGATCGAATAGTACGCAAAGCGAAACCTACTATTTACATGTAGTAATGTTAATATATGTCCATGCATTTACTGCATGACTTCATTTATGTTTAGGCATTTAGTAATAATAATAATAATTATTATTATTATTTGCTTAATTCTCTTTGCGCCGTTTGCGATTCCTTTATTTTAAACATATATTTCACTCTTTAAATTTAAACTAAAGGATACTTTCCTGAAAGAATAATATTTAATAAAGCGCAAAAAGTATTAGAAAATTGTAATGTAAGTTAATTTTTATTGTAATACAATGTTTTTTAAATAGCTCCAAAAATTCTTCCTTAGCCTATTATCATATGAATATTAATCCAATAGTACCTAAAGCGACAACATTTGTTATCGTTCAGACAGTGAAATGTCCGTTAAACATTAATTAATCTATTTGGATAGTTAGTGTTAATCTTATTAAAGTAAAACTAATTTTTTGTAAAAATTGTAAAAAAAATTCGGAGCCGAAAGGGTTAATATTTCTATAAAAGAATTTGCAAAAACTAAAATTTTAGTACCCTTGCGTAGATGTATATACTCTAAAAATAAAAAAAAGAAGAAGAGTAATAAATTTTAATTAAATACTTTTGATTGAGCATATCTTTTCCTGCGGTAAAATAACTTATTTACTTATTGGATACAAAGTGAAATTACACTGTAAAAATAAATAAATAAATAAATAAAAATAATAAAAAAAATAAATAAAACGGACAATTTTACGGAAATACTACTGGTAATCTGGACGCCAGTACAATTTACTGTTTTTTAACGGAAATATTTCCGTAAATTCCAGAAAAATTTCTTTATTTTCCTGGAATTTACGGGATTGTTTCCGTTCCAAGTTTTGTATAATTTTAATATTACAATAAATATTATGTATAAGAAAAATGGAAGAAGAGAACTATGAATGTTTATGAATAAAAAAGGTATTTATTGTTCATATAAAACAGAAAAATGCAGTGAAAAACAACTTTCAATCACTGTTTAAAAAAAAAAAAAAAAACGGACGATTTTACCGAAATTGTACTTGTAATCTGGACGCCAGTACAATTTACTGTTTTTTAACGAATAAATTTCCGTAAATTGCAAAAGGAAAAAAGGGCAAATTTTCTGGAATTTACCGGAATTTTTCCGTTAAAAAACAGTAATTTGTACTGGCGTCCAGATTACCAGTAGAATTTCCATAAAGTTGTCCGTCTTTTTTACAGTGATGTTTTAACTCAATAATATATCTATAATTATGGTAATGCATATTCAAACAAGAAGAAAAAAAAATGTCGAATGTATGAAATGACAAATTTGAATAGGCCCGCCCCGAATAACGTCTTTAAATGAATTTTAAGTTTTTTACAAATATTCGTGAAAACATTTACATGCTATACCTAATGCACACTTCCGGTATTTATATAAAATATACGTGCAAGTATGGTTAATTTTTAACAGTAGAAGCTATAATCAATAAATTATAAATATCAGTATAACTTTGAGCCGGCTCAAAGTTGCCCTGAAAATGGGGTAAAACGGTAGTGTTATTTTGCATTTTATCATAAATAATCACAAAATATTAACACATTTACAACATTTAGATAATATGTCGGCTAAATGAGTAGCTTGTTTCTTATCATGAAAATTTAATTGGATTACAACATCTTCAAAACAGCATTTAAAACTAACCCATTAATGCCTGAATTATTTTCTTCGTTAAAATTCCAATTTTGCATTTTCCCACCACTTTTAAAATAAGAATAACTTTTATTTTAATTGATCGAGGACTTTGTCTCGAGAAAGAAAGTATTTATTTATCATCCTTTTTACTGGTGTGAATAGGGCTTACTTGATTTTTTTTTTTAAACTGTCCCAAAAATGGGACGCTAGGCACTAATGGGTTAACTTGAAAACTAACACAACTTCACAAAAGTAGTTGGATGAGGCAAATATTTGCGCATAATGTTACTAATATATTTTCTAAAACAAAGAGCAGAAATCCCTGTTTAGGAACTTCCTAACAGAGCACAGCACAGTTCTGGAGTTTATTTAGTCTTTTGGAGTCAAAAGTATTGAAATGTGCGACGTGGAATGACGTTACAGCCCATGGTTCAAAGTTACCATGAATGACGGCACACCCTTAATACGATTTTTTTCTTCAATTCTTATTCTTGTTTATTTTTGCTATAAAAATTGGCACTATAAAAAATTGTAAAACAATCCCTTTTGATTGATTACTTCAAGTAAAATTCTTTCAAATGATTTTATACATTTTGCATGAATACTGTTTGCATAAATAATATAAATCAATAATTCTATAAATCATTTAATGATTAAGTAATTAAATGAAATTTTTAATAAATTCTCTTTTCTTCCTTTTGTCTGATTAACATAATTTATGCACTTCACGTACATTTAAATTTCCCCTTTAATGCTTTGTTATTTTATATCTTTCTGAATGAATAAATTAAAAATAGTGTAAGAAAACTCCGAATAAGGGACACCTCTATTTAAGGGACAAAAGTTCCGGTACCACAGGTGACCCTTATTTGTAGGTTTCACTGTAATTTGATTTGATATCTTAAGAATTGGCGAAGTTATGGATTTTTTTCCCTTCCACGCCCCTTTTTGTTTTTGTTTTTATTTTTTTTCTATAGGAGTTGCTCCTATCAAAAACTTGTAACTACAAAAATTTTAGATAATATTATGAAAATTGATAGTAAATTTAATTTTAAGTTATGATTTTTTTTTCTCCTAAAACCATATTTTTTTCGACCCTTGAGCTCATTTTTAATTTTATCAAAAAACTGTCATGCATAAATTTTTGTCCTATTAAAAAAAATAATAACTTTAAACTGATTCGATGTCTATTTTAACTAAGGAGTTGAGGGGTTTTTTCTGTTTTCACAAAAATCCTTCCGATTTTGACCAGTAATGAAATTGACCGAGATTTTATGCCCCTTGCTTTTATATGTCAGTTTGGAAGATATTTGAGAGGAATTATTGAAGTTATCGTGTCATTAAAAATGATATTGATAGATATATACATTAAGTTTTCTACTGATGGTTGTTTGGGATCTAGGGGTCGTGATCGGTGTAAATATGCAAAAAATTTTCAGAAATTCCAATATAGGAGAGAACGCAATAGATAGTATTTCATACGAAATCTACTTAAAATGATCTTAAATATGAGTAAAAAAATAAGCAGTTTGAATATAAGTACACCCTTAATTCTTCCATTACAATCGCTTTGGGAAAGTTGGTTCAAAATGCCTAATTCGACAGCAATTAAAAAAGTATATATTCTGCCTTTACTTAAAAAATCGTTTCTTAATAAGAGAATCTTCCAATTGGATACGTTTTCGAAAGAAATATTGAATTTAAAATTAATCAGAAATTAAGCAGTTTGTTATTTGAGTACACCCTTCTTCCAGCACGATTGCTTCGGAAAATTCGGTTCAAAATGCTTTTTGAAATATATTCTGCCTTTATTAATATTCGACCAATACAGCACATTATATAACTTCTAAATATGAGAACCTGAGAGTAAAAATAAATTTAAAATTGAATTGGAAAATAAATATTTTATTTCACTCTTAATATGATTTTTTTTCTTCAGTTCCTACTTTTATTTTTATTTATTTTTTACTATAAGAACTGGTTTTGTCAAAAACGTGTCAATCTAATAGTTGTATATATTATTGAGAAGATGTATAATAAATCTAAGTGGATTTTATGCATTGTGAATTGACGAAGTTAACTTTTTTCTGCTCAACCTCCCGTTTTTGTTTTTGTTTTTAATATTTTTTTCGTAAGATTTGGTTTTATCAAAAACTTGTCAATACAAAAATTATGGATAATATTAAGAAAATTAATAATAACTTTATTCGGATTTGATATCTTGAGAACTGACGAAGTTATGGATTTTTTACCTTAACACCCTTTTTTGGCATCCCTTGTTAATTTTATCAAAAATCTGTTATGTTTAAAATTTTTGGCTTTTGTTTAGAATAATAATTTTACTAACAATTCATACGGAGTGATAAAATGGTACTATTTAATATTTTCAAGATTTTAGATATAACTGTCTAGACTGATACTTACTCTGTATTACATATGACTATTACACTTTGGCTGTAAAATATTATAGTATTATAGCGATATAGACTGCATATGCACAGTGGAATAGACTTTATAATATAGTATTGTAGACTGCATAATATAATGTTACTTTGCATGAACAGAGTGTAACTCATTTCATAATTTGTTTTCATCAGCATACACACACATGTGTGTAAGTTTAAAAGAAAAAAAAATCATAAAAATCTGAATTAAATAAAAAATATTATTTTAATATTAGAAAAATACAGAAATCAAGATTTTTTACATTCTTGCACTGTAAAGGTCTTGAAAATAGTATAAAACATAAATTATTTGATAAAATGTCAATTTTATGTTTTCAAACATGAAATGGTTGATTTTATTAATTATGCGAAAAATATATATGGTTCTCATTGAAATGTAAGTGTTTCTCTATCCATTTTTTTCATTCTTTTAAGGTGTTCTCAAATCAAAAAGGGCAACTTTGTGACATATGCTTTAATTTATTTTTGTTCGGAAGTGCATGAAAATAGCAGGTGTTGTGTTTTAGAAACTGTCTAATTGCACTCAATTTTCTGTTCTTTTTAAACACAATAAATCTTTCATAACAAGCTTTCAAAGTTGAAATTTTTGAGCTCATTTCCCTACGAAATTAGAAAAACCGGTCGAAAAGCAGGAGAAAAACGGGTGATCAAGTGATCGAAATAGCTTAGAGCTGGACAGGTAATTTAATGATCATAAAATGGAAAAATAAGTTCTGTTCGAAATCGCTTCCATAGTCAGGCCTTCCAATTTTATATCTTTCTGTTAAAAAATGAATTTGTAAATGTGTCAAAACGTTTTGCGCTTGTTGAGCGGAGCAGTTGAGAACACCCTTAAATGGCCGACCCCAATGCACGTAAAAAATACTATTAGCGTTCTTTTTTTATATATATTTAGTCTAGTACTTGCGTTGGCGCGATCTCACTCAGGTATCGGCCAGACGCTAGTTATACGTAGTGTAAATAATATTAATTTTGCCTGTCCACTACCAGGACCATATACAGCTGTCTGGTGTCAAGCGGGTGGTTGTAGTTAAATTTTTGTTATGTATTGTTGTTTGTTATTTGTTGTTTTGTTTAACTCGGACCATCGAGCCTCCACTCAGGAGGCTGATGAGTTTGAGTTCCTCCTAGCAATTCGGTGTTTATGCCGCCTAGGCCGAGCTTTCCGGGCTCGCCTGGGGTCACTACTGGTACATACCTTTCCTATCGGTTTCACTCTATAAATGTCTTTACTGTTATAGTAGTTGATTTTAGAGTGACTCCGTAAAGGAACTCTCCTTTGGGGATCTTCGGCAGAGACTCGTGGGCCCGGCACCTCCGTAGGTGTCCGGTTCCTGCGGGTCGTTGGGGTGAACCGCGAGGAGAGGGGGGACCAGGAGAAAGGACCACTCAACTCCTTGAACTGTGTGGGGCTTCTGTTGCTTCGGCCGGACTCCAGACTCTTGGGGGCAGGACATGTGACGTGCGTTGGGCAATGCACGTCCTTGGGCGATTGTAGGCCGGCGGTGGCGTCACATGCAGAAATCCATCCCTTGCCGAACTGCACATTCTGGTCTCCTCAGAGCCTCTATGACCGAAATGAAGGCTCATTGCTTCGCCCGAGGGATCGTTTTTATCAGTTCATTCATAAAAGCTACCGATTCTATTAACCCAATGATTTATATTAATATCATGAAATATGTTTATAAAATAGATATATTAAATTATAAAGTTAATATCGGATTAATAATAAATATTTTTACTGCTATAACAATCTTCTAATAATATATTTTTTTTCGGTGTCATTTAAATTGGACATTTCGAATACTGAATTCAAATAATATATTTCAAATGAACAATTCACTTTTTAGTTTTACTAATTTTTCTATTCTAGCCTAAAGAACTTTATGCAGGTCATACGAGTAATTGCCTCTCACACCGCATCTTCAAAATGTTTCCGCCGTATTAACTGAAGTTTCCCCGCTTCAAATTAAGAACGTCGTGTATCATTCCCACTTTATTTGTTTTTATTAGCATAAAGTATTCTATACTATCATGACAGCAGGAATAATATTTTGATAATGTAAATAATTCATCGGCATACAAAAACCCTTTCATCGCAATAATTGAGTTCCGAATGTTTTAACCTCTTTGCTATCTAGGTCCCCGTATCTTTATTCTTTTCATTATAAAAACTCAACTGTTTGATTATTTTACATTTTTATTTCACTTCTTAATAACTCTTTTTTTTTTTTTTGCTTTAAAAGCAAATCAATAAATGCCAACATCTATAATGACTATAACATCTAAAATTGGCATGCTGAATTAATCATTAAATACACGTTATTTTCATCTGAAAATTAGAGTACCAACTTTGATAATTACAGATTTTGATTATTTTAATATATGTTATAGAACAGAGATCCCTTAGCCTTAGATTCAATCGATTTATACAGTGCCCCTTAATTCTTGAGAAACAGGGGGGGGGGGTCTAATATAATGACACAACTGAAATACTTACTTTGAAAAGAAGTAAGTGTATCGTCGTAGCTCAGTAGGATAAGCAATAGGCAATTTTCCAGCGGGCCCGGGTTCGTTTCCTGGTCACGCTACATTTGCTTTTCGCATTTTTTGTTTCATAATTAATAATTTTGTAATCTTAATTAGAAATTATAATATCGTACCTTAACTACAATGTTATCTTATTTAAACATTAATTTAGCATTTTTAATTTTTAAACCATTATATCTCATCATTTAAGGAAATGATAAAAAAAAAAAAAAAAAAAAAAAATCAATCTGTTATTGAATAATAAAAATTCTTAAAACTGTTGTGGTGCCATGTATTTATAATACAATAAAACATATTCAAGTAAAGTAAAAATAAAAGCAGAAAGAAAACAAATGTGAAGCAAAATAAAAAAAAAGCAGCAAAATTTAGGCAAGATAAGTCAAAGAGCAGGTATATCGTTTTCAAATTTAAAAATCTTTAATATGCAAAAAGTAGATTGTAATTTATTTCTTATGCTTACTTTTAATATAATTATGTTTTATTAATTTAAAAAAAAGAGTAATTTTATCATGGTACTGACTTCCCTTGTTAAAGCAATACATAATTGTTGTTTCTTCAAAATCATGAATTGACACAATTGTTTAATATAAATGTATTATAAAGAATGTATGCAATACATTTTAAAAATGATTTTAAAAAAATTAATAGTTTTGCATCTATTTATGATGTTTTACACAACTATCTAGTTGCAAATAAAAAAGTAAAGGGGTTGAAATTAGAATTGATATACAGGGTGGTTATAATTAAAGTTACCCTGTTTGGACCTACGTAGAGTCCGCCCTGGTTGACCGATGTCGATGAAACTTGGAATATAAGTTATATGGACCATGGGGAAACGAAATCTGCAATAAAAAAAAATTAGTTCAAATTTCGACCACCAGGTGAAAAAAAAAAGGCTTTAAGTGCTTTAAGACCATAAATCTCAAACTGGAAACAGTAATTTTTTTTTATTATTTACAGGACATGTTCAATGTGCATTCCATTTGTATCAAGCACATGTTCAAAACGCATTATCGCGTGTTCAACAGCAGCGCGAAGGGTTTTTCGATCAATTGTAGGCACATGACGTGTTATGCTTGCTTTTAAATCAGATAATGTCCGTATGCTTCCTCCATACACACGATCTTTCAGGAATCCTCAGATCCAGAAGTCACAGGGATTCAAATCCGGGGAACGAGGAGGCCAGGTTGTCGGAAAATTTCTCGTAATTACCCGATCATCTCCAAACTGGGCACGAAGTAATGCTGTCACTGCTCGGGCTATATGAGGAGGGGCACCATCCTTCATGAACACGGTAGTCTCTAAACACTCCCGCTCTTGTAAAGATGGAATGATCTGCTGCTGAAGGATATTGCAATGACGGGTACCCGTAATGGAACACCTTTTAGGACCCTCAGAAGTGTTCTCCTCAAAAAAATAGTTACCAAGAATGAAATCAGCCATAAAGCTGCACCAAACAGTTACATACCCAGGATGTAAAGACTGTTTATGGAGAACATTAGAACTTGCAGTACCCCATAAGCGACAGTTATGAGTATTCACTGCTCCATCTAGGGTAAAATGCGCCTCGTCCGACCATAAAATTTTCCACGGCCATGCATAATCATTGGCTATTCTAGCCAAAAACAACCTCGCAAATTGAGTTCGTGCGTCCGGGTCTGCAGGTTTCAGCGCTTGCACAACGCGAATCTTGTTACCACTTTATAATGGATCGTAGAACCTTCCGTACTGTGGACCAAGGGAGAGACAAATCACGTGTCACAGCTCAGCATTTGTCGAAGAATATTGAGAACCCGATGCTCT
The DNA here is from genome assembly GCA_964019185.1 of Maratus speculifer. Taxonomy (NCBI): domain Eukaryota; kingdom Metazoa; phylum Arthropoda; class Arachnida; order Araneae; family Salticidae; genus Maratus; species Maratus speculifer. The sequence continues at coordinate 354,867,413 of OZ025293.1, forward strand.
TTCGACGACAGCAAGAGCAACTTCTTCGGCAGTTTCATTTGAAATTCTTTTCCGCCCTCTTCCTTGCTGCACACCCAACTCCCCATTCTTTTCAAATATAGACATAATCTTTTTCAAAGCTTATCTCGTCATTGGTCCTTTTCGTAAGCCTTTCAACCGTCGGTATTCTCACAGTGCAATTGACAAATTACTGCCGTTCTGACAAACCAACTTTACCAGTAACGCTCGTTCCTTCTTTTCTAACGGCATGATGCAGAATGAATGTACAGCAGAGAGTACTGGCTTTTTAAAACGCTCCAAATTTGCATAAAGTCCTTTCTCGCAGGTGAAAACCGCCATCTATCGGTCGAAATTTGAAAGATTTCTGTTTCCAGTTTGAGATTTGTGGTTTTAAAGCGTCTTTTTTTCACCTGGTGGTCGAAATTTGAACTATTTTTTTTAATTGCAGATTTCGTTTCCCCATGGTCCATATAACTTATATTCCAAGTTTCAGCGATATCGGTCAACCAGGGCGGACTCTACGTAGGTCCAAACAGGGTAACTATAATTATAACCACCCTGTACATTGTAATATTTAATTTTACATTTATAAAACAAAGAATGAGAAAAAATAACGTAGCTCGTCCGGGTATCGAACCCGGGACCGCTGGGTAACTGTCTACTGCTTAATCGATAGAGCTATAGGTCACGTCATTTTTTCTTTTCAAAGTAAGTATTTTAGTTGTGTCATTATATTTGATTCCCTGTTTCTCAAGAATTAATTTTTATTCACAGTTTTTGAAAAAAAAGAGTTCGAAGACTACATTAAAACCAGTGACAGTTCCTATTTCAATTCAGCCGATTATTACTGATGTTCAAATTTAACGTGCATTATCTTTGAACTCAATTTACTCCAAATAAAATTTTTGTCACTTGTATCCCTTGTTTTCTGACGTCGTCAAATATCGTTTGTGGAGTATTTTAAAAGATATTACACTACTATGTCTCTTTAAGAATGAACAGTTAAGTTAAGCCCAGCAGCCATATGTTTTTTGCAATAATCTAATTTTTTTTTTTAAAGTTGCTCTAAGGAAGAGATGGGGCATATCTTACTCTTCCCAAATGGTACCTCTATCCTAATAATTATGTTTAATTACGCACAGTGTTTAGTATTTTATATTTCTAAGACTATCTTGTTTTGGAATTGAATAGTGTAACAAATAAAACATTTTAATATGACTGTTAAAAAAGGGGTTTTAAAGGTTTTAATTATTTTTTTAAAAAAGATAAATACGCATTGAAAATTTAAAGGAGTGTAAACTTTTCTTACCTTTCTCATGCATTATATATCAGCATCAACTATTAGTATTAAATATTTATATTTATTTCTGTAATATGAATATCCTTAGTCTTTTTTTCTGTTAATACTCTGTTAATAATATTTCTATTAGTTTCTAAATTGCTGTTTCTAATTAAACTCAAACTTCAAACTTTTTTTTTGCATGCATACATGCATGCAAGAAATAAAAAGAGAACTAAAGAAAAGAATTGATGAAATAAAATAAATGAAATTTCATTTCCTCGCAAAAAACTGACTGTTCCATCATTGATGAAGAATGCATAATTGCGCAGCTATATTCAGGAAAATTAATTGACGGCAATAGTCAACCACAAATATATTTTCATTTGGGTTTTGATTTTACAAAGTATTATATTGCATGGAATAAATGTTGTCATTTACAATAAACGTTAGGAATGTAAATGTCAGACTGCCTTTGTCGTTTTTTCACCACTTTTTTGAAAATTGAATATGAATTTTCATTTTAAAAACATGCCCCATCCCTCTCTTACATAAAGAGGGATGGTACATTTTTCTTTATAATTTAATTGGTTTGTTAACCTAAATTTTTAATTATCATCATACTTATGTTTTAAAAATATATTTGAATGTTTCAAGATGCTATTCTGAAAATTTTCATTTTGTACTAACGAAACATAATTTGTAAAAAAATATTTTTGTGAAATTTGTCCATTCCCATACTAATCAACTTCCAACATTCATCATCCTATTCAAGTCAAGAATTGGATTTTTTGAGCTATGGCTGCCATTCTACTTGTTTTTTATAAGTCTCAACCATTTATCCAAAGTTTCTGATAATCCAGTGAAAACTCAGCTAACAGGTAGCAATTGTCTTTGCAAGATGGTCATTGACTTTTCCACAGCTTGGAAATCGTTTTTCATATTTCTTGAAAAACTTTTTGTTAATAGTTATGTCACTTTTGAAGCAAGGTTACTAATGCAATATACACTATATGGGCAAAAGTGTCCGGCCACTTGCTATTTTAAACATTTTGTTAAATATCTAAAAAAATACATGAGGAATCATCCTGAAATTCTATGTGTGTAAGCATAACAGTGCAGGTCACACATTTCCGTGCAGATTTTCCCTCAATACTCAATAGAGGACCGTCAACAAAACGGAAAAGAACAATCTTTTGGATAACCTTGTCAAAACTAGCGGAGCAAAAGCGTTCAAACTGAACAGTGTGATCAAGCGGCTTATTCTAATTAACTATGTTCATTTTTATGTGGATACATGTATACTCAAGGTTAAGGTTTTTATAAAAAGAGTCCTAATTTTTTGCAAGTTTTTTGCTCATAATTTGCAGAGTTCTTAATATAAAATAATGTTCTTTTCCGAAAATATGACAAACAATATCGTACATAATACACACTCATCAGAATCAAAAAATAATAAAAAATGCATTAAAAATGAGCCGATTTACTACATAATTTTTAATTGCGCATGTGTGAAGACTATCAAAATTTCATTTGCATATTGCGTTAGCTATATGTATAGAGCAACTTTTGTGAAAGTTTCAAAACTACATGTTTGATGACATTGACATATCAAAATGAAAATTCTGAATGTGATTGTCGATAGAATAAGCTCAAAATCCGTTATTTTCAAAATGAAATAAAAAGATGCGGGGCTATATCCATATATCCATTGATTAGTGTCAATAGAGAATACACAATATGGCAAATACTACTTATATTTGGATAAAACCCCTCATTTTTTTTGCTTCATTTTAGGAATAACGGATTTTGAGCTTATTCTATGGACGATTACTTTCAGAATTTAATTTACGAACGTATAAGATAAATTTTCTTATTTCGAAGTTTTACCCTAATGGATTCGTATCTAGATTTTATTTATGAAAATTTTTAAATATCCTTCCACGGAGTTGCAACGTATGTCATCATATTTCACCGAATTTTTTAGAAAATTTTGTAATTGGAAGTAGGTGTCTAGGGGCAATACTTAAGGAAAGAGACTATTGTTTCGATCTTTTTGAGTCGCACTGTAAATCAATGCTTCATAAAAATAATAAAATGTTCTGTACGGAATATCATATAATAAAATACACTTGTTTTCGATATAAAAAAATTAGAGTGATATATCCAAATGATCAGTTTAACGAAGCGCGATATAACGGGAATTGAGCTTCTCTTTCAAGGTCAGAAAGATATTTATTGAATAAAATATATTCCTTTCTTAAAGAATAATATTTGGAAGTTTTGTGAATAAAATATCATCGAATACTTCATATGCATAAGATTTTATCCATTAAACTAATGTACAATAAAATAATATATTGCTTTTAATTATATTTTGCATCTGATATATATGTTTTTTCAATATCTGTAATAAAGCCAGCTATTAACTGACTGGTCATCAGCTAGTATCGGGTAGTTCGATCTTCGCTTTCGAAAATCCGTTTCTTTACGTCAGCATTCTTCTCATACCCCCCATACCTAACGGGAGCAAAAACGCCCACGTACCTGTACGCATATATGCAATACCGTTACAAAACATTTCATTATTTCGACATTTTTGAAAATTTATCGAGTAGTATTCCGGATAGACTTTAAAGGGCTCCAAATACAACTAAAATCATGTTTATTTTCAAATTCGGGATTTTGCCTGGAACAATATTGCTTCTCGGAGAATATTTTTTCTTATGCAAAATTGAAAGTAAGTGTAATTAATAGAATTACGTATTAATCTCTGTGAACAGAGTTATAGCTTTGAAAATTTTGAATAACGCAGTAACGTACAGTGCGTGTCATAAGTTAAAGCACAATAGCAATTTTAAAATAAAACTTTAAATATTACCTTTAATTTCAATATTTGTCTTGTATATGTTAATATTATCTATTTTTACACCATATTCATTTAAATTAACTTTTAAATTTTATTTCAAACCATGGAGTTTAAGAATAGAAGAAAAATGACCGTGTCAAAAGTTTAAGCACAAAATCATTTTTATGCAAATTTTACAGTCTGACGTAAACGGTTGCGCACGCAAACGATTTCTGGGTGTATAAGAAGCAGTCCGTTGTTGTTTTTGAGTTAGTACAAAATGCGAAAGTCGAAAGAATTTTCAGAGGAGGAGATGATAAAAATTTGGAGCATGAGAGTAAAATGTAATTCTGTTTCTGAAATTGCAAGTGCATTAAAAAGGTCAAAGCAAGGTATTCATCAAATTTTGTCTCATGATAATGATTTTAAACGAAAATTTCGTTCAGGAAGGCCGCGAGTGACTAGTTTGAGCGAAGATAGCTGCATCAGAAATTTGACTTCAACTGGTAATTACTCACTTTCGGAAATAAAATATGCAGTTGGAGAACAAATATAGAAAAAAACTGTTTATAGAAGAGTTTTGGAATTCAAATACATCAAATACCGTAAAATGGCTCGATTACCGTGTCTCGAACGACACCATAAAGAAGCTAGATTACAATGGGCCAAAGAGCATATGTCATTTGGTGAAAAGTGGCTGAATGTAATATTCAGCGATGAAAAAAAATGGAACCTCGATGGCCCTGATGGGTTTATTACTATTGGCATGATCTCCGTAAAGAACCTAGGAGTGTATTTAGCCGATAACATAATGGTAGTTCTGTAATGGTATGGGGGGCTATTTCTTTCAATGGTCAGACATCTCTAGCATTCATCAGTGGTCGTGGAAACTTTGAAAACTACCAAGAGACACTTGCCAATCATTTGCTTCCTGTTGCCGAGGTTTTTTGGGGGGAGAAAAATGGTTATTTCAACATGATAATGCTTCCATCCATACCACAAACTCAACTTCATCGTGGCTTAAGTCGAAAACAGTGTCTGTTTTGAAATGGCCGGCAATTATTCCTGATTTAAACTTTATAAAAAATATGTGGGGTATTCTCACTAATGCAGTTTATCCAAATGGAAAGCAGTATTCTTCAGTTAAAGATTTGAAAGATGCAATTGAGAACGCTTGGTTTAAAAATGAACCAGAAACAACACAGAACCTCATTTTTAACCCGCGAGTAGTCGCGACTTTTTCCACAACGTCATTAGTCGCGCTCGGTCTTTTCGCCGCTGGCCCCTCGCATACCAAATATGTAAAATAAGAAATATTTTTCACCTAATATATGAAGATAACATTTCAATGAATATATAAATTTGCAGTTTTCTTAAATCATGCATTTTATTCATGAGATATGGAGTAATTCGAAAAAGTAAAAATGAACTGGCATTAGTGATTGTTACGTAGACTTTTTCGCCAATTTCAACTTTGTTTCTAAAAATGTACCTGAAAGAAAAACAGAGGTGTCCTGTTACTTCACTAAGGTGTTCGAAAAACCTTCAAAGTCAGCTACATGGTAAATCTCCGTTGTATTTGTAATCTGATACAAGTTAGGAGAAGATAAGTTATACGGGCGGCGAAAAGACCGACACGCGACTACTGACGGGTTAACGATGGAAGACCGTATATTTAAAGTAATTTGGCAGAAAGGAGCAATAATCAAGTAGGGGGAACTGGGGGACATTGATACATGGGGCACATTGATACACCCCCTGTACAGTACACAGGGTCATTACAGGAAATTTCACAACAGCACCAAAAGGTGATACTAGTGCACTCAACTATATACAGAAAGTTTTGGAATGATTCAGTAGTTTGTTGAAATGGGACGGGTGATAATTTGTTTTTGTAGGTCAGAAGTAAATTTGAGTTGTAGAATTGAAATGGTATGATAAAACTGTTCCAGTGTTTTCAACCGAACAGAATACTCTTTCTGGCAAGTAAAACTACTCTTTATCAGTTTCTCATTCTTTTTAGTTAGATAAATTATGAAGTATTGGATTTGAGACTCATTTTATTCAAAATGGCTGTATGGGGCACATTGATACAGTCTTTGTCGGGGCACATTGATACAACCTAAATCCTTTTCTAGTTCATTTTTTCATTACCTGTTATTATTTTTTTTACAATGCACTCCTTAATCCAACAATTTTTCGCTAAAAATTTCTAATATTAGTTTTTATTGAAGTGAAATAGCTTTAATTTCTTTATATCAGATCATTTTATAATATTTTTTGCAAAGAGAAGACGTACGAACTTACCCAACATATAGTGCTAGTAGAACTAATTAAAGAAATGGACGGCAGCGTCGAAAATCTCAAATTTATATCAGTTCTCCAGAGAAAAAAGTATTTTCTACATGAAAAGTGTTACGTAAGAGAAACAAGCTGCAGAATAGCACAGGATAATTATATTAAAAACAGAATTTTTAATATAATTATCCTTTATTTTTTGTTTATAAACCAATTTATAAACAGAAAACTTGGTAATTTTTCATCTTTCCTAAGAAAGAAGATAATGCTGGGGTTGAAGTACCAGATACGACAAAGTTACCACAGCCAACAATCAGACAAGGAACAGCCAGAACATGAGGTCATTATACATTTCGATTGCTTTAATATTTGCTTACAAATAAAGTGTGGGTGATTTGAATTTTTATAAATAGTATAAAATGGTTTGCTAACTATTTTTCTATGAAAAATATGCATCGGTGTTATTTTGTCTCCATTTTTCCGAGACGTATCAAAGTGTATCAATCTGCCCCGGGGATGGGGCACATTGATACAAATTACTTTTTTTGATTTTTTCAACATCACATGTAAAAATAATACATAAAACAACGATTAAACATTTTTGTAACAAACTACACAGGTTTTGCTGACATCACATCGAAAAATAACTTGAAATTTCTGCTTTCTAGACACCAAAAAAATTTTTAGAAAAAAGTTGTATCAATGTACCCCAGTTCCCCCTAATATTTTTTTTTAATTCTTGTTCTGCTAAAGACTAAAAAACTACTGTACTTAAACTTTTGACACACTCATTTTTGTTGTTTTGATAAATTTCATTATTTAAGATAAACTTTATAGCATGAATCTGTTAACTATCTTTTTAAAACTACAATTTGTAGGCTATGTGAAAAGGGAAATAACTTTCACCCATTAATAAAATTTTATTTTGAAATTTTCTGTTGTGCTTAAACTTTTGACAAGCACTGTATCAGGATTTCATACCTGCTAATTTTTGCTGTTTTTCAACTGATGCTCCTGTATTTTGTGCAAGTATTAAGATTTAAATATATATTAGTTAAAAAAACGAAAAATCGTATTCCATTTTTCACTCTTTCTTAACTATTTAAGCTTGAAGATATATATTAATGCACATTAACTCAGAAAATGGCGGAAGCAGAATATAGTAAATTTTTTCAGCTAAAAGTTGGTGAGAAGTATATAATATTTAAATTATGTTTAGTATAATAAAAAAAACGATTTCTCTAACAATTTTATTTTACTTCTGAGCAACTTATGTTCGTATATGATTTTAAAATACGCACTAACATATTTGTGCCTGAATTTTTGTTTCTTCAAAATTGTTCGTAAAATAACTTTTAAATGTTGCAAAATGAACTCGAAAAATATAAAAATATATACGCTATATTTTTTTTCAATTGATAAAATATAAATATACTAAATATGGGAATATGCATAATATATGTAATATGATAATTTTGTCTACATTTATATGAAAAAGGCTTTTAAATTGTATGCAATATACTATAATTAGTAATTTTGTACTAAAAATGTATATTTATTTCTTTAAAAAGACTTATAACATTATAAGTATTATTCATAATAAACTAGGCTTAAAAATTATTTAATAATTATCTTTTAAAAAAATTACATAAACAACTATCCCAAAATGGCTAATAAAAATATGTACCTATTGGCGCCTACCACCCTATATTTTGTACGTTACAAAAATAAAATGAAATAAAATAAGTTTGAACATAATAAATAACGAACATTTGGAAAATTATATTTTCAGAGACTAAAATTTTAGACTTATAAATAAATTCTATATTTAAAAAAAATATATATAATAAATATCATTTTTATGATGATCAAAACAATGCTTATGTAGTAAAAGTTACATATTATATACGCCATGGATTAAACATTAATATTCCTGAACCACTCGTAAACAAATTTTGAATAAAATTTCAGTTTTACAATTTTCGGTACTGCAAATTTTTAATTTCTAAATGCACAGATTCAATTTTCCCACCATCGTATTGGGAAAAATGTACTTTTAAATGAAATTTGTTTGAAAGCTGTATCTCCATCTGTTTTTCAATTATTATTATTATTATTATTATTATTATTATTGCAGTTTTAATAGTTTTTTTTTGTCATCGTGGCAACAGAAGTAATCCATTTCTGGACATTAAACGTGGACCTATTACAAAACGATTAAAATCCAAAAATTACAAGGTTTCAGACACATGTCTCAGATATCTCTAGACCGAGAGCAACAACCATTTTTCAAATGATTAAAAAATATATTTCAAAAATGTCTTCAAGCCAAGATTATGAATTATTTATTTGGATCCTTTGTAGAAAAGAAGACAAATTTACATTTTGCTATCCATTACGCACCTTTAAATTGAAAGTGATTTCAGTATATATCGTGTGCATGGAAAAAATAGAAGAGTTGCACTTATGTAGGATTGCACAAAAGATTTTGAATGCATCAGCGATATCTTTTGGGTAGTTTACACCAAACCGAATCAGCAGCAACTTATATCTACGTCTAACTTAATCCGAAGTTTGATAAAAGTTTGTGCATTATTTCTTGAGATAGAGATATTACAGAGATAGTGAAAAATGCAGCATGGCAGCGTCATCTGCTGGACGTTTTACACCAACAACTAATCAAGTTCAATTTTTATCGAGGTCTAACTGAATCTAAAATTTTAATTAAATTAAGTAGATTAGTTCTTGAGCTAGAGCGCCCACAATATTTTACTCATGTACAAAAAACATTTTCTGAAAGCAGTTAAATTGTGTTTAGGACTCTGCTGTTTGTTTAATAATTTTATTATTTCCGCATCAAAAAACAAGATTTGCCATTTTTTTAATATTCAAAAATCCTAAATATTTTCTAAGCTGTTAAATCGTGTTTAGTACGTATAAATACGTCGAAATTTTCAAGAATCTAATATTTGTTCTTGTATAGATGTATTAATACTGGGGCAGACGGTTAAGTGGTTAATGTGAAAAAGTATCTATGCTTTTTTTAATTATCTACTGAAAATTCGAATTTTAATTTCTCCAACGCATGTGGTTCTAAAATGCGTTTATATTAATGTCTGTGCTATTTGTTTAAGAACTTTATTATTTCCGCATCTAAAAACAAGAAAAAATTGCCAATTCTTTAATATTCGCGAATCCTAAATATTTACTATTAATCTGCTTGAAATTATATTAAATCTATGCACCAGCAATTTGTATTGTGCTATGTTCTGTGGTAAGTACAAATATCTGGAGGGATTTATTCACGGTAAATAATGTCGAAAACAGCTGCAAGTGTCAGTTTTGCTGAACGTTTGTTTTTGTTTTATCCCGTTTGCTAACAGGTGGGTTTGATATTTCGCCATTATTGAAAGTTTCATTTCTAATATTTTTATTTAAATTCCGAATGTATAATTTCTGAGGTTTTAAAGAAAGCCTGAAATGTCTAATTCTCGGTGAAAATGGATATTTTTGATAGGAAAAAAAAGAGAAAATTTTTACTAAACGCAGTTAAAAAAAAAAAAAAAAAAAAAAAAAAAAAATCCTTTTTGATTTTAAATTTCAGAAAAAATATTCTTTAGCCGTAATTTGGGAAGATAAAATGTATATTTAAAAGAGAGACGAGGAAAACGTTTGAAGCTATTTTTGACGACTTATACAAAGCAAGTGCAAATTAGTAAAACACTAGTTTTTGGTTATTCATCATTTATTGGGTGATTCTCCCCAAATGGTCTAAAATAACAGTTATGAGGGAGTGGTGAATTTTAACAAAATACACATTTATTACTTTCATCTATCTTACAAGAAAAAAGTATTGGATTCGTGAAAATTTCGACGGGTTTACACGTTTTAGGGGTCAGAAAACCCGAAAAACGACTTTTTACAAAATGTCTGTCTGCCTGCATGTATGTAATAAAAATGTAGTGGACTCTCTTTCTCAAGAACTAATGCACGGAATTTTACAAAACTTTAGATTTTGTTAGACCTTGGTATGAACTAGACCTGACTAGTTTTTGGTGTATATCGCTCCACAGGTGGCGCTGCATAAGTTGGCATAAGTTGTTGCTGATTGGTTTTTGGTTTAAATCACCTAACCGGTTGCGCTGCTATTATGAATTTTTCAGTAAGTACTAACATGCATAAGATAGAAGAGAGTTTTGGGATTGCCACATCTGATTAGTTTTTTTTACCGTTATCTGAATTGACAGCAAGCTTAGTGGGCCTTAACGATACCGAAATACTTATAAGTCAGTAATGATTAATATTTTTTTACATTTACCTGTATTCAGTTGAGGCTGATGAGGAAGGATTAGCACCTTATTAGGACCACTGTGTAACAACAGAAAAATGGACTCGGAAAAATTCAAGCTCATCAATTATTTTTTTTGCGAATCTATTAAAGATATTTATATCTAACCACACTTGCTGTTTTAACCAAATGCTTTTATAACTTTCTCAACCTCCTAGTGTCTTATGATTTTGCACTTTGCTAAAGTTTCTAGTACATCTGGTCAATTTTTGAGATGAAAAATTTTGTGAAGGGTCATGTTTTGAGTTGAAAATTTTTATGAAAAGTTCTATTTCGAGTTGAAAATTTTTGTAAATCTACCTTTAAAGGGCTCGATTATATTCTAAACATACATCTGCAGTTAGAGGTATTACATGCAGTGTAACCCAATATCTTTCGTATATCTTTATCAAACATTATGATGGATTTAAAAAATAAAATAATGTATTACATTATTTTACGATTTATAATCTAAAAATAATAGTTTTAGAAGTTTAGTGCATGAAATTTGTTGAAAAATTATTTCTCCAATGCACATTGCTGAGTATGGTATTAAAATAAGGAAATATACGAAAAAACAGTAAAATTACATATTTCTATTATTTAAAGACTAAATACCTAAAAACTCTTTTATAAAATTAAAATTATTCTGGCAAATCATACAGGGAAACTGAATGAAAATAAAATAAAAGAAGAAAAATTAACATTTCTTATTGTAGAACTTTTCCACAGCTTGAAATAATACTCGCATAAGCACGTATTTCAGCATAAAAATTCATTTCAGACTATCCAAAAATCCCCCAAACCTCTCTTAAAAAAGAAAGTTATTTTCCATTTAGTTTTTCTTTCTAATGTTAATAAAGTTAAACTTGAGTTTTTAATGCTGAATTCTTTCGAAAGAATTCTCTCATGTGTTACTCCCGTGCCGTTTTTGTCATTCCCATCTCCCTTTTTTTGTCTCATGGAAATATGAGCAGCTTACTTCATACCCATTTTGAATCGGCCGGTATTTCGTAATCGATCGTTTGTGTAAGCTGGGATTACATTCTGTCTTCCTCTTTCGAATTCCAATCCTTAGTTGTTGGATTTGTTCTACACGACGCAGTGATATCGTGTTGAAACCCACAATAGGATGGGATAGGATTGATACATTGGATCTGACTATAAATGTAGAATTCATTATCCACTTGACCGTTGGATTATACCGTATCAATTAGTAACAGTATCTATGACACCACGCATTCTATGGATAATACGTTAAAAGAGTTGATCACATCGCAGTAGAATTAAAAAGTCAACGTAAGCAAAGTATTTACTTGATTGATGGAAGGGTAGGCTTATTTTTTGTATATACAGTATGTGCAGAACTCTGTACAAAATTAAACACATAAGAAAGGGAAAAATAATGAAACGCAAATGTGGTTTGTAAGTAATGACTTGTCAAAATGTCAATTTTTTGAAGCCAAAAAGGAAACAATAATGCGAAAAATTGATGCATTGGATAAAGGTAGTACGCAAGATGTAGATTTTATTTTCTCACTCCTTGGATAGATTAGCAATGATGACATGAATTTGTAGATAATTAAATTTAATCCTTTCTATAATTGATTCAAAACAGATTTTATTCTCAGAACACAAAATTGAATAAATGCTAGACAATTTGTTAAAAAAAAAACTCATCTTGCTGGCAGAATTACGCACCAACATTGTACAAATAAATAAATAAATAAATAAATAAAATAAAATAAATAAAATAAAATAATAAAAAAAAACGGACGATTTTACGAAAATACTATTGGTAATCTGGACGCCAGTATAATTTACTGTTTTTTAATGGAAAAAATCTGTAAATTGCAGAAAAAATTCCATATTTTACTGGAATTTACGGTAATTTTTCCCTTAAAAACAGTAAATTGTACTGGCGTCAAGATTACCAGTAGTATTTCTGTAAAATCGTCCGTTTTTTACAGTGAAGCTAGCACTTGACAATTGGGTTATACTTTATGAATTAATACAACATCTATGAACCACGCTAAGAGCACAGCGAAGTAGAATTAAAAACTCAACCTTAGCAAAGAATTGACTTGATTGATGAAAGGATAGATTTATTTTTTATACATATATAATGTGTGCAAAACTCAGTAGAAAGATAAAAAAAAATTATAATAAAAAGGGAAAAATAATGATAAGCAAATGTGGTTTGTAAGTTATGACATATCAAAATGTCCATTTTTTGAAGCTAGAAAAAAAACAATACGAACAATTGGTATATTGGAACAGGGTTTGCTTGTTCCTTGCATAGATTGGCATTGACATGAATTTCTACATGAGATTTAAAATATATTCTTTATTATAATTGATCAAAACACAGATATTATTGTCAGAGCCACAAAACTGAAGAAATGTTACACAATTTGATTAAAAAAAAAACTTATCTTGCTGGCAGAATTACGCAACAAGCTACCACTGCAAGAACAAGAGCATATTTCATCGCAGAGTATCACCAAGCAAGTGCAACTAGAGCAGAGTCAAGACATGTTTTAATATCTACAAACATATTTATACATATACTAGGATGAAGAAACTTTTTTGAAAAACAGTGAAAGTAAATATCACAATAGCGGGTGTATAAACGAAATCGAGAATACTCAAAGAAATAGGTTTATTGTATATTAAAACCTGTCTATTCTTGCCAAAATCACTTAAACATTTTTATATATTCTTTAAAATACGTAATAGTTACATAAAAATATTTCTAGAATAACGTTTTTAAAAAATATCATAATTGAAGTTTTAAACTTTTTGGTGCAACTGTCAACATCAACACATCCTTCTTACCAGTAAAGTTAAAACATAAATTTCGTCATTTTTAATCTCAGAAATCTAAGTTTAAATAAGGCAAAATTTAGTGGTTATTAAGTTTTAGTGGTTAAAAAAAATTTACAATAAAAAAGATAATAATAACTGTTAATAATTGCATGGTAATCAGATATAAATTAATAAATAAAAAAATACAGAAATATAAATAAAAATAATATTCTAAAGTTTTATCACAATCATTTAGGAAGGGATGGCATAAAAATAAATATGGGGTAAATTTTGTCTTCAACGCATGCTGTTTTCTTATTATGCATATATATTTTTTAAAAATATAGCATAATATATGTATTAATATCTCATAAGAATAAATTTCTTGAGACTAATTTAATAATGAAAATAGCATCTGGTACATATATGAATAAATTGTAAATGAAAGTTGCGATATCTCGAAGATTATTTAAGTAATCTCATTACTCAAAATAAACAGATCAAGGAACACCTGATGCTGGAGATGAGATATAATCGGCTTTTTTCTTACGTTTGTGATAGTAAATGCTTCAACAAACTGAATACTGATCTAATGTATAAAATAAAATAAATCGGTATTTACTTCTGTTATCCTATAAGTGGCCGTAGTATTTCTCAGAAGATGTTAGCCCGGCTAAGGCATACAAAAGAATTGTACAAGTTTTTTTTTTACATTGTTTCATTTATAGAGAGACCTTTAACCTTCTAATGCAATAATTTTTATTATGACTAAAAAGTATATTTTATGCTTAAAATGGATATAAAATGGATTGCTAAATGCAAAATAATGTAGAATTTTCAAAAATCTTACATCACAAAATAAGAAATAGCATATATTAAGACAAATTTGAACATAATTATTACAATAGTCCAACAGGAGAGAAAAATTAGCCGGAGCTAGGACTATAGCCTAGGTGCTGTTATCGAAATACTCAAGACCAGAGGACACGATTGTGATGACATCACTAATTGACCGACTTCTCACTAGTGTTGAGATTCACACCGAAAAATTTTCAAAATCACCGTGTTGTCGCATATAAATGATTTTTTATTGGGTGATTCCAAATTTTTGCTAATATGTTTGAATAGTAATTATTTTTTTATAAGACGATAGATATTACCCAATTAAAATAAAAGAAAATTGCTATTCATAATTTTCCAGTGTGAATTCCAAAACTAGTGAGAAGTCGGTCGATTAGTTATGAAGTCACATTCGTGTCCTCTGACCTCGAGTATTTCGATGGCCGAGGCATGGGTCCACAACGTACCGTACTGTTGTTTTAATCACTAAGATACCCGGCCGACGTCTTAGCTCGGCAATTTTTCATTCATAAACATATTAGGGAAATTTTTAACTCCTTTTAGTTTGTTGCATTAATTTTGTTCAAGCATTTCCTAATATATATATATTCGATAAAAAATGAATTTGGACGTTAATTTAAGTGATTTGTTTGCAAAGTTACAAAACAGACTACGTACAAGGCTTATAAGTATTGAAAACGAATTGTTATTAACGTTGATTTCTTGTGATAGTTTAAACTTTGGGTACATAAACACAAAGTAAAAAATAAACAAGAACGAAAGATAATGAGTCACGCATGAATTATGAAACACTTTCCAAAACTTACAGAATACTGCAACAAAACTTCAGGATGTAAAAGAAGATATCTACATAATTCATTTAGAAAATTTATAACACAATTGAATTTATATAATAGCGTCCATAGTCAAATGTTCGAATATTTTTGAATATTTTTATAGATTTGTGTACATTCCAAACGGTTTTCTAAAATCTTATTCAAAGATGAAACACAAAACATGTTGGAATTGTTTTTAGAACTTATTACTCCTGTGTGATAAATCAAAATACTTTTGTACAGCACTGCATTTCATCTACAAATTTTCATAAATAAATTAAAAAAAAAAAAAAAAAAAAAAAAAAAAAAAACATAGAAAAAAAGAAAAAAGATGGTTAAAAAGGTAACTTTTAAAACTATTGCAAAAAGTTCTTTTTTTTTTTTTTAAACTGCAATTTATTAAAATGTATTTCTAAAGATTTTCTTGACAAAAGTTCATTATGTTTATTTATTTTTTAACCTGCCCGACTCTTAGTGGAAATAATTAAGTTAGGGTCTTAACCCTTTGCGGCGCAGGACAAATTCATTGCTCAAGTGTTGAAATTAATGACTGACACTGGAATTTGAAAACAACTTTATTTTAAAATAAGAAAACGCTATATTTCACCTATTCAATAAACCGTAATTTTTTAAACAAAATTCCGGTGCCAATGTGGCGTTTGGGAATTAGAATTAAGTGGTATATCTATGAAACCACCGCGCCGCAAAGGGTTATAGGCCCAGACCGAATCTGCTGAAAAATTTATGCCAAAGCTCAGACACGATGTAACTCTCTAATGCAGATCTCTAAGCTGGACATGTAAAATTTTTGTATTGATGTTGTCAAACTAGCATCAGCTCGTGCAGCATACTTATAATATCATCTCTACCCGCGCTCGTGGCTGCCCCTAGAACAAACGAAAAAGTTTCTTTAAAATATTTTGAAATCTGTTTTCAATATAATAGTTCTAAGAATATTTCATATATTTTTTAAACTTCTGGATAAATGATCTCGGAAAAATCTTTGAAATTTATGACAAATAGAAAGGATACAGATAGGTATTTCCTACATAAAGAAACAATAGAATCATTGAACTCGACTTTAAAAAAGACAGGGTAGCTCAAAATTTAAATTTTTAATATACTTTTTTTAAATTTTGAGATCTATTATCTGTCCACTATTGGATTATATCCTGCATAAAAACACAATTCAAGAAAAAAAAAGTAAGATTATTGGAAATTTATTTTCACAATCGACGTTAAATTTTTGCGTTCTCAGTTGTATGTGGTTTCAAAGCAAAAGGATTTCAAAAGGCTTTCTTATAGAAAATTGCTTGGTTGAATAGAATTTTTCACTTTTTTTGAGAAAGGATTTTTCAGAAAATGCTATGAAGGTTGGCGTTTTGAATATAATTTCCGGTTCCGATAGCTCCAGAAAAGTCATCATAAGAGAGTCTAAAGAGAGATACAGTCGGCTCTCGTTAATTCGAACTCGTCGGGACCACAAGATATGTTCGAATTATCCGAAGTTCGAATTATGGAAAATATGAAATGCGCTTAATATGCGCATAATAAAGCGCTTAATATGGTACTATTACAAAGGAATTAATGTTATGGTGTTTTTTAAATTTATTTCGTCTGTTATCATCAGAATATGACTTAATATTAAATTAGAGTGTATAAATACATAAACTAATTAAAAGATTAGAAACAAGCACAATGGAATAAAAATTTGAAGCGTCACTGATGGACAGACGGGGCACTTAGAAAGTGGATATCAAGTGCATGGGATTATATGTGTACTCGTTCGGAACAATTTTCACAAAAATCAAAGAAATAAAGTTATTCAAATGATCTGAAACCCGTGAGAAAGAAAGGAAGAATGAAAAATCGGAATACTCGTTAGTTCGAATTAAACGATGTCAAGAGAAAATGAGTTCGAATTAATGAAAAAGTTTAACGTTATTCTGAAATTGAAAATTTCGGGACTTTATGTTTAGTTCGAATTAAGCGAAGATTCGAATTATCCGATTTCGAATTAACGAGAGTCGACTGTACCTTGTAACTCAAGATGGTGTAATACATTTATTGAAAACTGAGAAATAGTATTCGGTTTCAAATATCTTCATTATTCATGCCGTTTTTCATAATTTTGAGTTTAAAAATTAGTTTGTGTATGCCTCGAACATTTTTGCATTATTTAGCTAGTAAAAAGATTTTGTTCGACATTACTTTAAAGATTTTGTGTATATATTTTTCCAGAAAATATTTTTTATGTATTCATGTGTTTTTTGTTGTTTAACGCTAGTAGAATGGTATGTTTTCCATAGAATGTAGGTTAGTATTTACCAAGCTGCTTTTACTTCTAAAAAAAAAAAAAAAAAAAAGAACAAAAAAAAAACATCTTTTTTCTTTCTTTTTCTTGTTCCATCATACTTCTTTATTTAAAATAAAAATAAAAAAAATTTTGGTTAATAAGTTTTGTATTTTTTTCTGTGCATCGAACAGAATACTTATTGAAATTTTCAATATAAAAACTTCTTAAATTTAATTTACTTTCATTATATAATAAACTCGTATTTGAATCTCGGAAATAGAAAGTTTTTATTTAGAAGAGATTCTGTGGAACGAAACATCGAAAATGGCCTATTTCACATTATCAGTACGTTGCATTAATCAAAGAAGCCTCCGATTTCAATATTTTATTTTGCACAGTTTATTTTCCATTTTTATGGTAACCCCAATGTATCACAAGTTTCAGAAACATTATTTTTCTTTTAAATTACATCTCCAAATCCAATAAGGGAAATTTGGCATACGTAAAATCCGTAACTGATTTGTAGCGAGGAAATAACTTTCATGTTTTTGAATTTGGAAAAGTGTAATTTAAAATGAGCGAAAGAAAAAAAAGTAAACTTTTTAATCTTTGCCACGTTCTGGAAGATCTCTTCCTAAGTATTTTTATGCTCATTTTTCAGCAATAAAGGATGCAAATTGCAATTGGAAATACAATTCTCTCAGAAAAATTAAATTTTTTTTTTTCGTTTAAACCTTGCCTCATATTTCCACGAGTAAGGAATTTTAGTGACAGGAATTTTTGGATACAGTAATGGGTAATTCCATGAACACATGTCGTGTAAGTCACATACTACGATTTTGGATACCAGTATCTTAGAACGGAAAAATGTGACTTATTTTATCAGAGATATTTCATTGATTGAATAAGGCCATGCAAACCTTTCGAAAAAAACGGTGGCCAACAATTTAGCAGTTGCTAAAAATGTGACTTACACGATAAGTGCTCGTGGAATTACCCTAATGTAATTGGAAGACTTGAGTAATACTCATTAACCCTTTCCGGCACACTGTGCCCACTTTGGGCACACCTAATTTTAATTCCAAACTTGCAATCAGCACCAAGAATATTTTAATAAAATTTTGCTTTTGGAAAGAAAGCTTCAATTCAGTCGTTTTTAATTTCTGAAAAAGTTGCTCCTAAATTCTGGTGTCAGTCAATAATCTCATTTTACGGACAGAAATTGCACATGTCGGAAAGGGTTAAAGGAAAAAAAAACTGAGTGTGTAGTTTTGTAGTAAAAAACAAAACTTGACGCAGATATTGTTTGTTTTGTGAAGTATTTTGATTATTAAATTTTGCAAATTCACAGCTAATACTGTTTAGCATATAATGATTCACCGAATTTCGAAACTCTGTGTATTGAGGGGTATAGGATCTCCAAAGACGAGTGATATGTGACAAGATACTTAAACTCATCAAGTGTTTAAAAGCTCATCTGGGGACTCGCGTTCAGGAATGCTTAATTGCTGCTGTGATAGGCAATGATGTAAACATGCTATTGGATGTAAGACAGAAATGGATGTGTGTCGAGTGATTAAGCGCGCACACATTGAAAATATGTAGTATGTACCAAAAACTTGCTGAGTTTTTATATCTTTTAATCAATTATCCGTCTTTGTATGTCGTATACTTATAATTAAATTGTGTTTTGAATCCCTATAAATCATTTAGGCTAAACATCACATATTTTTAAAATATAGAACCAATATTAATTAGCATTTGAGATCTAATATCCAGTCAAATTCGCACAATACTTTTGTTTTACATTACAAACAGATTTCACAGCTCTAAGTATTTCTGTGAAATTCGCATCATTTCATTGTACATAGTTTACTAAAGATTTGTAACACGTTGAGGACCACGTCAGTCACAGGTGACTGACACTGAATTTTCCGTTTAAACTACTTTAGTCACTGGTGACTTACACTATAAAATACAATAAAAAATCTAAAAAGTTACATTCTAAATAAATGTTAAGTAATTTCATAGTTGTACTATAAATGTACTAAATGTTTCTTAACAAAACTTTTCAATGGGTTTTATTAAAACATAGTAAAAAAAAAAATATCTTTCGCAAGTACCACATTATGTGGCAACTTGCTTAGTTAATTATCTGGTCATTCCTCTACCAAATTGTGCTGCATTATCTTCGTAGCATAGTTTACAATACCGTCGCTTATTACAGACTATTACATAATATACATAACGGAGAGACAGACAAAATAGACTTGGCATTCAACGTGTTAAGTTCTCTGAAGTCTTGACTTCTGGATTATTCAGTAAACTCTTACTATAGCTTTATCATTGAATGTTTTGGGTATCTTTTATTTTTCAAGATAACGATTTCCAAGTCAGAAAAGTATCCTTATGGGCACTGTACTGTATCTCATTGTATAGTTCACAGTGGCGTAACCAGGGTGGGTGCCCAAAACCAGTAATATTGTAAGGTTTTCTTCTCCTTCATTCATACCAGAAAATTTTCTGGTTAGATACGACGAACAGAAATTCCAAATATTACCAGTATCCAGAGCACTTGGGCATCCACCCTGGTTACGCTAATGGTTCATACCTAGTTTTTCTGCATAGACCCCGAATTAATGTTTGTAGCTAACTTGGTTCGCCTGTTATTTGAGATAAAAGGGAGGGAGCGGATGAAGAATCCGTAGGTACATTTTCAAAACTTTGTAATTTAAAAGTATCACATTTACCTTACAGTAATTTTTCAAATAGATACATTCTTGATGACGTAATTAATAGTTTTTTTTGTTAATAATTTCATCTACCAAATGTGTTTTTTTATCGTAGAGTCTGCCGGTATTTATAGTTAATAGCGGTCCTTAATTATAAGGCAAGTCTAGTAAATAAATGCTTGCGCGATTTTGAAACAATGTCGTTATCTTACTGTAAAAGCACTGCTGTTAGTTCAAGATTTAATGTGCCAGGATTAATATATTTCCTCATTAGATACCTTATTCCGTAGAAATTATTTTTACTGTTGCTACTTTAACTGCCTCTTTATATAGTATTCCATAAAAACGGAAAATGATCTTCAGTTTCTTAGACTTTTTAACGATAAAAATGGATGAAAAAACGGACAAGTCAGATATTAATAATAAAAATTCTTTTTTTAATTTATATCTTTAGTGCTAAATCTTGAATATTTATTAAAAACAAAGAAATGCATTAGAAAAAGAATAAGCGAAAAAACATGTATGAATTATTCATTAATGTTGTAGAAAATTGAAAAAAGTCCCTTTAAACTTTTAAACAAATATCGACATTAAAGCTTATTTTATTAAAAATTGATGTATTATCTTTAAACGGCGCTTAAGGCTATTTTCAAATCTCTTCTCTTCTTTCGCTTGAAAACAAGTTTTCGTATAAATTGCGCGATAGTCACGAAATAAGTTAATCTATTCATACATGTATGTTTGATTACACCATTTGGAGTCCAAATAATAGTTGTTTTGATGTAGCTATGAATGTAGAATGCGAATTTCATTATTGTTGATTGCAGTTGATTATTCAGATTAACACTTTTCAATTTAATTAAAAATCCTTTGGTGTCATCCATTCCTAACTGTGTTCTATCTTTCGTAAATGCATTTTGATTGTTACGAAATGAATACATGTTTCTGAGATTAATTAAAGTATGGCCATATTGAAAATGAAGTGCGCAGCACATATAGTTCGTTTACAAGGATATTCAAATGAATTCGGAACTGGGGATTATTATTTGAAGAGTATTTTAATGATGTTGTGCCACTTCAAATATTACGAAATTGACACGCATTGTTGTTATGCTGTGTAATATATTTCCTATCGAAAAGGATGGGCGTAGCATTTTTTTTTTTCATTTACAGTAGATGTCTCGAACCTGTGACCCGAGGGTTATCAAACTGCAGCTATTTTCGGATAGAAAAAATTGCTATATTTGATGACAGAAACACTCTAATTAAAATGGCCACGTTTTGGAATTTGTGATTGGAAACAACATTCAAGAAATAAGGTTGAAGACCCCTAATTTACGGGCACATAAAAAAATTCGATTTTGTTACAATCTGTAGGCAACATTTGTTTAACGTGCACTTTCTAAAATTGATGTAAGGTGCGCATTAACATTTTCCGTAGGAAAAAGAACACTTAATAGTTAATTTTTTGATAGATTTGCACAAAATAATTTGCATACATTTGCATATTGTCTATGAACAATAGTTGCAGAAAGTATCTTTTCAAGCTTTACTAAATTTTGCTATATTATTTAGTGCGAATAAATTCTACGGATCATATCCAGTGTATGAGAATATGCTAATATCATGTGTCGTCCCTTGAAACAGATAAGACTGCTGCGTACATACTTTCAATGGATATGATGAGGCTCCCTATAAGTATTTGGTGAATTTTACTCCACTCTTTAAGAAGTGCAATCTGCAAGTTCCGACAGTCAACATAAACTTGGCTGTAAAACGTTGCGTCGTCGAATGTGACCTAAATATGTTCAACTAGATTATAATCAGGAGATCATGCTGGCCTTTCCGTACGCTCCATTTTTTCAGTTTCAAGCAAGTTTTTTACAAGTCGAACTGTATGAGGTTCAGGAATATCATGCATCAACGCGATTGGTTGCAACGCAAGGTACAACATGATGTCTGAGTACCGCATCTGAATACTTTTAAACCGTTAAAGTGCCTTCCAAATAATATTGCAGGTCCGTACGTCGTCTATCTATACTGATTCTATTCCGGGATATCAAAATACCTCGCCTATAGCGTTCGTTTCTGTATGAGCATGTGACTATTGCGAGTGCCTCTTTCCATCTAAAACAGAAAAGGATGTCACAATGCGAAATGAATTTCGTCAGTGAAAAGCACGTGATTCTAGTTATGTTCGTTCCACACTCTATGTTCAGCAATTCAAATTATTCGGATCGCAAAGTATTGTGATGTCAAAAGAGTGCAAACCATTGACCTACGTACATAAAGACCACTCTAATAAAAACTTATTTCAGACTGTGTGGCTTGGCAACCTCCATCCTAAAAGAAAATGTCTTTGCTTGTGAGTAGAAATGGGCACTGTAGACACGTAAACATCAGACAACCGGTTATCAGTTGCTTCAGTAGCACATGGGATATCATGCACTAGCTGACCTCTAATAAACGGTGCCTGTTTCTTGTAATCCATTCCACACTCTTGAAATACCGATCCTTGACATTTCAACATATTCTGGTACACTCCTTTGTGTTTATCCCGATTTTAGTCTCACGTTAATTTGGCAGGCCATAGATTCTGATAAATCAATTTACATAACCGTTCTAAATCACTTTTTCTGAAAAGCTTTAAAAATTTCTTTTTACAGTCGAGATATAAAGAAGAGAAGCGGCTATGAAATCGCATTTCAGCGCTTATATCTTTTTTAGGTGCATTCGCAATTATGTAAATACGAAGCACCTATAGTATTATTCAATCCGTCCGTCCGTCCGCATATTACAACGCAAACACTACCTAACCGGATGCTTCGAAATTTTAAATATATAATTATTGCAAAATTTTATCGAGTCATTTCAAATCTTAGGAAAATCGAATGTATAGTTTAATTACAGGGACGGTCGAAAGTTTTCCATTAGCTCACAGCCAATGGGAAAAAATGGTTAAAGTGAATTTTTATGGTGTTACAGTTTCAAACAAAATGAAATTGATATGCATTTACTGAAGTGTACCACAATATACACTCTGTTACAGTATGCGGTGCAAAAATTTTTTATTATTAATTTATAGGGCCACACAAAAGTATTCCATTACATAATGGTATAAAGTGAAACTGTTTTCGGCGTATTTTAATCATGTTACATTATTCCACTTGTATTAAAATTGATATACTTGTTGAGGTTTACTATGAGTTCCATCTTGTATCATAGAAAGCGCATAGTATTTATAGGGGTATACAAAAGTTTTCGGATACTATACTGCAACCGAAATACTGTATAGAGATGATTGCTAGAATTGCTTTTTTAGTTGTGATATGGGTTTTTAAGTTTAACAAACTTTTGCATATTGCGTTGTGTATATAAATGCTTTTGATCACATGCAGAGTAACACAACAGAAACCGCATATGTTACAGAATATGAACAAAAATAGCTTAAAGGTGGTTCTTAAACAAGTTATGTATTTTTAAGCTGAACTGCAGTTAGTAAACCAAGATACGTTTATACAGAAAAATGATATACAGGGCCATCCAAAGATTTGGATACATGACTGTATATGGAAGATAATCTCTGGAAGTATGATATCACAAGATTTAACAGTGTTTTAATCTTAATTAAATTTTCGCTAAATAGTGACATATACGTATGTAAAGATAATAGGCAAAATATATGACTGAGAAAAAAAATTACGTTAATTGATACAGTGTGTTCATCTTGCAAGTATTTTGGATGAGTTTTTTTGGACAATTTTGCAGCTCTTATAATTTGTTTACGTGAACATGCAGATGTTTTCGATTATTTTGATTCGATCCTTATTTCAGCTTCGGATATGCATATATTATACATTACAGGGTAAAGCAATTACCATACTTTCTATGAGTATGATTTCAACAAATACATTCAGGTAATAAGCCAAATTAAAATTTCCCTGCAAAATTACTTTTGCATCAAAACAGCAAATTTAAGAGTAATACCAATTTGTTTACTTTTGTATTAAGTATATTGTATGTATCATAAAATAAGATAAATAACAAAAAAGAGAGAGAGAAATCAACTTACTCTTCTGACTGACAGTCGGAGGGATTCGTTTTTTTTTTCCTCAATACAAGTAATATAATAGCACCCAGGTAACTCCAAATTAAGGCAACTTAATAGATTTTTTTTTTCTTTAAATCTCAAACAGATTTTTCCTTCCATAAACTGGAGTTGCATGTACTTATAATCTATAAAACACAAGTAGTACCAAATATTAAATGTGCGTTATTTAATAATTATTGATAATAGAATAGAACACCGAATAACAGAACACAGTATCACATGGAATAATATAATTGTTTTTCATTAGATTTGAAAAAGTCTTTTTCGTTCATAAAAAAAACTTCTAATTTAAATTCGCAGTTTACGCGTAAAAAAATGGTAATTTCACAAAATGTGTACAACCTATAAATCTTTAAATTGCAAATAAATTTTTAATCTGAATTTTTCCTGTCTATGTCTGTAAGTTTACGTATGAAAGTATGAAAATACTACTTTAAGGCGTGAATGAAAATGTAACGAAGACGCCGATTCATTCAAAAGGTGAGTTGTAGAATCCAGTTCTATAGTAAATACACCCGTCTTCCGACAACTGTCATAGGAAATAGTTGTCGATCGAGTTTTTCGACAAGTGCGCACTTTATAGAGAATTCCGTGTAACGTTTTCAAGCGCTGCATTCAGGGACTTTTATAAAAAGAGTGCAGCAGGACTGTGATCTTGAACTATGGCTGTTAGAGGCCTCAACATTTGTTTTTTTCCTGATTTATTTTTAACCGACTTCATAGAAGGCGATTATGATAAGATACCCCTGTGGTCCATGTTAATTTAATTGAATTCAGATGATTAGAACTTTTTATAAATAAAACTTTAAAAATTCAAATTCTTTTTAAAGCAATTGTCCAATTAAAAGCGTTCATTTTTCAGGCAAGTACTCTTTCAGAGATACCAGATCTTTTTTCTACAAAGTGCGAAATCTGGACTGAACAAAAGTCGGGATCTAGATAGATTTTGCTAAGTTAGCGAAAGCAGATGATCAATAAGAAAATTTACACTGTTATAAATCTACAGCTAGCCACATAATCACTCCACCGTTTGTACAGGATATCTCTACTTTGACAAATGAGAATGCTCCATACATACTAAACTAATTGTTTTATATAAAAGCGGTGGAGTGATGATGTAGCTGCAGATTTTAGCGCTTTTTTGAAGTCGGTTAGTTATATTTTTTTAAAGCATATTTTATCTCCAAAATTATATTGGAGAGTTATTGATTGTATCTTATGTTGCGTATCGGAATTCTCCTTCATCTTTTATCTTAAAGTCTACACTATGTAGGCATTAATCACCGGACATTTTCAATTTTTGACATTTTGTTAAATATTTAAAAATATATTTGTCTGATTTATCTGAAACTTCAAGACTTTGAAAAATATTTTCGTCTTCATATTTATCCATGACGATATAATTTAAAGGGCAATTAATGGGTCAACAAAAAATCAAAGAAAAATAATAACTTTTGGAATCACTCTGTAAAATAAAACGCTCGAAATTATCTACCGCTATAGTTCACGAATATATGGATTTTGTACAATATAAGACATCTTGTATAAAATTTTATATGTTTTTGTGTATGTCATGCAAGGTTTGTTACCAAATTTAATGCCAGTTTCAGAAACTTTGGCAAAATGTAGTAGAAATAATACAGATTAATTGGAATGAAAATGTATTAAATATTTGATAAAATATATGAGCAGTTGTATGAAATATTTTCTATCTGTGCATGCGGGCACGGTAATTTTTTTTTTCGAGATTTGACAGACAACTTTAGGGAACAACTTATAAAAATGTCAGTTAAATATCGTGGAAATTCAGAAAGATATCAACGGTAGACTGAACTACTTTTTAGTTGCTATTTTTTAGCTAATTTTTAGTTTCTAAGTTTTAGTTGACAGCTGAATGATAAGTTTTCCATAAATTGCCGTTTTTCATTTTACCTTTTTTTAACGTTCATTTTTTATTGATACTTTAATTCTTCTTGAAAAAATACCAGAATGAACCTATTCAAAGAAAAAAGAAGCACCATTTCTTAATCTATCATCTAAGCATTTCTTCTTAATCTATTCTTTGACATTCATCAAGTATCAACAATTTTGCTGAAAGTCAGATAATTAAAAAAAAACTTATAATTTGAGGAAAATCATTATCATTCAGCAACTTTTAAAGAGCAACTATAAATTCGCTCACTATCTCGCCGATATTTTTCCGAATTTGCCCGATACTTGTCCTACATTTTACAACATCCATGTACTCGTAAGATATAACAATAAATAATATCATGCATTTTATTTTACAGGATGATCCCAAATACTATTATAATTCTTTGATTTTTTGTTGGCCACCTAATTGTCCTTTTGATTAAATTGCTGCTGATAAATGTAATTTGGAATACATTCTCCATATTCCCGCAGTTGTACATGTTTTGAAGAGGACATACGGGAAAATTTAATTTCTAATTCGGAAGCAGTAACACAAAGCAATGTTGCCGGAACACCGCTATGATTTGACAAAAATGCAGCTTCAGTCTGAAGGATTTAAGGCAACTTCTTACGCTAGATTGTGTGAATTTTCTGTATTTTTGGGTGGAAGATGGGCAATCGAACGGCAAAGCGAACTATTTGCCATCGAGGCAAATCGAACAATTTCGTGTTTTAATTAATTAAAAAAAAGGGGGGGGACTTTAATTTACAGTTATTTTTCTCAGGGCTTCGCTTTGTAATTGTCAGATCTCTACTACATTAAACATATTTTGTAACGTTCTTCTAAAGTATCTTTATTGAACCATTCTAATTTGTGCTGAGGTACCTTTTTTATACATCATTTTTATAAAAAAAAATTAAAAAGGAATTTACAATATCTTTTTTATGAATTTCAGAGTCACTTTCAGAGTCATCCCATACAGAAATGTTAAATGGTGACACAAATAATTCAGAAATAAAAATTATATGGGCAAATTATATGGATTACTGAGAAAGGAACGAAATTTCAGTCCAAAAATATACATTTTCCTTAATATCCTTTATAGAATTTCTTAAGATTTGTGATTATTTTTTTATCGTAACAATAGTTTTATGTATCTTATGAATAGTGATTTAATTAAGAATTATAATCTTGATTATAAAATTATGAAGTAACAGAATGAAAACCTTTCCTATCTATTAAGAGAAAATTGTTTTTTGCATAGCATTTTAAAGAGTTCATAAAATATTTAGCTAATTACAGTGAGATTTCATGAATAACACTAAATTTGTATGCACTCTCCTATGTATTCTGATTTTTAAAGATTTTTTCATGCTTATTATATTGTTCTATTTATCTTTGCAAAAGTGATTTTGCTTTGATAACAGGCAACAGCTGCAAGGGAAAAAATAAAATAAACGTTTAACACACCATGTTTTCCCCATGGCATGAAAGCTGCGCAAACAATTCAGCCATCCTATTCAACATTTACAGTTGAACTTATGGGAAAAGCAATGTTTGAAATCTCTAATTTTTCGACACTTTAGGATATTGAAAATAAAAAGAACAACTAAAAGTGTTTCACCCTCCGTCTGATAAATTCCATGCTATGACATTGATTTCATTCTATAAAAACAACAAAGAAAATGTCTATCATACATGTACAAGTAACTGCTGTATAAGAGCGTAAATCATTACATATTGAAAATAGAAAGCCTTATACAACTCACCACTTTCAGTAATATAAGATTTAATTCACGTAGTTCTGATATTTACCATAAACGATGTCCATTTGTATTGTTGTATTATTAGCTAGGTAATTCCAAAGCCGCTAATTTTTAAAAGTACAGTTTCAATTACAAAGATGTTACAAATGTTTTTCTATATCATATGAAAATATTTAACGTCATTTTTTAAAAAGTTGCGAATTTAAATTTTTATATGGCCCTTGGGAAATAATAATCATTTTAGAAAAACTTTATCTCTGCTATAGGTAGTAAGAAAAAAAATGCATTATTTACGACGAAAATTTACTGACTGGCGGTAATTTTAATATTTTTAGCGATTTTTGGTTCAATAAACTTGTTTGGATATAAATATGTTCAATAGACTTTTTTTGAATAAACCATTTCAGTCCTCTTATTTAAAGTTTTCATTTGTTTGGGGATTTGCGCTTGTTGTACGAATGAAAATTACAATATCTCGCGATATAATTACTATATGAGTAAAAATGGGATGTCAAAAGGTTCATAATTAAACGGTCTTTCATTGAATAGAAATATTGAAATTTTTACAAATTTTGAGGTTCATTGTCCTTTTAAAAAAATACAAAGTTACATTATGCAGTCTCTCTCAAATCAAATCAGAAATTTATCTTCATCATGGAATATTTTTTTTTTTAATTTTCTGTTGCATTCATGAAACAGTCAATATCAAAATGTTCAAAATTAAACGGCCTTTCATTGAAGAAGAAAATCGACATTTTGACAAATTTTGAGATAAACTGTCCCATTAAAAAATACAAAGTTACATTACGCAGTCTCTCTCAAATCAAATCAGAAGTACATCTTTTTTTTAATTTTCTGTTACATTCATAAGAGAGTTTAACGAAGGGACTGGAGTATTTTTTCATCGTAATTGAGCTTTCTTGATAAACAAGTTGAGGATATGACGTTTTGAAAATAAAATAAGTAAAGCTAAACTAGTTCATTAAATATTGCTCAACAAGGATAATTTACATTCATAAATTAGTAGTACGATTTTAAATTACACATAACTGAACGTTACATTCTATTCTCGTAATTTTTACAAGATTTAATTAATTAATAAGAAGAAATATTCTGGAGAAGTATTACAAAAAATAATACTTATTACCATATTTCTTATTTTGTCAATTAATGAATTAATTCATTATTCATTAATTCATTAAAGTATGAGTCAATTAATGAAGTTATAACTTAAGGCTGACGTAACATTATTTTAAATTGTTTCATAGTCACTATCACACTGAATAATTTTCTAGAAAAATCAAATAAGCAAAAATAAAAAATATCCGATTCTTTTTATCAAATTTGTAATAAGAGTAAAATCTATGTCACTTTATCAAATTGCTTCAAACGTCACTCTGTAAATTTAATAACAATGCTAAATTTGAATTTAAAGTTACTTTGTAGGTAAAATGTTACATATGAAATTGTTTAACTTTAAATGCAACATTGGTAAAGATCCAAAAATTCTCGGCATCGTGTCAAATACCTTTTTTATGAATAGAAGAAATGATGGATTAGTTAGTGACGCGTTGCTTGACAATTAAAGGATTATTCCGTAATTTTTAGCAACATAACGAAAGTGAGTTTTAAAGAATTGAACAAGGAAAGATGCAAAATTTGTCATATTCAGAGTATTCAAATTAATGAATGTTTACAAACTTTTTAATATTATATTTCATATATATATATTAAATGAGGATAATTTATTTGAATGCATGCATACGATTTAAATTTATCTCTTGTGAAATAATAAACACAGGAAATACTTCTAAATTAAAGTCCATTGAAATGTATGTTTCGAAAATTTTTGTTCGATTTTTCATACACAGAGGAAAAAAAATTCATTAATTATCAAATATTTCTAAAATCAAATAATAAAGAACTTATTGTTTAAGTAGTAAGCTAAGGCAATAAAATAACTAGAATAAAAATAGAAAGTCGGAAATTGCATGTTCGACGTAGCAAATGAGGTGAATTCGTACTATAGCGAAATTTTAAAAATTATACATTATTCCGATACAAACCAGTATCCGAAATCTTTTGTGTATCCCTGTAAGTACTGAATGATTTCCATTATACAGGAAGTAACTAGTAGTAAACCTCAACAACGTATATCGATTTCATAAAATGTGAAATAGTTAAATATAATTAAAACATACCCGAAATAATGTTTCCCCCTGTACCATTATGTAATAGAATACTTTTGTGTGGCCCTGTATATTAATAAAAATATTATTCGGATAGTTAATGAAGAAAAAAAATCTATTATATTTAAACAGTCAGCGAAGGCAAAAAAAATAAATACTATAAAAAAATAAACATGAATAATTTGCTGGGAAAAGAAATAATAATACGATTACGTTTAACATAAAATGTTAATGCCTAGAAGCAAATTACTATTGGGCCAATGTCGATTTTATCTTCGCTGAATATTGCACCATTGGCTAAGAAATGGAATGATTACTGTTGAAATCTATAGAATGAAGTACTATTGGATTGGTTCGAAAATTTTTGCTCAATTTTATTAATCAGGTAATTCATACATTCTGGAGTAGTCGGAAAATGTGGTTATGGGCTCAGTCAGCGGATGAACTGAGGGATCGTCTGAAATATTTTTTCTAGAAACATAAAATTATTTGATTTTTTTTTTTTTTTTTTTTTTAACAAAGTGGCTATCATGGAAAATCACGTTTAATCATAATCTAAGAGAATAATCATGGAGTAACATGAATGCTAAACTTATATTTTAGTTTCTGAATGTCTAACATCTTAATTGTAATAAATGAAAAAACAAAAAAACAAAGGAAAAATGGACTTTTAAGGAAAAAAGACAATTTTAAACGAATTAACGGTTAACGCTACGAGTTCTGGTGGGTAGGTTTCTTCAAAATTCCAAACGTCACATTGGCACTAGTAATTTATAAACAAAAATTTGGTTTACGATATTTAAGAAAAAATGCATAACACTTTTTTCAAATGAATTGGTCGAATATTCCGGTGCCATTGTGACATTTCGGAATTAAAATTAAATGGCAGAAAATTCAACCATCAGAGCTCAAAGAGTTAACAAAATTTGGTAACCATTCTACCGTTCATTTAGTAGGTATTCTGAATCAAAAACTTCACTATAAAGATAACTACATTGATTAATAATGTATAGCCGAAAAAACAGTAGTAAATTTTATCGACCAAATGATTGCAGAAAATGTTTTATAACAGAGAGTAAAGAAAAGGTACAGAAAATTTACGTTACAGACTGAACGTTTCTTTTTTTTTTTTTTTTTTTTTGAACTACTAGATTGTTTTTCACACGCAAAAACTGGTATTAATCTGTTAAAATTTGTTCAAAGCCCATTTTGAATTGTTCACCATAGGTATGTTACAATATCTTTTGTAATTTATTTTTCTTCAACGCTATCTTTAAATATGTATCTTCTGTTTTCTAAAAAAAAAAAAAAAAAAAAAAAAAGAAATCTGTAGAGATTTTTGTGAATGGAAATAATTTAAAATTTAACCTAAATTTCATCATCTAATAAACTGCGCTTCATACATTTTGATAAATATAAATGGCAAACCACCTGTAAATTGATTAATTAACTTTCACAGTCTATAATTGAACAATTAAATATAACTAATTTATTGTAATTAATATTAATTTATAATTGTGATACTTTTTTTTGCATGAACTAATAATCTCTTAATTTCTCTTTGTCCAACTAACGGAGCGGATTTTTGTCAGGGCTGAATCATAAAATGTCATTGATGAAGCGTTTTAAGAAAACACTGCTTGTTGAGCAACCATGTAAGTGTATTACAATAGATGTATTACAAATTTTATTGTTTGAAGTAAATAGTTCATTGCGAAATGTCGCCCATTTTCCTATAAGAATGTCTTTTCAATGTCATTCGAAAGAATCGCTTTTTATGAATGATTTCACACAATTATGGCATTTTAATTTTAAAAATATATAATTAATGCTACATTTCTGAAGGCCGTAGTCTTTAAAAAACCATTGAGAAGATATTGGAAATTTTAATTAAAAGAAATTTTCTCGTCACCATTTTTAATCGTAAATTTCGATTTTCATTAAATGTATTTCAAGCTCAGCATTTAATATTCTTAAGATATTTTCACATGATATCTCAAAAAATTTCATTCATCTATTAAACTCGCAAGCGGTTTATTTGATTTAAAGTGCAATCAAAAAACTTTCATTCTGGTGTTCAGATACTGTTTTCATTTTGTATTGCACTACTACAGATTATTGTTCATTTTACCACGCTTTTATTAACTTCACCTGTATGTTTGTGAGTTTGTGAGTTTGTAACTCTCCTTATTTTATGTATGTTCACCGATTACTCCGAAACCATGCAACCGATTAACTTGATTTTGGTGTTAAACGAAAGACGATGCTCTAGAATTGGAACCACTTCAGTTTCATCGAAATTGGTTCAGTACTTTTTTAGGAATTAGACAAAAACTAATAAAATTAGTGATTTTTCGCTAATTAAAAGTGTTGAATACGTTCAGTGAATGGAGTGTAGACAGCATGGCCGAGCGGTCTAAGGCGCCGGATTGAAGCTCTGTTTTTCGAAAGAGATTGTGGGTTCGAACCCTACTCCTGACATTATTTACATCTATGTAAAATTAAAAAAAATTTCCGTATTACGATTTTTATTTTTAACAGGCTTCAGAAAAGGAAGAGGAAGTTATCAATTCGATGCGTATGTACTTTTTTTCTATGTATGTTCACCAATTACTCTGAAACTATCCAACTGATTAATTTGGTTTTTGTATTAAATACAAATATAGTTTAAAAAACTAAAAACCACGCTTTTAAAGTAATCAAACTAAAAAGTGAAAAATAAATATAGTTTAAAAAAAACTAAAAAACACGCTTTGTAAGTATATCAAACTAAAAAGTGAAAAATAATTCGTACTATAAGCTGAAAACGAAAATAGATGAAAAATGCTATATTACTATAAAATCATTGTAATTATAGAAATAAATTAATAAGCAATAAATAAAATTATCGTGGAAAAAAAGCGTGGGGTGCTCCATATACCATGCTCCATCTATCAGTTCTTAAGAAGCACTCCACGCTTTTTTCCTACGATAATTATACTTATTGCTTATTAATTGATTTCTATGATAACAATGATTTTATAGTAATATAGTATTTTTCACCTCTTTTCGTTTTCAGCTTATAGTACGAATTATTTTTCGCTTTTTAGTTTGATATACTTAAAAAGCGTGTTTTTTAGTTTTTTTTAACTATATTTATTAAGCTTGCTAAATTAAAAACACCGCACCAAAAATAAATATTATTTTAAGCATGTGGTACTTTCAGTACTCTGTAACTAATTTTTAATGACAGGCGGTGATAACAGATTTTAGCGGATTGTATTGAATTGCACAAATTAAAAGTAAGATTAATTGATATCAATTTAGAGAACAGCGCTTATGAAATAAAATGAGTCCTTATTCCTCGTAATAGACGACAATTTTCTCGATTTAATAATACACAAATTTCTGTTTTTAAAAATCGGTGGCAAAACACTAAAAATTTCGTAAAAGGCTCCCGTCGCGAATTGGTTAACAAGAGGAGCGCCCATTCGCACTCAAGTACTTAAACTCAAATTCAAATTTCATGACAATTGTTGATTTTTACGAAATTTTCAGCCGATAAAGTCAAACATACAAGAAAACAGATAAAAACCCAACATTTTTTTTTTTTTTTTTTTTTTTTTTTTTTTTTGACAAGCAAATGGCAAGAAATGTTTAGACAAGACTTTCGAAAAGGAATGTTTAGAT
Source organism: Maratus speculifer (assembly GCA_964019185.1). Lineage (NCBI taxonomy): Eukaryota > Metazoa > Arthropoda > Arachnida > Araneae > Salticidae > Maratus > Maratus speculifer. The sequence continues at coordinate 354,901,327 of OZ025293.1, forward strand.
AAACATTTTTTCAATTTCAATGAAATTGAAATGGGGTCACCGACCACCATCAGTAAGAGTGAGCTCCTTCCAGATTTAATTAAATAATATCATGTATTCAAAATTTATACATTTACCTACATAAAAAATAAGTAAAAATTTTCTTATAGGTTTCTTTGTTGGTAATTTCTTAAAAATACGTAAATGAATTTGAAAGCATACTTTTATACCATTTTCGTATGATACACTGTAAAAAAAAAAATTTACGGTACTTTACCGGGAATTATCCAGTAAATTTACGGAATATATCACTTTTTTCACATAAACTGAGAACTTTCGTAATTTTTTGTGTTTTACGGGCAAAAACCGTTAATGTAATGGCAAATTTCGTTGATATAGGTATAAAGCCCGTTCTTTTACGGACGTTGTCTGTAATCTTTGCTGCAGTAAATCTCTGCTGCAGCTTTTTTTCAGTGTAATTTTCAAAAATACATCAGGTTAACCCTTAACTAGAGACATGACTTTGTTTACACGATGATTTTTCTGTTTTGTCCTTTGTAAACAGCATTGGAATTTATTTTGAAAACGAAGCATATTCTGGAAATAATGTAATGATAAAAGAACTACTCGATGATTCTGAGGAGATAATTTTATTTAAGAAAAAAAAAAAAAAAAAAACTTGGTGATAATAAGATTTAAAGAACAACGCCGAGTCATTTTGACTCACATCTCCATTTAAGGATTAAATAAATTGCGGGTAACTGTTAAAGCGAAATATTTTCATTTAACGAAATTTACCTGAAACAGGCAAATATTCTTGAATGAACCATCTTTTACATAAAATATTCATGAATAGAGTTCGTGTGGATATAAAACTAGGGCGTTGTCGCTGGATTCATCCTTTTTTTATTTCATAGACTAGTATCTTGTTTCAACAAACCTATATTTTTACGGTTAATGAAATCGCTAAAAATCTCATAAAAGAGAAACATAAAAAAAGATGCATGTAGCCCCACCTTTACAAGCATTGAAGCTTTTTAGGCATTTGGATGTTCCCGTGTGCAGTGATGTAGGTATCTGCAGTTCCCCGTTCAAGCTTCCCGCCGCATGCGCGACATTTCGTCTGTCTACAAAGAAAAAAAACTTTAGCCTCAAGGTCGTTGAATTGCTTCGCGGTTTGTGATTTCATGTGGTAAACCCCAAGCACTGTTTTTTTTCTTCCTTTTTTATTTTTTATTTATTTTTTTTTTTTAAACAGACGGCGCGGCGTTTCCCCCGCTACGTAATAATGCATTTCCTTCGCTAGTAAAATTACTACTGTATTTTTAACGTTAATTGTGTATAGCAGGCAAAGTTATATTTTGGCAGATATAGGTAATAATTTCAACCCACCTAGGGTTATCGCATAGCTTTCTGGTGGCTATTATGAATATAAATAGTTGTTGACGTAAAGTTTCTTTTTATGTTTAATGTTATCATTATAAGCAGTCTGCTTTCCTTGACTGAGGTAGAGCGTTAAAGGTAAATTAAGGCAGTGTAAAAAGTTTGAAAAAGCAATGCTTTTTGAATAATTTGCGAATTTAATCCTTTCGGACCTGGAGTACTATTAATAGTATATGTCCTTAATTGAGTATTATTTTATTTTAACAAATACATTTGTTATTGTTTACCAGGGATTTAGTGGAGGGTATACGGGTGTAAAATCCGTATACCTTCTGGATTTTTTAAAGGAACACCGCATACCTTCCATTTCTCTAGAAAGCTATAGTATATACATCGTAGGGTATACTCTCTGCTTTGAGCGTATAGCCTCTGGCTTTTTTACGATTACACCAGTGCTGTTTACATGTAGTAATGTTAGTATGTGTCTATGCATTTACTATATGACTTTATTAACATTTACGCATTTAGTAATAATAATCAATACTTGCTTAATTCTCTATGTACCGTTTGCGATTCCTTTATTTTAAACAGATATTTCACTCTTTAAATTTAAAATAAAGGTTACTTCTCAGAAAGAATCATGTGTAAAAAAGTTAAGAAAGGATTAGAAAGTTGCCATATAATATTTTCGAAAATTTTCTAAAAACTATTTTATAAAATTTAGAGACAGAGGGTTAAATTTAGCCCCTTTTGGTCTAACTTAAAGTTATAGATCTTTTTTATAATTTAAGTTTTAACTTGGATTTATAAATTAAGATAAAACTTTTTATTATTGAGAGATAATGGCTGTTATTAGGCATCAATTAGCTTGAAACGTTAGAGTTTGCATATCATTGAAAATTTTGAATTGTCCCAACTTTCCGAAATAAAGCATTATAAGTCAACGAGAAAATTCAGAATAAAAATCATCTATTAATTATTGACATTAGAATAATATCATATTAGCATTAACTTTTAAAATGGCGTATTGCACGCATATTGTGTCTACAATACAGACTATAGAGGAAGTTATAAATTATAGATAAATTTAAGTTCGAATCGGATATTTATTATCGGTATTTGCAAAACAAAACTTTAATTAGACATTATTTGAGAGGAAATAAAAAATATAAATTGTTGACTGACTGTTGCAAAATGTCTAAATTAGTTTTATTATTTTTCCATCAATGCCAGTATGTACGAACACTAATTTTAATGGATGAAATATTTCAGAAAGTGACCAAATCAAATGCGCGTACTTGCGCAAGAAATAAGCGTGATATATTAGACAACCTTCCCTTTTATGCTATTCTAACTTCTAACCTAGTGGTAATTGAAATTGGCGTGTAGTAGATAGGTACGCGGTTCAAATCCCATTCTCTTTCGAATAGGTCGGATGTAATTTTAAAAAGACTTTCTAGTTTGTTTATCCCTGTGTTCAAAACATGAAATTAATACTCTAAACCAAATCAAACCTCTCTTGAATCACGAAGGATCAAAACTTAATTTTAGCTGAAAGCTTCTTCCATTTATGGCCAGTTTTATAACCACTGAGACTGACACAATCATCGACTCACAATCCCATAAAGATTAAGAACATCGCTTGTGACACATAGAAAATATCTGTAATCGAAAAAAAGTTCTCACATTTGTTTATTTATATATATTTCATATGGCTCAAATGTGTGACAATGACGTTAATTTTATTTTCTGGAAAAGGCTGATACGTTCATTGCAGAATTTTCATCAGCTAAGTGGAATGATATTGAGTAGCACATAAATTTATGAATAATACTGATCACAGACTGATATTTTTTAACCGTATATTTCATATGGCTCAAATGTGTGACAATGTCGTTAATTTTTTTTTCTGGAAAAGGCCGAAACGTTCATTGCAGAATTTTCATCAGCTAAGTGGAATGATATTGAGTAGCACATAAATGTATGAATAATACTGATCACAGACTGTTTTTTTTTTTTCTTAACCGGACGTATTTAAATTGAATTGTTGATTGGTATGATAATGGTAAAACTGCACTTATTGCATAACTTGATTTTTAATCGGTAAATATCTGAAATCCTTTACATGAACATTTTCATGAATGATCTGGTAAAACTGTCTCCCAATAATAATAATAATAATAAAAAGCAATGCACTCTTCTTCCCAAGAGGCGAATTTAAGGGGCCGTGAACTTCGGTAGCCTCAAACAGCGTTAAAAACGAAAAGATAATAAATACGCAAAATATTTTGCTAATATTCTTGAGCAGAAATGAAAACTGTGGCACGCCATCTAACCACTATTTTTTAAAAGAAATAATCGATTACTTTATTCATTGAGATTTGGAGATTAGATAAGGCAATGATTAGTATAAACTTTTAATGGTATCAGACGTGCCACAAATGGATACCTCTGCTCTATAGTTTGTTTAAAAGCTATCATTAAAACTGGAGCTACAAAAATTTTTCGCCCAGGGTGCTTTGACTTAAAAAACTCGGATTAATTCAAAAGCTTTATAATATTTTTCAAGATTCTAATTTAACTACAATAAGATTTTAAGTCGTAAGAATATACGCTTTAATTACAAGCCAATTCAAAACTGTGAGTGATGATTAACCGACGCTGTGTAAAATTTGAAAAAGTTTAATACCTTTTATATTTAATAAATAAATAAACAAATTGAATTTCTTTCAACATTAACACGATTTAAATAAACATCTGTGATGTTATCTCCACCTTAAATTGAGAGTGAAATAAGTCTAAAATGCATGTTTTTTTAAATCAAAAACCATGAAGTATATTAAACTTTATCATAATTATTATTTTTTTTTTTTTTAATATTACATCATACATTTTACAGATATAAAAAGTGTAACAAAATTAATACACTTGAGAACCATATGTAAGTTTCTCGTTTATTTATTCCTCTGATTATGCACTTAAAAGCTTAAGTTTTAATTTACCTATATGTGTGTTTTTAATGGTATACTACTTGATTTATACTACAAAACTTAGCTCTTAATTCATTTATTCTCTAGCCCCTTCCTCTCCAAACACTTCGAACCAAAAATCCATTCCTGAATAAGAAATTTTATTCTCATTCAAATTCTCAGTGTCTTTCGTATGCTTCTTTTATTTATCAGAAAGATGTCTCTTGGGAAAACAAATAAGAAATTTTCTGGAGTGTTGAATGCTACAAAAATTTATTTGATATTATATTTAATTTATTTAAGGTCACGTATGACATTTCGACGATGTTGAACTAGCACATTTAGCATGCCGTTTATAATCTTACTTTTTTAGGAACAAATGTGAAAGTTAATTTTTTCCCTCATTTAAAAGATATATTTCATTTTTTATGAAAAAGAAAATACTTCATACATAAATGGTTTTATTTTGTATGAGTGATTAAATTTCGCATACAATTGTTAATTAATTACAAGGTCTTAATTAGGTATGGTTTTTTTAAAAAAGGTATTGCAAATAACTTCTCCAATTTTTTTTATAGATATTTATAAAATTTTATTTTTTTTAGAAACAGATATGAAAGTTAATTTTTTTCTCATATAAAAGGTGTATTTCAGTTCATATGGAAAAAAAAATAAATACTTCATACATATACGGTTTTATTTTGTATGAGTGATTAAATTTGGCATAAAATTGTTAACGAATACAAGGTCTTAATTAGGTATGCTTTTTTAAAAAAGCTATTGCAAATAGCTTCTCCAAATTTTTTATAAATATTTATCTATGTTAATAAAGGAAAGTCCCGCCTTTTTTCTGTATCGGGTTACGATGGCGAACAAAATCTACGGCATTTAAAAGACTGAAAATTTTCGTGAGGCAGTCCCAAAGTGTCTCCTGATGCACCTAAATCTTAGAATTTTACATCTCTAAAAATTAGTTGAGTTATTAACTATAGGGGGAAATGGAGCACATTGATACTTTTTTTTACTAAGATTTTTTTTTGGTGTCTAGAAAATAGAAATTTCAAGTTATTTTTCCATGCAGTGTCAGTAAAACTTGTCTAGTGTATTATTAAAAGGTACTATCGTTGTTTTATATAGTATTTTTGCATGTAATAAAAAAAATCTAAAAAAGTCATTTGTATCAATGTGCTCCATCCCCGGGACAGACTGATACACCTCATGGGGCACTTTGATACGTTTGGGAAAAATGGAGGCAAAATAACGCCAATGAATATTTTTCATAGAAAATGAGTTAGCAAACTATTTTATATTTATTGATAGAAATTCAAATCATCCACAATTTATTTGTAAGCAATATTAAAGCAATCAAAATTAAATGTATAATGACCTGATGGTCTGTTCCTTGTTTGATTGTTGGCAGTGGTAACTTTGTCATATCTGGCACTTCAACCCCTGCTTCTTCCTTAGGAAAGATGAAAAAATTACCAGGTTTTCTGTTTATAAACCGTTTTATAAACAGTAAATAAAGAATAATTATATTAAAACTCTATTTAAAATATAATTATCCTTTGCTGTACTGCAGCTTATTTCTCTTATTTAACATTTCTCATGTCGAAAATACCTTTTTTTTTTTTCTGGAGAATTGATATAAATTCGAGATTTGCCAGGCTGTAGCCCTTTTCTTTTGTTATTTCTACTACCACTATTTATTGGGTAAGTTCGTACTTCTTCTGTTTGTAAAAATACTATAAAATTTTCTATTCTAAAAAATTGGAGCTCTTACACTTCAATACAAACTTATATTAGACATTTTTGGCCGCAAATGTTGGATTAAGGACTGTCTGGTAAAAAAAAATAATAAAAAAAGGGTAATGAAAAAATGAACTAGAAAAGGATTTAAGTTGTCTGTAGCTATCATGGGGCACATCGATACGTATAAATGTGCCTCGACATAAACTGTATCAATGTACACCATGCAGCCACTTTGAATAACATGATTCTCAAATCCAACACTTCATAATTTACCGAACAATAAAGAATAAGAATCTCATAAACAGTAGCTTTACTTACCAGGGAGAGTATTCCTTTCCGTTGAAAATACTCGAGCAGTTGTATAATACCATTGCAATTGTACAACTCAAATTTACTTTTGATATACAAAAACAATAAATCACCGTCCATTTCATCAAACTACTGAATCATGCCAAGGCGTTCTGTATATAGTTGCGTACACTAGCATCATCTTTTGGAGTTGTTGTAAAACTTCATGTAATAATTTTGTGAACAGAAGAGGGGATGTATCACTGTGCCCCAATTGCCCTTACGTTGCTACTCACTCTCATCAAAAAATCATTTATTTCATCCCCAGTCATCGACATCGCTTACGCACGCGCACAAACTCAATTACACATCTGATGTTTGCGAAGGAACGATTTTCGATTTTATTTGTGATTTTTAATAATATTGATTTATCTGAATTTAGCAAACCGCTCGTTATATCTCTCATATTCCAGAAGATCGTACTGTCATCTCTCAAATACCATAGTCAATTCAAAAAAAAAAAAAAAAAATGTCGCAGTTAACTTGATTTTTTTTTCAAAAAGGGTCGTTTCAATTCCCCCCCCCCCCCGTATTTCAATGGCCCTTCAGGGCCCAATTTTAGAGGTACATACAACTAAAACAGAACATAACAACATAAACTAAAGATAACTTCTTAAAGCTGAAACCTTCTAATCGATAATTGGATTTTAAAAATATGAATTTTAAACCTTTCAAATGCACCAGTGAACGCAAGTCACTTTGCGCTTCACGGAGGTGATATTTTTTATATGTTTAAAAGCAATCAAACGTTCGTATTTTAATGCAGTCTTATTAGACCTACATCGTCAACGAAAATTTTGAAACGTTCGGATACCGTAAAATTTGTTTTTACCCCCTCCCTCCAAAAAAAATAGCAACAATGTCAGCGAAATCCGTGAAAATCTGATAATTTGATCGCGGGTTCAATCGCTTTCGATAAGCATAGACTCAAATTCTACAGAAAGTAAAATATCTAATTTCATGCACTTTGAATTCCATATTTTCTATCTCGGCAAAAATAAATTTCAATGAGTGGCAAAAAAGAAAAAAAAAATGTATGATTTTACTGTAACATGAAATTATAGCACTTAACTCTGCATGCAGGAGTAGAAACGTCTATAGAAGGACAAAACTCTTAAGTATGAAAATGTAGGATGTGGTTTGGAGGGTTGGATAATTTTACCTTTAAACACAATTCATCCCTGTTCTCTGTTCAGAAATGGATATATAGTGTAATAAATTTATTTTCCATATAACTACACTTACGAAATTTTTGTATTGCAAGATGCACGTATGACAGTACTACTGGTGGAATGAAACACAAAATTAACTTTCGTGAGATTTGCCACTTTCTTGCGGATATGTAGGATAAAGTGGGGCACATTAATCCTTTTCATTTTAAATCAACATTTTAGTTTTTATACAAAGTCTGTGACAACGCTATAGCAAAAATAACAATACTAGATATTGCCATTGCGTTTTGATTTATTTGTGCAAATAAATTTAGACGAAAATTCAAATTTCTTGAATTTGATAAGCTTTAGTATTAATTTTTATATGCACTTAGAACCATGTAGCTCCTAAAGTTGTAGAAATAACTGAAATATCTTTCCATTTATGCGATTGTAGTTAACTTAGCAATAGTGTGGTATAAAAGGATTTCATCATTTATATTTAATCATATTTATTTTATGGCGATGATCTGGGGCACATTGAGCCAAATGGAAATGGGGCTCATTGAGCTTGGATCAATGTACCCCGTAAAAAATATTTTCCATTGTTTACTAGTTGTTATGTTATCTGTCAGTTTACAATTCTTTAAATGTTTAAATTAGTAAATGAATGTTTCATAACAATAGTTTAATGAAAGTAATTCTTGCTTTAGGAGCATAAACTGGTTCGCAACAGGGAAAAGAAAACCAACAGGGGAGCAACCGTTTCCACTATTGCTCAAGCAGATCATCTTGGGAAGAAAATTAAATAGTTGGCTTAGATTAGGCTGAAGGATTCATGAATCGCCATTCTTCTTCTCTGTTAATTTGCATTATACAGGCAACAAGTTTGTGAAAAGCAACAAGCTTCAGTCGTGTTAATGCGAATGCGTTTTTTGATAAACTCCACCTCATTATGGAAAAAAGTAATTTCTCAGCAGGTGACATATACAACACAGATGAAACCTGTGTCACAACAGTTCAGAAGCCCACAAAAGTCTATAACCTATAAAAGGTGCCAACAAGTTGGCCGCAGGACATCAACAGAAATCTTGTGACAAACGCGGAAATCTTGTGACAATTTTGTGCGTGTATAAATGTATTAGGAAATAGCATTCCTCCATTTCTGATCTTCCCAAGAGTGCATTTCAAGGATTATATGATACTTAGTGGAACAAAAGGTATCATTGGGGTTGCACATCCTAATGGATGGATGACTACAGGTAAATTTGTTCGATAGATGAACTACTTCATCAACTATATCAGAAGTTGAAAAGACCACCCATTCTGAATCTGGGAAACCATGATAGCCATATCTCTATAGAAGTTTTGGATCTTGTCGAGGGAAGTGGAGTGATAATGCTTAGCTTACAGCCACATTGTAGCCACACGTTGCAATTTCTGGATCGAACTGTTTATGGACCATTTAAGAGATATTACAATAGAGCTTATGGTGCATGAATGACCAATAATCCTGCGAAGCCGACGACAATCTATGACATACCAGAAATTATTGCCAAGAGCTATCTTCTTGCATTCACACCTAGCAACATCCAAGCTGGATTTTCTGCTACTGGTATCAGTCCTTTCAAACAAGATATATTTTAAAATGATGAATGTTTGTCATCCTTTGTGACAGACAGGCCTTTCACTGAACTCAAAATGGCAAATGCATTAAATGCTGCTAACTGCAAGGAAACTAGTGATGTTTCTTTATCTATGGAAGGATTAAGTGATTCAGTTCCTCAAAATCCGTCTGCAAAACATACAAAAAGTGTATTACGCCGACCTTCATCAATTCTTCCAAAAGTCAATTTAATCATCAAAAACTCACTTGACCAAAGCAAATCTGAACCTTCTTGCAATGGGCTATCACTAAGGACTGTTCAATTCTGCACTCAAGACATTGCACCATTTCCTAAAGCACATCCATGCAAAACTGCAGGCAAAATGAAGCTTCACTCTCATATTTTTACAGACACACCAGAGAAAATGGCTATTGAGGCAGAAAAATAGAAGCTGGGAAAAAAAAGAAGGGTTTCCAAACCGAAAAAGAAGTGTGAAGTACCCAGAAAGTTACAGTTTGATGACACATCAGAAAGTGATGGAGACATTGAAGTATGGAAAGCCTGTGTCAAAAATTATGAATGCAAAACTGAATGCAAGCCAATTGCAAAAAAAGCTACTCTACTGTTTGTGGTTTTGAAACATTTTCTGAAGATGAAACAGAGGATGACAAAAACACGGAATTCAATGCATGTGATAGATGAAAGATCTGTTATCGTGAAGATTGCAGGAAAAACATCAGTTTCCCAGTATGTTGCTGAAATTACCGGAACTGATGATTATGCGGAATTCATTAAAACATTTCTCAAACGTGTTTTGTCCAAAATGACTGAGCAGCCCATGTTCACTTCCTCCTCTGAACCAGAAGCTGTGGTTCATTTTGATGATATTATGCAAAATCATTGCCTAAACCTCTTTGCTTCGGAGGAACTGCCTGGGTTTCTAAGATGGTAACGTTTCCATGTTCACTAAAGGCGTACAAGTTGAAATGATGAAGAAATTAATTTTAAGATTCTTAAGAAATTTGAGTTGTTATCTGAATTGAGCTGAAAATTTATACAGGGCCGTGTCAATGTTTTTTACCTTTAAAAAACAATGGCTCAATGCGCCACTATTAAAGGATCAACGTGCCCCACTACTAGGATACATTCATCCATTATTTTGTGAAAATGTGATTTGTTGGCATTATATTCCAACAAATGCAAAACTTTAAACCTTTGATTTTCCTTAGAATAATAGTCGTTAATAAATATTACATTCACAAATTTTGTTTCCTGTGCAATATTTTGAGTGAGAAAAAGTTTAAAGTAAAAAATGGCTCATCATGCTTTACTCTCTCCTATATATAAAATCCCAATGAAACAAATTTATGAAACGACTGATTATATTTAAGAGGTATTACTCCTCAGAGATAATTTCTTTTAACGGTGAAAATAACAATTATCCACACTGAGAAACATTTGTGGAAACGTTACACCGTAAAATAGGTGGCAGCATTGCTGCCTCCAATTTTATGGAGTATTTTAACCGTTAAAACCGGTGTAACATTGTCATGTTACACCAGTAATATATGTTTACATTACACCATTGCATATGTGAAAACAATTACTCCATGAATATGGAGGCAGCATTTACCACCATTTTTTTACCAATTGTATGGAGTAACGTTTCCACAAATGTTTTACATTGCATATTGGTGCGCGTATATCAAAAATGGTATTTTATTTTTTTTATTTGAATTAATTTTTGAGATATTATTATTTTTTTCTAATTTCAAATAAATTTTGTAATGATGGCAACTAACTGACTCCATTTTTGTGAAACATAGGGAGAAGAAGAAAAATGTACTAGTTATTAGATTTCTGTTTTTTGCGTCATTTTCAAATCGAACTTTTCTTTTATATCAATAGAAAGTGAAGACAATATTGTGAATAAATTGTGTTGTTTAGGAAAAATTTAAAAATAAATAATTTTTTAACTAATAATAATAATAGTAGTATTAAATCAATAATTTCTTATTTATTTTAATCATTTTTTTTATCATTTCAAGACATTCATTTTCTCATTTTAGAAAAGGTTATTATTTCAAATTGTTGCTATTTATAAAAACAGCACAAAGGGTAATATTTCTTTACGATTAAATATGTATTTATCAAGTGACTATTAAAAACAGAAAAAAGCTCTAGATTTATCTTATTACGTGTTAAATTTTACGTCATAACAATTGCATTTACACTGACTATTAAAAGAGAAAGAAAACGTGAAATGATAGATTCATTATTATGCGTTATGAACGGATGGAAAAGAAACCGGGTTTTGTGTGACAACGAAAAAATATAGTTTTGTTGGCGAATAATGGCATCACTAGCAGCACTGAAAGATGCCATCCGCCAAAATTTGTCTGCCATAACGCAAGAAATGCTACTAAATGTTCTAAATGGTGTGGTGCCTAGTCTCACAGCTGCATTTATGAATGATGGACAGCGCATTGAACATTTACTGTAGTACTAATTAACTGTAATTAAGCTGGCTTGTAAGTTGTCAACATTTTTTTCATTTGTAAATATCTTTTGGTGCAATAAAATACTATAGCGCCATTTGTTGGTCGTCAACAAAACTATTTTTTTTTTCGTTGTTACACAAAATTCGGTTTCTTCTTCATCCGTTCGGTGCAAACTGTATCTTTGTATCTCGATTCGTTTCAAATTATTCATTTTTAAAGTTCGTCCTGTATCACCCGGCATATCATCTAATTTTCAAATGTTTAATTCAAACACGAATTTAAATATTACACTAAACTGAAACAAGAATTTAAACATTACACTAAACTTATACAACCGTGACAGAAGTTTATTACGGCAGATAAGAGTTGCTTCAAAATAATAATAAATGCATATGTATTTCCTATAATATTTTCTAGAGCTATTAAATCAGACCTGGAAATTAATGGCGGCATCTGGTATATAAAAGCATGTCTAACTGAAAACAAGTAAAAGCATTTTAACCCGAATAAAACAGGCTTAAGAAGCTATTGTATGATTTTACTGATTTACTGATCTTAGCAAAAAATGGGCGTGTTGACATTAACTGAGATATCCAGTTAACTGGACGTGGGTAGATTGAAAGCGTTAATTTTCTTCGAGGAGTAAACCGTCCGTAAGCCTTGTGATTATTTATTCAGTTCATCGATAAGTATTCTTATTTAGTTTTATTAATTTAATTGATGTGCATTTTTACTTAGTTTTATTAATTTCTTTCATAGATATGTTTAACCCTGGCAGTAATACCACGGTAAAATTGGTAGATTTCAGTTTTAAGGGGTGGGATTTATTGATTTGAAAAATATTAAATTCTGCTATAATCTTTTGTAAAACGAGTACCAAAATACAAATGAAGGCATGAGTTTCAGAACTTATCTTTTCCAAAAAAAAAAGTTTTCGCCATCAATCTATTTGTAGATCTGCATTAAAAAAAGTACAACAATACGTAAAATGTAGTTTTATGGTGTATTTCTGGTATTATAAAATATTTGTTTACAATGACAACCAATGACGCTGACAGAGATTTTTTGCTATTTCCCAAAATTCGATTTTCGGGATGAGGCGAGTTTTAAAATTCCTGTCTTCAAATAAACAGTTGCCAAATGAATAAGTAAATGGAATAAAAGAAGAAAAAAATACATCCCTGACTGCACTTTACCCTGATATAAAGGCATTTTATAATTACCGGATCACTTGCAAAGTGCGTACATGCCTTTGAGGCACCATTATTTCAAATCAGAACGTTTTGCTTACTATGCTTTTCTTCTCATTAAAAATATTTCTGCAATTTATTACAGAATATCTAATATTTTACTGCGGTTGCATAAGAAAACAAAATTCTGCATTTTTTTTTTTTTTTTTTTTTTTTTTTTTTTTTTTTTTTTTTAATGGACATTGGCAAAATTAGATAAATGATCTTGTCAAGCGAAGGAAAGTTTTTATGCATATTTTTCAGCAATCTATTTGCCCCCTTTTTTACACACAAACGTTTACTTTTTTTTGTGTATGCACAATTTACAGTAAAAACATTCCTTGAGTAACATTGAAGTCATACTGATAGTGGCAAGAACCTGATCGCTTTCGTTTTCGCTAAAATTTTTAAAACTTCATAAACATGACAAAATTTTAATTTTAAAACCGTCGAACAGAAAAAAAAATGTAATTTCAAATGCAAAAACTGCATGTCAATTTACTACTATTTTCAGATTTTTAAATAATTTTCAAGCATGCATTTAAAAATTCTCTCTTTTCCGTTTACAGAAGATTAACAACTTGCCATTTAAAATAATATAAATACACCAAAATTTGTTTCCGCTTGATATTCTATAAGCAGATTAAATCTTCAATAAATAAATAATAACAAAATTAATACATAAGTTAATACATAATTTATACTACGCATTTAAACACTAAAATAATCAGAATGTATAAGGCTGCTCTAAGTACTAAATTTCTGTCATTTTCTTCGACTATTTAACCCTTACAGGAGGCTAATACGGAAATATCACTTACAGAAATTTTCAGAACTTTATTTCATAAATTGTTGTTTTTCATAAATAATTGCTTTTTTTAACTATTGTGTATGCGTGGAAAAATCTATTATTTTTCAATTAAAAATGGTTTTCAGCATATTTGTTTGTAGTCGGAGGAGCCTCGAATGGTTCTCCTTGCTGGTTTAGTATACTGAACCCATTTGTTTATCTTTATGTACAAATATAAGTAATTTATATTCTCTATTTAATTAAAAGTCATTTTTAATACATACATAAATAAAGGCTTGTTTTCAAAGCTGTTTATATTATTCGACTACTCTCGCTTTCTGAAACCCGATTTGTGTCAAGCTTTTAAAAAAAGCAACAAGATCCTTATAACAAAGAAGTACCAAAATTTCTATGTGAAAACTTTTGTAGGACTGTGTACCGTACGCTTCAGTTGGTCGCGAAAAAATTATGACTCTATGCATTTTTCGGTAAAGTTTTGTTATTTATATACCTTAAAGGTTTAACGTGAACCACATATTAAAATAACTTTATGTCTTTCGTTTACTTTGCAATTGTGTTTTCGTTTAGTTTGTACACTTGATTACCTGCATGTTGTTTCATGTAAATTTAATTAACCTTTTCGAAAATTCGTGATAGAGCAAAAAAAAATAATTTTATCAAAAATTAAAATTGCATACTTAATTTAAAATATGCATTTTGAAACGCGTTTTGAAGGCAAATGAAATTAAGTTTCTTTTATGTAAAAGTAATTCAATTAAATTTAATGCTTCAAAATTTAATTAATTCAGTGACTGAAAGTTAACTCCATCTGCGCGTAGATAAAATCTGAATACCATACTTTAGTAAATTCTGTTTATAGTTAGTTTTCTTTAACTTCTTATCATACTTTGATTATTTTGTGCCGTGATAAAGTAAGACAGAGTGTATCATCATTTTGAAGATGTCTCTGCAAGTGGAAATACGAGCCTTTGATATCAGAAGATTTTGACTTTAATAGTAAGTATTAATTTAAATTGTATTCAATGTTCTTAAAGTCCGGATATATGCGGAAGAAATACTGAAAATGGATAGATTTCAGTCAAAGACATGCAAAAAATTCAAATTAATGATTTTCAAATAAAGGGACTTGGTACCCTTTAAACTTTATTTTAATTTAAGAGGCCAATCGACTCGCTGAAAAAGACTCGGATGACAATGTTAAGTTATGGTGCGTTATTTTTAAATATCTTGCTCAAAATTAAATATGTTTGCATGATTTTTTTTTTTTCATGGGATAGCTGAGAACAAATTACAGCTACCAGGTTGCAAAAACAGGTTAGTTTTTACTTTTTCGATTTTAGTTATATTTTTTTAATATTATGATAGTTTCAATTTCAGAACCGGCTTCAACTGGTTCTGAAATTGAAAGTATCATAATATAAAAAATATATAATCAAAATCGAAAAAGTAAAAACTAGTCCAGTTGTAGATCGACGTCAGCTATCCTAGGCAAAAAAAAAAAAAAAAAAAAAAAAAAAAAAAAAAATCATGTGAAATTATTAAAATTTGAGCAAGATATTTGAAAATAACACCCCCATAGACTTAACATTATCACCCGGGTCTTTTTGAGCGAGTCGAGTGGCCCCTTAAGCATTTTGAGTATATTTTTAGCATAATAATAAAGGAAAATGATTCTATTAAGAAATTGCTCGATTTCCTTGGCAAAAATCAATAAACAATAAATAAAAGCGAAATATATTTGTCTAGTGTTGCGCTGTCATTGACGTTAACATTACTGACGGATATGTCTTTGATTTATAATACATAAGTTCACCTTTGAATTAAGAGAAATGCAACATCGTTTATGTTACGTATAAAAACGATTGAACAGACATGTATGTATTTTTTCTATCTAAATATACAGGGTGTTATTGAATTTGAACGACCAATTTAGAAAGGTGATGCTCTGTAAAACACCTGAATAACGTTACTCCATAAAATTGTTGGCAGCCAAGTTTCCACCAATTTCATGGTGGCATAATTGATGTAACTGGTTTAACCGGTGTAACATTACACTAATATGTAATGTTACACCAGTAACATATGTTTAAATTACACCATTATATAAGTGAAAAAAAATCACTCCATAAAACTGGAGGCAGCAAAGCTGCCACCAATTTTTTTGAGTAACGTTATACAAATGTTTTACAGTGTAGTATGTGGATTAAAAATTGTCATAGAACATGAAGTCACGAAACACTTATTTAGTCACAAATACCGGGTGTTTCATCCTATCTACATTTCGGTTGACGGTAATTATTTTGAGAAAAATCAAAACATTGCAATGAAAAGTCAACGATACCCAGCAAACACAGAGCTATCGGTAAGCAATCGGACGATAGCCGCTTGCCAGCGGTATTGGACAGATGCCAGTTGCCGCTACCGGCTCCGTACATTTTTTAATACGCCGCGTGAATGCCGCCCGATTCATAAGGCACGCAGCCGGTCCGTTACAGGCAAAAAACTATGCTGATAGCTAACCACACGAATACCGGCTGAAGCCCGGCACAAGCAAAAAAAGAAAAAAAAACCCTCTGGTGGCGTCATCTGTTAAAGACGCTAGCAAGTATTTTGAGAGCCATTTAACATACTTCAGTGAGGGAACAGGCGAGATTAGATCTCGCAAACCCTAGCTCGGAAGGTGAGCACCTTAACCACTGGACAAGCCAGACCTGGTTAGGGGAGGATTATGTGTGGTAATAAAGTTGTGGCTTATCACTAAGTGCTACGTGAATTGCAAGTGTCGTTGACGTAAATGACAGATTGGAAAACTGTAATATTGTAATTGTTTTTATTTTATTTACGTATTCATTTACTTGTAATTGTTTTATGCGCCTGATTGTGAAAATTTTATGCTAATTTAATATTTAAATTAATGAATTAGCAAATTAATTAAAGGAAACGAATTGTTTTTCTTATAAATTTTACAGTCATTAAGTAATATATTTAAAAAATTTAAATTAATATATTTTTTAGAAGTATTGTTAAATAAATAAAATTTTTTATTAGAAACTATAACATTATTACATGCTTTGCGTTAATTTCTAAAGTGTAAATTTTTAACGTAGAAAAACGTGTTTTAAATAATAATAAATTGGTAATAATTAACTTTTAAATTCAATAAAAAAAATTATGTTATGCCATTTGATGATTTAAAGTAGTATTTATGTTTTACGACTGTGTTCCAATGTTATTTTGTTGATTATGTATATTTATTAAGTAAAAAATAAAATAAGAGTAACACACACACACACACACACACACACATATATATATATATATATATATATATGTATATATATATTATCTTTTCATACCCAATTTTTTTTAATAGGGGATATTTCGTGTTCTTTTTTATAAATTTAAAAATGCTTAAGTATTGGATATAATAAATGAATTTTAGAGGTTTTTCTGTTGATGCAATTGTTTTTTTGGGGGGGGGAATTATAAAGTAATTAAATGTAATAATAAAGTAAATAATAAAGTAAAAGAATAGGAAATATATATTTGTAACATAAAATAAAAAATTTAATAAAAATATAAGTTAGTAATTAATCACTTTTATTTAGAATGAGAATTCACTTTAAGTCATTTCATAATTTAATGCAGAATATTTTTTTTTATTATGTAGCAATATTAATTCCGAATAATTGTTGCAATAATAATTTTTAAATCTTAAAATAAAATAGTAATATTAATTTATTTTTCGTTTGTGAGATAATATTTTAGAAAAAAAAATCTAACTTTTTTTGTAATAAAAAAGTGGGTAGATTTCTTTTATATGTTTTACCCTGTAAAATAATTTCAAGCACTTTTTGAGCAATTAATATTAAAATAAAATAAGAAACTAATTATTGCTTTTAAAATGAATAGGTAAATAGAAAATAAATTCAATTACCTTACAAAGTACTTTTCTGTTTTTATATGATTAAGTTCCTAATAGTGAATAACAATTTAAAGGAGATAATTTAAATATTATTTTGTGATTAAAATAACTGGAAGTCATTTTAAAAATTAATTCAAAAACAATATTTTAAATAAATAAATATAGGTTATTTTTGACATATTTTCTGTTTATTACTGACAGAATTTTTAATGAAATGAATGAAATATACATTTCTTATCAAAACTCAAACTCGAATAAAATTGAGAAAATGAAAAAAAAAATCGGTTATGACTAAATATTCTGAATTCGGACCGATGTTGGCAAATCTGATCGGTCCACTATCAGAACTCAGATATCGGTCCTGCGTCATTTGCCGGTATAAGTCGCTTGCCGATATATAATCAAAAGTGGAAAGATTACCGTAACCGGCTGTCAAAATAGCAGATTCTTAATTTTCAGTTGCCAACCTGCTACCGACACTTAACCGACATTGACGGCTCCGGTCCGATCGTATGCCGAAAGTTATGTGCTTGCTGGGTATGTACCTTGTTTTATGTTAAATGTTATAACATCACGAACAGTTCTGGAGAAACAGGGTGCTGAAGAAATCGATGATATCGTATGACCTAGCAATCACGGTCCAAAATGTGTAGCGTTGAGCGTATACTGATGGCGTGCATAATAGAAACTTCTACTAATTTTCTTTATAATATCACAGCTGCAAAAATGATGAGAATGTTTGTTGAAAGTTTTATTACGATTTACTTCAGTTTTCTGACATCCATTTCCGTCAATACAGATTGAATTAAGGTAGAACACTGTATTTTTTTTTTTTTTTATTAAATTCTATTTTTGATTTGTTTTGCGACCCTATTTTCTAAAATAGTTTTTTTTCCTCTTGATACCTACTATCACTTCATTGAATATTTTGGTCGAATTTGACAACACCTTGTACATATATACATAGATAGATAATTAAAGTATGTGTTTCTTTTTGCTGCAAATTACCCTTTACTGAATACTGAACGCAAATATTTAAGAAATTCCATATTTTATGGTAATTTCATTGCTATCGATGAGGCTTCTTGTATCTTAAATAGCACTCTTTCAAAAAGACGCCAGCGCATGTTTCCAACGAATTCTTCAATTCTTATAGTCAGGCATGAAAGAGTTCCTCCTAAAGGAGGAATTCCACCTTTTTTAAAGCAATTTTGGTCATTCTCTAGATTGATGTAAAAATGCAAAGAAAATTTTGGAAGGATAATTGGGGGGGGGGGGGTTAGAAAATTTACTACTTGGACATTTTGTATACTCAAACACTTAGAGTTTGTTCATATGTCTTTTAAGAATTGAATCTTTTTTAGATTTCTAAAACTCAAACTGAAAGGAAATGTCTTTTTGGAATAGAATATTTTATGATAATCATATAACACTTTTGGATAATTTCTGTGATTCCTTTTGTGAGATGTATTTCTGAAGCAAAGATCAATTTAGCAGAAAGATTGTTTTCTTAAAAAGAGAGGGGGAATTTAACAGCTAAACTATACAGAGTAGTAATTTTGGAAAATTAATGACTACTTCACTTTACTTCATCAGATATATTTGGTTTTATACCTTTAGCGTTATTAATACTTTCTAAGTTGAAAAAGAAACAGCATCATACATACAATTATTTAATTTTCTTAGATAAGTAGCTGGTAAAATGACACTTAAATTATAAGAGTTTAGTGTCATTGTATGGATGGGAAAAATTTTCCACCTTTTTTCTCGTTTACCACTTTCATGCCTGTATAGTTTTTCTGAAATATTCTTTTGATCTACACATTTTGTCTTACTCTCACGTAAGTGATGAGTAAAAAAGTAGAAAAAAGCCCTTCTAAAATGCATGTTTTTAGATACATTCTGTATTTCTTCGTATAGCCGTTAAATATTTCAGTATAAGAATTTTCGTCTTACATTTTTGGTCTTCTTCTACGTAAATGCGAATTTTTTATCATCGCTCATAGCAGAAAAAAAGTTTTAATGTTTCATTTTTGCAAGTGTTCAAGTTTATGCTTTTCCAAGAAGAAAGCATTTCCGAAACATTTCAAAACGCATGTAAATTTAAAAAAAAATACTTTGATAACATATTTTGATTCTGGATCCAGTCTTTTTTTTCGTAAATATTTGAAATACATCGGAATTTTCTATAAGCAAAGTCGACTATTATTCAGTCTTATGTATTAAAACCAGGGTTCGATGAAGGATTTTTTTTCTTGGGGACCATATTGTGTAAAGTAAAAGTTATTTTTGTGATTGCGTATTTTTGTTACATTTTTGTGAAAAAATAGAATTTATAACAAAAAAAATAAATCCAGTTACTCAAATTTGATCAAAATTAATAATTCATAATAATTAATTAATAATCAGTCCTCCTTTTAAGTAGAAGTCTTCCTGCTAAGGTTTTGCTTTCTGATAAACTTGTTTTGGTTAAAAAATGCACATTTTAAAATCTAACAATTTAAAAATAATGAAGAGTATGTTTTTATGAAATAGAATTTTGCCATAGAGTCTATTTCATTAAGAGGAATTTTCTGAAGGGGCTACTTTATTGAAAGAAATTTTGTAAAGAAGTCTGTTTTATTAAATTGATTTTTGTGAAGGGGCCCAAATTAGGTTTTAAATTTTGTCTGGATCAAGCCACAAAGTCATAACTGTATATAAGTATTTCGCTACTACTGCTCCGAAAATGCATAGTGACCTGAAACAAACATTATCTATTCGTAAGGAGCCAACAGTGTATTAATATCCCCCGAAATTAAAGTTAATTTCAAAGTTTAAAAAAAAAATTAATGGAAAACCTGTAATTAATTCAACTGGCGGCAATTACGTCATACCATTGTTGTATAAAGAAAAGGGAAGATAATGGGGGTGATGGTTTTCTTTATTAAAAATTAAAAGAGAAGCTAATTTAAATGCATGAAAATGTGAAAATCCTGTTCTTAAGAAATTTATTTACGCGTGCAAATTTCAATTGATTGCATCGAACGAATACAATTTTCAAAAAGTAATTTTCGTATTTTTATTTTAAATAACATTGTTTATATTTATGAATTATTTAAAAATTTAATAAAATTACTATTTCAAGTATTTTTTTATTAGTAAGAAATAAACAACTTACCCCCAAACTCAAAATGAAAGGGAAATACGTCAAAAGATGAAGATTTTGTTTGAAACGTTTTTACTAAAATTTTACAATTTAGTCTATGGAATGGAGACATTTTACACGAGTTAATTTTTTATCAATATTAAAATTCTGTTTTTTTTAATCGCCTGTAAGCTTTCAGTAATGTAATCACACATTTTCCCATCATTGCACTGAAAAGCTATTCCATCTTTTTTCTTTGTGTCACTTTCACCCCCTGGTTTTTCTCAATACTTAGGATATGCCCTGCATGGAGCTATAAACGGAACTTATGACAACTTGATATTTCAAGTTCAAGTACCCACAATGGATCTCAGCGCATTTTTCTAGCATACCATAAGTACATAAATAACACAAATAATAATCCACAGAGGCCTTCAAAAGGTGAACATAAAATTATTCCCGTTGCCTTTCGAAGATTTTTGTTCCCAGATCAAAATGATGAGTACCTCAAGCGACTGCCCCCTGCATTTGTATAATCCGGTTAACATGCATGGGTAGATAAAGCAGGTAGATAAAGCAGCTCTCATTATAACCGAGAAAGAAAATAGATAATGGTATTTTCTTAATCGCAACAAACCTCTTTTAAATTGGGCTTAAGGAATATATTTAATTAGTAAATTTTATACTTATCGTAGCTTCCAGTCTTAAATTCTTCAGATCCCAGGATTTATTTGAACTTTTTTTTCAATTTAAGTTATGAATTATATTAACAAACTGTTAACTAAGAAAGACTGAAAAACAAAAAAAGTTATTTTTTTTAATGCATAAAAATACACCATTTAGAGATTTTAAAATTATGCCTCTAGGACTATCTTTAAACACTGTTTAATAATACATAAATTTTTATAAAAATCGATCCGCATTTTTACGTGTTAAAAAATATTCAATTTTAAAAAAGAAAAAGAAATGCAGTATTGAAAACCTCTATACTTTTTTGGTGATAAATGGAGGTACAGCAGGTACATTTTTTTTACTATTTGCTACGATTAATTTTATTTTACTTTTTTGAATTGCAATACATATATATATATATATTCGGACAATCATCGATTACGCTTCTATTTTCAGAAGTATGTACCGAATGTTTGTAATTCCTCTGTCATATATTACTTGTGACTTATCCTTTATTTACACACAATAAATTTTGAATTTTACCTTTTACATAAAATATAATGACAAAAAAATAAAATTAACATTGTGGCAAAAGTATAGACAATTTGTGTATTTACAGAAAAATAACTACAAATTAAAATCGATTTGCACCCGAATTGTTTGCATTTAGTGCAAGAATGTGACTTTTCATCGAAAAATCTAAATGCTGCGTCACTTGGGGGTCTATTTCGTACCAAACATGTCCAACAGCAGCTCGAACCTCATTAAAAGAAAATTATAGCAACAATTTGGATAAACATTACGACATATGATGTTACAAAAGTTTTCGATTGGGCCCGGATCAGAACTACACGCCGGCCAGTTGAGATCAATAGTATTTTCAGAGTTAAACGAAGTTCTTCTTTTGTATGCAACATGAATAGATGCTAAAATCCATACTTTAGATCAGCAAAAGTTCCCCAAATGACTAAAAATTAATCTTCAACGTATATACGTAGTCTTGTGTTGCTTGGCAACCAATGAATAGCTCCACAAATACACGAGTATTAAAGCTAAGTGAGGACCAAATTATTTAAAAGTCACCTTCTTTTTGTCGACTTAATAAAGTCCCAGGATCTTTACTTAAGTCATTCCAATAGTATGCCCACATGTTTGGGCTATTCAAATTCCACTTTTTTTTCGTTACTGAATATCATAGCGTACCATTTGGGTCCATATGACGTATTTTTGCAAGTTAATTGAATTCTCGCCAATTTATAGGGATATTTTAAAGCTGATTGTTTTATAATTTTCATGTAAATTGATTTACCTGTTTCTTTAATTCATCTACGAATCATTTCCGTCGACACAGAAAGTTCTGATTTACTTTTAATGTGATTAGCAATCTTTACTTGTGTGAATATCAGTTTCTGGATCCTTTTGTCATCTCATTTTCTCGTCACACAAGATCTTCCAGATTATGTTTTGTTTTGAAGGAGTCATCCTTAGACTATACTTCATAGACAAACCACTTTGGACGATTCAATGCTGCTGAAATTTCTGCAACAGTCTTCCTTTTCCATTTCAGCTTTCCTACTCCAATTACCTCATCTAATTGAATATTTTTAGCTCGGGCATCTTCACTAACTGATGCTATATCGAGGTATAATTAAATACTTCAGACATGTGACATCATAACTTGGAAATTTGTATTTTTCCATGAACAGTTGGCTAAATATAAAAAAAGTGTATAAACTTTTGTAATATGCAAATTTTACTTTTTTCAGTTAAATTAAATATTATCTTATATTATAACCATTATTTTTATTCTACATTGTATAAAATATATTTCAAAATAAGTATAGCCATTTGTAAAACTCACGTGTTCGTATTTTTTATTTAAAGGTTAAAAAACACCAGTGTCTAAACTTTTGCTGAGCACTGTATATATATATATATATTCACATTTGATCCTTTTTACAGGGCTCCCAAATGGTCCGCTAACTGAACATCAGAATTTTCTTAGAGAAATTTTCTTTTTAGATTTTTCTTGCGAATTGTCAAGGAACCACGTTTGTAAGTTGATTCTAGCTCAAACGTATTATGAAATTTTCTGTTAAAAAATACTGATGTTCAGTTCTCGTACCGTTTGGGAGACCTGCTTTTTATAACTAATGGACTCAACAAATGGTATCTTAACACACGGTAAAATTATTTCCGTTTTCATTTTGTATATTTCGTACATTTCTGCTGCAAGCCGTTTTTATATAACACTTAACTTGCTAAAAGAGTGCTGTAAGAAACAAACTTATATTTTTTAAGTTCTGCTATCTGTTAGGCTCCACTCACACCAATTTCTTTTTTTTAACATTATTTATATGTGAAAAAAACTGTAATGATGTCTATCCTATTGGACACAAAAAGTCTGAAGAAGTTAAGTCAAATAAAGACGGACATTTTATTATATGTATAAAAAATTTATAACTATATGAAACACAGAAAATTTTCATATATGTCTCAAAATATGTATTACTTGTAAAAAATAAAATAATTAACAAATGGTTGGGACATTCGTCGCTTTCAAGTACTCTTCTTAGGGGTTAAGTATATCTTCGACAACTAAAAAACTAAAAATTTAAGCTAATTTTAAAAGCCCATATCTCGTTCGGATATGCATGCATCATTGTGATTTTTTGTGCTAGTTTAGTAAAAAAATTATTACTATTTTACTACAATAAACACTACTTGTATTTACAAGATAAATTTTAAGTAACAATGTAAAAAAAAAAAAAAAAACATTTTTTAAGGATCTTGCTGAGTAAGATCTCAAACTCCCTACGCAAATATTAAAATTATGTGCGGGAAATGCATTTTTATATTTTAAGTATCTCACAAGGGAATCAGCATTTTAACTTTAAAAGTCTTTCTTAGTTTATAAAACATTCTACTGCTAAATTTTATATGAAATGCTGAAATGTTACTCGCAGCTGGTTAGCTTTATAAAGCATTACATATTAAACTAAGCATATAATTTAAAACTATTTTGCCTACTAAAAACAAAAGATATTCTTTTAGAATAAAATAAATAATAAAGAAGTTACAATAATTTTCTAAGGAAATTTCTTTTAAAAATAAGAATAAATTTGACACCTAAATGTTTAATTTGTAATTGCAAACTTGAATATCATTACATGTTCAGAGACATATAGTCAAAAAGATTTCAACGTTTTTAGGATTTCGTTCAATCTGACGAAACCCTGTTCGTCTCTCTGTCCTCTGACTGCCTGTCCGTTACAGAGTCCGAACTCAAAATCTGTATAAGTCAGTGACTTCAAATTTTGATGTACTTACAACTGAATATCTCGTGTCATACGACAAATAATAAAATTTTAAAAAAGCTTCCTTTTATAATTAATTTTAAATTAAATTTATTGGTGCTAACATCTATGTTAGAATTTAATAATTATAATTTAACAGTTTGGATTTATTAATTAAAGGATAAGTTGTTTTGAAAAAAGTATTAGACGAAACCCTCTGTGCGATCTGTCCTTTCAAAGATCACACTTATCCACTTGTTTTTCTTTTTTGTCTTTTGTAAACAGCATTGGAATTTATTTCGGAAACGCAATATAGTTTGGAAAGCATGTAATGTATAAGAACTGCTTGACGGTACTGAGGAGATGATTTTCTTGAAGGACAAAAGACCACGCGTAATGAGAGCCAAAGAACAACGCAGAGTCAATTTGACTCCCGTCTCCAGTTACAGTTTAACATTAGTGAGGAAAATTTGAGGCCTCACCGACCAATAAACTTAACGAATTTGAATCTGCAATTTGACCGAAACTAAACCATAAAACTGAAATTAATTATGTGAATGAAATTTATCACATGACTTGACTAGTAATTTAAATGTAATCAGACTTTCGCAAATTTAAAAGAAAAAAAAACTAATAACCTTTCAGTGCATAAATCAGTTATATAATATCATTTCACTTTTTTTCGCAGGCACTATATGAATTTTTTTTTTTTTTTTTTTTTTTTTTTTTATTGTATCAATTTATTTTCACAAATATTTCTCCGCCTAAGTAAAAAATTAATCGCAGATTGCAACACAAGAATGGTGTGATGAATTTTTAGACTAACTTTATCAGTAATAAACTGTGTATATTCAGTCAAATTAAGAAATATATACATTACATTTAACACTAGAACCGCCGCAGAGGTGATTTTGACCGGTAAAAAATGAAAATATTTCCATTAGAACCAGAATTTTGTTTCTAAAATGTTTTTTAAAACTCCATATTTTTTAAATTTGGAAAATAATTACATTTAATCGACAACAACGCATCGTGCTTGGTTATGTATTTGATTTAATCCAATAACTTACTGGTAAAAATTCATGGCATTCCAAATACACATTTATATTACTTGTAAAAATTTAAACCATTCACAAAATTCCATGAATTCTGGTGTCTGGAATGGAAAATTAAATTGAAAAAAATTATCCCTGAAATTTTCCATTACGAAACGATATTTTGAAGAAACAGATTTCATTCACAACTAACTTCAGAAAACGCCCGATTTTCGCAGTTGGACTGATTATTAAAAGGCCTTTTATTGGTCAATGTCCTTGAATTAATTTCTCTATTTTATATATAAATTAACATTGTTTCTTTCTCATGACCTTCCAAAGTTAACAACCACTTTCTCAAATTTTTTTCCCTTATTCTAACGAAACCAGTCTTTCCGTTTTTGATTCCGAAAATGCTGGAACTTTACAAAATTCAAAATGATAATTATGAACATTTTCTTGTAAAGAAATGGAATGTATTTTGTTTGATTTACTTGTTAAAGAATGAATGGGTAATGTTTACCAAAAGGTAACTATACGCCCTAGAAACAATGTACCTAAATTTATTTGCTTTTAGAAAAATAATTGTAGTCACATATGTACTTAAAATTTTGGGGACGAGCTATACGTATACGTGCCGCAGAAAGGCTTAAAAATCTGCGTTTATCCCCACCAATAGAATTTTACTGTAAAATTTGCCTTATTTAATCGGAGTATTTTCTCGATTTAATAAGCCACAAATTTCTGTTTTTAAAAACCGGTGACAAAATATTAATAATTTCGTAAAAGGCTGCGGTCGCGAAGAGTTTAATGTAACATAGAACAACATTTGAAACTATAAGTATACCTCTAAAACTAATGGTTTAGAAATTAGCTGTTTGTCATTTGTAAGAAGCGGTAGAAGCCAGTTATTTTACGTTGTTTGTAGGTTTCATTTTATTATTCTTGCTATGAGTTGGACTGACTTACTTCTGCTCGGGTTGGGTTTTAACTCTTGTGAGTCGAGTTCAGGTTAGCCCAATTATTCATACATAAAAATCATATCTGAACATCAATAAAATGGATATTAACGATATGATTTTATACTACCTTCCCATATTTAAGGGTGTTCTTAAATCAAAAAGGGCAACTTTGTGACACATGCATTAATTTATTTTTGTTCGGAAATGCATGAAAATAGCAGGGGTTGTTATTCAGAAACTGTCTAATTGCACTCATTCTTTTGTTTTTTAAAAAACACAATAGATTTTTCATAACAAGCCTTCAAAGTTGACACTTTTGAGCATATTTCCCGGCGAAAGCAGAAAAAACGGTCGAAAAGGAGGAGAAAAACGGGTGATTGCATCATCGAAATAGCTTATAACTCGATAAGTAATTTAATTATCATAAAATGGAAAAATAAGTTCAATTCGAAATCGCTTTCATAGTCAGGCATTAAAATTTTATAACTTTCTGTTAAAAAATGAATTTGTAAATGTGTCAAAACGTTTTTCGCTTGTTGAGCGGATCAGTTAAGAACACCCTTTAAAAAAAATGTGGAATAATTTTCTTTTATTTAGGGTTGATTCGAAAAAGAAATTTCTGGTTTGTGTCTGGTATAAGCTGACCTGCGTAATACTAATTTGAACAAAAAAATAAAATACAGTGAAACCTCCAAATAAGGGACAAAAGTTGCGGTCCCATAGGTGTCCCTTATTTGGAGGTTTCACTGTAATTTGTTTTCAAAAAAAAAAAAAAAAAAAAAGCTTTACAAACATTTCTGAAGTTTCTAGTTTCTTCATCAAAAAGGTGTTCCTTATGTTCAATCTACATATTGTTGACTCAAGAACTACATCATTCCAGTTACCAATTATAAAAGCTAAATTTTACCCCTTGCCTCTGTCGATGTCGCCCGAATCCAGTTCGGCCATTCGTCATATTTATAACTGATTGATTTTGATGCTACTTCGCATTACAAAAATCTTTTAGATACACTTTGGGAACATTTGAAGGAGAAATATATAATACGAAATGTATTTTTTAAAAATAGTGTTGCGAATATAATAAAAAAGCCAGTTTCAGGGGTTTTTGTAGTGTAAATCACATAGCTCATAACTACTATCTTATTGGCCACTGTTATTTTCGAAAAGTTTGCTACGCCTTTTTCAGTTAATTATTTCCGATAAAATAAGGCATATTTTTATGTTTTAAAATACTGGTAACCAAAAATCGTAGCTTTTGACTTAAACTACTAGTACTCATGAAACAAGCCAAAAATATTCACCTATAATTGAAACTTCGTGATGACTAACCCAAGTAACCAAGTTGCGATAAGTAACCCAAATAAATGATGTACGTATCCAGGGTGTATCATACCAAGAGCATGATTTATTTTAGAAAAATAATCCTTCCGTAAAACTCTTCATCTATAATTCCATAAACTGATTATATACTATCTTTTATTTACAATTTCCGCCAATCGGTCCCATTCGTGATAACAAAATAAATGTAAATATCTTTTTATACTCAAACTGTGCTTACCGTCAAAGTAATTTCAATTATATCTAGAAGTTTACAAGAAGACTAGAAAAAATCAAGCGTAAAGTATATACGTATGGGAGCTTTATTCACTGTTAATATAGGCCGTTAAATCAAAGTAACCAATGCGAGAAAACAAATAAAGGGAAAACGGTAAACCAAGCTTTTAGCGTACTTTGGTAAATTGACATAAAATATTAGGGTGTTGCAATTTTTCAATTATATGTTCTTTCTGTAAATAAACAAAAGATATTTGCAGCAGATATTTATCCGATAAATATTATATATGAGTGGTATAACAAAAATATTTCTAGATTGAACTGTTTTCGAAATAAATAATGGCAATACACAGGATATAAAACATAAAAAAGAATATTAATGCGACAATTGATAAGGAAAAAGTTCCCATAATTCTTTTTTTATACCTAAACTTAGAACTATCTGTCTCCTTTTTTTTATTATTATACCTCTAATCTGGAACAAGGAGGGTGTTGTTTAATTGATGCCGTGTATTAAAAATCTAGTAAATGTCATTTAAAAAGTATCAAAAGTTTCATATATTTAGATTTCTTTATTCAAATATAAGATATTTATAGTTGGTTGATTGATTGGTTGATTTTTGTCGTCCGATTATCTACACTAGGGATATAGGACCATGGGGGGAGTGCCCTTTGTGGGGGGGTCTTTCTGATGGAATCTAACCCGTATTTACGCAAGGTTCGAAGAAAACCACGAAAACTCCGAACGGTTAGGCCGACAGCCGCGATTGGGTTCGAACCCAGCACCTGCCGTCTACCAGTTGAGAGGTCCTAACCTCTCGGCCACTGGTGGGGCCAGATATTTATAGATTTTGGGTCAAAATTTTCAAGAAAAATATACAAACGTTTCGAAAAATCTTCACATAAAAAATTTCAGCTGTGTCAGATTTATTTTTATTTTACAACATTCCGGTTAAATTGAAATGTGGTAATAAATGCGATAAGTTTTACCTTTACTTAGTGGAAGTTTTTTCTCGCAAATGTTTTGTTATTTTTCAGGCTTTATCTAAGCATATCTGGTTTAGTATAAAAAGAGAGAAAAATAGTTATTTTGCTTCTGAAAATACTAATTCTCATCTCAAGGCGAGAATATATCTAGGAAAGATAGAGAATCTGATCTTGTTTAACTATACTTAGCGAATCCCTAGTGGGAGTTGCTATAATCAGTTAATTTATCAGTGATGTTTCACGGGCGATTGCCAACGTGGCTGTGATCTTTGTTGCATGTTTCAGGAAGTTAATCGATTTTTGGTTATTCTTACACTAGGGATATTTCACAAACTTGATTATTATTAGAAATCATTAACAAACGTCCTCACACAGGGCTATTACTCTTATCAAGTTTCACTTGGTGAAATCCCCGATGTCAGACCGCCTGCACACTTAGGATCGGATGACACATTTATAAATATAATTGAAATTGCATATTTCTTAAACAAAATAGTCTTGTTCATAAATATATGATAGGAAATGAAAGCATATAATTATAGTTTTTTATTTTTAAACATAAAGTCGTTTAAGAAATACTTTGTGGTTAATATTTCCATTCTTCAATTATTCAATTACCACTAATCTTAGCGAGGAAAATGTATTTTTATGATATACATACGATTCCTCAAAGATTGGGATTTTCCGTGGCAATAGAAATAAATAGTTCAAAGAAACTTTTAAGTTTCACGCTTCAAAACTCATTAACACGTTCGCTGCCGCTTACATGAAGATGTGATGATAGTTAATGCCGCACTGTAGAAGTGGGTTTTTCCCAGAAGCCGATTTACTTTTTATAACAAAGAATCAGTGAAAGATTTTCCCGCGCCAGCGCGTCACTGGCTATTGGACATCAACCCACATCACGCGCTTTCGCGTGAGCGGCAGCGAACGTGTTAAATTTATCAAATTGTCCTGTCGAAGTGCGGTTTGCACCACAAAATTTACCAAATAGTCGGATTTTTGTGGAAAAAATATTTTTGTTTTTCTCCACAAAAAGTCCGACCATTTGAGAGGCCTTATGGTGTACGACAGTTTATTTTATAAAGTTTCCAATTTATTAGACATATAGATGGAAGTTTTCTTAGGTTTTTCAACTTTTTGGCAACACATCCAGAAAAGTTTATTGAAATTTAGTACGATTTCTGAAAATTTCCAAAACTTATAATTCAGAAAGTAGTGATTCTTTATTAAGTTATTTATTTTTAACACTTACAGTTCATCTTCGAAAACATTGTAGAGTGGCGTAACCAGATTGGGTGCCCAAGTGCTCTGAATACTGGAAATTTTTGAAACTTCTGTTCATCTTATTTAGCGTAAAAATTTTGTGCTATGAATCAAGAAGAAAACCTTACTTTACTTTATTACCTTTATTACTGGTTTTGAGCACCCACCCTGGTTATACCACTGTAGTAACCTTTAATTTTTCAAGGTTAAACACTTATGACCTAATTTTACACGCATCCTCAAATTTTGCCTCCTTTCTACTGCCGCATAAATGTTGTAAGAGCTCATTCTATTTGGTTTTCAAAATAGATTTATAAACCTTTTTATGCGTGGAATAAAATTTGAACGGTACTTACAAAGTTCTGGTAATAAAAGTATGATAACTAGTAAGAATAAATAGTGATTAAATGTTTCAATGTTTTTCTTGTAACTCTTATGTTAAAACCGTTGGTTACATAATATTCAAAATAAATAATCAGAAATTTAACGACGTAGTAAAAATTAAATTTTTTTACAAATCATTATTTTATGAATGAAAAAGAAAAAAAAAATCTTTTAAAGTTATAAATAAGTTTAAAACTAATGTAAACAAAAGTCTCGAGGGGAAGCTCATGCATGGTTGAGCTAAACCCGTCATCGATTCTAGATGTTGGTTTACGGTCAATGCGCTCGCTTCATTCATTGTGAGTGGCTGTATAGATCATGCCAACGGAATTGTACTTCATTTCCAAGAGTTTAGGATGACTAGTTCTTATTTTCGTTTATAACGAGTATCTTCTGTTCATATTGATTCATGAAAAATTATGATTACTTATTTTGCAACGAATTTCAATGATTGAAAACGAATTTTGCAATTTCAAATTCACTTTCTTTTGTCTTCCTTATTCTTTACTACGTATTGTTCATCTTTCATAATCAAATTATTTGAGAAAAAATTCAATTGTAAATATTCACCTCTTTTAAAATATATAATTTTCTTGAACGCATGAGCATTTTTTCAATTGTTAATTTAATGGGGTTTTATAGTAAAAAATAAAACTTTCTTATCCTTTTTGTCTGTTTCTTATCATGTTGTCTTTTTTAAGATGTATAGTTTTCTTGAATACAGAAACTTTTTTTTAATTATTAGTTTAACGTCTTTTTACAATAAAAAATTAAACTTTCTTATCCTTTTGTTATATACTTTTTACTATTAAATACAATTGTACTTTGCTGAATGAAAAACTTCAAAACTAATGTTTACATTCAATACAAAAATGACGCATTTTCTTTACAAACTATGAGAAAGTTTTACAGTATTGGAAAGGTATTTCGTAAGTGTTACATTGCTTTTACCAAGTTAAGAACAATAACTCTAGTTGAAGGTCACCCTATCAATTTAGAATAGAACCTATCTTTTAAGAAAAAAGAACTAAAATCCCTTGTGAGAAACCAGTTTGGTTTGAGTCCTTTGATAAACATGTGCTACAACATGATGCGTAACTCAATTATTTCCTTGATTTTTCAACAACTAGTTTTGACTGAGCATTTGTATCATTTGACCTCCTAAGGACGCATTTTTCCAATCGGACAAAGTATCTTTCTAGTCTGCAGAAATTTAAGCCTGTGAAATCTTCTTTGTTAGTATCACTAGGAGCACGGAAACAATTTCTTTTTTATTACATCTATTAATTAATTCATTAATTAACCATTTTCGGCGCGGAATAAATCTGAAATAATTAACTCACACCAGAATTAATAAAGGAATTTATTAGAAAATGCGAACTTGCTCATTTTTAGGTGTGTTATAAAAGGAGAATTATTATTAAATATTCTTGATGCAAGTAAAATTAAAATTAGGTGACATAGCGCCGAAAGGGTTAACCCTTTCCGGCACACTGTGCCCCGTCTGGGATATCTAAATTTAATTCCGAACTTGCAAACGGCACCAGTAATATTTTAGTAAAATTTTGTTTTTACAATAAAAGCTTAAATTAAGGAATCCAAAATATTTTAAAAAATCGTTTGTGAATTCCGGTATCAGTCGATAATTTCTTATTTTAATTCAGATTTTGCCCGTGCCCGGTCTGGGATACCTAAATTTAATTCCAAACTTGCAAAGGGTGCCAGTAATATTTTAGCAAAATTTTGCTTTTAGGATAAAAGCTTAAATTAAGGAATTCAAAATATCTAAAAAATTCGTTTGTGAATTCCGGTGTCAGTCGATAATTTCTCATTTTACTAACAGATTTTGCCCGTGCCGGTAGGGTTAAAAGAAAGTTACATTGCAAAATAGGATTTCACCATTAGCTGCAGGAATAGATATTGCCGCATAACTACTGTAAGTGGTCTCTAAGATCGCTTGATGGAAAAATTAATAAAAAGTTATATTAACTCATAACAATATTAATCTTTAACTGATGTTACCGGTCTCACAGGTCGCTATTTGTTTTCAATTTTTATTGTTTAACTGGTAATTTTTATTTCAACTACAAACACTAGCAAAATTACGTTATATTTTGAACTTAAATATTACCACTAGAGACTTTTGAATAGGTGAATTACTATAACAGCCCTGTACAAAAAGTCTAGCACAAGAACCTTATACGAGTTAATCGCACCTTTTATTCATTTTTTCATGCGGCGGCCTCACAGACCGCTTCACTGTAGTTGTATGATAATTTCTGTGACACCAGTTAAAGGTTAATTATTTTTATAACGATATTAACTGTTATAAAAATATTCTATCTACATTAATCTTTATGTGCAGGACTGTTATACTTTAAATTCATGTTTTCAGAAATCTTTAGCGATAGTACTGAGGCTCGAAACAAAAGAAAATTTCATTATTTAAAATAATTACCCTGTCTATCTCCGCGGTTCATATTTGCAACATACCCAAAAATAAATGTTTACCTATTAAGCGAGTTTTAAAAGGTGATTTTATTTACTGCTGCTTGCTATCTCCCAAGATAGCAGTTAACAGTTAACATAAATTGCTCACGGAGTTCTCAACAGACGGCGATAGTACGGTTAATTTCATGCCAGAATTTTATTTATCATTTGAGCAGTTTTGCATCGTAGTTGTCAAAATGAACTTCGTAAGTTTTGTAAAAATAATAAAAAGAAGACTCTCCAAAAATATTTTTGCAAAGGTTATTTGGTATATTTTACAATTTTGTATAAGAAAAATAACTGTATTTATGAGTAGTATGTAATTTTCTGTTTAATGGATCCAATATAAAGCACCCTTTTTCTAATATATTTTTATTGTTATGTTTGAATTTCTTTTAAATTACTTTTTATATGTTTCAAATAGAATATTCTAACGTATGAGTAATTATTTTTCAAATCGAAATTGTATAGCATGAAAATTACAAGTTAAACATGTAAACTACTAGTTAAACTTGTCAAAATTCAAGAAAAGTAGCATTCTGTAACATTGCTAAGATCAGTTTAGTGCTGCATTTTTTTATTCATTAAAAAAATACGGAAAGGTACGCCCTACTTGTAAATAAAAGAACATACCTTATGTACTCGCGTATAATGTGCTCTCATAAATCCTATCCCACCCTCCAAAAAAGGCTTAAAATTGGGGATGCGCTGTATAAACTAAATATTTCAAACAGTTGCATGAAATCGCATATGCTTCCACCAAGTAACCGAATACAACATGCAGACATTGTGATAAAACTGTATGGATTTAGAATTAAGAAATGAAATAAATTGGTAATGAGTAGTCAATGAAAAATAGGGGAATTAGCAGTAACTTTTATATATTATTATATATTTGAGAAAATACTGTAATTACCCGCAAATAAACAGTGGCTCATATTCGATTAAATTATATGTATGATAGGACAAACTCTGGAAATGACATTTTTTGCTTACAAAAATCTTTTCGGTACCAGGCATAAATTTTACAAATTTCATTCGAAAATAAAGTCTAAAAGTTATCTTGAAAACTACATTGAAAATAGAAGTTTTTGTCAATGCCGATATATTCAAAATATCGATTTTTGTGGAGTGCTGGCCATTTTAAACCAAGGTTTATTTCTTCAATAATTCTTACTTGAGTAAAGCAGTAAAATATGTTTTTTAAAGCGCTATCACAAAATTAAATAATAACAATAATAATAAAAACCCGTGTTAAGATTTCACTCGAACTTTTCATTTTCAAAATATGTTAGGTACAATTACAGAAAAAAGTTTTGCGAAAACCCTCTTAAAGTTTTGAGAACAGATATTTCTAATAGCGGCCAGCTGTTTATAAGTGTCTGTAACTTTGTCAATTTCACGAATTTTGAAATAGAAATTTCAGAGAATATACTTCAAATGTTATGCAATCGAATACAGATATACATTTGAAAAATCGATCTTCTTGACCTGACTATTTTGAAAGAGTCATTTTAATAGAATAATCGTATTATGGAAAAGGGTTGCTAGTTGGTTAATAATTGATTTAATCAATTTTATACAGTGGTCATCTTCCAACGGAAACTGCTTTGCTAATCTTCAGGCTTCTGTGTTTATAAAAGTGTATATTAACCCTTAAAAGTCTGGTGTACGATCTTTTAATACATGTACATGTCTTTTAATTGAGTATTATTTTGGTTTAAGAAATCCTTTTGTTTCTGTTTACATGTAGCAATGTTAGTTTGTGTCTGTGCTTTTAATATATGACTTCATTAACGTTTAGGAATTTAGTAATAATAATAAATATTTGCTTAAATCTCTTTGCACCGTTTGCGATTCTTTTAATTTAAACATATATTTCGCTCTTTAAATTTAAAGGAAAGGTTATTTTCCTGGGAGAATCACGTGTAATAAAAGGCAAAAAGTTTTAGAAAATTGTAATATCAGTTAAACCTTGTTGTAAGAGAATATTTTCTACACATCTCCAAAAACTCTTCCTTAGCCTACTGTTATATGAAAATGAATTGAATAGTACGGAATACAACAACATTCGTCATGTTACAGACAATGAAATATTCGTCAGACACTCATTAATCTATTTGGGTAGTTAGTGTTAATGTTATCAATGTAAAAGTAATTTTTTCTAAAAGATGAAGAAAATTCGAACCCAAAACGGTTAATTCCTTTCCGCTTTAGAGCTGTTAGTGGATTTATGTCATTAGCCACCAGTGTTTTCATATCTGGCAGATATACAGGGTGGTCATAAAAAAACTTTGCCGATATACGGAGCTCTAGCGGCCAGTCCGCTCAACCGATCGAAATGAAATTTCAGATATAGCTATTCAGAGGTATGAGCTCGAGATTCTGTGGACGACAACAAAATTGCGCCCACGGTTATGGTTATAGTTACAGAAACTCGAAAATTTCCAATGGCAACACCCATTTTTTTTCATCGCAAAATGCTCAGCGCATGCGAAAACCCTTAAGAGCGTTGGAACCGTACGTGTATCGCAAGAAACGGACATGTTATGCACGCACAAAAAACCGTTATGCGAATCCTTCCCCCCATAAAAAAAAAAAAAACTCGATTGGGGCGCAAGGAGGAAACTTGCATATGACACAGAGTCAGTACACTAATCTATGATTACAATACAGATCGGAGAAACTAAAACTTTTACTTTTATTACACATTTTTCACATGGGTGTCATCACAGGCAATTAATGGTGATGGCACCCATGTGGAAATCAAAATGGGTGTTGCCATTGGAAATTTTCGAGTTTCTGTAACTATAACCGTAACCGTGAGCGCCATTTTGTTGCCGTTCACAGAATCTCGAGCTCATACCTCTGAATAGCTATATCTGAAATTTCACCTCGATCGGTTGAGCGGACTGGCCGCTAGAGCTCCATATATCGGCAAAGTTTTTTATGACCACCTTGTATATTTTTCTCTTTTTTAGAAATTTTGAATTTTGTATCTAAGAAGGCATTTCTGTATAATAAAATAATGTCATAACATAATTGTAATACCATATATAAACTATGTATAACATCATTTTGATGCGACAATGCCTTCATAGATACAAACAGAACCTTTCTATATCAATGTCATTTTTTTCAAAAACACAGATAGAACCTTATTATTCTCAGGCGACGAATAGCCATATCTATCTAGTTTTTTTTTTTTTTTTTTAATGTTTTGTTTGTTTCTAACTAATATTGTGATTTTATTTATATTATCCAATTACAAAAAGAACGTGGCGAATCTGCGTTAGTAATTCTGATAATGACTGATCTAATCTTTCTGTTTGAGAATCACGCGTTTACAGAGTTGCCGTTGGCGACTATTTTTAAATCTATTTAGCACCAATTTTTTAAAACAAAAATCTTTTATACAGGTTTTGACAACGTTTGCAAGACAAATATACTACAAAATGTATTTTTGTAAATAGTGGTGTTAACCGAATACAAAAGTAGTCATGTATAACAACCTTGCATTTTGTAGCCATTAGGACACTAGTTTTAACCAAAAATATTGATTTAAATTCCGATTCTGTGTTGTCTGGTTGTTCTCTTTCAGAATTTACTTCAGGTGGCTATACTTTCAGGTCTGTTTAGATATATTGTGCAAAAATACAACCGATAACTATTTTAAAATTAAATTTATTGGTGCTATCATCTATGTAAGAATTAAGTAATGTTAAATTAATAATTTGGATTAATTAATTAAAGGTTAAGTTGTTCTGAAAGAAATATTAAAAGAAACCCTCTGTGCAATCTACGATCACACTTACTCACTTGCTTCTGCTGTGGATTAAAAAAATTTGGCTGAATGAGTGCATCGATATTGGAGAATGAACACTTATCCCCCCCCCCCCCCCCAATTTATGAAAAGTTCAGCTATTTGTTTTCTGCAACAGTTTCTTCAAATATGTAGCTCCCATTTTGTGTTCACTTTTTCATTTAAGGTTTAAGAAAAAACATTCTTAATATAATCCGAATCTTCCCATGCATGTTCCTTTTATGTAAGAAACAATCGGAGCTCGTGTTATTTTTTATGAATGTTTCATTTTGTTTGAATTGAATTAATTAATGTAACTTTTAAATGCAGATCGCATATTTGAATAATTCCTTCCATAATTATTGTTTATGTTTACTGAAATTTGAGATTCTTTTGTACCACCATAAAATTAAATTTTTTTATTTGATATTTTTCGCTATTTCATGGCTTTGAAGCTTTTGTATTCCGTTTCGCTTTTAGTTATGCTTCAGTTGCTTTCAATCGATTTAGTTGTAACGAATACATAATTCACTTTGTATCTCTGAGATTTTAGGAGAAATTACAAGGCGACATAAAGATGAGTCTTTACATTATTTTGAAATTATTTTTGAAGTTTCGTAAAAATCCAGTACATATTTAGCAAAATTTACAAAAGATGTAATTAAATACAAATGAAGGTGTAA
Organism: Maratus speculifer; assembly: GCA_964019185.1. Classification (NCBI taxonomy): domain Eukaryota; kingdom Metazoa; phylum Arthropoda; class Arachnida; order Araneae; family Salticidae; genus Maratus; species Maratus speculifer. The sequence goes on from OZ025293.1 coordinate 354,939,239, forward strand.
ATATATTAACTATGTACAATTACTATGCAAATTTTCATTGCGTATTCTATAATATATTTTAATTTATACAGTAATAAGCGGGTAATCCCTGAACTTTGTTGAGATCAAATGCGCATTTATTATCCTTGAAAATAACCTTTAGATTTTCCTTTAAAAACTCGACATTTTGAATGTGGTAAGCGTGTGCTTCATTCTTGTCAATATTTTTCGTAACTTTCCTCTTTTCGTCATTTTTTAAACTTGAATTTCTCTCATTACTGTTTTAAGGAATCTTCTTAAAAAATATATTAAAAAAAGAAAGAAACAAGATATTTGTGAACTAGTCGAAGTAAAATAATAAGATTTTGCTTTTCTGAAACATTGCGCAAAGCACGCAAAGTTTCCCCTTGTATTTTGTCTACGATAACAATCTATTTTTGCTTTAAACTGCTTTTGGGATTATTTGAAAGAAAAATTTAATCTTTTTATATTTCTGTGTTTAGATTTTTCTTCTGCTTAAAGTCCAGGTTTTGAGCCTTAGATATAATTTCAAATGTGTGAACATTACTGCAAGTTTATAAATGAGATGAAAGCTTCTTCTTGTACTATAAACTGTTATATGCTTCTTATAGTGAGCGTAAAAAAAATAAACGCAGATTTTTTATATTACACCTTTTAATGTAAATAAAATATTGGCTAATTTAAAGTAATATTATAGACTTAAGTATTTATTTGTAAGAGTTTTAATTTTTATAAACATTCAACAAAAAATATACAGCAGAAAAAAATTCTTAACCCAGAAATATATATGGATTTTTTGAGAGGCAACTGAATGTCAACAGCGACAGCTCTTTTATTCCGATTTCTTTCAAGTCCGATCAGTATGCCATTTATTTTTTGGAGAATTTAAAAAATACGTTAGATTCAATCAAATTGTCTCTTTTCAACTTCGTTCTTGTGTTATTTTTTGGATTTTTTTGAATGGGAAAAGCGAATAATAGCATCAAACTAGAAGGAGATTCTTTGCGCGAAATACGTGAAATTGCTAAAACGAGCCATAATACAGTAAAGAATATCCTTAAAAAATATGTCAACCGGCATTTTAAAGATTTTCAGCCGACATGAAGATCAAAATAATTGATTAAAGTGATAAAAGGTCCGTTTGGTACATACGGGGTGCGTAATGATCCTGTTTAATTGGAATTCGTGTAGGGAATATAAATGGAAGGAAATAATCAGATGATGGGTGAAAATATACAGTTCTCTCGTTGCAGTCTTTTGTGGAAAAAGAGCTTTGGATGATTAGAGCTTTCTCAAGAGCTTTGAAGTTTGATAGAGTGACATTTAGGGAAGGTAGAGGGAAGTCTATAGAAAATCAGAAATTATTTTACTAACTTTTGTCTAATATTGAATGCACTTAATTACATTTCATGATGCAAACAATTGCAAGAAATATATAAAAATGCCAAATAAGAAAATTGCATTATATATATATATATATATATATATATATATATATATATTCATTCCGTAACAATTACAAGAAAAAGGTAGACAGAAAAATTCACGGACCCCAATGCAAAAAGCAAGGTGGGAAGACGTCAAAAGATGAAATTAGTGGAAGTAAGCCAAAATAGATTCAGTGCAAGAAAGTATTTTTTTTTTAATTTGGACGATCCCAACAATGTGTTTATGATAGCTCTCTCCTTCTCCTTTTGAAAGGAAGTTTAAAGTCACCATCTCTGCTCAAGATGGCAAACGGTTTTCCTTGCCTCGATGAATATTAACTCTGCACGGCAAGATGAACCATAGCACTTCGTTGGGTATTAAGTTACACCCTCTGCGAAATTTTTTTGCAAGTTTCTTTAATAGCTTGTGAGATGAGCCTGATACGGAGATCAGCATATATGACGTCTTTCCAGACAAATTTTGCCGCTTCACAAATCCTACGCAATAAAGAGTTTTGAAAAATTTGAAGTTACTGCATCTTAGTTTCTCTGAAAACCTCAGACAACTGACCCATAAGGTCATTTCTGATCTGATAAAGTACTTATAAAGTAATCAATTATTTTAAAGTGATAGACGGTTATGATAAACTAATAAAGATTTAAGGGATCATTAGGCTTTGGTAGATTTGTCTAAGACATCCTTCATCCTGCCTCATCCAGGTTAATTTTGAACCTAGGCAAATGCCTAAATATTTATAGTTACTGACTCAGTGTACGTCATTACCTTTAATAGTAAGATTAATGTCAGAGTAGATAAATTTATTGAAGAAAATAATGGTGGTATGTTTTTGCTGCATTGACTTTAATACGCCATTTCCTGACTGACATAGAACGAGCCTGAACGTTTGATTGGATTCTAGTAATCACAGTGTGTGTTAGTATTCTTCTGTCATGCTGGCTGAGACTGTGACAGACGCATATGCGTATGACACAGCTTTTTCGTATGACACATTCTTTTTGTATTATGTAATACATAAAGAATGTCATGAATTTGAGAAATATCATTGACATAGAGGTTGAACATTCAGGGGTTAACTAAACTACCTTGAGGAAATTAAAGTTTTAATCATCCTAGTATCATACTAGGCTCTTGTCCTTTCAAAGAAGGGATATTTTTACTACTAAACTGAATCTTCGAATGTACGCAACAAGCAAAAATTCGCATAGAGTTTTAAAAAGTTGTGTAAAAATCAAAAACTAAGAACATATTTTAGTGTGCTCTTATGGATGAAATTCGAGTAGAATCTTAAAAGATAAAGACAATAATAACTTAGTCATCGATAGACTATCCATTAAAAGACATGTACTATTAATAATACACCAAACCCGAAATAGTTAAAATATCTTCTCAGGAAACTAATATTTTTAAATCTTTTTTCTGTGTACTCTTCTTAAAGGATGTCTCTTTTTTCTTAGTTTGCAAACTATTTCTAAAATATACCCTTAATTCAATATTTTATATTTAAAAAGCTGACGAACTCTGAGTAAGATTTTAACACTACCTATAAAATTAAAAAAAAAAAAAATATTTTAGAAATATTTTGAGAACTAAGAAAAAAAAGAGATATCCTTAAAAAAATACAATGAAAAAAGGAATTAAAAATATTAATTTCCTGAGGAGATATTTTAAATACACGAATGCGTCAAACGCTCATAGATTGAACATTATGGAGGTGAATTCGGAAGCTGAGTGACCATCACCCTTAATCAATACTTTAGAGGTTTTTAATTTGTATTTTGAAAAATTGCTTCATCTTTTCATAACATGTTTCGCATCATGATTCTACTCACATATCGTAAAAAAATCTTCATTCACTTTCCTCAGGTTTGCATGCCCTGTATTAAGTTCACCTAAAAAGATTGCTTTTATTAATAGACTTCATTTAAGTTTTTTGACACTAGAACGTCCGGAAATTTTACCCAACCTTAATAAGAACAATTTAACATCAGGAATTTTATTTTAAACACTTTCACATGTTTATTTAACTAAATTTTCTCTAGTTACTATTTAAGTATGTTTAAGAAAAAAATTCTGGTTCCAATCGACGTAGTCATTTGATTGGTGTTGGATAGACATCAACTGGACGTTCTAGTGTTTATTATCCTAAATCTAATTGAAATTTTCTAAGGACCTTTGGTACGTTATTTTTAATCATAAACTTAACTCAATAATTTCATAAAAATTGTAAAACAGGAGAAAATTCAGAAATGAATGAGCTTAATTTATTCTAATCCCCTTCCCTGGACTTTCAGTTTAAAGTCCAGAACCATCCTTTACATCTGGATTTTTTTCTTAAGGAAATATTTACTTTTAGCTTAGCAAGACAATTTGATTTAAATATCTCTTTGCTGGAAATTCCAGCATTTAAGGGGTTTCTAGAAAAAAAGGGGAAAAACTTATTTTAGATTTAAAAGATTATCGATATATAGGAAATTCTATAATAAAAGAAAAGTCAATGTTCTTGAAAATGTATTTATTGCAGAAATGGCATTTTTTCTCCATCCAAAGTGGAAACCGTAGTTTTAGAGGCATACTTTCAATTGTAAAAATGCTTGAAATAAATTTTTCAAATAACTAGCTGGATGATACGATCCTAAATCCCCTCATGCATGTTAATATTAGAAAAAGTTTGTACACCTGTTAATGCTTCAATTTTATTATTTATAAATACTACATCAACTTTGATTTTCCTATTAAATTTCTGCTTCATAATATAAATTGGAGCAGAAAGGACCTAATCTCGATCATGATGTTTAATAAAACTAATATTTTTCATTATTCTGTTGTGCATTGTATGTGAGCTGCTTGTAGATCACTAGATTAGATGGATGTAAAGCACCCTATGCTGCACGAGTAGTCGAAGTGCAACACAACTGCGATAAATTGTGAAAATCGCACAAAAATGGCTATCACATTGCCCCTTTTCAAAGAAATGTTCCTATTTTCAACTAGGACCCGACGTCAATAGTCAAAAACACATTATGAAGTTTGGTTACATTCTATGCATAACTTCGTACGCTGTCCGGTGACAAGATAATGGAAATAGCACAAAAATTGCTATTACAGTGGCACTTCCGACGGACTATCCCCAAATTCAACTACGACTTGTCTTAGCTAAAAACAGATATCTATGAAATTTGCTTGAATTCTATGCATAACTTCATACACTTTTGGTTGTTATAAACAGGACACACCTGGACAGACAGACATTTTGCAAAGACAGGTTTTTCTGGATCATTCTGGATCTCAGACCCCAAAACAAATAAATCCGTCGAAAACCAGTACCCTAAAAAATGTTTGATTACAATATTTTCTTCTAGTATAAGCAGAGGAGAATAAAAATCAGTGCTTTCTAAAAATGTATGAAATGTGTATATTGAAACCAGACCTGCAGGACCCAAGCCTAACCTGAATTCAAATAGACCTGAATATAACCTGAATTCAACACTAATTAGGAAGTTCAATCTCCACTCACAGATATTTCTACTTATTATATTTCATTCGTGGTCCGTAGAAATAGTTAATCTACACTGCGTGTGCAGATAATAGAATTTGTCTTACTCTAAATTTATGAAAGTTTTAAAATAGGATGCATCAACTTAACTCTAAATTATTTTTTAAAACTCCCCTTATTATTGTTGTTTTATATTAGGGTAACTTGAGATGAGGTTCCGAGTTGTACAAGATACCGGGTCACGTGGTTTTCATATACGTAGACGCTGTTGAGAAACGTCGCTCAGTTGTATGGAAGACATACCTGCCAAATTTTACGCATTTTTGCTACCACTAAAATTGTACAGAGGTTTTCCATTAGTTCAGTCATAAGATTTCGACAATTAAATAAGACGATATTTACTATAAAATATTTGTGGTAGGAAAAATGCGTAAAAGTTGGCAGCTATGATGGAAGAGTGTTTCCTACTAATACTTTAATTTCAGTTTGCGTTTCTTTTTTTTTCTTTATAAGTGCTACTTTTTATTGTTATTTTGTCTTTACACTTCTAATAAGTGTCCAAAATCTTTTATGTGATTTTGTTATTTGCCTATATAAGACATAGTTTAAACATTAGAGAAATAAATCTGAGGTTTTTATAGACATTGTGCCTAGTCTTTCTGTAAAGCATAAATAACGGTCCGTTCCCATTTCACTTCAGTGGGGGTACCGGCGAGGCGTCTTGTCTAATACTTTGATGGTAAGTCAACGATAATCTTTTGAGGTAGCATGCCGGTTATTTTCCGTTGCGGTCAAATGCCTGGTTTTTCTCAATTGTTTTAAATTACACTTGGGTATTAACTAAACTGTCATTGATTTCAATCAGTGCTTAAATGTTGATTTTAATCAACAGATTAAAAAAAGTGAGTTGAGGAAATTAAAATGAATGAGAATGACTGTTTACAATAAATCATTACAAATATGATTGGATCAAGTGCATTCGGTAAAACTATACTACCTGAAAGTTTCTAAACAAATGTAGATACGAGCAAATTTGAGATAATGCTGAAAAACACAAAGGGATATATATTAAAAATATTAACATAAAAGCTGGATTCTAAAGCACTTTATCGTTGTGGATTTACCGTATTTAAGATTTTTATAATGTTTTTAAAAATAGGCGTATTTAAAAGCCATATTTCTTTTAACTGTTGAGCAGAACATGAACTTATTTTAAATATTAATTTATTTTTTATTAAATCGCCAGCATTTGCTACATTGATATTTTTGTTATATCCTAATATTAAGTAAATGAACAATTTTACTTTATCAAATACATTAACGTTACTTTTAATCATCAAATTAAGTTTTAAGCTGCTTCATAAAAATATTATTTACATTAAAACTGCAGAAGAGATCTTACCCCTAGATAGTTTGTCTTCTTACACCCAGCTTGGGATATAATGTCGAAAAGCAAGCGTTTACAAAAAACAAAATTTTCGATGATCTCTGTAACATCTGTAAAATGAAATAAGTTTTTAAATCATACATAAAAGTACAAACTTTAATAAAAATCAATGACTAACAAACAAAAACAACAGGCGATTTTTAAAACAATTAATTCAAAAACTAAAATTTCTTCATCCAATCTACTCTGTTATTTAAAAGAACATTAACAGACAAGAATTTACAATTTTAACAATTCTATAAAAGGAAGATTTTACATAAGTATTCGAGTTAAAATGGTACACATACATTTAAATTCCTAAAAAATAAGTTAAAAGGAGAATTTCTATTTTTCATATAGAGTAATGCTAAGGCATTACATATACGATAATCTAAGTTATATAAGTAAACTGAAAGATAGTTCAAAGAAGGATTTTACTTGATATACGATAATCTGTTTCAAAATGCATTACAAATTTCTTTTATGAAATGTTTATAAAAGATTTTTCTCTTTTCAGGTGAGTTGAAATTATTTTTATCTTCATGCATCTGCGGTAAGTTTTTCCCTTTTTAAATATTTCAAATTGAAAGATAAATCATCAGTGTTTGAATCATCGGCAATTTGATAGAAAATATCTTGTCTCCTTTTCCCTCTGTCGTTTCATTTTTTTCCCTAAAAAACATCTGCTCCTCGTTTTTTTTTCAGAAATAACTGTGAAATTTAAGCAAAAGCTTCAGATGTTTTTGTAAATATCCGTCAATTACAACTTTTTCTATATTTGGGATTTTGCATCTAAAAATAAAATAAAACAATAACATTTTAATAGATTTTGAAATATCCATTTGGTGATTATTAGACATTTAGTTTATTTTCTTTCATGTTTCAAATTTATTCATAAATGAGTATAGATTCGTAGATCAAAATTCCTCCACACACAATGATGATTACTGAATCATTATTCAATTATATTTTTCATATATATTTAATGAAATTTATTTGTTAGTTTAAAGTTTTTGAGGAACAAGGCTCTGTTGACGTTATTTTAAAAAGCGAATAGAACCAAACAAGACTGCAGAGGGTAAAACACGGGATATTAATCATATAGTGTTGACTTAAGAAAGTTTTACAGAGCGCAGCGAATAGCGTCAATTCATAACAATTTTATGCACCCGGCGGTCTTTTTAAATTATTTTATGTACCCGGCTGTGCTTTTTACTTGTTTTATGCACTTGGAGTCCCTTGCTGCCACTTTTGACCCGTCCCACAGTGGGGGTTTTTGATAAAGTAGGTTGGCAAAATCCAAAATTCTGATTATCTCCGAATTTAACGAAACTGCGTATATTAGTAGCTGAATGTCTTTTCACCCCCCCCCAAATTAGTGTCAAATAACTCCTCCAAAAAGTTTTACATTGTTTCTGAATACAAGTTTTTTATCACTTATTATCATATTTTCTGAAAAATGTATCCAAAAAGAAATAAAAATATTCCTTGAATAACAACAAAACATCTATTTTATTTTATGCAGCGTAACACACTGTTTGATTCTTTGATTTTTCACCCCAGTTATGTTTTGTATTAAAAAAAATTCTCCAAAAATGTATAAATTGTTTTTAAATGCAGATTATGCACACATGACTAACTTTCAAGAAGAAAGTTTTATGTGAATTATGTATCATCAGATTTTTTTATAAAAATTTTGAAAGGTAGAAATTTTTTGAAAGCATCAATCCTAGTGTGATACTGCAGCGCAAAAGACCCGGAAAATCAAATTTTCTACTCGGTTCGTTAAATGTGCTAAACTGGAGTTGTATTGACAAAGTTAAAAAAAAATCGAATGTAATTTGCAAGAAGAAATTCAAGCATGTAATTTAAAACAGAAACCCTATGAATTTAATTTATTCGTATCAGTTTAGACTAAATGAACACAATTAAAATTACATGCTCAATATTGGTAAATAAATTGAATACAATCTTTAGAATGACCCGATATTTTTAACCTATAAGTGTTAGGCGAAGCAGAAATCTCAGTTCAATCAACTTTTGTATTTTTTAAAATATATATTTGAATATTTTAAATTCGATGATGTGATTTCTTTATTTTGCACAATTTGGGAGCTCTCATTGCATTTATAGGAATTTCAGGTGTCTTAATATATATGCAATGCATTAATTGATTTTAGCAGTCGAAGAAACATATTTATTTAATTATTCAGGTGATATTATATTCCATATTTATAAATTATTTAGAAAGTAAGCTTCCACGTATTCTGTATTTTTATATGCGATTCAAATTTACATTTTTGTACTTTTTTAATGTATATTTGTATATTTTAAATTTCTGTCTGGATAGATGACGCGATTCTTTTATTTTGAATAAATAAAGGAAATAATAATATTAAATTGTGTCTAAATAATATTTAACTGTGATTTTATCCAATGAAATTTTTTTCTGAGCCTTAAATTCAGTGACCAGTCAAAGTCACATAGAATAACAGCGTAGAGGGGTGAAGCCAGATTTGCTTCTTCAGACTTGTCCTCTATATACTTTCACCCACAGCTTATACTGTGACAGAGATGCTTAATAAATTAATTAATAAAACAAGATGTTAAATAACTATTTTAGAGTATTATTCTAAAGCATCATTTGAGGATACGAGAAACAGATTGATCTACTACAGAGACATTTATCTTCCAGCTTAAAAGAGAAGATACGATTTCAACTAGGTTTAACTTTTTTACATACAAACTCTTTAACTTTTAATCATTGCCTTGCTCCATTCCGAAATAAGAGGAATTGCCAATTTCATGCATTTTATGAACAAAAATGAATTTGAAAATTCGTCGGACAGTAGTCAGTTTAGATTTGGGAACCGCTTTAAGCAACTAAATCAATTTAGGACTCGTAAATCGTTTTCGTGTCATTTATGTTTCATTTAAGTGGTAATTATCAAACACATTTTTGACCTGGATAATTTTATATTTTCGCAAATGTCGACATTCTATTTTTTTCTCCTTACTTTACCGTCTGTATTTATCTCTATATCTTCTTTTCCACCAGGCTTTATTCTGTACATCAAAGTTCTCTTATTTAAAACTCGTTGCATCTTTCGTCTGTTATACAGCTCTATATAAATTATGGACTATGTTACCCCTTTTAGACTTGACTTGCACAATTTATAAGTGATACAAAGAAAAAAAATCCTCTTTTTGTGTAACTTAAAGCCGAGCTTGCGCTTACACAATTGTGTGGATCTTCCTTTGATGTAACCTTGACATATGAATTTTTCTAAATATATGTTTTTTCAAACATAGATGAATCTGTTAATTAGGGTTAATCACCAAGACTTTTAATTTCTACCAAAAGCCTCCAGATTTTAAAGGGTTATGTGCGTATCACCTGTCTACGGAGATTCCTCATCCTACAACCCCCCCCCCCCCATAGACGATGAAGTTGAAAAATTCCACTTGTTTCAAGTAAAAGGCTGTGTAAGTGATTATATCCAGTAACTATTTCCACGAATACTACTGATGTAAATCACATGATTAGATTTTTGGTTACCAGTACTTTGAAATCGAAAAATATGACTTATTTTATCGGAGATATCATTAATTAAATAAGGCCAAGTGAACTCTGCGAAAATAACGGCGGCTAACAAGCATAACCGATATTAGCTGCCAGACTTACACTACAAAAACCCATGAAACTACCTCAGTGTGAATTAAAATTCTAACGAAATTCATAAAAAGCAATAGGTATAATCCTTCAAACAATCATTTCAAGATCTTTATGTTAAAATGATTTTAACCTCCTTAGTCCTGAGACAAATAATACGAGGGACCACAAAAACCAGTTTTAAACTACCATGCAACATCTCCAAATATATATCATTATCCATGCTTATATATACATGCTTATGACATGCACACATTTAATAAAAGAAAAACTAGAAGTAGTTTTAACAATTCTAGAATAATTTAAATAAAGAGTGTTATTTAGTGTCTCCTACAGGTGACATCAGGATTGAAGAGGTTAATACAAATAATTTCTTTAATCAATAATCATAAATAGCTACATCCAGTGGTGTAAAAATCTAGACTGTCAACCTAAAATTTATTTGTTATTTTTTTTTCGTCTAATATTTCTTCTAAGTTTTTTTGTAAGAATGCAAATAAAATTTAATCGAAGAAAACTAATAAAATTAAATGGTGAGAGACGCCTAGAATTTAACGCTCTTGGCTACATTTATTAAATAAAAATATAATTTGTAATATTATTATTTTTAGTTGTATACGGTTGTCAAAAAATAAGATTTTTTGGGGGAGAAAAGCATATGAATAAAAAATATTTTCTTATCATTTTAAAACTATGTGCAGAAAAATCTATCTAATTACGTCGTTATGACTAAAAACGTGTAAGTTGTTCTTTCTTAAGTAATGATTTAAAGAGTGCAGTGATTTTTTTCACGATATTAAAATCGCGTTTCTGTTAAACTACACAGAAAAATTCTCGTAACTGCTTGCTAAACTTAAATGGAATCTTTATGAAGCTACAATTTATATTGTAAAACTAATCTAAATTTATTTATTAATCAAGATAAACGTAGAAAAACATACACCTAGATAAACTTTGAAAAATATGTAATAATTTCAACTTTATGTGTAAAATATAAAATGTTTTTAACAAATATCTAAATTTAGATTTATATAGAATCGTAATCTGTAAATCCGTAAACACTGCAAGTAAAAGTACTATGTAATCTAAGAGAAATTTTTCATACGATTTTGAAAAAATGTACATTTTAAATATTTTGAGGTAACCCGCTTTGAAATATCCACTAATTTGCGTACAATGAGAATAATTGACATTTATTCAAAACTAGCTCAACTTGAAAATTTTACGTACGTTTTCTTTTAAAATGAAAAAAAAAAATCTATTTTTTTTCAATATAGATTTATTTTTCTAAATATTTCAATCCTATATATACCCTTATACATCTTAGAAGAAATGTGGCAAGGTGTTTAACGGGGAAATCTGTCCTATGTTTTTCTCCTATGTATTAATAAGATAATAAGAATTAAATTAAAAGGGCGCATGGTTTTCCTTATTATTTATTGCAAATATTTTTTAAAATAATTATAAGTATATAAAAAAAACCCTCAATCATTAAACTGCAATTTCTTTTATGCTTTTTGATGAGATTTATGCAAAAATTACTTTAAAAATATATAAGCTTCATAGACAAGTTATAATATATGCCTCAATCAAATGTTCTGTAATCATTTTGAATGAAAATGTTGAATACGGTGAAACTAGACAGAGGATAGCAAAAAGTTAAGTTTGGCAAACCTCTACTAAAAATGAAAGAATACTTGATCTTCTTTAGCCATTAACGTTTTTTGTATTCTCTGAGTAAAAATCTTCAAATCCAGTGTTTTTTCTGATAAGACAAGATATAGTTTAAAACTACCTTTTCTATTCTTTGAAATACATAGATTTACTTTGTACAGCTTGGAAAAAAAAAAGACTTTAATTCTAACTGCCAGATAGATATAGTCACCATTCAATTTATTTAAACAATATTTTCCACGAAAATACAGGGTGGTCATAAAGAAACTTTGCCGATATACGGAGCTCTAGCGGCCAGTCCGCTCAACCGATCGAAATGAAATTTCAGATATAGCTATTCAGAGGTATGAGCTCGAGATTCTGTGAACAACAACAAAATGGCGCTCACGGTTACGGTTATAGTTACAGAAACTCGAAAATTTCCAATAACAACACCCATTCTTTTTCATCGCAAAATGCTCAGCGCATGCGAAAACCCTAAAGAGCGTTGGAACCACACGTGTATCGCAAGAAACGGACATGTTATGCACGGACAAAAAACCGTTCTCGGAATCCCCCCCCCCCCCATAGAAAAAACTCGATTAAGGCGCAAGGAGGAAATTTGCATATGACACAGAGTCAGTACACTAATCTCTGATTACAATAGAGATCGGAGAAACTAAAACTTTTATTTTTTTTTTTACACATTTTCCGCATGGGCGCCATCACAGGCAATTACACATTGCATGGTGATGGCACCCATGTGGAAAATGTGTAATCAAAATAAAAGTTTTAGTTTCTCGGATGTGTATTGTAATCAATGATTAGTGTACTGACTCTGTGTCATATGCAAATTTCCTCCTTGCGCCCCAATCGAGTTTATTCTATGGAGGGGAGGATTCGCAGAACGGTTTTTTGTGCGTGCATAACGTGCATAACATGTCTTTCGATACACGTACGGTTCCAACGCTCTTTAGGGTTTTCGCATGCGCTGAGCATTTTGCGATGAAAAAGAATGGGTGTTGCCATTGGAAATTTTCGAGTTTCTGTAACTATAACCATAACCGTGAGCGCCATTTTGTTGCCGTTCACAGAATCTCGAGCTCATACCTCTGAATAGCTATATCTGAAATTTCATCTCGATCGGTTGAGCGGACTGGCCGCTAGAGCTCCATATATCGGCAAAGTTTTTTTATGACCACCCTGTATATTTCGTTTCTAAAATTTTTTATTAAATAAATAAAATTCAAAATTTTCATATATTTTAAATATTTAAGAGAATTTTTTAAAAATATTTCATTTTTTTTTCTTGTTGTTAAGCATTGTATATTCCTAGAAAATATTTTCTGAAATTATTGATTTTTCAAATAAGATATAGTCAATAACTTGCAATAAGCTTAGATATGACTTGCTAATTATTGGTTATGCCGCAAAAACTATGCTTTACTTCCACTCTAAGATGCGCTTGGTTGTTAAACAATACCTTTTCAAAGTGCCAACATTACACGTTTTCTACTTAGCCTGTGGGCATAAATAATGTCTTTTCAAAAGAAGTTTGGCTGCTGTTCACCCTGAAAAGCTTTTGTAATACCAAGCGAGTCTTTTCAAATTCTTATACTCTTCATTAGTTTCCAAATTTAATCTGCCAATGCGGTTAATAGTATAAGTGTTTTGGATATAGTTTTATTTTAATACATGCAGATAGTTGGAGTTGCCATTTTCTTTTAAGTTATTGTAACAAAGATAGAAAAATCGATGTCTATGCGAGTATTTAAATAATCATATGTGTGAATTATAGGATTGTTACACCTTGAAACTTAACAACAAATTTATTAAAAATGTATTTAAGGCCGCATATTATTCATAATAATTCTGAATGTGTAAAAACCGGCACGTTTCAAAAACTCTGTGGCCATTTAGAGTATCATGTTTCAGTATCGAGAGACACATAAATTTATAGATCGCAAAAATCGATTTTTTTTTAACTTTTATAATTTTTAGATGTAATATATGTCTTTAAGTAAACTTGTTATTATGTATGTGTGTTGGTAATCATAAGGATTTTTATCATACGCATGCATATCTGTTTACCATACACCTAAATGTTCTCTATACGTGTGTATGAGATGCTTTAGATTTTTGAAATTGCAAATTTAATTTAACTAATGACATTTTTAGATGTTCCATACACTCTGTTTCCACACACTCTGTTACATTTTATCTTTATTTCCAAAGAATTATTACTTAAAAATACATAGAAAAGTTCAACATTAATTTCATTAATTTCCATTAACCTTTAAAAACTCATTTTTTAAAAGTAAATTTACGGACTTCAACTGTTTCTTTTTTCCAACTGATTTTTATATTTTAATAAACTTCCACAAACTTTATGAATTTAAAATCTCAAATGAAATTAAAGATTTTAACATTTTTAAAAATGATTTCGAGCCATTATCTATTTTGAAGAAGCAAAGGTATTGTGTCTCATTTCTACTAAACGCATTTAAATTACATTTTAAACTTTAAAACAGATCTTTTAATACTTTGAAATTTTTAACTTCAAATATTTTTTCAAACTGAAAAAAATAATGTAATCTGATTAACATGCAGGTTTTTCTGAATACTATGTTGTTAAAATAACAGACTAAAACTACATGGTTTGTTTTTTATCAACTATGTTTTCATAGTCTCCATAACAAATTAATTCTGAAAATAGATTCTTTCTGTGAAGACATAAGTTAATTGCGTTGTTAAAAATAATATTATGTTGCGTAGTTTATTTTAGAACAATCACATGCATATTGAGATGATTTGAAATGTATTCCTGAAGATTACATATTTTAATGTTAAGTATTTCGGAATTATTTCTCTCTCTCTCTCTCTCTCTCTCTCTCTCTCTCTCTCTATATATATATATATATATATATATATATATATATATATATATATATTTACAATATGTTTGAACAAGCCATCCATAATAAAATTTACCTGCGCATCATTCGTGCCTTATATAAACATGTTTATTTTGAACTATAACGATACTTTATGCAGTTAATTTTGTATGTAGTCTGGATTGACACTTTCAGTTTAATTCGATGAGATATGGATACTTTTCGAGAAAAAAGTTAACTACAGAAGATAATTTTTTTTTCTTTTTTAACTTTGTATCTAATATTCCTGTGAAACTTACATAAAAATGAAGAATAAGATAATGAAAACTCTAAAAAAAAAAAAAAAAAAAAAAAAAAAAAAAAAAAAAAAAAAATTGGTGTTATTGGAAGTTGAATTTCAGTTAATTCCTAAAATACTCTATTACAGTTTACCAAGAATGGGCATTTATCGATATCTATCCGTATTTATTAGAAAAAAGTCAATCGCGTATGCGAATTTTTTTCTTTTATAACTCTAGCTAATAGTACAGAAAAACTTTTAGAAAAAGTAATCAAACATAATATCATGAAAAATATCGGCGTTACAGTGAGCTAAATTTCTGTTAGTTTCTAAAATACCTTTTTCAAATTATTGTTTGCGCCTCAAATGCACTAGAGTCTGAACCTTTAATAAAAATGAGAGTTCAAGCATGTTTTTCAAATGACTGAAGATGAGAAACAATTTACCTTGCACTTTCCTAAGAAATTCAGAAAAATATCTGTATGGAAAATTTACCTATCTTGTCTCAGCGCCTATCTTTGCTGTTGTAGTTCGTGCAAACATTTGTGAAATAAGCACATAACATTTAATGTTTTAATGTTACATCTATCTGAATTTTAAATCTTAGTTCACTTTTGCATCGTATTTTATTGGTGCAATTATTTATCTGCAATTTCATGAAATTCATTACTAGCTTTACTGCTGTTTTCCAGAAACTGCAGCTTATATCTACCGATTTCATTGTTTTCTTAACATGTTATATAAATTACGCAAAAGTAAAATATTGTCTGAATTATTTCGGTTGTATTTATAAAAGTATATATATATATATTGTATTTGTTCATTTAATTAAAAAACAACCCCTCCCCCTTAAAAAAAATCCCCATATAATATGTAAATTTTCTTCACCTTGTGCACACCTACCAAGAAGTTTTTGAAGTAACTATTCTGAAAATCAGATGTTGCTTGTACAGTTGTGTTGGATGAACTTCAACTCTGGAACACCTTTGAATAATAATCGTTGCCTCAAAAGAAAAAAAATAGTAGTTTTGGAAAAAATCTTGAACATATTTATAAAAGTGTTTTATAGATTGCATGGTATTTGAAACAATAGTTAATTTTCACATAATTATCAAGGTATTTTCTTGTATTTCATTAAAATAAAACTCTAATGTTTCCATATTTCTACACTTTCCTACATACAGCATATTTTACATTAAAAAAAAACAACAAATCGTTTTTATAATATAATTTGCATTTTAATTTTTATAAAACTTTTGCTTTTTAATCATTTTGATATTTAACAAGTATGAATTAGACAAAAATTGAATGCATAAAAGGTGTAATATTTAAAAAAATAAAACTTTCAGGAATTTAGAAATTTGAATTATTTAACAGTTTAAAATACGTAATAAATTTAGTGATACAATAAGAAAGTATTTTCAATTTTCTCTTATCTTTTCAATTAAAACTCTCGTCCAAGTCTTTAGAAAAGTCTACTAAATAATATTTAACAGAAAAGTAATATCATGCAGGATTTTAATCAATTGTCTAAAATCCTTAGTGAAGTTAGCTTACGAAAACGCAAATTATAGCAAAGATCATTTATCATTTTAATGGTAAAGTGACCTTTATAATGTACGTAATCCCGACGAACAAACAAAACCAATGGTACACATGTCATGAAGAATAGATAAAGAACATTTCTTACATCACTCGAAGGCCAACAACCGGATACTCGCATTGAATCTTTAGCTACTACCTCAAATTTCATCGGTTTATTCCCTTGTAATATCTATGAAATCAATTGGAATTGACTATATGATTGCATCATTATAAAAACTAGAAGAGAGAGTTTGGTTGAATTTCCCAATTTCAAAATTTGGTTGTTTACTAAATTGCTGAAGATTTTCGTAGTGGTAGCCAATTGATAAGAACTAATTTTTTTCTCTGAAATTGAGGTTGTAACTCCGTTTCTTTTATTGGTTCTATAATAAAACCCGGATTAATTTCGAAGTTCTTGAAAAATATAAATTACGCTTAGGCTCATTCTATGGCACGTGGTGGACAGCTTTTTTACATATTTCTGCTGTTTTAACAATGTTATTATATCCGCAAATTTAAACAACCATACTAAATTGCAAATCTAGAGTTTTTCGTTTCTCTAATAAATAGTTTATTTTTAAAAAAGTCAAAATATATATAGTAATTTATGTAGCTGTTGCGCTCAGTATCTTTTGTCAGCTTTCTATGGCATGACCGTGAAACGGGCAGATTACTTAGATCTACGATTTAATATGCGGATATTTTTACATTTTATTATTTTTATTATTTATTTAATATCAAAAACAGGCAACTTAATAAGGTCCAGGATTTAGAATGTGGAAATTTTTAAACCTATTAAAGGGCTTTTTCACATCACGTGTGAATTACCTTTTCTATATTACTGCTGTCTTAACACTAGAACCGCGGGACATTTTACCCAAGTTTTATAAAAATAATTCACATCAGAAGTTTTATTTAAGTCTATTTAACTTATTTATTTTAAATAATTTTTGCGTGGCTTATATGTAAATCATTTTAGAAGACTTATCTGGTTCAAATCGATACCTTTTCACTGAGTACGGGTCAAAATGACCCATATCCGCGGTTCTAGTGTTAACAATGCTATTGTAACCTCAAATTAAAATAACTATGCTTATATGAAAATATAGGATATTTTGATAATTTTAACGTATAGTTTATATTTTAACAACGTATAACTTATAGGTATATATGGAAGCGTCACCTGCGGGGCATTTTGACTGTTTCTTGCGGAATGGCCCGTTACCGTTTTTGTTCTTTGTTCAAAAGTTCTTTGATTTTGCTGATAATTATTTTATCCTTTCTGGAGAATTATGAAACCCGATTAAATGGAGGGGGGATATAAAGTAAATGAATGGATTTCTAACTTTTAAACCTTAACAGATCTATAGATTATAGACGAATGTTATTCCTTCACTGCATAACGATAGATGTTCAATATTGCTAAAATTGCTTAGAAATAATTGCATGCATATCGCATGCATTTTAAAATCCCACAATACAAGTATATGTAACCAAGTATTCCAAATATCTTTGCAACATGAGGAGATGTATGGTTTTTTACTCGTGACTTACTTGGGAAGTTTGTTCCATCGTAATTTCCACATTTTCTGTGCTAGTAAATTCTGGCCTTCATTTTCTATTAATTTATTGCGTTTACGTTGTGTGTTAAGAAATGCCAATGTAAAGATTTTGTGAAGTATTTAGTTTTTCGGTAAAATAAAATATTATTTAAAAAATCGCTCACCATTTTATTATTATTATTATTACTATTAAGATATTCTTCTGGAAGTTTGAATTTTTATTTTACCAAGTTTAATTTTACGATATTTTTATTTATGGAAGTTAAAATTTTGTTAAAATGTCTCATATAAAAATTAGATTTCATTTTGTATCTAAGTAGTTTAATTACCAAGTGGTGTGAAAAAAGCTTTGACAGAGAAAATTTCTTTAACAAACAATTCACAGCATTTTTCTGAGGAAAATTAAAATACGTCAACTATTATTGGTATTCGATTGATGTGTATTTATTTTTTGTGCGTATTTATAAAATATAATCTCCGTGAAATACCTATATAAACTAATGTTAAAAAATTATGTTTCTTTGAAATTTACAATATAATAACTCAGATGATGTTCAACAAACACACGCATTTATGTTAGTACTGTATTTTAAAAAGGTGATGATTAAAATGATTAATATAAAACGATTTTGACTTTGACATACACATAAGTTTGTGTTAACACATTGTTGAGTGGCAGCGATGCCACATAGAGGGATTTATTATTCAAAATATCTGTCAGAATTTCCCAACAGTATTTTTTACTTTACTTAAGGACAGACATACCATGCTTTAATAAAGCAAGAATTACGGCTGGGAAGTTCTGGTCGATGTTTCGAATAAAAACCACGCTTAATTATTGCTGGTTACCGGACAATTAAATGTTAAACATAAGTGATTTCTGTCTGTAAATGATTTATTTCTGTTTTAGATGGTTTGTTCAGTCATGTGGACTTCAGAACACATTATTCCAGATAAAATTTCTCTATACCTATTTAACATATTCTTAACCGTTAAATGCATAGGGACGCATATCTGCATCACTTTTTATTTAACTCTCAGCACCTATTATATTTATATAGAAAAATTAATCCTGTAAAAATTACAAAAATATGTCACTAAATAAAGTCAGGAATCTAATAACTTCTGGTGTCTAATCATTAATATAAGAAAAAAAACCACAATTCTAAAAGTATAATTCATGCCTTTAAGTGTTAAATTTTTAAAAATAAAAAATTGTATAAAATAAGGTATTTAGATTCATATTTATTAAAATATTTACTAATTTGCAATATTTTAGTTATGAGAGCAGGTTTACTTGTACTGCAGATGTGCAACATAAGAAAAGGTTCACGTACTATACGAAAAAATATATCTCCGATTTTTCTCATTACTTTTCGTGAGTAAAAAACCTTTCTGAGAATCTTATATATTAATTAGTGATATTAATAATGATATTAATTAGTGATTCTTAAAATTAGTGATAAAAAAATAACCATTTGAAACGTTGAATTCTCATCACTGAAAAAAAAATCATGCATTTAAGAATGAATACACATACATGTTTTTTTCCTTTATTCGCAATTTTTTCGAAACTGCGAATATAATATTCCATTTATTGCTTGAAAGTTTCTACTAAAAAGCAAAAGATTCATAACGAATTTAACCCATTTAAACATAAAGCAATCTTGTTTAAATAAAATTTCCTTAGACTTATTTATGTTATCCTTGATAGTCTGGGAAACTTTACAAAAAAAAAAAAAAGTACCGTAGTGAAACTATCTATACGAGTGCTTACTAAAGGTAAAGGTCAAGAATGCGATTTAAATGAAAGTGCTTTTTTCGTTTCTGCGGGAAAAGGAGAAACATTGACCTAATCTTGGGCAATTAAGAGCCATTAGATTAATTGGATTTTTGTTGGTATGTGTAAATAAGTAATCTCTTTGAACGTAGGATAAGAAAAAATAAGAGGAAAAAGAAAATCGACTTTGACAAAAAGCATTAAATTCGTTAAACATGATTTCAACAGACTTCAAAGCGAAAGCAAGTTGTACAGTTAGAAAATATGTTTATGTAAATTTAATATATGTTAACATGCATTTTTTGTATTGATTTTTCAATTTTGATAATTCGGTTTTTTTTTTCTAATGAAAATGTAGTTTTCGTGATGGTTCCTAAGTATTTCATTAGGACTTTGTATTTTCTTCCTCTTTCACTTTTTCTTTCTTCGATGTTAGTTTTGGTATTACCATAAAAATTTTATTAACAGCTAAAAATACATTTTTTCTGACAATGTTTTGACCTGTCACCACAAGATATAAAGAATCTTCGTGAAATTTGAATTTAATTTTGAGCTTCTTGGTAATATTTTAAATTTAAAAAAATAACATATACATTTGTATCACAGTTCTTTATTTAGTAGGGTTACCGTAATTTCCGGCGTATAATCCGCGGATCAAACAATTATTTTTCGTCCCAGAATTTGTTAAGAAAGAAATGTAATTTTTTAGATCGCCGTAAATACTTTTCCTTATTTACTAAATAAGATTTCTGGGTCCGAAAAGAATTGTTTGATCCGCGGATTATACGCCGGAAATTACGGTATTTAAAAATGTTAAATTAGTGTCACCTACAGCCTTTTTTTCCCGTTGTAAGTATATGTCATGTTATAATTTTAGTAAGAAAACTTTGCATCGCATTAAACATATCTATTATGAAGTACGAATAGCGTAACATATTTGTAACATATAAAAATATTATATATTCGAAATTTTCTTACAACATTTCAGTAACATAAAAAACAAAAATCAGGCTGTTATTATGCTAAGTATTCCATACCGTTACAAAAAAAGAAAAAAAAAATGTTATGTGTTAGTTTGGCTTTAAGTGTCGGTTATGGAAATTAACAAGTTTGTTACACAATAAATCGGCACAAATTTATAAATTAATGATTTTTTGCCATTAAATGTACAAAAGTACCAAATTTTAAGGTTCTGGATCAATTGAAAGTACCGCATAGGTTTTCTCACTAAATATAGGTTTTACTAAAACTTAAAGGTACTTCCGTGGATGACCTATAGAATCAAGAAATTTGGCATAAAGGACGGTTTTGTAATACATCTAAAAGAAAAATCCGAAAATTGTTAATTTATTTCTCTATGGTTTTATAGTTCGTATTTTTCCATAAACGGACTTTCCGAAGTCCGTTGGGTTCCGTATTTTCCTTTTCAAGTATGTTTCCTTAAATAACTATAGGCAATATCTAATATACATTTGCAAAAACAAATATGCTAAAAATTTTGAAATATCGTATAAATTTGTCTCCATATTGTGACCACATTAGCTGGCTTCTAAAATATTCTTTATGTTTCAAAATACGATCTATAATCTTTGAATAGGGTTTCTGAAGATGCATTTTGAAAACATATAATTCGGAGTCTTCTAACGTTCAACATTTACAGTTACGCATGACTGTCACATGCATTGTTTATTCAGATGAGTATTTTTTCTGTGTTCATTTCTGCGTAAAGCATATTACGACCCACTTGAAACATTTAATTATGTGCAATATCGGTACTTGAAAACTACTTTCTTGACATATGTAAGCATGACTGATCATTCGCCTTGGCCTTCTTGTATTGGTAAAATCATTTGTTGTTTATTAATTTTTTAAGTATGAGTTATTTCCCGTTGTTGCATAATGGTTTCACGGTATCCTCTATTTTTTTTTCTTTCAACGTTGATTTGTTTTTCTTTAAATGTTCATTTGTAGGAAATACGTGGAAAGACCCAATTACTATAAGTTCAAATAACTTTATGATATAAATTAAAAAAATTAAAAAAAAATATTTTTCATTAAGGTAAATGCACCTATAGCAGGCACTAATTTTTTTAATTTAAAAACAAGCCCAAAATGCAATTTAGATTTTTTTAAATATATTTTTTGGCAAATTCTTAGATATTGCATTTATGGGACAATTTACTTAAAATTGTTCAGAAGGTCGATTTTCTTGTTTTAATATTAAGTAAAAGCTTCTATAATTTAGAAATTTGAGATCTCATTTTTACTCACAATGCAATTATATCCAGATATATTGTAAGATTTGTTAATACTCCCAGCGCAATTATCCATACAAATTAAAATTTTAAATGTTTTTTTCTGCATGTTCATATTTTTGCTTGTTTCCTGTTTTAAAAATTCTTAGGAACTTTTTGTATTTGAGATAGAGATTTAAACTTTTGCAAAATTATTTATTATATGTGTGATAAATTTACGTATTAAAGAAGCCTTCTATTTTTTAATTATTTTTTTATATAAAAGTATATGAAGATGAGTTAGATTTTATGATGAGTTAGATTACATTATGGGCGGTAAACGGATAAAAATGTTATTTTGATTGTATTTCGTGGCAACATAACAATGTAAAATAAGAATGCTACATGGAAACAAATAAATTTTAATAAGCAGGTTGTGTTATACTAATATTTTATGCCAAAAGTATTTTGGGGTGTTGTCGCTTGCGAAAAATAAGTGCTCCACACATACCAGCATTTCACTTTTCCTGAAAATGGTATTCACAACCTTAACCTTTGACAATTTTTTCACATGAAAGAGGAAATTTTTTCATGGCTTCAAAATTGCACATTATTCATTAACTGTGATCTACTTCAACATAAAAAAAATCAAGCAAATTAAAAAATACCACTATTTCACTTTGTCTGATTTTCAAAATAATGGCTGTTAATTTGAAAATAAAGATGCCACCTTTCTTGAGCTTAACCCCTTGAGGGACAAAGCACTTAAATGTTCAAATGATTGATTGACACCGGGATTCACAAACAAATTCATGTGATAGAAAGTAAATGTTGTTTTTCGTGTACATTGTAAAAAGCAAATCTTAATACTAAAATTTCGGTGCCAATGTGACATAAGGAAATTAAAAGTAAGTGGTATGTATAATACACTATATTGCCATTGATTATGGGACACTTGCGATTTTAGACATTTTACTAAATATCTAGAAAAATAAATGAGGAATCATCTCGAAACTCTTAGTGTATAAATATAATAGTATAAGTCATACATCTCCGTGAAGATTTTTTCCCGAAACTCCAAAGGGGACCGTCAACAAATTAAAAAAGAATGAATATGCTTTGAATAACCCTGTCAAAACTAATGTAGCAAAAGCGCTCAAACTCTAGATTGTGATTGAATGCCTTATTGTAATAAGCCTTGTTCATTTTTATGCAAATAGCATGCATACTCGCAGAGTAATTAAGGTTTTTATAAAAATGATCCCAAATTTTTCCAAGTTTTTTCCTTATAATTTTCAGAGTTCTTAATATAAAATATTATTTTTTTCAGAAAATATCACAAACAACATTGCACACAGTTCCCTGTAATCAGAATTAAAAAATAATGAAAATTGTATAAAAAATGGGTTGGTTTACTAAATAATTTTTTACTGCGCATGCGTCAACGATATCAAAATTTCATTTGCATATTATGTTAGCTAAATGTATAGAGCAACTTTTGTGAAAGTCACAAAATCATAACTTGAAAATTCTGACAATAATCGCCAATTGAATAAGTCGAAAATCCGTTATTCTCAAAATGAAGCAAAAACAAGAGGGGTTGTATCCATATATTCATTGATTAGTGTCAATATAGAATACACAATATGGGATGTACTACTGCATTTGGATAAAATCCCTCATTTTTTTGCTTCATTTTGGAAACAACGGATTTTGTCCTTTTTCTATAGACGAGTACTTTCAGAATTTTCAAGCTATGATTTTGAGACTTTTACAAAAGTTGCTCTATACATTTAGCTAACATAATATGCAAATGAAATTTTGATACCTTTGACGCATGCGCAGTAAAAAATTATGTAGTAAACCTACCGTAATTTCGGGTGTATAAGCCGCGGATCAAACAATTCTTTTTGGACCCGGAAATCTTATTTAGTGATTGAAGACAAATATTTACGGCGATCTAACTAGTTATATTTGTTTCTTACAAAATTCTGGGTCGAAAAAGAATTGTTTGATCTGCGGCTTATACACCTGAAATTACGGTACTCATTTTTCATACAATTTTGATTATTTTTTAATTCTGATTACAGGGTACTGTGTGCAATGTTGTTTGTCATATTTTCTGAAAAAAATATTATTTTATATTAAGAACTCTGAAAATTATAATGGAAAAACTTGGAAAAATTTGGGACCATTTTTATAAAAACCTTAATTACTCTGCGAGTGTGCATGCTATTTGCATAAAAATGAACACAATGTATTACAATAAGGCATTCAATCATAATCTAGAGTTTGAGCGCTTTTGCTACATTAGTTTTGAACAGAGTTATTCAAAAGATATTCATTCTTTTTTAATTTGTTGACGGTCCCCTATGTCTTTTCGGTAAAAAATCTTCACGGAGGTGTATGACGTATACTATTATATTTATACACTAAGAGATTCGAGATGATTCCTCATGTATTTTTCTAGATATTTAGTAAAATGTCTAAAATCGCAAGTGTCCCATAATCAATGGCAATATAGTGTATACTGGTGCCCTTCAAAGGGTTAAAAAGTTGTTGTGCAAACAAAAGTTTTGACCATTTGAATAAGGGGAAAATTATATTTCAAATTTTTTGTGGCAAACATTTTCAGCAAAAAAGTTCAAAATCCTTTTCTTACAGTTTTGGCGGTTCATGGGTTGATGTATTTTCATTTTTAAAATTCAAGCTGGCGCAGTTTGTAAAGAAAATTCCTCCTTTAGATTTTACTATTTTTTTTTTTTTTTTTTTTGGAATTTATTAAATAAGTTGATTCTTCAATTTCTGATTTTTGAAGTCTAATGCTGTTTGCAAATAATGAAGAATATTTGCTTCAACTAGATAACTCCTCATGAATGGGCATTTTCCCGGCTGCCATTATCTTAAGTAAATTCGCAGTAATAATTTTTCAGTATAAATATACTGTAATTTATTGAATTAGTCTTTGAAGGAATGAGAATCATAGCAAAAATTTTATACTACAGAAAGGCAGTTATTTTGTTCATATTAGCACGAAGGCCACTTTAACACCTCACTGAACAAGTTTCTCTGGCAATTTAGCGAAGATTATGGCATTTTTGTTGCTGTAGATGAATCATGATCAGAAATAGAACTTGATTTTATGGTGGAACTGCAATATTGTTGTTTCAGCTATAGATACGTGTATGATAGTTCAGAGTTATTTTTGAGCAAGGCCTTAATCTATTTTTCGTGAACTGAATTAGTAGAGGATAAGGGAGCACATGTGAACAGTTTTAACTTTTTTGACAATTTCTCAAATTTATTTTGAGCTTTTGAAACAAAAATTGATTTATATGAATATTGACACTTTGTTTGTTCTTTTGGTGAAACTTTTGAATGCATTTATCATGAATTTCTAATTTACATCATCATTCTAAAAATTATCTAAATTTGGTCACACGTGTTCCGCTGAAGGGATATTTGTGAACATACCTGAGACATTTGTAAAAACATGCATAAATAAGACAAATTTTTTTAATTGAAAACCGTCATAAAAAGTAATTAGAACCCTCTTTCCAGTTGTGTGGATAAATCAATAAATGTTTCAGCATAGATACAAGAAATTATTCTTTAATTATACACTGATATACTTACGCCTTTTGAGTCAAGTATAGAAAAACTATGTTATATTTATATAAGTTATTGAATAATTCTGTTATTCTGCTTTTACTTTTTTCTAAATGTTATGCAGTGTGTATCACAAAAGTGTACATTCTGATTTTAAAAATGGGTAAAACTGTGATGTAAAAAAATAGTGAATTTCACAGTACCATTTATTCTTTCTTCTTTTCTTTTTGACTAATTATATTTTATCATACGAACTGAATATTTCCAACTAAGCGAAAAAATTGCCCAGGTCGGGAATCGAACCCACATACCTGGCTTATAAGGTCAATGCTTTACTTCTTAAGCTAACTGGGCAATAGCCGGCTAGGATTTTTCGCTCAGGTAACCTTATTGTTTATAACATCTGATCTGTCATTTAGACAGCTCAGCAGAATAAACCGCAGGTAAGAAACTCAATATAATGATGGATATGTAGATATACTAGTATTTTAACACAATCAAACTGATTGGTAAATTTATCATACGAATTGAATATTCCCAACTGAGCAAAAAATTGCCCAGGTGGGGAATCAAACCCAGATACTCGGCTTACAAGGCCAATGCTTTACCTGTTAATCTAACTGGGTGATAGCCGGTTGGGATTTTTCGCTCAGATAACCTTATTGGTTATAACATCTAGACTGTTATTTAGACAGCTCGGCAGAATAAACCGCAGGTAATGGAACTCCATATAACGATGAATACGTAGATATACTAGTATTTTAACTCAATGAAACTGATTGGTAAATTTATCATACGTATTGAATATTTCCAACTGAGCGAAAAACCGAGCCCAGGTAGCTTAACTGGTAAAGCATTGGCCTTGTAAGCCAAGTATCTGGGTTCGATTCCCGGCCTGGGCAATTTTTCACTCGGTTAGAAATATCCAATTCATATGATAAATTTACCAATCAGTTTGATTGTGTTAAAATACTAGTATATCTACGTATCCATCGTTTTATGGAGTTTCGTTACCTGCGGTTTCTTTTGGCGAGCTGGCTAAATGACAAACCAGATGTTATAACCAATAAGGCTACCTGAGCGAAAACTCCCAGCCGGCTATCGCTCCGTTACCTTAACAGGTAAAGCATTGGTCTTGTAAGCCAAGTATCTGGGTTCGATTCCCGGCCTGGGCTATTTTTCGCTCACTTGGAAATATTCATTTCGTATGATAAATTTTCCATTCAGTTTGATTGTGTTAAAGTACTAGTATAATTAAATTTTATTTTCATAAAATAAAATGTCTTACGAATATTTTAATATGGCCTAAGAAAAAATAAATACCTTAAAACTCAAAATTATTAAAGAATAACAAATAAACGTCTTGGTTTTTATGGAAACCCACCACTTTTAATTCTAACATCCAGTAAATTAAAACTTTAAAGATATCCTAAAAACTTTAAATTTATAGCTCGATGGACAAGGATAATTACATTTTAATCTAAAAAAACGTATTCACAGGCTTTAAATATAGACTTGTGAATTATTCGCATCTACTCCCTTACATTCTGTTCACAAGTGCCCATCTATCAACTTATGAAAAAAAGATATTTTTAATTGAAATAACGACAATTTTTCGTTTTCAAACTAATAGACGTATTGATATTTGAAGGAATCCATAACATTTATAGATTGGAATGGCAGTTTCCCCAATAATTCATTAGCAATAACTGAAATAATATCTATCTACCTATCTCTCTCTCTATATATATATATATAAGTGCTAGTTTTTACCATTGATCTTGAAATATTAAAGACCATGTCATTTAATCCCTTGAGGGGCAAAGCACTTCTGTTCCTAAAATGTTCAAATGACTGATTGACACCGGGATTCATAAACAAATTTATATGAAGATAAGTAGAAGCTGTTTTTCACGTACATTATAAAAAACAAAACTTAATACTAAAATTTCGGTGCGAATGTGGCTTAAGGGAATTAAAATTAAGTGGTATATATAATATACCGGTGCCCTTCAAGGGGTTAAATGTATCGAAAATTATCATAAACGAAGTTCACCAAAACGCTGTAATATTTTCTTCTAAAGCAATTTTTGGTTATGCCCTAAAATTAACAAGGATGTACATGTTAAAGATTTCCTTCTGGTATTTCAGCACAATAAGAATGATATTTTTATGCACTTATATTATGCAAATTACCGTAATTTCGGATGTATAAGCCGCGGATCAAACAATTCTTTTTGGACCCGGAAATCTTATTTAGTGATTGAAGACAAATATTTACGGCGATCTAACTAGTTATATTTGCTTCTTAAAAAATTCTGGGTCGAAAAAGAATTGTTTGATCTGCGGCTTATACACCCGAAATTACGGTAAGATAAAAACTAAAATTACGATAATAACTTCTTAATGTGCATAGTGGAACTAATATGCATATCTCATAACATTTCATTTTTTTTTACAGTAGTCTGATTATAATTATTCATATTATGTTTTGGAACATAATTATAATCTGTATTCTATATTTCTGTTTTCTATCTGAC
This sequence comes from Maratus speculifer, assembly GCA_964019185.1. Lineage (NCBI taxonomy): Eukaryota > Metazoa > Arthropoda > Arachnida > Araneae > Salticidae > Maratus > Maratus speculifer. The sequence continues at coordinate 354,967,416 of OZ025293.1, forward strand.
CTTTATTCTATGTTTAGAATATCGATTTTTAGATATATTTTGTTAATGTACATTTCATAATAATTCTAATCAGCTTTCAAAAAATGATTGGACTATTATTATTATTATATAATTTAATAATTAAAAGAAAAATCCTTATCAACATAATGACTTTTTAAGGGGATCGTATAAAAATTAAATTACATATTTTTTTTTAATTAACACTTTTTTCGAGTACAGCCAATGAATTAAGAATGAATGCGCCTGAGAAACCTAATAATACCAAGAATATTATATATGCGTTCAGTATCTAGCATTTAATCAATCTTTAAAGTCAACTTTAAAAGTTATCCCAAGAGATATTAAAAATCATTCGTTTTCGTTACCATTTGGTAATTATAATTAGATGCCTTCATAAGTCTTGTGAGTTGTCGCATGACATTTGTAATGAATTTCTCGATATTCAAAATTTCGCACTATCACGCGACAATGTGTTTATAATTATAAGATTAAATCTCAACCTTATGTTGATTGTTGATTGATAATGCAAAATGAATACCCTTTAAGGCATTTGATGCGTAATTAAATTTACTTTTCTAAAAATAAATAACTCTCATTATAAACGGTAACGTAAGCAAGCATAAATTATTCAGTCTTATTAAACACGTTCCTCTTTCCAGATTAATTTTCAGATATGAACAATACAAGAAATGTTAAATTGGAATATGCTTTCACTTTTATCTGAGTGAACTAATAATTTAATCTAATATTTTTAAAGGTTTGTTTAACTTATTGCATTAACTGGAAAAAGAAGCAGAAAGAATAGTCTAATCATTTTTATGTTTCTCAAGCAATAATTACTTTTTATTCTCAGTGTTTTTTGTTTAAGCATTACGCATTTCTATTTTAAACTAATTTTTGTAACAAACGAAATGTGAATAAATATTTTTTCTTTATCCGTAAAATATGCACAATGATCAAATTAAGGGAACTCAGAATATATCCTTGATTTTTTTTTCTTCTCTTTACTTTTTTTTAAAATTTATTATCAAATTTAGGAAACATTTTGTTTTTTAACAAATGCATTTTTTATTTATTTCTCAAAACATTTATGGTAAAAAAAAAATCGATGTTTTAATCACAATTTTGTTATTTTATAATTTAATAAGTTTTCTGCATAGATAATTAAAAATTATAGTAGTACAGTTAATGTAAGATACTTTTCTTAATAAAATTTCTCTGTGACTTTATTACTGTTTATTTTGAATAGTTGAACATATTTTATTGGTTATAAATAAAACGCCCATTTTTTAAAGATTTTCTTAACTAATTTTTCATCGGTACTATCATTTGGCATTCGAATATTTGAATGCAGTGTTTTGCAAAATAAGAATATATTCTCCACATGTAGTCGCAGATATTTGCGAATCCGATTCAAAATCCGACAGTTTGACAGCTGTATATGAGTGTCTCACAATCATAGTAGTTCAAATCCATTTTTTTAAGAGTTAGTCCAAATTAGAAAGTGCATAAAATCTGTTTTATACATTCCCATAGTAAATCAAGTCTGTAAACAGATGATAAACATGAGAAAGTATGTGAAAACAGACTTGATTCACTGTGGGAGTGAATCCTTCTAAATGCACTACTACCGCATAAAAAAATGACATGTTCTACAATAGTTGTGAGCATCTCATATGTCAGTCTTTTTCAGGTTAAGTAATTGCATTACTTTTTTTAATTTCATTTGGAACCTATGGACTTTTTCTTTGATATTCATAAAAATATTTTTTAAATTTTAAATTTTAAATTTATTTTATTTGAAATTATTTATTTATTTATTTTATTTGAAATTTTAATTTTTAGTTAATTTTTAGATCATGGTCTATATTTTAATTTAATTTTTTGCAATAGAGCGCGTGTTTTTTGTGATTTATATCTCATTGTCGCGTGTCATTTGTATTGTCCGAGAAATATTTTTAAATTTTGTTTTATTTATATTATGACTATGGAACTTATTTGACGGTTCCGAAACATGTCAATGTATTTTATTTTTGCTATAACACCTTTCTTAAGAAAAATTAAAATTGTTATTAAAAAAAATATTTTCATTTCCACAGTTCTCTCTTATTGTTGTATTAATTTCGTGTATTTATGGAATTTATACGGAATGTTAATTGGGATAGCATGTGTACTGAACTGAAACAAAAAGATTAGAAAAAATAAATAAAACGTAACATCTTTAAGTATTTTTAAAATATTTTCATTTTACAACCAAAACGGCTCAATGTAATGTGAGTTGAAGGCTTTTTCTTCCATTTTCTGTGATGTATTCTATGTATTCTAAATCATTGTGTTCAAATCTAAGTTCTAAGCAATGGCATCTTTGTTAAAATATTTGATAAGTAGCATGCATTTTTTTATGTAAGCCAATAGAAATACGTGGCAGTTGTTTTTATTTGTGACATACAAATTTCAGGATATTTTTAATGAATTTTTTAAAATCACATTTTATACAAAAGTTTCGCTAACGCAATTCCTTACCCATATCTAAAATCTGACGAGTTTTCAGAAAATTACTTTTTGATTGGTAAATACTTTTTTTTTTTTTTGAGCGAGAGAGAGAAAAAAATTATTAAAACTCTATACCTGTGAGAAGAAAAATACTATTTTATAGTAGGTACATTTGGGAATCTTTTTAGCCAATTGCAGTCTATTCATTCTCAAGGTGGGCCCACAAACGTCATTTTACGAAGTAATAAGTAAACGTATATAATATCGTGTTTCGAAGTTAGCTTTCTAACTATAGGCGATGCATCATACTGCAACAAACATTTTTTATAAATAAAAACAGGGTCACGATTAGTGTTGTCAGAATTCCGAGTAAATCGGGGGATCCCAATTTACCCCGAGCACCTGGAAACACTGATTATAATCCAATTATTCAGTCATAAGTACAGTGCCTCACTCCAAAGCTGAATCTGGACTTTTGATGATAATTTAAAAGATAGTTTCAACAGATTTAACCCATTGAGCTCTGATGGTAGAATTTTCTACCACATAATTTTAATTCCAAAATCTAACAATGACACCAGAAAATTCGACCAAACTTATTTGAAAAATGTTTAATGTATTTTTTCTTGTTCATCGTTAACCGGTTTTTTTCTTTGAAAAATACTGGTGCCAATGTGACTTTTGGAATTTTGTAGAAATTTACACCCCAGAGCTCAAAGGGTTAAATTTCTTTTTACCCGACTGGAAGTTTGTGTAGGGTTGCTTGTAAGTTTTTTCGGTTCAGTTCATCTTCGGGTTGGGTTTCGAAACTTTTGGTTCGCGTTTTAGTTGATTTTGTTGATGTGTTCTTTATTACATAAGAAATTATAAAATTAATAGTAGAAAAATAATTCTAGACTGTTTTCCAGTAATTGAGTTATAAAATAGATTCATTTTCTATAATTTTGGGTTCTTGTTTGAGTATTTTGGATTTCCGTTGAAGTATGTCGATTCAGGTTGACGAATTTGTTTTGAAGGGTGGGTTGATTTTAAACATAGTTTTCTGGATCCGGTCGGATTTTGGGTTGATGAATTTTTTAGCAGGTTTGATTCTGGTTTCGTATTGATTTTAAAGGAGTTATCCAGTTCGGGTCGGGTACAATGCGATCAGTGCAATACTTTAATTAGAATGTAGATCACAGTACATATTGTACCAAGAACTATATTTCAGTGCATCTCGTGCTATCGCCACGTTTCACACAAAGTAAAGTTATACTGAAATTTTCGAAAAAGTAATCTGCATCGTTTCAAATTTATGATTGGAAATCTACATTTGGTTTGTAGTGAAAGGCTCCGTATTTTTGGCCTAGAAAATACATTGTAATTGTGACTTTTCATTCTTACACAAGAAGTGTTTTTGAAGTTTATTACATCACCCCTCAGCACATTGTTTCCTTGTAGTGTTGTCAATTTATTCGTGTTTTTTTTTTTTTATACTTACTAAAATTTTTGAACAAAAAGTTGTTTTATTTATTCGAATAATTCTTTGTATTCGATTAATTTCTTTGTAATATATTCAGGTATTTTGTGATCAAACATATTAAATATTATTGTTTTAAATTTCTGATAGATATGTTGAACAATAATACGTGCTTACACAAATTTATGAATATAATAGTCACCAGTCTACAAACTGTTAATGTTTGTTTACGACCTTTCGGGACACTCTGTATATTGCAATTTAAATTTTGATGATTTGTAATATTTTGCTCAGTAGTTTATTGTTTAAATTAATATTTTTGGATCAACAATTTGTAATACATTTTATATTATAATAAAATTAATTTTTTTTTTAAGTTTGAAAAAATATCTCGCTAAACAGAATATTTATTTTGACAAATTTGCAATTCAAATAAGTGGATTAACTGTATATCGTACTTGCCATATGATAAAAACTCAATTACACTAGAAATGTTTCAAATATTTTCTAAAGTCTTTACAAATCTTTAGGAAACATGCTGCTAAACGCAACTAGAATAATAATTTAAAAAAATAAACTAAACAAATTTTATTAACTTGCAATTTATTTAATTCAAGCGAACTTTTTCAATTTCAACTATGCTTTATGAGCTTTTTTGAAATCATTTTAAAATGAAAAAAATTCATAATGCGTTATGAAGTTATGACACAAGAAATAATTTATTTCCTAAAATATTAACATGCTGTGTAAACGCACAATAAGTTTTTTTTCTTTTTTTTTTTTAGTGTATTATGGTATTACTCGTCAGATAAATGTATATTACAAAATTACCTTTTTTAGTTGTTCCATGTATGAGTTTATGATTTGTGCGATGATTAAGATTTAAAGCTTTTCATATCAAATTACAGTATTAATCATTCAAATGACAAAATAGCGTGTGTTCATGTCAGCTCTAACCAGGAAGTGTTTGAATATATGTAAATATGTAAACGTGGTAGTAAAATATACGAGTATGTATTGTTTCTTTTTTGTAATAAATTTGCATGCAGCAGGCAATGGGAAATATTGTTTCGTCAGATATATTGCCGAAATGTAGGCCATATTATTATGAAGGCATTTCATTGCTAAAGCTACTTTAGACTTTTCAAAGTCAGTGTTCGACAAGAATGATTGCCTGCAGAAACAGAAACGGAATATCTTGAACCCCATATCCCTGTATGATATAGCAACTAGTCAGACAGATGAATTTATTTTTACAGATTTAACGTGCATATACGATATGTATGGTTTATATGCTGTAGAATCACATGTCATGTTGTGATACCAAATCCTTGGCCTTTTGAATGTTTACAACTTAATTAAACACTAAGTGTAAATAAAGAATACTGCCCAGTTAAACTGATGGCATTGAGCTCACAGGCTACAAATACTAATTGTACATTAAAGCCTTATATTTTCAAGGGTTAATTCCGTTCGAAAAAAAAATAAGAAGGGGAAACAGCTCTCCCCTTTCCTCTTTTTTTATACTTAATTATTGAACCTCCTATACTATCAAAGACATGCTTTATTATATAAAAAATCTATATCCAAAATTCAGAGCAAATGAGATAATTCTTAATAAAAAACCATTTCGCATTTGTATAATTTAAAAGGAGATATCCCCTCTTTTATATATTTAACCATTAAACTTCCAAAACTATTTAGAGATTTGAACGAAATCTGAAAATTCTGCTTGAAAAACCCATTTATATAAATTAAGGGGGGGGGGCATTAGAACCCCTGTTTCCCCTATTTATACTTATTCAATGAACACCTAATAACTGTCACGGAATCACCTCCTTAGAATGATCCTAATCTAAATTTTGAACGAAAATTTAATTCTACATGAAAATCCCATTCATATCAACTACGGGGAGGGGCATGAGCCCCCCGTTCCCCCTCTTATACATATCGAATGAACTCCAAAAACTAATCAGGGAAGCGCCTTGTCAAGATATACCTACATACAAAATTTCAAGGGGATCGGATATTTTTATCATGAGTTATCGCGTTACGCACGAACGTACATACAGAACGGACGGGCACATAAGCTCTCAGGCTATGATAGCCTGTGAGCTAAAAAGTATAAAATAATAGCAAAACTCATGGCTTTGCTCGCTTAAGTCATTACTTTTGAAATCAATTTGGCAGTTTCAGAGATTACCTCGAGCAAACAAACAAACTCTACTTCTTTTTTTTATAATATTAGTAAGGAAATTCCATGTACAACAGAATGACATTTTGAGTTGTAGAATAAAATTAAATCAATTACCCTAAAGCTATTTTCAAACAAAAATTCATTTTTCAATTTGCAAATGACTGTTATTGATAAAAGATTTAGAAAAATATGAAATTTTTTTAGTTATTTAATTCTTTCATTTTTTATTGGTTTCTGATTGTGTGACGGAATGACATTTTTGCAACCATTACTCTATTCCGTTACTTAAAACTGGAAACTTTTGTGAATTAGAGAAATCATTCAGGTTTCAAACTAATACGTATCTTAAGTATGATGTATAAGCAATACAAAACTATAATTTAAAGCAACATATCAAAACTAAAGTTGTAGTTATTAACTATCATTTGATGTGACGGAATGAAAATTTCTTAAACAATTATTTAAAACAATGACTAAATTAATAAATTTCATAATTATTTTATTATCCAGAATGATTGTAAGAAATTACATTGCATAACTATTCACATTTGATAGCTTTTTCAAAAACATATCGAGGACGATTAAATACTTTAGATTAATTTTTAAACACGATTATTCAATCGGTAAATTAATTATAACAGAGTAATTTATTCCATTTTTCAACATTGCGCAAAAAAGTCCGGGCCAGGATTCGAACCAGGGATGTATTGGCTGAAGCCGCCAATGCTCTACCAACTGAGCTATCCCGGACACGAACACTAGAGGACTATTTCACCCAATTAACCTCAACGATTACTTTATCTGGTCTGATCAGCACAGCAGAATAATTCGAAGGTCAGTATATGGAACTGCAGAAAATCGCTGCATACGAAGTTACATTAGATTAATTTTTAAACACGATTATTTAATCGGTAAATTAATTATAACAGAGTAATTTATTCCATTTTTCAACATTGGGTGAAAAAAGTCCGGGCCAGGATTTGAACCAGGGATGTATTGGCTGAAGCCGCCAATGCTCTACCAACTGAGCTATCCCGGACATTAATTTACCGATTGAATAATCGTGTTTAAAAATTAATCTAATGTAATTTCGTATGCAGCGATTTTCTGCAGTTCCATATACTGACCTTCGAATTATTTTGTTGTGCTGATCCAGAGTATCAGACCAAATAAAGTAATCGTCGAGGTTAATTGGGTGAAATAGTCCTCCAGTGTTCGTGTCCGGGATAGCTTAGTTGATAGAGCATTGGCGGCTTCAGCCAATACATCCCTGGTTCGAATCCTGGCCCAGACTTTTTTCACCCAATGTTGAAAAATGGAATAAATTGTTACGATTACCTACTATTTGAAATTTCGTCTGAATAAAACATAAGACTTTATTCTGACTGCATTGTTGTCAAGTATATGACTTTAAAGCTATTGTAAATCAGTAAATATTATACTAAATGCAATCATTTTTATGTACAAATTAAACAATTTCCTCATTTCTCCAAAGTGTTTTTCAAGAATATTATTTGTACACAACTGTAAGTATTTTATTTTTCAGCCATGATGTTTATGTGGACAGTTGCCAATTGCAAATAAAATAAGACTTTTGAATCTAAAACATTAATTTGATAACTTGGAATGTATTTCAATATATTTTTAATTTTAATTTATAAAGGTTATAAAAAATGATTACAAAAATTGATCAATTCGAGGTAGCATTAAAAAATATTAGCCTGTATAAAAATATTTGCCTCTGCTGGTTTTCATAGTAATTTCGTACTATTTGGTCAATATCATATGTTTCAATGGCTTAATTATACAGATTATTTGTCTCTCTCTCTGTATATATATATACATACATATATATATATATATATATATATATATATATATATATATATATATATATATATATACAGGGTGTCCAGCAAATAACACCCTGATTTCAAAATTAAATTTATCAAAAACAAAGATCAATAGAATTATGCAGTAAACGGTTTGTTTATCAGGTAAGCTGCAAAAATCTTATACAAAAGTTTCGAACGGTAGATATTTTGAAAAGATTGTGTTCTGATTGCAAAAAATGCTTTGATTTGTCATTTTTCTTGCTTTAGATTGCTGCCAGAGAATGTGTTTCTTGGCTTAAAGTGCCATATTTCATAGTTTTTTTAAATTAAATTTTTGAAATTTCGAAATTCTAAAAATTTACTTTGAAAAATCTTTAAAATATTGCACTGTAAGCTGAAAAATTATTTCTCTGCTGGCAATCTAAAACAAGAAAAATGTCAAATCAAAGCATTCTATGCAATCAAATCGCAATTTTTTCAAAATATTCACTGTTTGAAATTTCTGTATAAGATTTTTACAGCTTACCTAATGAAAAAACCTTTGACCGCATATTACTATCGATCTTTGTTTATGAGAAATTTAATTTTGAAATCAGGGTGTTATTCGCTGGTCACCCTGTATATATATATATATATATATATATATATACATATATGAACTATCAAACAGAGCATAGTAAAAAAAAGATATTTATTTATTTTTATAATTTGTTAAAAACGAAGTTAGGAAAGTTTTAAATAATTCTAATATTTTTTGGCTCAGTTCGCACAAAAAAAATAGCTCTACATACAAAGCCAGGCTATAATATTCATTGCAGGTATGTGAAATGAAAAAATCAGCTTCTTTGTTCGCAGTTACTATTCATAGCCGAAATACTCAAGCATTCTAACCTCAATGCATCTTGAGCGCTCACGCACACAGCTGGAAAAAGAGATCAAGAATGCAATGAAATAAGCATTCGCAATTATTTCGGAGAAATCCTAACCGCAATCCGTTCTCAGTAAATTCCATCGGGTTATTTCTTTCAACATTTATTCACAGATATCTGAATAACGGCGAAGTACGTTTTCTTCAGTGTACGAGAAGCTATTAAACTTATTAAAAAAATAAATACATTTTATTCTATCGTTTACTAAAAGGAGGTGGGTATATGAAGTTTTTTTTTTTGACTTCACGATAGAATTAAAAAAAATTTTCTTTTTCTAGATGTTTTGACTGTTTTAGTGTACATTAGTATATACTGTATATTCACTGTCCCTCTGACTTTTGTCTTAAAATGGTTTAAATATGATGTAGCTAGGTTATAATTCAAGATGATAATTTTAAGCTTATTTAGTAATAAATAAATAAATAAATAAATAAATAAATAATAAACGAATTAAAAATAAAAAATAAATAAAAGTAAACTAGAAAACAGAAATTCTTCTTCTTAGTGCCGCCCCCGATAAAAAAAAAAATGTATATAAATAAAATGATAGCACAAAACATATATTAGTTTTAAGGTTTAAAACACACGCTTTATAATATATAAAATGGAGTCATTTGCATCTGCTGAAGAATTCCACACTTACGATCCAGTCTTTATACATCATCTACAGAAAAGTATGCATATGACGTCATTCTTACTATCGCAGACTAATACACAAATCCAGCAAAAGGAGATAATAACTTGACCAAAATACAAAGGCTTTTTGATCATCCGTATGCTGTCATTTGTTTGTAACACTGATATAGATACTTAAAATTAAATATAGCTTAAAATAACTCCACGTTTTATCAGAAACCATTCATTTATAATTTTTCAAAACAGCACGAATTTCATTTACATTTTTTTCAGTTTCTATGGAAAATTGGCAACCAAAAGCAGTAACATACGATAATCTACTATGAACTTTGAATTGACACTGTTTTGAGGCCTATAGCTACCGCCTCGATTGATCCATTATACACAGAAACAATACAGAACACCTTTTATTACAGATAACCATTACATATATTTATTACGCTTCAAAGGCACATCACACCATCCTTGCCCGTACCCGGATTCGAACCGGAAACCCGCGATGTGGCAGCAGCTGCCGTTACCGACCACGCCACTGGGTCAACGACAATCTACTATTTTCCAAATATTTTAATATACATTCTATTTCAGTTGCCAACTTCAAAGAGAAAGTTGAAACTACAAAAATAATAATAAAAATAATAAAAATAATATCGAAAAAATATATTGAGGTAACAAATTGCATATAAATACCTTTTTCCCCCTACATAAAATAAAAATATGGGATGATTAGAATTTTAAAAAATTGCAGTCGACATTATCCATGTTTAATCTTCGTTTTACGGCTGGCTTATTTAACGGGATATTTATTTATATATTTATTTATTTATTTTGAAAGATGGCACTTTATTTCCTGGGAGAAAGAAATAGCATATCGGGGGCTAATATACATTGTATATAATTTAATATATACCTTTTACAATAAATTTACATATTTATTAGAGCATATATATATATATATATATATATATATATACAGGGTGATTCTAATTTTTTTTTTTTACAATAAAAGAGGGGTGACAGTACACATAAAGACAAACAATAATAAATAGGAGACCAAGGGTCCAAAACGTTTTCCAAAGGAGATAGCCGCCATTAACACTAGAACCGCGGGAAATTTTATTCAAGTTGTATTAACCCTTTCAAGGGCGGTGGCTAGAGGTTCTAGCCACCTAATTTTAATGCCAAAATTGACATAAAATGTTACTTTTTAAATGATAGTTCAAAATACCTGAATTTTATTTTCTAAGAAATTCGTTTGAATATTCTGGTGTCAGTCTATTATTTCATCATTTTACGAACAGAATTCTTTTGCTCCTGAAAGGGTTAAAATTTTTCGCATCAGAGTTTTTATATAATACTACTTAACATATTTATTTAAAATTTTTTTGCGCTGCTTATGCTTTTCTTATTTTATAAGGAGTTTTCTGGTTCGAATTGTCATATTTTCATTTGATGCGGGTCAAAATGACCCGCTACCGCGGTTCTAGTGTTAAAGTTTAGGGACCAAAATTTCAAATAAACATAGAAAACGGAAAAATCGGTCGATTGATTTGCGGTTTTCACTAAAATTATTCTTTATGTCGGCATTTTCTTGAAATTAAATAATAAAGAAAATTTTCAAAAAATGTCGATAGAGGGCGCTTTAGACTTTGGAGTAACGAACAATTATTTTTTGCCGGTATTTTTTGCATCTCATTAAAGGTTTTCGTAAGCTTAGAGTCAAACTTAAATTTTGAGCTCAAAATCTGAAAATGGGAGTGGTTAAGTAGCACAAACTGAACTGTGTTCAGAGGGTTCAAATTTCAAATGATTAAAAAAAACGGAAAAATTGGTTCATTGATTTGCAGTTTTCACTAAAACTATTCTTTATGTAGGTATTTTCTTAAAAATAAATTATAAAGATAATTTTCAAAAAATGCCGATAGAGGGCGCTTTAGACTTTGGAGTAACGAACAACTCTTTTTTGGCGTTTTTTTTTTTTTTGCATCTTATTAAATGCTTTCGTAAGCTCAGACTTAAATTTAAATTTTGAGCTCAAAATCTGAATAGTTGGGAGTAGTTAAGTAGACAAACTGAACTGTGTTCAGAGGGTTCAAATTTCAAATTATTATAAAAAACGGAAAAATTGGTCGATTAGTTTGCGGTTTTCGCTAAAACTAATTTTTAAATGAGCATTTTCTTGAAAATAAATTTTAAAGATAAATTTTACAAAATGCCGATAGAGGGCGCCTTAGACTTTGGAGTAGCGTACAACTATTTTTAACTGTTATTTTTTAATCTCATTAAATGCTTTCAAATGCATAAAATTAAATTTTAGGCTCAAATTCTGAATCGTTGGGAGTGCTTAAGTAGCGAAAATTTGAATTGTGTTCGTGGAGGGGGAGGGTTAAATTTCAACTCCTGAAGACACTTCAATTTGTGCTACTTAATTACTCCTAATTATTCAGATTTTGAGTTCAAAATTAAGTTTAAATCTAAGCTTCCGAAAACATTTAATAATTTTTTGCAAGCATTTAATTAAAACAAAAAATAATGGTTAAAATTAATTACTGGTTATTCTGAAGTTTAAGGCTCCCTCTGATGGAATTTTTTTTAAATTTATTTTTAAAATTTATTTTTAAGAAGATACTGACTTAAAGAATAGTTTTATTTTAAACCGCAAACAAATCGACAAATTTTTCCATTTTCTATAATTATTTTAAATTTGAACACCCCCCCCCCCCTTAAACACAGTTCATTTTGGGCTACTTAACTTCTCCCTACTATTCAGATTTTGAGCTCAAAATTTAAGTTTAAGTCTAAGCTTCCGAAAACATTTAATGAGATGCAAAAATAACGGCAAAAAATAGTTGTGCGTTACTCCAAAGTCTAAAGCGCCCTCTATCGACATTTTTTGAAATTTATCTTTATAATTTATTTTTAAGAAAACTAGGGGGGGGGCGCCCCCCTGCTCGCTATGCTCGCCAACCCCCCGCGTAATCGCTTCGCGATTCCAAATTATTGTCTACCCCTGCTTGCTGCGCTCGCCAATAACCCATGGTATGAATAAGCAGTTGCAGACCTTTCAAATGATGTGTCACACAATTGGTGTTGTAAAGAAATTACAAAATGCGCCCCCTCTGAGGGCAGAGGGGGGGGGGGTTACACACAAGGTATCCATAATATGAGTAAGCAGTTGCAGACCTTTCAAATGATGTGTCACACAATTGGTGTTGTAAAGAAATTAAAAATGATCCCCCCTGGGGGGCAGAGTGGGGGATGGCAAACAACACATCCATAATATGAATAAGCAGTTTCAGACCTTTCAAATGATGTGTCACTCAACTGGTGTTGTAAAGAAATTAAAAATATGACCGCCCCCCCCCCCCCCTGGGGAGAGCAGAGTGTGGGGGTGACACACAAGACATCCATAATATGAATAAGCAGTTGCAGACCTTTCAAATCTTGTGTAACACGACTGGTGTTGTAAAGAAAATAAAAATGTGTCCCCCCTGGGGAGCAGAATGGGGGATAACACACAAGACATCCATTATATGAATAAGCAGTTGCAAACCTCTCAAATGATGTATCAAACGACTGGTGTTGTAAAGAAATTAAAAATTTGGCGAAATATACAGTTATCGCCAAGTTGGCGTCACTTTTAACAACTAATTTTGGTCGCCAAATTTGGCGATATATCGCCAAGTTGGCGATTGTTGGCGATGGTAACCTTTCCTCTCTTTATGGTAACCCATATGGCGATGCATAGACGGAGCCCTTTCCTGATTGGTCTATTCGACTCATGGAAGGAGTGGACAACCCGGATTCGTTAGTTCCGGAAATCTTCCACATCAGCATCATTCCAGGAGTCATTCCTTTTAAGGCTAGTTTTTTTTTTACTATAGAAGGATACCGACATAAATAATAGTTTTAGAAAAAACCGCAAATCAATGAACCAATTTTTCCATTTTTTTATAATCATTTGAAATTTGAACCCTCTGAACACAGTTCAGTTTGTGCTACTTAACCACTCCCACTTTCAGATTTTGAGCTCAAAATTTAAGTTTGACTCTAAGCTTACGAAAACATATAATGAGATGCATAAAATGTTCGTTACTCCAAAGTCTAAAGCGCCCTCTATCGGCATTTTTTAAAATTTATCTTTATAATTTAATTTCAAGAAAATGCCGACATAAAGGTTAATTTTAGTGAAATCGCAAATCAGTCGAACGATTTTTCCATTTTTTATGTTTATTTAAAATTTTGGTCCCTAAACTTTAATGGCGGCTATCTTCTTCTTCTTTGGAAAACGTTTTGGACCCTTGGTCTCCTATTTAATATTGTTTGTCTTGATGTGTACTATCACCACTCTTTCATTGTAAAAAAAATTTGGAATCACCCTATATATATAACAATTTAATATTCTTTTTTTTAAATCAAAAAATACGTATCTTTAGTAATGATAAATATTTTCTTTTCAGTGATAGCATGAAATCTTGTTTTTTTTTTTTTTTTTTTTTTTTTATAGAATAGATTATTCGGACTTTTTCAGATCCACTACAATTTCAAATTAATGACCTTCGACTGCATTTAGTATGCAACCGTACATGGAATATGTATAGAACTATACATACATGAGCATATTTATATACACATACAGAAACATTGCTTTAAAATATACTCTTTGTAATTGATTTAGTAGTTAATTTTAACATAATCGGAAACAAAATAAAAGGATTAGTTATCAAAATTTCAATTACTATTAAATATGATATTTTAAAAAATTTACTGAGATATGATATCATTTGTTAGATTACTAAAACGATTGTTTTGTGTATAAATTTACCGGACTGTAAAATTGATAAAAGTATTCCTAAGAGGCTTGTTTAGAATTCAATGTTCATTGAATTCAATTTAAAAAGTTTTCTTTTGCCTTGAGGCGAATGAAGTTGTAAACACGGCAACAGACGTAATGATGTACAACATTTTGTTTCTTTGAGACGCTTTATTTTGAAATTTTCTATGGAAGATAAATTTCTTGAGTTGAGAGCTTACATCGCTACTAACATATTTCGTGATACGTTGGAAGTGCCATTTCTATTGTCTCAAAAGGTAATGCAAAATCTTTATACAGTCAAAGGACTTAAAGTTTAGAAAATTCTGCTGGAAATAAATAAAAAATAAATATATTTTGCGAATTCTAAAGTGCATTTTTTTCTGAATTTTACTTAAATATGTACTGCAAATATGTACGACTTACTCGCTGAAATTATTTGTTGAAGGTCTTTTAAAATGAAATAGTTTTCACAATCAATCTAATTAAAAATTCTTATTTAAGTTCATTTATATAATTCATGTTAAATATGTTTGTCTTTTTATTGCCTTTTATGTTGTGTGAAAATTGATTTTGTTTCGTATTAATATAACTCAATTTGTCTAACTTAATAAAGTGTTTGATTGTGATATTAAAAACAGTTGTATGTAAAATATAAATATAAGATGATTAATGTTTCCTGCAATGTAAAGAAAGAAATAATATTTTTTTTTTTTTTTATAAATCACGTAAATGTGTAAAAATATTACGAGAAATTTAGAGATAATTTACGTGTCATTAAATAAAACAGCTCATTTTCAACCGTAAAAAATATATATAAAAACTGACATAAATAAGAGGAAACCGGTTTAAACCGGTTCCGAAATTGAAACTATCGTAATAGAAAAAATGTATAAGCGAAATTGAAAAAGTAAACACTCGGCCGGTTGTAGATCGACCTCGTCTATCATATGCAAAAAAAAAAAAAAAAAAGGTAAAAATATTAAAATTTGAGCGAGATATTTGAAAGGAATGCTCCCATAATCTTTACATTATCATTCGGGTCTTCTTCTGTGACTATTGTGGGCCTTAAACTAGACCTTTTGGCGTGACTATTAAGCAAGTTGATAAACATGATTTACCGGAAAATACCACTTTTGCGGAAACATCATCCTATAATTACTAAGATGCCACTTGGCGCTGTAGAATTTAAATTTAAAAATAATGTTAAAAACACCAGAACGTATACAATATCAGTTTACCGAATATTTCAAGGTTAGATATTCTGCCGTTTATAACGTTGTGTTTAAATTTGTATTAACAACTATCAATGGCAACTTCATAAATGAAACTGCTCGAAATGTTTATTTTATCATGTAAAGAAGTTTTGAAAAACTTGCACCATTATATAAGCGTGTAAAACTCAACCATAGTGTTTGAATGTAGCTTCAAGATCTGAATTACATCTGCTCCGAATTCGCTGTATTCGAAGAAAGCAATGTACTAATTTCTTGCGGAAAGAACTATCATGCGATATGTGTTATATATGCCCTGCAATCGGAGTAATATATTCCACAGCTAACACTTTTTTAAATTTCATTGCACACATGTGAATTCCTGACATAGTATTGAGTGTTTCTTATTTTAGATTTCCAATATTTACAGTCGGTTTGAGATTTTGAAATTTATAATACATTTTCACCTTCAGTGATCTAAAGCATACTTGATGCATTTGCTATGTTCGATCATATAATAATTATGGTGCCTGCCTACCTTTATAATGCAATTAAAGATCAAAATATGATGTTCTATAATTAGTTTAGTATTTAAACCTGATAATTTAATTTTCTAAATCAGTCTGAATTTTGTTTTTATCTTGCTTAGAACTTGAGTTACAGGCATTTTTATATTATTTAGTCTCAAGTTTTTTAAAGTAAAAGTAGCCTTCCGTTACCGAAATGACCGTAAATATTTGCACATAAACAAAGAAAATTTTTTTAAACCATCAAGGAAAAAAAAATAATAATTTTGTGAATAACACAGGTGGCACATTCTATAAATTTAGCTGTTTTTTTTTTTTTTTTAATTAGATTTTTTTTTATTTAATTGACAATTTAAAAAATATATATGTATACATTTTCTGCTTTTTATCAAAATAAGATTTTTTTTTAAAATTTGCTTTGTCGCAAATCATTATAACTCGAAAAATTATAATTATAACGTTATGAAATTTGTAAAAATACTCTAAAGGAGGTTATTCACGTAATGTGCCACATTAAAATAACAATTAGTTATTTTTTCATATTTTAGTTGATACAATTTATGAATTGTCATACTTTCTCGATTTTTCTCTGTGTAAATAAATTAAATTCTACATTATTATTAATAATATATTTATAGAATATTATTTAAGGGTATTTCCCTGAGCACTTGTCGTGTATGTCACATTTCTAGTAACTGCTAAATTCTTGGCCAGCGTTATTTTCGAAAGGATTGCATGGACTTATTTAATTAATAAAATATCTCTCATAAAATAAGTCACATTTTCCCGTTCTAAAATACTGGTATCCAAAATCGTATTATGTGACTTACGTGGCATGTGCTCATGGAATTACCCATAAGAAATTTATCACCCCCATTGCTAGTTTAAGTGTAGAATCAACAGAATGAAAAAAATAATTATAACATAGTTATTGTAATGAAAATGCTCTAGTACCTTAAGAACGTTTAATTATAATAATATATATAAAATAAAAATATCTTTCTTTTAATCAGAGTTTTGATGCTTTGCGAACGTGCCATTTTATAGCAATTTTTAGGTATTTTTGAGCTTAAAAATCAAAAAATTGTTAAATATACATAGTTTTACATATTATTCAAATTTTTTAGTTATATTCTAAAATATAATGCACATATGTAGGTAGTTTATCAAATTATTAAAAAAGAAAAAAAATAGCCTTGGTATGGTAGGTGGCATAACCATCTTAAATTTGTTTTAATGATTTTCTAATATAGTATTTCATAAATTTAATTTTATTCTATCAATTTACCGAATATTTTCCGCATTCAGTTTCATAAGTAATTTCATTTTAAATATATAGAAGTATGTGCTTGTAACAATACAGTATAAGGGTAAATATAATCTCTATTTTTCAGTATCTTATTATATTATTCAACGCTAGAATATTTATGCATGAGCTGGGTAGAACAACTTTAATAGAACAAGCAGCAGATTAAGAATGTGTAATATACTGTTGCACTTCCATATTATCTAAAATTTAAAAATAAATCTTATGAAATTTTTATTTAAATCATTGAAATTTTTCATTTAAGCCAATAAAATGAAAATAGAGGATTTTTGAAAGAATATTTTGAAAAAATAGGAGACATGCGACAAGTTTTCTCATTTTGCTAAGCTCTGTTTCCAATTTAATTTTAATATTTTTGATTATTTAATACATATTATTTTCATTCGTTGGATTGATTTATTTTAACACTTATATTATCTAAAAATCCATCTTGAATTACGTATGCTACTCATTCTATTAGAAAGCAAAAAATTTTCATCCGAATGTGGAAAAAAAACTGGATATTTTTTCTCCTTCCAACAAAATGTTTTTGGAATTAATATTGATTCAATAGTACGAAAGTAATCTATGTGCTTCAACAAAACTAAACTGATTTTCATAAGAACAAACATTCCCTTATTTGTTCCCCAAATTTGCAATCAAAATTTTCAGTATGTCTAAAGTTTTTTAATACGATTAATGTTGTTTTAAGCATAAGAAATGTTAGTATGCTATTTTTTTTATGTAAAAACTAAGACAAACTTTCCCAGCTTAACTAAAAAAGCAAAGTAATATAAAACAGTGATATTGGCTCTTATGCCCTTCTAACCTACAAATTATTTTTCCTATAATGCTAGTGATATTACGCAAAGTGATGGATGTTCAATTAAATTTTCAATACACATTGTTACAATTACCGAAGAGTAATTACCATATTGCGTGTTGGGATAATTCTAGCTTTGTGACTATCATGTCTGTTTACCATGAACAAGCTGCAAGCTCAGAAATAATTCTTAACGAATTATTTTCTTTCTTTATGTTAACGTAATGGATGAATTCGCATCAATTGTTTGTGGGTTTCAACGCTTGTTACAGGAAATCGGTTAATTTAGCCGTGCAAATTTTCCCTGGTGACGCCAGTATACTGACATCTAATACCAGAAAATAAATCTTTATTCCTAATGGATTTCTTATCGCGCACTAAATAAATATTCGATAATGTTTAAATTGTGAATATTTTTACATTTCAATTATTTTTATATTTATTTATTTATTCTGCAATGTTTTGTTGAAAAGGAACAAAAATATTTTCAAACGTAGCACTGACCTATTGATGTTAAAAATATAAATAAATAAATAAATATTTAAGAGTGTTTTTCAGATACAAAATGAATAATTTTGGTTTCTGTCTGTTTAAAAAAAATGATGAATCAAAATAGATGAATAAACAAAAACCTAATTGGTACTTTACTTCACGTTAGTTACATCGTATAATACTCATACTAATATTTAAAACATATTGGTTTCTTTGTTAAACGTCGACGTACATTTTGTCCATCAAGTTTTGCTTGAAGATGTAATGACATTTAAAGCTTTCACTGACTTTTCACCGCAGATTTTTCAAATCTAATGATTTATTAATGACGTAGTTTTCTTGCTAAGAAATTTTTTTTTTTAGATTTTGACGCTATCTAACTTCTATTCCTTAAACTGCAGGGGGAAAGAGCAATTTTAAATTGCATTAAAGATGCAGATAAAATTTCAAGTTCGCATGAGTCAGATTCAGTACTTTTAAAAAGTTTTTTGCAATTCCAGAAAAAAGTCTTAGTTGCGTTATAGTAACTATTCCAAAATGTAGAATACAAAGAGTCATTTAAGCATACATTGCTCTGAAAATGTTTTAGATAATGCAAAAATGCATATAAAATAACAATTTAATATATATTTGGTATATTATAGTTTAGAAAATGATTTAATATTTTTTAAAAGAAAGAAAAAAAAAACAAATTTATGATATCATCAGTTATGTTAATTCCCCATTTTTACGTTTTTTTTCTACATTTTGTGAAACCACTGCAAATTTTGAAAACCATGAAATAGACAGAATTATTTTTTTTTCTGAAAGCGTAAATGTGCGTGTATTTTAATTATCACATTGAATCCTTTTTTACGTCACAACACATTGCGCAGTAATCTCTCTCTCTCTCTCTCTCTCTCTCTCTCTCTCTCTCTCTCTCTCTCTCTCTCTCTCTCTCTCTCTCTCTCTCTCTCTCTCTCTCTCTCTCTTTTTTTTTTCATTTCATTTTTGAGTAGATTTTAATTTGAAGTAAGTTGCACACGTAAATTATGAAATCCAATCAAATACGGTATCGTAGTAATAATAAATAATAATAATGATGATAAAATAATTACTCTTTATTTACGAAATCCATACAATTTTTCTCCATTATTTAATTTTAAAATTAAAAGCAGGATATTTATCACAAAAAACGAAACTAGCAGAATAAATATATTGCAGAATACATTGAAATGCGGAAAATCTTTTCTTTTAACTTTATTTGGGATAACGTTCTTCGTAGTTTTCCATATTAGGTTAATTTTCACAACATTAATCTTTTAAAGAGTTAATGGATGTTAGATTCTTTTGTGCAAATTGAAAATATCCGAACATTAAAAATATCCCAGCGTTATGTTCGCTCTTCTATTCAGCAGGGAATCGCTAGTTTTTCCGGCTTCTGTTGAAACATGAACACCATAATTTTTTCTGTGTCTGCATTAGATCGTTAACTCCTCTCTACGGAATGGGAGACCAGAGAACCTTCCTACATCATAATCACTGTAAAAAAAATTGGATTTTCAAGGACAACGTTTATTCTTCATTATTTCGCTGTTGGTCACTCCTCGACCCTTATCTTAGGTTATTGCACCTATGGTAATGAAAGGAAAAGTACGTACTGCATATAGATGTTAACGTACTATATATATTATGTACTTCTGTTGCGATACCTTAGGATCTTTAGCGCTAGATGAAAAACAATTCTTTCGAAACATTTTGCGTTAAATACTTCTTTTATGCTGTTTTACAGAATCCCCCCCATGGTAGTTATGCGATAATGCCACAAAATGTCTTATTTATTGACGTTTAAAAATGTTCAAAAGAAGTTGCTTAACATTAAAACAAATTAAATGTTAAAGGATGAAATGTACACTGGCCTCCAAAAGTTAAGGTACAACCGGTTTTTTGCGTCTAATTTGCAAATGAATGAATATAGAAACAACAAATTTGGAGGAAATATGCGCTAAACTGTTATTTATTAAATGCGACGTAGACATTTACTTAAGTTAAACGGATAAATGAAAAAAAAAAACACTCATGGTGGAAAATTTCATTCTTGGATAAATTAGTATATTGCCGAATTATGCAGTAAAATATGACAGAAACATTAAAAAACTGGTTCTAATACGGAATATGTCCACCCCGGTCTTGGCATCAACTTTCCATGCTCTCAATTAAATTGCCGGACACCGGAATAGGTAGCGCTGACCAGACATGGGGTAAGCCTTGTTCCAACTTATTTAATGAACTGGTAGGAGGACTTAAAGCTTCAACCTGTCTTCCAAGATAGTCCCAAAGATGTTCTATCGGATTCAAATTTGGATAGCGAGCTAGCCATTCCATTCTCTCTAAACCGTGATCCTCAAGACAATCCTCAATAACCTCAGTTCGGTGCGGTCTCACATTATCATCCATTAGAATGAAACCATTGCCAATTGCACCGGCATGTGGGCGCACATATGAAGAAAGGATCTCATACACAATATCACGTACTAGTGAGAGTTCCTCCATGGAACACATGCAGGTCAGTGTTGTCTCCGAGTGTGATCCTTGCCCAAACCATGATTCCACCGTTTCACTACCCGTGTGTTTCGACAGTGTTTGATTGATAATATCGAGTGCATTGTTCTCTCCAGATCAGAAGACTTGAATCACTCTCCAGTGTGAATATGGACTCATCTGTGAAGAGTACAGAAGCCAACTGTTGTCTGGTCCAGGAAGCATGTTCTCTTGCCCAACGTAAGTGGGCCCTTCTCTGTCGTCTGTTTAAGGGGGATATACGCAACCTTGCTTGGAGACCTGCATTGTAAAGACGCCTTCGCCGATAGTAGAAGCAGAAATTCTTCTCCCTGATGCTGCAAAGTGATCTGCATTGAGTTGCGGACAGCAGTGCACATTCTTCTTCGGGCCGAAAGAGCTAGAATCCGATCTTTTGTAGGTGTTATAACACGAGGGAGGCCTGGATCATGTCTTCTGAACACAGAACCTTCGGATTTATACTGATCAAAGAGTCGCTGGACTACAGTGCGAGATATATTGAGCCGTCTAGCAGTATCGTTCTGTGACAACTCCATTTCCATCCATCCTACCGCCCACGACCTTAATGAATCGGGCAAACAACGTCTTCTAGACTCCACTGGTTGTTGAGAACAAAACAGTTAACAGCAGTTCAAATGTAACAAAACTTACACGCGAAATTACGAAAGCTTCATAATTGTATATTTATCTCACATTCACAAACATATTCACTTTCATTTTTATAAAATAAAAGTGGTAGCTTTAATTTTTACGTAAGATTTTTTAAGGCTTATTGTTGCCATTCATATAAAATATTATGTTTAATCTTACAGACATTTCTTTTCTGATGAGCTTCGAAAAGTATGCTGTACCTTAATTTTTGGAAGTCAGTGTATAATAATCGAAAGATCTGTAATTTATACTGGTGCAATCGTGGCGTCGGCCACATTCACATTCTAGCAATCAGTTTAAAATATTAAAATATGTAGTAGAAATATTAAATTTCATATATTTATTTAGTGATTAAGGGTATTCTCGTACCTAACAAAACGTAATGACTTGAGGCTTGAAACTTATTAAATTCGATTTAGGTATAAATGTAGTGAGGCAACGGCTAGATTTAGGCATAAGGCTAGATGAAGCCATACCTTAGAAAATCGTATTTGGAGTGAAGCTATATTAAATTATGCATTCGTATCAATTCTAAAAGGACTTTTAATGAAGTATTTAGGTGAATGTGGGATTTGCCATATTTTACGTTCACTGTTCTGAAAGAAATCATTGCAGAAAGTTCACTATGATGCTTTTACGAGCTACTCTAAGAATGTTTTGGGGAGTAAATGGTCCGATTTTATCCGATTTTTTTTAATGAATGTATCAGAAAGTAGAAATTATATGTTTGATAATATCCTTGATAGTTAAGTAGGCTTAAAATTTGGTTGAATAATCAGTTCCATTATTTCTGCAGACTTGTCGGGTGTTTCTTCCAATTCCCTAAAATTTATGTAATTTTATCACAGAAGTTGATTTTTTTAAACAAATTAAAAGTATACTTTACTCATTGAGTTACTGGAAATAAGAATTAATTTAGCTAGACCTAGCATAGTTATATATCAACGATTCTCTTTAAACCCATATTAACTACTTCCTGACACATTCTGCCATCGGAAATAAATGCTTCCATAAAAATAAGGAAATTATGCAAGCATTTTTTTACAATGCACTACAATAACACTAGATAATAAAAGAAGTGGTTAGCTTGAAATTTATTTCTCTCAAATTTCTTTCTTCCGTTTTCCCTTGAGCAGCAATTTACGATACATTTGAAATAAACCGAATAGCGTTATTCCAAGATTTGCTTTGGTCCTTTAACCTTTCCGGCACGGGCAAAATCTGTACTAAAATGAGAAATTATCGACTGACACCAGAATTCACAAACGGATTTTAAAAATATTTTGAATTCCTTAATTTAAGCTTTTAATGTAAAAGCAAAATTTTGCTAAAATATTTCTGGTGCCGTTTGGAAGTTTAGAATTAAAATTATGTATCCCAGACCGGGCACAGTGTGCCGGAAAGGGTTAACACTAGAACGCCCGGAAATTTTACCCAAGATTTATAATAATATTTCTCACCAGAATTTTTATTCAAAATTATTTAATTGATTTATTTAACGTAAATCGACGTAGATTAAATTTAAATTATTCAAAGAAAAAATTTCTGGTTCGAATTGAAATTTAATCACATGGTTGGAGTCGAATCGACTCCTTCCGGGCGTTCTAGTGTTAAGTCAGTGTTTCCCAATTTATTTTATATTACGGCAAACTTGAACTTATGATTCAACTTCCGCGGCACACTTAATTTATAATAATAACACATATGAAAAGTTAGATCCATTTTTTAATTTACCTTATAATATAAACCAAATACTCCACATCAGGCAAAAAAGTAAAATACTTTAATGCAATTTGTTATTAAAAATATTTTTTTTATAATACAGATAAAATTTTCATATACATTCACATTTGTAAAATTTCTTACAAAAATGTAGCTGATATTTAGATTTGTGTTTTCGTCGCAGAAAGATTCTTCCTCATAATTATAACGTTAAGGGCATAGTATTTTCCTTGTAATATTTGTTAACTTGTATTTGGAAGAAAATCAATAGATTGCAATATCCGTCCTTTCTTGATATTCGCTTTTCGTTTTTTGTAAATTTGCTAAAGTATATGTGATACTAAGTCAAAATTTGATGACGCCGAAGGCTCTTCAAAATTTTAGTGCGGCAAATGTAAATTTCTGACAATCTTTTTATTTTTAGTGCTCCATATTTAAAAAGTCCTTCCGGCAATGCCGGGAGGAAGAGGTAGCTTTCATATACTTATTTATTTATTTTAAGTTGAGTTATATAAATCAAATATACGAAGCTCAAAATAGTGGAACACGATTATGTAAGACTGAATAGTAGTTTTTGTCAATACTGAATATTAAAAGGAATTTTTAGAAATTAGTCATCTTTTATTCAGCCTGGTTTTATTTTAACCCCTTGAGGGGCAAAGCACTTCTGTTCCTAAAATGTTCAAATGACTGATTGACACCGGGATTCATAAACAAATTTATATGAAGATAAGTAGAAGCTGTTTTTCACGTAGATTATAAAAAACAAAACTTAATACTAAAATTTCGTTGCGAATGTGGCTTAAGGGAATTAAAATTAAGTGGTATATATAATATACCGGTGCCCTTCAAGGGGTTAAGCGATTTTTATGGTCGCCAAATTCCACGATATCCATTTTAAAGCAGCATGATGGATAAAAAAATTCCAATGAGCTTGATCGAAATCTTAATTCATGTGAACATGCACACTCACGTCGAAATCGATTAATATATACGAGTGCTGTCGCGGGCAAATTGACTTTAAAAAAAATGTCACCCACATTAGAAATTCAAACTGCTATATCCCAGGCGTTTTTCAAGGTAAACCCAAAGCAAAAAATACTCCGGAATTCATTATTAAAATAAATATTTTCGAAAGAACCTTTTTTCAATTTCAAATCTTTTGTTTATACATTATTATACATTTAAAAGATTTTTGACAAATTTAAATGGCCGCCATTTTGAAACAAGATGGTGGATAAAGTTGGCTTGTGAACTCGGTCAAGAGTTTGGTATGTACCGTGAACACACGGAGTTATATCGAAAACAGTTTATAAATATGCATATTAACGCGTGACAAATTTCAGACCGTTTCAAAATGTCAATCTCACTAGAAATTGAAAGTGCTGAAACTCAGCCATTTTTCAAGATATAGATGAAACAAAAAATGCTCTGGAATGTTTGTATCAAGGTCAAAACACAAAAGAAAAATCTTTTTCAATTTCTTACTTTTTTGCACCTAATTTTAAAATTTAAATTAAAAAAATAATATTCCGCCATTTTGAAACAAGAAGGCGGTTGGAACTGGCCAACAAACTCGGTCAGGTATCAGTATGTCCTATCTACGCACCAAGCTTCATCCAAATCGGTGTATAAATACGCATGTTATCACGTGACGAAAACCAGGTCATTTCAAAATGTGAGCAACACTAGAAATTAAAAGTACTATAACTCAGACATTTTTTAAGATACAGACGAAACAAAAAGTGCTTTCGAATCATTGTATCAAGGTCAAATGCATAAAAGAAAAATCTTTTTCAATTTCTCACTTTTTTGTATCTAATTTCAAATTTCAATTTTTTTTATTTAAATGGCAGCCATTTTTAAACAAGATGGCGGATGGAACTGGTTAACGAACTCGGTCCAGGCTTTATTAAGTACTGTGTACACACCAAATTACATCCAAATAGATTTATAAATACAAGTGTTATCATGTGTCAAAAATCTGATCGTTTGAAAATGTCAGCCATAAGAAAAATTCAAAGTGCTATAACTCAATCATTTTTTAAGATATAGACAAAATAAAAAGTGTTTTGGAATTGGTGTTTTAAAATCTAACACATAAAATAAAAATATTTTTCAACTTTTTATTTTCTTGCATTTAATTTTAAATTTTAAATTAAAAAAAAATTTTAATGCCCTCCATTTTGAAACAAGATGGCAGATGATGCTGGACAACGAACTCGGTCGAGATATTTGTATGTACTATGTACATACCAAGTTTCATTCAAATCCAAACATATATATGTATATATGTCAACATTTAAACGGAAGGTGGTTTTGGGGTCTGGGGGTCATGATCGGTGAAACTATACCAAAATTTTCTGGAAGTGCTTTCCTCCGGACGGCTGCAATAGGTAGCTTTTTACTTTTTGTAATGAAAGCTACCTAAAAGTAAAATCAGAACCATTATAAGATCACGCGTATGTCTGTCTGCCCCAGGTGCTTTTGCTTCGTAAACTATGAAATGTGTAAAGTTAAAATTTGTCAAATGTAATAAAAGTCATTGAACCGCATATTAATAGAATACAGCTCATATTCAAAATATTAGAATAATTACCTTTTTTTTTAGAAATTGAAAATATCGTTTGGTAATTTAATGTCTTTTAATGAAAATATGCAAACGATATTTTTATTAAGAACTTATTGTTGATTCAACTTACTTGTTATCTTAAATTTAATACCATTTTTGAAAAGATTAATTGCAAAAAAAATTATTTTGAAAAGTCAAAATATTAGAATATTTATTCAAGTGGTTCAAAATATTAGAATATTTCACATTAATTCTCTTTTAATTATTACCAATTCTTAACTGGTGGCATCATTGATTAAATTCAGACTATTTTATTTAAAATCAGTATTCTTTTTTGCAGTTTGTTTCTTTTTCGTCTTAAAATGGGCCGTGTGAGTGATATTCCTGAATCTACTAAACTTCGTATGGCGGATTTGTATCGGCACGGTAAAAATCAATGTTTTATAGCAAATTATTTACATTGTTCGCAATCGAGCGTTAGTAAAATACTAACACAATATTCAAAAATTTGAAAATTTCAAAATAATCGCCGAAATGGTGGCCGAAAACCAAAAACATCTGCTAGAGATGACAGGAAACTGAAGCGTATAGTTTAGAAAAACCGTTTTAAAAGTGTGCGATTCTTGCACCGAAAATGGAAAGAAGAAGGAGTTGAAGTTTCTACATCGACAACATTAAGACGTCTCCATAAATTTAAATTTGAATCTCGTGTACCGAAAACAAAACCTCTCATGACTGCAAGACAAAAGCGTATAAGATTGAATTGGTGTAAATCAAGACGTTTATGGAGCAATGAAGATTGGGAAAATATATTATTTAGTGATGAAAGTATGTTTTGTGTTTCATATGGTAATCAAGGTATTCGAGTTTGGAGAATGAAGCAAGAAGCATTTGATAAAGAATGCCTCAAACGTTCCGTAAAATTTGCTGCTAGTGTCATGGTTTGGGGTTGTATGAGTGCAGAAGGACCTGGAAAGTTATGCATCGTCTACGAAAAGGTTAACTCTCTGATATATCAAGAAATTTTAGAATATTACATGATTTCATCATCAGAAGATTTATTTGAAGATGATTTCATCTTTCAACAAGATTTAGCGTCCCCGCATACCTCGGTGTCAACTAAGAATTGGTTCCGCCAACGCAACATTAAGGTACTTCCTTGGCCACCAAATTCACCAGATCTTAATCCCATCGAAAACTTATGGTGTATAATGAAGAAAAAACTTCAAGAAAATCCTCCTTCAAGTAAAACTCAGTTAGTGGCACGTATAAAGTCTATTTGGGCTAATATTGATAGAAATGTTTGTAAACACCTTGTATATAGTATGCAAGATCGATTGTACGCTGTTATGAAAGCTAAAGGGGATGCTACAAAATATTAACTACCATTTACTTCATATTCATAAGGTAATATTGTTGCGTAAAATAAAATATTCTAACATTTTGAACCAATCTAAATTTTATTCTAATATTCTGGTGTGTTTAAGGAAGCTGTATACCTAATTTATTGTGCTGTATTTTATATTTTATAAATGTTAAAATCTTATCTAAACATTCCAGATTTAATTTATAAGAAATTTAATTGCATTTACTTAGTATAAAAAATAAATAAATGACAAATAATTTTTTCTTATTACTTTTTCTCAATTATTCTAATATTTTGAATATGAGCTGTAGTAACCATTCATAAATATATTTAGGAGTAACTTAAGGGTGAGGATAATTAAATTACTTGAAAATAAACAATATCTATCGTGTGAGGTATCGTTTGGAAAATTTTGTATCAATAAATTCAAATATTAAATTGTTTTAATTTTAGGTATTCTGTTTTCAGAGATATCGTCAAAAATGTAATGAAATATATGTCGCTCCCCCTTTATTTCCAACTCTACTGAAACTGAAATTCTGAAACAATTATGTGCAATAGAAGTTAAACTAAAACTTGCAGAAAACCATAGCAATTACCCTCGGTTTCATACTTTTTTGAGAAAATGGCATTTTCCTTTTATGCACACATTTCCCTTTGTGGCGCTCAGGGGCGAATTATATGGTCTATCTATCTTCGCATAAGCTTAAAGGATTGTTGATAAGGATTTTCGAAAAAAAAATGCTGGTAATTAACCGAGATATTAACTTTACATGGAGGATTTGGGCATACATAAAAACACGGGCGGTGCATGGAGTACTATACACGCTATCGAATTTTAAATCCTAGATAAAGACTTTTAATGATATGTTGGTGTAATGCAATATGCCTAGTAATAGTATAAAAGTAATAAATTTCAATTTTTTAAAACACACTGATTTAATTAGAATTGATCACGTAATTACGGTGGGATTTTCAGCTAGTTTGCATTAAGTAGTGAACTCAAAACACCAACTGTTTCTTTAAAGATTATTTTGAACCACATCTGGAAAAACGTGGAACCAGACCAAGGTGACGTTGCAACTTTGCCACTTGCTTTCCAAATGCGCTTAGCACAATACCAAGTTTAAACTTCGAACAAGGTCTTTTTTAAGTACATTGTAATATGAAAAGAGTATTACTAGGCTGACTTTGTAGATCACAAGAATGCTTAATAAACATTGGAAATAAATGCATAACTAATCTCATATTTAATAATGTCATACTTACAGAAATAATACTAACTGTCGGAATATTTTTAAATCTTCGTGTAAGTCCATTCATTCAAAAATCTACTGCCAGGTAAAACACTATTATTCACAATGTTTTCACCAGTGTAATTTAGCGTTATACATTAATTTTTTCTTCATCATTAACAGATTTGGATGTTTTTTTGTAAAACAGTTTTACATGGTTAGCAATATTTTATGCTATTTCATTTTATATCTGTTCGAGCTTTCATGGTATATTCATCTATACTTTGTAAGCATACATACCTAGCCCTGCGTTGTATCATTTCCTACAAAGTTTTATTTTTTATCAACGATACTTTTTAAAATTATAATTGCTAATTAATATGCTTAATGAGTGGAACCTTCTGTACATAGTGTACTCAGTGTTATACTCGCATCTGACCGATTATTTATCATGTCGTTAATTCGTAAATTTTGGATAGATCTGCACTAAAAATTTTCCTGGCTTTTCAAGGCGTACTAGTATGAAATGGCACACCAGTTGAGAAAGACTGCTTTGGGAAGATGTTTGAAGGATTCGGTTCTTCATTACATACAACCCGTAGCTTAGCTTGACTGTTTTCTCGTACACATACTTGCATTTACTTGCATTCATTTTCTTAGCGTTAATTTAGATTTAATTTTTACTTAGTTGACTGCTATAATAAGATCGTGATAGGGACACGTTATAATTAGTTCCACATTTCCTCCTAACGCACACACACCCATCCGTTATTCAAACACGAATTTCACGGCAGCAACAACTGCAGCTTCTACTTTTTGAATCGGATGACTGACTTTCAGTATAAACGCAACCTTGTAACCTCAGTAGTTTCAATTTTTATTGGGCGGTAGTCTCCAGCAGTGTTTAGAACGTTAATTGTCTCTTAGATTGGTATGTATCCTCAGGTATTTTAAACGTTCGTTTTCATCTCTGGGTACAGTAAAGGGTAGATATTCATACTTTCGGTTATAAATTTAAAGTATAGAAATTTTATGCAGTTAAATATTAGTACAGTTACACCTATGAAATGAGAAACTGCCTTAAGTGGGGAAATGTCATGAGCCGATTAAAGGAACATTATAAAATTATACTTGCCAGCTCGGAAACGCATCTAACATAGATAGTGCATACAAATACCAATTTCAAATATTTTACTGGATATGAATTATTATTACAATGAGTAGATTCTTTTTTAAAGAAACATATAAAGAAATAATTCTTAACTCATCAGGATAAACTTTTTTACTAATTTAACAGAAAATAATCCTCGATTATTTATCGCTATAATTTCTAATTTCTAATTTCCCTAACTAATCTCTAATTTCTTAAAAACAACAGCTTTATTGAATTTTCGATCATGTATTTAAATTATGCCATGAGCTGATTTGTTGAAACAAGATTCGTTTCATTTTTTCTTTAAAGATGACGCACGATCAGGGCTCCCAAATGGTCCGCGAAATGAACATCAGTATTTTTTAACAGAAAATTTCATAATACGTTTGAGCTAGAATCAACTTCCAAACGTGGTTTCTTGACAATTTGCAAGAAAAATCTAAAAAGAAAATTTCTCTAAAAAAATTCTGATGTTCAGTTCGCGGACCATTTGGGAGCCCTGCGCACGATATATGTTTGGCACACCTAATTTGTCACATTTGGTGTTAAGACTAGAGCTACTGTAAATTTGAGTAAGGTTTTTTAAAAAATATTTCACACCAGAATTTTTATTTAAAACAGTTTAACTTTATTATTCAATGGTTTTCTTCTTTATATTTTTAAAATTTATTTCATAATCAAATTTCTGGTTTGAACCGAAACATATATATATATATATATATATATATATATATATATATATATATATATATAGTAGCTGTCAAAATGACTGCTTATGGTAGCTCTAGTGTTACGTTAATTACAATACTAAACGATAATTTATAATTTACAATGATAAGAATCTTCTTAAATACTAAAATGAGTAAACAAATTATAAAATTTTGACTGTTTTGGAATATATGTGGCTTTATGCTTACTGCAAAATTTAGTGATTTAGGACATTCTTTTTACTGAAATAAGACTAATTTTTGTTTGATAGCTGAAAACATTGAAGGAGTTGTATAATAAACAGCTATTTCTTCTGGCTCATTGCCCATAGAGATACAAACACAATATTATTATGATTTTATTTCCTAAAATAATGACTTTCTGATAGCGGAAATATTGACGTGATTTTGTTATCAGCATTTCGCAGCAAGCTAAATCGCATACTAAATATCCCTAGACAGCGGACTTTGGTATTTAAATTTTCTGCTCGGTTGAAATTTGTTATATTCTGAAACCTCGAGTGAAACAGCAAACATTGATGCATCTTTTTCTATGAAACTATTAAAGGTATTTCGATAATTTATTTAAGTTTTGACAGCAACGAAACTATAAATTTATAGTACCGCAAGGAATAAAAATAAAAATTACAATAGTTGCGATTTCGCAAAAATATGATTAACGTTAAATAACTCACATTGATATACATGTTTTTCTCGAAACTACTAAAGGTATTTCAGACTCTTTTTGCCTTGTAATAAGTGTTGAAGACGCTAAACGATAAATTGGTCTTTCGGAAACAAACATAATACAAAATGTAATAATTACGAAATTTTGCTAAACAAAAAAATCTTTTTTTTTTTAATAATTAGCGTAATTGCCGCATTTTTTTTTTATTTATTTATTTATTTTTTTGTTTTTGTTTTTGTTTACTGATCTATGCTTTATGCTATAGCACCAATTCGCAGCCCGCAAGTTTGGCGTATAGTTTAAAATATATCAGTTTCTTCCAGGTTTAAATAAGGACAGGGTGCTGCTTGTTGGAAAAGGTAATTTTTTTTATTCTTAAGGGAAGTTTCTTTATTATTATTATTTTTTAATCATTCTTTAAATTTTTTTAATTACTTTTAATGTTTCATGAATAAAGAAGTAAAGACTATTTTTTTCGATTGGTACAAGAAGAGTGCTATTTTGTAAGTTTTAAGGCAAACGGACTGTAACACCCTCCTGAAACTGTCAAGCGGAAACGCTGATGAATATCTTCAGATATGTTTTTTTATAAAATACATTTTTATAAAGACCTTGCTATTGTTAAAAAATCTGACACAATAAGAGCAAACTTAAGGCTTCTACAAATTATTTCCAATTAATGACTCCGATGCTGGAGTAAAATATTGCTAGCCTCATCTATGAATCTTACCTTCAGGATCCCTCGCATGGTTCGTATGGGTACCATTATTTTCCATGTGTAATACCAGCTTTTCTTTATAGAAAAAAATAGCTGAAAAGCAGAAATTTCGTCCTATTTCGTAAAATTTCGTCTTATTTCGTCTTATTTTTAAAATTTCCATAAGATAATACAGGTTTGTAAGAATTTATTGGTCATGAAATTCATGAACTCGTACGAGCCCTGCTTGGGTAGGATATAATTATTGAACCTTATTGGCAATTTGATGCTATTTTTGCATTCGACTTTAATTTTTCCTAAAAACTTATAAATATATATATTTTTTTTTTATTCCTTGTCGAAGAATAAATTTATAGCTTAAATGCTTACAAAACTTTAGAAAAAGGTTATTAAATCCCAGAAGTAATTTCCGGTAACACTGTACATCAATATCAGCTGTTTTACATGTGAATTTCCAAGCGATTCAGAAATTAGAGTACGTGAAAATGTATTCCATGATTTCATAATCACAATGTCGTTTCTCACATGACGTTACAATGCGCAAAATTTGAAAACATCTTCGTTAATTGAGGTAAGATTATCAAATAGTACACTAATATTTCGGCTAACATTTGTAAACAGAGCATATTGATACTTTAAAAAATACTCATATATATTTGCATTGCCCCATTTTCTTCTATATATGATACTCGTCGAAATATTTGCAGAGTAAATGGATAGCGTAACTGTTTCAGAATACTGATATTTTCCTTTTACAATCTGAATTTCGTTACGCATGGTCAGCTTGTATTTTTTTCGATTTAAAAGTCAATTCACATACATACGTACACACGTAGAAATACACATACATAACAGGGGATAATAAAAGCTGCTTCTTTTCAAACCATTTCGTAGTCTGTTCGTATGAGCAAACAAAATGTCTTGTTTATTTTCAGACAGTGATACTTGACTCTATTTAAATGTATAAATTTGAAAGACAAAGATTAATTCATGTTTTAAAAAAATTATAATGCATCAATGTATTCACCTAAAATTGTTTGCATGTGAATACCACAAATTTTATTTCGCATATATATATTTCAGTACCACCATCAATATTGCATATATATATATATATATATATATATATATATATATATATATATATATATATATATATATATATATAATTTAATTCAAACGACTTTAAGGCTTCAAAAAAATTGAAACTCTTATGACAATTAAAAACGCACTTTCAGCAATTATCCACCATAAAAGGAAATGTGTTAAGTTCTTTGCATATCTCTGTATATGAATTTAATTATGCTCCACAGATTTATCTTAGTATACTAAACATAGTTCAGCAGGAAAATTCATAACACAATTAAAAACCAAGCAGTTCCCGCCCACACACAGTAATACACAGGAATATTTTGTGTAACGTTGTATATGATCAATAGGATCACACCAAGAAGTATGAAAATAATTAAATTTTAAAGCACATACCGCATTTTCAGCAATTATCGTAAGACAGTACTCAAAACTAACTAATTTGTCTGTCCCTGAAAATGAACGATAAAACCTATGCACGCACCATATTTTGCTGGAAACATCTTATAGTGCAACCAACAACGTATAAAAATTCATTATGTTTGAAAAAGTATAACATAATTAAAATACTCTGTATATGATTTTCCCCATTGCACCTTACACAATTATGTAACAAAATTATTTTGTCTGACTCTGTAAAAGAATAATGTATAATTAGTTTACA
Organism: Maratus speculifer; assembly: GCA_964019185.1. NCBI lineage: Eukaryota > Metazoa > Arthropoda > Arachnida > Araneae > Salticidae > Maratus > Maratus speculifer. Next base: position 355,001,264 of record OZ025293.1, read on the forward strand.
TATTCTACAAACAACACGTGTTAGTGCGCAACAAATTCATCATGTTTGAAATGGTTTAGTAACATACAAACGCACCAAAATCTTATTTTCCAATTTTTCTGCAATGTAATGGAATACCTTTACGTACTTTTGAAAACGAATTATTATACACATTTAATTTTCAACAGCGATCATTATATGGTAATTAACATATATCAATTTCATAAATAAGAGTATATTCACGGCGACAGATGATGAATATAAATCGGACAAAAACATTTTTCATCTATATTAGAACGAATTCAAATTCCGATTTTTGTTTTTGATCAACTGAAACGCTCTTTTTAAAAAATTTTATCATTTCATTCAGCATTGTTAGTTTGTTTTCAAAATATCTGTAAACAATATAACTATGTTTGTCACTAATTAAAACCAAAGATGGTTATGCGTTACAATTTGTAGTATTTTCAACATTTACGCTCGATGTTGTGACAATCGCAAGCAAGTTTATGGTATTATATTTGATACTGCAAAAAACTGTAGAATTTCGATAAATATGTCTATTTTTAACTACACGATTTAATTTATATGTAAAATGCAAAACATGCTGCATTGCATTCATTATTTAAACCCAACTGTGACAGACATGTCTATCTTTAAAACAAACATACACATCAAATTTCTATTACGTCGTTCTCATTTTCATCTCAGAAAGTACATCACGTACCTTCATTTTATTTGGTTTAAAGTTTACCAAGTCAAACATTAATTTTCGTTTAGTTTTTTTCAACAAAGCATATTGATATTAGTTTTAATATACATATAAACATTTACAGTGTGCCAGTTACCTTCATACGATATTCTCGGGAATATTTGCTGAGTAAATACATAACGTGACTCTTTCAGAATTCTGACGTATTCCTTTTAGAAACAGATTTTCGTTACGCATGGCTCGGTTTCTATTTTTTCTACGTCGATTTACAGTTCAATGCTTTTCGTTTCAACGATTAGAAAAAAAATATTTCGGTGCAATATAATCAACATGTTGTGTTGTATGATAGATTTTGCTGCATATAGTGAAGTGTAGGTACCTATATCCAATATTTTTGTCGCTCCAAATAGTTTATTGATACACTAGATTAAAATCTCTTTAACCCTTTAATGCATAGGATAGAACGCATTCAAAAAAATGCGCAATTCAAAGAATCAGAATTCATACCAGAAAAATCTAAATAGTAAATTTCTCTTTATTTAATTACGAATGGTCCGTCATTAAGTAAAGTGAAAATTGCTCTTTTAAATTTCTGGTGAGAATACGGAATATGTGAATAAAACCCTCAATAAATCGGGAACACTTATGGTATCGAAAATGATACAATATGCATTTAAGGGATAATCCTTTCCGGCACACTGTGCCCGGTCTGGGATACCTAATTTTAATTCTAAAATTGTAAACGGCACCAATAATGCTTTAGTAAAATTTTGCTTTTACAATAAAAGCTTAAATTAAGGGATTCAAAATATCTAAAAAATTCGTTTGGTAATTCCGGTGTCAATCGATAATTTCTCATTTTAATGGCAGATTTTGCCCGTGCTGGAAAGGGTTAAAACAATGAATATTCCTTCGTTTAATATTACGCAATTGTTAAACCGGATTAATAGCTAATTTTAAAGAAAAAAAAGAGTTATTTCTATTTTCTTCCTAAAATAAGTAATAAAAAGTTCGTCTACCATGTTTTGTTTCCCTCTTTCTTTTAAAACATTGTTAACTTTGATCAGTCTGACTAAATAGCAAATTTTAAAGAAAATTTTTTTTTATATTTTTATTAAAATAAATAATAAGAGTAATGTGTGCCTGTTGTGTTTTAGTTTCTTTTAAATCACTGTTAACTTTTTTGTTATTAAAAGTTAAATGTGAAGTTTATTTTGCATAAGAAAAAGATATAGGGAGAGGGGACACGTGTAAACAGTTTTTACTTTTTTGATAGTTCTCAAAGGGGTTATGAGGTATTGAATCAACAATTGATATATACATGTTGAATACATCAACACATAATTGAACTTATTATAGTGTATTGAATAGTTACACTTTGTTTGTTCTTTTGCTGATTATTTTAATGCATGTATAAAAAATCGCTGAAAAATTTTCTAAATTTGTTCACACGTTTCCTGGTGGAGATGTAATTGTGAACATACCTGCAGTACATGTGAACTCATGCATAAATAAGACAAAAAAAGTGCGAGAAAATCTGCGATGAAAATTAATTAAATACCCTCTTTTTAGTTGCGTGAATAAATAAAGAAATGTTTGAACATAGATACAAGAAAATATTCGTAAAATTATACATTATATACCTATTCCTTTTTAGTCAAGCATAGAAAAACAGTGTTACTTTTATATAAAATACTGAATAGTTCTGTTATTGTGTTTTGACCGATTTCTTAATGTTATGCTATGTGTATCGCATATTTATGCATCAGGATTATAAAAGCTGTTAAAATTTTTATATAAAAACATGGTGATTAGCACAGTACTACTTATCACTTTTTTTTGACCGATTAAGTTTTTCATTTATACAATAAACTGCCTAACAAATACTTTAATATGGGCTAAGCAAAAGTAAATACGGTTAAAATTGTAAATCATTAAAGAATAAGAAATAAACATATTGGCATTCACAGGAAGTCACCGTTATTAATTGTTATCTAACTTCCAGTAAATTAAAAGGGAACGTCCGTTGTTACTCTTGTGACCATGAAAGAATATTTCTCTGAATACTTCCAATTTCTTATGCAATTATTGTATAAGAAGTAACATTTAAATTTTTCCGTAAAACATACAATCAGAATCTTTTCTTTAAAAGCTACTACAAGAATCTCTGCAGATCAAACAGCAGAGTTTAGTAAATGAAGCTTTACAAAAACTACAAAATATCTGATCAAAGACCATTTGCTTCAAATCAAAAAAAAAATTATATATATATATATATAGATAGATAGATAGATAGATAGATAGATATAGATATAGATATATTTAAAAAAACCACGAGTTTAGTTGTTTTAATCTATCTTTAATAGCTTGTTATGATTATTTTAGAATCTTAAGTGATAATAAAAATAAAATAAAATAAATCAATAATAAATCAAAATAAAATAAATCTTTAAAAAAAGAAAGCACGATTAAAGATACTTTATCTTACTTAAAATATACAAAAAATCTTAATTATGGCTAAAATTTTTTCATTAACTGTTTTAATGACGGAGAAAAGAACTAAACTTCAAGCATTGTGTTTTTTTTTATTATTGTAACGCAGTTTTATATACAGTTGTTAGAACAGTGGACAAAAGTTTTATGTGTTACTCTTGTGACTCAGTCATTTGTTACTATTGTGACAACACCCCAGATCATGTTCCATGTATAATATAAAAAAAAAATATTTAAAATCTGTCTTATAGTTCCAAGTCAGAGAATTAAAAGTTTTGAACAAAAAAATTAAGTAGTTTTTTTAAAACTTTTATATGTTTCCGTTATTCTTGTGACATGTAATTATCAACAATTAAAAAAAGTTAAAATTGCATTTAATACCTTACCCAAAAACTTTTAACTATGTAGATCAGACAGATATAATAACAGCTTGTTTTTTCAATGCATAATAAATTTCTTTAATAAACAGAAATAAAAAAAAACCATACAACTCAATACGTGGATTTTTATGCTACATATTAAATGAGTTTTAATACTGTCAGTTTCCCGCCCATTTTAGGTATGGACTTATTCTTATAGAAATAAAACTTATAAGTCCATAAACAGCAACTTTTTAGCTTTAAATTGATGTATCACACACATATTTCTGTTTTAAAAAAAAATTCAGCAAAAATTTATTTCTGTTATGGGTGTTCCAAAAACTGTGAAGAAATACTAAAAACATTGAATTTGTAGTTCAATGTCTATCAAGGGTAATTAAATTTGAAACTTAAAAAAAAATGCATTCACAGACTTAAAAATACTTTTAACAACTGTTCACATCTACTTCCATAAGTTCTGCTCATAAGTGCCCCATCTACCGCCTTAAGACAAACTTATAAAAAAAAAGCTTTTTAATTGAATTTTTAATTGAAATAAGGAAACAAAACTTTTTGTAGACTTACCTAATTAATGCCATGTGGAACGTAATGCTGATATTCTACTTTTAAAAAATCTTGAATGAATTTTTGCTTCAATAAATGGAAGACTTTTTAACTTTATCACCTTTTAAAGCAAAAATATTACAACAAACAAAAATCAAAATTACTGAGTGTTCTGAAAATTCACCTGAAAGATTTTACTAGTTCTGCCACCTATTTATAATTTTTTGAATTTTTTTACTTCAGATTAACTGAATGAAATATGCACAGTTCACATGTGCCCCCCTCTTTCCTATCTTCCTTAGCATTGCATTTTGCAAGGAATGCAATCAATTTCATGAAAGCGTACATGTTCATTGCCTTCCTGATTCGAAACATTGACTCAATTAGATGTTTCGTATTAAGGAAATGTGTGTTTTCAAATATATATGCAAATTTTTGTATTTAATTCTATAGTATTCAGGGAAATTATAATGAACCGTAATATCAGAAAAATATATGCTTTTTAGTTTTAAAAATCCACAGAACATCGAGAAATGGTAAGAAACTGTAATAATAGAACCTTACGTTATATATTAACTATGATTTTAATTTTTATTATTATATTTTTTAATTTATAAAACTTGTTGAACTCAGAACTTATAATCAACTATAATAACATAAACTAATTAATTTTTAACCCCATGAAAGTAATTCCAATTTATGTTTAGTACTATACTTTTCTCCATCCAAATGACTTTAAATTCGTATTGAATGATAGTTTCGCTGTATGTTAATAACTTTTATTTGGAATGGAAACACAAACATATAGCATTTTGTAATAATATACAATTTTTCCTTTTCAGAGCTAAATATTTTTATTAGAACAATAAATTTTATACGCTTACGAGAATAAGACCGACTCTGATGTCAATCCAAAAAGGCACTCTTTTCATGGTCAAAGTAATTATGTTTGTAAAATTTTGAAATGTTTTACAGTCACCGCTATTTTCGAACGAAAATAAATACTTTTTTCTTCACCTATATTAAAAAAAAATTTTTTTTCCAAAAATTCGCCTACAATTTTAGTCATTTGAGATTAAAATTAAATGTTTTCCCTGGAAATCATCATCCTTGAACAGCGTCACCCTACATAATATAATGTCTCCGGACTGGCAATATTAAACTGTATGATTTATGAAAATTCCGAATTTTTAATTTGTACATACATTCGCGCTGCAATGCATATTAGCTTCGTAAATTCATTGTAAAGAATTTTATTTATGATTTATGAGCTCGTTTAGGATGTTTTCGCATGAACACATCGTCCTTAAACATCATTAAATAATGTCTTAGTACTGGCACTATTAAATTGTATGGCGTATGAATCTTCCGATTTTTAAATTTGTACATACATTCTCGCTGCAATGCATATTATATTAGCTTTGTAAATTCAGTGTGAGAAATTTTATTTATGACTATGAAGTTTTAAAATGATTCAAAATTTTTTTTTTAAATAAAAATAAAAAAATTTTATGATAAACATATTAATTTCTGTGATAATAAATATAAAAGAGACACTGAATTTGTTCTCATTTGTTAAGCTCATTTGTTTTTTGCTTTTCAAAAGATAAAGAATTAAAAATAATTTGCATTTGTGCTAAACGCAATTGAATACAAAGAATTATAAAAACATATTGTTTTAAATTTCCTTTTTTAATAACATTAAAAAAATCCTTTGCGCTGCATCCAAAATTTATATGTTAGTGATAAACATAAATGTAATGACATGATTTTATTTTGTTATATAGATTTAGTAAATTTGATGTTGCTTTTAAGAAATATGTTCTTTAACATTATTTAACAAGCAACACTTTTTGTGGCTTGGCAAAAATTCTTAGCAAAAATTGTATATTTTGATATTATGCATGCAAGTATTTAAATAATATAGTTGACAGGTGTCAATTTTATCGCGCATATGGCATCGGAACTTACATATGTAAAATTAAAGAAAATCTCTCGCTTCATCACACTAAAAAAGCACTGGTTTTGTTTTTCTTCCTAAAAAACTTCTTATACTGTCAAAATAATTGAAAGTTATTAACAAGAAATATTTCGGTATCTCAGATTTTTATTGAAAATGTCGTTCTTCATCTTATCGAGGCAGGAAATGTTAAAATAGAAGATAATAAGAAACAAGTTTCGACTTCTGCGTTATGTTATCTTTATTGTAATCATCATGTCTGTTTCGGAGAATACAAACTGTACAGGAAAAATCTGTGAAAAAATCTATGCGGAAAAAAAAAAAAAATGTGATCTGTAATGATTTAGCGTTTTCGCGGAGAGCCGACGTTTAGTCAGCGTCCAGATGCGAAATAAAGATGAGATCAGTGAAAATTGAAAACAAAATAAATGTTATATTTTATTTATTGCTCGCTTCCTCAAAATATGACTAGGTTTGACATACCAAAAATCAGTTAAATTAAATTAATTATGATTAAAAATCTGCAATAATCTACCGTTTTCGCGGAAAGCCGACCCTTAACCAGCGTCGAAAAGCAAAATAAAGATTCCATCGGTTAAAATTAAAAACAAATAAATGTTATATTTTATGATTGCTCGCCTCCTCAAAATATGTATGACACACATTTTCGGCAAAATAAAGTTTGTCGTACCAATTTATTGTGGAAGAACAAAAAATTTTTCTATAAAATGCTTTAAGCTCTTCAGACCTGATGTACCCTATAGGATACACATCTTTACAATTTTTTACCGTATGTAAATAGTGGTTAAAGAGAAATTGGTGTGAATGAAGCGTTAATAGATAGCAAATATAAACAAAATTGCAATTTGTTTCTTATAGCGCTTTTTTAGCGAAATACGTGTTACATAAAAATGGCTTGCAGCATAAATGTAGAAAAATGAAAACGTAAATAATTTTACCGTTCTTATCTTTTGTAGAGTCTTTTACTAATAAAAAATTATTCAATATATGTTTATTTTATGTTTTGCAATGCTTTTGCAATAGAAAAAAAATAAAATACAATAAAATACCCCTAAGAAATTGTCAAAATTTATACTTTTTTAGTACCCATGTATCGTTAAATTTTATGCATAAAAGATAAATTTTTATTTTTCTCGCTGATCAGTTTTTCTTAATTACCTGTCTATTAATATAAATTCATAAGTGAAATTTAAAAAAAAGTACATAATTAAGCCCTGCGGTCTGAATAGGTTATGAGTGATCAATATCCAAGGAGATGGTAAAACTCAATGTATATTTAATAAAATTTAATTTAAGTAAAGATATTTCGAGTTTGACAAACCTAGTTATACCTAGCTTATTTTGTTCATATTACTTTTTAATATCGATTTGCATAAAAAATTTTCAATCCCGCGATGGCAATATTTTCGATGTTACCGGCCCCGTATTAAAAATATATTTATATTATACCAAACGATAATACCAAATGAATATCGAATTTCAGTTTTATTTAGATAGAAAGCTAAGAGGTCTAGATTTTATCCAGTATGTTAACATGATTAAAATCTACGAATAAAAAAAAAGAGAGATAGAGAGATGAAACATAAAATGTTTCCTTACATGATTATTTTTAACAAACCTTTGTGTATTCCCTTTAGAATGGAAGATAATAATATCTGAATATCTTCCCATAATGATAAAGGGTATTAATGCAGTTCTTATGTATTGTATTGTGCTTAATAAAAGTTTAATTCTATTATATTTATAAAGTACGCTAAAATTTAATTGGGAGATCGAATGTAAATTTTTTTCTGATCAAGTGATCGATATTTATACGTATGAATGTTTAGGAGTATGTTGTTGATCTTCAATTATCATAGCTACATAGGCATAGTAGATTCCCTATAATTCAAATTCTGAGAGAATGCAAAAAAAATTTTGAATTATCAAGAATTTTAACTAATCAAAATGCGCCTTAATAGAGGGGGGAAAAAGCGAAATATTATATAAAAATATAAATTTAATAAACAGCGATCGTTACATTTGAAATTGACATCTTATAAATTGGAACAGCATGTTTCAAAGACAAATACTTCCCTCAAATTAATAAGCCTCTAATAAAAGACGTATGTAACTATCGCATAATAGGCACATAAGGAAATTGTACACATGAATAATAATATTAATTGCATTAACTCACTTGAAAAAATTCTAAATCTCCTTTGCAAAAAATGGAAAAATACGAAAAACTTGCTCTTTAGCGGCGAGAATGATAAAGAAAATTTTTTTATGTAAAAGAGTTCGCATAAAAAAGCCACTTTTTAATTTTATACGATGTCAATAATTCTCTTTGTTATTTTCGTTACTGAAGATTAAGTTATTTATGTTTGTGCATTTTCTGCAAGAATTAATTTTAATTTTTATTATTATCTTGAAAATTGCATAACACAAGAAAGAATTATCCAGAAAACAGAGTAATATACGGTTTAATTAAAAGCTGAGTTGATAGTTTGCTGTCATTTTTCACAAGCTTTAATAATTTAAAATAGATTTCATAATTGCATGCATTTAAATATTTGTATTCTCAATTGTTTTAAAAATATATTTTTAATATGTCTGTTCTCGAGCATTCGGAAAAGGTTTGTATAGAACTTTTATTTTAAGAGAAAAAAAATTTCCTATCTCATGTTTATTTTATAAAAAAGTAGTAAAATCAAAAGAAATATGACAAAGATGTATGGTAAAGGTATTGGTAAGTATGTTTCAGGGGAAGATCTGCACCTATTTAAAAGGACAAATGTCATACGTTTATGAGTGCCGTTCACTCCGCTTCTGAATTTCCCTTCGTAATGTTAATTCTATGGGTGTTTGATGTATTTGTATATTTAAAATATCTTCTCATGAAATCAATATTTTTAAGTTCCTTTTTCCGTGTACTCTTCTTAAAGGATGTCCTTTTTTTCTTAGTTTTCAAAATATTTTTAAAATATATGCTTAATTAAAAAAATTATGATTTTAAAGCTGACAAACTGTGAGTAAGATTTTAACACTGCATATAAAATTAATTGGTTATCATTAAATTATGTTTAAATTATCTTTAAAATGATAATGCCTACAACCCCTGCATGTTTGTCAATTAATCAAGCCAAATTTAATTTTTTGCGAGTAAAGAGTGTTTTTAGATGTGTGCAGAAGATATGTATTTAATGATTTAAGTCAGTAAATCAAGTTTACTATAAAACAACATGCTAAATAAAAAAAAAATCAGTTTTAGTCCATGTTAAAATATAAATTTTCAATATCATATTTATCCAATTCATGATTTCATATTTTCATACGGTTTGTTAATTTCTATTCAGAATTTTATAATTATATTCTCGCATCTGAAAAACAAAAAACCGATTGTTTGAACTTTTAAAATCGATAAACTCCTTTTAAATACTATAAGAGAAAGTTCGGTGTAAAATCTTCAATAATTTTTAATAATGGGTTTTTTTCGCGTATCATCCTTAATTTTTTACTCTTGATGTAATCTATTTTACATATAAGTAAATCGGAGTTACTATAAAAATGTATGCAAAATGAAAAATCAGTTTTATCCCACGTTCAAATATAAATTTTCAGTATCATATTTATCCGATGAATGATTTCATATTTTATACGGTTTGTTAACTTCTATTCAGAACTTTATATTCATATTCTTAAATGTAAAAATCAAAAACCACATGTTTGAACATTTAAAACCAATAAATTCCTTTTAAATATTATGAGAGAAAATTCGGGGTAAAATCCTTAATAATTTTTAATGGGTTTTTCTCGTGTATCATCCTTAATTTTTTATATATCATGTAATCTATTTTACAATACCACTCAGTATAAAAGTGGAAAATATTTCAAGCTTTCATACTAAATTGAAACGCACAGGCGGAAGGAAATCTTCATAAGAATGGTTTCAGTACGTGACTATCAGTGACACGTATCATGAGATGCACTTTTTTTATCATGATATCAGATGACGTAACATCCGCTGGATGGTCTTTTCGAATTTTTTTCCTCGAACGTAACAAAAAAAAAAAAAAAAAAAAAAAAAAAAAAAATCTACCTTAACAAAAATTTCAGTTACATCAGTGATGTAATATTTTATGAAAATTGAGTTTACTGCTGTATGAAGGCATTTTCGAAATGGAAAAAACAGCTCTAAAGATATATGAACATGTCGAAAAAATAAGATAGCCAATGCAGTGTTCGCACATATTTAAAAATATAAATTTCCTTAACATTAGTAGAGGTGCAAGAGTCCTTAAAAAATATAAAGAGTGTGCGAACCCTGTGATAAATGCAGGTTTTGAGCAATTCAAGATTCGAAATTGCACAGGAAAATTACAAACAAATATATAGTGATTTCTTCCACTGAAACAATTGATTAAGACTGCTGTCTTAGTTAAAGTATGCGGAACATTTTTTTAAAAATATCTTTTTATTGGACTAATGTTCAAAAGCCTTTTTTAAAATTCATACATAAAATTAATTTTATTATGTCATATATTGACTAAAAAATAAACGTTGCAATTTTAAAAGATAGTCTGTATGCAGTTTAATCCTTCATTGCACAAATTTTCTACTTATTTATTTTTATTTATTTATTTATTTATTTAAATCATTTTAAATCTACATATCGGTCTAAAAATGGGAAACACAGTAAAAAATAAATTAAAATAAAATAAAATATCCTCCTTTTTAACCCCTTGGGGATGAGCTACAGGTATACGTGCCATAAAAAGGCTTAAGAATCCTTCTTTATCACCACAAATAAACTTTTACTGTAAAATTTTCCTTATTTTCTCGCTTTTTAAATGCAAAAATTTCTGTTTTTAAAAACCGGTGACAAAACATTAAAAATTTTGCAAAAGGCTCCCGTCGCGAAAGGGTTAAGGCGTGTATATTGTATATTCACAATTAGGCTTTTAACCTATTGTATATCTATATTTGGCAATTAAATTATCTTAATTAATTTTTCTGATCAATACCCTGCTACTTCCTTTATATTAATATTTTTAAGTATTCACTAAAAGTGATAAAAATTAATTTTGCCTTAATAGTTTGATCAAAAATGTTGTTGTTTAAGAAGACAAATTAAAATTTTTTGTCAAATGCAATCATCTGACATGCCCAAAATAAATGTTATTCTATTCTTTGGACTGTTCTTGATCAATTACAATGATCATATTGGCCCAATTCATGGCACATAATGCGAATTATATTGTTTTTATGTATGTGCCAGCTGTGGCACACGGTGAAGTGAAGGATTAAAAATGTTAAAGGGCATCAGAAAAACATCCTAAATCGTCAGTTTTACACCAAGATTTATACCTCTGTCCTTAAAATACCCAAAGCATTAAATGCTTTGAAATACAGTGTAAAATATTTTTTAAAAGTATTATAATTTTCTCATATTTGTTGTTCCATAGCTTGAAACTTTGACCTATTAGAAGATCATTTCGAGGATGAGTGCCATTTTCATGTATTCTCATTCAAGTACCAAGTAATTCAACCAAATGTAATACTTTTTTCCACAAATGTGTTACATCTTTAATCATTGTTGATTGCTATGCGACGATTGCATTTTCATGAGTATCCTGTTAAAAAAAATTGGTTTTATTCAAAAAATGTAACGATATTTTACCGAAAGGTAATTTTAAAAAAGACTGTTAGCCTTAAAAATCTAAATAAGTGTAAGTCTTACGCATATCGGCATGAACGTTTTCTTAAATGTGTCAGAAAGTAACAAGTTTGGAGCTGACAGCAGTTTTACGTATATATTGTCTATCTCATTGTATTTGTATCCATTTTAAGAGATTCTCTCTAACAAGAACTTCTCTACTATTTCGAAGTTGCACCATGCATTTTATTCAAATATTGCACGTGATAACCTGAGGCGTATTCATTCAGTCAAAATAACCATTATTGATAAACATGTACCGTAATTTCGGGTGTATAAGCACGGGTCAAACAATTTTTTTTCGACCCAGAATTTTTTAAGAAATAAGTGTAACTAATTAGATTGCCGTAAATACTTGTCTTCAATCACTAAATAGGATTTCTGGGTCCAAAAAGAAGTGTTTGATCCGCGGCTTATACACCCGAAATTACGGTACCTCTCAGTTGATGTGGTTATCAGACGTTATCCCTAAGGTTTATGCGGGCCATAATATTTGTTTTAATTTCAAAGAAATCATAAATTTAAAAGTATATATTGAACTAAATACGTGAGTTTAAAAACTCGCTTTATCCAGGATTTTTAGGTAGCTTTCATTACAAAAAGTAAAAAGCTACCTATTGCAGCCGTCCGGAGGAAAGCACTTCCGGAAAATTTTGGTATATTTTCGCCGATCATGACCTCCAGACCCCAAAACCACCCTCCGTTCAAATGTTGACATATATATATAACCATATATATATATATATATATATATATATCTGATTTTTGTCATGCGATAACTAACGTATTTATGAACCGATTTGAATGAAACTTGGTATGTACATAGTACATACAAATGTCTCGACCGAGTTTGTTGGTCAGCATCATCCGCCATTTTGTTTCAAAATGGCGGCTATTTTAAATTTTTAAAAAAATTTAAAATTTAAAATTAAATGCGAAAAAATTAAAAGTTGAAAAATATTTTTCTTTTACGTGTTAGAACTTAAAACAAAGAGTCCAGAACACTTTTTATTTTGTCTATATCTTAAAAAATGATTGAGTTATAGCACTTTGAATTTTTCTTATTGCTGACATTTTGAAACGATCCGATTTTTGTCACGTGATAACACGCGTATTTATGAACCGATTTCACTGAAACTTGGTATGTACATAGTACATACAAATGTCTCGACCTAGTTCGTTGGTCAGCTTAATCCGGCATTTTGTTTCAAAATGGCGGCCATTTTAAATTTTTTAAAAAATTTAAAATTAAAAATTAAATGCGAAAAAATTAAAAATTGAAAAATATTTTTCTTTTACGTATTAGAACTTAAAACAAAGATTCCAGAACACTTTTTATTTTGCCTATATCTTAAAAAATGATTGAGTTATAGCACTTTGAATTTTTCTTATGGCTGACATTTTGAAACGATATGATTTTGTCACGTGATAACACACGTATTTATGAACCGATTTCAATTAAACTTGGTATGTAGATATTACATACAAATGTCTCGACCGAGTTCGTTGGCCAGCATCATCCGCCATTTTTTTCAAAATGGTGGCCATTTTAAAAATTTTTAAAAATTTAAAATTTAAAATTAAATGCGAAAAAAATCAAAATTTGAAAAATATTTTTCTTTTACGTGTTAGAATTTAAAACAACGATTCCAGAACACTTTTTATTTTGTCTATATCTTACAAAATGATTGAGTTATAGCACTTTGAATTTTTCTTATGGCTGACATTTTGAAACTATATGATTTTGTCACGTGATAACACGCGTATTTATGAACCGATTTCAATTAAACTTGGTATGTACATAGTACATAAAAAAGTCTCAACCGAGTTTGTTGGCCAGCATCATCCGCCATTTTGTTTCAAAATGGTGGCCATTTTAATTTTTTAAAAAAATTTAAAATTTAAAATTAAATGCGAAAAAATCAAAATTTGAAAAATATTTTTCTTTTACGTGTTAGAACTCAAAACAACGATTCCAGAACACTTTTTATTTTATCTATATCTTACAAAATGATTGAGTTATAGCACTTTGAATTTTTCTTATGGCTGACATTTTGAAACGGTCTGATATGAACGATCCACAATGTTGCTTTAAAATGGCATACACTTTATGATATCGTGGAATTTAGTGACTCTCCAAATCGCTTAAAATAAAACCAGATTGAATAAAAGATGACTAATTTCTAAAAATTCCTATTAATATTCAGTCTTGACAAAAACTAGTATTCAATCTTATAAAATCACTAATTTTATAAGATTATTTCCACTAATTTGAGATTAGTATTTTTGAACAATGTAACTTACTTTAAAATAAATAAATAAATATATAAGTATATGAAAGCTACCTCTTCCTCCCGGCATTGCCGGAAGGACTTTTTTTTTTTATCCCGGAAAACCTCTGACTAAGTTCATTGGTTTTCATTGTAAGCCATGATTTTTCAAACCCAGAATTACACGATAAAACTAGTTTTTGCAGATTGTACTATTTTTTTTCGATGCAGTTTCGCCAAAGAATAGATTGATACAAAAACTCGATTTTTAAAATTTTGGATAAGGCGAGTTTTGAAACTCACGTCCTCAACTGTAAAGCAAAATTGATTGTTTGAATTAAGGATTTTTGAATGAAAATGCTCGATAGAATAAATGTGCGTTAAACATATGTTTTTGAAAACGAAATGGTTCTGTGATTGTATGAGCTAAATTTATACATAACTGTATGTAGTTGTTATGGTAATGGACATACATTTGGCATATTTGTGTTGAAATAAGAGCATACTTCGTATTTTGTTAACTGAAATAGTTATTTTTGGATTGATTTGCCAATTTGTTTTAATGATAAATAATTATTAACTATATATGTATTTTAGAAATTGAGTGTTCATTATTATTACTATTTTTTTTATTTTTCTTTCTTTTCCACTTTTTAATTAGGAAGGAAACACAGTTTATTAAACAGCGAGAAATGTGTTAAACAGTGCATGGAAATTATTTCCCCCTTTTTTATGGGAAAAAAAATAAATATGCTTCGTAAAATAATAACGAGGGAAAAATATTTAATGTTAATGGTCCCGAGAGGCCAGCTGTCTTTAAAATTTTTAATTTTAAAATCTATTTTTATATGCACATGCAAGATTTTTTTAATAGCACTTTCGTCGTCTCATGTTTTCAATTTTAAATTATTCATCGCATAAAATTCAGATTCTTTACTTTATAAGTTTTTTTTTTTTTGCTTATAATCGTGGTGTTAATATAAATGTCTTTTAAATAAATAAAAAAAAAGGACAGAGAGATAAGAGTAATTAAAAAAAGATAAACTTTTCTTTGTGTCGGCCTTTTCTTGTGGCTAAATTAATTTACTCTTCTAAAAAGCTCTAAAAACCTTAATTAGCTCGTTGCAGTTGTATATTATGCGAAATTGTCTATGTGACAGTAAAAATGTACTCTTGTATTTTTCAAGCTTTGAAATTCAGAGCTAATTAAGCGTTATTCATTAGAATTAATTTTTTCGTAAAGCTTTCTGTAAAGAAAGATACGTCCGATTCGGTGTAAGTAAGATTTGTGGTTTAATTGAAGTTATTCATTAAATTTGTTTAGCATTTCCCAGGAGGCTTCGTGGCTTTAATTCATTTCTTTTGTTTCTTTGAAAGTTTGCCGATTTGGCGCGGAAGAGGCAAACGCGTCTAGACAATTTATAAAGTATTGAAATCTTCAGTTTTATTGATTTATTATGTATTAAATTTAGTATGCGTTAAAAAAGTTTTATTTTCTTGTCGTATTTTTAACCTCTTTCAATTATTATAAAATTTTATTTTGCAATTTTTAAAAATTTTATTATTAAAATTTTATTTATTTTTATTTTTTATTATTAATTAATTTTATTGATATTTATTTTAGCAAGCAGAGTTTTCATTTATTTACTTTTTTGCATGAAAATCATTGAAATTTGTTGTCAAAAAAAAAAAAAAAAAAAAAAAAAAAAAAAAAAAAAAAAAAAAAACAGAATTTATGTTTAGCATATGTACATTTAAAAAATTTTCGTAGTTATTTTTAAAAGTCCCAATGTCAAATCCATATTTCATTACTTTACTAAAGAATTTACTAAATGTTCCACCTAACCGGAAATAAAACAAAAAATAAAACTTCATTGAAGTTGATGATTATAAGATAAACCTAATTCGATAGCATAGCTAACCTTCCCCCCCCCTTTTTTTTCAAGGTCAAATATTTTAAAATGTAATGAAATAACCAATACACGATACGTAGGTATCACAGAAGGGACTCAAGAATTTGCTATGGGAGTCTTACACAGGAGTGTTGACGCTAGGCCTATTTAACAGGACGCGGTCATTGGCACACATTTTTAACACTAGAATTGCGGTTTCTTTGATACCTAGAATGACCCAGGTGGGTCATAGCTGATCCAAGGACTTGAATGATGTTATTATTGATTTGCTTTATACTGACATTAGGGTTTGATGATTAATATTATGAATTTTTTTTAAGAATTAATGTATTTTAGTTAAAAGACTATTACGTAATGTGAAAATTAGTGAATGTATACCACCGAAGAAAATTTTCATTTCTAATATTAGAATAGATATTTTGAGATTTTGGAGGTTTTTAAAATTACATATATATTTTAATTATCAAATTAAATTCTATAATAATGTTTCTTCATATCAATAAGCTGTTAAAATACAATAAAGTCAAATATATATAGCTCGGGGATTTTTTTAAAACATGCATTGTACAGTTTTTGATCTAATCAGTTCACACAAAATACTATGGAATTTGATTTTTTTCCCCTTTTCTTATATAATCCACATGCAAATTATAAACAGTTTCTACGCACATTATCATTTCCATTGTCTAAACGTTGCTTTTTCTGACTACATTTTCATTTGTTTGAAGTTTCTTGGGTGGTGCGTAGACAGATAACTTCAGATTCCTTTTTAATATATTTCCAAACTCTCTGTGAGCTCCTCTGCTAATTTTATTTATAGACATTCCTACTGTTAGAATTTCTTGAATCTTTAAAAATTATCGAAATATTTATCACCGACATATCTTAAATCATATCCTCCATATAGTTTCTTGCACCAGATCTTCCATATTTATCTTTCCAATCTTCCAATTCAATCTTTCGATTCTTTAAAATAACATTGATGGGTAATTTTGTTAATACCTTTCTTTGTTTTTTTTTTATATACTTTCTTTATTTTGAGTTTTCTTCAAAACACTTGCAATTTATTGGGTTTCATGACTTCTTCCATGTCATTTTTTAGCTATTTTCATTTATCTCTCAGCCAATTGAACTGGATTCGGAAGCGAGATTTTATGGGTATTTTTACTAAATTTTAGTTTTTTACGTCAAAATTGTTATCATTATAAGATGCAATTTTTCGCTATATCATTTTCTAAATAATCGCTTCTCAATTCTTAAATATTCCCATTTGAAAGACCTTCGCCCGACGCAATTGTGTAAGCCTTGTGCAGTTTGCAACAGTCAAAATAGCCCTTTTATTTAGTTTCTATGGCAATATAGAAAAAGAAATACCCTTCTACAACATTCCAGAAGAACATGAAATGAAATAAGTCTCTCATATTCGCCTTGCAGTTGCATGGCAGATGTGAGATCTTTACCCTCATTCCATCACCGCCTCTCTCTTTTGATAAGCAAGTGCGTCAAATCTCCTTACATTTTTTTTTTTTTTAATTATACTTTTGAAAGTCCTGTTTAAATGAAAGAAAAAGTCTTTATTTTGCCTGGGTCATCGATGACCCAGCACTATAATTCTAGGTATATAGACATGTGTATAAATAATGTTTTCGTCAGAATTCAACTAAATTTGTTTTCAGGCATTATAGTGAATATTTAGAAATAGTCAGAAAGTTTGGAAGTTTTATTTTGGAAACATCAGAGTAAAAAAAAAAAAAAAAAAAAAAAAAAAAACAGATCACGTTTTGGGTTACAGATGACCGTCCTCGGTAATTCTAGTGTTAGCTGGTTTATTTTCGTTGTTTTAATACTGTTTTATAGTGTTTAAATTACTGTATGTACTTGATATCCTTGCTATCATTTTTTGACGTGCCCTTTTGGATTCATTTCTTTTTCTGGAAAAGGGATGGGGAGGGAGAGAGAGAGAGAGAATCACGAAATATAGTCATTGATTGCGGGAAATAAATGTATATTTCGTCATTTGGTCGTAGGATGTATACAAAATTTGTTAGTTGATCACAGGGAAAAAAACGAGAAATTCGGTAACTGCTTACGGAAAAAAAATCAAATTCTAAAGTCAGTTGCAGAAAAAAAATCGCTTAATTAATCCATTGATGGCATGAAAAAGAAAAGTTCAAAGAGCAAGTCGTGGTGAAAAATCAAGAAAATCCGCGAAATTCCAAATCCATCGACAGTATAAAAAATACCCCACGAGTTTCGGCAATCAATTTGAAGAAAAGAAATCTCAAAATTCGCCAATCGGTAAAAATATTTCAAATCACCAATTAGTTGTGGAAAAAAATACGAAAGTCGTCGGAAAATATTTCAAAATTTGCTAGTCGATCGTCGAATAAAAAAGAAGAAGAAATATAAAAGAGAAATTCTTCAATAATTTCTTTAAATTTCGTCAATGGGTTGCCGGAAAAAAAAGCGAAAATCGGCAGCCAATCTTGAGAAATAATCGCAAAACTCTTCGATCAGTGGCAAAAAAAGTGAAATACGTCGATGTTTAGCGGAGAAAAAATTGCTTAATTACTCTATCGGGAGAAAATTTGTTAAATTCAGTCGGTCGCAAGGAACTATTACTAAATCCTAATGACAAAAAGGCTTCTAAACAAACCAGAACAGATTTGTTTCGTAAAAGAAACCCTTTTTAAGGATAGTGTGTCCTTCCTTAAAAGTTCACGCCCACCAGCCCTGTTTTTCTAGAGTCAACTCTACTTCCCTGCGTTTCAACTTACAAGGGGACTACCAAACATGGTGCTCACAGATTTTGATGATTTCAAAGTATGTTGTAGGGGTCACACCACTAATTATTCAGCTGGAAGAGTTCATTCAAATGGGCCTTAGTTTTTGGGAAATTGGGGGGTCAAAGTTTAGCGCTCATTTCAATTAGCCGTTAGTATTGCAAACAGATTGTGGCTCGGTGGCGCTGCGATAACGAGTGAGACTCCGGACTCGGACTTGGCGGGTTCAACTCCAAGTTAGAACTTTTTTTTTCTGTATATAGTTTTTACACGTTGCATATTTTAAGCAGAATTAGGAATTCCACAGCTATGAACTTTTTGATATTTTCTTAATAAATTAAATTTATATTTTCGAATTTATTTCATGAAAATTTATTTTTTGTGCAATTTTTAAACTAATATTTTTTTGACAAAACTGCAAAACTAATTTATGCCTAGAACGCTTTTTTATTAATTATTATGTAATTTCTTTTTTTTATTAAGCACAATTCTGAAATAATAATTTTTCTCTTTTTCTATCGCCTTTCTTTGTGGAATTTTTTAAATTAAAATTTATCCTTTTTTGTATAAATTATATAAAATAATTTTCAGGTGCAATTTCTCAAACACTTATAGGATTAGTTAATTCAAATAATGCATATCTTCGAAAGTATAATAAATATTAATGCAATAGTGCTAAAATATTATCCAAATTTTTACTAATCTTTAAATACATTCATCTCTAAAGTTCAACCTAAACATTATTTATCGTTTGCGCAAATAAGAAATGGCAGATTACATTAAAAAAATTATATATACATTTTTATTTTAACAAATTAAAACACTATTAATAAACAAGTTGGAAATTGCACGTGAACGTAGCAAATGAGGTGCGTTCGTACGATAACGAAGTTTTAAAAATATTCAGATCTTGCTGATATAGTAGAGCTACTCCGGATACAGTACAGTGGTCGAAATCTTTACGTTTCTGTAAATATGCAGGAAGTAATTTTTATTACACCTCAGCAACGTATATCTTATTCATAAAATGTGAAATAGTTGAATATAATTAAAACACGCACCAAACCATGTTTCCCCGTAACGCATTATATAGTGGAATACTTTTGTGTGGCCCTGTAATTTAATAATAAAAATTCTTTGCATCACAGATTGTACAGAATGCATATTTTAGTATATATTTCATAGATTCATGCCAATTCCATTATGTTCGAATGGTGTAACATCATTAAAATGCATTTGAAACTTTTCCCCTTTGACCGTAATGTAACGGAATCCTTTTGATTGTCCCTGTAATTGATCTATGCATCCGATTTTCATAACATTTGAAATGACTCGACAAAATTACGCAATAATTATATGTTTTAAATTTCAAACGATTAAAATGCATTTAAAACTTTTTTCCCTATTGACCGTAATGTAACGGAATCCTTTTTAATGTCCCTGTAATTGATCTATCCATCCGATTTTCATAAAATTTGAAATGACTCGACAAAATTATGTTATAATTATGTATTTTAAATTTCAAACGATTCGGTTGGGTAGTTTCTGCGTTGTTATATGCGGACAGACGGACAGACGGATGGACTGAGCGACAACAATAGGTGCTGCGTATTTACATAATTACGAACGCACCTAAAAAATAAACTAGATCGGAAAAATCGTCTGCTAATGATTTCAATGAGATAAAATTTAAGATACATAAAAAATATATATGTATTTTATTATATGTATTTTATGTATTTTATTATATATGTATTTTATTCGTCTGCTTTTATTTTCTCGGTATAATCACGCAAAAATAGAAATTCTTTTTATTAATGTCATTTAGCTTCTTTTGCAGACAAATAAAAGACTTGCAATATTGGTATGCATATGTAGGATTAAAATGCTAAAAATAATGTAATAAAAGGAACCAGTACTAGTATAGAAAGTTCTCGTTTGGAAAAGGAACTAAAAGGCCAAACTACAAATGCATTAAAATATTGCGAAACGTTGTTACAAAATGATAATCTGCTTACAAATTCTGCACTGGATGATATTTCCTGTGCTTCTATATATGGCTGAAGAATTTCATAATTCAACATTAAAAATATTAGATGATCGAGAAATTATTGAGGCAGATGAAATGATATTGAATGGAGAATATGAATTAACGGAATTTACAAAGGTGTTAATTTTTTTACTTAGCAATATATATATACATAGATAGATGTATTTATACGTTATATTCCATTCCGATTAAATCGAAAAAGTAAAAATTGAAAAAATGAACTATCCTCATAAGAAAGTATCAAAAAGTTCAAATTCTGCTTAAAATATGCAACGTGTAAAAAGTATATAAAGAAAAAAAAGTTTTAACTTGGAGTTGAACCCGTCAAATCCGAGTCCGGAGTTTCGCTCGTTACCGCAGCGCCACCGAGTCTCAATCTGTTTGCAATACTAAAGGCTATTTGAAATAAGCGCTAAACTTTGATCCCCAATTTCTCAAAAATTAAGGCCCATTTGAAGGAACCCATCCAGCTGAATAATTAGTGGTGTGACCCCTACAACATACTTTGAAATCATCAAAATCTGTGAGCACGTCCCCTTGTTAGTACGACTTTAGTAGATCATAACACTTTGCTGTCTCGAATTTTCTAGATAAGGGTTTGTCAATGTACTACATAAGTCTAATAAATGAAAGATGAAAATGAAAACATAACTTACTCGCATATACTACTCATTCCTCTTCAACTACGACCTGATTTTATTTAAATTCTTAGCAAATAAAACTGCGCTGCAATCCGTGTCATCAAGTAGAGATATAGAGTTAAACATATTTTTTTTAGTAGTATTTGCATTATTTTTTTTTATTTTAAGTTTTACATACGGGAATCGCTGCAATGTATTTGACTTCTATACATGGATTATAATGCAATAACTGAATCTCTTTTCATTTACTCATTAACTTTCCTTTAGAAACTCAATGCAATTTTGTAGGGTTTCGTTCACCTGACGAAACCCTTTTTGTGTCTGTCCACTGTTCCTCTTTCTGTCACAGAGTCCATGTACAAAAAATTATAAGTCAGATACTTTAAATTTTGTGTGCTTACAGCCAAATACCTCGTGTAAAAATGACAAATTATAAAGTTTTGAAAAAGTCTATCATTATGATTAATTCTTTTTTCAATGTCATCCGTTCATTTTTGCGATTTAAATTTTAAAAGAGAAATTTAATTTAAAAGTTTTTGCGTACGGACATCATAGCTTGAAGCATCTCGCTAATAAGCAGAAAGTTCTTAGTTCGAAATCCTGCACTGGAACTTGAAATTTTCATACTATAATGGATTTAAATAAAAGGAATTTTGTATTTTATGCCAATTCAAGGGTTTATGTTATTCTTTTTACTGACACTCATACATTTTTTTGGAATTCAATTTTTTTAAATTATAAAAACTATTGCGATTTATAATGATTCAGCATTTTAAATTTTGTTTAAACATTTCTCTTCGATTTTATAAATTTAAATTTTTATTTATATTCCGCTGTTTTTTTTAATTTCATATTTTTTAAAAATTAGGAATTTTGGATTTTATTTAAATAATTTTATTTCATCGTTTTAATTTGAATAAAATAAATAAATTCCTTCCATAATTACTTTAAAATTAAATTTATTGATGCTACCACCTATGTAAGTATTTAATATTTTTAAATTAAATATTTGGATTTATAAATAAAAGAATAAGTTGTTTAATAAATCGTTTCTGTTACATATTTTCATAATATTTATCTTTAAACTTAGAAAATCACAAACTGAAATAAATATTTACATGTACATTTTTAAAACTAACAATAAACGAAAAAAAGAAAAAAAGCAGCTTATGCAGAGAAAGTCCAATTACTTTAAAATTTAACATAAAATTTCACAAAATTTATAACTATTAAAGACGTGCGAGTACGAGACAACCATTCAAATGATATTCTTTAGACTGGGGTCAACTTTTCATTTTACAAATAGTAGACGTAAACTATATGCTATTTTTCTTGTAAAAACAGGATGAGCAACTCGAAACCGGCACGAACTGCAATTATTAACGACTGCCGCCTGTAAACCTTAAGTCATTGCTACTACAAAGTCATTGTTACTACCGCAACCGATAGTCCATTGTTTGTTAATTGCAAGCTGTTCACGTTTCAGTACAGTATATTCTGTGTCGTTATGTTAAGTGTGGAGCAAGTGTTGTGATTAATGTATAGTTGTGTATTTCTACAATAAAATACCTAATTCGATCCTAGAGAGGATTGCTATAGTCATTCTCGAATTTCAGAGTATTCTGTAAACAAATGCTTGAAATATGCTCTGTCCTTGAATGTTCGTTTCCGTCCCACCTGTATACAATCGATGTACTATAACGAGAATAAATTAATACAGCTTTCCAAGTTAAGAGTTATAATTTTCAATTTTCTCGTTTTATGTATTTATAATCAGATTTATTAATCATAAGAACTCTTACGAATATATACATACATATGTAAAATATAATATATGTTTCGAGATTACAAAATAACTCAAATGTTCGTATAACAAAAGGACATGTGCAGTGACGCCAACTTTTGATAAATATTAGGTGGGCTCAATTAATAATGGGTGGATAGAGATATCAAATTATTGGGTAGGCTCGCGCCCCATGGGCCCATATAAGTTGTCGCCACTGGATATATATATATACACGCATATACATGCGTTATACTTTTTATTATAAATACATGCCAAGATATTTGTTTAATCTGTCGATTCGGTGTTAATTGTTGTTGAACTAACAGATGCATGGATTCCGCAATGGATTTAAAAAATGTATTCGATTTTTTGTTTAACATAATTCATTAATTATAAGTACAAACGACTAACTAACATTAATTTTCCTTTTTAAAAATTATTAAATTTTTAAATACAATTTTCGGTACGAAATATGCTAGTTAGACAGACATAGAAATTTTGTGTGGAAATAAAAAGCAGAATTCTTCGTCAAATAGAGCAAAAAGTAGTAATCAAACTGAGATAACTGCTCTTAATAAACTTAACGATGTAAGTCTCCAGTAAAACCTATATTTATCATCTCCAGTGTATGACGCTACTAATTTTCAATTTGGCATTGCTCACGAAGGGAGTGATCAAAATAAGGATACGACATACATGTATTTTTCAATGTTTTGTCTTACATCTTTCTTAAAATGAACGAAAAAAATACATTCTAGCAGTCAAAATGTAGGTTATGACATCTGTATTTATTGCAATCAGTGGTTTGTTAACAATTTTAATGATAACAAAAATTGGCAATTAATTTACTAATATTTGTAATGAGAAAAGTAAAAAGCATTCGACAAAAAACTCTGAAATTATTTACTTACAATAAATGAAAATACTAATACCTTGTAGCTTTTCCTCGGTAATGAATCATATCTTTTAAACGATTTGGCATCAATCTGATTAACTGAAAGGTAACATTTGTCAATTTTTTGCCTTTCTTTAAACAACGCTTCATTTATCTACTTTTAAGAATAAAAGTGGCGTTCGCGTAATTTATTTTTTAAATGACCCTGAAGGTGTTCTATGGGGTTTAAACTGGAGACTGAGCCAGAATTTTAATGACATTTGGATAACTATCCAACACCAAAAGTCGTGTATTCAAAGGGGCCATATTTTTAACCCATTAGTGCCTGAATTACTTTCTTCGTTAAAATTCAAATTTTGCATTTTCTCACCACTTTTAAAGCAAGAATAACTTTTATCTTAATTTATCGAGGACTTCGTCTCGTTAAAGAAAGTATTTATTTATCCTCCTTTTTACTGGTGTGAAAGGCGCTCACTTGAATTTTTTGAAACTGTCCCAAAAATGGGACGCTAGGCACTAATGGGTTAAGATCATTATCCTGGTATAACTTATAAGTGCGCGCTCAGATCTAATTTATATGCACTTAGTTGTAAATTTTCTTTGGGGACATATTATAACTGTTTAACCTTCTATTATAACTGATACTTTGATATGCGAAGCTTCCATGCATTCCAATCGTAGCACTTCCGCGTGGGCCTATATCCCTAGTGTAGATAATCAGCCGACAAAAATAAACCAAACTAAACCAAACCGTAGCACTTCCGCACCATTGTACTTTCTCGTTGGCACCACATTCCTTTCCTCGAGACCTGTATTTTGTTTTCTATAAATAAAAATTTTGCTGTTATATCCAAAAATATTAAACTTCAATGCGTCTGCAAATATAACATAATAAAGAAATTTTCAGACTTATTAATAAGCACTTTAGCAAACTCTAGTCTAGTCAGATGGTTTTTCTTCCAGATATATGGTTTCTTAAGGGCAGATTTTGCATGAAAACTATATATTTTTTCAAAGAGATTCGAATTGTTTGAGAAGTAACACTACTGTTCCTGAAGTCTAATCATTTTTGCTAACTTTGGCGCACTCGAAGATTTTTGTTAACTTGTGCTATCCATCTTTCATCCGCAAACAATTTCCCAGGGCTTACTTTCTACCGTTCAATCTGATTTGCTATTTTTAATTAGATAGTGTATAGTTGTTCTCGCCTTTTGCACAATTTCTGCAAAAGCTTTTTCTGTTTTGCCATGAAGAACATATTGTGTAATAATAATTTTGAGTTCAACAAGTAGCTGTTTGCTTTTTTGCCCCATTTTTAACAAATTCTTAAACAAAAAGCATCAAACATAAATTAATCTTTTCAGACTGCGTATTTGTAATTTTCAAATGATAAAGCTGATTTTTACCAAAAAACCAGGAATTCCCAGTAGTATTACTGCCGATCGAATACTTTTTTGATCTCGGAACTATGGGTGTTAATGAATTAACCTTCCAGCAGGCGCGCGTATGTGAAAGATACGCTAGAGGTGAATTTCGTTTTATATGTTTAACCCTAAAGACACTTCGAACAGTTGATCTTGTCTATTCTTCTTTCTCCATGTCAACAAACTTTCAGTTACATTCTACAATATATATTTTACAATAACATATCTAGGAATTATGTGCGACTTTTCATGTTGGTATGATTAGCGCGCCTGCTGGAAGGTTCATTGCTATTTTTTCGTATTATTCCTAAAATTTTTAAGGCAATATTGATTCAAATAAAAAAAACAGCTATTGTAATCTAATGTCCATCTACTTCAATCTTGGAAGTTTTACTCTTTTCTCTCTCTCTCCTTTTTTTTTTTTTTTTTTTTTTTTAATATAAAACGAAACATTAGAAACTTTATGCATGTCTATTATTTATTTTGAATACTGTCATGTACCGCGTACTAATTTTAGTCATAAACAACTGTTAGGGCCCTTATACACTGCCGCATTTTTTTTCTGTTTCCTCAGTTTAACTTGTAATTTTCAGTTTAACTATAGCTATTAGGGAAATTCACGTTCAAGTATCCCTCTTTTTTTTCGTTTGGCTGTTTTATTTCGTTTGGATCCATAGTACTTTCGATAAAGATTTCTGGATAAATGAATTTCAATTATAATGTTCCTATACAATAAATTTAGTGCAGAAATAGTATCCTACATATGTTAACCTTTTCCGGCGCAGACAAGTTTTGTTCGCAAAATGAGAACCTGTTGACTGACACCG
Source organism: Maratus speculifer (assembly GCA_964019185.1). NCBI lineage: Eukaryota > Metazoa > Arthropoda > Arachnida > Araneae > Salticidae > Maratus > Maratus speculifer. The sequence goes on from OZ025293.1 coordinate 355,027,639, forward strand.
GAATTTACAAAAGACTTTTAAAGAAATTAAGAACTCCCTGATTTAATCTGTCATTGTAAAAGTAAAATTTTACTAAAATATTATTGGTGCTGTTTGCATGTTTGGAATTAAAATTAGGTGTTGCCGGTGTGGTAACACTGCGCCGGAAAGGGTTAACCGAGCCTTTTAAAATTCCTTCGAAACTGCGGTTTCATTCAACAATTTTTGTCATAGTAGATAAGAGTTAAGAGAAAAGGGCAAAAATTCGAGATATTCACAGCTAATCAATAAAATGAAATTGTAAAAATATTAGATGAAAATCCAACAATTTAAACTTATGTCATTTTCATGCCACCCAGTGGTCATGATTGTAGAAAAGGTGCTTCATATTAAATAAGCCAGCGCGATCTCTACACCGGAGCGTATCTTTACCTCCACCTACTCTATATTTTGTCATCTGTTTTAACACTTTCCGGCACAGTGTGTTTATCCCCCCCCCCCCCCCGGAATACCTAATTTTAACTCCAAAATTGCAATCGGTATCAATAATATTTTAACAAAATATTTCTTTTAAGGAGAAAATTTAAATTAAGGGGTTTAGATAATTTTAAATAAGATTAATTTCTCAAAAAGTTGTTTCTAAATTCCGGTGTCAGTCAATAAATTCTCATTTTACTAAGAGAATTTGTGCATGCTAGAAATAGTTAATGTTTTGAATTGATAAATTACCTAGGTGACCAAAATGTATGTTTTTATTGACATTTAGCTATTCGCAATTTTTTATTCTACTTATAATAAATATTACTGTATTTGTGTGAAAGAACTATGAGAATATAAATTTATAAAACTGTTTAGTAAATAATAAAATGTTCATCATTTATTTAGGATAACATAATTTTACTTAGAATTAATATATTTTAGTCATTTGCGCCTTTCTCGAATTGCTCACAACGCATTTGCACCAAGAGGTAAAATATGTGTGTTAAAACATAAGAGTAAAAAACGTCCATTCACATATTATCCAATTTTTAGATCTCGGACAGCTTTTTTCTTCACAAATACGATTATTAGAGTTCTGTGTTATAAACAATTAAAAATATTTGCATGTATTATTTTATTACAAAAATGAATGTTTCTGAAGCAATCTTAACAAATAAAACTTTTTGGAATATGAAAAAATGGAATATTTATTATTAATATATGTTTTAAGTTGTTAATTGTACTAAACACTAATAAAGGGTTGTCAACCGAATCAGTAAACTTTACAACTGTTTCAGAAGCATACTAAACGTTTATTGAGTTATGGGAAATGTATAATGTAACTGATATAGATTTTAACCCGTAAATGCTGTGACAAAAACTGTCACTTAACTTCTATGGGCGTTGAGCGGTCTCCGAGATTTCTGGATCGAAATACGAATAAAAGCCTCGAATTAACCCATTGCGAACAGTTTCTGTACTAAACTGTATGTTCAGGGCTGTTATGTACAGGATAATTAAAATTAATCTAAATTTTAATTTAGAGATATTATTTAGTTTATTTATACCATGATCATAGTACGACACTTAATTGTCTTAATTTCAAACACCTACGATATCTGTAGCTTCATATTAATTATTTTTTCAGTCACATATGTGTTTGAATTTAAGAAACCCCTATTTGTAGGTAGAAATTTTGCTTCATTTGGAACTTAAGTACGGTGACCTGAGACTTTTGAATAGTTGAGTTTTAATTGGAAATTCCCTGTTCAAAAACCTTACTATAAATACCCCATTCTATGAATAAAGGTTGTTTTCGAAAAAATATTTTTCCGCCTTCAATAGCTCGAAATTTTCTGCGACATTTCAGAATCATTTTTAACAGTAAAAACATAAAACTTTTTGAGGTTATTTTTGAAAAGAGGTATAAGAGGCCGTGTGATTTCATTTTTCGCTCAATTAATTAGAATTTGATTTATAAACAACCATTTTTTAGTATGACCATTTTTTTTGTTCCCAGATCTCCCACTTTAGAAGATTCGGTTGAAAACGTTAATTTTTAAATCCTTAACACAAAATAATTTAAAAATAGTTTAATTAGCTGATTTGTCAGACAATCTAAGTAACGCCTTACAAATGCAGCAAACAAAATACTTCCCAAGTTTCAGCTCAATCGAACTTACCGTTTGGAAGTTATCGTATTCATTTCCATATATGTACCCTATATCATAAAGAACGCCAAAAAATGGAGGATCTGGAACTGTAAGAAAATACCAACTTCTCACATACATGCGCAAACCGATTACAAAAATAGCAAATTCAGGTAAAATGTGTCGGGTTTTTATTATCATGATTGCAATATTTTCTTTACATTATGTGTTCGAAAATTAAAAATTGGAGTTTTTTTTCTTTGGCTGTACGAAAACTGGACCCAGAAAAACCCAAACTCTGTGTTCTTATATCCAAACTAGATGTGAGATCCTAAGTATAGTCCACTCGACTCAAATATTATCTAATTGATCATAGATTCTTCGTGATCTATGGTAGCAATTCATTTACATTGTATATGTCGGAATCCTCGACAAATTGTCCAACATTTGCAGTAGATAAGTCATCAATAATTTAATACCACTGGAATAGTATTCACAAATTTCTCCAAGTATTGTGAACTGACCAAACTATGAATTGTATTAGAAAATATTATTTATATATTGTAAATTTTATTCACGATTGGACACTTAATACTAAACTATACCGTAATTTCGGGTGTATAAGCCGCAGATCAAACATTTCTTTTTCGACCCAGAATTTTTTCAGAAACAAATATAACTAGTTAGATCGCCGTAAATATTTGTCTTCAATCACTAAATAAGATTTCTGGGTCCAAAAAGAATTGTTTGATCCGCGGCTTATACACCCGAAATTACGGTACCTACTTTGCTATCTTTATATTAAACAATATTTAAAAACATACTTTACTGTCACTATATTACTTTATTAATGTTTGACGAAACATTAATACTTAGGTGTTTAAAAATTACAAGAAATATCTTTTTTCAGAAGTAATTTTCTTCTTATAGAAGTAAGTCTTTCTGTAAACATTTTCTGTATACTTTTTTAAATTCCTTAGGAAATAAGTTAAAATGCGAAATTCTATTTTTGTATACTGTATTGATGTAATAGGATAATCTAGATTATGTAGGTAAACTAACAGATAGGTCAAAGGAGGATTTTTACTTGATATACGATAATCTATTTCAAAATGTATTACGAATTTCTTTTATTAAATGTATATAATATATTTTTCTCTTTTCAGGTGAGTTGAAATTCCCTTTATCCTCATGCATTTGCGGTGAGTTTTTCCCTTTTTAAATATTTGAGATTGGAAAATGAATCATCAGTATTTGATTTATCGTCAGTTTGATAGAAAATATCTTGTTTTCTTACCCCTTACTGTTTATTTCTATTTATTTTTGCAAAAAACCATATATACATGCACCTGCTGCTTTATATTTTTTCGTGAAATTCGTGTGGGATTGAAACGAGAGCTTTTAGATGTTTTCGAAAATATTCCTCTATTACATTTTTTTTTAAGATTTTGTTTTATGTGAATTTTTCCTCCCCATCCTACCCGCTTTGTATTACGATGGAACAAGAATATTTTGGTATCTCTTTTTGCTACTATTTGATGATTATTAGGCAGTGAAATCTTTGATAAAGATAAATGAATTACAGATTATTTTTCTACTGTGTATCAAGTTTATACATGAATGAAGAATTGTAGACCAAAATTCCATGATCCGTTATGACTGAATAGATTTTAATTATTCTGGATTAAACGGAATTGAAGGAACAGCTAGGCAAAGCTATCATAATCTATTGTTTTGAATTTTGAGGTGATGGTGGCGTCATATACAGCTTGAGAGTTGTACCATAAATTACCGTAATTTCGGGTGTATAAGCCGCAGATCAAACAATTCTTTTTCGACCCAGAATTTTTTTAAGAAACAAATATAACTACTTAGATCGCCGTAAATATTTGTCTCCAATCACTAAATAAGATTTCTGGGTCCAAAAAGAATTGTTTGATCCGCGGCTTATACACCCGAAATTACGGTAGTAATAATGAATTTCAGCTAAAATTAAGACCGTCTCTTGCATAATACATTTAAACATAGGTCGTTCGCGCACTTAAAGAAAAATAACAATGAACGAGTCATTTGTAAATATCGTCGTTTTTCCGCTTGACCTATTAACAGATTAGTTAGTTTTATAAATGTTTTCATCTAATGTTTTCATCTCTCAAAATGCAAAAGGTGCATGGATTTTAAAAATCGCGTCTTTTATCCACATTATTTAAAGGTAAAATATATAAATCCATACGATCAAATATAATGCCCTCATAGAGGATTCCACCCTGGATTTATCTATCCTCTTTCAACGGCTTAGCGTTCTGGAATTTCTCCATTCAATAATTACTTAGCATATTATGTCAGAACCATTGTAAGATATATTGTAATTACTTAATGCAATTATCAGCACGTTTTAATGTAGAGAGAACGATGATCAGTCGAAGATTAGAGGAGACTGGGGAACATGTGAACATCGCATTTTTTCAGTTATTATATGAATTTTTAATCGAAAAAAATACCAACGGTGATAGCACCTGTAGGCATACGGTAAAAACTTTTTTAAGCTCTTTGACATTCAGTTTGTCCTTGGTAGCCAAAACCCTGTTTATAGATCCCAAAAGTAAAATCTCAGTTCCAATTTGCTAAGCAAATAACTATTTATTTGTACTTTTAATTGAATTTTAGTGCTTTAATATATACTATTAATGCTAGTAAATATTTTAATATAAAAAAAATCTTCTAAAATTGCGAAACGTTAATGATTGGTCATTTTAACTCTAGTGGCCATGTGGGGCACTTGTGAACAGACATGTTGGAGCATATATGAAGAGTTCATAAGTGCCCCAATAATCATTTTGTGGTTTTGTTACTTTCACTTAACTTCATGAGAAATAATTAGATCTTCAATACCTATAATTTTCCTGCAATAGATGACTTTTGTCAGTGGGGCCAACTTATATGGGCTCATGGGGCACGAGCCCACCCAATAATTTGATATCGCCATCCACCTCATTATTAATTAAGCCCGCCCAATATTTTTGTTATTTGTTCAAAATTTTTTGAGCCCACCCAATATTTTTCAAAAGTTAGCGCCACTGCTTTTTGTCATAGAACATTTGATGTTGTATTGAAACTTCCACAAAAATATTTGTTAACCAGAACATAAAGAGCAACAATCTCGTTTACATTCAATTGTTATTTAAATAAATTTAATGTTTTCTAAAATGCAATATTTTACTAAACGGTTTACTACAATATTTTTTATGCATTGTTAATACAAAAAGCATTTCGTTAAATAACTTTTCAAATTTTTCTATTTAATTTTTTTCTAAGCTTACAAGGATGGCTTACTTTCATCTCTCAAATAGATATGTATATGATGCTTTGTATGGAGATCTGGATAGATATGGAGTAATATCCTAAGAAAGTAACATTTTAAAAATAACTACCATAAAATCTCTATTTTAAGCAGCCCCCCCCCCCCCTTTCTCTTTTAAAAGCAAAAGAAGTTACATTTGGGAGAGAGATTTTTAATCGAGATTTTTAAAAAAAGCAAACATTAAATCCCATTTTATCATTAATTTAGAAGTAAATAAGGCAGATACAGGGTGGGAATCTATCTTTTTTTCAGATTTCCGATAAATATTGTCTAAATGTCCCCACCCTAATATCTCTCCGAAACAAAAACCGCAAAGCAAAATTTAAAAAAAAAATTTTTTTTCAAATTTCCTTTTTTCTTTTTTATTTAATTGTAATAACAAGCCAGTCATCTAATCCCCCCTTCCCTTCCCCAATCTCTTAGTTTCATTTTATAATCTTATGTTTAAACATATCACCCAGAAATTAGAGAAATTTATACATATATTTTTCTTTTTAGTGAATTTAACACATAATATAACTAATGATTCTGGCGACAAATGAATAACAGAATAATAAGCATGCTAAAGTATTTTTTTTTATCTTGTGTTTACATGTGCCCCATATGTGTTCGCAATTGCCTCATTAATGGGGCACATGTGAACAATTTTTGGAATTTATAAAACTATTAAAAAGTAAGATAAACTATAAAGGTGATTATAAAAATACCATACGAAAAAAAGTTCTGTTTACTATATTCAGTAGTTTTTGTTTATAGAAATTAACCCATTTATAAGAAAAAGCTATATTCACGTAAACTGTTCATATGTGCCCCAGTCTCCCCTATAGATATATTATTCAAGGAATTATTTTTATTTGATATAGTTAATGATTACGTCTGTCGTAAGTTTCTGCTACATATTAGAACTGGGCATAAGCAAAATAGTGCAGCAAATTCGTACAGACAGACAGCAAAGCTAAAAGTTTTAATCACCTAGAGTCCGCATCTGGTTTCTGCCTATATAGAAGCTGTGAATGAGAACTAAAATTGTTTTTAATCGTTAGAAAATTTAATTATTTTAGTTTCAAAATTTTAGTTTAATTTTTACAATTAATAATTAATTATTAATTTAGTTTTTAAAATTTTTGTTCTTATTTTAGTTTATTTATTTTGGCATATAAGGCTCAAACAAAACGCTTGCCACGCTAAGTACTTTTACAACCAACAGTTCGTTGAATAGCTTCAAGAACAGTTAATTTAAGATTGACTGTAAAAATTAACCCTTTGCTAATGGATCATGTTATAAATAATAGTTCTCTGAAACAAAATATTGAAAACTTGTATTTTGGTCAATAGACTTGACATTCCTCCTCACTTTTTTTCCATAGAAGAATAAACGCAAATTTTTGAATAGGGGGAGTTTAAAAAATAAATTTGATTTTCTGCTACTTCCTAAGGCAAATAAAATGAAACAATGTAAAGTGGGAGGGATGCAAAGATGGGATAAAAGTAACAGCTGTAACATTAGTATTTGTCAAATTAGCTATGCCATCCATACTTTATATATGTGCATACCATATACAACTGACTGTTTCAACCTATAACTGCTGTTAACGGTCTCACAGACCGCTGAGTTTTTCAAATGTCACAGTTTAACTTATAATTTTTAGTTTATCTATAGATACTGATCAAATTTTGTTTCGTTTGGAACCCTATTAATATCTCTAGGCTAATTCCATGGGTTCTGTAGTGTAAGTCACATAACTTATTAATTGCTATTCTTGTTAGCCACCGTTATTTTCGAGAAGTCTGCTTGGCCTTATTCAATTAATGAGAATGTGCCAATAAAATTAATCAATTTTTTTTTGTTCTACAATACTGGTAGCCAAAAATCGTAGCCTGTGACTTACACTACAAGTACTCATGGAAATAGCCTCTAGAGACTTTTAAATAGCTTAATTTCATTTATAATAGTCCTGTATATAAAGTTTAATACATAAATAGTATTCTGAGAGTTAATTTGACATTTTATTCATCTTTAGATTAAGCGGTCTGACAGTCTGCTCACAATAGTTATGCGACAATTTTTGTCACAGTAGTTAAGGGTTATAGGAAACTCCATTGCGAAACTGAAATAATAACGCTGCTTTTAATCCGTAATCCCGTTGGATATTACAGACTCATATACTTCACAATAGGCGAAATAATTGACAGCGCGCCTTACATATAAAATCATACATTGAATAAACTCAAAAAATTTCAAATTTCAAAGTCATGTTGCTTCATTTCATTCATTGTCAAATTTTAAAATATTCTGTGCGTCTATTTTATTAAAATACTGCTGAAATTGTTAAAGTTGCAATGAAAGCTAACGACGATGGGACATTTGTTACAAGCATAAACGAAATAATTCGAATAAGGTATTTTCATTGGAAAGTTGTAATATTAAGAGCACAAGTCGGAAGGAACGAATATAAAACCTAGAAACAAGATATGTTTGCATTTACAGAGACAAGGTTATAGAAATAGGGTTTGGAGAAGTATAATAAACCAATCTGATTCATACAGATTTAGATGATTAAAAACTGGATTGGACATTAATATTTTGAGTAAAATATTTCATTGGGTTTATTCAAAATAGACGATTTCAAGAATGAAAAATTTGCACAAGACAACAGTATGTCAAGTATATACTTGACACCGGAATTTTTATTAAAATCAGTTAAAATTATTTATTTAACCTTCTTTTTCTTTGTACCTTTAAAACGAATTTGTTAAAAAAAAAAAAATTCTTATTCGAACCAGCGTAAATTCATTTAATAGTCAAAATGACTGCTCACCGTAATTCTAATGTTAACTAAAACATTGCCTTGTCAGGACAAAATTACAAGCTGTATTATAGCTTTTGATAATAATTATAAATATATGATAATTTCTTAATTTAGAACGTTTCAGAATAATAGTTTTTGTGTTAATATACTTAGAAAAGTTACCACCTTTTAGGTAGCTTTCATTACAAAAAGTAAAAAGCTTTTTGTCATGCTACTACAAAAAGTAAAAAGATTTTTCTCATGCTAAAACTAACGTATTTATGAACCGATTTGAATGAAACTTGGTATGTATATAGTACATACAAGTATCTCAACCGAGTTCGTTGGCCAGCATCATCCGCCATCTTGTTTAAAAATGGCAGCCATTTAAAAATTTTAAAAAAATTTAAAATTTAAAATTAAATGCGAAAAAAATAAAAGTTGAAAAATATTATTATTTTATGTGTTATATCTTAAAACACCGATTCCAGAACACTTTTATTTATTTTCTATATCTTAAAAAAAGATTGAGTTATAACACTTTAAATTTTTCTTATGGCTGACATTTTGAAACGATCTGAATTTTGTCACGTGATAACACGCGTATTTATAAATCGATTTGGATGTATCTTGGTGTGTACATAGTACATAAAGAAGCCTAGACCGAGTTTGTTAGCCAGTTCCATCCGCCATCTTGTTTCAAAATGGTAACCATTTAATTTTTTTTAATTAAAATTTAAAATTAGGTACAAAAAAGTGGGAAATTGAAAAACATTTTTTTATGCATTTGACCTTGATACAAAGATTCCAAAGCATTTTTTGTTTTGTCTGTACCTAAAAAAATGGCTGAGTTATAGCACTTTTAATTTCTAGTGTTTCTCACATTTTGAAATGATCTGGTTTTCGTCACGTGATAACACGCCTATTTATGTACCGATTTTGATGAAACTTGGTGCATAGATACTACATACCGATGCCTGGACCGAGTTCGTTGGCCAGTTTCAACCGCCGTCTTGTTTCAAAATGGCGGAATATTAATTTTTCTTAATTTAAATATTAAAATTAGATGCAAAAAAGTAAGAAATTGAAAAAGATTTTTCTTTTGTGTTTTGACCTTGATACAAAGAGTCCAGAGCATTTTTTGTTTCATCTATATCTTGAAAAATTGCTGAATTTTAGCACTTTCAATTTCCAGTGTGATTGACATTTTGAAACGGTCTGAAATTTGTCACGCGATAATACGCATATTTATAAACTGATTTCGATATAACTCCATGTGTACATGGTACACATCAATGTCTTGACCGAGTTCACGGGCCAACTTTATCCGCCATCTTGTCTCAAAATGGCGGCTATTTAAGTTTGTCAAAATCTTTTAAATGTATAATGATGTACAAACAAAAAATTAGAAATTGAAAAAAGGTTCTTTCTAAACTAATTATCTTAATAATGAATACAGGAGTATTTTTTGCTTTGTCTTTACTTTGAAAAATGCCTGGGATATAGCAGTTTCGATTTCTAATGTGGGTGACATTAAAAAAATCAAATTGCACGCGACAGCACTCGTATATATTAATCGATTTCGATGTGAGTGTGCATGTTCACATAAGATTTCAACCAAGCTCATTGGTTTGTTTTATCGATCATGTTGCTTTAAAATGGATAGCGTGGAATTCGGCGCCCTTATAGATCGCTTAAAATAAAACCAGGTTGAATAAAAGATGACTAATTTCTAAAAATTCCTATTAATATTCAGTATTGACAAAAACTAGTATTCAATCTTATATAATCGTGTTCCACTAATTTGAGCTTCGTATATTTGAATAATATAACTTAATTTAAAATAAATAAATAAGTATATGAAAGCTACCTCTTCCTCCCAGCACTGCCGGAAGGAATTTAGAACTATTTTTTTCCTCACTGCAAAAAAATGTATGTATTTTATTACAGATAATACCTCGATTTTTCACACAATTCCGTGTTATTTAAAAAATTATAGATGAATTGCATTTACTTTATTGCTCTATATAAACGTTTTTCAGATTTTAAATGAATTATATGAAATGGTTTATCAATAATTATAGCTTGTTTTATATAAAAATATTTTACAGTCACGCTCTTTAGCTCCAAATATTAAATTATATATTTAATGACCAAATAATAGTACAGCGTTCAACATTAGGTGTTAATTATATCATTCTCATATGTCTCTCGTTAACATAATTTAAATTCATTAGCAATTCTTGTAACGATATGGTTGTTGTAAAAAATTGTATTATTTCTGCGTCAGGTATTTATGGCATTGTTTAATTCATTTATTTTTACTGCAGTATAAAAAAAAAAATCAGGCAGGAATGTGCCAAAACAACCATTCTCAATTATCTGCTTTTTTACATTATTTACCATTAAGTAATAAATGCTTAAATGATTACTGAGGAATTACTACAAACAAGTGTGTTTATTTGACCATTTGTGGGCACTAAAATACACTTTAGTGCTAATGTGTTCGGCCATTTAATAAAGGGCGAAAGAGGAAGTTATTTAGAGATTTCTAGTTTCTGCAATTTTGTAGAGATTAATATATACAGATGGACGCAGCTAATAGTTTCCGTTCCCGAAGCAATGTAAAATGAGTTATTATGTTTTAGGAAACACTTGCTTTTTATTTTTGATGTAAACAACAAAATACAACAGTTGTTCATGTAAATAGATAATTACTTTCCTTGTGATATTCTGCTAATTCCATATGCATTCAAAGATTGATTGATTGATTGATTGAGGTTTAGTGGTATAAAGTCCTTTCAGGGACATGCTTCGCAAAGGCAAAGTTAAAATCAAAAGAGAAAAGAACCAGTCACTTGAGTCTGATCGGATCTTTGTTTTTCATCTAGATAAGTAAATATGTATAAAGATTATTTTTACTCTTAATTTTTTTTAATTTGTCAATTTAGTTACATAAAATTTGCAGGTAATTTCAATCTACTAGTACAAAATCTACCTGGATTCATATTAAATTCTTTTGAACTGAATTTCGACATCCCAAACAAAACTATACAGTTTTTTTTTTTTTTTTTTTTTTTTTTTTTTTTTTTGTCTGATATATGTGCAAATAAAGATATGAAAACATACATTTACTTTAAGTTAAGAAAATGAAACAATTAAATTTTCTGTCCAGTGACACATAATTTTAGTACCGTAAACTGCGAGGTTAATTAATCCCAAGAGCGGGATACTTCGACCAACAACAAAAAAGTTTTAAGTCAGTCCTGTATCTACAGTGTTGAAGTACAGAGTCGTAATTCAACAATATTCGAAGAACCATCTAAATACTCTCAACACAGTATACTGAAGTCTGATTTAAGACCTTTTTCAAGAATACAAGTTTACCCCAGGTTTATGGTACTAAAAAATTACTGTTGAATAGAGGTAACCAACAAATCCTTTTCATTTTCGTTTTCAGAATAAAATCAGAATTTAGCCGAAAAGTCATTCTATAAAAAAGTTTTCAATATTTTTCAAATAGACTACATAGACTTCTAATATTCTACTGTTGCCTCTGTTACTTGTAATACCCGATTGGTTTTAATGTCCTTGTTTTAAAGCTGAAATGGCTACTTGCTCGAGTTGCTAGATTTTGGAAATGAAAAAGGTCTTAGAACGTTATACGTGAAAATGAAAGATTTTCTTTTATTAATATTTACAGTATGCGATATTGAATGCAACTATACTCTATGCAATATCCCCTCGTATTACTAATTTCTGTTGTAAAGACAAATATAGATCAACCCGTCAATGTGCTTAAAAATATTTTAAAATTTGACTCAGATATATTATTCTGCTTATTTTCGTTACCGCCTTTTACGTTTTTCGAGGAAAGGCAGAATTTTTTCTTAAAAAAATTTAATATTCCGCCTTGAATTTTAACCTGTTTTTCTTTCTCTTAGCACATTCCTCTATAAAAGTACGTGAATAATAATAATAAACTCTTGGAATTAGAGCCAGCAGTTCTTTGTAAATGAAGTCAGTTTATATTTTTATGCATTTGTTCAAAAAGACACAAAATATTAGTGTTCTTGATTATAAATAATTGGGATTTTTGGAAAATAACAACATTGCTTATAATTTTCTGTAAACACTGTTTTCTATGAATGTTACATTTTCCGACAAAACTGTAAGAAATATGACACATAATGAATTACTTATTATTAAACGAAACATGTTATGATGAGTCTAATCTTTTCTCTCTACTTAAATATTTTCAGTAGAAATAACGGCGAAAATATTACATTATTTTCCAAAGTTTTATCTGTTGTAAAATATTTGCATTTACGTGTGTTCCAGCTTTGAATATGAACTTCTGAAAAGCACAAATTCCGAACAAGAATTTCAGAAATCCGAAATTTTATCTATATCGTGTTTAAAAGTATCTTTATAGCCATGAAAATTCCGTTCATTAATTTAACAGCGACTTCTCCTGTTTCGGTATGTAGTATAGCTTTACAGGATTCAGCAAATTGCGAAATGCACATTGTTTCAAGAAAATGCTGAAATTTGTTAATTGTCTGTATTGAAAATAATTCTAGAAACTGGATATCTATCTCTGGAACATTGACGTTCCGCAATGCTCTTTCAATTACCTCTGTCATGTTACGTATTATGTCTGATATTTTCGCTTGCAGCGCTATTCGAAAAGTTCTAAACTTGGAAAAAAAAATTATCTTAGGCTGTTAATTGCTAAATATTAATATCATTAAATACATATATGGTGGTATTCTACATTATTTCCACTTAAGAATCTGAGAATTTATTTCAAATAAATTAAGACTGTAGCATGTGAGAGAAACGATTCTAAGAATTATTATATGTATGTAATAACTTTTGAAACAAAATTTATCTGGAAAGTTTATATAAAAGTATCTTCCAAATTTCTAAGTGACGATGGATTGTTATGATATTATACATTAATTGATGTAAAAAAAACATAATGTAACTGTAATTAACAAGCAGCACTCACTAGGAAATCTCAAGATATTAAAAATCCTAAATATTTTAATATATGGGTGATACTAAGCAACATTGAAATAAGAAGGAATTAATCGCAAATTTATCTTAGGCTGTTAATTGGTAAACATTAATATCACTAGAAGACAGCCCGTCAAAATGACGTGTTTGCATTTTTAAAAGGATGATAAAAAAATTACAACTGTGGTCAATCAGCCACTGTAGGCTTAAACAATTTTTAAAAAATACAGCGATTAAACACGCAGAAAAAAATCTTTATAAAAAAAAGGAAATTTTAACAGAAATTTGCATTTAAAACTATAACAAAACTGTCTGGTGGAGGGGGGGGGGGGGGATTGTAATGAACAAATCGTAAATACATAAATTTTAAAGAATAAAGTAACGCAAAAAATCAATTATAAAAGATTATATTGTGAAACTACAGCCAAAAAATATATAAAAATACTGAGAGAAAATAATAAAAATAGCTAAAATGTATAAAAAAATTTCCTATTTTGGACTACTTTTTAGCTAATACTTAACAAAAACACTCAATAAGATCGGAAACAAATGAAAACAACAAAGAGTAAACAGCGCGTGTTCGTGAGACACACGTGCTGCGCGCGCGAGCTCAGGGATTTTTGCTTCCGAGTACTAAATCCGCTGTAATATTCACTCCATGTAACTGTCTCCTGAACACGCGCGCTCAGCGCGCATAGCTCCCGAACGCACCCAATCATTCCTGAGTCGTGATGTTACAATGGAGTCATTCTAAAGATTCATTCACGGAATTTGTCATTCTTAAATGGCAACAGTATTAACTTGTTTACATTGTTTGTTCTTTTTCGTAATTGCTGGTTGTTTTATTTAGAACTTAAACATTATAATTAAATAGTTTTTGTAGGTTTTAAAGAAAATGCGTAATGAATAAATCTTTTGCATGTATATTTTCATAGGTTGAACAATTAGAATATTTGTGAACGGCTCGGAATAGTTAAGCCTAACGTGGACGCAGTTGCAATAAGTTTCTTTTTCTCGTGGATGGGTTGACCCCGGAATCGTCTTACACGAAGGAGTTTTATATATATAATTAAATAGACATATGTAGAACGCAAAATGTAGTACAACTATAATGAAGGAAATTAAAGATCATAAACACAGGAACACGTAGTATTTAATTTTCAGTTAACAAGAGTACCAAGTGTCGCCAAAAAATGCATTTTTTCATATAACAGGCTGCTAAATAAGAAAAATACATCCTGTTATTTGACAGTATAATACAGTGGAATCCATAATAGATGAAGATATAGAAGAAATATATACAGGGCGTAACAGGATTATTGGGGAAATTTTTGAGAGGAGGTGGGGGACATTACAAGTTATTCGGATTTGCAATGCAACTCATGGTCGGAAACGTTTTCCTGGCATGGGAGTTACGACACAAAGCATAAGAAAGAAAGGACACGAACAGGGAGAGAAACATGTTTATTATTCGTAGTGTTGCAAAATGACGGCAAAATGCTGAAAAGAGCTGAAAAACATGTTGCACGCATCGCGGCAGCTGCTGGGGAAGTTCGAGGCTTTCCCGGTATTGCCAAGAACATTAGATCTCCCATGCGCCATAGATGCGTTTCCTGCATCACGGCCCAGGTTCGGAATTCCGAACACCTACTTTGATGACGATCGCTGTCTCTTTAATGTTTTTTCTCTTAGTTTTTCACTGTAATAAGGATAATAAAAATGTTTTCTCTTCTTATTCGTGCCCTATCTTTGTTGTGTTTTATGTTGTCACTACCGCACGGGAAAACGTTTCCGAACATGGGATACTATGCAAATGTGAATCCTCGTGATGTTCCCTATTTTTCTTAAAGTTTGTCCCAATATTACTGGGATACCCTTTATATTTGTCTTTATCTTGTATTTATAATTGGAACAATAACATAATTATTCAGTCTCCTGTCTAACACTTCACAATTTTATCTTTATTTTTAAAGAAAAAATATATCGGAATTAAACATAAACAAGCAAATATGTGAAAAACAATTTCCTTGTAGACTGTCAGTGAGAAGAATTGCGCTGATGAGTATTGTTCCTTTTTAATATACGTGGTTAATTTTGGAGACATTTTGGGGTTAAATGTTTCTTTTAAACAATAATTAGAAATAAAACATAAAAGACGCTTCATCTAAATTTTTTTTGATTAATAAGACTACATTAAACTGACTAAAATAAGACTCCTACATAAATATTGTAATCGGTCATCACCCAATTCCCAGACATTTTGATTCTTTTGACATAACTAAATTCTACAATATTATCTTACAGAGGTACTAAGCTCTCACTAATCTTCCGTAATATGTGGATTAATTTGACTGAGGGTTAATGAATCTTTATTTGGCTAGTTCCGTGAGTACTTTTAATGTTTCTGAAAGTCACGTGCTGCGATTTTAGCGCGTCCACCCTTATTTTAAAATGGAAAAATCCTGTTTCCCAAAAGTTCATTAATTTTTTTAAGAATTTATACTAAATAAATTTCACATAGAAACTTGAAATTAAATTGTTAGTTCCACGGGATTTTGTGGAACAAAAGAAAGCTCATAACTGCTGTACTTGTTTGCCATCATTATTTTCGAAAAGTTTTCTTCGCCTTATTTAATTAATGAGGTAACTCCAATAGAATAAATCACATTTTTCCATTCTAAAATAAAGGTAGGCAAAAATCGTAGCACGTGACTGACACTACAAGTACTCATGGTACAAGTCATTCAACTAGCCAAATAAAGATTCATTAATCCGTTCGGGTTTGGCAAATTATCAATAGTACATGTCTTTTCATTGAATATTGCTATATCTCAACAACTACTTAGTTATTTTCTACATCTAGTAATGGTAGTATATGTGTTTGTATTTCTTATTACAATTTCACTAATGTGTAGGCATTTAGTAATAATATAAATAGTATCAACCGAGGTTATTACTTTGGTCTATCCCCATAGCTGCCAATTTTTTCTATTTTTTAGCTCTGAAAAAGTTAATAGAAAATTTCGCCTTACTTAATCGGCAGATTACGGCGATTTGAAATTATAAAATTTAATTTAAAAATTTTCTGGGCCGAAAAAGCAGATGGTGGCAGCTATGAATCCCATAAAAAAAGATTTATTCTTTGTATTGAACAAACAATACAAGATAATTTGGAGTTTTTGTCCTTCAAAAATATTTTATATCCAACTATAGGGCATTTAAATAGTTTGGGGGTAATTAAATTTTTTATAGTGGCAATACTAGATGTGTTTGTAAACTTTGTTTTAACTCTCCAAACTTTCTTTAGGCTAATTCCATGGGTTCTGTAGTGTAAGTCACATAACTTATTAATTGCTATTCTTGTTAGCCACCGTTATTTTCGAGAAGTCTGCTTGGCCTTATTCAATTAATGAGAATGTGCCAATAAAATTAATCAATTTTTTTTTGTTCTACAATACTGGTAGCCAAAAATCGTAGCCTGTGACTTACACTACAAGTACTCATGGAAATAGCCTTTAGTAAAACAATCTGGATAACTAGTAAGATAACTATACATTTATACTGGTACATACTAGATAAGATAAGTGTCAAAATAATAGCTTTAATAACCACCCATGTGGGATCATAAATTTTCCTTTAACTTTTTATTTTGACAGGAAATTTTCATGTTTCATAAAACTAACGTGAAGACTAGTTTTCCGGGACTACTTTGTACCAAACCTTTTGTAGTCCGAAAGTAGACCAGTTACTCAGAGGTGCCCTTTACGCAACTAAATCTCTTAAATGCTTTAAGTAACATTTTTTTCGAATTTTACTGTAGCAAAATGGTACATTAATTGTGTTTATTTCAGCTGCTGAAGGTAACATGACGAAAACTTTTCATCTGGTTTTTAATATTAACAATTAATTTATTGCGTTTAAATGTTTAAAGAAATTATCAATACAGCTTTAATTGATTAGCAGATCCTACTGCATGGGGGTTTCAATATTCCAGCTTATAAAATGTATTCATTTTATATGAAACTGAATGAATGAACCAAATATGCCCCCAGCAGGGGCTACTTTGTTCCAAAACTTGAAAAATAATTAAAAAATCTGAAAATTGCTTCTTTAAAACCATACAGTTTACTTCATTGTTTCATGTTAATTGTTTACAACTCAATTTCGACGTTGAAAAATTATATATAATTACTTTTTGATAATGGAAATTTTAGTGGAACCAGGAAAAAGTGGCCCAAATGCCGGTTTACAGTAATAAAAGTTTGCTCAATTCTCTTTGCACCGCTAGTTATTCTTTTACTTTAATCACATATTTCATTCTTTAAATTTAAAATATCAGTTATTTTTCTTAATGCGTTGTGTGATAAAGGGCAAAATATATTCCACAATTGTAACTTCTGTTATATTCTGTATTAATACAATGTTTTCCAAACATCTTCAAAATCTCTTTCTTAGTCTATTGTCATATGAATATAAATAGAATAGCATGCAAAATAATGACATTCATTAGATTTCAGGTTCAGATTTCCTTCATTAGATTTTAGTGAAGCGTAAATGTTATCCATTACAATTCACTAAATGTATCTGAATAACAAGATAAGAAAAAAAATGTCATAATATAAAGAAATCAGACCTGAACAAGTTTAAATAAATTTTCTGGTTGGAAACGTCGGTAAAACTGGGTGAAATTAATTTGACATATTACGAAAAATTAATGGGAGGCTTGGCACCTTTGTGCCTAAAATTTACAGTTTCACTTTATAAAAACTATACGATTTTATTATACAAAACTCAGCAGTTGTACACAGCTTTCTCCTGTTGAATGATGTAGTATAAAATGAATTATATTAAAGAAAAGACAGTGAACAATTGTCTATTTGACAGATGGATATTTATGCGGGTATTAAAAAAAGTCACGCCTTAGCTTTTTAGGTTCCTCGAAGAAGATATATTCATTCGTTAGAATTGTTCTTTGTGTCGTCATAGTGAGTGAAAAGCATTTACTTTTTTCTCCTACATTTGTGGTGGTATTTAGGATATTTTTGTACTCAGCTGTGGTATGGAGACCGGATGTCGTTCATATTTAGAACTTTAATACAGTCGATAATACGATGAGAGGTACGGGAATTCCCTAAAAATGTCTACACAGCTGGGAATATTTAATACTGTTTTGTTTTTTATAGCAAATTTGAGGGAAGACGCTTATAGAAAAGACAGTTCCAGGATTTTATTCCGAAACTGATTTGAAGTATTTTTAGTAACAATAAAAATTGTAATAGCATTTAACAAAGAATGTGGTAGATAAGGTTTCTTTTTGCCCCGACAGGGTCACATTTTCATTCCTTTATGAAATTTGTTTTGACTGTTTTAATATGATTTAGAAGACTGTATTATTTTCACGTAAAATTCAGAAAATACAAAAAACAAAGATGCGAACACCAGTATTTTTTAATTTCATCTATCTATAATAGAAGAAAGTATTTTGTCAAAAAAAATTTTCAATGGATTAGCACAATTTAGGGGCCAGATATCCAGAAAAAGTTTTAACGAAACGTGTTTGCCCATTTATCTGCTTGTACTGTTTTTACTGTCAAAAAGTACATGAAATTATGCATAGAATATATGCATAGAATTATGCCAGTCTTTATATAAATATTTTTAGCTATGGTCCTAAAGTTTCAATTGAAATTAGGGATATTGCCAGAGAAGTGGGTTTTGTGAAAACGATTGTTGTTTTACATCATTGGAAAGTGTATTATATTCTGTATATAATTGATTCATGTGATTATTTTTCACTACAGACGCCATATTCCAGTTAATAATGGGAATAGTATCTCAGAAGTAGTCGCTGTCATAACTATTTTTCTTTCTCTTCCTTTTATAAACTTAAGTGAAGAATTTACCAATATATTTCAACGATTTTTTTTATTTCGATTTAATATCATACGCCGATTATTATATAAGATTTCGGGGGAAAAACTGCCTGAAAGTTGCTCTATGATAACGAATGTTTTTCGATTTTTGGAAGGAGCACGGTAGCTATTGAAAAACTGACTAAAAACTGACTAAATCACTAATTCACGAAAAAACTGACTAAATCACTAATTGTCCAATCTAATTCTAATTTGAATATTTCTAGCAAGTATAAATTTCCCTGTTTTATGATATATTTCCCGTTGATTAGACTTCATTACAAATCCCCCCTTTCATGATTTTGAAGCATTTATTGACAAAAATCTGAAATGGAATAATAATAACTATAAAAGTACGTGCATGAGATAGAAAAAAGATATTAGATTGACAAGTCCATTTTTTTTTAAATTTCTAAATGGAACATTTCTTTGAAAAAAAAAAATCTCCGCTGCTTTATATTTACATATCTAGTTCCAAAAAGTGTCGGTTTAAGTTATAGTTGTAACTGTATAGTTCATTCACTATTGATAATTAAAAAAAGATATTTATAAGCATGAAATGACTCTTTTTTTTTCATTCTGTTTTTTATCCTCAAAGGAAAAATTCAAAAGAAATTAGTTTTTTTTAGCTTTTTTTGTCTTAAAATCCGAAAAATCAACAAAAACAAATGTTTTATTTCTGTCACTCTGGTGTCAAAATGTACTCTTGAGATATTAAGCTTTTACTCCATCTGTAAAAGTTTGACTTTATTAGAACTATTTTGTTAAAAAAAAAGATAAATACTGCTTTAATTTGTACACTATTATGTTTTTTATGAGCTCTCTGTGGAAATAATTTACTTTAAATTTATTTTCTTCGAAAATCATTAGTATCTTTTCTTGAAAAACAGAAAAAGCATTGGTGTTTTATTTTTATAACTAATTTTTTCTTTGAGCTCATTAAAATTGTTCACTTCCTAAGCGCATCATTTTATTTATCTATAATTAGAAGGTTTTTTTTATTGTCTAACGTTTCTTTTTCTCTCTTCGTTCATTTTATTTTTACAACATCGACATACTACAAATTACTGGGAGAGTAGTATTGAACCTTATCAGCGCTATCTTGAGTATTTCATTTCCTACCATAGAGCGCCAGCGCGATGTTTTACGAAGCAATATTTTATATACTTTAAAGTTTTTTGAGTGTACTTATAAAGGGATTTGAATGCAATCTGCTTTTTATACTAAATCTTTTTGTGTAAAATGCAGCGTTCGTGTCACTAACAAGGAAATGTACTAAAAAAAATAGTTTATTTTTTCTGTATTTCATTTTTTTACTTGGGTTATTTAAAAAAAAGTTTTATTTTTAAAATTGATAATAATGTTACAGATGTTAAAGGAAATATTTATAAAAAAATATCTCCAATAAGAAAACACATGTTGTTAATTGAACATTTTACTCAGCAATATGAGAGTTTTCAAAATTCCAGACAGAATAGTACCAAAATAAATATATAATATAAAATTCAATGAAATTCGCATTTCTTAATTTTAAATTGATCAATTTTAGACGATAAAGTCAAGAAATAATTTAAGTTATTAAAAAAAATCTCATTAACAAGTGACTTAATATAAAATGCAATTCTTTTTATCTTTGTATATTCATTATAAAATGTTTTAATAATGGGAAAAGAAAGTACCTTTGAATAAAAGTATTATTATTCAAAATTTTATTTTTTTATACTACATTTATTTTTATTAGTAAACCTAAAAACATTCCTGTAGATTTGGTCATTCAAATGAACAATATGCAAATTGAGTTTTCCAAAATTCAGCATAATTGCATAAATAATAAATATATAATGGTACTACATCAGTCAAATTTGTTTTTTAATATCTTGAAACTAGTTAAATTTTCATTTTTAATGCTTATTATCAAGAAACGTATCAAGTTATAAGTATGGAAATATTAAAGTTGACTATTATATTCTGTAAGAAACAGACAACGGAAATTATTGAAGTATGAAAATTTCTGCCTCTTCGTCATTTTACTAGGAAATTTTAGCAATCGTAAATGGTATAACTTAGTAAACAGATTAAATATTTATATAGTTAAATGAATTATTAGAAATGAAATTGTAAATTCCCTTTTTCCTACTCCTTTTTTCTAAATTCAATCAATGTCTGCGAAACTACTTTCTCTTCTTTATTTGTGACCTTCCGGGGGAAGACATGCTGTTTATTTTGAAGAACGAGCTATAATAAAAATGAAAGCAAATTTTTGACAATCAAACTAATGATTCAGTGTTCTGTTTCATTACACGTTTGGGAAAGTTTATATTTTTAGTAAGCTTTTTTCTTTTGCAATTATTTAATGGCTTTGGGTAAAGTAAGGCAGAGGAAAATACTCTCTTTTGTGTTCAATTTCAGATAATAGTTGTAATGAAAGTCATTTTAAATTGAGAAGACGCAGGAGCATTTTAACCCATTAAAGCCGGAATTATTTTCGTCTAACAGAAAATTTGTATTTCGTACCAGTTTTTTAAAATAGTAATTTTTGTCTTATTTTACAAAGTTTGTCACCCTATAAAGGTAATGTTTTCGATCAAAAATTCTGGTATTCATAGAAGAAAATGATTACATCTTTTTTTGGCATCATATGGTAACGCTAGGCTTTAATAGGTTAATTTGAAGGATATACGCCGGGCCGAGCCGAGCCGAGCCGGCTGGTATGTTCAATTTTTTCACGGCCCGGGCCGGGCCCGTGCTCTATTTTTCCCAATGTTTTTTTTTTTTTTTTTTGTGATTTTCAAATGGGTATTACACAAGATTGCGCATGATTATTTAGTTATATTTTATAGCACATTTAATATAATATTTAACTGATATATATAGTGAAAAACTTTGAAATCTAACGCAACCTTACATATTTTTTCTAAATAAATAAATAAACCGGAAGGCCAAATCCTTGCGCAGATTTATCACATGTAAAATGAAGACTATGAAAAAAAAAATAAATCTCTATATGAAATACAAAAAAGCTTTATCATTTTTAAAACAGAAAAGTAACAAAATTAGGAACATGGAGAAAAAGCCATTTTAAGTTTTAATTTGTCTTGGTAATTGCGCTATGTGTATTAGCAAATTTTACAATATCGCGATATAATTACTGTATGGGTGAAATTGAGGTGTCAAAATATCCGCAAGAAATAAGCTTTCATTTATTATTCAAAAAAGAAAATCGGCTTTTTTGAAAAATGTTCAGGTAAACTGTCCCCTTTATGGCAAATGGAAGGCAAATTCGGAAAAAAAATGTCATTATTTTGATTTTTTAAATATTTTTAATCCTTAATGTTTTCCCTTTCGAATGGTTTATTACTTTCGTTTCTATGACAACGAGAAGTTTTTTTTATAAAATAATTCTCTTTGTTAAATCATGCATAAACACTACATGAATTGAACTTTAAACACAATTTGCTCAAAATGATTTTGTTTTATTTTATTTTATTTTAAACTCCTATGTACTTTTATGCAGAACTACTACATATCTCCCCTGAATAATTTACACCTTCATTCATTTACATTAATTCACATATCCGTGATCAATATGAAATGGACTTTACAAACAAATGCGCAATTTTTTTTTCTTTGAAAAAAGTGAAAATTCTTTTAATTTAAATACGGTTTTATTTCATGTTTTTTTTATTAAACAATATGCGTGTTTATATAAAGTTGATTTCACTTTTTATTATTTTTAACATATTATGTATATAAAAAAATTCAAGTGAAAATCTTCATAGTTCTGCGATAAAAGAACATTAATTAAACATGGTAAATATAGGACCTTCTAACTGCCCCTTAAACTATAATTCCAGTTTTTGATAAATAGACATTTAAATTATTTACATATTTCTTTGTGAAAACTTACACAAGTCAATTTTAATTGTTTATATTTCAAAATTTCTTAATTTTGCGATTTAATTAAGTGATATCTTCATAGTTTCTGCGAAAAAGGTATATTAGTTAAAGAAGGGATGTATAGGACCTTCTAACTATCCCTTAAACTATAATTCTAGTTTTTTACAAATATACATTTAAATTATTTAAATATTTCTTTGAGAAAACGTACGCAAGTCAATTTTAATTGTTTATATTTCGACATTTCTTAATTTTGCGATTTAATTAAGTGAATATGTTCATAGTTTCTGCGGAAAAAGTATATTAATTAAACATGGTAAGTATAGGACCTTCTAACCAGTAGCGTAGCTATGCTTTTTGGCGCCCGGGGCCAGCAAGAAATTTTGCGCCCCCACCCCAATATAGATATATAACAATTTCTCCCAATTTGGCGCCCCTAGGCCTCGGCGCCCGGGGCGGACGCCCCCCCTTGCCCCCCCTTAGCTACGCCACTGCTTCTAACTGCCCCTTAAACTATAATTCCAGTTTTTAATAAATAGCCATTGAAATAATTTACATTTTTCTTTGAGAAAACGTAAACAAGTCAATTTTAATTGTTTATATTTCGAAATGTCTTAATTATATCAAATTTCTGATAATTTTACGGAATAAACGGCAAAATTACACTACGGATGCATACATTTTCCCAACATTTCATTCAAGTTACCTTACTGTTTTACATTTCCCCCTCCCCCACATTCTAATTTTACGTAATAAACCGCAAAATCATACTACATATAGATACATTTCCCCAATATTTCAATCAAGTTACCTTAGAATTTAAAATTTTTCCTTCTAAAACTGATTCTAACCTAGCTGGAAATCCCTTGTAATTTTAAGTAATAAACCGCAAACTCACACCACGTATACCTACATTTTCCCAATATTTTCCTTAAATCACCTTATTTTTTACATTTTTCCTTCTAAAATTTATTCTAAACTAGCTCGAAACTATATCTATATTTTAATGCAGTAAATTTCATAACTCATTTGTGGGAAAAACAGGCAATAATTAAGGTTTTTTTTTTTTTGTTTTTTTTTTGTTTTTTAAATATACAATACAATAAATGAAAGCATTGAGACATATAAATGAAGTTTGCGAAATGCGTTTGAATTGTATTGTTCAAAATTACTCATTGAAATTTTGGTTTTGAACTATTGAATGTTTTGGATATTACAAAACAATAAAATTTTTATCTTCGAACGAATAGATTGGTACTATCGAGTTAAATCAATTATCGAAAATGGGCATCAATTTCCTCCTCTTCCCTGAATTCAATCAAAGCTTACACAGATTTCACTTCGTAATCGGTGACCTTCCGGAGAAAACACAATTTTTATTTTGATTAACAATCTATTATGAAAACGAATGAAGCAAGTTTTGACAATCAAACTCTAGCGAATCACTGTCCTGTGAAACACGTTTTGAAGATCAATTTCCCTAATGCATTTTTATTTTTTTATTTTAGGGTTTTAGATAAATAGATGTAAAAAAAAAAAAAGCAGAAAAAATTCTTCCTTTTATGTTCATTACCAAACAATTTCTGTAATAAAAGTCATTTTAAAGTACATGCAAAAATTCTTTAACGTCAAAGTCATTTTATTGCGAAATATTAATTTCACGTCTAAAATTGAATGATTTATTTATTTAAGGAAATATACTTCAGAATATTTTACTTGTTGCTTTCAAAACTGAATGTTCACAATTTTATGCAAATGTTATTGCTAAATTTTATAGTTACGTTTTCAAAAATTATCTCATTTTGATAATTATACCATACATTTGTTTCTTATGGGACAACACAAAAACTATAATTTTAAAGTAGTCCCATAAATAAAAATAATAATAATAAAAGTTACTACCATTAATATATTTTACCTTTTAAAATTTTCAGGACCCGCTTAAATATAAAGAACCTTGTGGAATTCATGCAGGAACAAGATATTTAAAATTTCTTAAACTTTCTTTTGATTTCAAATTTTCAAATGCTGATTTTTTTATCTTACGGCTTAGAATACTTAATGCGTTTTCAGTTTGAAATTTATAGTTACAATAAGAAAATTCAACGGTACAATAAAGAATTTAAAATGTAAGAATCCATTTCACAAATATTTAATTTTTTGAAGATTATAAAGAACTGTTTTATTTAATTATTTCTGCAGTTTCCTTCATAACTTTTTTCTTTTTTTTTTTAATGTATAAATTTTGATATTTCAAACCTTTATAAATATTGTATTCGAAATTCCCATTCATGGAATGCTCGACAAAGAAGTATTTCCAATATTATTACCATTCACGCGATAATAGATGCATTTGATTTTCACACATCATTATGTAATTAGTATCATCATACATTAATATAATTATGCGATAGATATTATATAAATTGGTGTAATATATTATCACCATAAAAGCATGATATATGGAAAAACATTTCCGCACAAACATTACATTCTGTGATTGACCTTTGTTTGTTAAAGAAACATTCATGAAGAAATAGGATAAGGTGGTGTGGTGGTGTATTTATGTCGGCCGATTATCTACGCTATGGGATATAGGCCCTATGGGGTGGGTTGCCCTCCGTGGGGGTCTTTCTAAGGGAACCTAACCCGTATTTACGCAAGGTTCGAAGAAAACCACGGAAAACTTCGAACGGTTAGGCCGACGGTCGCGATTGGGTTCGAACCCAGCACCTACCGTCTACCAGTTTGGAGGTCAGAACCTCGCGGCCACTGGTGGGGCAAGAAATAGGATAAAGTAACACACAATTACAAGCATGCCATTACATTTAGTATAGCTGCAAAATTATACGATATTTTATCACTAAGCTATATTTTCCTTATTTCGCTTGATTTTTTCTCTCTTGTTTTGTTATTCCTGCAGCTCCAAGTAATTCCAATTTACGGTATTAAGTATTTTATCTATCGCCAATGACAGATTCTCACAAATTAATAAAATTTAAATCAGTAGCTTGTAGTAAAGGATTTCACTTTTACAGCCAAACCCAGAATCATCTAAAAATTTCAATATATCCAAAGCTATAAAGCAAAATTTAATAGAACTTTATATGCAAAATTCTAAACATATTCTAAATTTGTATTTCGGTTGCATCTTAATTAAAAAAAAATAATAAAAAAGTTTCAGTATACCTCATCAAACAATCCAAATCCTCCCTTTAGAATGCTGATATGGTTGATTCCATGAAAACTTGTCATGTCTGTCACACAACTAAAAATCACTATTCTTGTTCGCCACCGTTATTTTCGAAAAGTTTCCTTCAAGCTATTCAACTGATGAGATATTTCCGATAAAAAAGTCACATTTTTCCGTTCTAAAATACTGGTACCCAAAAATCGTTGTATGTGACAGACATGACAAGTTTTCATGGAATTAGCCATATATGTTTTTGAGTATGAAAAGTTGTTTATCTTGGGAATCCATAATAATTTTATACCGAATATTTTTAATTTTTTTCCAGTTTGGCTCCATAAGATATATTCATTATTGCAATTGGGAATACTTGTTCGATTTTTTTAATATGTCTGTACCTTATTAAAGTAACCGTCACTATACCCCACAAATTTTATTAGGAACACTACTGTTCTTCACTGTTTGAGAATGCAAGGTATTCATTTTCAATTTCGTGATAGGTCATTTTTTCTGTTTATATGTTGATCGTTTTCCCATGAACACGCTGAACGATGTCATGAAATAAGTATGATAATAATAAGTTTAACTGAAGACATGTTATTATGGAAATATGGTGCTCACTGGTAATATTTAGATTTACAAATGATTCGGTTGAAAAAACGTTATGTTTATCTGTATTGTTATAAATCAAGGATATCGACTGGGCGTAATTAATCGAATAAATTTTTTGCTTCATTTTTCGACACTTATCTCTTTCATTTAAGCAGAAAATTATTTCTAAATTTTAATAATGTACATTTTAAAATGTTTATAATTTTATTGCTCAAAAGCATTTTTTATACGAAATCTATGAAAGAGATTTCGATATGCGTAAGCCACGGAATAGTCCTTGATAGTCTATTGTTGCACTTTTATTACTCCATTGTTTGAATCCATTGCATGCGTAAAGAATTTCGGAGTAATATGACGTCAGAGAATATTGCTTCACCTCCAGATAATATGAGTGATATCTTGCATATGCAGATTATTTTCCTGATTTGACCAAGCATACGGAAATAATCTGTAAATAAAAATTTCTTTTATTTTTTTGTATAGTTTAATCTAAATATAAAGTGGTCAGATATCTGGATATGGGAGTCAGACTGTCTGCTAGACTTTATTTGTTTGATTCTGAACAGCTTGTGTTTCACAAACACATAAATTAGGATTACTTCCGCAATGAACTTAACATATTTTATAATTATAGAATGGGAATAAGATTCATTAAAATTTAACACATACGGAATTTCACACATGTGAAAATAACTGAGACATAAAATTTCTATGACAAATCAGGAATATAGTATGAAACGCGTGATATATTTCAATATTTGACATGGTTTGTTTGATGAAATATTGTACATAAATCTTAAAATCTACATTTACGCCAATTATGTATTTATTTATTTATTGTCATCGTTTTAAAATAATACCTATAGAAAACTATTTGTCAGATTCTTTTTTTTTAGTTTTATTTCTGGCAATAAGTAAAATATGTATTTTTAGATTTAAAAAGAATGCCAAAATATAAGCGAATTGCAAATTTTGCGTTCTACAAAATTATTCCAAAAACTAATGTAACTAAACATGGATAAGCTTTTAAAAAATGTATTTAATGCACTCATTGAAAACCTGTAAAATCTAATGCAATATTAGAATTACGTAAACTGTTAAAGTAAAAAAAAGCGAACTATTTTATGGAGATTATACTGGCAATCTCGACTGTACTGGCCTCCCGATCAACAATAGTCTTTTTTTTTTTTTTTTTCTTCTTTACAGTGTACAATAATACATTTTTTTAAAATGAGATTTGGATAAATGTTAACTCTGGATATTATTATAAAATATTTTTTGTCTAAAATTCTTTTACTATCGAACAGTAAAGTTTTATATAGGATGAATAATCTAAGAAGGAATTCGTTACAGGATAATGAAAGCGTGCTCTTAAAGTTTTTAGACTGTTTCATTTTGCTCTTATCCTTTTTACAGTACATATTTTGAGCATTTTATATTAGTTCGTACGAAACACTTTAATATGTGAGTAACGCTGATATTTGCGTCAAATGACCGAAGTAATCATGTACGGGAAATACTTGTTTTCTAGAGACATTTCAAAGTTTATTTTTCCTCTTTTTTTAAAGCGACCGAACGCGCGCATATTCAGGGTAAGAATGGTTTTTACTTTGTCACCAATAAGTGCATGTAACAATCGTCACCTTATTTATTTAGAGAAAATTCTTGCATATTCTGAGATAAAATAAGTTGAAGATTATTTTAAAAAATAGCGGTGAAAATTGTAAAAATCATACTCATTTTGTGACTATCAGACGAGGCAAACGTCTTTCCTGGTTGATGAAATAATATCTTTATACCGTAATTTCGGGTGTATAAGCCGCGGATCAAACAATTCTTTTTGGACCCAGAAATCTTATTTAGTGATTGAAGACAAATATTTATGGCGATCTAACTAGTTATATTTGTCTCAAAAAATTCTGGGTCGAAAAAGAATTGTTTGATCTGCGGCTTATACACCCGAAATTACGGTAATGTGATTTCAAAAGCTTGAGTAATTTTGATAGTAAATAAAATTGTTTTTTCAATCTTGAGTATATTTTCGTTTAAAAGATACTGATCAAGATATTTTTCTTTGAAAGTTAATAGACGAGTTATTTGTAGTATCGGAAAATTTCACTATTTTTCGTCGAATTTTATCTTTCAAATGTTTAAAGACGATTGGATGCCCCTCTTATCTAGATGATTTATAATCGATAAACCCGAGGAAAATTTTTCATCATTAAGTTCCGGTTGCCTCTGAGGCTCCCTGGATTTATTAATGTTTCCCTCCTGTATACTTTCTCTAAATTTTTCATTTTTTCAATAAAATTTTCTTTGACATTTTCATTTTTTTTTACTTAAAAAGTATTTGTGCGAAATTATTCGAATTAAATTACCTAATGCTTAGTTTGAATACGTTTAAAGGTGCATTTTATTTATTTATTTATTTTATTTTATTGAACTAGCACTTGTTCTTATGTGAAACGAAATAGTACGAAGTAGTATAATCATAATGTGATTTCTGTAAGCTTGAATAGTTTAGTTTGAATAGTGTGTTACTTAGACTGCTTTTTAATTTTGAGTATATTTGTTTTTAGAATATACGGATCAAGATATTTTTCTTTTGAAGTGAATAGATAAGCTATTTATAATAACCGAAAATTTCACTATTTTTCGTCGAATCCTATTTCTGAAATGTTTAAAGACGAATGGATGCTCCTCTTCTCTAGATAATTTATAACTGATCAGCTCGAGGAAAATATTTCATCATTAAGTTGCGACCACCGTTGACACTACCTGGATCTACTAATGTTTTTCTTCTGTATCCTTCCTCTAAATTTTCCATTTTTCTATAAACTATTCCTTGTTTAAAAAAATAAATAAATACGATTGGATTAACCTCTTCTCTAGAAAATTTATAATAGATTCCCCCCAAACAATTTTCATCATTAAGTTTTGGCCGCCATGACTACCTGGATCAACTAACGTTTTCCCCCAGCATCCTTCCTCGAATTTTTCCATTTTTTCAATAATTTATTTCTTGATATTTTATTTTCATTTTTTTCTCCCTAAAAATATTTCTAAAAAATTATTGGAATTAAATTATCTCATGCTTAACTTGAATTCGCTTAATGATGCATTTATTTTCAAGCTGGCACATGTTCTCAAATGAAAAGCAATAGTACGAAATAATATCATTATAATATGATTTGAGTAAGCTTGAATAATCTGTTTTGATAGTGTATTAATTAAATTGCTTTTCAATTGTATATTTACATTTAGAAAATACTGATCAAGATTTTTATATCGGGCAGGGGTGGGGGGATGAATAGACAAGTTTTTTATAATGACCGAAAATTTCACTATTTTTCGTCGAATCATATCTCTGAAATGTTTAAAGACGATTGCATGCCCCTCTTTTCCGGATGATTTACAATCCATGAGCCCGAGAAAAAAATTTTATTATTAAGTTTTGATAGTCGACCGATGCGAATCCTTGGATCTACTAATGTTTTTCTCCAGTATACTTCCACGATTTTTTTTTTTTTTTAAGTTAAATATTTCTTGATTTTTTTTTCTAGTTTAAAAAGTACTTGTACGAACTTATTGCTGTTACGTTATCTAATACTTAATTAGAATTCTTTTAATGGTGCATTTTCCCCAAACTGGCACATATTCTCAAATGAAACGAAATGGTATCATTATAATGCGATTTCAGTAAACTCTAGTCATTCATTTTGATAGCGTGTTAATTAAATTGCTTTCCAATTTTGAGTATATTTGCACTTAGAAGATACTGATCAAGATATTTTTCTTCGGAAGTGAATAAACAAGTTATTTATACTTACTGAAATTTTCATTATTTATCGTCGAATCCTATTTCTGAAACGTTTAAAGACGATTGGATGCCCCTCTTTTCTAGAAAATTTATAATCGATGAGCCCGAGGAAATGTTTTTCATCATTAAGTTTCGGCCGCTGAGACTTCCCGGATCTACTAGTGTTTTTCTCTTATATCCTTCCTCGAAGTTTTCCATTTTTTCAATAAAATATTACTTGGGAGCTTTTTTTTAAATATTTTTTCCACTTTGACAAAATATTTTTACGAAATTATTGGAATTAAATTATCTAATTCTTAACTTTAATTTGTTTAATGGTGCATTTTTTTCGAACAGGTATATATTCTCAAACGAAAAAGTATATGATAATAAAAGCCTATGAAGACCTCAGGAAACATGAGCATAATTTTGGCTTTATGCATGACTTTTTCAGACTAAATAGAATGTGCATAAATGTACTGCTTTAAGGTAGAGGTGATTGTGAGAGGTATATCTAATAATCTTGTTTAAAATACAATAAACAGTATAAAAATCCTGTAGTTTTTTAAAAATATTAAAAAAAAAGAAAAATAAAGTGAATAATCATAAACAGAAAACAAAAATGTGTATTTTTAAAAGAAAATCCTTCATATTTTTCTTAACAGTTACGTGAAATACACATATGCATATTTTTTTCAACTCTAATGTGAAAAAAAGTAAGCATGTATAATTTTTTTCTTTTAATCGCAATGTTAAAAATATTTTTTTAGGAATTTTAGACTATAATCTAAAAAGACATTTGTAAAATACTTTAATCCCTTAACATTCGCGGTTTTAACAATCACGAGTTTTGACTATTCGCGAAACAGAAAAAGCAGAACATTTCAACTTTTGCGAATACTTCGCACCAATTTTTAAAAAGAAAAATCTTTTACATATGTATTAAAACATTTGCAAGAAAAGCATAGCACAAAATATATTTTATATAATAATTGAAATTCCAAATGTTCAAAACGCACTATTTTCAGATCTGCCATCACTCAGTATTTTTTAAAACCACTATCTTCTGGTAGAAGTCTTAACTTAATTTAATGCAGATTAAGTGAGACAAAAATTGCTATTCGAAAATTCAGGTACTCAAAAATCCAAAGAATGACACTTCGGCATTTGATAACACCAAATTGCGCTAATGTACTTAATTTATTAAATATTAAAGCCTTTCCGGCACACAAAAATTCTGTTCGTAGTATGATGAAATAATCAACTAAAACTAGAATTTACGAACGACTTTTTCAGAAATTAAAAACTTGTTACTTTAAACATTCAATGTAAAAACGAAATTATATTAATGTTCTTGGTGCCACTTGTAAGTGTGGAATTATAATTAGATCATCCCGACGTGGGATTATTGCGCCGTAAAGGGTTAACGATAAATGGCTGCTGAAATGTATGTTTTTACATGTCTGTCGGTCCAAATGATACTTAGATTCAGTGAAGTATTCGTCAATGTCATGTCTTTTTTTTTTTCTCCCCAAGTTTAAAGATTACAAAGAATCAAAACCAAATCAAGTTGAAATCTTCAAACATATTTTTGATAACACAATTTTAGGGAATAGAATAAAATTTATTGAATAATTAACCCTTCACTGCACCATGTGCCATATCTGGCACATACATAAAAAATATATAATTCTCATAATGTGCATGGATTTGGCCAATATGATTGCTGTAACTGACTTAGATCAGCCCAAAGAATGGAATAACACTTATTTTGTCCATGTCAGAGGTTTGCATTTGACAAAAAAATTAGAACTTGTTCGTCGGGAAAAAAATCGATCAATCTATTAAGGCAAAATTTACTTTTATTAATTTTACTGAATACGTAAAAATATTAAAATAAAGAAAAATGCAGAATGTTAAGCAAATAAAATTAATTAGTTAAAGCCCATTTAATTGCAAAATATAGCAATACAATATTTAAAAACCCTAATATTGCATGTCGGGTACACGACATAAAATGTCAAATTTTAGCTGAAAAATTTAAATTAATTTTTTCCCTCTATTATTTTCTCATTATCAGACCAATAAATAGATTTCAAATATATTATTTTCATAAAAATAATAAAAAAATGTGTTGTGAAGAATTAACTATAAACCGCTGCTGAATTATTTGAGATTACATATTTTATCCCAGTTCTAATGTTGTAGATACATTGAAATATTGGTTGGTGACATGCCGCAGTATTCTATTCCATATTTCTATCGGTTATAACGAAATGCATTTTATCCCTTGAGAAAAGTCTTATTCAACTATCGGCTAGTGTTGACAGTTTGTCTGAAGCCCTGAAGCAGGAAATCCATTTTTTATCCTTGGCGTTTTTTCTTCCATATAATAGACCGACCTTCATATCGCTTCTCAATGGAAAACTGTTTATCCCATGATTCATTTACACGAATATCACTCGACTATTTTCGAGGAAAAGAATAGTGCTGCGATATTGAGGAAGGCCCCATCTTTTCTTTTAACCTATTGTAAATATGTTTTCGAACTGAGCATTACAGGAATTAGATGGAAATGTATAAAACGGCCTTAACCTACGCTGTTTTATTTTTCATATCTTTACAGTTGAGTGGAAAGACTTAGAGGAAGAATGCCTTAACATCAAAACGCTTTCATTGTTTTCCAGTTTTTAGTTTTATTATTTTTTTAGATTTGAGTAATAGCATTGAGTGTTAACATAATGCATTTTATAATAAATCATAGGGTATTTTCAACCGTAATTGCGATTGAAAAATTAAACTATTGTTTCTATCAACTTAAAATTTATTTTATTTTATTCTTGCAGTTGCTAAACAACGAAACTGCTGACTTTTTGTTACTGATGATAATATAGTATCTCATATGATAATATAATATCTCATATGATAATATAGTATCTCATACCATAACGCAGTATATGATAATATAATATATCTCTATAAGAATATAGAGACACAAAATGAAGCCTTTACTGTCAATAAAATGTAACAATCCTTTTATTTAAATTAAACAAAAAAAAAAAAAAAAAAAAAAGAAAAAAAAAATCGTACGTCAAGCATAGATTATGAAACAGTTCCAAAATAGTGAAATGGAATTTCACTTTTTAAAAAGATGGTTGTTGTTGATTTTTGTCGTCCGATTATCTACGCTAATGGGGTATAGGACCAGGAGGAGTGCCCTCCGTGGGGGTCTTTCTAAGGGAACCTAACCCGTATTTACGCAAGGTTCGAAGAAAACCACGGAAAACTCCGAACGGTTAGGCCGACAGCCGCGATTGGGTTCGAACCCAGCACCTGCCGTCTACCAGTTGAGAGGTCCGAACCTCTCGGCCACTGGTGGGG
The DNA here is from genome assembly GCA_964019185.1 of Maratus speculifer. Lineage (NCBI taxonomy): Eukaryota > Metazoa > Arthropoda > Arachnida > Araneae > Salticidae > Maratus > Maratus speculifer. The sequence goes on from OZ025293.1 coordinate 355,061,710, forward strand.
CTTTTAAAAAGATGGAACTAAATCGTAGCAGTTATTGTCAGTAGTCGGCGAGGTACTCGGATTTCTTTTGTGCAGCTTGTACAGGATTTATAGATCTGTATATTTTGTCATATCATTGTACATTGTGTATATATCTTCATCAATTTTCACCTATAAGCGGGAACTACAAATTTATATAATCATCTGATATTGAACTGAAATTCAATTCAGATAACATCTGTTAAAAAAGGCAAAACATCGGACAAAAAATCAAAACATCTGAAAATGTACTGTCAGAAACGCACACCATACTATATAGCCTTGCATATGATTTTTTTCTACAAAAATCTTTTAGTATATACTATATAGAGTTCTGCTGGAAAATCCACAACTCATAAAAAAAAGAAACATACCTTAAGTAATTTACGCTCGTACACAGTGATGCTTACGAATTTTTATTTTTAACTTGTATGGGATCTATAGATTTTATATACACCACATAATTGTAAAAAAACTTGCTAAACATAAAGCCCATATCACATTTGAAAACTCACCTCCATATCTTACTGTTCATAGATACTACTTAACCGAAATGTTTTGTGTGTCCTAGCAAATGAAGGGTAGCAATTATGTACATCATGGACTACAATAAGCACTTTGTAATTCATTTCAATAATATATATAAATTTCATTATATTTGAAATAAATTTATTGTTGTTAAAATACATTGCAAACAATTTTTCACCGTAGACCATTATGTAACTGAAATTCTTTTGACTGACTCTGTAAATGTATGATAAATGCTTGCAGTAGTGCACTTTATAAATGTCCATTTTAGTATACTGCATAAATGCATATAAATTTCCTTGTGTTTGAAATATTGTTACATCATTTAAAGGCACTGTAACCATTTCCCCATTTATCATAATATAACTGACTTCTTTAGAGTGTCCCTGTAAACGAACTATAAATGCTACACACTCCATTTTCAACAAAGAAATTATAAATTAGTAAACTTCATTTATATATATCATGACCATCCGAATACATTTATGAGAGTTAGAAAACGAACATCAAACTGTATGATTTATTTTAAATTATTATTATGATCAATTTTTTTTTCAAATTTCAAATTTTCGAACAGCTGAAAGATTTTTTTTCCCTTTTTAATACAAATTTAAAAATATGTATTTTTTTTTTTACTTTGTAATTCAGCGATTCAGAATACATTTGAAACTTTTGTAGAAACAATTAATCGAAACTGAAAAATTTTACAAAAGTTAAATTGGGGGTAATTGCTCCCATAAAATCCCCTGAATTTTTTATAGTAATGATTTTTGTAGTGCACTTTTAATCTGCCCACTCCAAATTTTCTGTAGAACTTCATAAAAATATTAGTGCAATATAAATATCAGAAAAAATGGCAGTTTTATAAAAAGAAGAAAATATTTAATTATTTTTGCTATCTAATCCCGAACTTCATATTTAGACGCCATATTTGATCGGAATAGATGCTAGCCAGTAGGAAGAAATATGACTGTATTCTATTTACTTACACATTATTTGATATCTGTTTCAACAACATTCACTGACTATTTCATAAAAAATCTATAATAAGTATTATATTAGATGAAATATACCCATTAGATGAAATATAAAGACATAGATTAAATATAAACACTGTTTTATCTGCTATCTTTATATTATATGAGAACATGCAACAAATCTAAAATACTTACATTTTTTTGACGAATATACCTTTTATTCGAAGAAATAAATGGCCTTAACTTCGTCTACTAGGTTTTTTATAACGATTGGGAGTAGAAAATATTATAGTTCTGTCACACAATTTTGATCCAGGGTCTGGCCCGGAAGATATTCCTTTCTCCTGAAGATTTGAGATTTGGTGTTTTCATTGGTCAAAAAACTGCAATCCCCCTCGGAACTATATGATGCCCGTCCCGTGCTATACATTCCTACTAAAGTTTTACCATTAACATTTCTCAATTTTAGAAGAAAAACATTTTTGCCAAGAATGTTGCCAAAAATATTTATTAATATACATAGTATATGTTAAAACATTAAAATGAAAAAAAAAAAAAAAAAAAAAAAGAAAAGAAAAGAAAAAAAGAAAAAAAAAAGAAAGAATTAAAGTTATCTCTTAGCAATTTGGAAATGAGATTTTACTTTTGAGATCAATAAACAGTGTTTTGGTTCCTGAGGACGAAACAAAATGTGGAAGAGCTTCAAATTTTTTTACCATATGTCTACAGTTGCTAACATCTTTGATATTTTTTCGAAAAGAAAAATACATATAAGAACTAGTGAAAATGGCAGCGTTCACATCTGTCCTATGTTCAAATGTGCCCCACTCTCCCCTATATGTGTTTCAAATATTTACAACAGTACTTATTAACGTCATGATACTGGCTAATATTTAAAAAATATTTGGTTTCATAAAATTGACTGCGCTTCCTGTACTTGATAGAGCAACGTATTTGGCAGCAAAATATGAAATTATCTCTTATTTAAAACACGGATTAAATCCATTTTATATTGCGTTTATTTTAATAGGGCTCTAAAAGTTCCTATATGGGGCCTAAAGGGGTTTAAATTTAGACGAAAATGTTTATTTAACATACAATGAAATGTTTTGGATGCAAATATAAAGGATTACCTTTTAAAATGAAGAAAAATTAGTTTCAAAATGTTTAGTATCAGATAGCTCAAGCACCATGGAAACAGCTCTTCGAATTAAAAGCATAAGTTCTTTAAGTAACTTCGATCTGATATCTTGTTACTGCAACCTAAAAAGAAAAAAAAAGTTTTTGCGCTTGATGGGATCCTCCTTAAACCAAATCTACTAATTAACACTTAGAATCAAAATAAGCAATTTTATTCTACTTATTCATTCCGTAACCGTGGTTATTGATCTCCACAAGCTACACATAGGTTCTTAGCAAAGTTTTTTTTCGAAATGACTTCATTTAGATTTTAAAATATTTGTATATATATATATATATATATATATATATATATAATTTCAAATTTATCAATTTAGCAAGAACCAGCACACCCCCTCACAAAACAAAACTCCCTTAAAATTAAAAATTCAACAATCCAGATAAAAAAAAAAAAAAAGGCGGCCAGCCTCATCAGCGATGGGTTTTATTAGACAAAAGCATTGTTTTTGTATCTTGATTGTTGAATTTTTAATTTTAAGGGAGTTTTGTTTTGTGAGGGGGGTGTGCTGGTTCTTGCTAAATTGATAAATTGTTTATTGATGATACATATTGTTGATATTGTTTATTGTTGATTGTTTTACATATTGGATATATATATATATATATATATATATATGTATATATATATATATATATATATATATATATATATATATATATATATATATATATATGTATATATATATATATATATATATATATATATATATATATATATATATATATATATATATATATATATATATATATATATATACGTATTATGGAGCTATGGGACACAAAAGTCTTAAAATTTTCTACAAATGTTTTATTGCAGTTTTTTCCTGCAGAAAACGACGTTTAAATCATGTTAATTAGAACAGGAAATATTAATCTTTTAGTTTAGATTTGTTTTCAAAATCTAGTTTTCAAGAATGCTTTTTATAGAAACGACATCTTGCAAAAATGCGTTTTACTTCATGATGTTTTTTTTTTTTTTTTTCGCTAGTCATTCTATTTGAATTGTTTTAAGTCGATAATCATTAAAGATTAATGGTACAAACTTGGAACATGTATTTTTCAATTGTTTTACTTTAATTTTGATTCAGCAAATTAAAAAAAAATATTTATTTTTTAAATCTTTTTTTTTTTTTTTTTTTTTTTTTTACAAGTTACAGAATTTTTTTCTATTTTTTACTTTAAATATTTTTTTTTATTTTTATGTTAGTAAATAATTTTAAAAATGCTGAATCAAAATTAAAACTTACATGTTTCTGTTTATTTAAATAAAAAAAAAATAATAATAAGTTCTACAAATAATATTTCATATTATTGCGATTTTAGACTACCCCATTCTTTTAATAAATTTTCAATTTTTTAAAAAAATATATGAAAAGTTTCATCACGTGAATTTGTTTACAAATAATATGATTAACCGTCACAAAAAATTTCAGTATTTTAACTTGATAAATAAAAATTATTTTAAAATATGTCCGGACCCCCTTAAATAAAATTACTGTTATTATTATTTTTTTTTTTTAAGTAGCTATTCTAATTTTATATATTTTTTTTCAATCTTGTTAAAAGCTCTTTTCAAATAGTTAAAAAGTATTTTTTTTAAACTATGTTACATATATTTTGCAAACAATACAAACACGTCTAGTAAGGGTAAAAAAAAAACTTTTATGATGAATTACTTTGATGGATAAACTGTGTTTTAAAAGTATGAAGAAACTTAGGAGTCTTGTGTCTAAAAGAAATTTAAGGATTAGAGGACAGATCGTCGAAAACTGATAATGGAGAAAAAGGAAGAGCAAAAGAAGAGAGATAGCGGAGATAAATTTCAAAGTAATTAAACAATGTAATTAGAAGAGCAAAAATTTTCAAGCAATTAAACTAGGTGTTTTAAAGAAAATATAAATTTTCTTCCACCTGAGAAGCAGTAAATTACATTGGTTTTTAAGATAAGATGCCCATTTCTAAACAAAGCTTTACTGTATGAATTAAATACAAATTATTGAGCCTTTAAATTGAGTTCTGTTGAATTTAAAACCCATAGCTTTTAGAAAATATTTTTTGTAGATTTATGTAATAAAGACAACAGCAAATTTGGTCTCAAAACTAATCGCTTTCTTTCAAATTTTCTTTTTCTTTTTGAAAATTAATGTCTGGAACAACATGAAGTCATATTCAGGGCCCGACAAACCACGGGCGCCTGGTCACCAGGGCGACTAAAAATTTCCTCTTGGCGACTAATTTTTTTACCTATGTTTAAATTTTACATGTGCGAAATTTTGCTTATTGTCTTTATATTAAAGAAGATGGCATTACTCATATTTATATGAATGGTATCAGTTAAAGTTCTCGGCAAAAATGTCACAACTAATTCTCTTTTTTGAAAGGTGTTTTTCTATGACTGATTGATTCCCTTATTTGGCATATCTTTTTGCCATTGTTCTGACACTTCCTGCGTCAAAAGCTTCATGTGAAAGAGGTTTCAGCTAAATGAACATTATCAAAAGTAAACTCCGTTAAAACTTAAAAGAGGATAGTATGAACAGTTTGTTGTTTATAAATTTAAATGGACTATCTTTAAAGGATTTCAGGAAATAAAAATCAATTGCCAAATGGTTTTTCAAATAAAAATTTCAAAGGGATTGTTAATTTATGTATACACTATATGCCCAAAGGTGACCGGTCACTTGCGGTTTTTGACGTTTTGTTAAATTTGTAGAAAAATACACGAGAAATTATCCTAAAACTCCGGATGTGTAAACTGTAATTTCGTGTATCTATATTAGGACTTTTAAACAGACAATTAGAAATTGGCATCTAACTAGTTTTTATCACAGTTTTTATTCACAAAATATTATTTTTGATTTATTTATGCATGCGTTGACATGTGCCCTAGATATGTTCACCACTCCCCCTCCGCTGGGGCACATGAGAACAAATTTTTGTAATATTTAGAATTATGATATAAGTTAGAAATTATTGAAAAAGGCATTCAAAAGCTTTACCCAAAGAACAAACAAAGTGCAAATATTCATATAAATCATTTTTTGTTTCAATAGTTCATAACAATTTTGAGTAATAATCAAAAATGTAAAAATTGTTCACTTGTGCCCACCTCTGCTCAACTTAAAATTTAAGGAAACAATTTTTAAAAACTCACAACAAGGAATCTGACGCTTACTTTCTGATGGTGATAACCATACTTTGATAATTATTATTAGGTAACCAAAACCAGTAATCTCGGTTTTGAGTTTTCTCGCGGCGGCGTAACATTACGTAGGACATGGAAATTGGGAATAAGGGAATTTTAGTGAATTGGTTCCTACGCAAAATTGCAACATTTAATAAATCGTTGATTAAATATTGTTTTTGATTTTCTTTTTTTTTTTTTTTTTTTTGTATATTTAACTTTTACGTCATTATTGGTTCTTTTGTTCCTCTAATGTAATTGAGAATGCGTACAATGTCATCACCTTTTTTTCACAATCTGGCTTTTTCGGAAACAGAAAATAGGAGACAGATGAGACATTCTTTTGTGAGTGATTAAAATAGCTTAACCTCAGCTAATAAAAACCTCTGTTAAATATATTCTTCCTAAAATAAATAATAAAAAAGATTTCATGTGTGTAAAGAAATCGAAACTATTTTGATTCATGTCATTGCAAAAGACAAACCACAAAAAAATCTCGAAATTTTACCACAGCGTTTGTAATTTTTTACAATGATATTTCTGCTAGTAACTCTATCTATCGGAAGAAAAACTGTATGTTTAAAATACTCTGCTTTTAGATTTTTTTTTAAAAAAATATTATTTATTTCTGTTGAGTTCTGATTTGTTTCGTTCATTACTATTATTATTACTATAATGTTATTATTATTAATGATGAATATGCCAAAGGTACAATTTCAGAAATTTTCTCATAAAAAATTATACGGAAAATTGTGTTTATATAAAATCAACTCCATCCAAAAATATTTAAAATTGCCTCTTTAAAAATAAAAAATATATATTTGTTCATTTTGCGAATTTTCAATAAAACTTTTGAGACAAAGTAGACGTAAAACAAAATCTGCTAAATTTAATTCATAAAAATTTTCTAAGAGAAACGCGCTTCCAAACATCAAACTTCATATTCTTCAATGTCAGGAATATCCTATTTATAATCAGTCATGTTGATTGATTGTGACACATTCCAAATATTAATTTGCCTTGCGTTTTTTCCTTTACTTTTCGGTCTTTTCAAAAAGTTATGCATGAAATTTTGAAACGACCATTGATTAAGTAATTTCTTTTATTTCCTGTTTATATGTATATGTATATATATATATATATTATTTATTATATATTATTATAGATATAATAAATAATATATTATCATTATATTTTTTAAGTATTTATATATTATTATCATACACACACACATATATATATTTATTTATTTTATTTATTATACATTATTTTTAATTATATTGAAATATTTTCCCTTCCATTTTATATCCCTTAACCTTCTGCAAGCTCATTAACTGTAAGTAGAATGAGTATGCAGTTTTGTGTTTTTTCAATGCATTGGCGGCTTAGCACAATGTAAGTTTCTCTTTCGATTTCTGTTTATAATGGTCAAAACATTTTATGCACATTTATTTCATTATACAGTGCTCAGCAAAAGTTTAGACAATGATCGATTACGCTTCTATATTCATAAGTATGTACCGAATATTTGTAATTCATCTGTCATACATTGCTTGTGACTTATCCTTTATTCGCAAACAATAAATTTTGAATTTCATATTTTACATAAAATATAATGACAAAAAAATTAAATTAACATTATGGCAAAAGTATAGACAATTTGTATATTTACATAAAAATAACTACAAATTAAAATCGAGTTGCACCCACATTGTTTGCAGTTAATGCAAGAATGTGACTTTTCATCGAAGAAACAAAATGCTGCGTAACTTGGGGGTCAATTTTGTACCAAAAATGTTCATCAGCAGATCGAAGCTCATTAAAGGAAAAGGATACCAAAAATTTGCATAAACATTACGACATATGATGTTACAAAGGTTTTCGATTGTGTCCGGATCAGAACTATACGCCGGCCAGTTGAGATCAGTAGTATTTTCAGAGTTAAACGAAGTTCTTCTTTTGTATGCAACATGAATAGACGCATTATCTTGCTAAAATCCATAGATGAGCTTAAGATGATACTTTATATAAGCTTAAAGTTCCCTAAATGATTAAAAATTAATCTTCAAGGTAAGTACGCACTCTTGTGATGCTTAGCAACCAATGAATAACACCACAGATACACGAGCATTAAAGCAAAGTGAGGACCAAATCATTAAAAAGACACCTTCTTGTTGTCGACTTAAAAAAGTCCCAGGCTGTTTACGCAAGTCGTGCCAATAGTATGCCCACCCGTTTGGGCTATTCTAATTCCACTTTTTTTTTGTAACTGAATATCATAGCGTACCACTTGGGTCCATATGACGTATGTTTGAAAGTTCATTGCATTGTCGCCAATTTGTAGCGAGATTTTAAAGCTGATTTTTTTTAAAATTTTCATGTAAATTGATTTAACTGTTTCTTTTACTCATCTACGAATCATGTCTGTCGATACAGACAGTCCTGACTTACTTTTAATGTGATTAGCAATCATTATTAGTGTAAATGTCAGTTTCTGGATCTTTTTGTCATCTCATTTTCTAGTCACACAAGGTCTTCCAGATTATGTTTTGTTTTGAAGGAGTCATCCTTAGACTATACTTCATAGACAGACCACTTTGGACGATTCAATGCTGCTGAAATTTCTGCAACAGTCTTCCCTTTCCATTTCAGCTTCCTACGTCAATTACCTAATTTAACTGAATATTTTTAGCTCGCGGCATCTTCACTAACTGATATTATATCGAGGTATAATTAAGTACTTCTGACATGTGAAATCATACCTTCGAAATTTGCATTTTTCCATGAACAGTTGGCTAAAAATCAAAAAAGTGTCTAAATTTTTGCGATATGCAAATTTTACTTTTTTCAGTTAAATTAAATATTATCTTATATTATAACCATTATTTTTATTCTACATTGTATAAAATATATTTGAAAATAAATATAGCCATTTGTAAAACTCACGTGTTCGTATTTTTTATTTAAAAGTTAAAAAACACCAGTGTCTAAACTTTTGTTGAGCACTATATAATTCAGTTTGTATATGGTTTTGCGTGTCATGTTTTCTTGACTTACGTATTTTTTGGTCAGGATTCCTTTGTCAATGGTAGAAAATTATCAATTAGGACATTTTCCTGATTTCTACCTCAAACTTAATTGTAATTTTTGTGAACGCGTGGCATTGCCTTTGAAAACGAGCCACGTACCATAATCTCCAATTTTATTTGTAATTGTTCCACTATTACTAATTCCATTTGATTGATCTTATCGAGTTTAAGTTCGTTACATTGGGTTATTCTATATTCGTTGTATATGTTGATTTGTAGCATTATATAAGGATTTTATGTATCTATGAATCTATCGATCTATCGATCTATATAATATATATATAAACAGTTGTGATAGTTATTCTTTTATCTGTAAAAATTCGCGTTCAATCAATTTGCGTTTCTTCGCCAGAATATAGCATAATAAAACATCCAGTTCAAATGCATTGCAAAAGTCGGATTTTGGATGCACTCCCATATCTGTATAGGAAAGAACTGATTTTATGAGAGATAAACGTACATCCTCAGGTACGCAGATAGAGAGGGTGGGATGGAGAATGAAGACAGTAAAACTCCCTGATCACGAAATCCCGTATTAACCTATTGGGAAATTTAAAAGCGCGATGATTCCTTACCAAATATAATTATCAAATTATGGTGTTAACCATCAGAACGTGGACATCAAACTAACAAGGGAATCACTTTTGGTGATGCTCATACCTAGCATCGAAACCTGGTGCATTTTGTAGCCCTATACATAAAAATTAGAGAACCGATAAAAATTCTCTGTTAAAATCATATTTTTGTATTTTTTAATGCTTTAATTTTTTTATATTATTGCATTGTTATTTGTTTATCTAATGCCAAAATTGAATTAAATTGCGAAAATTGCGTTTCGAATTTTTCTTCTGTCTTATTTTGTGTCTGTGACATTCGGCTAGGGTTGTAGAAAAACTCTACTTTTGAAAATACGCCCGACAAAAATGTGAATATAATGTCGTTATTTTTCAAAATCAAATTTGTAGGTTTTTGAAGGAATTTTTAATCTTTTCTCACTATTTTATTTATTAACTAATTTATATTTTTAAATGTTTTTCTTTAAAAAAAGAAAATAAGAACAAACTATGTTAATAGTCAGAAAAGTGGCTGCGAAAATTGCTTTCTCTGAAGGTTATGTTGCTGCTGAAAAATAAAGAAAAAAAAACTTTAACAGAAAAATGTTTTCGATTTTCAAACTTCCAAATACAGGGCTTTAAATTGCAAGGTTCAGTACTAGCAACGCCAAAAGTGATTCCCTTGTAAGAGCTTTTTAAAAGAGTTTTAAGTATTTTAGAAATACCTATAAACTTTTAAATTTCCATATGATTTTTTAAATACTTATAAATTAAGGAGGCATTTTTTAAAAAGTTTAACTCGTCGGTATCTGACGCCTACTTTCTGTTAGTAAAAATGGTATTTTGATAATTTTGCGATTGCGGGATTTTGGTGAAATCGCCCTTAAAATTTTTTATTTGTTCTCCGTAATTTAATTTATAAAAGTGACAACTAATATAGTATATATTGTAGGTGAAAAGCTTTCAATTATTTTTAATTTTTAGTATTTTAATTTTATTTTTATTATTACATTTCACTTTTATTATTACTATAAACATTATTACTGCTATTATTATTATCATCATTATTATTACTTTAATTATTAAAATATACATGATAAATATTTTTGACCTCTTTCTACTTCGTCTACAATCAAAAAACATTTCAATTCAGATGAACTTAAGAAATTTATTTGAAGATAAAATTAAAGAAATAACAGAGCACTTTATCATTTTGAGAAATCCTAACCAAAAGAGAATCATTAAGTACTTCTGTAACAATTAGACTTCTGCGAAAAACCCTTATAAATATTCATGTCTTTGAAAAATATTTGGATCAAATAAGAAAAGAAAAGAAGCAATACGTGCTCAAAGACTAAAGTCAATAACAGCTGTAAAAAGGCTTTTTTTTACAAAGACTTGTTTTTAGACTTTTTTTGCTTCTTCGCAGAATATATTGATGTGGTAATACATAATTAGAAATGAAAGATCGGCAGATTATCTTGAAATAAAACTATTTTTATACTAAATTTTTTTTTTCATTATTCTGCTAATACTGACATACTTTGATTTGACATTTAATGTTATTTGTAATCTTTAACAAACTATTACATCAGTTAATAATAATAATAAAAAACTTTTAATAATAGACCAACTAACTTGTTTAAAAAGTAAAGTTTTTGTTTGGGAATTTGTTTGAGGATATCAGGTTTCTCTATTTCTGGCAATTTATTGAATTATTTATAGTGGTTCTTCACTGGAAAAATTATTTCGTAAATGTTTCCAAAAATTAGGAGGAGCATAAAGGGATCTTTTTACTTCAGAAACTTTTGTATAAGTATCAGAAAGCTATTGGCTTTCTGGGATGTTTTCTCTTACTATTTTTGAGGAAAAAGAAAATACTCACGGAATCATGGACAAATGCGATTTCAGGGTATTACGTCGAAATTTTATAAACATTTCGGAAATTTTTAGTAGTGTTGAGAGACGTGTTTTACTAATAGACACATTGTATTTATAGATTTTTTACTTCCAAGTCATTTATATTATATATAAAATTAATTAATTTTACTTTTTGCTATGCATGTCCACGAGTGACTTTTGAATGCATAATTCTATTTTTTTTCGCACATTTTTAGGTGCATTCGTCATTATATAAATACGCAACACGTATAGTCTTTGACTGTTCTGTCCGTCTGCCTATCCGCATATAACAGCGAAAACACTGCCTAACTGAATGGTTTGAAATTTAGTATATATATATATTCGCTGCAGAATTTTCTCAAGTTGTTTAAAATTTTAAGAAAATCTAATTTAAACTTAATACGGTATTAATAAAATTTCCTTCATTCGTTTTAATCCTATCATCCGCAATTTATTCAATCATATCACATGATAGGTAATGATTCTATGTTGATTACGTCTGATTTAAGATGGAGTCATATTATTTCTGTATAACTGAATTTAATATGTATATAAACGTAACAAATTTTGTAGTCATGTATTTTTGCGTAAGACTGAAACCACTACTGAAGCAAGATCTGAATACTTATCTAGTTATAGCACGAACGCACATCCTTTGCCACGTTTGGCGGACAATTTCCTACTTGTTTCATATTGGAAATGTCTCTTTCTACTGACTGGCCCATTTAAATATCATTTATGTCTAAAAACTATATATATGCCTGTCTGTAAGTCGTTTCTTATTTAATTTTATAAAGTTTAATTTCGTACAGTTTGGTGGGGTTAGCACTTAATGAAATTTCGAATTAAAAACTAGTCAACAGGACCGATAAAATTGGCGTTATAACATATCAACATACAAATATGCGTGCCAAAGCTGAGTAGAGGGGAAAATATATTTAGAAGCTGTAATACAGATGCCGGCGCAAATTTAATATAAACAGAGTATAATATTTGCTGCCGAAAAGACATTTGTATTGACTATTAAACTGAGAACGAACAATAAGTGTCTGCGACAGGAGCATATGGTCTAAGAATATATTTTTTATATATTCTTTGACTAAATGAAAGCATGCTCGCACAGATAATGATTTTAGGATGAGAAAAAGATTTGGTTTTGATTTATTTTATTAACGGCTTCGGCCGAACATGGGAAAACTTAAGTAACTGAAATTTAAAGCGCAAAAGGGAAGAGATAGACACATTCTTTTCAAAAAGGAAAGGGAGATTTGATTAAATTTATAACTGTGAAATGATAAATTAATTGTAAACTAGAAAATTTAATTTTATAAAGACAATAAATAATAGTATGTGATGTCATAATACTTTCAACATCAGAGGAATCTTCTCCAGTGATTTTCAGAAATTACATTTCAGAGCTTCCACAAAAAGTTATTTTGGCATATTATACATCATTACATACTACATCGAGTATATTCTACAACTTTATGATTGATTTTTGCTTATATCTGGTACCATTTTCGACATAAAATGCCAATTCCGCAGTTCGCCAATAGTTGATGCTTTGAGCAGTCTTATCGTGTAGCACGTAGCCACTTTCGGAGACGTACATAACACTACATTTTTCTGCAAAATAAATAAATAAATAAATAAAAATAAAATAAATAAAATAAAATTAGTATTACTCATACAATTAGAGAGTGTTTTTTTTTTCATAAGAAGAAAGGGGGGGGGGTGTTCGTTTTAGAATATAATAAACTCGAGTCGGTTTACGAGTCGATATGATATAAAATTTTGAACCCGGGTCCGGTATAGCCCGACCTGTGCAGATCTCTTATGTACAAAACACTATAGGTTTTCCAAAAATATGCGAAGATAAAAGAAGCATTCCATTAAAGTTATTTGTTTTATAAAATTGTAGACAGTTTCTTATTATCATATAATATTTTATACGTTATCAAAGAAAAATGTTCGTAATGAATATAATAATCATAAAGTGTTGAACAAGCTCCATTTTTTTCGTCGTAAAATTTTAGGCTACAAACTTTATTACAAAGAAGTAACGATAATTCAAATGTATAATCTTACACATTTTCTGGGAGATTCCCTCCGTGTTCCGCCAATGCATTTTAAATGCAGATGAAATTTGGAAACTTATTTCAAAGTGAAACTGAAGGACAAGGAAAATCCTTTATCAGTTGAAGGAATTCAGACTGAAGGAGACTTAGTAAGTGCGTCTGTCACAGTAAGACTTCTACGGAAACTTCTTATAAATATTCATGCCTTGGAAAATTTATTTATATTACTTGCAAGAAAAAAGTAACGTGTGCACAGAATAAAGGGAACGAAAGAGTAGAATAAAAATATTACAAATGAAAAGTATAATAATTTACTTAAAAAAAAGACATATGATAATAATGGGATATAAGACATCACCAGTTTATCGACACATGGGTTATTTTGAAATAAAATTTATTTCTTACATCTTACCTTAAATATTTGTCAGATTTAAATAATTTATTTTCTATGCTCCCGGTACGTTGCATCATTCCCATATTTCTATGTGTTTTGTAATTAGTTTAAAATAAATAATATATAGCACGTTTTATCGAAATGTATTTTTCAATGTATAATTTAGTGCCATAGTAAGGTATTTAGAAGAACGTAAGAGCTTTCTCTCAAATTCTTTCAGCTGGAGTTGATAAACATTTTCAGAATATATTTTTAAGGAACGAGGTAGAAAAAAAATCATGCGTCCAATATAGGTTAAGAAACACTTTCCAACACATTCTGAATAATATAACAGAATTTCACTGTTTCGCAAGTTGAAACATGATGAGTAATTGAATCTTTTGGGAACGATAATAGGTTTGAAAACTTAATTTCAGCTGTTCTTATCTTCAACCGGGAAAATATCCGAATTCTTCGGGCAGCATTTAAATGATGTATAGCGTTGTATAAATTAAATGTGTGCATGCAAAATTTAGTTCAATTAAGAAATACACATCAATTACACACATCAAATACACACAGTTCAATTAAGAAATACCCAACTCTTAATGTTATTACCTTCTTATAAAAAATTGGCTATTAAAAATGTCATCGCATATATTTATAATGAGTTTATTTGTATGACCTGGAAGTTTTGTTCCTATTCACCCGGCTTTTCCTATTCACCACATTTTACCGTAATTATTGGGGTATCCAAAGTTCATGTATGCATAGTTTGCCTGTTACGATTAATTGCTTCGATTTTTTTCGAACGACTATTTCGGAATAGAATTTTTTTCTCTATTGAATAGCAGAAATATGCGATTAAATATGAAGTAATCACTATTTGGAAATCCAATTATTAAATAACTTGAGTATCACTATTAAGATATAGCAGTTTCAAAAAATCATCGCTGTTAATATGATAGATACGCCTATAATACTTGCTTATTTGAATCGGTGCTAATTTAAAAATATTAAAATTCTTCATGGAATAAATTTTACTGTATTCAAAACAATTTAAATATGATTAGAGTATGTTAATTTAAAGAATTTAAATCTTCACAAATGGAATTAAAAATTATATTACTTTATTAAATCATTTCATATATCACTTTCGCCACATCTCTGTTATGATAGTATAATTTCTCTTCTAAAAAAGGGTAGATTTAAAAAATACAAGTAAGAAGTTTCTAAAATGTATTGTTTGTCTTTTTTCACCAAAATTTAACTTCAAATATTTTCTGACACACTTAAAACAAGAAAGATGAAATATTGTTTGCCAACAATCTCCAAGTGGAGCAACTCTGCAACATTTTTATCTGAAGTGATAAGTAATTTTTAAGTATAATAACACCTCCTTGAATCTTAAAAAATATATAATGCAGTTTATATTTAATTACTTCATTATATTGGCAATGCATTAAACATGCACAGTTATAGTAAACTAAACCTTTATGAGATCTAAAAAACAAATTGATATTTATATTTAACTGTCACATTTAAAACTAATATAAAATTCGTGATCACTTTATGAATATTTTAATTTATGAAAATGAAGAATGAAAAATTAATATGCAAATAAGTAGTTTAAAGAATTAATTTTGCTGTCATAAATTTAATGTCTCTTGATATATTTTCTGAAAAATGTGAAACTGAAAAAATGATAACGTATCTGTAGAAAAATTAGAATACTTCAGCTGAGGTGATACATTCTTGCGTTTAATAACGAGTTCTTGAAACTTAGGAAAATATTAAATTTATTTTACATCTAATCATTTTCTTTTATAGCATCAAATTCAACATGAAAGATGAACAAAAACAAAACTTTGAGTTTTAAAGTATACATTGATATGTAGTTTTGACAAATGACATTCCAAACTAGTTAAATGTCTCAGATCATTTGAAGGATAGTTTAATTTTTAATGTTGGGAAAAAGAAAAATAAATGTGCTTATAACAAGTAATTTAAAAGGATGATAATTTTTCTTTCTTTTCTTTTCTTTTCTTTTTTTTTTTTTTTTACAAATATTTCAAACAAAAAAAAAAAAAAAAAAAAAAAAAAAAAAAAAAAAAAATCACCATGTTTGGAGTTTTAAGAGTTATTCAACACAAGTGATTAAATACAATACTGCGTCCAGAAAAAAAAAACTTGAATCTTATGAAAATATTGTATGCATTGTATGTCTAATAACTGTCCATTTTAGCATTGCTTTGGTATTCCGCAGATGATTCAAATAAGATTGTTACTGGAGATCTATCTACATTACAAACTGATATGTAAATTTGACAGATGACATTGAAAGGAAACTCTAATAGATATGATCAAAATGTATTTAAAATTATTAACACATTCGGGAACCAGTTTTTGTAACTAAAACGCTGTGAAGGAATCTTTTTAGAATTTAATAAAGCGATAACTTTCAGCTATTCTTTCTCAGTCAATAAATATAAAAATTTTAACTTTCAAAATGTATGAACTATCGACAAATGATTTGCATAACAATTTTTGAACACGACCGAACACTTTTCCTTAAGACGTAGTATAGATAATATTTTACAATGCCATTTTTTTTCAAATTAAGGATATTTACAATAGGATCCAATGGAATCCTTGGTAATCTAAGTCGGGAGCTGACCAGGACGATTCCTGACTAGGCGATTATTACAAATTTTGTTGCTTTAACAGATCTTACTTGTAAAATAACCAGTTTTGAAGAATATAAAAATTTGTATTAATTTCAGAATTTGTTATTTTGCCATATTTTGAAATGAAATAAACTATTTACAGATTTCTTATCTTCTAAAATAAGCATTTGTTTTTACTGGTGTATTGGCAGGCAGTTTTTGTAAGATTGGCGAATTTATTTTTACCAGAACTTTTTTAAAATATTTTCATTCTGGTAGGAAAATAATTAAACAATATTTTCTTTTTCTTTTCTTCTTATAAATGGATACATCTTCGATTAAAATCTATTGCTATTCTACCTAATAAGCCTCTACTTGGCAGAATAATTATAGATTAGACAAAGTATTGAATATATATATATATATATATATATATATATATATATATATATATATATATATATATATATATAAAGGTCAACTTTCGAAATCAAATTATGGTACGAAAAACGTGCATCATTTAAATGGTGCTTATTATTATATAATTTTGAATTTTTGTGATATTGAATTTTAAAATTTAAACTCTAAAATGCATGAGAGAAGCCTTTTTAGGTGGAGCCGGATTCCACAGAAGCAATATGTACTGTTGCGGTAATAATATTCCAATATTACTTACTCTCACGCATTCATTCTGGAATTTTGCCATATAAATTAAGCAGAAGCAGAATACTTATAAATCTACTTTAGACTTAGTGTCACGAAAGAAACTTCTTAAATTCTTTATAGTTTTACAACATTCTTTCGCGTCGTTTACCGGTACGAGCCTCAAATAACTTTCCGATAATATTTTATGCGTTTGTATCGCATTATATCTTGAAAATCAGAAATTAATGCGACTGACCAAATAAATTGTTCTTTTATAATTACTCATTTTAAAGCGCATACACTTAATGATGACAGGTATGCTTGAACAATATCAATTCTGTGAAAAAAAAAATAATTACTGTCCCAAACTTTGTAATTTTTAAAGTGTCACTGAGAGACGGGAGATCCTCTATTATGATTGGTAGCTGAATCTTCTATAATTACATTGGTTTACAAAATAAACTTTTTTTTTTTTTTTGCCTTTTAAATATGTGATATATTTTATACTAATTTGGCGTCACAGAATATGAATTAACCAATAAAATTTTAATGTTAGCTCTCGGTGTAAAAATATTTCTAGTGTAAAAATTAGAATTTTAAATTATGATTTTTAGTTACATGCCAAACAACATAAAGTATTTATAAAAAACACCATTAAGTTATTTTTTTTAACTTTTTGCGTGAAATTAAGAATTTATGAACAACCTCAAAACATTAACCTTACATCATCATTCAAGAAATCATCATGTTATTCGCTTCTGTTCTGAGTATAGTTATACACAGTGCCGTAGTTAAGGGGGCTGCTTACCCCCCCCCCCCCAAAACATTTTGAGCCTCCCCTGGAAAAAGATTCCAAAGTCACTGAATTAACTTATGGTCCGAAAGTCGAAATGAAATTCTGTTCACATACTTTAGTTTTGACGACCTTACACATTTTTGCAAAAATACTAACTGTAACTAAAATAAGTGTTTCAAGATTCGCTCATCCTATTTGCGCGTATGAAGCTAATATGATGTGTAATATTGCACTAGTTATAGACTTGAATTTTTCATCATCCTATTCTTTTCTCAGTATAAAATGAAGTTATTACAACAGTTTAATGAAAAACATAGTAACTACAGAGTGAAGATGCACTGATTTATCTTACTGTGTCACAGAGAGAGAGACCCCCCCCCCCTATTATTCAATTCTAGCTACTGTCTGGCTCGAATAAGAAAGACTCTAGAACTGGTACCAATCGGTCCTTTTGCCAATGTAACGGGACAGTCCACTTTATTTTAGGGAAGTCTTGCACTTCCTTTTCTCCCATTCAACCGATCTCTCCCAGCACTAGCAGTCTTTTTTGTCATATGGATGAAGTTCCCTCCCTACAAGTTTTGGAGCCTTCGAAAGCAGAAAACCTACTCAGGGTTTTTCTTATCTCAGTCAGACAGTACGGCCCCGGTTATTCGGCATCATTATTCAAGTTCCAGCAGTTGTTTGCTAACATTGCGCATGCGCATTCCTTCCCCTCTGTATTTTTTCCAATGTCCATACGTTTTGGTAAATTTATTAGTCGTGATCATCACTCACGACACTGCAGTGTGCAGGGGAAAAATTATTGCAGCGCAGCTGCTGATACTTTTCTAGCAGATTATTTGCAAAGTCGTCGTAAATCTCAGACATTTTGCGCAAAAATCATTAAAATAAGGCTTGAAATTGAAGCAAACTTTGATATTTTTAGTATTGAGAACTAAATCTGACATCTTATTCGGATTCATCGATGAGTTTTATTTTCAGATAGCAGTCAAGAATTCATATGGGAAGTGGTTTAGAATGTATACGTGTTGGTTGGTTGATTAGTTTCTTGTATCAGAGTTTATCGCGCAAAATCCCTTAAGGGACATTCTTCGCTAAAATAAGTAGAATAAAAATACAAAAAATTAAGACAGAAGCAATGTCAATGTAACAGATCAATGAGAAAAGCAATCTGGATGGAATATCCCATTCTGATGTAGTCAGACAAGACAATTGTAGAAAACAAGAAAAAAATGAAATTCTAAAACAATAGATCAAAGTAACAGTATATTAATAAAATGTAAAAAAAAAAAATCTTGATAGGAAATGTGCAGATATAACATTTGGAACTTCTAATGGAAAATGTCTTTTGAATAATGGTTCCAAAACAAAAGGATCATTTTTTAAGAATAACTTAAAAACTGCTTATTAACTGTATATGTAAATTCACAGGTTTGTAGCTTCTAGAAATTTATTTATGTTAAAAAATTTATATGTTATTCATAAATAATTTTAAATATTAATTTAATAATACGTATTTTTGGTAAAAAGGTTAAATTTGCAAGTCTTTGTATTGTTGTGCCTCTGGCTCTAAAACAAGAACTAGTGAAGGTTTTTTTGTGGGGATATGCGTGTTCAATGGCTTAATTTCAGAGAATTGCACACTCTCACTTCAAATGAAACTTCATTGTTGAATAGTGTTATCTGTGAATCATTTTGTAAAGAAATGGCATCTTTAAATTAAAATATTAACAAACGAGCAATATACAAATTTAACATTATATTACGATTTTAGGATAAATTTTAACTGCGAAGACTACATTTGAAGTCGTTTATAAAAAAATAAAGGAATTATATAGTTTAAACTGATCGCTTTATGTTAAAAAAATTTTAAATATTTTTATTGATATTGCTTACTAATTTTTCACACGAACATTCAGTTGTTTCAGTATTAAATTTCATAAATAATTTGATTTTTATGCGTTTTTCTTTTTCTTTTTTTTTAAATTAAAGTGTGAAATATTAATTGTGAAATAATTATTATCCCCCTCCTCCCCAAAAAAAGGGAAATAACTTATGAATATTTTAAAAAAAGAAATCTATTTTTTGATGCTTCAAAAATTCATATTCAAAATTCCAATCATCATTATACGTTAAGAAAAGAAAAAAGTGCAGACAAGAATTTGAGTGACCGTAGATTAGTAATTAAAAACCCTATATAAATATAATCGCGATCTTAATTATTTCCACGAATGTTAAAAAGGTAGTGTTTTTTCTAATGCTGATCATATTTAATATTGAAAAGTATAAATAATATTTGCATTAATCGGAAACTTATGGTAACGGATTTTAATTTTAAAACCACTTCGATAAGTAAGCATTTTCAACGGCCCGAAATTTTTAGGTTTTTTTTTAATTTATTTATTTTTTATTTATATATATGTCAGGGACGAACGCTTCGAAACAACGTCATATGGCGAGCACAATGACCGATCGTAGACTTGACCTAGAATAATGAATCAAAATAAAATAGATATTATTTCAAAAGCTATTTGACAGACATATCCGTTTTAAAATTTTGTCATTTTAAATACAATCACTTTAAAATGTTGCAAAATGAACCGGAAAAAACTAAAAGATATTACGCTAAAATATTTTATGTTTATTTGATAAATGAAAATGTCATAAATATGGGAATATGCATAATACTTATACTAGTGTAATATGCATTGTTAACTCTTTTGTACCTCGATTTTATAAAGCAGTCTTTTGCAGTTTATATTGTAAAGGTTCGCACACTCCTTGAAATTTCCAAGGACTCTGGCAGCACTATTAAAAATAAGAAAATTTACATTTAATTTTTAAACCCCAACATTCATAATCCCCACCTTCATTCACAGATTTTACGCTATTTTTCTGCAGTGAAACACTTTGAAAATAGTCTTATAATTTAGTGGTAGAACGGGACGAACCCTGATACTATAATAAATATTTTTAAGTTCTATCAAAAATGTATGTATTTACACGGAGTCTAATGAGATAAGATTATGATAACAATTGATAATAAACTAAATATAATTAATAGCGAAGCTTAAAACAGTTTATTTCATAATCATCTTGAATATGATTACATACTTTACACAAAAAATCTCCATTAATTGATAATTAAAATATGTACCCTTTTCACACGTTAAAAACCTGTATACAAATTGGTTCGAACACTTAATTTGACATTTTTGAATATTATCTATTTAAAAATATCTACTACCTAAGATTATAACTTACGCATTTGGGTCTCTCATTAAAAACCAAAATAGAAATAAAATTACTCCTTATATTTCGCAACAATGAAAAATCTGTGAGTATTGGATAAAATTCTTCATTTCAGCAAATAAATACCCATCTTCTGCCGTCAGCTCTCGGTAACAGATAAAGGCATTTATAAATTATTATTTCATGCAGATTGTATGTTACAAAGGAAAACTATATCAATTTATTAAATTTTGAAACATCCTAAATAAAATCGCTAAGCATGAATAATTTGCAGATACACAGAAAAACGTGATATCAATATTTCGAAAAAATCCTACGTGTTTCATTAGAAAAATATGTGATGATTAATTTTCAGAAAAGATTCAAGTTCATAGATTAAAAACTTTCGCAAATAGAGTGCTCAATGAATCAAAATGTCTTCCTGTTAAAAAATCATTACAATCCTTAAAAGTGCTGGTCACCCAGATTCGGAATTTTCCTCCGTAATGTTAAGTTTATGAATATTTGATGCATTCGTATTTTAAAATATCTCTTGAAAAAATTATTTTAAAATTATTTTTTCTGTATACTGTTCCTTAAGGATGTCTCTCTTTTTCTTGGTTCTGACAACATTTTAAAAATCTATCCTGAATTTAGCATTTTATGCTTTAAAATCGATTAAAGGTGAGTAAAATTTTAACACTTGATATAAAAATAAGTATATAATTTACAAACATTTTGAGAACTAAAAAAAAAAAAAAAACAGTGGCATCTTAAGAACTGTATAGACAAAAATATAAGTTAAAAATATAAATTTCCCGAGCACATATTTCAAATATATAAATGCATGAAACACCTATAGGCGATATATTTAGGAGACAGTCAGCTCTCTTCTTTTAATAATTTCAAAATCGTCATTTTAACTTTGATATCAATTTCTAACTAATAAAGAAGAATTTTTATGTGAATAAAGAAAATTTAAAGCTTAGACTTTTTTGCGAAAATTTGAACTGGCCAAAATAGTGTTCCTGCAGTTCGCTAGTCACGCAACTTCCTAATTCTTCTTGCCAATGCTAGGTCTAGGATACATTCGCATGTTTAAAATATCTCCTCGGGAAATGTATATTTTTCGCTCCTTTTTTTAACCCTCTGTTTAAAGAATGTATCTTTGTTTCTTTGTTCTCAAAATTATTCTAGAATCTATGCTATATTTAATATTTTATGTGTTGAAAGCTGACGAAATGTGAATAGCATTTTAACACCCCATATAAAATAAAAATATTTTGAAAAAAAAAACTCAGACATCTTTTAAAAAGACTACACAGAAAAAATAAGTGAAAAATATGAATTTCCTAGGACATATTTTAATATACGAGTACATCAAAGGCCCATAGATAACATGGGATTTTGAAAGCTGAGTGACTAGAAGAATCAACTGAAAACATTTAGATGAAATAACTTCGCAACTATTCATGGAAAATTCGAAGGAATTTATATTTAAACTAATTTTAAAGTCTTATTTTAAATTCGTATTCAAGATTGAAACTTAAGGGTTAGTAATGAAACTTCTGAAAATTATTTATGCTTCCGATATGAAAACCTCTTTTTAAGATTTTAATGCACGCACTGCTATAAATTTTACGAACAATATGATTTTTCATTTGTTCTCACAAATTAAAGTTTCTTTGGTGTGTGATTACTTACATTTCCTAAATTTAACTTCAGAAAAAAAAAGAAAAATCAAAATTCTAACTAAATAAATATTTTTGCATGTTTTCTAGAACTCTTAACGGAACAATGTTTCTTGAATTACACGAAAATCAATGTGTGTCTAATACCTTTGAACCTGACAAATTATTTAATCGGGCATATATCTGAATTTTGCAGATATGAAAATGGAATTTTTTTGTGATTAATTCAGGAACGGATGAAGAACATTTTTGTAATTGGGAATTTTACTCCACTTAGGACTGTGTAAAAGTTTAGATTCGAATTTTATGAAACAGACCACTCATGGAGTTGAAACTTATCTAATCAAACTTTGCACCCCTTTTTCATGAAACTTTACAACTGGAAACATATGTCTAGAGGCAATATTTACGGAAATAGCCTGCGCTGTCAAAAAGTTTCAGCAATTCGACTGCTTTTTTAGAAAACGGTTGCATAACAGTAATTTAGTTTTATTATAATCATAATACAATAAATAATATGGTCGATACGATTAATAATACGACGACCATGTAACTGTTATCTTTAAAAAACTTCGAATTGCTTGACAGTTTACTGCATATTTTTAACAGCGTAATATTTCGCTCTTTATGAATCCTCCCCCTATGTGTGTATGTACAATAGAAAATTATATAATGAAAGTGAATTTATATTCTGTACAATATAAAACTGAATATATCAAAGTAGTTATAACATAATCTGATTTTTTTCTCTTTATACCTTGCTGTTTGCATATGTAATATGTTTGTTGAAGATAAAATAAAAATTAATTTACATTGAGACAAGCTGGTTTATTCAATTTTAGGAATTGAAAATTTTTCTTCAAGAAGATCCTTTATTATGCACACGTAACATTATTCAGAAATTTTTATTTCATTTTATATTTAAAAAACAGTTTTTATAACTATAAAACATAGATTTTCAATAAAATAAGTAGCTCGTTATTTTTGTTCAAATCCATAAAAAGAAATAAACAAAAATTTAAAAAAGGGGTTTTTTAATGCAACCAATATGCTTGTATCAATTTCGTTGATCAGGAAATTTAATCTGATAAATAAATTTAGAATTTGTTTAAAAAAAAATTCAATGAAAGAAAACACCATATTTAAATCAACTTAAATCTTTTTTGTTTTCATCTTTTTTTTCAGGTTTGATGCGAGACAAAATATTTGCTTTTATTCCCTGGTAATAAAATTAAAACTTTTTTAAATTCATAACTTAATCATTTCGATTCAAAATATTTTTATTTCCGCAAAATTTAATTGAATTTTGATTTTTGACAGAACAGTTTTCGGTAAGAATATAAAAATAACATATTTTATTATTTATTCTTTTGCGAAAGACTTTAATAATAATAAAAAAAGATATTAGTTTTATTGCTTTATTTGATCATTAAAAACTATGCTCTGTATGCTTTTAAAAGAAAGCAGACAATTGATTTTTGATTTCATACATTTATTTCATTAAAACACTTTATTTAAAAATTTTCTTTGTTTTTTCCTTTGATGAAACGCCTACGTTTTTTATATTTGTATTAGGCATTTTTATATTTAAAATGAGTGACACGTGACAAGATGTGCAATGAGTCAGAACACCTGGATAAAATTCCTAAAAAGTATGCAGTATGAGTATTGCTCTATTCACTGTTGAAATAGCTTCAATTCCTGCTGCAAATTGTTAAGTTTCATATCTAAAATTCTATTTGTTTGCTCTCGCTTTCACCTGTAGTAGGTTACATTATATTTTAGTGTTCTTTGATTCACTGAGTATTTAGTGTAACCGCGAATTTAGGTCTACTGTTTTGACAAATTTTATGGGGGAGGGGGATAAAAATTATGCGTATACTACAAAGAAAAGTTTGAACATGGGTTATAAACTTAGTTCTAACCAGTTAATACCAACTAGATCTGCTATTCTTTTCCCTTACCTACTTCGCGAATAATTACTGATTTTCGCAACTAATTAATGATTGGTAGAAAAACGAAAATGTGTTCGTGAAAGTTTTACTAGTTCACATCCAGTAACAGTTTTTATACTGATTTCGAGAATCTTATCTTTGGTATGAAAAATAATGTACGAAACAGTCCACCCGCTTGATTGGTATAATATGTCTTTCAATCTTAAAAATACCATAATAATTATAATAATGAACTCTAGATCAGGCTGTACTCCTCACCAAAGTCTGTGACTAAAGAAGGCAACATGCTTCTTTATATTAATTTTCAAACAAATCATGGTATATTATCCAGATGAGCTATAGGAGTATGCAGCCATGGACGTACGCACAGAGTGCAGAAGCTACACCCTTCTAAATCTTTAAAAGTGGTTAAAAAAGTAAGATAATGTACCAAATACCAGGTGTCCCAAAAATTCAATAATTTGCAAACGGTTACAGATATTAAAAAAATTCTTGCAAGGGGATTATGTATGATGTCAGGAGTTATTGTACTGTGATTCTTGATTTTAGTTCGAATTTCAAGATTTACGTGACACTGATAATGATTCACATTTATTCCGGACTGTTTTCGTA
This sequence comes from Maratus speculifer, assembly GCA_964019185.1. Lineage (NCBI taxonomy): Eukaryota > Metazoa > Arthropoda > Arachnida > Araneae > Salticidae > Maratus > Maratus speculifer. The sequence continues at coordinate 355,087,212 of OZ025293.1, forward strand.
CTTTGGGATCTATGCAATACGTTTTAATTTCCCTTTTTTTGCATGGAAGGAGAGAGAGAGGCCGAAAAATTGAACCTGGATGTAACGGTTATTGCTTGCAGCGCCATCTATCGCTGCTTTTTTTTTAACTTGAAATCTCCTGATATTATACATAACCCTACTGCAAGATTTTTTTTAAATGTCTGTCGCTGTTTGTTAGTTATTCAGTTTGAAAATCCATCAGTCATTTTTGGGACACCAAGTAAATGCCTCCTCCTAACAAAAATTCTGTGTTCTTATACGAAGTCAGTTTCAACTATTTACTAAGCTTGTGCGGAAAATGATTTTTAAAACAGAATTTCAATTAATAATTATTGCAACAACAAAAGTAACTTTTGCTGATTTATAGACTAGAATCTTTCATTTAAAAGTAAAATTAAGTAAATTGGTGCAATATTTTTTTTCTCTTGTAGAGACGTTAAAGAAATTGACCTTGCGTGTTAAATTATAGTAATGAAACTAAAATAGAAAAGTGCAGTTTTCATTCATAAAAATTCGTTTATAAATTAATGTTGTTTAGTTTTCCATACAGGACAATTTACAAATAAAAAATTTAACCTACTTTAAAAAAAATTAATTGCAACATCATAATTTTATTATTTACTTAAGCAACGTGTAAATAAAACTAGAAAAGTGAGGAAATTACAAAATTTCATTAATTTTACACAAGTTATAGTTGTTAAACATTGGTAAATGTTAGTTATTCAGACATTAATGTATGATCAGACATGTATGTTCATGTAATGTATGTTCAGACATTAAATATATTTACTTTTAGTTCTATAGATTAGTTTTTTAAAATGCAAAGTTAAGATATTTTGGATTAATCTGATTTTAGAATACTAATAAGTAATAAAAAATGATAAAAAGACATGCATTTTCGATCTTTTAAAATGAGCATGATAGAATTAACAACAATTATAATTGTCATAAAGGAGAAAAGTATACAATAAAGTTGCTGATTTCAGTTAATGACAAAATATCGATCAATTAGAAAACTGAATAATGGGGAGAGCTACATCAGATTTCATAAACGTAAGAATTCAGATTATTTTAACCCATTAACGCCCAGCGTCCTCTTTTGAGGACGGTTACAAAAATAGCAAGAAAGCGGTTTTCCCACCAGTAAAGAGGAAGATAAATATATACCTTCTTTCACGAGACAGAATCCTCGATAATTTTAGATAAAAGTTAATTCGATTTTAAAAGTGGTTGGAAATACAAAATTAAAATTTTAGCGAAGAAAATAATTCGGGCGTTAATGGGTTAAGTAGTTTTTGTGTATCTGAGATAAATTGATTTTACTTACAAAATAAATATTTTTTTTATTTTAGTTGATCGTGTTCTTATTGTTCTTATATCCTTAAAATTTTGTTAAAAAATACATTTCTGTCGGTGGTTTAAAATATATATTAATTTTATGTTGTTTGTAAAGTAAATTAAGCTGTCATAAATGTTTTGATTTTATGAACGGAAACAACTTTGAAATTGCGCGTACAGTAACATGATTTTAAATTTCAGAATAACTTAAAAAGTACTTCTTTGTAGTTTAATTTAATATGATTAATATCTATCGGTATTATCAGTCACTGGTTAATATATTCAAACAACATTATACACAACGCGGGTTACAAAACGAAAATCATAAGCCGTGCATTTGAATAACTTGATTTATTGTACAACATTTCTGCTATGAAAACGTGGATCGTATAAATGGTGGTCGCTTTTTAATTTATTTAAAATGTTGTAATATCAAAATTATATTCCAAATCAATTTTGCTGATTTAAAAAAAGTCTCACAACAATAGGTTAGATGTAAGATTATGCTTAAAAAAAAATAGTTTATAAGATTTCTTCTTTTTAGGTGGTTTAAAGATAATTTCTTCGACTTCTTAAATTGATAAAATAATCTGTATATAAAATTTCTCCCCTGAATCGTCAAATGTTTTTCTCAATAAAATTTTTTATTTTGGATCTGAAGCGCATTCGCTTTCTATCGATATTCAACCATCTGCTGTGGTCCAATTTGATTTCTCTCTCTTTTGCTTGTATAGAAATCCTCTATTATGAAAGGCCGTTTCCTTTTTTCGCAAACCTTTGTTTTATTGATTGGGATGTAAACCATGTTCGTGGGAGAAACAATAGGATTGTTAGATGTGTGCGTGCCATTGGGTCGGCAAAATACTGTTTTTTTTTTTTTTTTTTTTTTTTTTTTTGTTATAGGAAAACGGAGTTCTTTCTATTTCTAACCTATTTTTTTTCTGTGTTTGACAACGCAGTACTCAATTGTTTTGACTCATACACAGAAAAAAAAATGCTCAGTCGTAATACTTTCGAAAATATTTCTGTAGTTATGTAATTGAAACTTTATTATTGTATGCCTATAAAGTATTTTATTATATTAACCGGTTCCCTAATTTGCCCGTACTCATACGGGCAACTTGTTTTTTCCAACTATGATTTGACCGCACTACGTACGTGTAAATCATGATTTATTATTCTAAACAGCAAATGGTCATAGTAAATTTTGCATTATTTAATCCGATCATTTTTCTGATTCAAATAGGCAAAAATTAATGTTTTAAAAAACCGGTGATAAAAGATTAAAAATTCTGTAAAAGACACTCGTACCGAATGGGTTAAGGCGTATATAAACGAAATTATATATATATATAACCTTTTTTTTAATCTGTAATTTTTTTTCATATATTTCATTTCAAAATGATATGAAAATGTGATTTTGGAAATACAAAAAATACGGGCATTATTTGATTTTTTTTTTCAAAAATATTGATCCGTTAAGTGGTTAAAATAATTTATGCTTTATTGAATTGTATTTCTTTAGCATAATGGAATTTCTAGAAAAGTTAAAATCTCAGGCTTTTCCTAGTGAAGTAAATTTGGATTCCCAAACTAAAATTCAGAATAAAAAATGCGTTTTTGGGATTTCAAATGATGTAATTCCAGAATATGTATTTTACCATATAAAAGTGATTCATTATAAAACATAGATTATAATTGTTTGTTGGCAGAAAAAATATCCATAATAAACAAAAACTTTGGGAAAGAATATTGAAATTACGTGATATTTCTTTCTCATGACAACTTACGTTTTATGATCTGCGCAATAACATAAATTATATTTCATAAACCAGTAATCTTGCACGTGTGATATTTGATCAACATCTTAGCAAACGTTAATACGTTGCTGTATTCAGATTCATCTAATATCAAATATCGGAGAAAATTTTAGACGATTTTTTGGTTTTTTTTTTTTTTTTTTTTTTTTTTTTTTTTTTTTGTAAATTAATATGTGGTTTCTTAAGTTTAGAGATTAGATGGACGAAGTTCATTATTCAGATTTTGTCTAGTGATCAAAAGATTACATGTAGAAAAAAAAATTTAGTAAAGTGATAAATTAATTAATTAAATTTATTTGAGGGTAAAACATGCTGACAGAGTGTTGTGCAAATTCTTACTGGCGTATGAGTCATTAAATAGACAAAATGAACGCTTTATAATATTGGTATTGCATATTTCTGAGAAAAAAAAATCAGAATAAAACAAAATCCGAAAACTGATTTTTTGAAATTTAAAAGGTCCTGCGCCTTTTTAAACTTTTCTCTTGTATCCAGAGTCACGAGCAACTAAAAATGTTTCTTTGCCGCCTTAAAGCTTACGGAGATGAAAAAAGTAGATGATTAGATTAAGAAAAAAAATTCTAAGAAGCGGAAAGGAGACTGCAAATTAACTCTCACTTAGTCCTGAAAAAGCTTTTTTCCCCCTTTCAGCCTATCTCTTTCCCATTCGCTCTGGAACATTACACTTTAAAATAATAAAAAAAAAGTCTGTCTTGCCGTTTCAAATGTTTAAAAAAATGCTCAATTCTTTAAGGATTTTCGCAGCACATTCTATGTAATTACGAATTTGTTTCGTTGATAGATGGGCCAGAAAGTTAGTCTCATTACATTATATTTAAGGAGTTAGTGTGTAAATTGAGATACTAGGGAGAAAAGTTTTATTTTATAATATACTGAATTTAACTTTCGCTAAAAATGTTTCTACGACATGAAAAAAATAATTCCGGTTCCTAGATTGGTTTTAATTTTATAATATAAATGAAAGATGTTAATAGTTTGGATTTTAGTGTTTTTTTTTCCATTATACTTTTGTTAAAAATCATGTTATGAAATTTGTGGCGGTGCTTTTAATATTACGTCCTATTTGATGCTATAACTACTTTACTTTAGCTTTATGATGCAGCTGTGAGGCATGCCGTACGATTATTTTATTAAATTTTTAGGGAAATGTGAAATTCTTTTTCTGTTATTCAATCATATATATATATAAAGAGAACGAGATAGAGAGAGAGGGAAAATTAGGATATTAATGGAATGCCATTTTTACATTTTGATTTCTCAACATATAAAAATGAGATACATTAAAAGTTAGTAAATAACAAACTATGACTATTTTTTAAACACATTTTTAATGTGTTTAAAGTCGAATAAAAAATCCATACTACGAATATTTAGCTTAAAAAAATTACTATTTTTGGTTAATGGCAACCAGTTAGGTAATATGGGATATTATTTTAAGGAGTATTAAAAATACAATAAAAACTATTACTTACAAAAGTAATAAAAATTTTTTAATAAGTAATCATTAGTACATTATTTGTAAATCATCAGATTTTGATTTTTAGAAAAACGCAAATGCAATTTATTGTTTCGGTTTCACCACAGTCTGCACGCGACCAAGCATTATATTCATCCATATCTTCTTTCATTCTCTAAAGTTGCTGAGACACAGACCTACAAATTGTCGGTTTCATTATTGTGATGACACGGCGTTTTTAATCTTTAATGACTTACACAGAAAGGGAGTTGATGTCCTGCAAAACATTAACCATTCTCTCAAGTAGGGTTGATCTTCTTATCTCTTAATCCATTCTTCATTTTCCCTCATTCTCTTGTGACTAAACCGCAGAAGGGTCCTACATAAAAGATTTTGTGGAATTCAGTTGAATGTTGACAAAACAAGCATACTCGTGCAGCCTAAGTATTTTCCATTGCAAATCAGGCATACCGCATCTTCCTTATCAAGGGCACTGCCTGGAAAAAACCCATCTCAAATTGTACGTCCACTGTAAAAAAACGGACGATTTTACGGAAGCATTACTGGTAATCTGGACGCCAGAATAATTTACTGTTTTTTAACGGAAATTTTTCCGTAAAATATTCAGTTTTTCCGTGTTTTTTCCAGAATTTACGGAAATTTTTCCGTTAAAAAACAGTATATTATACTGGCGTCTAGATTACAAGTAATACTTCCGTAAAAGCGTCCGTTTTTTTTTTTTTACAGTGTCGGAGGAGAATGATTGTTTGTCTTCATTACACTCATATCGAAAAGTTATCTAGCTGATATACTACATTAGCCGACACACCATCTTGAAAAGCATAACCTCTTCACTAGTCAACAAGTTAGCGTAGAGGAAAACTTACTAAGAAAAGAATAAATATAACTATTTAAATCTATACTGAACTTGATTGATATCACTGGCAACGAGATTTAATAATTAATACAGATTTTGTAAAATTTACCCGAAAAAAAATTGCAAAAATTGTAAATAAGATTATATTTCACCGCGTTGATCCAAGAACATGTATAGGCACAGTGTCTCATAAGAGTGCTAGGACGTCATTTGGCAGTTTTACTCTTGGCTACAACATCGTACCTTCACTGTGAACATACCTTCATTGTGAATTAACATGCAAACTTTTCTGCAAGACGATTCTGCAGGTTTTTCATAATTTATTATTATACATTATTTTGCACTCTGCATTTTTGTCCATTTTTTGCATTCTGCCAACTTGTTAATACATGTTGTGATTTTATATGTGTATATTTCATGTATTTCATATGTGTATATTTCATATATATACATATACATATTCCAAATATATATATATATATATATATATATATATACAGTATTGGCCAAGTTAGCCAAATTATTAGCTACATTCGAAAAAAATTCCGAAAGCCTTGTTCCTAAGATGATTATCTTAAATCATCACAACCTAGTAGTGTAATAAACTATTCAAAACATTACACTAAGTATTGAATTCAATATAAATGAAATATTTGTTTCGTGATGATTTTGTTTATATTTCTTACAGGTGAGTGGTAAAACTAATCATTACAAAAATCAGAAATTTTGTCCAGTTGACATTGTTTGCTTGCCTATTACAACTGAGATAATAGCACATCTAATTAATAAATTGTAGTGTTTTATATGTTTTTTATAAATGCCTAAGCGTCTTTTATGTAAGTTTTAAACTAAAAACTCATTGTTTAAAGAATTTTTACAACAATAAAATGGGTGTCAGGAAAGATATTTCTCCAACAAAACCAGATCCAGGTTCCCTTCCAAACTTTTTCCTAAAAGTCTTTCTAACTTTACTCAAGCTCGAATAGCCAATAGACTGTCTGTGCCCCCAAAAAGTTTTGGCTCCAAAAATTTCACTACCGTATGTTCATCTATTTATCTCTTTACTTTTTTTTCTTCGTTGAATTTTCTGCTAGTTTTAAATTCTTTTTTAGTTTAAATGTGACTATTTTTTTTTTCACCTGTATTGGGATGTACTGAATGTCTCGATTGTTATCCGTGTATGTTAAGTGGGACGTTTAATTGTTTACAATTCATTTATATTTTTTCAATGAAGTTTTTTTTTCCTTAGTTCAACAATTTAAATTTTCAAAGACGGAATATTTTTGCTTTATTACACTTTATTATTTTCTTTTGAATTGTAAACTTTTTTAGAGAAAAATGGCTCTTGTTAATATAGATTTTGAAAATTCTTAATTTAATGCAAACAATTAATTCTAAAATATTATAATACATGTAATTTTTTAATTCTCTAATAAATGGAATTTTAGTTAAATGAAATCTAATCAATTTAATTATTGAGATAAAATTTAAAAAATAGGTTATCAGAAAACACTGAGCGGCGCTCGCATTAATGCATATGATGGTGCAAAGAAAATACCTTGAACATGTATTTTATGTGTCATGCAATTATGCAAATATAAACAGCATGCCTGTAGACATCCGCCCCCTGAGAAACCGGAGACTGAAAACGAACAGGCCTCCTGTTATAATCACATATACAGGGGTCGTACATTTCTGGGAATTTTTCAGGACAAATATCAGAATTTAATTATAGAAATATACATCTAGATTTAAACTACGAAATGACACTTTATTTTAAGAAGATATTTTCTATGAGAAAATACTGGTGCTGAAGATTTTCTTGGTCTTAAAATTTCAGGACATGTACGACCCCTGTATATATATGAAAATATAGAAGAATCCGTGTTAATCCATTTTTCGGCAAAAAAATGTTGTCCAAATGAAATCGATAAGTCCGATTATGTCCTTGATATATGTTCATTCTCGATAAGCCCGTGTTAAGTTCTTATGAACTCGTCATTTTTTATTGGGGGAAATATAACCTTCTAAAAGAAGGTCTGAGCAAGATCTGAATAAACAAGATTAGCCTAAATAATTCACCAGGTTTAAAAACACTGTGTATTGAGAAATACACGATCTACAAAGACGGCAGACACATAACAAAATATATATACTCATTAATGTTAAATGTCCGCTTCGTGATTCGTGTGCATGCTAAATGGCAAGACTGTAATGTCGCTGTACAAGATGGTGGAAATTCTGGTGTGGATGGAGTTCGTCACTTTCCATGACCCTTCAGATCACTAAATCTTACGCCATCCGATTTCCTCCTGCGAGGTTATGTGACGGACATTCTTTATATATCATCAATGAGTAGCGATACTGCCAGCAATGCGGGAACGCATCAGTACTGCTGTGAGAGACATTGACAGAAGTATGCTTTTGAACGTATGGACAGAACTAATTAGCCGTTGAAATGTGTTCCGAGTGACTAAAAAGCACACATTGTACATTTTAATGTGGACTAGAAAATCGGTGAACGTATGGAACTTTTCATGCATCAATCATCTCATTACATCGTCATGTATCACATGTCTTTTTAAATAAACAGTCTACTGAAGCCAGGTGAATTATTTAGGCTAAACTTGTACATTTTTTTTTTCATCTTCTGAAACTTCAATCCAGATCCACACCAAACGTGATGTGAAATATTCTTTCACCATTCGCCGAGCATCATAGATGCTTCGTTCCATCGATAATTACCATAACCGATATACAGGCTATTTTTAAAAGAACATCAATTTTCAACCTAGGCGCCAAACAGAATTATTGCAGTGCTACACCAATCTAATCTATCCTCAATGACTATTGACTTTTTTTAAAATTACTGTCGGATAATTGCTATCCCTATTTATAAGTTAGCATTATTTTATGTATGTCATTTGGTTTTGTAGTTCTTTGATTGGTCTAATCTAAAAAAAAATGTGAACGGACAGGATCTTTTGATGCTGCAGTACCCAACATCTGGATGCTATATAATGTCAAAAAGCATATTGTACATCCCAGTCAATGCCTATAGATTTTAATGTCTTGCTTTGGCTCCAAGATTCTTATTAAGTCTCATAACCGAAACTCTTCTTATTCTCCCCTGAGAAAATTCCGGAGAGTGTTAAAACATGCAATATTATAAATAATACGATGATACTATAATGACACTTATATATAGAAAACATAAAAAGATATACACAGATCATACACAAATATAATCAAAGAAATTTAATTTATTAGAAATACTGTATTCCAATCTTTATAATAGCGATGGCAAAACTGAACACAACGTTACTTATTAGTTCTGAATAATAAATAAATAGAGAAAGTGCGAGAGAAGGAGAGAAAAAAAACGAGATGTAATTATCTTTTACAAGCATATTGTTCGAACATAGGCGCGGACTTAAACAATTGAACGGCGGCAATGAGGTGAAATTCCACCACAAATTTTAAAATGTTATTTTTGTCTTAATTAATCACAGTGAAAAAAACAACTTTTTAAAATTAGTGATAAAGGTTTCGAGCTAAATTCTTAATAAAGTTGTACGCAACAACAGCAATGGGCATAAAAATCACTATTTTCGGAGAGATTTCCAAATCGATTTCCCTCGTTAGTGCTTTTGTTAGAAGATGGAGATTTATTTCTAAAAATGTTTCTGTATTTCTTTTTTGAAGCGTTAATAGAGGTATCCGCAATGGTGAATTCCCCATTTCCTACTTTACATAACTCCTGCAGTTAAACTTTACGTGTTTAAAAAGTTTGAAATGCTAGTTTCAGTATCGGCTTAGTCGAATGATAAAATGAATGTTTCTTTCTCTTTCTTTATGGCAATCGAGTTGGGATAAAGGTGAGGAGGTGAGTTTAAACTTTTATATCGTACATGTTATTTGAACTTCAAAATGTCTGTATAATGCTCCTGAATCACAGAATAATAAAATTACTAAAACATTTTTCGAAGATGTAAGCTAAGTATAGAATCTTTAGAACTATGTCTTTTTGCACTAGATGTGAAAAAGAAAGTTTTATGTAAACTTATTTGGGAATGAAAATCTTGTTGATTATCTTGATAACTGTTACTGTAAACTTATAAAACTTTTATAGCTGCCAGTACGAAGCCGACAAATTACGAGAGATTGCATAGAGCATATCAAATTTTGATCATTGTCAAAAATAAAGATTTTCATATTTTCGCTTACCAACCACATTGTTAGTAGGTTTAGTTATGGATTTTTAGGGGAGAAGACAGGATTTTGTGTGGCAAGCGATGAGTGAGGATGACTTTAGGAAAGACCTTTTTAAAGATATTCATACACTAGTTATTATAAATTAAAAATAAAGAAAAAAATTTCACTTGGTTCTTCAATTGGTAAATGCTATCGTTAATCCATTTCATTTTTTTAATCTATGGTTAATGTTGGCCTCTTTTTATTAGATTTATTATATACGGTAGCACAAATTTTGCATTTTTTACTTTGATATAGCTTATGCAAGGATGAAACCGTACATGTTATTTGTGGAACTTAAGGAAATTGGGTCTGAAGAATCGGCCTTGTTTCAACAGACATTTCTATTTTTATTTTTTTTTTCAATGCTCACTGAATTTTTTTCCTTCTTTCGCTTGAATTGATGATATGTGATGTGATATATGATGATATTTCTTTTACTAAAGGTGATAACTTAATTTTTAATTTGCAAAAACTTCATTTATAATTTATATATTCACTATTTGTAGATGCTCTTTTGTGCTGATTTATATATACACACACACATATATATATATATGTGTATATATATATATATATATATATATATATATATATATATATATATATATATATATATATATATATATATATATATATATATCACTTATGAATTAGACCTGTGTTTGAAAATGGTGTTAGCTTTTCAGAATTAGGTAGACTGTTTAATACAGACACGCCATAAAATCTTGTGTAAAACTAAACAAATTGGCTATTGAGAGGCTCCCTATGTTACAAGAAGACTACGGAAAGGATTCTATATCCAATTGTTAAGTGTATAAGTATCACAAATCCTTCAAAGATGGAACAGAGGACATCGATGACAAATAATGCGCTGGACGTCCATAAAGTTCTCGAATTTCTGATAATGTGACTAAAATGTAAGTGCTTTTGATCTCTGATCATCAGATGACTGTTCGAAAGATAGCGGAGACGTTGGAGTTTTGATTGATTCGGATTGTCACGGAAGAACGTCAAATGCGGAAAATAGTATGATTTTTGATAAAAAAAATCGTGAAAAGAATGACTTTCAAATCCTTACAAAATAAAATATATGGCTATTTCCATGAGTACTTGTAGTGTAAGTCACAGGCTACGATTTTTGGCTACCAGTATTGTAGAACAAAAAAAAATTGATTAATTTTATTGGCACATTCTCATTAATTGAATAAGGCCAAGCAGACTTCTCGAAAATAACGGTGGCTAACAAGAATAGCAATTAATAAGTTATGTGACTTACACTACAGAACCCATGGAATTAGCCATATGTTAAAATACAATTATTTTAGCCAATCTGAAACGTAATAAATTTTAACGCAATCGTAATACTTATACGAAGATTTGATATTTTTCGAATCTTGATATTTTTCGAAGCGCAGATACATGTGAAATACGTTCCTCAAATACTTTAAGTACTTGGTTTATGACCCCTCAAAGAACATCTGAACCCATTTGCGTTCAGATGGAGAAAAGTGGTATAAATCATGCGTTTCATAACTCGGTAAATTTTAGTGTTATATGAACGGGACTTTTTTTTCTTACTTGTCAGTGTAACATGAAAAAAGAATACTAAAGTATAACTTATAGAATAAGAGGACCGTATAAAAATTTAAATTTCGTAATTTTTGAATGAAATACTTTTATGGAGCCAAATTGCTTTTAAAATAGTTTTCTATCTCATTTAAAACAATTCTGTAATTGGAAATATATGTCTACTAACGGCTTAGGAATTAGCCATTGGCTACCGTTGAGTGTGGACACCCTGTATACTCTTTTGTGTGATGTATTCTAACGAATAGATAAACAATATTTGTAGAAATCATACGAGCAAGAATAGTGATACGTAATACGAAAGTGGAATTATAAAATCTAGTTACTACGTACATAACATGGAAATAAATTTACTAATGAATTATATTAAAAAATATATAGCTTAAAAATAAATAAAACATATCATAGTTTTACACCTACCACAAAAGCTGCGTCGGGATTGAATCGTTTTAAATTTTAATCTTCAGCCATAAAATTTAATAAAAAACTGACTTTTCATGAAGTTATTTATTGATATTTTTCACATTTTATTTCAAGTTGTAACCTATTAGTTTTATTATTAAGGAAACAGAGAGATTTCGGACCCAGACAGTAGTATGAATGTCCCCTTCCCCAACCTCTCATGATAAAATAAAATTTACTATGGCAGAAACGCATCGTTCGACGCAATGAAACAATTTTATACAATTTCCCATCTTGGGTGATATAAGTGCATGTATTCTTTTTGAAGGAATCGTGTTTTATTTTCTTTTTTTGTTTAAAGCAATATATTTCCTTATTGACAAATTTGAGTATCAGAAAATAAATTTACTGTCTAGTTTTTTTTTACAAAAAATACTATATATTTGCTTATAATATTATTGATTTTTCTTTTTTTCTTTTACTTTATTTTTCTTATAGTACTGCACTCGTAACACTTTTATCTTAATATTTTCCATAAAAAATAATATTGAAAAAACAACTAAATTTTTGTTGATTTCACCCAGTAAATTGTTATTATAAAGTTAAAAATACAAAAGAAGAAATTTCCAAACCTTAACACGCTACTTTATCAAACTTCCTACCTCATTCCTATTTGCGCCTCTGAAATCATTTACTTCATTAAAAGCCCCTTTCATCTTCACACTGTAACCATAAATCGTAGATTAATTTATTAACATAAGATAAATGGCACCAGGAAGTACCAACATAGATAAATGTTTACCAACGGGGATAACCGAACTATGCTCGGTCAAAACTAGTTTTGTTTTCAAGTTGATACAATATTCTCATTGTAAAATTCTCTCTACATTATTTCTATAAAGAATGTGATTTTTTAAAAATATTGTTTGCAAAAAATAAATAAATAAATAAATAATAAATAAAACTACATTTGAACAAGTTTCTAAATTTGACTTTACTTACACATTTGCAACGAAAGGACATGAGTACAAATTACGTTTTGAGCTCAACTTTAGTTTAACTATCTCGAGTCCCATTAATATTTCCTTTACATTCTGAAAGACTATTTTTGAAGAATTATCACCGGTAGAATAACATCAGTCTTTTTTTTTTTTTAATGAAACAAAAAGAAGAGGAGCTGTATCCAAATATAGCAGTATGCGCAGTATTGTGTAGACACTAATCAATGGAATATGGATACAGCCCCTCATCTTTTTCATTCATTTTGGGAATAACAAATTTCCATCTTATTCTATCAACGGTAATTTTCAGAATTTTCAAGCTATGTTTTTGAGACTTTTACAAAAGTTGCTGTATAAGTTTAGCTAACACATTATGCAAATTATATTTTGAATGAGATCACGCATGTGTACTGAAACTTTACTTAGTAAACCTGTCCATTTATCATGCAATCATTAATATTTTTTAATTTTGAGTACAATGTGTTATGTACAATGTTGTTTGTTATATTTCTGAATAGAACATTTTTTTTATTAAGAACTCCGGGGACCGTTTGGGACCGTTTTTATAAAAAACCTTAATTTCTCTTCTGGTATGCATGCTATATTCATAAAAATAAACACAGTTTATTACAATAAGCCACTTAATCATAATCTGCAGTTTGAACGCTTTTGCTGCATTCGTTTTGACAAGATTATCTAAAAGATCTTCGTTCTTTTTCATTTTGTTGATGGTCCCCTATGGGATTTCGGGGGAAAATCTTTGGGAAAATATATGACCTTTACTATTTTGTTTACATACCTGGAATTTTAGATTAATTATTTATGTATATTTCTAGATATTTAACAAAACGTCTAAAATCGCAAGTGTCAAGATTGTTTTTGCTGATAGTTTATTAGCTTAGAGGAACTGGCTTGGCCTTTCGCTCGATGCTAACGTTCTCACCTCCTGATCATGAGTTCCCTTCATCGAATACAACCAGCACCAATCCACCCACTTTCCTCATTCCGTGTTGGATTCAGACACTTTTCACCGGAAGGTATTTTGTGGGCTCCGGGGGGGGGGGGGCGTCATAGTGTTCCGGGGGCAGTGGCATAGCTAGTATGGGTGACACCCGGGGCTGTTGTAAATAGTGTAAACCACCCCAAATTCGCCATATTTTTTAATCACTACTCTACGTTATTGAAAATAAAATTCAGCATTTTTTTGCATGCCTGTTGTGATTCTATAGGTAATTGAAAGAAATGAATACAAAATTGCAATTTAAATACAAAATACTAAAAAGTTTGCTTTTGCTACCCATTCGTTGGGTAGGTATGTTTTTGTTTATGGTGCATGTCTTATTTAGACACCCCATTCTGTATAAAATTTCAGATTCTCCAAGAAAAAAAAAATATTTCTGTTGCGTGATGCGCTAGAAATTTAATTTTATTTTAGAATTCTTTTCTAAAGTTTTGTAAGATTATATATTTTTTCAAATAAATATTGGCTGTCACCCCTTAGATGATGACACTCATCTTTGTCCACTGCTTGCCATGCCCAAAAATAATGATACACAAAAAGTTTATTTCCGTTATATGCATAACTTCATACACTTTTTGATGGTAAAATAATAAAAAAGGCACAGCCATCACGATTATAGCACCCCCTTCCGACTGATTTTTTTCGAATTCAGGGCGGACCTACTGGCCATAGTGAAACACTACACAAGAAATTTGGTTCAATTCTTTGCAAAATTTCATACACTTTCCAGTGGTAAAATATTGAAAATGGCACAAAAATATGATTACAGCGTCCCCTTCCTGCGGATTTTTTTTCAGATTTAGGGAGGACCAACTAACCATAACCAAACACCTACACAAAAAATTTGGTTCAATTCTGTGCATAACTTTATACACTTATATGTGGTACAATATTGAAAATGGCACAAAAATCACTATTGCAGCACCCCTCCGGGCAGAATATTTTAAATTTGAAGGAGGAACTGCTTGCCATTGCCAGAAACATTCACAAAAAAAATTGGTTTAATTCTATGCATATCTTCATGCACTTTTTGATGGTAGAATGGTGACACACTCACAGATACAGGGACACAGGCACCAACATACAGGCATTAGCAAAAACATGTGTTTTGGAATCTCTGACCCCTAAAACGTGTAGATCCATCGGAAAAAATTACAATAGGTCATTTATTGAAGATAGAAGAAAGTAAAAATGAAAAATATTTCAGTTTCTCACATTAGATGGCGCTAACAACGGGAAAATCATGCTGTTTCTGAACACGTGTACTGTGGACAAAGGAAACTTAGAGATTGCGAGGCCTGTATTATGAAAAGGTGGCCTTGATGTGATAGGTGCCTGGATGACTGGTTTTATTCTGTGCGATTTGTTTGGTGCTGCCATCTGTTGTTATGAGATGAGATGATTGTTGTTCAAATTTGCATGTTTATTCGGAGCACCAATGAGGACAGTGTTGAATTCAGAATAGAAAACTTAATGAAAATCGTAACTGCCGTTTTCTAGATAAAATTACTTTAACCTACAGCAACCCCAAAAAACCCACTAACGCCAAAAGGCGCAATTTCTCGAACATGTCACCTAGCCCAATGATTTTCTCGTAAAAAACCTGGAGAAGGTATAATACAAAATTTTATCAAAATCGTTCGAGTCGTTTTTTAGTACGATTAGCTTGACCCTGAGCTATTGTGACCCAAAATGATCCATTAATCGAATGTTCTTCAACATCCGAACTAGTCCAATGGTATTCTTGTGACTGAAAACGATAGAATACAAAATTCAACCGAAATCGTTCGAGCCATTTTTCTTTAAAATTAGATTGATTCACAGTGATCCAAAAAATGACCCATTAATCAATTTCTCTCTAACATCTGACCTATCCCAATGGTCTTCTCGTAATCCAAAACGGAAGAATACAAAATTTAGTAAAATCGTTGGAAGAGTTTTTTTTTCGCAAAAATTGGCTTGATCCATAGTGACCCATGCATGACAAACTCATCTAAATTTCTCGAACGTGTAACGTAGCCCAATAGTTTTCTTGTGCCCAAAAACTGTTGGATACAAAATTAAGTTAAAATCGATCGAGTTGTTTTTTTAGTATAATTAGCTTGACCCAGACCCATTATAATCCAAAACGACTCACACACATACAATTTTTGCTCGTATTGTAATATATGTATATTCATTATCGATTTCAGGTCTGTAAAATTTAATATCTTCTAAGGCATTTACGCATGTCCAATTTTAATTTAAAATAACGGTTTCGAACCAGTCACTGTATTCATACTAAAAAGCTTAATAATCACTAATATGCTTAGTAATCAGTGATATTTATATGACAGAACTAGCCGAAGCGTCTGTCGTTGCCTGAGAAGGAATAACAACTTTCAATGTACCTAAATTAAGTGTTGATTGTTGGTTGGATGTATTTATGACGGTCAATAATCAGCACGAGGGATATAGGCCCTAAAGACGATGTGACCTCCGTGAGGGTCTTTCAAAGGGAACCTAACCCGTATTTACTCAAAGAAATCTAAGGTTTGAAGAAAACCACGGAAAACTCCGAAAAATTAGGCAGACGGCTGCGGTTAGGTTCGAACCCAAGACCTGCAGTATACTAGTTTCGAGAGCAGAACCTCTCAATGTCTGTATTGATTCAGACTTTTGCAATGGGGCGAATTTCAATAAACTCTGTGGAAGGGGGGGGGGGTGTTACCCATTAATAAACATAAAATTACACAACTTTCCATGCTCTTTCGCAGTGCTACACAGGCCATTTCCTAAATTGAATGTTGTATAAAATAACCTTAAAGTTTCCCGGTCTTACTAAATTAATCTAAACTCTTGTTACACGGATTTCGCAAACTGCATTCTAAAATAAATAAATAAATAAATAAATAATAAATAAAAAAGAACTCCGGATTAAAATGTCGATTTCTGTTTACAAAAAATATAGGTTGCAATACACCGGGTGTCCCAAAAATGACTGATGGATTTTAAAATTCAATAACTTGCAAACGGTGACAGCTATTTAAAAAAAAAAATAAATTCAGGATGGTTATGTATAATGTCAGGAGTTTTTTTAACCGTAATTTTTTATTTTAGTTCGAATTTCAAACAATAGGTGGCTCTGACGGTGATTAAAGCCCAGGTCGAAGCTTCACTCAGCACTGATCACCTGGCCTTCAATCGCCGTCAGCGCCACCTATTGTTTTAAATTCGAACTAAAATAAAACATTACGGTAAAAAAAAACTCCGGACATTATACATAACCCTCCTGCAAAAATTTCTTAAATAGCTGTCACCGTTTGCAAGTTATTGAATTTTAAAATCCATCAGCCATTTTTGGGACACCCGGTATGTACATACATATATATATATATATAGCATCAATTACAAATTGTAATGTTCCTTAGTGGAAATTAATTTCTTGGAGATTCAAATACTGCAAAGCCAAAATTACCAATAACCTTCATAATTTCTACTTTTTGACATTTAGTATCCTAAGGTAAAATTTATCAAAAAAGCCCAATATTATGTCAAAATTAGGTGTTTGTGATGAAAATTTCGGACTTCAGTGCTATTTCAGTACAAAGACGTCTATGCTTGCTTTTTTAACTTCTTCAGTCCCTGAGTACCCAAATGGGTACATCAGTTTTGTCCCATTTTATGAATGATACTCAAATATAAATGAAATTTCGATATAAGAAAAATATGTTTCGAATTCTAAGATTCGAGCTAATGAAAATAAAACAAAAATCTCGCTCTGAAGTCAAACGAGGGAAGAAATAATTCAGTAATAATTAAAAATACTGTAATAATCGCCAGTAGCGAAGAGGTTAAACATAAATTGGATAAGACATATTTCCATCCAAAAAGCGTAATGATTGTATGGGGGTTATTCTATCTTTTTCTTGTACATTATATACTGTCCCAAACAAAATTAAAATAACACCCGCAAAACGCATTTTGAAATTCCATTTTCTAGGTGAATTATTGATTTAGATACCAAGATTGATGCTAATACATTGCTAAATGACTTCGGTTTTATCTTATATAATTATTATTTACAATAAAGTAACTTTTCGTCTATGTGTATTGTACACATACTAATTATACCGGGTGTCCCAAAAATGACTGATGGATTTTAAAATTCAATAACCTGCAAACGGTGACAGCTATTTAAAAATTTTTCACAGGAGGGTTATGTATAATGTCAGGAGTTTTTTTTACCGTAATTTTTTATTTTAGTTCGCATCTCAAACAATAGGTGGCGCTGACGGCGATTGAAGGTCGACGCTTCACTCAGCATTGATCACGTGGCCTTCAATCTCCGTCAGTGCCACCTATTGTTTGATATGCGAACTAAAATAAAAAATTACGGTAAAAAACTCCTGACATTATACATAACCCATCAGTCATTTTTGGGACACCCGGAATATCCTTTCTTTTAAAGGGATACAGTACCTTCGAAACTGTCTGTTCAATTTTCAATAATACTGTAATATATGTAATGGCGCCAATACTTAATACTAAAAATTAGATAAAATTTTAAAAAATTCTGGTAGAACAGCTTGTTTTACTAAAATCTAATTAATATATATATATATATATATATATATATATATATATATAATTTGTTTAGTCCCGACAAATTTTTTAAATATCAATAATTTTTCTTCGATTTTTTCTCCACATTCAGTAGAATATACTACATAAAACTGTGCATGGAGTTTTAGATGTATGGAATTTTACATTTAATATGATTTTTTTTCTCTCGTTTAATGAAGGAAATTTAACAAACTCACAATATGAATATTTTTTTAAAAATAAATATAAACTTGAATGTTAAATCCACGCACAAAAATGTTAATTACATTATATAGAACAAGTAAAAAAATCAAATTTTTAACCATATCAGCAAAAAAGCCGTAGTATTTTTCGAACAAGCAAATTATAAAGATATGAACAGGGAGAAAAATTTGTTTGAATTTTTATTTGTATTTGTAATTGCACTGGATCTATTAACAAAATTTACAATATCTTGAACTACAATAGTCGGATAGGTAAAAATGAGGTGTCAAAATATTCACAATTAAAGAAACTTTCAATTAATATCTAATTATTAAATCGATATTTTGAGTAATTTCAAGGTAATGTGTCCCCGGGGTTATACAACTGTTAAAAGCCGAAAAATCACAAAAATTGTATCTTTTCGGCAATCTATATTTTGAAAAGTATAAGCCTCAAAATCATAATTATTTTATGTTAATAGATCAATCTTTTATGTATACACATATACCTCATTCTTATTTGAAAGTTAAAAATAATTTGTTTTAGAGAATCATAAGTAATAAGCAGTTTGTTGTGGAAAAAATGTGATGAAAAAATGCACTTGAATACTGAAATTACATTGAATTAAAAATAAAATTACTGTTTTTCACACATACTATAAGAACTAAAGGTTAATTTGAACCTAAATTTGTATATATTTAAACTATATTTCTATTTTTAAAATTAAACTGAAAATAGAGTATTTTTTCCCTTAAAAAATTAAATTTTATCTATGCATAGAAAATGTATCCTTAAGCAATCTGAAAGCATATTTAGGTTCAATTTAAGAAAATGGCATTATGTATCATCCGTAAAAATTTCATGCAAAAATATTAAATAGTTTTAGCGATAACATGGGCGTTATGAGAAAAAAAAATTAAATTTGCTCAGCGAAGTACTAGCCCTTTAAATCTGTTTACAGTAAACAGCTGACACGTTTTTAATCATAACCTTTGTAATTATGGGAATTTTTTCAAGCGGATTGTCTTAAAATACGCAAAAAAGGCTAATCTTTCATATAACTGTTTTTCAAAAAATCGAATTTTTTGATGGTTTAACAGTCGTATGACCCCTTAAGCAAGTTATTTCATGTATTTAGATTTTATCTTGGTTTCAACGAGATTTATGTTAATTTCAACACTTATTACTTGGTATTATTTTTTTTATACTTCTTTAATTACGATAAACTGTAACTTGATATTTTATAACTTTTTTAATTATTACAAATTGGAATAGATGGCAGCACTAAAAAACATAATGCTGCATAGCGTTATGGATTATTATTTACATAACGAATCTGGCAGAATTTTTAAATGTTACAAGTTTGATGTATACTAAATGCATTGGTGCAGGCAGGGAGGGTCATTGGCCTAACATGATTTTGAAATTTAACTAATTTAATTTTTTCTACTACTAATGGTTTATGGCGAAAAAGTAAATTTTATTCTTTGTAAGTATCTTAAAATAATTAAAATCTAACAGCAAAGGAACAATGGATTTCCGTCTTGGGCGCTTCAATTTTACCTTCCGTGGCCGAGAGGTTCGGACCTCTCAACTGGTAGACGGCAGGTGCTGGGTTCGAACCCAATCGCGGCTGTCGGCCTAACCGTTCGGAGTTTTCGTGGTTTTCTTCGAACCTTGCGTAAATACGGGTTAGGTTCCCTTAGAAAGACCCCCACGAAGGGCATTCCCCCTGGTCCTATATCCCTAGCGCAGATAATCGGACGTCAAAAATCAATCAATCAATCAATTTTACCTTCCAAAACGGGAAGGGGGAAAGAGAATGGGTTCAGGATAGATGCCTGCAGGTGCCAACTTTACTCTCATGAAACTCAGGCCAGACCGGCGTGGACTGCTTTTATCCCTCTGATTCCCCCCTTCTCTATGTTGATGGGATAACATTTTATTGATTTATTAATTTTGTAAAAATAAAATGATGTTGTATATTTATTTAAGTAAATCTTTATAATTTTTGTTTGGTTTAGACGATTAGGGAGAAATATTTCCTTTTTTTCATTGAAGAACTTTAAAATTGTCGTTTAATTTTACCACCACTTTATTTCATTTTTAAATTATTGATTATTATTTGAATATACTTGTGTAAGTAATTTTTTTTAATGAATTTTTATATTTGAATTGTTTAAGCGATTGTTAAACCTTAATCCGAGAATGATTGCGTATATCCAGTATATACATACGATTTATACTTTTCCACTAATAATTTCAAATGAAAATCGTCATCTAATTTTAACCTTGACATGTCTCACACATTCTGCTATCAAAAAAGTTACTTTTTGAAAAATAGTGGTGAAAAATGTTATAATCATCAGTGTTGGGTAATGAACGCGCTCACTGAACGAAAACTCACGAGTTTCGCTCACTATTTGTGAACTTTGAACTGAAGTTCGCTCACTATTTTATAAACGAGCGTGAACTGAACGGAAACTCAAAAAATAGACGAGTTTGAACGAAATTTACGTTCAATTTTTTCATAATTTATTTAAAATTTTTCCCGACCTTAGTACATTTTTTCCCTTTTTCAAATGCCATTTAGAGGCCTACACGAGCCTCAAGACGGGTTACGTCTGGATATCACTTCTCTGGGCAGTATCCTAGTCTTACTTCTTCTGCAGACTCGGGTCGTGCCGAACCGGACCTGGGCTGTATACAATTTCGCCGAAAATAGCTATAGTTTTTTTCTTTCCAATACGGTTCCATCTTAGAAAATTTTACTTTTACCATATATCATTTTTTTAGATTTTTATATCTCCATAACATGGAAGATGGATTAATAATACTAATGATAGCTGAAACATTTACATACAACTAAAAAAGGTTCATTAAAAGCATAAACATCGCAGCCTACGGCACTTCTGCATAAATGGAGATTATAAACAGATTAAGGTAAGTTTTTTTGGCCAGAACTCTTCCGTAAGGGTAAATATCAATGTCCTGTAGAAATGTACTCGGGGTCGGGCCGGGTTCGGTGCGAAATTTCAACTTTTTTTCCGGGCCGGGCCAAGCAGGGCCTTGTATTTAGCTATTATATCGCGCCGGGTCGAGCCTTGATTTTAGCTATTATATCGGGCTGGGTCGGACCGCTAAACTTTCTCTACGAGCCGGGCTGGGCTCGGGACGAAATTTTTATTTTAGTATCGGGCTGGACATTTTTTTTCTATGAATCGGGCCTGGAAATTTCCGCCCGTGCATACCTCTATCTTACATATCGAATAATCAAATGATTAGTTCACAAAGTTTTGTAAATTTGGACAAACACAAAAAAAAAAAAAGTGAACTTTTTAGTGAACTTCGTTTACTTTTACAAGTGAGTTTGATTTGAACGAGTTCGTTTGAAAATTTTTGAGTTTGAACGTGAACTTAAATCACTTTTCAGAAATTGAACGTGAGTTTGAGTTAGTTCGTTTATTTTGTGAACGTGCCCAACACTGATAATCATGCACACACTGGTAATGTCATGCCCTGCGCTTCCAATATTTTATTCAATTTAATGATAGTACCGTAATTTGCTGCGTATAATCCGCGGATCAAGCAATTCTTTTTGGACCCAGAAATCTTATTTAATGATTGAAGACAAATATTTACGGCGATCTAAAACATTACATTTCTTTTTTAAAAAATTCTGGGTCGAAAAATGATTGTTTGATCCGCGGTTATACGTAGGAAATTACGATATGCTGAATACAAAATATGTTAAATTTCATCAAAGTAATATATGTAATTTTTAAATACATGGGCATTTCCATGCGAATTTGTTTGTCTGTTACGTACTACGATTTTTAGCTACCAGTATTTTAAAACGAGAAAATGTGACTTAGTTTATCGAAGATATATCATTAATTGAATAAGGCGAAGCAAACTTTTCGAAAATAACGGTGGCCTACAAGCATAGAGATTTTCAGTTGTGTGACAGAGACTAACAAATTCGCATGGAAATGCCCACATGTGAATTATTTTATTACATGTAATGTAAAGATATAAAATAAATGTTTATTTACAGTATACAAACATAAATTAGATTCCAAATAAACAACGAGTACCCGCAAAAATGCGGCAGGAATTTTTTTTTTTTTTGGGGGGGGGGGGGGGGGCACGTAATGCCATCAATTGGGTGCGAAAATGTTAATTGCTATAAAGCCCGTACCAAACAAATCACAATATTAATTATCGATAAAAATATTATTAATAAACAATTGGGTAAGTGTAGTCGCAGATCGCACAGAGGATTTCGTTTAAAACAACTTATCTTTTATAGATCCAAATTGTTAATTTATTAGTATTAAATTCTAACATAGATGGTAGCATCAGGAAATTAACTTTAAAATAATATAAAAAGGAAATTATTTATTTTAATCAGTTTAAAACTGTTCAAATCAAATAATTTAAATAAAATCCAAAATTCCAATTTTTTTGAAAATCCAAAATTAAAAAAAAATTAGCGGAGATATAAATAAAATTTTAAATTTCTAAAAACTAAAAAAAAAGTTTAAACGAAATTTAAATAATTTCTAAATCACAATAGTTTTTTAAGACAGGAAGAAAATTCAATTTCAAAATTATTATGAGTGTCATGACAGAAACCCTAATAAAATAAACCCTTAGATTGGTACAAAATAGGAAATTTAATTAAATCTATCTTAATATGAAATTTTCAACTCCCAGCACGAGGGGCTGGAACTAAGAACCTCTTGTCCACCAGCGAGATGCTTTACCCCAAAGCTACGATGTCTATGCGCAAAAAACGATCAAATTAAGGTTATGTTTTAAAATTTAAGTTGCAAATATGAACGGATGATACTGAAAAAAAATTATTAAATTAAAATAATAGTCTTTTTCAAAATTTTGTGATTTATCGTGTCACACAAGGTCTTCAGTTGTAAGTACGCAAAATTTGAAGTAGCTGACATATACCTTTTTTGTGTACGGACTCTGTGACGAACGGACAAACGGAGGGCAGAGTCGAATAGGGTTTCTTCAGATGAACGAAACCCTAGAAAAAATATTTCCTGGAACATTGTAGTCTGGTCTTAAAATGACGACGTACGCTCATATATTCTACTTCAAATAGAAGAGTTCATGATGTACACCATACCTGCATAACGGATTCATTACAAGCTAAATTATCTCTGTACTAACAACAGGTATTAATGAATTTCCTCAATACTATAGGCATGGACTGATGAAAAACATATCTGTACAGCGAAATTCCGACCTTCATTGACTATTATTAACATTCTATAATTCTTCATTGACATCTACCTTTAAACTAATTGTTATGTATGCGAAGTTGCTTTTATTTAAAATTACAAATAATTTTGAATTTGAAATCAGCCTTTCGTTTTTATTGGAAATAGATTTAATCTAACTTAGAATTTATTTGTTCCTAAGCGTGAAAAAACAGATTTACAACACTTTTTCTTTCTTTCTTTCTTTCTTTCTTTTTTCTTTCTTTTCTTCTTCCACTGTGAAAAATTTATCAACTACGAGTTGAAATTTAAAATATAAATTTTAATTCAAATCTTTTCAATAAATCAAAACGAAAAGAAAGAAAAATCTCCAAAATGCAAATAAGTCTGTGCTGATTAAGAAATTTCATGTTTTATGCAAAATTTTTCAATTTTGAGAAAATGAGAAAAGGGCTGAAATATAACCCCATTTTATTTGTTTATCGCTCTGTAACCATAAGGTTTATTTAAATTTTTACAAAATTGAATGTAAATTTCCTATGTTGTAAATATCTGGACTAATACAGAAGTATACGAAGCCTCATATTTTGTAAGCGAAAGTGCTAAGCGGGACTTTTCCATTTGCTGGCACTTTCTCGACACGGAAAATATTTATATTACTCGGTTATGTTACATTTTTCCGAGTATAGCTACAAAAAGAAAGGAAACTTGGTCCATATTTTCAGCCTTATTTCACTAAAAGCAATATTAGATTTCGACTTTGTTGCTTTTTTTTTTTTCGAAGTTGCTTTCATCTTTTGTCGGCTTTAGTGGAAGAGTATTTTTAGCTTTTTCTTATTATATGAATTTGCAAATGGATGCTTCTATTAAGAGAGATTTAATGTTTTTCTGTCCACTAAATATAAGAAATTTAAAATTTTAGTCTTTCGAATGAAAACCATTACGCATCGGTTTAACTCTATGCATACCAATACGAATTCTATTTAAAAACCAGTGGTAATGTTAGTTTATTTTGATAATATTATATGTTACATCATATAAACTCTAACATTATATGCACTTATATAGGAAATATTATGTAACATAATATGGGAGCTTTAAGACCCGTTTTCTCGGAAACTATCGACCGATTTTGATGAAATATGAAAAATTTATTCACCGAATGATTCTCAAAACATATCACAGTCAGTTTTTTTTCTACGACTAAAATTTTTATTTGAGACCAATGGCAATTTTTAGAAATTTCCCATTTTTCAGATTTTTTTCGGAAGTTGATTGATTTTTTTTTAACTGTCTGAGATGAATGATCTTATATTAGTTATACTACATTTTTTTAAGTCACTCGGCTTCTTAAAGAATTAATTACGGCTTTAGCTCAAAAGTTTAAATTTTAAGAGAGCTGAAAAACTTAAACTTCTAACTTGTGTGAAGTTCTTGCGCAATTTTATCGAACACATGAATTAAAGTATACATATACACTTGGATAAAACTTAGTTACATGCAATTAATGAGTATAAAATGTTAGAATAAAATTAATTTGAATAGGCATAGCGTTCCAGTTGTTGCCATAAGAAATTGCGTTACTGACTTTTTGCTTTCTAAACTCTAACCCATGTCAATTTAGATTTTAACAATTCTTTTACATTGAGCAAAAATCTCCGTCTAAAAATTAAAATAATCCCAAAAAATACTTGTTATAAAGTGTTATTAATCTTTACCTAAACACATGATTGTTAATTGCGAAATTAATATCCATTAGTCCCGTAAAGATCTTATCTAATGTCTGCTGTATTTTTAAAAGCTTCAGAGAATGAAATAAATGTCTTTTTAGGGTGAAACATTAAAAATAACATTATGCATGTAGTACATTTGATAGCTTAGTTTTACATTTCTAGAGGAACACACTCCAGGAAAAATACCGGTTATAAAATGTTATGTCATTAACCTTCATCTAAACACATGATTGTTAATTACGAAATCCATTGAAACTAATATATATTCATTATTACCGTAAGAATCTTATCTAAAATACGCTGTACTTTTAAAAGTTTTAGATAATGAAATAAATGTCTTTTTTGGGTGAAACATTTAAAATAATATTAAGCACATAGTAATTTTAATAGCTGAATTTTACATTTCTAGAGGAACACACTCCAGAAAAAAATACCTGTTATAAAGTTTTATGTTATTAATCTTTATCTAAGCACATGATTGTTACTTACGAAATTCATTCAAATTAGTATACTATAATTAATTTATTAGTCCCGTAAGTAACTTATATCTAATGTCCGCTGTATTTTTAAAAGTTTCAGAGAATGAAATAATTATATTTTAGCGTACGAAATATTAAAAATAACATTAAGCATCAGCTATCAAATGTAAATATAACAGCTGAGTCTATAACAGTCTAACGTCTATAACATTTATAAACGAACACACTCCAGAAAAAATGCCTATTATAAAGTGTTATGTTAATTTTAGCCTAAACACATGATTGTTTATTGCGAAATTCATTCAAATTAATATAGTATATTCATTAGTCCCCTAAGGATTTTAACTAATGTCCGCTGTATTTTTAAAAGTTTCAGAGAATGAAATAATTGTCTTTTTAAAGTGAAGCATTAAAAACAACATTAAGCACATAGTAAATTTTAAAGCTCAGGTTTACATTTCTAAAGGAACACACTCCAGAAAAAGAACAGAGCATTGTAAGTATAATTTCATATTCTGAAAGAGCATAAGGAAGTGAGCTTGTTCATCATGGTAAAATAATTTCTTATTTACTTAGCATTTTTTAAAACTGCACCGTGAACTTGCTTTTAATGAATTTTTCTCTGAATTTCACAGCCAAAATTTATTAATCTCGAAAATGTACTTAATCGTTAAGAAGATAATGGTTCCTGAAAATGCTTTTTCTATACTCATTCCGGTTAAATTACTTTTAAAAGCGTTCGGGAAATTATTTTGGTGTATGCTTGAATTTTAAATGTTCAAGACTGATAAATTTTAAATAAACATAAAATTAAGAAATAAGTTATGTATTTAAGCAGGTATATTCATCATTTTAAAATCGAAATTACGAAATTGTTTTTCTTAATTTATCTGAAAAATATTTTGTATTAATTTCATATTAAGTTATTATGAGATGATACATTTTAGATATGAAAGATTATATTGTAATATTGTAACTTTTGTTTTCTGACACGCATAAACTTCCTGACTCTCTTCTACTGCTTTCTAACCATAAATACTCAAATTGTATGAGTTTAAACACTGATTTAAGTCATCTTTTATAATAATTTATCAAAAATTATAAACCTGATAAAGAATCCCCCCTATTGATTAGAGATCAAGAAAAATAAATTATCTATGACTCTTCTATAATGATACAAAACTTTAACTCTAAAGCTAATGTCGGTCTTTTGAAAAAAATAAATTGCAGGCTACTTTGTTCCATGATGCAGTTATTCCTTCTAAACTTATACATTGGCAGAATTCCGTGAGACTTATACCTTTTTACACACTATTCCCTTTTTCTAACCAATCACAGTAATTCTACTGCGTTCTAATCATAAATACTCAAAGTGTATAAATTTAACCATTGATTTAAGTCATTTTTTATAATAATTTATCAAAAATTATGAGCCTGATAAAGAATCCCCTATTGATTAGCGATCAAGAAAAATAAATTATCTGTGACTCTTCTATAATGATACAAAACTTTAACTCGAAAGCTAATGTCGGTCTTTTGAAAAAAATAAATTGCAGGCTACTTTGTTCCATGATGCAGTTATTCCTTCTAAACTATACGTTGGCAGAATTCCGTGAGACTTATACCTTTATACACACTATTCCCTTTTTCTAACAAATCACAGTAAATCTTCCACTTCAAGAAATTGGAGCTAGTGACTCCTGATTGCGATCAATAGCAACTTTTCGGAATCACGTCACGGTTGGATGCTTTTGCACATTTCACCAGAAGATAAAATGATTTTTTTTTCTTTTTCTCCTAAATGTCTCAGAGGGATAGTCCTTTAGATCTGAATAACGTAAAGAATTTTTTGCAATAGATTTAATCTCTGAGTGCAGTTTAACATCAATTTTATATGAAATCGAAAATAGAAGGCCATATCACTTCAAGTGTTCAAAACTGAGAAAAAAACATAAAAGGTTGCATGTTTCCATCCTTGTCACTCTTTTTCTGTGTCAATACAAAAAAAGACTAAAGATACAAAAACAAAAGCTGATAGGTGTCAGGAATCGGTTAATGTTGTTTCTTTTGATAAAAAATGGTTTTTATTTTTCGTTTTTAATCGCGTCATGTTCACTTTAAATTCACTTCTTTACATATAATTTTTTAATGTATATCAGTTTTGTGAAACATTAGTGGTTAACAAAATTAATTATTAAATTGTTAATAATTGGAAAATGTAACTAGTTCAAAAATTTGAATAAAATATAAGCTATTGTTTCTGAATAAATGTTTTCTCGCCTATGTTACACATATGTATCAAATGCTTTTAATGTACAATTTTTAGTGTCTACGCTAGTAGTGAAATTAAATGGCAGCTTTCTTCAGAAATTTTTTGCTTGCATTCCAATATTTATCTATAAGTATATTTCATCTGCATTAAAATACCTATTATTTCGGAACCGATAACGAAAGTGAAATAAAAAATGCACCACGTCTTCCTATGCGTCCTCCACTCCAACTACCAAAAAATGTTTAAATTTATGGAAATGCAAACGAGAAATTCCGACACCAAGAAAACTACTCTCATCCGACTAAAGCCTTCGACTGATTTTCATCGTGCTTGCTTTTACTAGACCGAATAACTACCTAACTTTCATAAGTCTGTAAAGAAGGAAAAATTGAATTTCATTGCGATTTCATCAATTTAAATTTATAAACTTAATTTTTTTTCATCAACCTCTTAAAACATTTCACTGGACTCACACGATCAGGGACTTTAATTGAATTTTATCGCAAACTTTGTTTTCCGGACTCGTTTTAGCAAGTTTTCATTGTTGGATTTGACAAATTACATTTTATGATCTGTAACAGATAATTTTTAAGAAAATCTTTTAAAATTCGGTTATGAGTAAGGAATAAAAAAAATTGATAACTAAAATAATTTATGTTAAATATACAGTTTGAGTCATAAATATCGAAACAATAGGCTTTCTCCTTAAATATTGCCTCTAGACCCAACTGCAAAAATTCATTAAAAAAGATGACATTTCTGATAAGTTGCAACTCCATGGGAGGGGGGGGGGTCTATTAAAAAAATACGAAAATTAAATTTTTATACAGCCCCCGTAGGGAAAAATTCCCAGTTAGGAAATTATTCCTTATCCATTCCTAAATTGAACAAAAAAATTTCATTTAAAAATCTAAATTTGTGACTTACACCACTTTACCATGACTGTAAACGAAGAGTTTTTCTTTCATTTTCAAAGCAAGTGAGGTATCGTCCATAAATTGTTCATTATTAAATATCGATTTAATACAGTGCCTCTCATTTGGACATAACAAAGCAGCGTATTGAATTAAATCTAAACTTGTTTTCAAAATATGTTGGTAGTCTGCACTGGAGGTCTGCATGGATCGAAACATCTCGGTCCGGTCCCAAACCGACCCATAGGGGCCGAACCATTTTCGTCCCGGCCTGAAAAAAATGTTAACTTCATAACCCGGACCGGTCTGGAAAATAGTTTAAATCATAGCCCGGTTCAACCGCAAATTTCTACATAGTTTTTTACTTCGGTGTAGGAAAAAAATGTTTCGGATGGAGGAGTTCTGACCAAAAATTCCTTTTATAGCTTTTCGTTTATTATATTTCCACTTCGTATTATTAAAGAAGCGCCAGAGGCTGTAATATATTTATTTTATCAGTGAATCTGTATTTATATGTAAATGTTTCACTTATATCTTAATATCGTCAATCCATATCCCATGCGTTGGAGACTTTGAGAAACGTTATACTGTAAAACCTTTTAAAGACGGAATAACACAGGAAAGAAAAAATACATTGTAGACAATTGCCCTTCCAAGGAGGTGTAAATGGAGGTTTTTTTTTTTTTTTTTTTTTTTTTTTTTTTTTTTTTTTTTTTTCAGGTATTACATTTATTTTGCATGGAACAACACATTTTTCGTTTAAGACAGAATTCCGTCATAGGCAGATTTTTTTCACTGGTTTTATTGTATTTAATTTTTTTAGCCTTTGAATAATCTATTTAAAATAAATTTAAAGGGTTTTTGTTTTTTTTTGGCAAAATAGATTTTAAAATCTATGTGTTTTTCGTAAAAATTTCGATTGAGACGAATTTTATTTATTTTATGTACATATCAAGTCAGTCAGAGATACTGATTTTAATACGGGTTTTTTCGAGATCGGGATTGAAAATTTCGTCCAATGTGCACCTAGAAAGCAGTTCCCTCCTTTATGAAAAGTACGCTAGGTCAGGCCTGGCGAGTCTTTAGAAAAAAGTAACGTCTCGGTCCAGGCCCTGCCTGGGCACAGAATACAGATTTTTTAACATCCTCTCCAGGAAGATAAAAAGCCTGAAGTTGTCAGAGCTAAATAACAACAACAACAAAAAAAAAAGACTTAATCTGCATCTTAGAAAAAGCATTCTTTTAAATAACTGACGGGCATATTTAAACAGTACACTTCGTTTTTCTGCATAATGAATTTTTCCCCACTATTTCTTGTCTTTAAATTATTAAATGTTAAGATTTTTTAAAGAAAAAAAGAACTTGAAACACGTCATTTTTGATTTTTTTACATTAGTTTTGTTTCGGCAAATTAAAAAAAATATTCACTTTTGAAAATGTGATTTTTTTAAAGTTATATTATTTTTTCAATAAATATTTTTAATAGTTTTAAAATAAATATTAAAAACTAAAATCTTGGAACAAAACTAAAATCAGATTTTCATCTTTAATTAAATGAAAAGAAATTTAAATTCGATAAAAAATGTTACGAGTTATAACGATTTTTAATCATCCCATTTAAACCAGTATTAATAATTGGAAATTTTTATAAATTGATGAGAAATTTTAGGATGTGATTCTCTTAGCAAATTATAAGGCTAACCATCACATAAAAAGAAAAAAAATCAAAATTCTAACTCAAAAAATAGGTTTTTTACATGTTTCTTATAACTGTTAAAGTAACATTGTTTTTTGAATTGCGCCCATTTCAATTTGTGTCTAATCCCTTATAACCTAATGAATTTTTTAAACGGCTATAACTTTGTGAGTTCTGAAGATAGGAAGATTAAACTTTTTGTGTTTTATTCAGGACTGAATAAGGAAAGTTTTCCTAATTAAAACTTTTATCCTACGGGGATCGTATAAAAGTTTAATTTTCGTATTTTTTTAAACTAGACCCCCATGGAGTTGCAACTTATCGTATCAAAAATTTCACTTTTTTTATGAATTTTTGCAATTGGAAGTATAAGTCTAAGGGCAATATTTAAGGAGATAGCCTATTGTTTCGATATTTATGACTCACCCTGTATATTTTTGTTTCCAAAGTTTGTAATTCTTGTCTATTTTGGCGTTTATGGACAAAATGTTCAGAATAAATTACGCATTTTTTAAATATTTTTATACAATAACATGGGTGTGTGGCGAAATTGTTTCTTATAAGGGAAGGATATTTCTGGAGTATTTTTAAATTCTAATTTTGGTACTGATTTTGACCAATCAAGAAATTAATCTGAACGCTTAAATCAAGAAATTCTGCAAGTTTAGTAAATTATATAAATATATATAAATGTATATAAATAAATTACAGATTTAGAAATAAAGACACCAGATGTCAGTAATTATGATAACTATCCACTGCTAGTTGCTATATATTAAATGTTGACAAGAATTAATACAAATATTGTTAAAGAGACAATTTACCTAAAAAATTGTCAAAATTTCCATATATATATATATATATATATATATATATATATATATATACTTGTGAACATTACTTGTGAACATTACTTGTGAACATTTTGACAACTTATTTATTTTTACTCATACAATAATTAAGTCACGAGATGTTGTAAATTTTGTTAATACAAGCCACACAAATCAAAACTATAAATGACTTTTTTTCCATGTTCATATTTTCTTCACTTTAATGTTTTCAAAATGCTAAGTTTTTTTTTTTTTTTTTTTTTTTTCTAGTGGCGTAACCAGTGTGGGTGCCATAAGCCAGCAATATTGTTGTAAGGTTTTCTTCTCCAGGATTCAGAGCAGAAAATTTTCTGGTTAAATAAGGCGAACAGAACTTTAAAAAATTACTGGTATTCAGAGAACATTTTCACTCACCCTGGTTGCAACACTGTTTAGTACTTGAAATAAAAAATATATATATATGCATGTTCTTCATTATATAATCTGCTATGGGATTAGACTTCAATGTTTTTTTTTATTTTAAAAATAAAAGTATATGAAAATGTATTAGATTTCATCATTTTCCACTATATGTATCAGTAAAAAAATACATTAAATATAATATTAAATGTATCTAAAAATACATACGCAGCCTTGTGTAATATACAATTGAAAATCTTAAAAAATAGGTAAAATTATTAATATTTAAAAATGTAGTAAGAATTTTAAAAAGTTCAGAAGTTTTTTAACTTAAAAAATAATAATTAAGCATGCAGTTTAATTTTTTCTTAACCTTCCTACCCTGAATGGGTCTAATCGACCCATAACTATAATTCATTTTATACGATTCGAAGCAGAACTTTTTTCATAAAGAAGGTTAAATAATAGATTCAGAAAAATAAGTCAATTAAATGCATTAAAAGGTGTTAAATAACAATTCTGGTGTGAAATGTTTTTATCATTATTGAGTAAAATTTGAACAGGGTAGGAAGGTTAAAAATGTACGTTTTTTTAAACATTGAAATGCAGTATGTTCAAGGTTAGAACCACATTTTTTTAAAAATAAATAAAATGTTGAAAAAATAACCCTGTCCCCTAAAAGTGAAAGGGAGTGGGATATGATAAGAGATTAAAGTGATTTTTGACTTAATCTCTTGTACTTTCATTTGATTAAAAAAAATATGTTCTTGAAATTATTATTTTACCCCCATCTCTTGTGCATTGATCACAAAGTGTGGCTCAGGTTTTTAAATTCGGGAATTCTGAATTCATGTATGAAATTTCAAAAAAATATTTACTTTACATAATCACGAAATATTTTTCATTGCATAAAGCAAAAATTATATTTAAAATTTCTTGCTGGAGTTCTGAATTTCTGAATTAATAATAATAATAATAATAATAATAATAATAATAATAATAATAATAATAATAATAATAATAATAAAGCAAGCCAACTCGCAATTTCATGAGTACCATTTGTGATTGATTCACAAAGCGAAGTTATGAGACTCACGCTTGTTATTATTATTAATGCACAAGGGATTAAAGGCAGCTATAATGAATGTAATAACTTAATAAAATGTTAAAGTGCAGTTTAATGTGTTTTTCCAATAAATATTTAATAATTCTAAGATTTTTCCAAGATCTTCACCTTGATTTTGTGTGAAATTCTTTACATAATAGAGAAAACTGCACGTTGATTTACAATTCGATGAATCATAATAAATATACCCCATAAAAAATATAAATATCCAAAATAACGTGGAAAAAGAATTATCTGTTGTCTTGTTGACATGAGTTTAGTTCTCAATCAAATATAAGAAAATTGATTTAATTAAAATAGATCAGATATTTTAAAAGTAAGTTTATCTGAAGCAGAGTTTGTGACGGGGTGTTATTTACTTTTTAAATGCCGCTGGCAAATATCACTAGCACCTCTTCATAAAACAAGTGGAGTTAAATCAGATATGATACATTTAATAAATTAATAATGTGTAAAATGTAGTTTAATGTGTTTTTTAATAAAGATTTTTTGATTCTGAGATTTTCCTAAGATCTTCACATTGATTTTAGGGGAAACCCTTACATCTATACTAATAAAATAACAAATCGCTCTGTCTGCGTGTGTGTGTGTGTGTGTGTGTGTGTGTGTGTGTGTGTGTGTGTGTGTGTGTCTGCGATGGCTAGCAAAATCTATGGGACGTACGAAGCTCAAAATTTTTATGAGAGTAGCCCAATATCTCTCCTGATGCACCTGAGCTTCAGAATTTCGAAATTCTATTTATTAACTGAGTAATTAATTAAATTCCAAAGATCACTCTCATAAAAAATCGCCTTTTTTCTTCTTTTTTTCCTTTCATTTAGTTATGGTTGGTTGGTTGCATAAAATTTTTGCATAAATAATTTTAAAAGCTGGAACAGACCTTTAAAATTCATAGACTGTAAAACTGTCAGTTTAAATGATGATTTTTTATCACAGCGGTTGTAAACCATGGAGGAAAAAGATAGGTGGTGGTGAAGTAAACCGAAAAAAGGGTTGCAATATTAAACCATTTATCGCTCAAATTTTAATGTCCCAAACAAAAGCATGTGGAAGGGATTTTGTATTAATAAGTCGAATTGAAAGAAATGAATTACAGCTGAAGCATATTTTACGAAGAAATAGTAATTTTTTTAAATGGTCTTTTTTCTATTATATTATTTTTTTTTAAATGTTTGCTTTTAAAATAATTGAAATTGATAAATTCGAAACAATTAAATGTCAAAATAAAATTAAATAAAATATTGAAAGCATTTGATTTGAACTAAAAATTGTATTACTAAAAGTTTTCTTTTTTTTTCAGAACTTTTTAATATTTTATAATGTAGATGAAAAAATGTTTATAATTTAACAACATATTAATAACTCTATGTCAATGTATAAAATATATTTATGAAAACATTCTTTTAAAATGATGCGCGAAAACTTAAATAACAAATATTAGTCTAAAATCTAGATTTCAGAGTGCAGACGATTTTAAGACATTAACGAAAGAATGTTAACTTTTCAAGCAAAATCTTAAATGATGCTTCTATATTGATATTTCAAAGTGACGGCTAGGTTACATTTATGTTATATTTAAGTTACGGTAGGGTACTGTGAAGTCGCAGTTAGGTTACAGACAGATTATGGTTATGGTACAAAAGTTTACGGTTAGGAATTTGTCCACAGAGTGAACATTATGCATGCTTTGATTAAAAATATGCACTTACTTTTGTTAAATGGCTCTGAAATTATAATACTATATACCAATCTTTTATCACCGCGTATCGATTTCATTCACGGTGTAGTCGGATTTAAGAGTGATATAATTAGTTTGAAATTCAAAATATTTCACTTCGGATTTCTATGCGAAAAAAATAATTAGTTCCGTGATTTAAAAGTGATTTTTACGGGTAAATATCAACACTTTAACACGAAACTAACGCAATCGTTGGATACATGTTCCCTCCCGTGTTTCTCATTGCTCATTTTGAGTATTTTTAGAGCTTAATATTAGTTATTGTTTTTAAAAGCGATTTTTCACAAAGTCAGCTGCGAGGTATTTCAGACAATGCATTTCTGCATGTTTCCAGTTAATGATAAAATCATACAAATTTCAAGTTCGTTTAATACTATTAATACGGACCCGGGCAACGCCGGGCGGGTCAGCTAGTAACAGATAAAAACGCACAGTATTTTACAATTCCATGAATCATAATAAATATACTCAATAGAAAATATAAACAAAAAATAACGTGGAAAATATTAATCTGTTGTCTTGCTGACTTCCGTATAGTTCCTAAATCAAATTGGATAAATTGATTTAATTAAAATAGATCAGATTTTTTTTAACCCGGGAGGACGCGCGCAGGGCCTAAAAAACCCGGAGTGCGTATTGTCTTTAGCTCACAGGCTATCATAGCCTGAGAGCTTATGTGCCCGTCCGTTCTGTATGTATGTTCGTATGTACGTAACGCGATAACTCATGATAAAAATATCCGATCCACTTGAAATTTTGTATGTAGGTATATCCTGACAAGGCGCTTCCCTGATTAGTTTTTGGAGTTCATTCGATATGTATAAGAGGGGGAACGGGGGGCTCATGCCCCCCGTTAGTTGATATAGATGGGATTTTCATGCAGAATTACGTTTTCAAAATTTAGATTAGGATCATTCTGATGAGGCGATTCCGTGACTGTTATTAGGTGTTCATTGAATAAGTATAAATAGGGGGAACAGGGGTTCTAATGCCCCCCCCCGTTAGTTGATATAAATGGGATTTTCATGCAGAATTAAGTTTTCGTTCAAAATTTAGATTAGGATCATTCTGATGAGGCGATTCAGTGACTGTTATTAGTTGTTCATTGAATAAGTATAAATAGGGGGAACAGGGGTTCTAATGCCCTCCCCCCCGTTAGTTGATATAAATGGGATTTTAATGCAGAATTAAGTTTTCGTTCAAAATTTAGATTAGGATCATTCTGATGAGGCGATTCCGTGACTGTTATTAGGTGTTCATTGAATAAGTATAAATAGGGGGAACAGGGGCTCTAATGCCCCCCCCCCCCCCGTTAGTTGATATAAATGGGATTTTCATGCAGAATTAATTTTCGTTCAAAATTTAGATTAGGATCATTCTGATGAGGCGATTCCGTGACTGTTATTAGGTGTTCATTGAATAAGTATAAATAAGGGGAACAGGGGTTCTAATGTCCCCCCCCCCTTAATTTATATAAATGGGTTTTTCAAGCAGAATTTTCAGGTTTCGTTCAAATCTCTGAATAGTTTTGGAAGTTTAATGGTTAAGTATAAAAGAGGGGCATAACTCTTTTTAAATTATATAAATGCTAAATGGGTTTTTATTAAGAATTATCTAATTTGCTCTGAATTTTGGATATAGATTTTTTATATGATAAAGCATGTCTTTGATAGTATAGGAGGTTCAATGATTAAGTATAAAAAAAGAGAAAAGGGGAGAGCTGTTTCCCCTTCTTAATTTTTTTTTTCGAACGGAATTAATCCTTGAAAATATAAAGCTTTAATGTGCAATTAGTATTTGTAGCCTGTGAGCTCAATGCCTTCAGTTTAACTGGGCAGTATTCTTTATTACAATTGCAACCACTAATTTTTTTAAAGTAATCTTCAACTTATTTTATCGCAAAATTTTTAAGAATTTTCTCCGTCTAAATAAAGCGACTGTTTTAATTTGATTTTATTGGTGACAAAGTTAAAACCATTCATTCCCTGGGAAAGCGCGCGTTCTCCCGGGTTAAAAGTAAGTTTGTCTTTCAGTTTAAAGATATTTGCAGTTTATTTGAAGCAGAGTTTGTGGCAAGGTGTTATTTACTTTTTAAATGCCGCTGCCGAATCTCATTACGTCTCTTCATAAAACAAGTGGAATTATGGTCAGATATGATACATTTAATAAATTCATAATGTGTAAAGTGTAGTTTAATGTGTTTTATAATAAAGATTTTTTGATTCTGAGATTTTTCTAAGATCTCCACCTTGATTTTATGGGAAATCTATACATAACAGATAAAAGGGTATAGTATATTACAATTCGATGCATCATAATAAATATACCCAATAGAAAATAAAAGCCCAAAATAACGTGGAAAATATTAATGTGTCGTCTTGTCGGCTTGGGTATAATTCCTCAATCAAATTTGATAAAACGATTTAATACAGATCAGATATTTTAAAAGTAAGTTTGTCTTTCAGTTTAAAGATATTTGTAATTTATCTGAAGCAGAGTTTGTGGCAGGGTGTTATTTATTTTTTAAATGCCGCTGCCGAATCTCATTAACA
Organism: Maratus speculifer; assembly: GCA_964019185.1. Taxonomy (NCBI): domain Eukaryota; kingdom Metazoa; phylum Arthropoda; class Arachnida; order Araneae; family Salticidae; genus Maratus; species Maratus speculifer. The sequence continues at coordinate 355,124,783 of OZ025293.1, forward strand.
TCTCTTCATAAAAAGTGTCCTTGCGTTGAAAATGATGAAAAGAGATCTCAGCAAATATATTTGCGTTTGTTCTACTGTTTTTGTTGGAAAAACAGAGACTCTCAGCTTCTCAAATACTGCTGGCACGTGCTCTTGTTATTAAAGAGGTTCAGAAGTTAACCATGCAAGAACATTTTTTATTTGCTGAGGAACTTGAGTGAGCACGTTTGGTGGAAAGGAAAATCTTGTTCGGTTGTACTGTTCTCGGCTGTACTAAAATAGAAAATTTAGTGTTTATTAACATACGCATGTACACAGACACCGAAAAGTCACGCAACCAACATTATACACTATTAAATGTAACTTTTGTTAGTTTAATTGGCGTTTTTTACTACGCATTGAAATTAAGATTGCGTGACACTGTTGCCAGATTTCATAAGTAGATGTCACATATGCCACAATCTCAGAGGTAATTCGTGTGAAAAGAATGTTTTGCAGTAATTATTTACTTGTAAATAATGAATGTGGATTAATATATAACTAATTCATGAAGCGGTGAAAAAATATCATTGTTGAAACCGGAAATTTTCACTGCCACTTCATGTAATCTGAGAATTTTTGGCCGATATGATTTGATACGTTTCAAGTAAGCCAGTTTGCTTATGCGATTTTCTAGGTGCGTTCATAATTATGCAAATACGTATCTCCTATAGTCGTCGTTCAGTCCGTCTGTCCATATATTATGGAGCAAAACTATCCAACCGAATCATTTGAAATTTAACACTAGAACCGCGGCGACGGGTCATTTTGACCCATATTACATGCAGAGATGTTGATTCGAACCAGAAAACTTTTTATAAAATAAGCTAAATATAATCTGAACAAAAATAATTTCTATAAATAACTTAAACAATTTTAAATGAAAATTCCGGTGAGAAATATTTTTATAAAACTTGAATGAACTTTCCCGCGGTTCTAGTGTTAAAATATATAACTGTTGCATAATTTTTTCGAGTCATTTCAAATGTCATGAAAATCGTATGCATAGTTTAATTACAGGACATGCAAAATTATTCCATTACATTACGGCCAATGGAAAAAAATCGTTTCAAGTGCATTTTACTGGTGTTACACTCTTTCGAATATAATAAAACTGATATGAATCTATGAAGAATATACCAAAAAATACATTCTGTACATTGTACAATCTATGGAGCAAATAATATTTCTTATTAATTTATCGAGCTACATAAAAGTATTCCATTACATAATGGTATAGGGGGGGGGACATTGTTTGGGGCGCATTTTAGTAATATTAAACTATTTAACATTTTATGAAACTGGTGTACGTTGCTGAGGTTTACTCAGAGTTACTTTCTATATAATTGAAAGCAGATAGTATTTACATGGATATACAAATGATTTCGTATACTCTATTGTATCCAAAGTACTGTATATTATTACCCAAGATGTGAATAAAACTTCCTTGTAGTACGAACGCACCTCATTTCCTTTGCTTGACGTGCACTTTCCAACTTGTTTTGAACGTCATCATAGTTCTAGTAAATATATTCTAAACAACGTATATAGTTTATACATTTGATTTTAAGAATTCTTTTAAGTGCATAAGACATTGTGATAACAATGATGACTTTATGAAAAAAAATTACGGAAAGATACCTTTAGAAAATACTAATAAATTGGAGGATTATTCCTGTTTCCAAGTTCCAGATTATTTGAAGTTCGATTATGCTGCGGGACAGCTATAGCGGATTTGCTTTTCAAACAGTTGTAAGCTAGAGTTATGGAGATTTTGTATTAACGACGAAATGATAAAATGTACTTATAAATATAATGTTATTTGTATATAATTACTTATTGACAAATAAAATATATTGCTGACGTTTGAATAAGTGAAATTTTTATGAAGGGTTTTTACAATTTCTGTCTTTTACTGAAAATAGATTGTATGACCATCTCATGAAAAGATGTTTACGCATAACATGAAAAATTAAAAATCTTTATTATAAAAACAGAATTTTTTTAAACTTTTTTTTAACGCAAAATGCATGTTTTTATTAAAGGTTAAGTTTCCAAAAATATGATATTTCAATAATTAAATGATTGCCGATAATTTATTCCCCATATCTTTTTTTTTTAAATTTATCCTTACTTTTGCATGTCTCATATCCCTCTTCAGATGAATATGATGAGGGGGGGGGGGCAAATATGTGAATTTTATTTGAGCAGATGAGTGGATTGAATTTTCAGTTAACTAATTTAAAGTGTAATGACGTGGAATATTTTTTTAATGTATTTGGCCAATAAAAATAATCGAAACATTGCGAAAAATTTCAACATTTTTAAGGGGGTTGGTCATTCTGATTTTTAAATATTTCTCCGTAATGTAAAGTCTATGGGCTTTTGATGCATTCTTATATTTAAAATATCTACTCGGAAAATTAACATGTTTAACTTCTATTTTTCGTATATGCTTCTTAAAAGATATCTCTGTTTTTCTTAGTTTTCAATTTTTTTTCTAAAATGCATATTTAATTTTATATTAAGCGTTAAAATTTTGCTGGCAGTTTATCAGCTTTTAACCCATAAAATATGAAATTAAATATAGGTTTTAGAAATATTTTGAAAAATAATAAAAAGAGAAACATACTTTAAAATGAGTACACAGAAAAAATAAGTTTAAAATATTAATTTCACCAAGAGAAAATATATTTTATATATATGAATGCATCAAATGTCCACAGACTTAACATTAGGAAGAAGAATTCCTAAGCTTAAGACCAGACCGCCTAAGGCTTTATCTTGGAGACTATAGTATATAACTGCATTAATGAAAAAAGAATACGTGAATTACTGTCCGTGTTGAAGAGTATACTTTATGCTACGGCTGGATGTTGAATGTTCCTTCCATAATACGTCAACTCATATTACTTGTAAATGTTTATTAGAAAACAAAATTTCATTTAGTGAACTGCGTAAATTATTATATTTAATCTCGGTACCATTTAATGCATAAGAATAGTGAATCTATGATAACATATATAAACTAAATTGGTTCTATTTTAAATAAAATTTGTTCCATGTGCTGCAATTTCAAGACCCAATCCTTTAATTAAAACCAACTTGTATATTAAAATTCATACTAGAATACTTTTTATAGGGGATTTTTTTATGTATAATTAGTATAATTAATTATTCAAAATTATGCCTGGATTATTACATTCACATTTAATTTTCCAGTTATTTCAAAGAGCATGTGACAATAAGATCCCTGATAATCTAATGTTGTTTTTATTAGAATAATTTAGAACTGTGCTTTAACAGAACTGAAACTCAAATAAGCAGGATCTAATATATTTAATATTAAATTAAATGGACAAAAATAAGTCTCTTTCATTCGTTATCATAGAATAATGAAGATGGTTCATTTTCGATAATAAAAATCTGAATCATTGACTATATTTAGATCATTACAAAAGAGTAAACACAATTGTTGACAATATTTTAATGAGAAATGTGCGAATTCACGACTCGATTTGCATCCTTTCATTGAAAAGGTTTTCTTTGCCCGAAGACTTTCGATTCGTAAGCTGATAAAACTCATTAGATATATTATTAGAAAGACTGTGAGCTTTGTATTACGAAATACCGTGATAAAATGCATTTCTTATTGAAAGTGAGTTTCAGAATAATTTTCTTGAGGCTTTTAACCATCTTTTGAATAGTTAAACATAACGAATGGTGAAAGTATTTTTCATTCTCACTTCTTACAAATAATAATTACGATAATTGTAAAATTTAGCAATGAATTTTTTTTAAAATGTATTGCAATATTAGCTTGGATCATCTAGTATAGAGTTAGAATAATTTATTTTACCAAAAGTGTTATTCTTATAAGAAATTTCGACAATATTTTAGCCCATTAACCGCCAAAGCTTTCAAGTTGAAATTTTCAAATGTTTAGCTGAACGTCTTTTACTAATCCTGAAAAGTAATTTTCGCTTTATATGATCTTACAATTTTATGACTATAAATAAGACCAGTATTTTGAAATAAAAATGAAAAATAGTGGTGGTTATGTAAATAACTGAAATATATGCATTTATTTTGTTTGTTGCGTGAACGCAACAACGGCTATTAATGGGTTAGTAACATAAAGTTAAATTGCTTTGTGTTCTTTCATTCGTTGTCGAGCACTGAATGTGTTTCGTTTTATTTAACGAGATTCTACTTCACAGCCAGAGATAGTAAGTTCAAGATTTGAGCTCTAGCCAGAATTGAGTAAAGTACATTGACACAATCCAGCTTATTAACAAGTATTTTTTTAAATAACAAATGAAACAAGTATCAAGTTTAAACAACTATTTCTTAATCCAGAACTTGCTTGCAAATGTACAAAACAATTTTATTATTATCTGTATTAATTTGTAGTTATTATTATCTGCATTATTTCTATTAAATCTTCTATGTGTTCTAAGATTGTGTAAATAAAAATCATTCGAGACAGCTTATACGGTCTGAAAGTTACCTAAAAATATTAGTAAAAATAAATGTTTAATTTGGATTCGAGTAACTGTATCGTACCTTTCGTTAGAAAATTGAATTTTATTTCATTTTTTAGTTATTTATTTGCAAAATTACAGTTCAAGAAAAAAATAATCTTGACATTTAAGCCACAATCTCAATGTTCGAATGTTAAATTTTATTTTCCAGTTTAAAATGGAAGAGGCGGGAGAAAATTTCTATCGCACGTTGATTACGTAGTGTGGTGGCCCTTGCAGCTTAACATGATGGGATTTTTTTTAAATTCTTTCTCTACAAAAAGAATCTCTTCTGGTGCACATAATCGATACAAGAAGCTTACAATTGTTGAACAACCACGTGCTTTGACTTTATTAGTACAGAATTTCCCTGTAAATCGTGAAGCCTTTCATTTACAATCATTAGATCAAATTATCTATGTCCTAAAAAAGGCAAATTTATCGCAGGTCAGTACACCAAAACAAAGAATCGGTTCCTAAAGCCCGAGAAAAACTTCAACCAGGTCTGATATTTTTTGACTAACTATTACTACCAACTGTAACAAATGAAGAAATAAAAATGAAAAATTACTAATAAATGTATCAGTAAGAACTATCTGTCGCAAACTTCATAGTTTTCAATGAGAATCAAGATTTTTATTGCTGGCATTGTATAACAAAATTTACAAAAATATATATTTTAACTAAGTTAGGACTAAAATCAATAAATAAATAAAAAGTAAAACCTGCATACACCTCAGTTAAAACATATTATTAGGACTATGAACTGCGTATTTGCATTACATTAATTCCCATGTAATGTGAGAAAGTATATATATTGCTAACTCCTGTTTAAGTTTGTTATATATTGGATTATTCTAGATGTTGAATTGTAGTATTATAAAATACTTGTGTATACATACAGGGTGTCCCTAAACTCATGGTATATACGCTAGGGAATGATAGATCAAGACGAGTAATAGTAAATAGGAAACCAAGGGTCCCAAACGTTTTCCAAAGGAGATAGCCGCCATTAAAGTTTGGGGTCCAAAATTTCAAATACACATAAAAAACGGAAAAATTGGTCGATTGATTTGCGGTTTTCACTAAAACTATTCTTTATGTTGGTATTTTCTTGAAAATAAATTATAAAGATAAATTTCGAAAAATGCCGATAGAGGGCGCTTTAGACTTTGAATTAATGAAAAACTATTTTTTACCGTGATTTTTTGCATCTCATTAAATGGTTTCGTAAGCTTAGACTTAAACTTAAATTTTGAGCTCAAAATCTGAATTGTTGGGAGGGGTTAAGTAGCACAAACTTAACTGTGTTCAGAGGGTTTAAATTTCAAATGATTATAAAAAACGAAAAAAATGGTCGATTGATTTGCGGTTTTCACTAAAACTATTCTTTATGTCGGTATTTTATTGAAAATGAATTATAAAGTTAAATTTCAAAAAATGCCGAAAGAGGGCGCTTTAGACTTTGGAGTAATGAACCACTATTTTATACGTTATTTTTTGAGTCTGATTAAATGTTTTCGTAAACTTAGACTTAAACTTAAATTTTGAGCTCAAAATCTGAATAGTTGGGAGTGATTAAGTAGCACAAACTGAACTGTGTTCAGTGGGTTTAAATTTCAAACGATTATAAAAAACGGAAAAATTAGTCGATTCGTTTGCGGGTTTTGCTAAAACTACTCTATAAATCAGTGTTTTCTTGAAAATAAATTTTAAAGATAAATTTCACAAAATGCCGATAGAGGTCGCCTTAGACATTGGAGTAGCATACAACTATTTTTAACCGTTATTTTTTTCAAATCTCATTAAATGCTTTCAAATGCTTAGATTTAAATTTTGAGATCAAATTCTGAATCGTTGCGCGTGTTTAAGTAGCGCATAAGTGAAGTGTGTTTGAGGGGGGGGGGGGTTAAATTTCAACTCCTGAACACACTTCAGTTTGCGCTTCTTAACCCCTCCCAACGATTCAGAATTTGAGTTCAAAATTTAAGTTTAAATCTAAGATTTCGAAAACATTTAATAAGTTTTGGAAAGCATTTAATTAGGTACAAAAAATAACGGTTAAAATTAGTTGTTGGTTACTCTAAAGTTTAAGGCGCCCTCTAACGGAATTTTTTGAAATGTATCTTTAAAATTTATTTTCAAGAAGACACTGACTTAAAGAATAGTTTTATTTTAAACCGCAAACGAATCGACCAATTTTTCCGTTTTTTATAATCATTTGAAATTTGAACCCTCTGAGCCCAGTTCAGTTTGTGCAACTTAACGACTCCCAACTATTCAGATTTTGAGCTCAAAATTTAATTTTAAGTCTAAGCTTACGAAACCATTTAATGAGATGCAAAAAATCACGGCAAAAAATAGTGTTTCATTACTTCAAAGTCTAAAGCGCCCTCTATCGGCATTTTTCGAAATTTATCTTTATAATTTATTTTCAAGAAAATACCAACATAGAGAATAGTTTAAGTGAAAACCGCAAATCAATCGAAGAATTTTTTCGTTTTTTATGGTTATTTGAAATTTTGGACCCCAAACTTTAATGGCGGCTTTCTCCTTTGGAAAACGTTTGGGACCCTTGGTTTCCTATTTACTATTAATCGTCTTGATGTGTTCTATCACTCCCTAGCGTATATACCATGAGTTTAGGGACACCCTGTATATATATATATATATATATATATATATATATATATATATATATATGCGTATATATATATATATATTATATATGCTTTTTATATTTATAAAAATGCATCACAATATGATCACTGGATGATTCAATATCAAGTTCATTAAAAAAGCTTATTTTGTGGAAATCTATTTTCTTATGTGTAATCAAATTATACATAAAACAATATTTTAATAATATTAACTAAAGTCGAAACTGTTGTGTAATCATTTGAAATCGCAGTGCAATGAATCTAGTTCATTTTCACGTATAAAATTGAATCTTTGATTATACTGATTTTGTTACAAAAGATTAAACAGATTTATTTTCTGTTCATTGATGAGAAATATGAGAGTCCGTCTCTATTTGCATCCTCTGTTTGTGAGCAGTCACTTGATTCTTAACCCGATAAATCTCATTTCATTTATAGTAATAGAAAGTCTCTCAGATTTTCAATCATATTATATGTTCGAATACCGTGATAAAATATGATTCTCATTGAAATAAAGTTTCAGAGTTATTTCTTGAGAATAAATGAATTCATGAGTTCAATGAGTTGGACATACTTCTGAATGCTTAAATATGCACTGTAAAATAAAAATCGCTATAATTGACAGGAAAAAAACTGTCAGTTTTGGCGCCTGTTTAAAGCCATTTAATTTACAGAAAATATCTGTACTTTTTCATTAAAACAGTTTTTTCTGTAAAAAAATACAGTTTTTTCATTAAAAATTACGAAATTCAGTTTCTTTTACAGAAAAATGAGGTTTTCTTTAAAATACAATTCTTTTCTGTAAAAATTACAGATTTTTCTTGCAGTGCGTAGCGTAATATTTTTAAAACTTTTTAACACAATACTCTAAATATAAATTTCCTTTTGAAGAAACTTCTTTCTTAATGACGCGGATATAATCGTATTTTATGTGCCCATAAACTATGCAGATATGTGTATTAAAAAATACAGTTTTTTAAAAAACCATGCTGGTCTGTTCCCTTTTACTATGCGAATATAAAGCATTAATTAGCCCCACCAGTGGCCGCGAGGTTTTGACCACCAAACTGGTAGACGGTAGGTGCTGGGTTCGAACCCAATCGCGACCGTCGGCCTTATTGTTCGAAGTTTTCCGTGGTTTTCTTCGAACCTTGCGTAAATACGGGTTAGGTTCCCTTAGAAAGACCCCCACGTAGGGCAACCCACCCCTTAGGGCCTATATCCCATAGCGTAGATAATCGGCCGACCAAAATACACCATACACACACCATAAAGCATTAATTAAAACTAATAGTATGTGGCAATCCTAAAACTTTCTTCTATCTCATATACATTAATACTTCCAGAAAAGTAGCAACTTCACCGTTTACGCAATTTACTCCAATATCTAATTTGAAAAAAATCTTTTAAGTTCTATCTGAGTATGAAATTTGATAAAAATCCGTGTATTAGTATTTGCGATAAAATCAGCGCACGAATCGTAAAAAAACTGGATAGAAGTACCACCTGTTCAGCTATTTACTCTAAAAACTGAAGAATACTAATTTATATTGGGGACTAGCTGAATTTGAAGTTTGATGAAAATTCGTGCATTAGTTCCTGAGATAGAGGTATTACGATAATCAGGAGTAATGCTGCATAGCAGCGCAAACTGTACAACGATTTACTCAAAAAACTAAAAAATACTCATTTGTATCAGGTACTAATTTAATTTTAAGTTTGATGAAAATTCGTGCCTTAGATCCTGAAATAGAGCTATTCTGATAATCATGAATAAGGCCGCATAGCAGTGCCACCTGTTGAGCGATTTACTCCAAAAACGAAAGAATACCAATTTATATCAGGGACTAACTGAATCTGAAGTTCGATGAAAATTCGTGGAGACAGAAGTTCGATGAAAATTCCTGAGATAGAGGTATTGCAATAATCATGAATAATGCTACATAGCAGTGCCACGCGTTGGGAGATTTAAACTAAAACGTAATCAGAACCATATTATATCAAGGACTAACGGAATTTTTATAGAAATCCGGCCTTTAGTTTTTGAGATATAGCTTTTGTAGAAATCTTGGTTAAGGCTGCATAGCAACGTCAACTTTTGTGCAATGTACATCAAAAACTAATAAGATCCTGTTTATATCAAGTTCTAATTGAATCTAAAGTTATGTGAAAATCCGTCCATTAAGTTCTTGAAATAGAGTGCACACAAACTTTATGTCACATACGTACATATCTATGGACAGACAGACTCATAGATAGAAATTTTGGAAAAGCATATTTTTGTGGAATATTTGACCTCTAAAACGTATAAATCCATAGATAACCGGAATTTGAAAATTTTCACGAATCCAATACTGTTTTCTTGTAAAGGGAAAAGAAAGAAAAAATATAGAGGTAAGTATAAAGAAACAACTATATTTACATAGTGATGACATATCACATTTATAATAAATAATGACATACTATATGTAGAAAATATTTTTTGAGTTGTAATTGAAAAGTGTTTCGGGTCAAATAGACCCGAATTAAATAGACTTTTATTAAATATAAAAAATCCAATATTTTGGTCGTTTTTGAGGTTAACTATCCTTTTAATAAAAATAAACAACAGAGATAAATATTACACGACTACGTTGAAATTACTAGTTTTGCTTATTCCGAAAATATTTTATATGCACTAGAAATTTAAATAAATTAATACAAGTGAGTTCAAGACATGTTTTAATTATTTCGAATAAAGTGGTACAGAGAAAAATACATTTAAATTCCTTTATCACTATTTAATTAAAAGCCAAGTCTCAGGCTAATTCTTTTTTTATATTTTTAGTAGATTTCCCTAAATTTTTCTGGAACAATTACAAAAAATAATAATTTTAATGATAAAAGGAAAATCGATTTTTAAAAATGATTAAACATCAAAACTTAAAATTGTGTAGTAATAAAAAAACACAATTGTTATAATATGCTAATAATAAATTTTAAACATATAATTCAATTTCTAGTATCATGTAAATAAAAATACGCTTACCTCTGAACCAATCAGAAATATGTCATATTTGAATATTTAGCAGTAATATGCAATGGTATTTGATTTAAACGTCTAGTCTTAAGTGGTGAATTTTGAAGAAATTACTTTCTCTAGTAAAATAAACACGACATACGATTCAGTTTAAACTGCCATTTTATTCGTTCTTTTAAAGAAAAGATTGATTCATGTTGCCACAAAAGATAAATCTATATATATATCGCAAGTATTAATGAAAATTTCAAATCCACGTTGCTATAGTTACAAAAAAAAATAATTTTTCACAAATTTTAATCTATAATAATTATCATCATTAAATTTTATTTTTATTACAAATAAACGCATAAATACGCACAATGATATTTAATTTAAACGTCTAGTCTTAAGTGGTAAATTTTGAAGAACTTATTTTCTCTAGGTAATATAAACGTGGCAGACGATTTTAGTTTAAACCGCAATTTTACTCGTTCTTTTAAAAAATAATCTGATTGATTGATGTTGCCACAAAAGATGTCAAGTATTAATGAAAATTTCAAATCCACGTTGCTATAGTTACATAAAATTCATTTTTCACAAATTTAAATATTTAATAATAATCATCATTAAATTTTATTTTTATTACAAATAAATGCGACCACACGCACACACACATATAGAAAAATGAATCTTTCTCTGTTCTTTCATTAATTCATTCATTTTTAGAGTTCCGTACTTAAGAAATAAAATCAGAACCATTATAAAATCACTCCTTTGTCTGTCTGTTGCAGCCATTTTACTCGTAAACTAGGGAACGTGGAAAGTTCACATTGGGGGAATTATTAAAGACTATTGACTTGCATATTTACAGATTATTAAACATTTACAAATATATTTTGAAAAAATGTAGAAGAGCTAATTTTGTAACTTGAAAAAAAAATCATTTCCTTATATATCGTGTAAAAGCTTTCGTTATGTTGAACTCAAAAATACTCTTTTTTAAATTTTAGGTATTATATTTTGAGAGATATTGTCGAAAATATAATGCCAAAATGTGCCGCCCCATCTTTTTCCGAATCTGTTGAAACTAAAAAAGGAAAAAAAAAATATCGGTAGTATATGCTAATTTATAACTTAAAAGAAAACTAGCTATTATCCTGGATCATGTGGTTTTTGAGAAAAGCACATAATTATGTTATACATAAATTTTGATTTGCGGGAATTCAGAAAAAGTGTTTAGGAGCGCTGGAGGTACCTATGTTATTAAAAGTACAAAATCATTGTTGCTAATTATTTTCGAAAAAAAATGTCGTTAACTATTCTTGTTATTAAGCTTTACAGCTACGGTTGATTTGGACATACATAATGCCAGAGGAGGTGTGCTCTATGTACCATCGATTTTTGATATCTAAATAACAACTGTTAATAATATATTTGTGCAACGCAGTACTCTGTAACAGTATAAAATAATTAAACATCAAATTGTTAAAACCAGACTAATTTAATTAGAACTAATCTCATAAATACTGTGGAATTCGTGACTAGTTTCAATTCAGTGGATCTCTCAATACGTTTCTAATCTTTTTACAAGCTAAGTAAAAACCTATCTGGATAAACGTCGCATGGACCAAAATGGCATAGAAGTTTTGCGACTTCCTTTTGAAGCGCGCTAAGCACAATGCAAGTTTAAACTTTGAGTGTTTAAACTACACTGTAAAAAGAAAAGGTTGCTACTACACTGAATTTACTTTTTGAAATTCCAAATAAAGTTTAAATATGCACTACTTCTATTGTCAGTACATTAAGTTCATCGAAAGAAGAAATTAGGATAACATTAAGAAAAAAGTTATTTAGAATAGTAATATTTGATATTATATAGGAGTTGGATATCTTTTATATTTTATGGTTACTCTTTCATACTTTTCTAATTCATACAGCTATTCACAACCCTATGATGTATAGAATTTTTACAAAGTGTTACTAAGTGTTACTAAGTGTTACAAAGTGTTACTAAGTGTTACTAAGAGTTACAAAGAGTTACAAAGAGTTACTAAGAGTTACAAAGAGTTACAAAGAGTTACTAAGTGTTACTAAGTGTTACTAAGTGTTACAAAGTGTTTTTTTACAGTTTTTTAATGCTACAATTAATAATTCATCTATTTATAGTACGGAACTCTGTGAAAGGAGTAATACTCGCATTTGACCGTTTATTTCAAACTATTTTAAATGTTATTTTATAATACTTACTTATTCTTTTGCTTAAGTGCGAATTTTATATTGCATTCAAATATGAAGAACTTTGAATAAAATCTCTGAATCGTTACTATATTTTGCTCAAATGATTTCGAATTAAGCAATTCATATCTGAAACCGATGAAAGGCAGCGGAAATAATGAATGAAGGATTGAAAGAATTAATTTTTTTATCACAAATGTATAACAGAAAAAAATAATAAAGCCATTATTTTTTCGTTTGGTTTTTTTTTTTTCTTCAACTTCAAGTACGGCCGTCCATCAGTAGTAATCCCTAAGGGCTCTGCTCTGAATGAAAGGTTATATTTTCCTCTTTCCGATTTGCCGCTAAATTTTTCAAGTCTTTCAATTGGCTCTAACATGTTCACTCCAACTACATCTTTCACTTTTATGTGAGGTTAGAAATTAGAAAACGCGATTTTAATTGTTCAGCAGACGATTTGAAAAAAAAAAAAAAAAAATTACTGTTTTTGTAATACCATTCTTTTTTCGACAAACATCATTTATATTCATCACCTCAATAAATTTTTTACTGATTAAAAGATAAAATTTTTTTGAAATTGGCGTCTGGCAGTTTCTGCTACTAGTTAGATAATAATAATAATGATTAAAATTATAATAATATAGGAATAAAAACTTCTGTTAGGTGAGTCTAGAGATGAGAAATCATTTTTCGTTGTTATCTGATTTTAATTGTTCAGCAGACGATTTAAAAAATATATATATTTACTGTTTTCGGAACACTACAGATTTTATATGTCGTCAAATGATTTCAATATATATATATATATGGATAAACGTCATTTATATATGACAGGAATAGTCTTCTTCAATTAAAGTAGAAAAATAATTAGAAATTGGAGTTAGGAAATTTCCATTGATTGTAAAAAACAAAAATCATTTAAGAGGCAAGTAATTGAATTATCTGAAATGTTAAATTCACACCTGAATTTCTGAAACATTTTAGACTGATAAAGGAAAGCAATTGCATAACTTTTTCCAATGAAAGCTATAAAAGTAGGGGTGGTGGGGTATCGTATATCCCAATGTAAATTAGAGGGTTAATAAATAGATGTAATCAATCGAACTCGCACTATTTATTTTTCTAATGAAAAGAATCAAGCTCTAATGCGTTATTATATGGAATTATATTATGTGAAAAGTGTTATATATACAGACAATAATGTTTCTCGATATATATTTCGATATGAGAAAAGCAGCAAAGACAATATTTGTCACGTGTGTCATCTGTCGTTTAAGAAAAAATATAGTACTCTGTTTCAATTTTTGATAATTATCCATTTTTCAAAAAAAAAAATCGCCTTTAAGTATAAGGTTGAATTTATTCTGATGTAACTAACAACGTTAAATGAAAAGGGAAAGAAATAGTTTAATTACTGAACATGTTGCATTATTAAAATAATTTATTTATTTATTTTGTGTGTGTTTGTTCTTCAATATATATCAACGCAGTGAATTTCGTTCATAATCTGTTTTTATTATCGATTTTTCAAGTAAAATTGCCTTTAAGTATGCGATTGAATTTATTCAGATTTAACTAACATCTTTAAATGAAAAGGGAAAAAAGCTTTATTACTGTAAATGTTGCATTACTTAATTAATTCAATTATTTATTTTGTGTTTGTGTGTTCTTCAATATATATTAATTAACACAGTTAATTTCGCTCGTATTCTGTTTTTATTTTATTAACTTTATATCAAGAAAAAAGAGGTATGGTTGTGGGAGGGGAGGGGGCTTCTAATGACTTAGAACCAGAAAAGAAATCTCACAAATCCACTTGGGATGGTATAAATATTTTTCTTAATCAACAAATGTAATCAATCCTACTCACGCATCTTTTCTCTTCAGATAAATGAACAGATGCATGTTCTAAATTTTCCTTACTTCTTTCTACATTCCAACGAGGGTAATAATAGACTTTTCTTGTCCTTTATGTGTAATAGTGTTTCCCTTAATTAAACCCGTCTTTGAAGGTAGTTCAATTATTTGTGTGATCTTGAGTAACCTATCTGTTTGATAACTAATCAATATGGGGGACCTCCTCAATGGAAGCCCGGCCGTTTTGGAAACGTGAGAAAGAATGGGTGCCAAAATTTTGGCACTCCGCCAATTCTCCGCCATGTTCCCGAAAAGCTTTGGCCCGCGGCCCTTTTACTTCGTTCTCTAGATGTCGCTGTTTGGAGTATTGCCAGTTTCTTAAAAGAATTTTTTTTTCTTCCATGCTATATTTGCGGGCGGAAGTAATAAAAACGAGTTTTGCGAGGATTTTTTTTCTGTTGTTTTAATAAAATATTTCCTCACTTCTCTTGAAGCTTGGAATTGTAACTTTGTTTCGCATTCACTTCCCTTTATTTGTAGCGTGCCTTTTTTCGGTTTTGTATGTGGTGAAACAAAAAATAAAATAAAGTAAATAAGTTATTAAAACAAAACAAAACTTTCTCTTTTAAAATGATATTCTGTTTAGAAATCTGAAAAAAAATAAACGTTTTACTTTCATTCAGCTAGAAAAAATCGATTTTTTTTATACACTTCCGGTCACGATGAAATCTAAGTTATCAATAAATATACAAATCGAAGATATTTATTTTAAAAAATATAATAATAATAATCCAGAAATATTTTAAATATTGTGCTATGTTTTCTATTGTAAGTTAATATAGTACACAAATGATTAGAAAAAAAAAAAAAGAATTATTTATCGAAAACAAGTTTTTCAAAGAAAGAAATCTGGCTTTCATATACTCTTATAAATATTTATGCCTTACATAGGAAGTTTGGGGGGAAATTTTGTAACAAGAACAGTGAATCAATTACGAGTTGCACAAAAATTTCTTTTTAAAAATTACAAATATCAATAGATTTCAGTATCATGGCTGAAAGTACTTTTTTATTAAGCAATTTCCCAAAATACATACTTTTCTAGAGTGCCCCATGCATTTTCATTTTCATTTTTGTTCCAAATTCTCAATATATTTATGGTGGTATCTTGATATATGCTAAAATAAATCTTGCATTCCCTTTGGACTGTTGGCTTATTAAGAATTTCAAATTAGAAATACAAAAAAATCAAACATTAATGTTTAATGAAAGTTGACATTCGTGCGCTTTTTTAAATAACTGTCTGTAACATTAAAAAAATGTATGTAAAAAATGCAAAAGTTCAGTAAGATGGAATATTTTTTGAATTCATGATACAGAATATTTGATTGGTGTAATAGTAAGCAGTACTTCGGATACAGTAGAGTGTCCGAAATCTTTTGTGTATCTCTGTAAATACTATTTGTCTTTTATTATACAGGAAGTAGTTTGTAATAAACCTCAGCAACGTATATCAATTTTATAAAATGAGAAATAGTTTAATATTTTTAAAACGAGACCCAAGCAATGTTTCCCACCAATACTATTACGTAATTGAATACTTTTGTGTAGCCTTGTACATTAAAAGAAAATATTCTTTGCACCACATATTGTACATAATGTACACCTTAGTATATTTTCATAGATTCATATCAGTTTTATTATGTTCGAAAGAATGTAACACCATTAAAATGCACTTGAAAGTATTTTTTCCCATTGGTCGTAATGTAACGGGATACTTTTGATTGTCACTGTAGTTAAACCATGCATCCGATTTTCATAAAATGTGAAAAAACTCGACAAAATTATTTACAATTTATATATTTAAAATTTCAAATGATTGGGTAGTGTTTGCTCTGCTATACGCAGACAGAGGAACGGGCTGAACGACGATTCGACGATTATAGGTGCTATGTATTTGCATAATTACGAACGCACCTAAAAAGCATTTTACATAGATATTTATATTTTCATCTTCTGTTTAAAATCCTATTTCAAGGAAATGTTGGTCTTCAGTTTTTATAAAATTGCTTTAAATTTTACTATTGCGTTTTGTTGAACGAGAGATATAATGAATATGGGAATTCACACTCCAAGTTCATATTCGAAGAAATTCAACTCATTTTCCTCGCTTATGGATTTTGTTCTGATTGTAACAAACATTTAAACGTTGTTTCAGTATGCGTAAAACATTTGCGAGATGATTAGATAGCAATCGTGGGACACAGTTATATTTATATGTTCACTTCGTCAATCGTTATTATTTTATTGAACTAAAGATTATAAATTATTTGATATTTTTTTTAATTCCACCAACAACGTAATTTTTCAATTTTTCTAAAAACATTTTACATAATTTCGTCTTCTGTTAAAAATTATATTTCAAAGAAATGTTGGTTTTCAGTTTTCATAAAAATATTTTAAGTTTAACCTTTGCATTTTCTTGAACAAGAGATATAATAAATATGAGAATTCACTCTTCAAGCTCATATCGGAAGAAATTGAGCTCATTTTCCTCGGTTATGGATTTTGTTCCAATTGTAACTAACAATTAAACATTGTTGTTTCAGTATGTGTAAAACTTTTGCGAGATCATTAAATGGAGATTGTGCACAATCTCCATGTGTGAGATACACGTTATGTTTATAGGTTCCCTTCGTCAATAGTTATTAGTTTATATATTAAAGATTATTTATTGTTGTTTGAAATTTTCTCTCTTTAACTTAATTACAGCCCGTTAAACTGCAAAAAAATCAATCAGGAGGGATATAATTGATTTTGTTTTGAAAATTAATATCATTTTAATGGATTTCGCAGGTGAAAATGATATTGCTTGCATATAAATATACCTATATTGATGTTTTGTTGTTGTTGAAAATACAACTTTTGTTTAATTTAATTTAAGTCTTTAAGCTAAAAAAGTTTAATTTTCGATTTTTTTTTTTTTTTTTTTTTTTTTTGAAAGTAAATTGGTGAAAGTAAGATGCTTTATAAATTTCTTTAGCAAACATATTGTGTAACTAATTAAATCTTTCTAATAGAGAGTAAAACGAACACGTAATTATAACAGATTTTTTTTCAATTTCATTGTCTAGTTACTTTACACCAATAAATGAATTTAAAATATGTTTACTAATAAAGACAAATATTTTCAACAGGAAAAAATGTGAAAATTACCCATCTAATTCTAAATGAAGTTTTTCATTATCAATTCTCATTAATCAATGATCAAAGTAATTAGTAATCTTAGTGGAAGAACATGTTATGATGTATTTTCTCAAAAAAATATTTTACTTTACGGATGAAAATGTTATAAGGAATTATATCATAGGGTCAAAGTAAAATACTAAAATTCTACTTACTATTGAAGGTACAAAGAGAGTATTTTGAAATATTTAATGTTTTAATATTTAATAATTTAAATGGTGAAAATAATTTATAATATTTAATAATTAAACGTTAATTATTAAATATTAACATTAAGTAAAGATTTTCTAAGCGAGTTTAGTATCACCTATCAGCATTCAAATATATCGCACCGTTGCTACAAAAGTGTCACTACTCAAAAATTGGGCTTTTTGAGTTATATCTGGCATTTTAGGTGATTAATACATTTCTATCAATCACCTCAAGTAGAACGTAGTGTACTTAAAATCATGTGACCAGGCGGCAGTTGTATTTGGGTAACATGGCCATTGAGCCTACCACAATCTGAAACAGTTTTTTTGCATTTCTTGAAAACGAAGTATTTTGAGTTATGAAACTTTTTTAGCAAGGATTTGATATTTTACTAAAAATGAAATAAACAATAAAAAAACAAAAAAAAAATTTTTTTTTTCTAATTTAAATTTTTGTTACCTAACATCATCTTCCACTCAGGTCTTCAAATAAAAAATATATCTTTTAAAAGTAAAAATTATTTCGTAAGCAATAAAATTAAGGCTTGCTACCGCCATCTAAAAAAGTACACTTGTAGTAATGTTTTTTAGCCTGGCAAAGATATTATTATTTTGAAACGGGTAGTTTACGTAGCTTTCGCGATTCAATCCTAAAATGACAAAACTCAGGAAATGAATTGTATCAGATAAGGCAAAAAACGTTTCCTAGCGTAAAAAAAAATTCTTTTACTTAAAATTAAGCAAGAAATAATTCAAAATGTTTATATCAAAAGCAGTGGTGCAGCCTTAAAAAAACTAGAGGGGGGTATAGACTTTAGCTTTACTTGAGAAAGATCGAGTATACGGAGTTTTTTCCTTTTCCTTTTTTTTTTGTTCGGAAGTTTAAGTTGTTGTAGCCCTAGGTAGAGTAATTCATTTCTTTCAATGTAACATTACTATTGTTGAAGCACATCAATTTAATTTTAAACAATATGTTTGTATGTTTGTCTATATATTATAATAAATTACTATTAACAAATGTCACAAAATCAATACTAAACGTAATTAACAAATATTTCATTTCGGCTACATATTAGCAGTAATCGATACACGTAATTATTACAAAATTGAAAGTTTCATTACTTTTCTGCTTTATTTAGTCTTTAACGTAGACAGCCGAAATCTGTAAGCTTATTTGAACTTCTGTATGTTTTTTGACAACTGTGATTCTTTGTAGGTTTTCGAGATTTTCAATTTGTCAAGTGAGACCTATATTTAATTTTTTATTATTTTTGATTGACTAAATCTTTCTCAAATAAATATGCTCAAAAGGTGATACATTTGGCATATATATTCTGAAACTGGGCTTCGTGTGAAATGAACTGAAGTGTTGCGTATTGAGTAACACTGATTTAACCCTTTCCGGAACAAGTATTTGATTCATGCAATGTTGAATGCGCACACCAGAATATTCGATGCATATTTTTTTAGTTCTGGCATAAATAAAGTGGTATTAAAAATACTCTACCCCTCTTCAAGGAATAAAAAGATTTTCGAAATTTGAATTTCTTTTATAAAATTTTTGATTTTTTTCCCTTGTGCGATTGCAGATTAGTGCATTTACTCGGGAAATTTTAAGATACTTAAGGAAATTTGCTTTTTAATAACATATATATTTAATGAAATATTAATGTCTTTAACTTGTATTTTCCGCATATATCAAATGTAAGTTATTGTTTTTTATTCTTATAATTTCTGTATAAGAAAAATACTTAAGTGATTTCTAAATTTCTATTTACTAATAAATTATTTTTCTTCACAGGTGAGTTGAATTTATGCTTCTTTCCTGTATACTTGAGTTAATTCAACACAATGCTCTTTGGTGGCATCTTATAGCATAAAGAGGATAAGTATGCATCCCTTTATTTAAACATTCTTTGAGAGCTTTCTTTGTATATTGAACGATCACTTAACGTCCTCTCGTTTTTGTCCGGGCATCTCTTTAAGAATTGATTTCATTATATTAGTACTGGTTTAATAAAAGTCTGTTTGTATTATTTAGTTTATAAGGGAAATTTTATGAAGATTTATTGGAAGGTTGGGATTTAGTTAATAATATAGAAATTGTTATATTATTTTAGTTTGTTTTGGGGGTAGCGTAAAATCGTAGAAAAAAATATCTTCGTTAGTTAAAATTAATTTGGAGATTTTCTTCTTTTTATATTTAAAAAGAGTTCCAAATTTCATCAAATCAAATCTTTTTGAAAAAATATTTGTGACAACGTGTTAAAACTTAATGTGTTTTTGTAAATAATATTACATTAGTATCTACTAGAATTTATTTCGTTACATTAGTACTGGTTTAATAAAAGTCTGCCTGTAATATTTAGTTATAAAGGAAGGTTTATGAAGGTTTATTATAAGGTTAGAATTTGGCTAATGATATTTAAATTGTTATATAATTTTAGTATATTTTGGGAGGCAACGTAAAATCGTAGGAAAAAAGATCTTTCTAAGTTAAAATGTTTCGAATTACTGAAAAACTGATCACAAATTTTAATTTTGTAAGGATTTTAATACGGTAGACATGTAATTCGGCATGGGTGAAAATTGTCCACAATTTGGAGATTTCCTTCTTTTTACATTTAAAAAGAATTCCGAATTTCCTTCAGCATATCTTATATCATTTTGAAAAAATATTTGTGACAATGCATTAAAACTCATTGTCTCTTTGTAACTAATATTACATTAGTACTTATGCAATTAAAAAGTATATATGTATATATTACACAAGTTAATGTTGGCCGTAATTAAATGCGCTTAGAAGTCGATTGCAATAAATTTAGATAGACACAATAAAAATTTGTGTAAACGTATTTTATATCACCAGGTTTTAATATGAAAAATGTTAAATCGGTTGTTTTCCACCAGCGGAAAGAGTGGCACTTACACATTTTCAGATATTTTGGAATTTAAAATAGCCATAGGAAAAAAAAGAAAAGAACGTGTTTCACATGATATTGTAACATCTTATAAAACATGCCATGAAACGCTGTTTTGGGCTTTATGTAAAAAAGAAAAAACAAAACAAAACAAAAATTACGAAAAACTTTCGAAGTTTGATTGTTAATTGTGAATACTAGAAGTAACTTAGACAATTACTTCTTTTTGCATTTATCTATTTATCTTTCCTAAAAATAGATTTTAAAAAGGTGAAATTGGCGAAAACAATAACAAAATGTTTAATATTTTACATCAAAATTAATGTTGCAAAACTAGTCTTGACTCAATTTAGAAGTCCATGTTCCATAGTTTTGAAACGCAGTTTTTTTCTTTTTAATGGTTATTAGTAGTATTTTAATTATGTATATTTTTAAATAAATAAATACATTATAATAGTATCAAAATGTATGAAAGTTGACCGTATATATATGTGCCGTTCTTATAATAACAAAAAAACCTTTTCTTGTGTTTTTTTTTTCAGCTATATTCTGCAAAACATTTAATTTTCTTTATTATTAAAAAAAGAAAAAAAACTCAAAACCGCTGAAAAAAAAGTTTTTTGAGATAATTGAGTTTGAAGTTGCCCTTTAGAGGTTTGTACAGTTTAAAGTTTATGGCTCTTACGATCGTTATTACAGTATTTTTCCTACCATGCAAATTGTATGGCATACTTAAAGATTCAAACATTATGATTTTATATCTTAAAAATGTATATTATTTTTTTTCTTTTCAAACCTTTCTCGTCCCGTCAATTAGTATTTGCATAATATTTTGAGATATTAAGTAAAAATCTAATTTTTATTGTGTATATAAATACTTATGTGTACTTATAAATACTTTGTGTTATAAATACTTAAAATTTAGGAAAATATTCTTTTAAACACAGTACATCATTGTTAGACGTGAATTTTCTGATAGTGAAAATCTAATTTTGATATTTATATTAGGTAATGCGTAATCGCCTTGTTATATTTCCCAGTATGCTAGCATGGGATTTCGTTATGAGTGAATCTAAAGCCTCCTTCGATGAAGCCTCTTTTAAATAGATTATACGATCTTTTATAAAGCATCAATTACAGAAACATCTCTCTATGCGAAAATTTCACATTTTATTTTATTTTCAAAAAATTTCTTCCTGTGTTAGATATTACGAAAAGTACGTAAGAATAAAAATTATGTGAATAAATTTAGTACAGCTGAATAACATCGATTCATAGCATATGTAAAAGTTTCATTAGTATTTGGCACAATTCGTCCCCCTTCCGAAAATGTTTGTGGGATATGAAAAATCTGCGTAGCTGTAATGAAAACCGAATGCATTTATGCGGCATGCAGGTAAAATAGATTGTAGAAAAAATTGTTCCTGTTTATAGATTTTCTACTCCAATATTAGCATTACATTTTTCCTCTCCAATCTTTCCTGTTCTGTTTGTACTATCCTATCTTACTCATACTGCAGTGCTTTTTTTCGTCTGCGCCGTCAGCTTTATATCATGTTTATACCATTCAGAAGTAGAATTTTGTGTCTGTAGAATTCGTATGAGTATAATAGATCATATTTAAACAGTCCCAAGAATAAATCATGTTATTCTCATAGCGCGCTGTTGCTTCAAAAAGTTACGCAGTTCAAAAGTTGAAGATTTTCAGAAAATGTGAAAAGTATTTTTTCAAAATAAATACACAATATTATCTGGATAGAATGGATCAAAAATTGATTCGATGCTTCTTACGTTGATCATCAAATATATATTTATTTTCATGAGAGATACGACACAGCTTATTATCTGATGGCTTATGTTGACATTAGTACTATATTACTCCAGTCACGAAAACGGACATAAACCGGCTATGTCTGTTATTCTTTTGAAGGAAAACAGGTATACATTTGACGACTGGCTGTTGAGAAATATATTTTTGCCTGACTTCAGACCACTATTTCAAGTGCCATATTTTTTAAGTGCTTTACTTTTCTGAATCAAGGGAATGTCATCTCATGGGAATCGATAACAAACCTGCGTAAAAAAAAGAGTATGCAAAATAAATTAAAAATAAATTATGAAATTAAGCTTCAAGAAAATATATTTGTTTTAAAAAAATAATATGTAAGTGGTATTTCTCCCTAATATTTTTAAAAATATGTATACTAGGGGGATCTAAACTGGTGGTCAGAACGATAAAAAGGGCAATTATGTATATCAAGCAGGGGGTATAGTGGAAGGTACACGGTGGTATATGTGATGTAGAATCACATATAGTATTCTTAAATTTTACATTTTTCTAAATTACAGTTAAAACTAATCTCTAATTAAATAGCTACTTCATCTTAACGTTTTATTTCAATCCCACAATAACTTTCCGTTCAAAAGAAAAGAAAGAAAAACATCTAGCATCTGCTTTATTACTGATAAACGGCTGTCAGATAAAGAGAATTCATTAAGATGCGTATTTCTCCCTTGCTAAAAACAAATAAAAAAAAGAGTAAAGATCGAACATGTTTGCGGTCAGTGAAATTTCATTTTCCTCTCTGCGTAATTTTAAGTCTAACTTATTCGTTGCAAGTCTTTTGATGTACATGATAATTGTTGTGTCTTTTGAGAACATTTTCTCAAAATATGCTCATAACGTACGAATTTGGCGCGAATTCTTTTTGGCGTATTTTTTTTAGGACTGCCCATTTCTGGTTGCCCTGCATTAAATTCAAAATCATCTTAATTGTTTAAAGCGTAACAGAAAATTTTATGGATATGATATCATTCACTTTTCATATGCTCCTTTTCGCCAATCCTGTAATGCCAATGTGTGAATTGTGAATGAGGAATTAATTGCCTCCCTCTCGCTTCACGAAGCAGTCATGTGAAGACTGTTTTCTTAATAATATGCGTTCAGGCACCATCCCTAACTATTTTCTGTAAGAAATGATTTAATTTTTATAACTCTACTTCAAATAAACAAAGTTATTAAAAAGCATTTATTGTATTATAATAGATCACAGCCTACAACTCTAGCGAATGCATTTGTTTAAAAGAACCTGGCCAACAATATACTTTAAAGTACAGATCTACACTACAGAAACTTGGTGCCTTACACCAGGCGTTCGCAACTTTTTCAAACATCGAGGGATGGTGCCTGCTGTTATTTGCCTGCTGTTATTTGCCTGCTTTTATTAGCCAGCTTTTATTTGTCTGCCAATTTATTTTCTGGACTAGTTCATTAGAAATTATCTGAACTATATCGGGACTATTATTTGGACTACTTATAAGTGTGAAATTGGATTATTAATGCCTGTCTTCAAATAGTTTCGAATGACTGTCTCCTCGTCAGATAAGTCCCACTTATGTTTGTGAACCATGGATTATTAAATAAGTGCCCCCCTTGTTCACAGAATGTTGTTTGAAATGCGTATGTTCCTGTGAATTATGTCTGCTGGATTTTTCTTGATGGACCTCATGGAGTTGGATTATAGTGCCGATTTATCTTTTATTTGAGCGATTGATTCTTCTGATCGGGACCTTTCGAGATGCTCGGTGTTAACGCGGCCGCTCGTTAAATTTTCTCCTGCCGATGTAGGCCTAAGAATCTACGACTGGCGATTTGTGACTCTTATTTCACCTCCGTTAAACGTTTACTGACATAATGTTTTTATTTCATCTTAGCGGTGTACTTCAGTGACGATTCCATATGCTCTCGACTAAAGTGACACAGAATTTCGTGTTTGACGTTTAAATTCTTCGTCATTCGTCGATAATATGATCTTCACATTGGATTTATTCTTTAAATTTTTGGATGCTGACACTGATGTTTTTCACAAAAATAATTACATGCGCTATACTATTAAAAAAAACTATTAAAACTACAGCATTGATCAATTTTGTGTCTGTAATTTTGTGCGCTATTGAACGTTTATTTTTACGATAATACTGTTACAAGTTTATTTGTAGTAGTTGAAAGTTAAAAAAAAATGAGTGAAGAAGACATTCATTGATAAATATTTACAGCATAAATTTCGCAGATGAGAAAGTGTATGCTTTTATATTTAATAGGTTAAATCTCAATTTCTATTTTAATTATATGATATTTTTATTTAAAAAAAAATTATGTTGAGTAATTTTCAACCATTTTTAGTTTATTATGTATTAGTTTTTCTGTGCTCTAATTGAATTTCTTTAAATACGAACAGTTATAAATGATTTTAGATTGTCTTGAAACATTTCACAGCTTTACAAGTGCTATTTAAAAACTATGATACAAACGATAGCATGATAAAATTATATTTTTCAAATATCTAAGTACTTATTGCTGTGCACTTTTTGCTGAAAGTCGTTTGAGAAATATAAGACAGTTTATTACTTTTTAAACAAAGTATTTTTATAATTTCCATTATTAATTAATGACTATATATTTTGTTTATTTTTTTTAATACGGTTATTTTTGAAGTGTTATAAATTGACATATATTCCTTTTTCTTTTTCATAAATTTTATATTATATTTTCATGTAGATGAAAAAGTTCTAGGTAAGTTAATGGTGCATCTCTTTTTCCTATAAAAAATAAGGCATGATGTTGTCGGGTTGCAACCATTATTTTTTTAATATGAGGTTTATATAAAAGAAACAATACAGAGAAAGATGCATGTGAATACTGGTTATACAATAAGGATGTATGCACCTTCATATATTATTGACAGTGGGCCCATTTTCAGATAAATAAAATTTTATCGTTTGAATCACATGCCATGTGCACATGACATAAATAATAATAATGATGCATGCATAATCGAATTATAAATTCATGTATCAAAAAATATATTATTACAGTTTATCCTACTTTTCTTTCCTGATTTTTTTTCACTTTAAAGGTAAGTTGTGCTTTATATTGTTTGTACAGTAATTTTATTGGGAGATTGTTTTATTTGTGCAAAGACTAGCCATGTTCTTATTTGCATGATTAAACCTATCTAACATCTTAACATTCTTAAAGTGTGTGCATTGTTTATATCTGTTCGAGTAGAATTATTTTTACACTCTAGTCTGAAAAAAAAAAAAAAAAAAAAAAAAAAAAAAAAAAAAAAAATTGATAAATTTCTTAATATTTATTATGATATTTCTTATGCATTTCATGTAGGATATAAACAGTGCATTAAAACAAAATATCGTCTTAACTAAAGTGACTAATTTTCCCCCTTCTAATTTATTTTAAGACTTTTTATACATATATTTCCAGTGTTTGTTTTTCCTATTTGCACCCCACTTGCAAAAATATTTCGTTAGAGAGGGTCCAGTTTTCTAATATTTAAATAAATATTGAGATTTTTTTTCATGCTTTTTCACTTTTATAAATGTCAAACACAATTTTGATTAGTTTATGGATAGACATTTATTTTAAATTTTTAGCATCTATTTAAAAATATTCTCACATATAGCTGCTTTTATTATATTGCATTGTAGATAGGTTCATTTTTTAATAATCAGATACTGTGCTCGTTTGTTTATTTTCGCATTTTTATAATTTAGGATATAAATTGTTTATAATGACTAAAAAAAAGGTCACGTAAATTGACACAAGATCCATCTGTTGTGTTTAACTTTAAGTGTAGACCTGATGCAAAACAGGTAATGTCTTTTAAGATATTTTGAAACTAATATGGATTCTGAAACAATTGGTTTAGATTCTAATTCTTTTGAGATTTCATGTTTGAGTAGTTTAAAGGATTCTATTAACAGATATTCTAGATCTGTTGTTTCGGATGTTCAGAAATTAATTGATCCTATTTCAAATGAGAATAACCCAGAACTTATGGCAAAATTTAATTCCTATCAAAAAGAAATTGAATTAAAATTTAATATTTTAAGTGATTTGGTGTGTAGTGTTCAATCTGAGTGGACTGTTTTACAAAAAAATAATGACCAGTTACATAGGTTAAATGAGATGTTGTTCGAAAAAGTAAGAACACTGAACTCGTCCAAACAGTCTATGCATAATGAGATAGCTATTCAATGCGTCATTGATGAATCTAAATTGGATGAACCTCTTAATGTTATTAAAGATAAGGAATGTAATTCTAGTGGGAAAGATTTGGCCAAATTTCTGGATAAAGTTGAATCTGAAACACACATAAATTCTGGTACAAATAACTCTAAATTATCAAAAAACAAGAATACTGATCTTATTTCAATACCGAATTACATCCTAAATTTATGTGAGCTCAAAAATCAAGTTAGAGATTTATCTGACTGCACTAAAATAATTCTGTTGGATCTTGATGACAATATAGGTATACCAGATATTATGATGTCTATAAATGAAAAGATTGGCAGTACCATTCCTTCTATTAACTTTGAAAGAAAGCATAAATTAAGACAGGGATTAAAATATAACTGGACAATTAGTGTTACATCATGGATAGCGGATCTCTTAACTCAACATGGAAAATTAAATATTAATTCTGTTGACTACACTGTCAGGCCATTTATTAACATAAAACGTTGCTTCCGTTGCCAACAAATAGGCCACCTGGCAAAATTTTGTGCATATGATTTGGCATGTGCTAATTGTGGTGGATCACACACTTCAGATAATTGTAAAAATGCTTCAAGTTGCATTAACTGCATCGCACATAACCGTGCTTACAAGAAGTTTTTCGACATAAATCACCCTGCTTTTTCCACTTGCTGTAATACATTTAAATTTTATTTCAAGCAAAAACAAGCTTTCATTCACTCTAAAATATAACGTAAATATTCAACACTTCTTCAGGTATGCTATTTCAAGTATATTTAGTTATTTACATATTTTGTTATTCACCTTCATGTGATACTTGGATTTCTCCGCTCCTTTACACAGTATTTTTACATTGTTAACCTTTTTATTCATAAAACAAACATAAAGCATTAATTATATTTTTTACATACACTATTCTTTCGAATATATTTTTATTTTTCATATGGTGTACACATTTTAATACATTGTTATTTAAAGATTACTTTCAATCATTTCATGATTTTCATTTTTCGTTCAAGGTTCATATCTTGGATTCTCTTTCATTCAACTGTTTCGTGAGCTCAGGAATAGATGAATGATTCAAAATTTCACATTTTTGATTTATTGATAGTTTTCTTCTGGTGGTTAAGCCCTAATTATCAGTAAGACTTCTGCGGTGAATCTTAAATGTTTGTTTACACAATTTATTTTTCTTTATTTGTATCTTTCGCGATAGATAAAAAATTGCACATCTATTTTGTCTTAATTCGATGTAGCTACTCTATTTTTAGTAGGTCTGTGTAATTATCAATTGCACTTTTCTTTACACACAGTGTTAGTGCGAATGTTCACTAGTGTATCAATATTACAGTGGTGAAAGTTTTACAAAGTTCTTTTTCTTTTGATATACTTGTGGATATTTGCAACTGACTCACTTTTCATACAACTTCTCTTTGCATGCAGCAATTACAATGTTTTTATACAAAGTTTTTTTACAATGGCAGTTTACAAAGGTATATATATTTTGCTGCTTGCTTTGCTGAGGAAGTTATTCACATACATATACATTTACATATGCAATTGTTTAATTATCGGTCCTCTGTGAAGTTTTTTTAGAACATATTGATTATTATCTTTAATACATAAGTCATTTCTTTACATTTTTTTTGTTTTGGTTATGGATGATTTAATCCAGTAATTTTTACCTTCCCATTTGCACTATTCCATGTTTTCCCGTTTACACACGTGAATTTCATTACTCTTTAGGCGTAATTTAGATAGATATAGACACTTTTTTTGCATAACATTTGTTCGTAATTAAATATCATTTATATTCGCTTCTCCACATTTCTTTATTTTCATTTGGGTATACATGATATACAGTAGTACTTTACACTATATTTACGACCATTAAAAATTAGTTTTCAGTCAATGAATACTTACACATGTAGCGGAGCTTACTCCTTTTTTATTAAAAATACTAGCAAGATGCAAAATTTTATAGATAGACTAAAATTCACACACTTATTCACTTTTATTCAATACTCATCCTTTTATAATTTGTACAGGGTACTTCCACATTAAAAAAAAAATATTACACTTTAGTCATTTTGTAAATAACGATGAGTGGTATACGACAGTCAAGGTGGTATTTAAAATTGCATACCTGTCAATGTTTTCACACTTCTGGTTCAAAGGATATGAAGTGAAGATAAATTGTAATTTTTATAAGCAAAGAGGCTGTCATACGTTTGCTTTACTTGTTAATACATGTCTTTTATTGGTCTTTATACCAGTTGTATCTTAAATTGAAGTTACTTTATAGGTCTCCATGTTACATTTCCACACATCTTTCCCACAGTTCTAAACTTTTTACACTTTTGCATGAAAGTTCAGTCTCTCCCACTTAACAGTAATTATTTTTGAATAAAAGTATTTTTGGGAAGATACCGAATTCTTTACGGAGATTTCTTCTCTCATGTTACACTAAAATACCGTTTTAGATGTCAATATAATGCAACATTGATTTTAAATTTCAGATTTAACTTAATAAAAAAAATTCATCAGTTTAGGTATTAAAAAAAAGGACAAAAAAATTAGAAGATAGACATTTAGGAACATTGTTATCACATGGTAGTAAATGGTCAACGACAGTGTTTCAAAAATTTTTTCCATATGTTGCTTGTCTAGCATTTCTTGAACTCTCATCTCAGATATAAGTTTGTAGTAAAATTTATCTTGTAAACTTTAAAAAAAAATAGTGGAAATTTCAAAATTTCATATTATTCATTATTATGGACATTTTTAATCCTTCTATTTACAATATTTTTTTGTTTATTTGTGTATTATGTTTTGTGTTTAATTGCATTATATTACTCCAGTATTTTGCTATTATTATTGTATTGATCAATACACATATTTAATGTTTCTTATTACAAACATTTTGGAATTTATTGCCAATTGGTAAGTGACCTGTAGACTTATACCTGATATTTTGTTTTATTTGTATGTGCACATTTTTTATACAGGTCCTTGTCTAAATAAGACAAATTGAAAAGTGATCACAAATTTTATTAATGAAGCTGCAGCTGTTTCTAAGTAGAAACAATATATGATGTCATTTGTATGACAAAATTTATGGTACCAATATATTTATATCATGATATATATATACTTTTATTTGGGATGGTTGCCTACTTAGAGAGAAGTTCAATTACTGTTTACTTTATTTAGTAAATGTTTAGTTTGTTTTCATGAACATTTTACACATTGTTACTTGTAAGAGCATATGAAAATTGATTTCTCTTCCTGCATGTACCTTTATAGATTTTTTTTTCGCCTGTGAAAGGGGTGATATATGTGATGTAGAATCACATATAGTATTCTTAAATTTTACATTTTTCTAAATTACAGTTAAAACTAATCTCTAATTAAATAGCTACTTCATCTTAACGTTTTATTTCAATCCCACAATAACTTTCCGTTCAAAAGAAAAGAAAGAAAAACATCTAGCATCTGCTTTATTACTGATAAACGGCTGTCAGATAAAGAGAATTCATTAAGATGCGTATTTCTCCCTTGCTAAAAACAAATAAAAAAAAGAGTAAAGATCGAACATGTTTGCGGTCAGTGAAATTTCATTTTCCTCTCTGCGTAATTTTAAGTCTAACTTATTCGTTGCAAGTCTTTTGATGTACATGATAATTGTTGTGTCTTTTGAGAACATTTTCTCAAAATATGCTCATAACGTACGAATTTGGCGCGAATTCTTTTTGGCGTATTTTTTTTAGAACTGCCCATTTCTGGTTGCCCTGCATTAAATTCAAAATCATCTTAATTGTTTAAAGCGTAACAGAAAATTTTATGGATATGATATCATTCACTTTTCATATGCTCCTTTTCGCCAATCCTGTAATGCCAATGTGTGAATTGTGAATGAGGTATTAATTGCCTCCCTCTCGCTTCACGAAGCAGTCATGTGAAGACTGTTTTCTTAATAATATGCGTTCAGGCACCATCCCTAACTATTTTCTGTAAGAAATGATTTAATTTTTATAACTCTACTTCAAATAAACAAAGTTATTAAAAAGCATTTATTGTATTATAATAGATCACAGCCTACAACTCTAGCGAATGCATTTGTTTAAAAGAACCTGGCCAACAATATACTTTAAAGTACAGATCTACACTACAGTATAAGCAGTTTATATTCTGGATTTTTAAAAGAAATAGTGTATACCACCTGTTTCTCAAATAAAACCATTGCGTGTACAGCCTGTATTATACACTCTCTCAATAGAGTATGCACATAGATGTAGCAAGGTTGGTGTGAGAAATACCATGTCACCAGGCGCCAAATCTGACAGACCTAAGTAGTCTCTTATTACTATCGAGAAATCTGCTATCGGTAGAAAATAAAATCTCCAGGTACTGAACAGTGTTGCTGCGGCGTGCGTATAAAGCTGGGCATTTTTACGACTACAACACTGATGTTGAGGGAAATCATAACTGTAATCTATTTATTCAATCATAACGACAGTTTCTCAAAATAAACCTAACCCGGATTTTTGTTTTAAACTGTAACAGTAATGAAGATATTTTAGAGAAAATTTCAATTGTACTTTACTATATGAAAAACTAAATTATCTCGCAAATAATCTGAAATAATCATAAGAACTGCTATAAATTGCTATCTTCTATATTAAAATACTATTGAGTTAAATTATTCAAAATTCGAATAGTAGCTGACAGTGTAGGGTACAGTACTGTAGGGTTGATCGGGGCACGTTTACACATGGGGCATGTTTACGTAGTGCACTTTTTCCGAAACGAGTTTTAACTGGCGCGCCACCAATCATGACAGATTGATGCTGCTCCTTAGTGAGTATTCTCACAAGTTTTTGAGCATCAATCAATCTTCGGTCTAGCATGCGGAAACGATAATCTGTATTTTGACAGGGATTTTGTGTTGAATTTATTGAAACTTTTTGTGAAATGATAATACTTAGTTAAGGATAAATAAATATGTGAATATTAGCAGCATTTTATCCTTTTTGGCAATTGTATTTGTATAAACAGAAATGCTATTAATTTTCGTTGCACGTTAAAATGAAAGTAGTCCAAACATGGCGACGGGGCAAGTTTGCGCATTGACATCGGGGCACCTTTACGAACGTTCTTACTGTGTAAACGTGCCCCTGAAGCTTTTTTGCTTCGTACTGTCTCAAATCTTTTTCGTGTGTTCGGGTTATTTAGTTTTGCAAATTATAATTTTATGTTTGATTGAGCAACAGATTCGTCTCTTATAGCTTACAATCATATATTTCTGTTTTTATGCCTGTTTAGTTTTGATTTTATAGACTATACAGCCTGTAATAAATTTTCTTTATTTTACAGATGTAAGACATTATGTTACAAATGTAAGGCATTATGTTCACACATTATGTTCTGTAAGTGAGACTTGGTCAAAACGCTATTCGAGGGGTTGCCAAACTTTCTCTGGCACGGCAACAGAAGTCTCCGAGACTTTATATGGCTATCGCTCATCCAAGTATTTCTCTCACTAGGGAAGTGCAAGAAGTGTAAGTCACCGATTTTGACGAAAGTGATATCGTTGAAAAGATCTCGTCGTGAGCAGTAAAAAACTCAATGGAACTACCCGTCGCAAATGAGTTGTTTTCGAGATATTCGACAATTAATGTCACCTAACTAGTGCACACTTAATGGGGGGACCGCAAAAAAGTTTAGTCGCGATCTTAACGAAACTGGTATTATTGATAGATATCATCGTAAGGATTAAAAAACTCAATGGAACTACCCGTCAGAAATGAGAGGTTTTCGAGATATCCGACAATTTGTGTCACATTGCTAATGCACACTTACTGAGAAACTGCATTAAGTGACATAATTTGCCGGATATCTCGAAAAACGGCTCATTTCCGATAGGTAATTCCATTGAGATTTTTACTTCTCACAACGACAATCTTCCCAATGACACCATTTTTGTCAAAATTAAGAAAACAATTTTTTACGGTATCTCGTTAAGTGTGAACTAGCCCAGTATCCACTAGCTACGTGACATAAATTATGGGATATCTCGAAAACGGCTCATTTCCGACGGGTGGTTCCATTGAGTTTTTCAATCCTTGCGATGATATCTTTTCAATAATACCAGTTTCGTTAAGATCGAGACTAAAAATTTTTGCGGTCCCCCTTTAAGTGTGCACTAGCTAATAAATTGTCGACTATCTCGAAAACGACTCATTTGCGACGGGTAGTTCCATTGAGTTTTTTACTGCTCACGATGAGATCTTTCCAACAATATCACTTTCGTCAAAATCGGTGACTTACACTTCTTGCACTTCTCTAGTCAGTAGGCCTTCCACTTGTTCACATGTGGACTATCCAACACCTGAACAACTGAAATCATTTGAAAAGGCAGGACCAAAGCTTGGCATTAAGAAAGGGAATAAAAAGGGGAAGTCCTGAATCCTAACTGATACTCTGGTTAAAGAAGCTCTTAAACAAGAGCAGTAAGAAATGAAAAAAAAAATTATGGCACAACAAAGCAAAAAGAAGATATTGCGTAAAAATTAACTAGTTTCTATGGAAGCAAAACAAGAAGACGGCAAAGGAAAAAATATGAAACTAAAAACAGCAAAAGGGAAAAAGTTGGTACATTCTGAAAAAACTAGTGAATAAATCTGATGACGAAGATAAAAACTGTGTGTATACATATTGTTTGACAACATAACAATGGATCCAAAAAAGGACAAGACTGGGTTTAATATATTTGATGCAAAATGTGGTTATATGACAAGTGTGCAAAAGAAAATGCTTAATTTTTTTGCTTGTGAAAACAATAACAGCGATGATGCAGATGACTAAATAGTTTTTGTTTTTAGTTAGCAACAAGCCTATGTTTAGCCTATAAGTGTTCTTTAAGTAATAATCTTCATTTTCTTTATTTTTAAACAGCGCTTTAAGTTATAAATAAAACACTTCAATTTGATTAAATATTTATTTATTTTACTTCTTGGTATCATTTATAATATGCATAAACATGCCCCACTTGATGCGTAAACTTGCCCCGGGAATTATGGTTTTGCTAAAAAGACTTTGACAACACAAACAGGGCAACAACTGAATACACAAATTTTGTCTTTATTAACTGCTTTATAAAACCACAATGTCTAAAATTTCAGAAGTCAAAGCATTAAAAATTGGAAAATTCATCGAAAAATACCGCTGTGTAAGCGTGAACCGGTCCACCCTATCCTTGACCAAATTGTAGTCATTACGGCATTTCCCTTGATATATTTTACAAAAAGCAAATTTTTTATGTGGAAGATTTTCGTTAAATATCTTCATTTTTAATAGAATTTGGAATAAAAATCTAGCTTTCTTTTGCACCCTGTACTTTCGATTGAATAATAGAATTGTGATCCTCATTTTCTATACAAAAATTATATCGTCATGTATTGCCCCTCTTACAGTTCATACCACTAGTTCATATATATCCTACACATTTCCTTGAATCACGTATACATCTTATATACATTTATCGTCAAAATTTTAAAAGGAGCACATACTGAATTTATAATATCTGGTATGTATATATTTAGATTTTTGTCTTCATTTTAATAAAGTTGGGTGTTTAATTGAAAATTATTCCTCATAACCTTTGGTATTTATAGACGAGTAGATGTCGGGTACTGATAAATTAAATATTTACACATTCCAGGACATATGCAAATTTTTATTTTTATGTTATAACACTACACATAAACATGTGCATCTTGAATAACAGTGTATCATAAAAAGCAAGAGAGAAATAACACTAGAATGACGGAATGGGGCCATTTTGGTCCCTACCAACTGAAAGTATCTCGGTTAGAACCAAAAATACCTTAATAAAATAATTTCAAAAGGAACAAAGGAAAAATAAATTAATTAAATATCAAAAGCAGCTTTAAATAAAAATTCTAGTATTAAATATTTTTATGAAACTTTAGTAAAAATTCCCGTCTTTCTAGTGTTAATTTTCGTATATATTTGTTGTATTTTGTTAGATTACCTTTTCTCCGAACTAAACTGATGTTTTAATTGACGTAAAAGTAAGAAGCGGATTTTAATTCCGATCGAGAGATATAACTTTTGATCACCAGTTTTAACTCTATAACATCAGAATGTATTTGTATATTTGTCATATGTTTACTGTCACAAGACAATAACTTTTTGACAAGTAACATTCGGGCACTAACAAATTACATATTTTCACATTCCAGAATATATTTGAGAAATTTTTAATCTTATGTTTTGTTGTTCGTGAATATCCTTATTTTCGAAATTGTAATAAGCGAAATGTTTCTCCCAGGCGCATTTTCCAGACGATGATAAATGTAATTAGAAGTAATCGTGACCTGTCATCAGTGGCAGTTGTAATGATTTTCATTTTGTGAAATAAATGTTTAATATACAGTGGAACCTGCTAAAGTGACCACCTTGGTAAAGTGGCCACTTATGAAAAATTTTACTTGCGTTCATATAAAATAATATGAGAATTGTCCCATAATGTGACCACCCTAATGTGTCTACCTGTGTAAAGTGACCAATTAGCCTGTTTTTGTCAATGTTATTTCAATCTGTAAAATGTGACCATCCATTTTTCTGCATGCTGAAAATTTTCAAACTAAAAGTTTAAAGTGGTCATTTTCTGAAATTTTGTTTTGACCCATTAAAAAAGTACAAGAATTTATCTCTTATAGTTACTATTTGCTTAATGTATAAAGATACCGATTTGTCTCTTATTGTAATGATATCTAAACTTGTCTAAGGTGATTTTTACTGGAAAGTTTATTTCGCCAGTCATAAAAGCATTATCTTTATGCAATTACAATGAAAATAAAAATGCGTATAAATTACAGAGTACCTTGTCGGTATGAGTTATTTAAATCAATTACTACAGAATTTCAACTGTATTTCAAAAGAAATAATGTGCGTTTTAAGTAAATTATCCTTTATTCCACATATTTTAAATTAATGAATCAGTTATTATTGTTAATTAATCAGCTCATTACTTAATAAAGTGCATTTTTCCTTATTTATATTTTATTTTTTGAGATGACAATATTTTAATGTGCCATTTTGAAAGACACTCCATAAAGTGACCACCTCTATATAGTGACCATTTTAGCCTGTCCCAAAGGTGGTCCCTTTAGACAGGTTCCACAGTATTTTTAAGGGGATCTGGGACACATTTTGAAAATAATTTTTAATTATTGAGTTAAATTTTTGAATTTTTGTGTGATGTTTAACCATATTATTTGTAAACAAAATTACATGATAAAACTTCTCAGAATTTTTTTTAAATTTTAAATTTTAAATTTACTAAAAAAGTGGAGTGATTTAAAGTTGTTATAACTTGAAATATTATTTGTATAATTTCATTTCTTTTCATTTAAGTAAACAGAAATTAATAAGGTTTGATTTAGAATTTAAAAAAATATTAACTTGAATAAAAATTAAAAATATTTAAAGTAAACATCTTAAAAAGAGTGATGCAACTTAATATATATCTATATATATATATATATATATATATATATAAATGCGAGAAATGATAAAAACCCATCATGAAGGAAAACGCATTTTCACAAGAAATCGTTATCATGACAGCTATTAATTGAAAGCTAGATTTTGAAAACAACCAAAAAGAAAAAAAAAAATATTTCCTGTTCCATTTAAGATAGAAGCATGATTTTAAAGTAATTTTAAGCAGAAAAAGTTTAGAAAATTTTAGTGCAATAGAGAGAAATTTTTAGTGCAATAAAAATATTTTAGAAAATTTAAAAATTTTTGTTTCCTGGTCCCCTGTAAATAGCATTTTATCAATTTAATCACCATAGGCTTCTGTGATCTCTCCGTGTAACCATCCGCATCCACTGATTTTTAACACTAAGTACATATACTTATAAATAGTATATTTGAAAGCGAGTTTAATTTTATGTACCTCTAATATCTTCTTTTTTGATCGCTTATTCACGTTCTTGTTTATTTACTTCTATGTTCTTATATTTTCATATTCCTGTAATATTTGATTATGTTTTAAAAATAGCGTACGAAGTTTTCAAAAATGATCTTTGTGCCGGGCATAAAAATTTTTTCTTCTCAAATTGAGCTATAATAAAGAACTCGAATATATTATCGTCTATGGTTCGTCTGTATTGAATAATGCATAAAGTTTTCAAAGCTGTAACGCGCATTGAATACTGATTACAGCTAAGTGGCTATTCAAGGATAGTTGGGGCCTTACATGCTAAAAACAGAATTTGAAGTCGTTACTTATTTACTTAACAAATTTTAAGAAAACTAATTCGGGAATAAAAAGTGTTCAACTATAAAGTTTAATTGTAATCAACTGTGGGCAATGCATGCTAAAAAGAGAATTGGAACTCGTTAATTAATTATTTAGTTAAAAAATTTTAAGAAATGCAATTCAGGAATAAAAAGTGTTCAATTATAAAGTGTATTTGCATTCAATTGTGAGCATTACATGCTAAAAAGAGAATTTGAAGTCGTTACTTATTTAGTTAACATATTTTAAGAAAAGCAGTTTAGGAATAACAAGTGTTCAGTTATAAAATTTAATTGCAAACAATTGTGGGCAATACATGCTAAAAAGAGAATTGAACTTGTTACTTATTTAGTTATTAAATGTTAGGAAAAGCAATTTAGGGATAACAAGTGTTCAGTTATAAAATTTAATTGCAAAAAACTGTGGGCAATGCATGCTAAAAGGGGATTTGAACTCGTTGCTCATTTAGTTTTAAATTTTAAGAAAAGTAATTCACTAATTGTTTAAACATAAAGTCTCATTGCAATAAATCTGTATACATTTTTTTTTATTTTATATATTCATTACGGCTTTCAATTGGTGTTGGCAATCCTAAGTTACTCTGAGCGAAAAAAAAATCGATTTTTCTATTCCCTGTTAAGGTTGTATATACGGATGTTTCGTCTTGATTCTCGTGATCTTATCGTGCGATTCTGGGAGGGTGGGAGATAACAAGCTCATCTAGCTCACTTTGCATTATAATTTTAGCATGTTCAGCTATCTCCCCCCGTACTTATGGCAGGTAAATTTTGCTGATAAATGTTGCTCAGAAAGAACAGAGTTTTATCTTACCAGCCGGTTTCCTCTATGGAACTGAAATCGATATATATATCATTGAAAAATGTGATCGGTATAAAACTTGAACTGAATAAGGTACAGCTGTAGTTGAAATTTTTAATTTAGTCGGTATTCTTAGATAAATATTTTTAGAAAATTAAATGCACTTATCAATTTATTGGAATATGGATTTTTTGTTAGACGTAAAATTATCTATTTTCTTTTCGTGAATCAGTTTTAGACGCTTATGATCGAGTGTAAAATAAAACTGCTTTTTTACTGAAATCGGAAAACATATTGGGGCAGTTGCTTGAAAAATGGACAGAATGATTTGTACGGGGCACTTTTATAAATAACTATATCTATTAACTTATAAGTTGTTAAAATATAAACTATGCATTAAAAAAATAAAAATCCCTTAGATTATTATATTAGCATAGTTGTTTTAATCTGATGATACCATAACATTGTTAAAACATCAGTATTATGTAGAAAAGTTGTTCTATATGGCCAGACGTGCTATGGAATGGTCTTTTAATAAGTTAAAAAATCTCCGTATTTTAAAATCTTGATCTATGTAACCTACTTTTTAATAGGTTTAAATATCCCAACATTTTAAACCGTAGGCCTAAGTAACGGCCGGTGTTCAACGACTTTCCATGAAAAATGAAAAAAAAAAAATGCTTTGCGCGTGACACATTATAAATAGTTAAAGTTGGTAAAATATAAACAATGCATTAAAAATATTTAAAAATATCAGACTTTCGTATTAGCACAGTTGTTTTAATTTGAGTATACCATATGGGTCAATCCATTTCAAGTGGTCCAGCACTGGTCGCTCGACTATTTTTAAAAAATCTGAAATTTTTTGTACAACAACCCTAACATGATGGAAGTTCAAAATGACCGTTATTTTAATTCTACTATTTTTTGTTTGTGCATGGCGGCCATCTTTGTTTTATCGTGTGCAGCGATTTTCTCAGATACTAGGATGCACAAAATTGTAAATATCTCGTATTCTATTTTCCCAATTGAAATGGGGTTTGCAGAATTTTGTTCAGAATGAAATAGGCTAAATATACAGCGTAAGAAAATTCTTGAAAAATAAATTTTTACAGGTGAAATTTTAGCACAAAATTTACGATTTTTTCCAAAATCTATCCGTTTGCAAGGTGATAATTTTCATGCAAGGGAAACTGTCAACCTTACACATTTTTTTCTACAAATAAGTCAAAAGTGCGTGTACTCATACACCAAGTCCCAGATCTGGGAGTTAATTTCTCTTTGCGAAAAAAATTCCGAAATTCGTCAAAAATTTTAAAAATCGCACTTTTTAGGCTTTGATATGTCTGGTGGGGCACGAGATAAAAATCTGAAATTTTGGCCTATGATAGTATCGTGTAGTAGCGTTATGTACAAAAAATTTCAAGAAGGAGATTTGACTACAAGCTGAGATATGACATGGACAATATGTGAAAACAATACTACCAAACTATTGTAAACCTACTATGTAATTGTTCAACAAGACTGTCAACATTGCACAATTTTTTCTACAAATAGATCAGAAGTGTGTGTACTCATACACCAAGTTCCATATCTGGGAACTGATTTCTCTTTCCGATAAAAATTCCGAAATTCGTCGAAAATTTCAAAAATCGCACTTTTTAGGCTTTGATATCTCTAATGGAGCACGAAATAAAAATCTGAAATTCTGGCCTTTGATAGTATTATGTAGTAGTGTTATGTACAAAAAATTTCAAGAAGGAGATTTGACTACAAGCTGAGATATGACATGGAAAATATGTGAAAACAATACTACCAAACTATTGTAAACCTACTATGTAATTGTTTAACAAGACTATCAACCTTGCACAATCTTTTGTACAAATAGGTCAAAAGTGCGTGTACTCATACACCAAGTCCCAGATCTGGGAAATGATTTCTCTTTGCGAAAAAAAATTCTGAAATTCGTCAAAAATTTCAAAAATCGCATTTTTTAGGCTTTGATATCTCTGGTGGAGCACGAGATAAAAATCTGAAATTCTGGCTTTTGATAGTATTGTGTAGTAGTGTTATGTACAAAAAATTTCAAGAAGGAGATTTGACTAAAAGCTGAGATATGACATGGAAAATATGTGAAAACAATACTGCCAAACTATTGTAACATACTATGTAATTGTTCATGCCTCCAAAAATTTAAATTAATTATTTATGGTACAAAGTTAAATGTTAGTTACAAATATATTTTTCAAATGCTTCTGTGTGATTTAAACAATTCAGAATGTATGCTAAGCCAATACACTATTTGTCCAGATGAACAAATCTACTAGAAATGCTATTGCAACAATTTTACTCGGAACACATTTCAGGAAAAGTAAATTACAGACAATGAATTACAACTGATCGAGTTGACATGGCTTCAGTTATTAAACCTAGAAAATTTCATTCAAGTTAACAAGGGATGACAAGACTTGGGGGCTTCAAATAAAATTTTTAGAAAGAACAGCCTGATGGACTGACAACAGTAACTGGTCGAACTCATAACATCTCTCGTAAATATTGTTAAGCTCTTTGTTGAGCATATATAGTATTTTGTAAATTAAATGCTTATTATTTAACTGTTTTCAACAAATGATATTTTTTGGGTAAATATTGCAATTAAAAGAGATTAATCTCATTTCTCCTAATGTACTCGTAGTAGCATTTCTTAACATTTCTTTAATCACCGTATCTCAGCTTGTAGTCAAATCTCCTTCTTGAAATTTTTTGTACATAACACTACTACATAATACTATCAAAGGCCAGAATTTCAGATTTTTATCTCGTGCTCCACCAGAGATATCAAAGGCTAAAAAGTGCGATTTTTGAAATTTTCGACGAATTTCGGAATTTTTTTCGGAAAGAGAAATCATTTCCCAGATATGGGACTTGGTGTATGAGTACACACACTTCTGATCTATTTGTAGAAAAAATTGTGCAAGGTTGACAGTCTTGTTGAACAATTACGTAGTAGGTTTACAATAGTTTGACAGTATTGTTTTCGCATATTTTCCATGTCATATCTCAGCTTGTAGTCAAATCTCCTTCTTGAATTTTTTTGTACATAACGCTACTACACAATACAATCACAGACCAAAATTTCAGATTTTTATCTCGTGCCCCACCAGAGATATCAAAGCCTAAAAAGTGCGATTTTTGAAATTTTTGACGAATTTCGGAATTTTTTTCGCAAAGAGAAATTAACTCCCAGATCTGGGACTTGGTGTATGAGTACACATACTTTTGACCTATTTGTAGAAAAAATTGTGTAAGGTTGACAGTTGCTCTTGCATGAAAATTTTCCTCTTGCAAACGGACAGATTTTGGAAAAAATCGTACATTTTGTGCTAAAATTTCACCTGTAAAAATTTATTTTTCA
This sequence comes from Maratus speculifer, assembly GCA_964019185.1. NCBI lineage: Eukaryota > Metazoa > Arthropoda > Arachnida > Araneae > Salticidae > Maratus > Maratus speculifer. Next base: position 355,166,063 of record OZ025293.1, read on the forward strand.
AAACTTTTCTATCACTGTATATTTAGCCTAATTTATTTTGAACAAAATGCTGCAAACTCCATTTCAATTGGGAAAATAGAAGACGAGATATTTACAATTTTGTGTATCCTAGTATCTGAGAAAATCGCTGCACACGATGAAACAAAGATGGCTGCCATGCACAAACAAAAAATAGTAAAATTAAAAGAACGGTCATTTTGAACTTTCGTCATGTTAGGGTTGTTGTACAAAAAATTTCAGATTTTTTAAAAATGGTCGAGCGACCAAAAAAATATTTTCTGGACCACTTGAAATGGATTGACCCATATCATTATTAAAACAGTAGTAATATGTAGAAGAGCCGACCCACACGTGCTGTGGAATGGCCCTTTAATTGCTTTAAAAATATCCATATTTTAAACCCTTGAGCTAATTATGCTCCTTGTTTTTAACAGATTTAAAGATTCTCACATTTTATATGTAGTCCTAATTAACGGACTGTGTTCAGGGCCATTGTATGAAAAATGAAAAAAAATTTGCTAGAAAATCCTCTATTGCATATTTCACAAAAATGAGTTTCTCGCCAGTATGAACAAAAGTGTGCTTATTCAATTGATCTTTCTTAGAGAATGCTTTATTGCATATTTCACAATGTGAGGTTTTCCCCAGTATGAATAAAGGTATGCTTAATTAGATGAGATATTCTAGAAAAGCCTTTATTGCAAATATTACAGATAACATAAAGATAAGATAAAAGGTTTTGTTTTTTGTATCCATCAGCTGAACATTCATAGTTTAAGAATTTTTAAAAAAATGCACATATTTCCTTTTCCTTTGAAATTAAGAAACTATCACCATTCTATACAATTAATTCTTCTGAAGATTAGTAAATTTAAATTATTTTCTGCAACTGAAAAAGAAAGTATAATTATAAGCAATTAATTAGGAAAGTAATTTTTCCTCTTATAAATAATACTAAATTCAGTATACAGTAGTAAAAGACCAATACATAATATTAATTACATATGTAGAAGGAAATGCAAAGAAGAAAAAGTGAAATAATAGTTTACTAAATAGTTTTAAATAAAAATTCTGGTGTAAATTATTTTATGAAACTTGAGTAAAATTTCCATTTTCTCCAGTATTAATACAAGTTTTTTAAAAGTGCTATGAAAGACCTCATTTTTTTTTCTTTTGCAAAAGAAGTGAAAACTTTGCAAACTTTTAATTGCACAATTAGAATATTATTATATCATTTAATGAAGACTTTTTAATCATTTAGCATTATTTTTTTATAATTTCAATTTGGTGTGAAATCTGTTGAATATTGGTAACTGGAATTTAAGATCACATTTTCATACATGGCATTCTCTCATAAACAAAAGAAAAGCAACTTAATCCATGCATATTTTAATTTAAATATAACACATGATTTATATATAAAATTAATTTGGTCAAAAATAACTATGTCTGAATTGTGGAGTGATACTTTATTGGACAGAATTCTGAGAGAATGTACCTTTGACTAATAGGATTAAATATCCCAACATTTTAAACCGTAGGCCTAAGTAACGGACCGTGTTCAGCGACTTTCCATGAAAAATGAAAAAAGGAAAAAAAATGTTTTGCGCGTGACACATTATAAATAGTTAAAGCTGCTGGGTAGGTTATATAGACAATAGTTTAAAATGCGCAGATTTTTAAAACTATTAAAAGGTCATTCCACAGCACGTGTGGGACAGCTTTTCTACATATTACTGCTGTTTTAACAATGATATGGTATCTTCAAATTAAAACAACTGTCCTAATATGAAAGTCTGAGATTTTTAAATATTTTTAATGCACTGTTTATACTTATAAATTAATAGGTTTATTTATATTTAATTGGTTTAATTATCCTCACATTAAAGATCCTAGACTTAAGTAACGATCCAAGTTCAGGATCGTTCCATGGAACACGGACAAAATATCCTGCGTGTGACACTTATATAAATACCTATATCTGTGAACTTATAAGTTGTTAATATATAAACTATACATTAAGAATGTCAAAAAATCCTGTATTTTCATATTAGCTGCTAGCTATATATATATATAGATATATATATATAATACCATTAAAAGTAGACAAAATTCACCAATAAATTTTATCAATAAAACAATAAACCAAAACGAAGAATTTGAATAGAATTGAATTATAAAAAAAAAAAAAAGTGAAACGAGTATATCTGAATAAATAAATAAATAAAATAAAATGAATGCAAAGGAAATTTGTAGTCCACAGAACAGAATCGTCAGGCCCCAAATGCTCTGGAACTACAAATGAAGTGTGCGGTTTCATCCACGTATTAGCCATGAAATAGCAAAATAATACGTAATTGGGGCTACCAGCACACAAAAACCATATTATTAAACAAGGAACATAGAAATAAATAGTTGAAAAAATGAAAATATACATATATTGAAACAATAGCGTGCAGCAAATAGTGTCAGTAACAAGAGTACAAATTAACCCTATTTATGCACGTGGAAATGATAAACATTACTTGCATATTATATATATATATATATATAAGAATATCTATACAATTTTCGTTGTTTTCAAATCTTTATTTTATGAGAGGTGAAATATTATTGATGAACTTTTGAGGGCTTTTATTCCGAAACCTGTAGTTATGATATTTCGATAGCATTATTTTCCTAATTTGATTCCTTTACATTAAACTTCTTCAGAAAATATTTATTTCGAATCTTTTGCGAACCAGATATCTTTATTTTAAGTGACTAATAGCGATTAATTTCCAAATGAAACGTATTCATATGTTACTTTCCCTAAACAATTAATAATTCACAGTCGCGAGCATTTTTATGTAAAAGTGCGGCTAAATTGTCGGATAAGTTGACAAGTTATCAATATTTTCGAAATAAAATTTAAATGTCTGAGGAGCATTCCATCGCAAATAAACAAATTTATGAAAATCTCCTTACCTGGTTTAAAGTTATGCGTGGCTGTGCTTTAGAAAAATATAAGGATCGAATTGAGCGTCTCTTTTAGCCTGTTTAATACTTAAGCGCAGTATTACTCATTTTGCCTCTGCTTTATTGTTCTCCAAGCTTATTCTTTAAGAAAATATAAACGTCTATTCATTTGTTCTGGAGGGTAATTCTAAAAATTAAACTTTCATAAGAGATTTAAAGGAAGATAATTTATTGTACTTTTAGAACACTGAAAGAATGAAAGTATGTATCGTATGTTTTAAGAATGAGTTTAAAAATTTTCGAGATTTAATCTGAAAATATAAAAAATAAAGTTGTGTAATATAGTATTATTTTCTGTGGATTATATATAAATTATAGTTTTCAATTATAACTGAGTTGTAAATTTATTGCTAGTGGTTCTATTTTGTAACTTTTCCTGCGTTATTATTAATGATTGTAAATAAACCTTTGGAAATAAAATTGATATGTAATTCACTTAATAATATCTCGCCCCTAGTGCATATAAATATTTGATACGGATCCTTTTTGAGCGACTAAATTGAAAATGAAAAGGGGCAGTACAGGTTGTTCTCTTCTCACTTTGAATATAATTTGAAAGTAGTATTTGGAATATTAGGGAAATTTAATTAACCCGCGAGCACGTGTGATTTATCACGGTCAACTTCATTAGAGGCCACAGAAGCAATTGTGAGGCGGAGTTTGTTAAGGTGGTGCTTAGGACGGTGTTCATGAAATCAGATCACGTGATATCCGTCGACCCAATCCCGCGAGAAAGCTCTCCTAGGAAAGGGCGTTACAAACAGTAATTGTCTCTGCCAATTGGGTCGGTCTTAAATCGCATGATATGACGTCATGAACTCCGTTCTAACAACCAAGAGCTTTCTAGGCCTCTAATGAATTTGGCCGTAGCTTGGATCTGTTAGGACCGGTAACTCAAAACTATGCGCTGTAATCTATCCTTTTTATCAACTTGAACAAGTTGCTCATTAGCTGCATTAAATGCTTTCTTCATGCTAATAATCGATATTATTATTCCTGTTGTTATCAGAGATAAACTTTCAGGACCTATTGGATCCGGTGTGTGCTTCTTTTCTTTTATTTAGAGTAGAATAAGGAATTTAAACTACATCTTAATTTCAATTATAAAGGTGAAATGGTGTGGTTATAGACCTTATGAACTAACCTGTTGAGGAATCTTTCATTGAAAAAATAAGGAAATTGGGAATTAAAAAAATTAGATTAACGTAACCAGTCGAAAATTTGTAAATTTTCTGATTATCTTTCCCTATTTTAGCAGCAATGAAATTGCTGAATGAGGTAAAATGATATTTAGATTGAAAGCGCCAACTCTCGTACACAATATTTTGGTTTAAAAAATGTATAATTTACTGTTTATTTTATAAAGAAATTAAGTTTCAAGCCAGAACGATGTATTGCGCTTTTTCGTGTGACCAAAAAAAAGTTCTAATTTTAATAATTTACATTAAGTATTATAAATTTCGAGAAAGGGAAAGGCAAAGTTTTTTAGTGTACTGCTAATAACCCAATTTTACTAAATAAAATGTCACGCGGATTATAAAGTTAATGAAATACACCCTCATAAATGTCTTTTTATAATACATGTGTACGTATAACTAAACTAAATTCAAACGAGTTGTAATTCACATAATATGCGTTATGTCGGTGGTGCTCAGTTCCACTTTCGTAAAAATGAGCCTGGGGTGCTATTTGACAGTGGTGAGTTTGACAAGCCCAAGATTTGACCCGTAGGGTTTAGTTTCCAAAGCACACCTCTTACATATTTTTACCAACTCCGAAGTGATGAAAAATTTATCTACAATTGCTCAATTCAGGAGGTAAACCAATTAACTGTAATGCATCATCTCAGTGAGCCAGTCTCTTATCTATCTGATAGCAGTACCGTAAAATGGGGTGAATAGGAACAGCGGGGTGAATGGGAACGAAACTTTGCGGTCATACAAATAAATTCATTATAAATATATGTGATGATATTTTTAGTTGCCAATTTTTTTATAAGAAGGTAATAACATTAAGAGTTGGGAAATTCAGTTTTGACATATTGGCACTACTACTGGGAATTATAAAAAAAATATCAAGAGGATACTCAAAAAACTCATTTTTTCAACGTCTTCAAAACTTAGTATGTAACTACAGTAACTGCAGTATTCTAAACCTAAGAGAGGGGATTTTTAATTAATGATAGACCTGTAAACGATATGCTGTATTAAATTCTATTTATTTCTAAACTACATAATAAAAAAAATGAAAAATGGCTTGTAAGATCAGAGATTTAAGATTTACGGGATGAATCGGAACACGTTTTCTCTCATGGTTTATTTTTCTATACAGTAATAGTTTCATATAATACATGAATACATATATATGAATGTGTATTGTAACAATATTTTATTTGTTCTAATTACTTCAAGAGTTTAAAGGTGCCAAGAAATTGCTTGGTTAAACAGAAAAGCCAACGCCTAATCCAACAGACATGTAACACACAATAAAATAATTTAAAAATAGCTAATTAGTTAGAAAAACTGCACAGAATTATTCTCTTACATCCACAACATTACACAAATATCTCAAAATGAAAAACCAATTAAAAAAGAGAGCTATGCAAACAGTACTAAAGGATGAGGGATGATAAGGGATGAGGGCGTATTAGTAGATAGTATTAATACATGCAGCCATTGGGGCTACTCAATAGATTCACTAACCCAATGACTACTAGTAAAAAAGATAATACAGAGCAGGGCTGAATTTATATTAAATTCTACTCCTGCAATTCGAATTTAATTTCTTAAAATAAATTTTAATATTCCTTGATTTCAAAGTTGATTTCTATTTTTTGAAAAGGCATATCTTTACTTGTACATAAAATAAAAGCTTGGTTTCATACTGACTTCGCGTTCCTATTCCTCCCTTATCATTATTACCTGTTTTTATTAACCCTATTTAAGTTTCAATCGTAATAAATAAAGATTATAACATTTTTTTCCGATTCACCCTAATCCGCGGGGTGAATCGGAATACCGTTAAAAAAATAAATAATCTATATATAAACAGTAAAAATTTTTCGTTTTTGCTTAAAAAGTAAAGAACAAAACAAGGCCGAAGTTTCTAGTAGAAAAATTTAAAAAATTAAACAATCAGTTGTTGCTTTTTTTACCGTTAAAGTTGAAAAGTGTTCCGATTTACCCCCTTTTACGGTATCTATAATGACGTATGAAATAAAAATCGAGTTTTGTTACACTTACTTTCCGATTCATAATTAAGAACCCCGACAAATCTGCAACAAAAAGCAATGTTTGTTAATCTGTGTACACTACATTAAATTCGTTTTACGTACAATAATCCAATACATAAACATACGACAGCAGTTAGTAAGTTAAAGCATGTGAGCAATATTCTGATTTAATGTGTGTAGTTTTATTTAAGTTTCCCAATTGTGTGATATTATCTGCTGACATTTTGTGGCTAGCTAGCGAATACACGTAATTGAATAATCAATAGTTGGTAAAGAGACTAAAGTGTCAGTTGCAGAGATTGCATTTGAATGGCTTGATTAACACAAGACAGTTTAACTTCATAGAGAGTCCTGTTTTAATCAAAACCCTCACAATAACTGAATTTTGATGAGTCAGATACCCTTATACAAACTAGCAAAGTAGAATAAAAATTTTGAAGGATTTTTTTTTTTTTTTTTTTTGTATTGTAATTTGTGTTAAAAGAACGTGTAACAGATTATGATTTTTTTAAACATTTGTCATTAGTTACAGGAAATTAATTGTTCATCTTTGAATGATTTGTCAAATAGTTACTTTGTTGATTCCAAGCAGAATCTCTCAGTATATTAACTAACTAAATTTCTCTTATTTAGTCTAGTTTTGATTTTATGTAACTAAATTTTTAGAGTATAGAAGATTCATTTTTATCTATACGTGTTACTTTGAGTGCAATATGTCAAGTCAAATCATAAAAACTGTGTTACATTTTATCTCTAATCAGTAATGAGCAAATTAATTGTTACAACAAGTTTTTGATCTCAGACATTTTCCTCAATTGCTCGAGAAATACTATAAACGCTATTTATATTTGAAAGTCTCGTACTCGGTCAGTTTTTTGCCCACACATTTATTTAAAGAAATTTTTTTTTATAAATTTCGTAGAAACATTTCAGGAACAGCGTTTAAATTCATATTATTGAAGAAAACTTCCACGAATTTCTTTCTAATAAAAGTATTGTTTTTCAAAAACGGACCAGTGGCAACCTTGTATTTGAACATATGAACAACGTGTTTGAGTTAGAAAGGTTTTAGCAAAAATTTTGTCTCGAACTTAAATACAGGATCAACAGGATATATATATATATATAACCTATCCTTTTCTCAAAAGCTCAGCTTCAAATTTAAATTATTTTTACAAAAATAAACCTAACCAAACAAGTAGAACAGTCGCATTGATACTGAATTCGTAAGATAAAATGTTGTAAAAATGTTATGAAATTTATTGAATTACCTCGTAGCAAAAGAATTTTTTTATTAGATTAATTCCTAATGCATTGAATTTCATTCCAGATCCTGCCGCTCAAAGTGTAATCTAATTCAAAAAGCATGCAAAATGCCACATTAATCTTGAAATTTGACTTTCTGTAGAAAAAAAATCATTTGAAATTTCGTCATCATTTTAAAAATGGACTTTTTAGGAGTAGAAAAAAAAAGTTGTAATCAATGAAATTTTGTAATGTTTTATTCATAACATACAGATTTGATTAGTTTTTTGCGCATCTTGTTGAAAGAAAGTAGCGAGATCTCTTTTGTTGAATTTTTTAGTACTACGTTATTTATGTTTTATTCATATCCTAGAACAGTTTTGATTAGTTGTTTTTCGCATCTTGTTGGAGGAAACGTACCAAGTTTTCTCACCTGCTTTCCTTTTATTTTCGCATTATTTGTATTTAATTCCTAAGATGCATATTTATTTATTTCTTTTTTAATTTTATTTCCGTCGAAAAACATAGCGATTCTGTCTTGTTTTTTAAACATCATGTTCTTTTTTAATTATTGTAACGTTTACCTTCATTTAGGTACTTTTACATGATTTTCGGAAAAGTAGAAAGTCCACCCATGTTTTATTTTTGAATACCGTGTATAGTAAAATATTGTTAAAATGTCATCCAGCATATTATGCCAATTTTTTAAAATTACGGCCAAAAAGACAAGGAAATAGTGTTAAATTTTGCAATAAAACTTCACGCAAAAAAATGTAAAAATTTGTTAAACCTTCACTTTCGTCAATCCATTCATTCTCTTTCTTTCATTTTTTTAACATACGATAAATACAGAATAGTAGATAAACAAAATGTAGTGATAAGAAAAAAAAAATGTGAGTTTCATATATCGAAATCGTTGAAAAAAATACTACAATATTTAAATTTCAAAGCCGATCCAGTGGCGTGGATGGTAGCGGAGGCTGCTCCCACACCGCTGGTCCCAGGTTCGAGTCCAGCTAGCGGCATGGTTGTCTGTGTTGTCCCTGTGATGATATATGTACTGGATATTCTGTAATAAAGTGTTATGTATGGTTTCTTGTGGTCATTGGAGGTTAAGCCGGCGAATAGCCGTAGCGCCTACCTCAAAGCAAATAAATACAAATACAAATTTCAAGACGCTGAACTTCCAGTTTCTTTGTTTATTATGTATGGGTTTTATATTATTTCTGAAAAACCGAAGAAGGGACTATCTCAATGTTCAAGTGAACTTAAAAAATGAAGTTTAATCAAAAAACCCAATATGAATACATACTTCTTAGTAATAATTTTTGCAGGGAGGGATAAATTTTGTTTTATTTTTTTATTTAGTGTCACAATCCCAAGAGGTTGCGGTTTAACGAGGTTTCAGTGTAGTTTTCATTTAGACAATAATGTAATGTTGAATGACGTTGTTGAATTAGTTATTTCTTACTTATGTTTATTTTTTTCGTTTTATTCCCCGGTCTCATGAATCTGACAACTTTTGTTAAATAAAACGTTAATGACGAGTTTAGCATAGCACATTTATAGCACCCGTAAAAAAATCAGCTTTTATAACATAATTCACACTAATATGCTATGAGCTTCCAAGTACAAAACTCATTTTAATTACCATGTTAATTTGACTAATTAACAATTTCGGCAAATATGTAGGTAAATTAGAAAACATTTAATTTTTATGGATGTTTACACTGAACTACACTTTTAACTAATTAAAAGGAACATGCAGTTATCTTTCAGTTTTAATTATAATGACGAAATGACAGCAAATAAAATAAATTCTTGCCTTAAAAAATAAAGACAAATCTAGCCATCAGTGGATTACTATTATGTCATTAGTACATTATATCTTGACCTTCGTTTAAATAAAGAAGACGAAAAGAGATTCCCTCGCGAGATTAATGGCGGGAGTCGCATAAAGAATTCCCAAGTAATCTTTTAATCCTTTTTCTACGTTTAAAGAAAGGTTCCCGGCATGCAAGAAAAAAAGAATTCGCAAGTTTAGTAATCTATATAATCACTTTATCCTACAAGACGGGTTATATTGCTATTTGCTTAAGTGATCGGAATTAATAAAAATGTTTAGAAGTAATTCTGAAATAAATGGTCCAACAATTTTAATTATTAGAATATTAAACATTTTTTCTCCAATTTACTTGTAACTAGTCATCTTATCATTCCACCATACTATATTATTCCACAATAAGTATAAATCGATTAAAAGTTTATAAGCAATGTTGTCTATTCATATTTAATTATATTTTTTCTCCGTTAATATTTCCGCTTCATAAAATTAATATTAGATAATTAGTGTACAATAATGAATGTTATGGATTTTTTACTGGATTAAAATGATTCTTTTTAATTAGATTTATTTTATTAACTTCTCTTCCTAATTTTTTTAACGGAATAAAATGTTGTAATAAGTTTTGAAAGATTAAATGGATATTTTTTGCTGAAAACATTAACAAAAAATGTCTGTTAATAGCTTAAAAAAAGATTAACTAAATATGTCTGAATAAAGTATTAACAGTAATTGTCTATTTATATAATTTAAAGCATTTGACAAAGTTCGTTCGTTGGAAATTAACGGCATTTTTATTATTTGAGGTTATATATAATCTAATGTTAAATGTAAGCTGAAATAATTTTCGTTCCCTTAATACTTTGACAGATTTATTTGAAGTACATTTATTGAAATTGTACGCACACCATATTTGCTCGTTTTTCATCCAAACGGCGTAAACTGCATATACATATTCACTTCTATTGTTGTCCAATAGCTAATTCCTAAAAAAATAATTTTAGAGCAATCTATTCCAAATGATAAATAGGTTCCCCTAGAAAGACCCCCACGGAGGGCACACGTTCATCTTCTGGCCCCTGTCACAATTGTAGATAATCAGCAATAAAAAAAAATAACAATCATAAAAAAAATACTGATACCAAATGCTGAAATGTTTCTATTGTTAACCTTCAATGTATTAAAATCTATTTAAGTCAATTTTTTTCCTCGTGAAACTTAAACTGTTTTACAGCCGCGGCGTCCTATAAGTTACATAGAAGTTTTCCCCATACCCCCAACAAGTAAAACGAATAAACAAAAATCATTTTTGTTGTTTACCGAGTTATAATCATTTTATATTTTGAATTCTCAGCGTTTTCTGGCGCAAAAAATGCTTTTAACAATGCCAAAACTAGGTGCTACGATTTGGAAAAAGAGAGTTTTTTAAATTTCAGTACCCAGTTGACCATTTATGCAGAAATGAATTCGTGATCGAAAACAAGGCCTTAACATTTGACTGGTGCAGTAGGTCCATACTAATAATAAAAATAATAAAATAGAAAAGCCCTCCTTCTCTACTTTGTTACCAAACAAAACGAATAGAAAAGGGAAAATATTCATTCACTGAGGAATTAGGTCTTTTTCAAATGCATGTTTAATAATAAGCTTAAGGTGGCATTTTCAATATAAAATTGTAACAAACTTTTAAATTTTCAGTATGAACACCTAATTCTGACATCATATTAGGACGTTTAGGTGCAAATTCCGATGTTAAGTGCGAAGTCTTTTGGGATGTCGGATATGAAAAGCATTGAATTTCTGTTAAATTAAATTTTAGTAACTACAAAAAAACCTGCAATGCAAATAGTTTTTTAAGTATTACGCAAAAACTCGTTGATGAAATGAAATGAAGATTTGTATACGCATATTTAAATCTTCGAGATATCCATGTCTGTTAAAAATTGTATAGGTTAAATTTTCTTTTCTAATATGAATTATATCTATTATAAAACTGGTCTTGGAAAATTATAAATAAAAAAAAACATTTTTATCATAAAAAATATATTTCAGTATTTTTATTTAAATAGCAGCAAAAGTTGTTAGTTGCCTGTGCTGAATAACTGATATTTCCGAGTAGATTTGAAAAAATGTCTGCATAAGCAAAAGATATCAGTATTAGAATGTTTCGAATATTGAACATTTGAATAATTATCTATTTAACGGTGTTTCGAATGATTATTAAAAGTATGCGCAAGCGAAAAAACTATTACTGCAGAATATTTCAAATACAAAATATTAAAAAAAAACATGCATAAAAAACATTTTTGTGTCGATATAATTAAAATGGAGTGTGATTGGTGAAAGTATTAAAACACTGACATTTTACAATCTTAAGTATAAAATAAAATAACAAAATTACTGATACAATAAATTTTTATGCAGCTTTTTTTATGTGTGTGAGCATGTGTAAAAAAAGTCATTCTTCTCCTTTTATGCTAGTTGGCAAAAAGATAATTTTAAAGATAGCTCTGTCGTGTGCCCTTTTTTTTTGTAATTTTTACTTGTGGGATATTATTTAAACTATTCTATTGCTTCATAATGTTAAACTGAAAAATGATGCTGACTTGATTGTAAAGCATTATTCAACTGCTATTTTTGAGAAACATATTTAAATATTTCTTTTTGATCTATGTCATAATTCGTGGTAAAATAAGACTGTTTTACTTTATCGATAAATTTTCATTTTGTAATTTCATTTTCATGTAAAACTAATATAAGCTATCATTTTCATGACTGACGATTTATTTGTTTCTTTTCTGGGAACTATTTTAAGTAAATAGTAAGTAAAATAAATAAATAAAAACTGTATAGATGTAATGTCTGATTTCGGTGAAGTTAACTATTGGCTGAGTAGCTCTGTTCTCAAAGCTGGTAGATGCACAGTTCGAAACCAAATTATTTTCATCGGTCTAACCGCTGATTTCCTTCGAACTTTGCAAAAATATAAATCAGGTTCCTTTAGAAAGACCCCCATGGATGGCAATCTCATTTGGTATCTATACCTTGCACACATAATCGACCCTACCAAAAAATCACCACATTTAGTTTCCATGCTTCGAATTTTATCCGAATTTAAAATATGTAAAAATATTTCCGCGTGAACTGTGTATCGGATGATCCAAAATAGATTGTAATGGCGATTATCTCTTAAGCAAACCAATGATGGCGGGGAGTGGGGTGGGGAGGGAGTGATCGGATATTAAATTTTTTTTATATGAGACTCCTGTGAATAGTTACATGGTCATTGTAACAGGAATATCCGTTGCCGCCTGCCGAAAATGCAGGATATTTTCCAAAATGTTCGCTAGTCAATGCAACGGGACTGTGTTCTACAATCCAGCGAATAGTTTGAGCTCAGCTAAAATAATGATAAAAAATAATTTATTTGACTCATCACATGCTTATATATTTATTTCCTTTACTTTTCGAAAATATTTTATCGTTCTACATAAAGTTTATCAACATATTTTCTGTGTTCAAATTGTGTTTTTTACTATTTCCCGCATTCCTCAAAATCTGTACAATCATTTCCTCATTACAAGTATTGAAATTCGCTGGGATTGACAACATTTTCTGTGTGTGATATTTTTCGATCCCCAAGTTCCTACGCTATTTTTACCCTGAATGGAAGGGGAGGGGGGAGGAATCTTTTAGTTTTGCACCTGTCTGTCAACTACCGATGTCTTTGGGAAAGAACACTTCGTACTACTGATTTAATGTGCATTTGTATGGCATTTAAGCAATAAGATAGTTTTAAAATTGAGAAATGGTATATAGACAAAAAATGGGTAATGGTGGTGCTTACAAGTAACATAAAATATGGTATAATGTGCATCGTGCCAAAAACACGTATTACACTGATACATTTTAATAGTGCTCAAAATAGAAAAAAAGCTATTTTTATCCATATTGCGTAATCGGTAATGTAATAATTGCTCTAATTATTTTGAAAAAAAAATATATATATTTAAAATTTTGCATTTAAACTGAAGCAGGATTTGCATTATCGAACTCCGTGTGGTATTTATAAAATGAAGTTAAAAGCTACGGCTAAAAAAGAATTCCTTTTTTAATGTATAACGTAATAAAAAGTTCCTTTAAACATGAATTTATTGATAACACCATTTTCTACATCTCATTAATATCTGCATTTCTCCCACATCCTATCGGAGCAAATGCTTTTTAAATAACTTTCCATATTTAATCATCCCTCTAAATATAAACAAACCCTTGAAAATTCATTCACTTAATCGCATTTTCTTCCTACTTAATTGATCATCAGTGATCAGGGAGGGAGAGAAATTTTTTTTTTCTCTTAGCTAACTTCTCCTCTTATTAATAATTGCAGAAATTTCAGCTTTTTGGTTTTGTCATAAGGTGATTTCAGAATGCCTCTGAGATACACGTGTATATTCTTTCTATTAAGTCCCCTTCTTTCCGACTCCTGTCTGAGTAATATTAGTGTTTGGTGCCGGAAATTAATCTCTTTGTTTCTTGCAATTGCAGCCTGCAAAGATGAGGTTGCCGATCCCAATTTCCTGCTCCCAGAATGGGAGTTCTCTTTTGGATTCGGGGACTGTGTAAGTAATTTTGGTCGTACGACGAAAATGTAACATTCCGTCGAACGTGTTACGCCGTAATTAATGCTATCATAATGGTGGGAGTTGAGGAAACAAAGCATTCCGACCGATTTATTTCTGGAGTTCATACAATGACATTTTAATTCTGTTACGTTTTATTTCTTTTTTAACGGCGAGCTGAAGAGTTCTCGGGAAAAAGGTATTGCTCGTTTGTCGTGAGAGATAAACGATTTTTGACGTTTTTCAAGTTTATTTTTCAAGTTTTATTGTTTATTTGTGTTTATAAAGAATGCTTTTAAATAAACTGCCTCATTAGTATGCAGGGAGTCGAAGATAATTCTGCAATTTCATAGCTTTTTTGCGTTAAACATTTTTTAAAAATACACGAAGTAAAGAACGTAGTAAGTACACGAAAAATAAATTTTCGAATTCGAAGTATTTTGGTATTTTTATTAAACTTTTAATCGTTTCCGTTTTTACAAATCATGTAAAAATGGCTGAAGACAAAAATATTTTAAACAAAACTCTATTTTCAACCACATATAGAAAGAATCGATATTGAAAATATTATAGCATCAAACTACAATTAAATGTATATACGTATCCTGTAATTTACAAGCATTATTATAAAAAAATACAGGAGAACCCTAGCACAGTGAAAGCAGGATAAAAAAAAATTACAATGCATGCACATATCTTAAAATATTCATGTTTGAAAGCAATTTTTATGTATTATTAATTTCAGAAAGTAATTTAATAATGTTTGTTTGTTCCTAAATAAAGGGAAAATATTTTGTTCTTATGAATTGTTTATTAAAATCGAGTGAAAAATATTTTTTTTTATACAATCGGTAACTACATAGTGTATCTTGGCTGGCTATGCTTCGAATTGCAAATGTGTATGCTTCATATGACTTACAAAACATTTCATGCCTTGGAACATATTGGTATGCAGAAGAATATAATTTACTTAACCCTTTCCGGCGCAGTGTTACCACTCCGGCAACACCTAATTTTAATTCCAAACTTAAAAACGGCACCAATAATATTTTAGTAAAACTTTACTTTTACAATGACAGCTTAAATCAAGGAATTCTTAATTTCTAAAAAAGTCTTTTATAAATTCCGGTGTCAGTCAACAATTTCTCATTTTACGAACAGAATTTGTCTGCGCCGGAAAGGGTTAAAGAGTTCACTGTCAGCATTTAAAGAGAGAAGTACTTTTACCTGAAAAAATAATTAATTTTAGAGAATATACAAAGTACACTTTGCATTTTTTTCAAGCATAGTTGAATCAAAATCAGGTAAACTTGATATCATTTTATTATTTCGACTAACATTGAACACGACTCCATTAATCTTTATTGTCTTCAGATTCAATTAAAAGCAAAATAGACGAAAGGCTATTTTATGAGCAAATAAAATGCATAGCTGCCAACTTCTACGCCTATTTAAATCATATAAACATGTTTGGAACCACAAAAATGTTTTAGTAAAATGTATGTCAAATATATTCAATGTCATTCATTACAGCACATATTGTGAATCATTTACTAAAATTTATGTTTCTAACATGTTTATTTGACTCTAAATAAGCGTAGTAGTTGGCAGCCATGAAAATGCTTACAATAACTTTTTTTTCTGTAAGAACGCAACTCGGACGTCAGTGCCACATGCGGATTTTCATTTAACTGGGAGATATGCATATTTTTAAATGTAATGACTTAACTTTCGTATACTAAAAAGGATAAGAATGAGCATTGATATTAAAGTTATAATCTGTAAATACTATTCTTCTAACGAACGGAAATTTTATCGTAAAGTTTGTTTTCGAATTTTTGATGAAAATTCTGTAAGATAATCAATTATTATACAGCTATATTATTTAACTAGAACTACTACGACTAAAATTGATCTCTATAACATTACAACTCATGAAGAATCGTGGTCAGCGATCCCCAAATCCGCTTTTTTGAACACATGTCTTAAAATGCTGTACAGCATACGTCCTGGTGAAGTGGTCGAATTGACGCGGATGCTCGTGATCTTAAATTGTTTATCTCATTAACCTTCCTACCCTGTTCAAATTTTACTCAATCTTGATAAAAACATTTCACACCAGAATTGTTATTTAGAACATTTTAATATATTTAATTGACTTATTTTCCTGAATCTGTTATTTAACTTTCTTTATAATAAAAGTTCTGGTTCGAATCGTATACATCAAATAATAGACATGGGTCGATTAGACCCATTCAGGGTAGGAAGGTTAAGGGAAACATTATGTATCATAAAATGTAGCTTGTAAGAATTGATGTTTACCCACTGACTAAATTTCCGCCTTAACATTTAATATTTCAGTATGTCTTTCAATATCAGTATTCAAGTAGTTTTATCTTATTCAGTCACATTTTATTTTGCATTGTATTGTTTTGGGCAATGTAATATTGGTAATTTACTGGGGAAGAATGCATATTCTAACTTCGCAGAGAAGACGTCCTGTTACTTTGAGGAAAAACATAGTGTGTCTTTCATAATTTAAATAAATAAATTTAAAAAAAAACTGTCGTGTTTATAAATAACGGAAATGCGATTGTTTACTTTTGAAAAATATATTCATCGTCAGCTTTTTAAAACTAAAGCTGAATTGGCCGAATTTATTCTTTAAAAGTTATGCGATTATATAAGGCCAAATTCAAAACATAATAATGCAGGCAGTAAAATGATCTAGCCCCTACTGGATCATTTTACATTAATCTATTAATGCAAAATTTACATTAATCTAATTAATAATTACTACATTGAATTAATCTGTAAGTAATAATTAATTTGTAGTGTTAACAATTTAAATAAAATGTTCTAAAATTTCACCAAACTTGCCAACCTTCCGCTTTTTCTAAATTAACAAAACATACTTTAAACCAGAAAATTTATTCAAACAATGAATGCCTGTCGATTTTGAGTAACTTCCACATCGAAGCAAGAAACATTTAATTTAATAAATTTTCTGGTGGAAATTAGACTCCTTCGTATAAAAAAGCGGGAGGTTAGCAAGTATGCTTTCACATATTACCTTAAGTAGTATGTTTTAACAGACAGATCTAAAATGTCTTTGCAGGCAACCAATATTTTTCAATCCTGCTCATAGTACCTTCTTTATAAGCTGTAATGCATCATAAAACATGAACCATTGAAAGTTTGAAATTTTTACAGGAGCATCTAATATTTCATTATATCACCCGTACGACACATAATTGCCTCATAATTAGTGAAAAGACATAAACTAGAAGAATCTACTGCAATGATAGTAAATTTTATTGAAATTTAACTCAAGTTTAATCTTAAATGGATAACTATTTATTGTACTGAACCGTTTTTTGACAAGAAACGGTATTGATTTTCCTTCTAAATGGAAAAAAAAATCTTATATCTGTTGATTCTAAGGGAGTTGATACGCTGCAGTCTCATGTAAACTAACTTTAGTGGCTCCTGACACAAGCGAAATAACAAAAAGAAGCTAGATAATTGACGAAATAAATAAAGACAGTTTCCTGTTTTGTGTTTACTTTGCGTTTACCTTTCTTGATGTTGCAAGAAGAAACTATCACACAAACGAAATCCCTTCCCAATGTCTTGCGCTAAATATACTTTCCTCAACTCTCCTCTCCAGTTAACTTTATTAAAAGCTATTCTTAAACTTGCAAATATATTGAATGGTATAATACGCAGTGCAATATATTATGAAATATGTAAGGTTTTCTGCACTCGATCATATAGGAATTCTGGGATCTCATGAAGGTGTGAAGAAATAAAAAGACTGCATATTCAGTTTCTTTTACACACGAAAATCACGACCGTACGTAGAAGTGAATAATAGGGGGGCTCAAAAAATGTGGGGGGGGGTGCTCAATTTCTCTCTCTCTCTCTCTGTGACGCAGAAAGATAAATTAGTGCATATTCACACTGTACTTACTATGTTTCTCATTAAACAGTTGTAATAACTGCATTTTATGTTAACAAACAAATATGATGATGAAAAATTCAAGTGTATAGCTAGTGCAATGTTACACATCATATTAGCTTCATATGTGCAAATAGGATGAGCGAGTGTTGAAACACATATTTTAGTTACAATTGGTATTTTCGCAAAACTGTGAAAGGTCATCAAAACTAAATTAGATTTTGAACAGAATTTCATTTGGATTTTCGGAACATAAATTAATTTAGTGACTTTGAAATCTTTTCCAGGGGAGGCTCTCAATGTTTTAGGGGGGGAGGTGCTGAACCGCCCGTATTGTCTCCTTAGCTACGGGCCTGACGAAAATGCGTTGTCTGTTTAAGAAATAGGTAAAACTATTCGTTTACTTGCGTCATAACATAAGATTTTTTTGTCATAATTATTTTTAATGCAGTTTAATAATATGGAATGGCTGTGCGTAAGAATATTTTAACGCACATTTTTAAGTTCAGCAAAATTTCAACCCATATCTTCAATGCTGCTCATTAACACGATACTAAGTTCTTCTGTGGTAGTATTATAAAACGATGAAAAAGTCTTATGAATTATTATGAAAAGAGTCTTATGAATTATTATTAAAAGAGTCATGAATTATTATTCAAAACACCCATAATTTAAATAATTCGAAACCATTGTCATTTTAAATGGAGTGATTTGTCAAAAAATTCTTTCATACTGTATTTGTTAATTTTTATCATAAAAATGGTATAAAAATATGTCATAGAACATTAGAGAGGTAATCTGAAAGCCGTACATTTGTGTATTCCTATGACATAGTAATTTAACGAATAATCTGTTTTTAGAATGACTTCTTTTGCCTTTGTAGACTACAATCTGCGTAATTCGAATGTCAACTTCTGTATAAGATCAGATTCAGATGGACAAATGTTTAAGGTTTCTATTAAAATGTGAAAAAAAAATCTCTTGTTATGAAAAAAAATGATAAATTATTACAGAATGCTTTTGATTAAATATAAAATTTAATTGCCGATAAAAAAATAAATTTCAAAATAAAATCTGAAGCTGAGCATTCTGTTCCATGCTGTTATCAGAATTTATCAAATTCCATTTTTCATGTTTATAAACATTCTTTTTCTTTTTGTCATGACTTGAATCAAACTGATCATATCAAAGAAATGTGTAACCTAAGTGGAAAAAAACTATTTACTATTAATTTTTTTAATATTTGAATTTAAGTACAACATTTGCGGAGTAAATGATGAAACTAGACAATCAAGTGAAAAATTTAAAATAATGTTATTTAGCATTTATAAAATACTGAATGCTTATTGAAGAGGAGAGGCATAAGATATATTCACCAAATTTTAATCTTACGGAGATACATGTCTTTAAAGGTACTTCTTTCTGCAAAATTTATACTTTGAGTGAATGTCTACATTCTTCGGTATCTTAACGTAAATTACTCGAGTAGGAAATACTAATGAATAATTTAGCTAGAATTTCTACTTTCAGATATAAAAGGCCTCTAGACTGAAATCTCTAGCAATTATTAAAACTAATGAGGGGGACTAACGATATGCGACCTATTGAAATCAATTTATGCTTCTCAACTAAAATCGAAAAATTTATGCGAAATATCTGTTAGTTAGTGAAAAATATAAGTTCATTGGCTTATGATTTGAGTATTTTTTAAGCACGGTGTATTTTCACATCTTTCTTGCAATCCAAATGATGGATACTTTGTACCGTAAAAAAATTAAATTCACTTACTAAGTGCCAATTAATCAAAAATGCATTTATTTACGGCATCTTAAGGCCCCTGTCCTCGCTCGAGGAAACGCTCGCGAGCTAATGCTATTCCTATGGGGAAGCATTTTTCTAATAACTCTTTCACATTTTGACATTTTTGAATAATTTTTTTTTTTTTGCACTGGATAACTGAGGTGCATGCCGACAGCGCATCTTTTTTACTTTTTCGATTTTGGTTGCAGATTTTTTTTACAAAGTTAGTTTCACTTTCAAAACCGGTTTCGAAACTGAAAGTGCTTAAAAAAATATATCTGCAACCAAAATTGAAAAAGTAAAAAAGGTGCGCTATCGGCATGCACCTCAGCTATCCAATGCAAAAAAAAAAAAAAAAAAAAAAAAAATATTCAAAAATGTTAAAATGCGAAAGAGTTATAAGAAAAATGCTTCCCCATAGGAATAACATTAGCTCGCGAGCGTTTCCTCGAGCGAGGGACCTTAAGCACCTTATTTTCTGTTTTTTAAAGTATTTTTTAAGCACGATATATTTTCACATCTTTCTTGCAATCCAAATGAAGGATACTTTGTACCGTAAAACAGTTTTCACTTACTAAATGTCAATAAGTTAGAAATGCATTTATTTACGGCTGGCGCCGATTTACAAATTTGAGGGGGGGGGGGCTGGGCATAGATGCTTACGGGGGGCCCCCTTGCATCGAAACTTACAGGGGAGTTGACTAAAAAAAGTTAAAAGATAGTTACTAAAGTAACCATTATTAACATTAAAATATAAATTAAAAATTTTAATTTATTTCTCAATAACTTATTTTTAAATAATTATTTCCCGATTATGAAATTTTAATGAGTAGATGTTTTATACTAAACTGTGTAGTGCTAGTTATCTTTTCGTATGCAAGTCTATGTATCTGGAATGAGAAAGTATGCAACACCTAATAATAAAGAATTTTCGACATCACAAAAGCTACAGTTATTTAAAAGTATTAGGCTTGCAAGCTATGCTGACCAATACTCTAATTTTCTGAGGATAACAGGAAAAAGATTAAACAAGACTTAAGAACATAATATATTTTTAAAGTGATAAAGGTAAAAGAAAATATTCACATTAACAAAATAATAAATGGATGTTTCAGACAAAATATACAACGTTATAAAAATTAGGGATGAGATTTCCGCTTTTTTGGACACCAGTATAATCTTAGAGAAAATGTCGTTTTGTTAAATCACATAAATGTTTCGATTAATTAATATAGCATTTTCTCTAAGATTTTACTGGTGTGCAAAAAAGCGGAAATCTCATCCCTGAAAAATACAATATGACATAACAGAATGTAGAATTAAATGTAAAATTTCATTGGATATTAAAATTACGTCAAATTTAGGACAATAATTGAGAAGCTCAAAGCAGCATTTGGGGGCCCCTCAAAATCAGGGGCCCTGGGCCTATGCCCCGAATGCCCTTGCCATAAATCTGGCACTGATTTGCGGCATCTTAAGCACCTTATTTTCTGTTTTTCAGTTTTAAAACGCTTCA
This sequence comes from Maratus speculifer, assembly GCA_964019185.1. Lineage (NCBI taxonomy): Eukaryota > Metazoa > Arthropoda > Arachnida > Araneae > Salticidae > Maratus > Maratus speculifer. Next base: position 355,187,300 of record OZ025293.1, read on the forward strand.
AAGTAATTTAGTAATAAAATATCTAAAATATTCATAAACATGTACAACATATTCATATTCATAAATATTCATAAAAATCTTATTTTTCATAGATTACAAAAGGATGAAAGCACATTCATTGTTGATCTTGTTACAAAGAGAAACATCTAAGACAAGTTCTGCATTTCTGCTGTTACGTTTTCTAACTAGCATTCTATTTCAGTTTTGAATGTCACTGAAATGTTCGATCCCAAGTAGATTGTGGCCCAAAAATAAATTTTACTGTCTATATTTCCTTTACTTGATGGGGAAAATAAGTCAATGTAACATTGATCTATCCCATTTTGGTACAAATTGCAAGCTCCGTTTAGTGATTGTCTTGAAACAAAAGTGTCTCAAAAATTGGTTACGAATTCTTCTCAATAGCACGAATTGAGAATCTTATGATATATATAATGAGGAAAATTAAAAGTCTACTTTTGCCATGAGATGACATTTAAAAGCAAATGTTTAACTGATAATTATAAATTTCGTTAATTAACGTTTATATTTCAATACTTTTTAAATCATACTTTTTGAATAAGATATCTGAAATCTATGTTTAATGTTGTAATATTGTATTTTTCGTTTTTTCGTTTTTTTTTTTTTTTTTTTTTTTGGGGGGGGGGGGGCAATTTTGGACAGACTAATTTGTTTCCGAATAAGAAATTCAGACATCGTTGTTTTTTTTTCTGACGACATTTTGTAGATATCCAATAATTAATTAAAAATATGCGAAAAATGCTTTTTATTTTATTTAATTGTTCTCCTTTAAATGATTCAGAGTTGGAATCTTTAAATTTACTTTTCCCAGCATGTGTTTTATCAATGCATCAATAATCAATTTTTTTTTAATTCAACATATATTTTTAAATTAACTGTATTTATTTTAATGACCTTCTTTATAATACATTTCATACAATTAAGGAGCGGATTTACAGTAACGTAAGACGCTTATTTTGTAAAAATAAAAATATAAAGTAAATTGTCAATAAGTTGTTTTCACAGTATTTGTAAATATGTCATACCATTTTATTTATTTTATCTTAAAGGTGTCAACATTTAGTAAATGTGATCTAATTAATTATAGAGTACACTTCCAATAAAATTATAAAAAATCATTTTCCGAAAAAAGATGAAAATTGTTGAAGTAAGTCGATTTAAGAAGCTTTTTTTTTAATAACATGTTTCAAATTTTACTATTCGTATTGCATATTTTTATTAATTCACTTTCCTCATAAAACAATTTAATACTCGGTCTAAAAGGTATTATAAAATACTTAAAGGGTACAGAATATTCCTTATTAAAACAAGAGAAATTCTTATATTAGATATATTAAATACTCGTTTGTTAGTTATTCCAAAGTCTCTTTGAAACAAAACAGAAAAGTATAGAATATTCTTCACTATAAATATTTTATTAAATAATTTAATTTATTAAAATTTTTGCAAACCTTTTATGCTCCGACGGTACATTAAAGTACAATTAAAATAACTTGTAAAATTCACTTAGTACATCGATTAGTAGTAATTCTGTGTAGAATGGGTTATAAGACTTATCAATAATTTATCTTGCTCTAAAAACATTAGTAGTTACATAAAACATTTTTAAATGCATGATTTCCTTTTCATCTGCATATTTTCGGCTTTATTCACTTTAAAGACTGTGGGATAAAAATATTCAGTTCGCAAATATTTCTGTATTTCTATTGTGAGAACATATTTGTGAATTTTATTCCACAAATACTAGAAAAAGACTTTACATAAAAAAAATTGAGTGGGGTGAAAAACATTGCACAGAATCTCTATAAATTTAATTAATTTTAATTGGCAGAATCCTTCTAAAATTTATTAAACGATATGTAATTCTTACAATGTAGTTTCAAAAATTCACAAAACAGTTAGGAAATTGCACGTCAAGGGTAGCAAATGAAGTGCGTTCGTACTACAATTAAATTTTTACAATATTTAGATCTTGGTGCTATAGAATGCAGTACTTCGTATTCAGTAGAGTATCCGAAATCTTTAGTGTATCGCTGTAAATACTATCTTCAGTTAAGCCTCAGCAACGTATATCAATTTCATAAAATGTGAAATAGTGTAGTATTATTATTACGCGTCCCAAACACTGTTTTCCCGTACACCATTATGTAATGGAATGCTTTTATGCAGCGCTGAAAATTAATACAAAAGTTCTTTGCATCACAGATTATACAGAATGTATATTTTAGTATATACTTCATAGATTCATATCAATTTTATTATGCTCAAAAGAGTGTAACATCATTAAAATGAACTTGAAGCTATTTTTTTTCATTGGTCGTAATGTAATGGAATACTTTTGATTGTCTCTGTAATTAAACCATGTATCCGATTTTTATAAAATTTGAAATGACTCGAAAAAATTACGCAACAATTATATATTTTAAATTTGAAATGATTCAGTTGGGTAGTTTTTGCTCTGTTATATGAGGACAGACGGACGGACGGACAAACGAACGGCCTGAATGAGGACTGTAGGTGTTATGTATTTACATAATTATGAACGCACCTAAAATGCTTTAGAATACGAAATTTCCACGAATTGTTAATTTGAGTAAAAAAGAATAATAATAAAGTCATTTAATAATATGTAAAAAAGTTATCATTTAGTACTCAAAGGATACATACTCCTATCTTTAATATAAAAGGTCTTATATAAATTTATTAAAGATTGACTCATTAGTTTTTTATTTCAAAATGTCTTTGTAAAAATATAGAACATTGTTAACTAGAAATATTTTAATAAATAATTTAATTTAGTAAAATTGTAATAAAAAGACATTAAACAATACGTCAGAATTTGGCATAAAGTACTCAATAAATACAATGCCCTATCCTTAATATATAAAATAATCTTATATTAGATATATTAAAGACTCGTTTGTTACTTTAAAATCTCAAAACAGGAAAATATCAAACATTGTTAATTATAAATAATTTTCAGAATAACTATACGCGATTGATCGTTTTTGAAAAAAAAAAATCAGAATTTGATAGATACGCGATTGATCGTTTTTGAAAAAAAAAAAATCAGAATTTGATAGATCTATTTTTATATTTTTACCGTAATTGCGAATTTCTATGCATCTTGAGAGACAGCTTTTATTAAAATTTGTATTTCCGAATCTTTAATTTTCATAAAGTAAATAAAATTCAACGTATAGAATGTAAAATTTACGTCTGATTTCATTACGTTAAGTATTGACCATGATCATTCTTCTCTCAATTAGAAGCAATCAAAATTTCCTAAAAAAGATCGCCAGGTGTATAAAATAATCACTGGTAGAGGAAAATTTTATGAATAATTTTTTAATTATTTAAAACAGTAAAATTCGTACGTTAGCTACTTTTTGTAAAACATTTATAAAAGTACATCCTTTATTGACATTCCGAAGAGGGTTATTTTTCTGATTTTAAATATATTCATGCGCAGTTGACTTTCACTTTTTTACAATGCATGCTTCTGTATATCTAATATATTCCTCTTGTTCTGTAAACACTAATTCTTTCACGCTAATTGACAAGACAAAGAATAAAAATATACATGTGTGTGGATACAATATCTCATTATTAATGCACATTCTAATAATTCTAAATTAAAAGAAATAAACAGCATAACTCTAAAACAAATATGTGGAAATGCATTAAAGAATCATTCATTAATTTAAAAAAATTCTTTCCAAATATTTCTCAAGTTAAATTGAAAAATTTGTTGGTTAATTATTTTGTATAAATCTTAATAAAAGACTGTCATTCATGTCTCTGTAGATTATTTTCAAACAAGGACCCATTTCTAATTAGTTTTCGCGCCAAATGAATATTAAACGTCTTAATATCGAGTTTGTTACTGACTGTGCTTCATTAGAAGATTTTAGTCATTAGAAGTCTTACTAAACATTTGTGGAATTTGTTTTACAAGAGTCTGATTAACTTTTGCCACTAATTAAACTGTGCAAGGAGAATTCACTTTAAATGTATGACTGTATTTTGATTTAAAACATTGAATACTAATTAACGACTGCGTAATTTTTGGCTACTACAGTTTACCGACGCTTTGGAGCACGCTTTTAATTGCAGTTTTTTTCTCTTCTCTAAAATTTATATTTGGAACGAGGAAGCATCTTTTAAATAACCTGTGTAATGAAGTTCAGAGTGGTTAGTGCATGATAATCCCATTAAAAAAATTAATTTTGATCGTTAATCAAAGAAAAAAATATTTTTTTTAATTTAATTTACTTGAAATAAGTGGTATTAAAAAAAATAGAATTTTACTCCTGATATTTGCATTATTTATTCATTTCTTTATTTTACTTTTACTTCGTACGTTTTTAGAATGAATGATGTTTTTGTTATAGAAAAAAATTTTATAAATTAAAAACTTATTAAATCAGAAGATATATATTCAAAAGGAGAAATAAGGTCCAACTGAAAATTGGCAATTCTAAATCAATGTCTGCAAAATTTTTCATACATTTGACACTGATCCCTCATAGCATGCATGGTCACAGTGACTTCATAATGACGTCACTGTGAGTCACTGTGGTCACATTACATCTGTGACCAAAATGCCACCACTCAGTGACGTCACATTGTGACTGAGATGCGACTTTCTTAAAAATCTTTAGAAAATTACAAAAATTCTTCAAAACATATTATATACTTTAAAAAACACTTTTGTCACAACGTCGCTTTTGTCACGGTTTCGTCACGATGCTAACGACAAAATAGTCACAAATGACACATTTTTTCACATATTTGTCACACCGTGACTTCACAAAGTGGTCACAATGTGATGTCACAAACGAACTCTAAAACAACCATAACGACTTCACATTTTAGTCACTGTGACTTCACATCGACGTCACGTGACGTCACATCGACAATCGATGGTCACAAAATCACAGTATGACTTCACAACGACGTCACCATGCCTTACGGGATGAACCACCATATGTGATGAAAGAAAGATCTTATCATTAAAATCTTCGGATCTCCTTTAAATCACATTAAATTTTAATATTCAAATTAAAACCGTTCCTCGTAGTTCGTGAACCTGGTGTTGTGGCATAAGAAAAGAAAATAAAAACTTCCCTAAAACTTAACTGTCTTAACATTTTTCAGTTTTTACTATTTGTTATTATAACTCTACAAATGCACTTAACTACTGAAGTTTTAATTTTAAACGGTACTTTCAAGCGGTTACGTTCCACAAATTCTTCATACAAGCAATATACAGACAATGGTTATCATAAATAACTACTTTAAATAAATAATATTTAAGAAAATAAATCTAAAAATTATCACCTGGCTGCCAATTAATCAGTTAATTATTCTATTTCAAGTGCCCTCATTTTTAAAAACATTTTAAATCGCAATGTAAATTTCATATAGTATATTTAAAAAAAAAATTCTAATGATAAATGCAAAAACACGTGTTTAAGACAAAAGAGTATACATATATTCATTTTATATATAAAAGATTAAACTGATATCAGTCTATCTAAACTACTTTTTTTTCTAATTGTTTTCAATTGTAGATTAATTTTCTTTTTTATTTAGTTTCGGATCAAAGGAATCAAATGCGTCAGATTTGGATTGACTAAATTCTTTTGTTAGATTCCTACGGATACATTTTTTTTGTCAAATTAATATTCTAATTCATGTTGGCTATAAACAGAAATTTCGAATTCAGGTCGTACAACACACTGGGCGTGGACATACGACAGTCCTGCAGCTGTATGGCAAACCCCCCGCATTTTCGCAATATAGACATACATAACACTATGAGTTTTGTAAAAGCCAAGTTTTTTTTATACCACTTTTTTATTCAGGTTTCGTACGATTCTAGATAATAAACAAAATGTCTAAAATCACAAGTTGCCGGTCATCTTTTGCCATATAGTTTATATAAGGAAAATTCCGGTATTAAAATTAAAAGAAGATTGAAGATTGTGACATACTGAATGCTAAAGATTGTTTTATGAAAGAAACTACCAACGAAAAATTAAATTTACCCCAAACTTGATCAAAAATCTACCATTTAAGCTAGCATCTCTATTGTTTAAGCTACTAGGACGATGTCCAGCTTGCCATTTCTCACTTACATTTTGTTGATAAGGCTGCAACTGCAGCACAAGATGATTTAGCTTAAATGGTGGAGCACTTGGAGCGCTATTCCAAGGGTTCCGGGTTCAATTCTCGGCTTGGACATTTTTCATGATGTTGGTTCTACGACTTGTTAGCATTGTGATAGTATTATATTAAATATTCAATAATTTTAAGCGTAATGTCATTGCTAATAATTAATTGAAAAATTAATCATAATTAAAATGATATGATTCACTGATACGGGATTATTTGTGTTTCATATTACGCCACAGGTTTGTGTGCTCGTGTAAACGTTATCATCTTGCGTTGCAGTTGCAGCGTTACCAACAAAATGTAAGTGAGAAATGGCAAGCTGGGCATCGTCCTCGTAGCTTAAATGGTAGAGAACTTGGAGCGCTATTCCAAGGGTTCCGGATTCGATCCTTGGCTTGGACTATTTTTCTCTATGTTGGTTGTACAACTTGTTATCATTGTGATAGTCACGTATTAAATGTTCAATAATTTCAAGCGTAATTTCACTGCTGATATTTAATTGAAAAAATTCATCATAATTAAAATGATATACATATATTTTTAAGCCAAATGTTTTTGCGCATACATTTATTTATTTACAAAGAGAAAGTTTTAAGTACGAAATTTTGCATTTTTATGGATTTGATGTAAAAAAAAAAAAAGAAAAAAATACGCTGTTTGTATTTTTTCAATCGACAAAGTATTTTTTCCCAGTTGCATGAAGTTTTTTAAAGAGTAAGCAATTTTTTCAGCGAAATGGTTTATAATAATCTACAAAAAAGGTCCGTTAATTAAAAAACTTCCAATGCCATAATATTTTACAAATTAAAGAAAAACTTATTCTAGCTGTAAACACATGATTCCGAGACTAAAAAAAGTCATTCATCCAAAATTTAAATGGCACTCATAATTTTAATTTTTAGGATGAAGGAAATTAAATTAAAATAGCATACTTTAATTTCGCATTTCTTATTTTAATTCATTTCGTTGAAAAAAAAATAGGAGTTGATTCTTCTAAAATATTGTAAAATAAATAAAGGGAAAATTTTGTCGATTGAACAAAAAAAAGAAAAGTATGTGCATTCTTTTTTCATATTTATTTTTCCTTAAGTTCTTAAGAATGCCTTCATTTTAAAAACTACTCCTCTGTTTAAATAAATAGTGTATATGCTCCAAAACATTTTGTTCTATACGTATCTAAAATTTAATCATGTATATATTTTTTAATGTAATTTGAAAATAATCGATCATCGTTTAGTCTAGAGATAACAATATGTTCGGCAATTGAACTTGCACGGAAAAAAGGGCCCAAATTTTGAAATCCAGCACTCTACTAACTGTGCTATGGAGCCACTTAGAAACAACTCTAATTTATATTGTTATACAGAATATCCTAGGATTATTGGGACAAACTTTAAAGAGAGATTAGAAGGATTCAGAGTTGCATAGCAAAACATGGTCTGAAACGTTTTCCTGGCGCGGCAGTGACATCTCAAAACATAAGAAAGACAGGAAACGAATTAGAGGAGAAGACATATTTAGTAACCTTAGTACAGCAAACAATGCAGTGAAATAGAACATTAAATTGACAGTGATGGACACGAAATTAAGTGTGCGAAATTACAACCCCGAGATGTTATGCATGGAAAGCTATGTTCGGCGCATGGAAGATCTAATGTTCTGAAAATACCAAATAGTGTCCTAGATTTCCCCAGCAATTGCCACGACGCGTGCAACAAGTTCCTTAGCACTAGTATTGTCCCGGCATTTTTGCAGCACTTTCTAGTATTGTGTCGGCATTTTTGCAGCACTTAGAATAATAAATATGCTTTCTCTCCCTGTTCGTGTCATTTTTTTTTTTTTTTTTTTTTTTTTTTTTTTTTTGTCGCCAGAAAAACGTTTTCGACCTTGAGTTGCTATGCAAATCTCAAGCCATTTCATGTTCTCTACTTTCCCTTAAAGTTTGTCTCAATAATCCTGGGACACCTTGTATACATAAGCGTAAATGAAGAACAAATTCCGTCGCTTATTTTCCTAAGAACCCTTGGCCATCGCAGTTTATGTCTCTCATAGGTCTTTCTACTTACTGTACTCTATCTGTACAACAAGTGTTATCGCATTATCATTTTCCGACGTCGGAACGTCTCCTTGTAAGTTTGTGATATCTGCGACGGATGTTGGGAAGACGATATCATTCAATGGAATCCTAGAATATTTGCAGCAACTCTACTTTCGCTTTTAACACTAGAACCGCCATTAGGGGTCATTATGACCCCTACCAAATAGAAAATAGCCAATTCGAACCAGAATATTCTTGATAAGATTTGTTAAATGCGTGCAACGCAAAAATAGGTTAATTAAATAAGCTAAATAGTTTTAAATAAAAATTCTGGTGTCAAACAATTGTTATAAAATGTGAATAAAATAGCCGGCTGTTTTAGTGTTAAAAGTGCTTAGCTGTAAGAAGGGAGTACTTCCAATGGGGTTGTGTGTAAAGATTGTATTGCACCTACTGTCGTACGACCTAAAATATATGCTATTGATACTCTTATGTTTTGACTGTTCTTTCTCGCTACGAAACGGTTATTTTCAATATTAAACTGAATCCAGAAATGTGAAGCAACATGCGGGAAGTTTGGTGAGTAGTTCCAGATATACGTTTTAAAAATTATTGTAAAGGCCTTGAACTTAGAGCAACTATATTTAGATGAATATGATTTGTAATGTTTGACGTGTTATTTGCCATAAGAAATAGATATCGTCTAAGATCACTAAGAAGAATATAATGCTAATGCTATCAGGAGAATAAATATATGGAATTATGTCATAATATATGTTTAATCTGTAAATAAAAGAAATATAGTAGTAATATTAGAATGTATAAACCAGCACAATATATTATATATATTTTCTTTAATCTACTGTCTCAAAAGACACATTAATATATGGAAATTTTAACGAAATTGAATTGCTTTCAGCCAATCGATTAGCAGATTTACTTAAGTAGTATATTGAATAATGAATTTCAGTTGTTTAATTAAAATTCCGAAAGAAACATTAATTCACAAAAGAAAGAGATCACTTCTATCACTTCTGAGAGATACATATTTATTGATTTTTATGACTTTTTATCAGATCTATAATAGTGTTCCTTTATCTTCATATTTATATGATTTATTCGAGTTATTTTAATGAATCTTATAAGTACATAACATGCTTTTTTTTCCATGGATGTTTAATAAACTAAATTTTCTGGTTGCGCCTAAAGCTTTAGAAGCGGAATGAACAATGGTGAATTCGTCCTTGATGAAGTTTCATGAAGTACTATAACACAGTACTTTCCTCTTGAAATTCATATGTAATAATGAAATTTCTCATTTTGCACATGATAGGATAATGCGTGTAATCGTAAATTTGCAAGATACCAATAAGTTATGTCTCGTATAAAGATAGTCTTTATTGTCGTCTAGAACAATACGTTTGTATGTTTTAACCCTTTGAGCTCTGGGGTGTAAACTTCTTCAAAATTCCAAATGTCACATTGGCACCAGTATTTTGCAAAGAAAAAATCGGTTAACCATTATCACGAAAAAAAAAAAATTGCATTAAACCTCTTTGAAGTAAATTTGGTCAAATTTTCTGGTGTCATTGTGACATTTTGGAATTAAAATTATGTGGTACAAAATTCTACCAGCAGAGCTCAAGGGGTTAATTATCTTCTTCAATCTATGGGGGGAGCTCTTTCTTTGGTAATGATCCGGTATTGATATTATTATGCATGTAAAAAGATACGGTTCTCTTTTTGATGGGGTTTTTTGCCTTTTTTATGTTAGTAGCTAGCTCTAGATTTGCAAAAATTGGCCAATCGTTAAAAATTTGTAGTGTTATAATAATACACAATACTTTATGTTTTTAAGATAGTCATCCGATTATTTAATTTTTGTCATAGAAATGCGACAATATTTTTTAATTTATGATGATATAATTCGTGCCAAATGAGAGATGCTGGTTAGAATCGAGATTAAAGTGAATATGCATAAAGGTTGTCACAAAAATTCACTTTTGACAAATTTGACTAACTGTATTTGACCACTCACTTCTGCCAAATCATTTGTCAATAAAACTTTTTAACCATGATTGGTTACCTACAAACTCACTCTTCCAATGCAGTTTTGTTATCCGTTGTCGCACCCATTTATTAACTTAGTCTTTTGTAATCGGGCATCCAATTTTATTCAGGGTTGTGCACTATTGGCTATTGTACGTCATAAGTAATATATTTCCAAAAAAATGTATGAGGTTAACCTAAATTTCAAAAATAAAAATGATAAATCAATTATATATTATGATTTTAATCATATAAAAGCAGAAGCTGTAAGAAAATTTCTTAAACACATGCACAAATTTTAAAAAGATTATTTGCCTTACAGGAACTACTAGAAATTTGTTGAAAGAACTTGAAGATCATAAGTTCATACAGTTTGAGTTACACTGAATTCGCCACTGAACACATATTTTGATGATTGTAGGTCTAGATATAGACGTTAACACAAGAGCCCCATGAGGAGTTCGAACTTCTACCTGACTTACAAAACTTATAAAACGTGTCCATTAGTGGAACAGTGTCTATTTCTGGCAATATTACTTTAATTTGTGATTTTGGATAATATTTAATCAAATTATGTTTTTAATCAAAAGAGCTGCATAAGACAGGAAGACAGAAAATATAATTTTACTTTTTGATAGAATATAAAGCATTGTTAAATGTGTTCTTATTTTTGCCTTTTTCATCGTACCTGGTTTGTAAAGTCATTTGCTTAAGTAAATGCCTGAAATTTTTCGGCATTATTGTTGACTACCAAAAAATTCATTTATTTAATTTAACTGTAAAGGGGATTTACATTTTTTATCCAAAACCGTTTGCTCCTTAGTATAATCTCCCTCACTACCATATTCTAAATACCAACGTAAATTCTAACATTGATAACAAATTTTGGGGGAGCTTTTGCCTTTATAGAAAAATTTTCTTTATTGAAAAACAAAAACCAAAATAACAACAACAAATCTCGATGACATTCGTTGCTATTTCAATAAGAATAGCTGCATATTTTATGCATTTACGTATGAAAATTGCTTAAAGAAATAGTCAGAAATTAGAGAGGCAGAATTTCCAACCTTCATTTAGCAATTTCGAAACATAACATAGACTAGAATTTTTCTGTCTTTTTAAAATTTTATTTACTGTTTTTAAAAATTATCTATAAACAATCATAATATACTTTCATTGTGAAGTTTAAATAATTTAATTAACAATAGACACTCCATGGAATTACTATAATCCTAGAAGTTAGTAGTACAAGAATTTATACATCCGGCTAAATTATGTATACTACATTATATTTCCATTTCGATTTCCTAACATTTGCATATGAGACGAGAAAGACATGGCGATGCTGGGCATTGTTAAAGAAAGCCAATCTTGAACACGAAAAGGTTACCATATTCTATTTATCTAAAAACTCAATATTTTCGAAAATTCCTCTGTGAAACGAAACATAAACATATCCTTTAAACCAATCATTTGAGATAATCACTTCATAATATCTAAACTATGTAAATCTGAAGAGAAAGCATCTCCCTAGCTTATTTCGAAACTCCCTTTAGTAATTAAACCCGAGAACTCATTAATCAGCGCGAGAAATCTTTAATGGCACTCCATGTACGAGTGAACTGGCAATTTTTAAGAAAATGCATTTCGCTTGGATTGGAAATGATTTCGAAAGGTTTTACTTCAAACTGCTTCAAAGTGTTTCGACATAAAATAGGTTGGAAGTATGTTAAAAGCCTTTTAAACTTCTTACAGAGAATTTTTTCCTCAAGAAATGACGATTGTAAACTATTTCATTAAAAGATAATAGGTGTGTATACTTTAAAAATGCTTCCATGTCGACAAATTCTAAATGTATTTTCAATGGGTGTAAATATTTATAAAATAACTTCAAATTTTAATGTATTGTTTGATATGTTTCATATTTAAGTGTTTTGGGAATTTTTTTTGAAATGTTTTGGTTTGTTTGTGTGAAAGACATATGATAAATTGTTTTTAAAATCAAATATTTAGAAAGGTTAAGTATTTTTTTCTTTTTTAAATAGTTCTGCAAAGAGGGGTAGTTTACGATTTGATACATGTATATATTAATATCTTCAGCATAACGTTATTGAAAAGTTTTAAAATAAAATTTTGTTATAAAGTTTCTAAAATTACTTACTGGTTGAACAATTAAAATTCAAAACATCTAGATACTTTAAGAATCTGACACATATTTGCCAACTTCTGCATGTGTTTTAATCAGAAAAATCATACTTCAAATCAAGAAATTTACTAAATAAAATATATTCTACGTTTAAATATTGAAATATATTGTATATGTTATTGTTCAGTTAACTCTGTCTAAGAAGAAATCGATCGGGACAGAGAAATTTTCCAAAGAATTTAATATTCCGCTTTAGACAAATTTTACTCTATGTCTACGGATTCAAAGGGACTTGAAAATATTTCTGAGTTAGGCAGATTTCCGTTTTACACAAAATCCGCCTTACAGAGGGTTTAGTGTATTTACTAAATAAAATTGTTAGTACAAGCATATTTATTTGACAAAAATGCGCAGAAGTGGCCATCCAAACATACATTTATACTTTAAAGAAAATCAGGAAACATTCGCGAATCGGTACCGTTTTCTAAAGGACAATCTCTTGATAAAAACTTGGATAAAATAAAAATCTGATCTAAAAAAATTAAATGTATGCAATAGTTCTGTTTTTTCTTCGAAAAACAGAAACAAAGATGTTAATTGTACTCAGAAGTGAAGCTTAACTATCAAAAGATAAGTAACAATAAATAACATTTTACCATCTCCCGCATTGCGTATTTCAATCTAGAATTTGTTACATGCCACACCTACATTTCAGAGATTTCACAGTCGATGTAGTTCAACAAACTTTACTTAAAAATACAAAAATAACAATGTCAACTTCTTGCGTACGAATTTGATTTTATATTTTGTCTTTTTTTTAAAAAACTTTAATAATAAATGACTTGAGATATTTCAAAAACACAGATTCATTAGTGCAAAGCACATTTACGTACAGCCACTGATTTATTTCCAATTCAAATTTTGAAATTTCATGAATTCTTTTTCGATCTTAAATGTCATCATGCACCACATTTTAATCTTTTCTTTTTACATTTGTGTATTCATGTTCAATTGAATATCAATTTCTGTGATTTTAAGTCAGTTAAAGACATTCATTTCATTCCTCCGGATTTTTAATTAAAAATTAATTTAATGTTTTGCTTCCCGGAATTTTTGATCTTAATTGACATGAATTTAACTTAATTTTACCTTTCACTTACACAACCATGCAATGAAAGAATCGTTAATTTAATGAAGCACGACAATTTCGTGTATTTTCTACAGCGTCTAATGACGTTTATTTTCCTTGATATAGCAAATAATTTAAGGTAAAATGGCACAACTTTAAAGGTAGTTATTTATCGGATTTGTTTCTAAAATATGTTAATATAACTTTGAATTTAGATGAAGGTTCTTATTGAATTTCGGACCATACCTTTCTTTTATGCTCATCCTATTGTCAGATCGAAATATAATCTATTTTTCTTTTCAAAACTATAATAAAAAATATTTGTGATGTTTCAAAAACACAAATTCATTAGTGCAAAGAACATTCACTTACAATCACTGATTTATTTCCGATACAAATTTTGAAATTTCATGAATTCTTTTTCGATCTTAAATGTTATCATGTACCATATTTTAATCCTTTCTTTTTACATTTGTGTATTCATGTTCAACTGAATATAAACTTCTGTGATTTTCAGCCAATTAAAGACATTTATTCCATTCCTCCGGATTTTTTATTAAATTAAAATTAATTTAATGTTCTGCTTCCCGCATTATAACTCAGGATTATTTTATCTTAATTGACATGAATTTAACTTAATTTTACCTTTCACGTTACAAAATCATGCAATGAAAGAATCGCTAATTTAATCAAACACGGCAATTTCGCGTCCTTTATTCAGCGTCTGATGACATTTATTTCCCTTGATTAGTAAATAATTTAAGGTAAAATGGCACAACTTTAGAAGAAGTTATCTATTGTATTTGTTTCCTCTATATGTTAATATAATTTTTTTGAGTACAAATGAAGGTTCTTAACACTTTCGAACCTAGTGTACTATTAAGAGTACATGTCTTTTAACAGAGTATTATTTTGTTTCAATAAATACTTTTGTAACTGAGTATTATTTTGTTTTAAAAAATACTTTTGTTACATTTTATACGTAGTAATGTTAGTATGTGCCTATGTATTTGCTACATGACTTCATAAACGTTTAGGCATTTAGTAGTAATAATAGTAATAAATATTTTCTTAATTCTCTTTGCACCGTTTGCGATTATTTTATTTTACAGATACATTTTACTCTTTAACTTAAAATAAAAATTACTTTCCTGAAAAAATCATGCGTAGAAAAACTCAAAAAGTAGCAGAAATTTATTATATCACTTAAATCTTGTTGTAATATAATACTTTCTAAAGATCTCCAAAAACTCTTCCTTAGCCTATTGTCATATCAATATGAATTGAATAGTACACAAAACAACAGCATTCCTTAAGTTTCAGACGATGAAATATTCGTTAAACTGTAATTAATCTAGTTGGATGGCTAGTGTTAATGTTTTTAATGTAAAAGTATTTCTTTCTAAAAACTGATATAAATTCGGACCCGAAAGGTTTAATGAATTTCCGACCATACCTTTTTTGTATGTTCATACTATTGTCAGATCGAAGTATAATCTATATTGCTGGCAAAATATGACTTGAATTTCTTAAACAGAATATGATACGATTAATCAAGAATAGATATTTTTAAGAGTCACTTTAATTTTTTGTCAGAGGAAAATATCTTTGAAAATGCACTTTTTCAACTAAAGTATAAGTTTGTAAGCGCAATTTTCTCCTTCGAAAACTCGTTTATATAAAAGAAAGAAATTGATAATTTAAAAAAATATGTACCCATATTCCATGCAAATTTTTCAGTAGCTTTAACTTTTTAACAAAATTGATGCTGACGATAATTATTTAAATAAAAAAATTACAACTATAAAAATTGTGTTGAAATAGCAAGAGCAAATTTATCAATGTAAAAAGGTTTTAAAAGTTATGTACACATATTCATGCAAATTTTTAATAACTTTTAACTTTTTAACAAAATTGATGCTGACGGTAATTATTTAAAATTGTATTGAAAAAGCAAGAGCAAAGTTATCAATGTAAAAAAGGCTTAAAAAATATGTAGAAATATTCCATGAAAACTTTTCTGTAACTTTTAATATTTACCAAAATTGATGTTGACGATAATTGTTTAAATAAATAAATTTACGACTATGAAAATTGTATTGAAATAGCAAAAACAAATTTATGAATGTAAAAAGACTTTATTTGCTCTATGATCTGTATCAAAATACAAATGAAAAAGCATAAATATACGCATATTTTAGCATCCTTTTTTCCATAATTCCGCTTTTCCCAGCTTATTAGAATAACTTTGGCGAATCATCTAAAAAAGATTACATTTCTCCCGATATCATTATCGGAGTTATATATAGAAGATTAATAATCTCTTGCGACAGAATGTCATAAAGTCAATTAGTTATATCCAAATGATTCAGTAACTTTATATCACGATTTAGTTTCGCTTCTGAATCAACAGATATTTAATGTTATTACTTTATTTGGGTATTTCATGTAGAAAATGGATGCATTTTATGCGTTTTTATTGTTTTGCATGTTAATTTGTGCTTGTTTATGTTATGTTATGGTAATCTGGATATAAAAAGAAATTATGAACTTGCTCTACAAGAAATTAGATATAAAACTTTTAAAATATTTCAATAAAATTCACACTTCAAGAGATAGGAATTAAGTCCATAAAGTGTGACACAAGGAGGGGGATTGATTATCACTTTCTGACACCACAATTAAAATATGAAAATAATTAAGTAGGTTTTGTTTGCAATCAGAATGATTAAGTTCGCAAAAATTATATATTTTAACGGACGTTTTTAAGCATATTTTATCAGTTTTCTTTGAAATACAACAATAAAAAAAAAATAAAAAAAAAACTAACTACCGCGTTTAAGGCGCGCTGACGGCGTTGCTTTGTGATTGGACTAAGATGTTGTTGACAGTAGCTAACTTCCTAATAACTATTGACAATGAAGACTTCGTGTGATAGTGTAATCAGTGATAAATAATACAGAAGACAGGCTTTATTATCCCAAAATAAGATCAAACATTATCTTGAAGTACTATTTTTGCAATTTTTTTAAAGAAACCTTTCGTTATATTAAACTACATTGGCCTAAGCTAATTTTAAATGGAAAAGGAATTCCCTTATTAAAGTTTATTACATTAATGTCACCAAATAATAAACAATTGGAGTTTAAGGAGGATGTTTGCTACTACATTTTAATTTCCTCATTGTAATTGTAGTCTTGACATGACAAACTTCAAATACAAATCTAAATGTGTTTCATTAGTCAGTGTATGCATAATTGACTCATTTCATGCATTATAGCTACACATGCAGTCTTATTCCATTTGACTTTATTCATTTTTTAAAACTTATATAAATGAAACAATAATGCCTTCTTTAATTTTCGCCAACATTTTTCTTTCCCCTAGCTTGAACGTTATGTAACAAGCTGCACAAACGTGACTTTAATATAGCTACCAAACACAAAGTCTAAAAATATTATGATATATATTTCTGAAAAGAAGTATAATGTATTTGCTACTATATCTGCACTTTTAAGCCTTTTATTTTTATGCGTATAGGTTTATTTTCATGATGCATTAATGATGTTATTTCCAAAGACGGCAACAACTCTTATTCTCGCTTTATGAAAGCAGCTGCATAAACGTGACTTTAATACCGTTCGCAGATGCAAGTTTTAAAGTTTTATTTTATATATATTTATAAAAAATGAAATATATCTATATATTGGTTAATAAATTTACATTCTCACTGTATTGCATTCTTGTTTTAATGTTTAAAAAAGGGCATTTGACTCACGAATATTATGTGCTGAACATTCTTCATTTATTATCTAAGGGGAAAAATAGTTTTCCTCAATCAGTAAAGTAATAAAGTTAAAACACTTTTGCCTCTTTAAAGATTTTGAAAATATCGATCTTTTTATCGAGAAAATGCTGGATATAGAAAAAATGATTTCTGGAAAAATTATCTTTTTGTTTCTTTTCCAGAAAAGAAAATACTAATGTTCCTTTATTATTATCAATAAAATATTAAGTCACAAAATGTACTTGATGGCTTTATTGGATGGAAACAACGAAGTATTTTTTTTTTTGGAAAGTTGGATTTCGGATAGCATTATTTTTATCTCAAATGAGGTCACCTTGAAATAAATTGCTACTAGATATGAAAATAGTTTTTAAATATATTTTTCGCTGCACTTTCTAGCACGATATAAAAAGGTGAATTACTTCTGTTTAATTAATGCTTCTAGCATTCTTTGTTGTGTTCGATCGGTAAATTTTTCGTGTAGTTGATTGTTTGGAAAATTGTTTGCGCTTCTTTTAGTGATGTTTTTGCTATTGACAGGAAGTTAATAAATTAATATGATGTGTTTATTTCGTTTTCTCTTTAAAAAATAGTACAAAGGTTCATGATGTTAAGTTGCGATATTTTTATAATTAATTAAGCTTCATTATACAAGATTTTTCTCCAGTGTTACCAACTTGGGAAATTTATACCTGCATTTAGCGGAGAATCTATGATCTAGCAATTGTTAGTGGTTTTAGTTAGGTGGGATATCAAATGTAACTTGCAGATGTCTTTCCACATACCTTTATTTCCACGCACATTTTTTTATTGAATTTTCTTTTGAAACTTTCTTTATTGAAAATTCTTATTGAATTTTATTTTCAACTTATTCATCGTTTCAGCCGTATGCAGTGAGTTTCATAAAGATTGAAACAATAGACTTTTTCCTAATATATTGCCCCTAGATTCATTTTTCCAATTGCTAATTTCATAAAAAAGATGCAAAATTTGATGACACAAGTTGGAATTCCATGTGCGGTGTATTTGAGAAAATCAAAAATGAAATTTTTATACCAGCTCCCCTGTTGAGTAAAATTTTCATTTAGGAATATTTTCCTTATCAATTTCTGAACTAAACACAAATAACTCCATCTTGATAGTTGCAAAACTCACAGAGATATTAAAATCAGAAATTTGTGACTTGTACTGCTTAAAGCATTCACTTTAGAGATGCAATATTGATGCATTTGGAATGAAAGATAAGGATTATGCACAAATTATACGTTATTAAAAGTCGATTTAAGACAGTATTTCTCCTTTTGGAAATGTAAATATCAGCGTACAGATTTTATGTTAAATGTGCTTTCGAAATATACTTGGGTCAGCACTATAAATCTAAATGGCCAAAATTTCCAACCCCAGTCCAAACTCGATCCATAGAAAAAAGTTCAGCCGTTTGTTTCCGATTCGAAAAAAAGTTAACAACTCGGTAAAAATTAAAAACTCTTAAAATATCAGGGGAATCTCAGGGAATAATGCAAAAAATACCCCAAACCTGGGAAAAGCTGGCAATTTGATTGGTTACTCTAGGAAATTTAGGGCAATCGTACTGCTCACGTGCTTTGCGAAGTCATAGTGAAATTAAACTTAAGACTCTCCTTCCATTTTCCTGATATATAGAAAAGTAAGCTAGCAACTCCTTTTAGATGGAATATAACATATGTTACCTGTAATCTGTGGTTCTTCTAACGCCTGGTGACATCCATTCAATCACTAATCATGCATTCTAACATCCTGATGTTTGAAAATTGTTAAAGAGGAACCTAAGAAAAATAAAGTACATTTTTAAATTGATATTAACAGATGTAGCCTTCATATTATTCATAATGCTTTTCAATGACATTATAAAAGCACAAAGTAGAAACAAAATTCTTAGAGCAATTTGCCAAGTTATTAAGGAAAACTCCCAGAAGCCATGCAAACTTCATCTCTGTTGTACTCAAATTAATTATTTTTCTTTTAAAGTTATGTTCATATTGTTTTTTTAAGTGAATGTATAAACTTTACTTTTTAAATTATCTTGTTTCTATATACATTTTTTTTTTTTTGAAAAGCGGGATTGTCATGATATTGATTTTAAAAAATGTTTAATATATATATATAAATTTAAAGTTTGTTTTTATTGAAAAATACACATAAAAAAACATTTTGTATACAAATTGGGTATGTGTTAGTAAATTTAAGAGGTATTGCAAATTTTTTGCTTCATAACAGAGATATATGGTTTATTATTATATAATTGAAAGAAGGTGAAATGTATATACAATAGATTGCTTTGTAGAAAGTTTGGTACAAAAGAAATTATTTTCTAAAATTCTACTTAATATTATATAACTTTCAAAAGTTAATTAAAATTCAATTAAAAATTTATTTAAATTCATATTCTTATTCCTTGTTTTAACTAAAAAAAACATGTATGTAATAAAAATTTAATATTTTTTCAAAAAAGTGCTCCGAAGGTAGGTACATACCTTAAAGAAAAAACAATAATTGTAATTTTTCATTTCATGTTTAGTCAAAATGTTTATTTAAGAAAATGAAACACTCTCTCAAGAAATATCTTCGATAAATTTCTCTGTTAAAACGAAATCTTACCTGCAAATTTCCTCTTCAAAATTAAAATTCATTTAATTAAAAACTGCTTTTCTGTTTATTTAAGAAAAGAGAAAGCCCATCACAGATTCAAACGACACGTTAACTCGTATACTCGTTACCAGATTATTTGGCTTAAAGCCAAACATTCGAGAAATATGCAATGGCTTTTAGAGCATTTTAGAAAAGCTGTTTGAATTAAAGAGTTTGAATCTAAAAAAAACACAAAGGAAAAAGGTGAATTTATTTCTATATTTCTAACAATTTACAGACGCGTTGGAAACAGGTTTCAAACATTAAGAATTCAAATAATTACAGTAATTTTTTTTTTTCAAAATTCGCATTTGTTAAATAATTTTTCTTCAAAATTAAAATAAACGCAGCTAATTTAAAATACATAATATTTTAATATCGGTTATCGGTTACCTATTTAAACTAATGCAAAAGAAAAGGTTAGAGGAATAAAAAAAAAGCTAAACAGAACAGTTATTCATTTAATGTACAGAGTTAGCATAAATGATTGGTAGGAATAAAATATATTTTTTCAAGACTCCTACCTATATTATAAGTGATATATTGTTTTTTCGGGGGGGGGGGGGTCGCTTAGTGCTGGAACGTCCGGGACGGGTTGATTCTTTATTTTTATCCCCAAAAATCCCTGCATCTTATGTCATGGAATTTCTTTTTACGGGGTTACAACAAGTTTTTTTATGAACCACTATCGCCAAAAACACTGAAATAATTTGATGAACGCAATAGCACTGCATGAAAACTTTAGTCAGTATAAAACTACAAAATGTTTTCAACGAATTTAATAACAGATTAGAAATTTTTCGTGTTACGAAGAGTTCACACATCGGACATTTTAACTAAAAGCTTAGCATCCTTTATTTTATGTATCAATTACCTTAATTTCCGGCGTATAATCCGCGGATCAAACATTTCTTTTTGGACCCAGAAATATTATTTAGTGATTGAAGACAAATATTTACGGCGATCTGATGGGTTACATTTCTTTTTTAAAAAATTCTGGGTCTAAAAATAATTGTTTGATCTGCGGATTATACCCAAGAAATTACGGTACTATTATATGAATAGTTTTGCAAATATAAAAATTTTAACTCCGATCATGCATTTTTCGTAAATCTGTATGTAAAATATCTTAAAATTCTACATGTATCAATAAGTTATTCTTAGTTGCATGACTGGAATAAAAGAAACATGCATATTTATAAATGATGTAATGTAGAACATTTTCAAAATTTGAAATCATATGTCAATCTAACTACATAATTACTAACACATATGCAGATTATCAGCTCAATTTATGCTTTGTTCATTTCCCCCTTAATTTCACCCGTTGAAAAATACTTCGAATAAATGAAATTAGACACGTGTTTAAGAAGATTGGTTGAATATATTAGAACAGTAACAAAATAAAGTGACTTGTTGCCTTCGAAGATTGCAGACACAACAAAACACACACAGTGTAAACAACAAAATTTTGTTGGAATTACAAATTGAAAATACAAGGCTTTAGTAAGACTCAAATAAAATTTATGAAATTTTGTTAAAATTTTATGAGTGTTAACAATACTTTTTCTGTCTGAGGAACAAAACCGATTTTTTACTTTAACTAAAAAATTCGCTTAAAACAACCAAAATGCACTCAACAAAACATGTTTTGTAGTTTTAATCAATTCCTTTTTCTGCGTGTGGCACCAGTATTTTGCATAGAAAAATATTCGATTTACGATATACGCAAAAAAATGCATTAGACCATTTTTCAAAAAAATTTGGTGGACTATTCCTGTGCCATTGTGACATTTCGGTATTAAAATTAAGTGGTAGAAAATTCAACTATCAGAGCTCAAAGGGTTAACCTCTTTTTCAACCTCCTTTTCCTAGATCACAGACAAGTGTGTACAAATCTGTCAGAGTCTAGCGATACGTCTCTCTTATTTATAAATGTTACATAATTCAGAGTTCGTAGGGATACCGTTATTTTCCAGGTGAATACCAGTATTTTCTTATTAAGAAAAATAAATCTTGTTCAGACGCGCAAAATGGTGCTGTATTTAACTACAGATTTTCTATTAGAAAATACTAGTGCTGGAAAAAGTTCTGCGTTTGATATTCCGGGACTCGTATGAACCTTGGAATTAATAATTGTATTCATCAATTCAATAATTGTATTCATTGTATAACCAATGACGCAGTGCTAAAATTAAAGTTTGTGAGAGTAAAGAAAAAATATATTAATACATAATTATTAAAACATATTAATCATGAAAACTGAATAAAAGAGATTAGAAAACAAAATGGAAACGATATTTTTAAAATTTAGTTTCAAAAATTACATTATTTATTTGTTCTTTTTAGAACGTATTTATTTATTTATTTTAATTTTAAAGGGTATTTTGGGTCCTTTCCATGTTTTAATTGTGTATTTAATGATTTCTTGGAGGTAGAGCTTTAAAACGCTAGTTGTAACAAATAAAAAACTGATTTAATTTGATAATTTTAAAGATAAGAAAATGCGTTATAAGTGAAGAATTGAAAACCATTTCTCTGATTAATTTATATTACTATATTAAAATAGATATTTCTGAATTCTGTGGATCTTTAAGAATGTGTGTGCAATATGTACTCCCCTCTTCAAACATTAAAAATTTAATGATCAGCCCTAGTTATTTTCAGATACGTCAAATGCGTTGGGAATGTAATTAGATGTCTACTAATATTTAATGTTAATGAAGAAAATGCCGCAATTGATCCCAAAAGCTCATTTATTATCCCATTCTTGATTTAAGATATATTTAGTCCCATTGTCATTCTCTTTTGGATCATAATGTAACCAATCACTTCTCTTGCATTTATTTCATTACAATGGCGGAAAAGTAACGCAAAATTATGACAGACGGATCTAAATGAGAAAAGCTAATTGTGTATTAAGTTAATGATGTATCTGTCATTCTCTATTACTTTTGCCATTTCACAGGCCATATTTAAATTTTCTCCTTTCAGAATTGTTTCAGCTTTGTCTCGAAGTATCCATGTTTTATCATTTAATCATACAAATTATTTCAAGGTTAGGTATTCAATTGTTAGGTATCGCTTTGCAATACTATTATTTTAACACAATCTAACTGATTGGTAAAGTTATCATACGAATTGAATATTTCCAACTGAGCGAAAAATTGCCCAGGCCGGAAATCGAACACGGATACTTGGCTTACAAGGCCAATGCTTTACCTGTTAAGCTAACCGGGCGATAACCGGCTGGGATTTTTTTTCGCTCCGTTGGAAATATTCAATTTGTATGATAACTTTACCAATCAGTTAGATTGTGTTAAAATAATAGTATATCTACGCATCCATCGTTCTATGGAGTTCCGTTACCTGCGGCTTATTCTGCCGAGCTGTCTAAATGACAGACCAGATGTCATGTCCAATAAGGTTATCTGAGCGAGAAAAGAAAAAAAATCCCAGCCACTTTCTTTTAACTTCTCTTAACCTCGCCCAGTTAGCTTAACAGGTAGAGCATTGGCCTTGTAAGCCAAGTATCCGGGTTCGATTTCCGGCCTGGGCATTTTTTCGCTCAGTTGGAAATATTCAATTCGTATTGCTTTGCAATCCCGGTTGGAATCGCTTCGCGATGCATACACTGTTAAAAATCTGCTGCATTTTTTTGCAATGCACTCCGCCGCTTGTATATAATGTCTCTACTGCGACCTATGAGAATGCTCCTTAATACAGTCAAGCAACCGTTTTCTATACAAGCGCTGGAGTGCGTAGCAAAAAAATGCAGCAGATTTTTAACAGTGTAGACGGAGCCCTTTCATGATTGGTCTATTCGACTCATGGGAAGGTGTGGTCCACCCGGACGCGTTATTTCCTTAAACCTTACACATCAGCATCATTCCAGGAGTCATTCCTGGAGATTTGTTGAAGGCTAGTTTTTTTTTTACTATAGAAGGATTATTGTTAAAAAGAAAACTTCGCTTTATTTAATCAACAAAAATATAGGATAAAATAAGGCTAATTTTTCTGATTAAATATAGTGGTAGGAAAAAAGCGTAAAAATTGGCAACTACGTATATGCACTTTCATAAATAAAATTATTTTTATTATATATTTCTGCCATTGTAAAATCTTGGTTTACAATAAAACCAATGATCGCAGTTTTTCGCAATTTCCCAAAATTTGATTTTCCGTACAAGGCAAGTTTTGAAACTCGCGTCCTCATAGTTATGCGCACACACATATACCGTAATTTCAAATGTATAAGCCGCGGATCAAACAATTCTTTTGGGATCCAGAAATCTTATTTAGTGATTGAAGACAAATATTTACGGCAATCTGAGTAGTTACAATTATTTCTTAAAATATTCCGGGTCGAAAAAGAATTGTTTGACGCGTGACTTATACACCCGAAATTACGGTATATACCATGAGCCAATTTTAATATTAATTAGTATTTTGATGTTTTCTGCAAAATTTGCGAATTTGAAATTTCTAATATTTTCTTTATTTTTTATGCGCATAAATTAACCGCATTTTGTTGAAATTAATATAATGTTTTTTCTTTTAACTGATAAGAATGTATTTTTCCTTTCTAATTTCAGTGGAAATTAACAGTTGTGATAATTGAAATACATTTTACTTTTTAAATAATTTCTTTGCATTAACCAGATCTAATTTTTCACAGTTATAACAACTCCATAATAAATTTAAAGCTGCTACAACAATTGGCAACTACATTTTATGCATTTTATATTTCAATGTGGAAATTCTGTTGCCATAATTAGCGCCCGAACTTACATTTATCAAATTTCAAATAACAATTAACTGAATGATTTTAAATGATTCATTGCTCTTGCATTTAATTACGTTAAAATGCATCGTAATAAATGTTGATTGATCTTTTAGCAGCCGAATGTTACTTTTTTCTTCTATCGTTTAGCATCTGGTACATGTTACGACAAATGTGTTGCCACCTCGTATAAAATCGATATTCGTATTGTTCACTGTCATGTTATTGGTTAGTCATGGCCTGTGGACTCATGGCCGTATTACGAAATATAAATAACTTATAGAAGGTTGAGATTCTATTTTACCTACAATGGGGATAAATGGTTATCGAGAAAACTGTGCTGCACCCTCGAGCATGTCATTAATATTTTGTCCATTTAGAACGCAAATCAAATAGCGTATAAGAATGGCTCGCCTTATGATTTTAATAGACTTTAATAACGAAACGATTTTAGAATGATTTATTTTGTGAACCTGCGATACTTTATCAAGACACTGTATTTTTTATGTAGGGGAACGACAAAAATAAATAAAAAAATATAATAATAACAGAAATAAAAATATATCATCTTTTCTTCTTCTTTTTTTTAATAAGATAAGGATCGTGCAAAAAATGCATTAAATTGCACAACTTTAATTAAGATTTTTATCAACATTTTGAAGCCAGTTTTTTGTGTTATTATTTTTTCTTTTTAAATTTTTAATTTTACCAACATCATCTTTCCCATTACCTTTCGATGTTCACTTTTAAAATGTAGCCAATAAAAATAAAACTAATAGTACATATGAAAAACTTTATGAACTTTAACTATATGAACTATATGAAACTATATGAACTTTAAGAAAACTGATACAAAAGACCTTAGTCACCACTTTTATTTCAAAGAAATTGTCACTTTTGTAAGAGTAAGAGAAAATGTAAAAAATAAAAATTTCCTGAATTTGTGTATAGGTTTGTTTAGTTTCAATGTCTATTTGCCATATCCGGGAGTGTCTAGTTATATCTTTGAGAAGTCGTTTACCTGATTCATTAAGATGGCTTTTGATAGAATGGATGAAATAGGGATTGTCACAATCTGATGCCGCCAGACGTCTGGATGTGTCTCGTTGTGTGGTCCAACTACTGTGGAATTTGTTTGCATCAGAGGCCGATCATGAGTTACAACATCTGCGGAAGACCGCTTTCTGGCTCCTTTTGGCCCGGAGAGAAGAAACAGAACTGTGCCTCAGCTTGTTTTAGATCATTTTATCACTTCAGAGTCAATAATATCCGTTACTACACTACAAAGACCCCCTTCACAATTCCGGTTTCTATGAAAGACGACTAGTTGTGTGTGATCCAATTAACCGACAACAGATAAGTGTCCGTTTATGTTGGGAAAGAGGAGATATTTCCTGGATGAGACAGCAATGGGCTTCTGTACTGTTTACAGACGTGTCCAGGTTTACACAAGAAAGCTATTCAAGGCTGCTTCTGATCTAAAGTGAACAATGGACCAAATACAGCCAATCCAAAATTGCCGAAAGTCATAGATACAGAGTTTCTGGAATCATGCTGTTGGGCAGGAATCTCTTTGGATGATTACGCTGAACTTCAATGTGTTCCATGTAGGAACGTCCACTGAGTGAGATATTGGGACAAGATCCTTGATGAATATATCCGCCTATATGCCGCTGCTATTGGTAACGATTCCATTCTAATTGATGATAATGCGAGACCTCAACGACCTCTGCTTGTTGAGGATTATCTTGAGGGTCACGCTTTGGAGTGAATGAATGGTCAGCTGAGTCCGATAGAACATATTTGCGACTACCTTAGCAGACACGTCGCTGCTGTAAGTTTTACTCCAGGTTCCTTACATGAGATGGAATATAGTTCACTTAGTGCCTGATCTGCGCTTCCCATTTCGGTGTCTGACAATTTAACTGGGAATATGGAACGTTAATGCAGACAATAAAATGCAGCTAGTGGTGGTCATACTCCTTATTAGAAGCCATTTTTTATGTTTCTCAGACTTTTTATATATAAAACTGTGCGCTTTCACAGGATGCGTTTTCGACGGTTTTCCTTTTGGAAAACCTGTTTTTGAGAAAATATCTGATGCTGTCTACATTAGAATATTTAGTGTAGTCGCAGTTTTACCATTCTAATCTTGTGGAACTTGAATTAGTCAACTAGCATTAGAGAACTAATTAAAAAAGGTGATATGTTTAGAATAGAAGAATTTCTGGGGAAATCTTTTATTACCGTAATTTCGGGTGTATAAGCCGCGGATCAAACAATTCTTTTTCGACCCAGAATTTTTTAAAAAATGAATGTCACTACTTAGATCGCCGTAAATATTTGTGTTCAATCACTAAATAAGATTTCTGGGTACAAAAAGAATTGTTTGAGCCGCGGCTTATACACCCGAAATTACGGTACATTCATATTGTTTTCCATGAAAATTTATAATATTGTGACGGTACAAAGGGCCGTAAAATAACTTAGTCTCAGACCAACTTGTACCAATTCTAGACTAAAAATTCTAGATTCTACCAATTTCAACTTGTTCAATTCTCTCTTAAGTTTCTAAATTAATGAAATGATAAAATATGTTGTTCATGTTCAATAAAAAAAAAATTGTAAAAAAATGCTCCCATGTGCATAAAAATATTATTCGATTGAACGTTTTACATACATTTGACAAGTCTAATTGGCTTAACTCTAATAAACGATAATTTTATACCGAACGTGCACTTTAATATTGCTGAATAAAACTCTCACAATTATTGATTATTAAGTACTCATAAACTAACAAAAAAAATCATATGAATATGCATAATGCTCTTTCTGGGTAACGAAACTAATGTCGTTTGTATAAATACACTTCTTTAATGAAAAATGATGACTTATCGTGTATGGTTTCATTTATCTTAGAATTGCGCTACTTAATACAAATGAATTACTTTTAATCCCGCTGGATAAATTAGCTGTTTATGAGATAGCGTTATTAAAACTCCGTAAAAAAGGGAGCTCTGATTAATATTTATAATGATATTTTTTGATCGAAAATTGTACCGTAAATTTTGCATCCATAATGAAAAAAACCTTTTTTTTATCGGTATTCAAATTACTTTGCCTTAAGGTATGTTCTAAACGAGTTAAATTATTCCTGAAGATATAAACAATCTTGAAAAGTATTTATTTTAATATGAGTATTGTTGAACATGCAAAAGTTATGATGATATTCTGTAATGGAAATATATAGGAACAGAGAAAATTTTAAACACAAGAAAATCATTATTCTTTCGGCATTTGTTTGTGTTAAAAAAAATATTTTCAAAACTGTTTTATTATGCCACGGGGAAAGATATCGAGTATTTTTTATGGAAAATCGGTAATTATGTCCTAAAAATATATTCTCTAAAGTAATTCTTTATTGGATATTTTATTCTTACAACTGACAATTTAATATTTTGTATGACTTTACCAGTTATTAAAAGTTATCTACAAAAAATATATTTAGTATTTGATTTCGAGCTTTAATTTTACTTTTATTTTAATGGATTTTATTTTATTACTTAACTTTTTTTTTCACAATATTTTTATGTATGTTTTCTGCAAGTATCTGTACATTAAATAAAGGATTAAATAAATTGGATTTTTTTTTCCTTGTCTAGACCATATGTAAAAAGTTTGGTCTTCGATTATTTTTAAGCTTATTTTAGTTGAACCGGTAAATAAGGAATCCAATTATCGGTCTTAGTATAAAGCATTATTTTTAAAGTCTTACATTTTACGAGAGAGATTTTAAATTTAATTGGCTATGTGGGGTTTTATTGACTCAATACGCAACAAAAGACGAGTTACAAGTAGGTAAGTTCCTACGGCAAATCAAGGGGAAAGAATTCGAAAAGTAGAAAAAAAAATCCTCCTTCATATTTTCACTTTTTTTTTTTTTTTTTTCAAAATACATAGCCTAGTAAAATGCTTATTTTAATCTCCTATATGTAGAGACATCTAAATCACATCCCTCCCAATTTTTCGAACGGCATTGAAATAGCGTCTGTTATTATTATTCTATGGGGTTTAACTGCTGAAATTGCTGTCAAGTCGCTCCTGATTTCTTGTTTGTAATTAAATGGCTACTTCTAAATAACAGTTGAAAAAGTTTCTTTATTGTATTGAAAAGTTAATATAAGTTTTATCTTCTTTGGATATTTTTCCGTCTGGATAATTTAAAATACATTGCATTTTACATTAAATGTTTATCAAAAATCTCCCTCTTTTTTTAAAAACCAAAATAAGATAAATATGCAAACTGTTGAAGTATAATACCTTTGTTTGTCTTTGTACTATCTATGTTTCCACCTTCACACTTCCACCGTATTCATGAGTTTGCGGTACTATTCAGATAAGAGAAATATATAATATAAATCTTATAATGAATAAAGTTAGAGACATTGTATGTATAGTGTCTCCGACTCCGTTTGCTTCAATAGCGTTGTTAAGCTTGATCGGAAATTTCGAATACAATGCTATGGTCGGCGCCTCAGACACTAATGTTGGTTACAATAATTTCGAAGCGGATGTTTTTGGAGGCGCTGATCTGAAGTAGTGTTGTTAGGTGTCCCGCGTAAATAGGGATTCCAAGTGCTCTCGACACCACTAATTTATTACAGTTTATTTTGCCAAGTTTAATCACAGATAATTCTGACGTTAGATAAAGCAAAGAAATTTATTGTAAAATACTGGTGTTTAGATCATTTGGAGCATCGATACACGCATGACACTTGACAACACTACTTACTTTCCCATAGGAAATTAAAGTGGTCATTAGAGTGCCAAACTTAAAAACACTGATTAACTGTTTCGCGACGAGAGTGTTTTACATAATATTTTATCACCGATTTTTCAAAACAGAAATTTTTACCTAATTGAATCGGGTAATGTTCGGATTAAATAGGGCAAATTTTACAATAGAAATTTATTGGCGAGAATAATTAAGGATTCTAAGCATTTTATATGGGAAAACACCTGTAGCCCAGGAGTGATGTTTGTGGCACAGAAGGAAGTTTTTTGAGACTTACCGGTGATGCTCATGATAGTGAACTTGTTAAAGCTGTAATAAATTAAAAATTACCCTCTCTAATATCGTTTGCTAATATTTTAACAAACAGATATGAAGATACAACACTGAGACTGGTTGAAAACAACCAAATAACCTTTCTGGTCATGTTACTACCTGGAAAAGCCTTACTCAATAAACACAACAAAGAAAAAAGCTGCCTATTTAATGACGATCGTTTTCTATGGTTTAAACTAAGCATACAAATGTATGTTATACTTCATTTTGTCTTCGAAAATCTGCCTATAATTCCTTCTCTGCTTTAATTCTAATAAAATAACGAAGAGGATCTCCGATTCCGACATCTAATCCTTTAACAGCGCTACTGCTACATCATTATTTGGAATATGCTCCCTAAGCGACTATTGTATATATTAAAAGAAATCATGTTGATTTTTTTTCGTTATTCCACCAACTAGATAACCGAAAAGATGACCCACGTAAAATTTGTCATTTCTAGTCTTGTGAATTATTCTAAGGGAAAGGTATTTTTTTGGCAAGATGATTGATAGTTTTGCCCATCCTTCTGTCGGCTGGTTGATTTCCCATACTTTATTTTTGCATTCTGTTCAAAGTTCATTCATTGTTTGATTTTGGATAGGAAGTTATTCTAATGATCAATGATATGGTGTACATATCTCTCTATGTATAATGTTAGGCATGAAACATATAAAATTGATCGCAAACAAATTAAGATAATGCGATCTGAGGATAATGCCAATATTTATTTATTTTAATGAAAATTTTTACATAAAGAACTAGTTGATCGATACAGGAAAAGAAATACAGAGGCTTTTAATATATATACATATATATCGTCATGAGTGTCGTCGATCAATAATTGAGTTCTTTGCTAGCTAATATCATTGTAAATTATTTTGTCATAATGTATTTTTACAGCTAACATTTCAAAGTTTATTTATCAATATTTTATTTAAATGTATATAGTTTTTCATGGAGCTAGGGATAGAGGTTGTGTTCGTTTTATACTGTAAAGGTAGCGGTACTGTTCGAGTATAAACAAAATTTTCGTAAATGTATAGTGAAAATACATTAAAACAAAATCAGTGTTAGAACTGACTTGCAAACTTTCATCTTTTCAGGTGAAGTATTAATTACACATCATGTTCTGTGAATTTTGAAGGAAAAATTTTAAAGGAAACCATCTAATATTTTTACAGCTGCAAAGTGCATTTAATCTACATGATTAATAAATAATTAAATACTTTTCTGTGTACAATAAGAAAAATACTATGAAAAAACTACTACATCAAATGAACATTAATAGGTAAAGCATACGGATATTAAGCTTTTGTCAAATTTTTCTATTTGCATTTTACAGTAGTGAAACTCTCTATATTTCTCCGTCATTTTAAGCTTTAAAAATACGAAAAATCTGTAGTTTAAATCTTCCATTTTTACACATTATTTTGCGAAATTCAAGATTTCTTTGAGCTATGGGACACGCAAATTCGTCAACTCAGCCACTCTTTAGGCAAACCGCTGCCATCCACATATATTTGAAGTATAAACGTGTCAACACTTTTCTTTAAATTTTTACGTAAAAGAGCTTTCGAATGACTAAATACTAATTAGTATTTGAAATAAGCATTCATTTGAGTAAGTGTTCTGGCTTTTGTGTGGGGAATAATAAAAGATGCGAGGTGAAAGAAAACGGTAAAGTGTCAACAGAATAACACTGGTAAAACGTATTTGTAGGTTTTTTAAAGCGTTTCTAACTACATCGTTTGTAAAAGATTTTTTTTAACACCTGGAATTCAATATTTCATTAAGAATATCCCATTTTAAAAGGTAGATTTTATTTTACACATAATTTATTTTTAAGGTGGGATTCGTTTTGTTTGTATTCAAGAATAATGAATTAAAGGAAACTAAAAAGAGACTGAAACAGAGAAACTTCTTATGGATTCTGAACAAACAGTTCAGAGAAGTAAATGCATCGCAAAATGGATCTTTAAAACGCATCACTATAGTTATTTTTAAAAAGAAAATTCTAAGCTATTTAAATAATCCAATTGAACTCCAAATGTTTTTCGAAATGCGTTGCATTTTTCTTTTGTGAAAATAATAGATCAAAATCGATTTTATTTAATCAGTACTCGCAGTATGATGTATCACTTCATTTCGGATACTTTTCTTTACAATCTGACATAGATAATAAGATTGCTACTGAACTTATATACATAACTTGACACCGAATTTCTATTTCCCTGCCATAAGTTCAATTTATTTTAGAAGGATTTTGGAAATATATTGATTTTTTTAAACTTAAAAACGCTTTTATTTAACGTAGTTGTTTCATCAAAAATATCGAATTTCCATTATATAAAAAACAAATAATTCTTCAAGACAGTTTTTAATGTTCTTTAACTTAGTATTTTAAAAAATACGATGCATGTTTTTTGAATATTATTAAATGATGTTGTATTGAATATTAGACAAAGTAAGATGCATTTAACCCTTTCCGGCGCGGACAAGTTCTGTTCGTAAAATGAGAAATTCTTGACCGACACCGGAATTTACAAAAGACTTTTTTAGAAATTAAGAATTCCCTGATTTAAGCTGTCATCGTAAAAGTAAAATTTTACTTTAATATTATTGGTGTCATTTGTATGTTTCGAATTAAAATTAGGTGTTGCCGGAGTGGTAACACTGCGCCGGAAAGGGTTAAAGCTTTTATACCATGTTCGAAATTCAAATAATTTTAAAATTTATTTTTCATGTATTGGTGAAGTTTTAATTTACTTAACTGTAATTGGTACTGAATATTATCTGGGAACAAATACTGAATTATTTACATTGTTTTAAGTGTAAACGCATTAAACGTTCATCATCGGGATATAGATACATTTAAAAGGATTCATGTTTAAAAATTATTTTAAAAACCATGCAAAATCTGTCGATTCGCATACAGCTTCAAACGAATTGCATTTGAAGGCATTTTTGTCCTATTCACCGGTATAAATTCTGTAATTGTTTGGTTTTCAGGCAATACAGAAAATAATATAGTAACAGCAAAATTTATTGTTCGAGTTATATCACCATCAGTATGGCTTCAGTGCTACTCACAAACATGTTTTTGCTTTACAGTAGATAACTGAGATAGACTTTGCTTACTAAAATTAATAAACTAAATCAATATTTCAGGTAGTTTATGGAAAATGTGCAACGCCATTCATTAATTAAAAATTATCGTCTTTACAGATATAGAATGAGAAAATGTGCAAAGATAATGGCCTTAAAATATGAATACAGATCTTTTTCAGAAGCGAAATTTCTTATTTCATGCCTCTACACATACGAAAATCTGAACAGATACAATTAGTAAAAAATACATATTAATTTAGAAATAGTTTTGCTTTGTGCAGCGAATAATACTTTAGGAACATGATAAAGTAAAGAAACTGGAAGTTTAAATGTAATTGTGTTATTTTCAAACGGTGTGTTAAGGGAACCAGAAAGGTTTAAAATGACATAAATTAGCTGAAGTTTGATCATTGAGTTTGAAGTGCGCGCGCGCGCCTGTAATTAATGTTTGTTCTTATTTTCTTCTTTCTAAAGAAGGAGGCGTTGTAATCGACTTCCTGTTTTCTAAACGTTTTTGTGATCAGAGATACCGAAAAAATTTTTTAATATAAAATGTCTGTCTGCCCATCCGGATGTATGTTCGCTTTTTACCATAAAAAAGCGTTTGAAGTTAATAATCGAATTGAGACAATGTCCGTACATATATACATATATGGGTGATTCTCAAAATAGGGGACAATTTATGTCTTTCGGCATACAAAAAAAAAAATGAGAGGTTTTCTGTCATGTTTTTATATTTAGATATGTTTGTCTTAATATTATTCATTATTTGCACTCAAGAATTACTCACTTTTTAGTTAAAAACACCTTAAAATAACAGAATAAATGTTCAAAATGTCATTAACATGGATGTCCACAGCAGCTGTGCCTTGTATATACTAGCTTTTTAAAGAGTTAATATCATGTTTATAAAATAAAACAAATGTTATACTTTCTTTAAATTAATCAAGGAGAGGATTTATCCAATAAATTTCTTTTTAAAAATAAAATTATAGTATATAAAAAAAGAATTAAAGTTTGTCCTCCATATTCTATTTTCAAAACAAGCTCATACTATAACAGCTGGTTATTAATCAAAATTTCATTTTCACATATGACAATAGTTTGAAAATATAAAGTTTCTCCATGGCAACAAGTAGCCATTTTATCTCAGCCTGAAAATAGAAGCATGTATTGTATTTTAAGAAAAGAGGTTGAATATTACGGGCGTACATCAATTGTATGTCATTAGAATGGATAATGAATTTCATGATTATTTTATAATTAAAATTTTTATTTTACTTATTTGCATAGGACTTTTGTGTTTTAAAAAGCCCTAGAAAGGACTATTGCATTGTGATTATATTATGGCTCATAATCTTATTTAAATTAAAATTTGTCATTAGCATGGACAAATATCAGTGTCATTAGCATGGTTTTTTTGTCCATGCTGAAGACTCCTATGTGCATAAATGTAACCATTGTTTACATTGTATCTTTTCTAAAGGTTAATTTTACATATAAATTTAGGTATCACATTTATTATCCCTAAAATATGCATTAAGCCTGTCAGAAAATCAATAAGACAGCTTCTTACATTGTTAGTGTCAGAATGTTGCTCATGTAAACAAAGTTTGTTCTTTGATAATGTTTTTATTCTCCTTATATGTATATATGTAAAAATGGAAACCATTTGCTGAAAAGGAAGGCTAATAAATATAGAAAAAATATTTAAACAGGAAGAAAATAAAAATTTCTTAATATATTTATTCCATGCAATTTGTTTTGTCATTAGCATGGCTCAAAAAATATTAATTATTTTTTTAAGTTAATTTTTAAATATTTAGCTCTGCTGCCTACATGTAAAGTATACCTAATACTATATTAACAACACCTATTTTTTTTCAGAAATTTTGCTAACAGTAATTTTTTTAAGATTTCACTTTTGAAATTGTCCCCTATTTTGATAATCACCCATATGCATATTTGGCTATTGCCAGAAGGTCCCACCTGATTTTGTTAAGAAGTAAAAGAATGCTGAAATAGCAATTTTTGTGTAATTTTCAATATTGTATCATCGAGAAGTGTATGAAGTTACGCATATAATTAAACCAAACTTCTTATATATGTTTTTGACTATAAACGTCAGATCTCAGTTGAAATTCGGGATTTTTCCCTTGAAGATGACGATGCGATTGCGATTTTTATGTTGTTCATCGGCTTTTCAATTAGTGACATGAAATTTGCATTCAGAAAATCCAGAGATACTCACAGACTTGATGTAACGATAGAATAAAGAAAAACATTGGTTTATTAAATATTATAATCGAAAGTATCTTGTTTTTACTGTATTTAATCGCACGAATCAGAAACTTAGGATGAAATCAAACTTGGATAGTACTGAAAAAATAACATTTAAGGAGTAGTATATGTAACAACTTTTGAAATATTAGCAGGAAAGAAGAAAGTTTTAGGATTGGCACTTCCAAATAGTATTTCATTTTGCACTTATTTTGCTTATTATATTATATTATTTTATTTGTGTTCTATAGACAAAAATATTTCTGTAAATTAAAAATAAAACAATAACAAAACTTTTATAAGTGTACTACACAGAGGAAAATATACATTGTTCGGGCATTTACAACTTAAGTTGTGGCTGTAGAAAAAATAGTTCTATGTCATCCTTATAAATTTAATTTCCCTTTGCTGAAGAATTCAACAGTTTTTACTAAAATTCAAGAGCTTTTCTTATGTTCTCGTGGTCAAACTTATTTAAAAATTTCTGCAAATACAAAGAACGACAACACAAAAGTCTGCAAGGGGAGTCTACTAGGAAGTCTGTGAACACAACAAGTTAGTTTTAGTAATTATAATTCTAGTTCATGAAACCATTCCAGAGATCACGTTATAATTTATCGTTACTGAAACGATAACTTTCTTCACCTAGAAATCAAGAGATTAGAAGTTCTAGATCATTTCGTCTATTCAGCTGTGTTGTTTACCCTATTCGCATAGTTCGGTGATTTATAATTCTATTTTAGCGATTCAGAAAATGACAAGCTATTCATTCTAAATGAAGAGGATCTTTTTTTCTCTCACAAGGGGACCACCAAACATGGTGCGCACAGATTTTGATGATTTCAAAGTATGTTGTAGGGGTCATGTCACTAATTATTCTGGTAAAAGGGTTTCTTTAAATGGGACTTAGTGTTTGAGAAATTCGGGGTTAAAATTCCGCGTATATTTTTAAAACCCATTAGTATAGCTTTGCTGTGTGGATCCGTGGCGCTGTGGCAGCGTCCGAGTCTGCGGATCGGAAGATTGTGAGATCGAATCCGTCTACCGCTTTTTTTACTTATTTTTATAGTTTTTAAATATTAAAAATTTTAAGCAGAATTGGGAATTCTACAGCTTTTGATATTTTCTTAGTAAATTACATTTACATTTTTGAATTTATTGAAGCAAAGTTCTGAAATAATAATTTTTCTTTTTTTATTGCTTTTTTTATTTTATAGAATTTGACATGACAATTCTAACCTTTTCTTCTATAAAAAATAGAAAATAAATTTGGGAGCAATTTCTCAAACGTATTTAGGATTAAATAACTCAAATAATGTACAGGGTTCGCACAGTTCTACCACTAATTTTTAAGAATATTTTCGAAGTGTTTTATTGCAGAAAAATATCTTAAAATCTGTGAATGAAGGTAGGGGTTACAAATGATGTGGTTTAAAAATTAAATATAAATTTTCTTATTTTTAATAGTGGTGCAAGAGTCCTTGGAAATTCCAAGGAGTGTGCGAACCTTGAATGTATATCTTCGAAATAGTTATAAAATATTAATGCAGTAATGCCAAAATGTAAGTTTTTACCCGTTATCCAAATTTTCAATGCTCTGAAAATAAATTTATCTCCAAAGTTGACCCTTAGCAACATTTATCTTTTACACAAAGAAGAAATTTCAGATTACATTTAAAACTATTTTTTAATTATTATTTTTTATTGTAACAAGTCAAAACATTATGTGATTCATAAAAATTCAACTGGATTGCAAAAATCGTCTATAAATCAGATAAAATTTGTGATGCATAAATTTTTTTTAATCGTCTGCTTTCCTTTCATCACTTATATCATAATAAAAGAAAATTTCTTTTTGTTGACATTATATTTGCGCTTATACAAACGATGATTAAACTTTTTTCTGTTTAAAGTTTTTTTATGTATTTTTAAATATATTTATCACGAATCAAGTATTTAAGAAATATAAATTACTTAAATTTATACAAGTTTAAAAAAAATTAAATTTCAGACATAAATTAAATCCAACTTCCGTTTACATTAAAAATTTCTGAAAAAAAATATTAATTTTCCCGGAAAAAATTGTATATATACAGTTTTTAAGGGGATAGTTTACCACAAAACTGATCAAACGATCGAAATTTGTTTTTAAACATTTTAAGCATTTAATGAAAGAATGTTTAATTGTGAATATTTGCAAAACCTCATTTTTACCTATACGACAATCTGTAAATTTTGTTTATACACCCACGCAATTGATAACTTTAAACGTTTATTTTCCCTCTATGTTCACAATTTTTTTTCACTTTCATGTTTTAAAAATGCTAAGGCTTTATTTATTTATTTATTTATTTATTTATTTAATATAGAGATTTAAAATTGTGTGTACATGTTCTTTATTACATATGGGTTAAATGTGTGCATGGAATTCGCTTTAAGGTTATTATTATTATTATTTTAAATAAAAGTATGTATGAAGATATTAGATTTTATCACTCTACGCTACATATATCAGTAAAAAATTTATATTAAATGTAATATTAGATTATCTAAAAATCCATGCATATTTTGTGTAATACGTATTTGACAATCTAAAAAAAGTTATTGAGTAATCTAAAAATATAAATATTTAAAGTAGTGTGGATTTTAAAATATTTAAATGGTCGTATACTTTTTAAAAACTTTAATTAAATATGCAGTTTTATTTATTTATTTATTGCAGAATGTACTATTACTTGATCACAGTAATGCAATCAGTTCACCATTTGAACCCAATTTTTTTAAATAATCAAAAAATGTTGTAAATGTAAACTGGCCCCTTAAGAAAATATCAAAAGGTTTAAAGCTGTAAAATTTCCAATTCTACTTAAAATTTGTAACATTTAAAAACTATAGAAATAAGTTTAAAAAAATTTCAAGACGGGTTCGATCTCACAGTCTTCCGCTCGGCAGACTCGCACGCTGCCGCATCGCTACGGATCCACAACAGAAGCCGTACTAATGGGTATTTAAAATATACGCTGAACTTTAACTCCCAATTTCTCAAAAACTAAGGCCCATTTGAAGAAACCCTTATACCATAATAATTAGTGGTATGAACCCTACAACATACTTTGAAATCATCAAAATTCTGTGAGCACCATGTTTGGTGGTCCCCTTGTCAGTGTACCGAATTAATATTGCAAAATTAGTTTTACCAAGGTTTTATTTTTTCGTTTATTGTTTTACGTTTATTTGCATGTTAGATCTAGTATTGAGTTTATTTGCTTTTATTTTACTAATTTATTTACATTATTTATTTGTGTTGTATAGACATAAATATTTGTTAAATAAAAAAAAAAAAATCTACTAACTAATTAATATTGCAAAACAAAGTTATAACAAAAAATAACATTTTTTTTACAAATATTTATTATATATTTTTTTTTTCCATGTATAGTTATGAAGCAACAAAATAATTAGCCCAAAAAAAAAAAAAAAAAAAAAAAAATGGAATTTAGACTTTTTTTTCCGTACAATCTTAAAACATCGCAATTTTTACAATTTATCAAATATATTTATATACATATAAAACACAAATAAATAAGCAATATTAATTAATAATATTAATTAATTACAAGCTTCTTATTTCACAATCAAACTTAAGTCCAATTTAGTTATTTCAAACATTTCTAGTCCCCTAATGGAATTTTCTAACATATATTTTTTTAATATACTTTCACACGTTAAGTGCTACGTCAGTCACTAGTAACAGACAGCGTAAAATATGATATAAAATTTTAAAAAAATATGTACTGCAAAGTTGTATTATTTGGGTATTTATTTCTCTGTTTATATAAAATCAATAAGGATATGTAATAGATCCAAGAAAAAGTTCTCGCATCTTTAGATTTAATTCTTTCAGTGAAAACTATCCTTTCTGAAAGAAATTGTCATATCTCAGATATCTCTTGAAAGTTAATTCATATAAATGTATAGGAATTTTAAGATTCTTTGAAATACAAAAATCAAAATAATTTCTGTGTTTAAAACAAACGTAACATTATTTTTATTGAAAATAATGTTTATCAAAACATTTATCATTTTTATTAAAAATAATGATAAATGTTTTGTCCTTTTGGTTCTCATGGAGTTTTGCTTATGTTACTGAACAAAATGGAAATGTCATATTTCATCCTTATAAATGTATTGTGTCATGGAAGTTTGATTACGGATTTTAGAGTTTCGGTATGTAAAGAAGGTTGGTAGACACTTTTAAAGAACCGTTTAAAAAAAGCAGTAATACGCATTTTCGAATAAAAGTCTGCTACAAAAATTAGAAATTTCAGATATTTATATTTTTAATTAGTTTGTTGTACAATATGAGTACACGTGCTTCTGCAGGTTATTAAAATTTCAAAAATCAAAGTATGTTGTTATATCCTAGAATGTAATTAAACAAGAAGGTTCGAGATTGATAAATACCCATGGGTAAAATTCAGAACACCAACCCAGCATCAAATAAATGGAGAGATTGTTAATTCATTTTTTTTCTTCTGGTTACCATGGTTATCTTTAGTTTACATGGTCCAATATCATTTTAACTTCTTTATTTCATGGCTAAAACCATTTTAATTAAAAGTTTTAATTATTAAAAGTGCTGAACTGTATCCAATTTAATTGATGAAGTTTTGTGAGCTTAGTAAGCTGTCATGAAAGGATAAAAATTCTTAATGAAAGTATACAGATATTACACTAAAAATTGTAAAGTATAATTTTTTTTTGTTTTACTAGGTGTTATTTATTTGACGACCTGTACGAGATAATTACTTGAGAAATATTTATCGTGGTGTTACACCCACGGTATCTTTTCCCGAGTGGATTATACTCTTTTTCAAGTGAACTGTACTGTTTGTCGAGTGGGTAGTTCTATTCTTTCTAACTACAACAAACGCCCACCCTTCTTTTGATAAAATTTCGTATGTGCATTTTAAATTTTACATGATGTTACTGGATATTGAACTTGCATGTTTTTTGAATAAAATAATTTAAAATTCATCTAATTATTTTAAATTTATTATATGATTTTATATTTTTTATAGATATTCTGAGCATTTATTTTTATTTTTTCTCAGTTTTGATGACACGATCAAAATTTATTGTCATTTGAGAATATGAATATGCTTTTTAAAAAAATAAAATATCTTTCCCATTTTGTATTCCCTATGTTTACATTCGCCTTAATTGTTATCTCTTTTCAGAATATTTATAATAACTTTAACACTAGGAATTCTATTGATAGCAATATTTTCATATTATAAGTTTCTCATTTTCTGTAATTTTTTATTGGCTGTTTCCAGTAATTCTTTCTGTCAATAAGCCTATCCCACGAATTCATTTTTTCTCTCTATATAGGGTCTCAAAAACATTGAAATGCGTTAAAAAAATTTATCTGTTAGAGATAGCTAAGCATTGTAAATAGCAAAAGCGTTTAAAATAACGTACATTTTAAAATAATGTTGATGAAGTTGTTCTGAAACACATTTTTACATTGTTCCTCAGTTCTATAAAGTTATTTAGAACTTTTTTCTCCGTGCTTTGACAAGTAAAGCAATAAAAGTTCAACTCGTATCTGGTCAAACGTTACTAATTTATGATACATTGTATTTTATGAAATTACAGAGCTTTCTGGCACTAAATTTTTATCTTATTTTCCTGCCATAAAGGTACAAAAAATAATATTAGAAAAAGATTATCTATCTTATATCATAGTAACGACGACGCTCTGTGATTACTAACCTTCTGCGACAATTCGAACAGTCGGCCAATGCTTATGAGTTATCTTTCGGTGTTTAGGCTGAGACATAATTTAGGTCACCTTACAAATAATTATCTTTTAATTAAAAGACAATTAACTTTTTATTTAGAGGACTAGCCTCAAAGAAACGGTAATTTTACATTGTATTCTCCAAATAACAGTTACTTCAGTCACTATGTGACTAACTAAAGCT
This sequence comes from Maratus speculifer, assembly GCA_964019185.1. NCBI lineage: Eukaryota > Metazoa > Arthropoda > Arachnida > Araneae > Salticidae > Maratus > Maratus speculifer. Next base: position 355,228,588 of record OZ025293.1, read on the forward strand.
GTCATATTTTTTACACATCGTATGTGTCTAACCTTTTGTAACGTCACAGCGACTATGGTATTGCAATTTTATGTTGTATTCTCCAAATAATAGTCACTTAAGTCACTATGTGAGTAACTAAAGCTGTGATATTTTTTCTCAATATATGTGTCTAACCTTTTGAAACGTCACAGTGGCTGAGGTATAAGAATAGTTTATTTCAGTAAGTGCGAAAATATTATCGTAAAAGCAACAATAATTTTTAAAAAAATTAAGCATACCGGTTTTGATAGCATAGAGCATACCGTCCCCAGTCAATACTCAGGCCGGTATGCTATTTGTTACCGAAACCTAAAAGTTTAAAATTCAAAACTATTGGTGTTTTTAACATTGGTATTTTTACAGTTTCACTATATTGCACCAAGCTCCACCTTAACACTATTTCATTTTATTAGAATATATTTTATTATCAGTCTATCCCAAATAGTTATTTTTCTATATTTATTAAGCTTCTATGACACAAAAATCTTCATATAAACCAATTGCATTTAGGTAAAGTACAAAAAGTTCCGAAGCCTTATTAAATATTATTTCTACTTATATTAATAAGATACTGTCAGAATGTATCCCAATTATTTGGATAAAGGTACAGTTGATTGATTAGATGTCGCATGAAATGTATATAGATCGGAGATCTGTTGTTTCTCCTTTTCGTTCGGGAATGACTCCAATCATTTTCTCTTGAAATTGCAAGATATGAAACTTGCATTAAGGGTTCTCAATCTAGTTAGTTTCCTTCACATAAGATAAATGGAACAATTTATATGTGTAGATCATTAAAGTAATACCACACATATGCAGCATTTTAATTTATTGAAAATTATTAATTTTAATTTATTAAAATCTCACATTTAACGATCTGTTTTACAAAGATTAAAGTTTTGCTCAATTTCTCAAATAAAATTTAACTAGATTATTTCGCATGTTGAAAATGTTAATACAACGTCCACAATATATCTTCAGTTGTTACTTTTAATTAACACCAGGACGTTTTGTATTTCAATCGACTTCATACAAAATAATTTGCGAAATTGGTTTGTACATATTTTCATTTTAACACTACAGTTCGAAAGTGTTTATCAATTCCATTTATCAGGCTGTCTATCTGACTGCGCTCTAATTCTGATAAATATTCTCGGATTTGAAAGCAATTTCAATGTATTATTGAATTTTTAAATGGCATTTTCGGTATTTAAAATGAAATGTATAGCATTAATTGTTCGTTTACAGTGTTACTCAAAAAAATTCTATTACATTATGGTCAATGAGTAAAAATTGTTTGCAGTTTTAAACTTTTTAATGTTAATTATTTTAAATTACTTTAAATAATTGTCACTATTTCGAAATGCATTACTGGCGTTCACTACAAGATGCTTACTACCAAGTTTTCATAGTACTCATTGTTCATTTACAGGGACAGCCAAAATGTCTATAGTACATGTGTGTATAAATATGTGTATATATACGTACACACTACGTTATAGATCATATACAGGGTTACACAAATGATTTCGGATGATTTTCCAACTGCTTGTGTTAATCGTGTTTTCAAAAAAATTATGCGTTATCCAAATTGTTGAATTAGACATATTTCACCTTATTCAACAGTGAAGTTTTGTTACCTTATTTTAAAGGTGTTTGAAAGTGTATTATATTCTATATCTGATGGCTGTTTTATCTTTCTTGTTTTGTTTTTAATGTATGATCGCTGATAACAGTTGACTGGATGTTCCGATTTTATTATTTTTAGGAAGGGGCGTTATATATATAGATTGCACCATATATACAATATATATTTACTGCACCGGATTTTTTTTTAAATCCAGTTTTTTTTGTGTTTTTTTCCGACTGTCTATTTCCTTCTTTATCCGTTTAGACCTTTTTACCTTTTTATTTAGACATTTTTATACTATGTTTATGAAAATGAGTGGTTCTGCTGGAAATCACATATATATTGCACTGGGATAAAAAAAAAGAATACTGTGTTTATTTGCCTATTTGTTCCCTACTTTTTATCTTTTAGGCATTTTTACCTTTTTATTTAGAGATTTTTACCTTATTTTCGTAAAAACTGTCCAATTGCCTAAAAATTCCAATCTGTCTTAAAGGCATATAGTAGGGGAAGATGGGGATACTTGAGCCATTTTTTAAATTTTAATTTTTTAAAATTTTTTAGAATTTCTTAGAACAAAATAAAATATTGAAAATGAAAATTTGATATTTTTCTTCAATTGAAAACCACTTTCAATTAATTTTGAACTATTTTTCTATGTCTAATAAATTTTTACTTTTTCTTTTACATTGTGGCTCAAGTATCCCCATGGAGGGGATACTTGAGCCAGATGTCACATTCGCACCAGTATTTTGCAAAGAAAAAAACCGATTTACAATATACGCGAAAAAATGCATTAAACCTTTTTCAAATAAATTTGGTCGAATTTTCTGGTGTCGTTGTGACATTTCAGAATTAAAATTTTGTGGTAGAAAATTCTACCAGCAGAGCTCAAAGGGTTAATCACCATACTTTAAAAATGGTACCAAGGTATATGATTTCTTTTTTACATGTTCAGAACTATAAATATGTTACCATGTTGCCAGTTTTAGAAAGAAAAATTGAACAACTGTAGAGATAAAGGGGGTGGCTCAAGTATCCCCTATGCTCAAGTATCCCCACTCTCCCCTACTTATTTCAGGTTTAAAAAATAACCATGATATCGTATATAATTCCTTAGAAGAACACGTCAAAAAAATTAATATGCGATTGTCTGGTGTATGGTAAGCAAGGGCAATTCTGCCACCGATATCGTTTAAAATGAATGTAGATTACAACAAACGGTTCTCACAAAAGTACCATGTATTTTACCAAGCCACTCTCTTTAAAATATGTCACATGGCATATGTAAGCACATGAAATAGGCCATCGAAAGTAAATATACATATATATATATGTATTTACATGAATGTTTTTAAACTGGAGATAATAAAAATAACTTAAGATCGGTTTTATTTTTTATTTACAAACTACCTTCTAATATGGCATTGTTGTCAAATAATTTTTGATTGCGTTAATATGAACCTTTGCGGGCGCGTTTAAATTTGTTGCATAGTCGAGTGTTTCACTTATGTTTTCGCTAAAAACAGTTACACTATAAGAAATTCCTGATTTTAAATGGCAAAGAGTAGTAGTAAAAACTTAACTTTATTTTAAATGCCATTTGAGAGAATAAAATTTCAGAAAAATCACGTTTGCCATAAAATTTGCGACAGCGCGTTCACTCACAACTTAAGGAACAGCTTACATAATTAAAGTACATAAAATGTTTAATCTTTTTAAAACACTGCATATTCATTTTTTTTAAACGTAAATGAATATTATGTGAAATATGCTTTCAAGTAGTATAGTTTTTTTCAAGCGGTTAAAATTATTGATTCTTACGTAAAGCAAACGGTATCAATTTTCTGAAGATTCTTCAAGTGGAACGGTTATCGTTTCAAATGTAAATGAATTTGTGTTTTTCCACAAATAGAGATCAAACATCTTAAACAGTTCCGAAATAAAAGAAATAAAATACACAAATACAAGTTTTTATTATTCCAAGTGCAAACAAAAGTATGACTTCGAGGTTAATTACCTGACCTTATGATCAATCTATGCTTAAATTATCATCTCATTACTTTTGATTACAGCACTTTACGATAGAAAATTATTATAGGGCTTAAAGACTCTTTCCTCTTTCTTTCTTACTCTATTCTTTTTCTTTTCTTTTCTGTTCTTTTTTTCACGAAACTTTTTTTTTAAACATTAGAACTACCGGAAATTTGAGTCAAGTTTTATAAAAATATTTCACATCAGAATTTTGATTTAAGACAGTTTAACTTTTCTTATTTTACGTTTTTCTTCTTTGTATCTTTTAAAGTTATTTCATAATCCTATTTCTGGTTTGAACCAAAACATATTCATATGGTAGTCGTCAAAATGATGACTCACAGTAGTTCTAGTATTAACCAAGGCCGTACATGTTTTATGAATATAAAATAATTTGAAATATAAATATTAAGCCATTTGATAAAATGTTTGAATAAATGTTGATATTTGTAAAAGTCAATATAAGAATATAATACATTTCGCATACTACATTTTTAGGGAAAATAGCAAAATTTTAACCTTTGAAATGAATATGGGGATGAAATAACTTTGTTGAAAGGTCTGCATGCGGAAAATGTTTTCGAAGCCCTGGGATAAGGGCAGAATGTTATACAGTTGTAGGCACTTAGGCGAGATCTAGAATATTTTCTAGCGGTCTTAATTAAAGCTGATCAGTATGATTCAATGCACCTTTTCGATATGAAATATGATATGAAGTCGGTAGTAAAAATAAATTTATTTATTTTTAAAGAAATAATGTGCATTGTCATTGAAAATTGTTAAAAGTGTAATTCTTATACACTGTGTTTCGTATTGATACGACAACCTTCCCTTTTGAGCGTAAAGCCATAACAAAAGCTGTTTTCTCAAAATTATATTAAAAAAATTCTATAATTTTTTAATTGATTATAGTGGACATTTTGTACAAAATTTATTGTTTCATAATGATATAGCCACTTATTTTTATGTACGCACTAGAATTTTCAATAGCATTTGCTGATCTTTCAATGAGTGATCAAAAGTTTTAAGCACATACATCTACATATTTAACAATTTTCATTTTCAAAATACAGAATTTCGTAATTTGGTAGAAATTGAGTACTGTTTACATTGATGTGTTATCATACCTATCAATTCGAAATTACGAAGTTCTCATGGGTTTTAAATCCGTAAAGATTACGCCCAAAACATTAAATTATTCATAAAGCATAGCCAGGTACTATTAACTATAGGTTTTAATATAGGATTGAAACAATGTCTTGTTGAAATGTCTAAGGTAACCATTCTAGATTTTCTGAGACGGGCAATAGACTCGCTTCCAAGCTGTTCTTATATGCCACAGAATTCTTCCGGCCTCTTGGGAAATTGAGTTTTTTTTAAATTAAACTAAAAAAAAAAAAAAAAGAAAAAAAGAAACACTGAAAAAAAAAAGAAATATTCAAATATGAGTACATCATATGAGCAACTCATATACATTCAATACACTGACTCAATTGTATATATTTGGATCAAAAATAAACTTCTGCTTTCTCAATTTTGATACATCACATATTATCAAACCCAAACAAAGCGGTATTTTTGTATCCTGTAATGGTTTATATCACTTATGGCGGCATAAAAGATGTTTATTAATGGAAATATTAAGTTATGCGCAGTATTTTAAAATAGCTTAAAAGCGTATGCAAAAAATGATCTTGTCTTTAAAATATTCAATTTGGGTATCTTGCTAATAATTTTGCTAATTTTCTTAACAAATAATCAATTTGACGTTTTTTGTTAAAAATTTTGAACGCAATGCCAATACATGTTTACTTTAAACTTTATGTTCCCGGGGGAAGTACATATCGATTCATATTTGAAAACAACTATGGAATCAAAAATGAGTACATGTGTTTCTCAACTTTGAGTACATTTAGATCGGAGATATTTTGAGAATGTGACGCACTTAAAATTGAGTAATTTTTACTCAATTTAGAGTAGTTATTTTTTCAGTGCACCATCAAAAAACTGCAGACACTTTGCCTTTTCAAATAAGAAAGGGGATGGGAGAGCCTTTCCATAGGTCATACCACCACTTAGGTAATGATTCTACTCGCTCGACTGTCGAAACTTAACTTTTCTTCATCAGAATATATGACTTGCTCAGATTTAGCCTTCTTGGCCCTGGCAACCTTTTGGAGCTTATAGCTCCCAACTCTCCACTACTTGAAAATTTATGTAAGCACAATTGAAATACAACCTTCTAATTGTATAATGTATGATTACTGGCAAAACAGGGAAGTTTCTTGGTTTGAGAATTGTTCAAATAAATCTTGCTCTTACAAGATATGCTTTACGATTTACGATATTCCTTTCCTTTCTTGATCGATCGGATAGATGCATTTTTCAGACTACTATACCAAATCATAATAACAGAATAATGAAAAATAAAGCATCAAGTCATTAGAAATTTTTATTTATTTCGGTATAAATGATGAATAATATCACATTCGCATATTTTAAAAATTAACGTAACGTAAAAAAATGTACTGTAGTAGAAAATATTTTTAAAACGTTTTTCGAAAAAGAAAAAATAATAATAATAGAATAATCGTCACAGCGCAGCGGTTCAAAAAATTATAATAACACGGAAAAATCAAAACTCATTTTTAAAAAAGTTTGTGAATAGTTATTATTTAGTGGCATCTTTCTTGAACTTAAGAACGTTCATTGATGTTTGGCTGTCATCTTTACTTATATTTGACCAGACGATTTTCACAAGTTCCTTTTGGTTCTTTGGAGCAACATTCTGAAAGTGCTTCTTTATTAAATCTCATATTCTTCATTTAGTTTAAACTGGAAGAATTGCTTGCTTAAGAACTAATTAGGTTTTATTTTTCTAAGGCTAAGCAGTAGTGTACTTTGACATGTGACAAGATACAGAATCTTCTTGCTGGGAGTTAAATACATCCTTATATAGATATTTCATTAGTAGAACATAAAATGCTCAAGTACCTTTGTGTATATATCAAAATTTCAAATTCTTGTCAGAATGCACTGCCTACCGAATTTACCAGCACATCAAAATCATAATAAAGGTGTAAAACTTCACTAATTGTTTTAAGCACTCTCTATTAAATGCTTCTTTTTTGTAAAGCCAAAAACTATACCCTGGTTATCGGGGGAAACTCGAACCATGAATACATGCCTTAACGTAAGATATTCGTACGCTATTAAAATGTATTATTATGTGTTATGTGTTTCAGTCCTGAAAACTCTATTGCAATCAATCTTTTCACCATCGCAATATAGTCCCTTTTTTGTTTACATGTCACGAGTGGCCTTTTTCATGTGCACACCTGATTAAATATCAAATCCTGTGGATACATTGCTGTGTAGTAGAAGTTGGGGCATTTGCTCCTTGTTCTCTTCACGATCTACTTATGAATCTCAGGATCCTGAAGGGTTTTTTTTACAATAAGTTTCGCCATTCTATCTTATCTTAATGCTGTTATTCGTTTACGATCGTTATTTGCAAGATTATATTCTAAATTTTAATTTTCAGAATAATGTTTTAAAACTTTACTCACCTTGAGAAAAAAAAACTGAGGTAATTTTTCACGATATTTTCAACAGTCTAGTTACTTAAGAATTTAAAACACATAAAAAGTATAGTAAAATAAAAGTTTATTTCAGAAAAATGAATGATTATTTTAGAAACGTGGTGTTATCTGCATCTACAATATTATAAACATGTAGCAAAAGATTGGTTGCGCTTATTCTACCGATTGAAGGTGATTATTCTGAGTAAATGTTTTCTAATGGCTCCTCGAAGCTGTCTTGATGGGTTTTCATTGTCATTAAATCAGAATTTCAGATTAATTTGCATTCATAGTATGCACAGAAATCGAAAAGCAGTGTCATTGTTTCAGAATGGCTTTTAAATGACCTAATATAGAAGTTTCCGATCTTTTCCTTTTCGGTGATCAGCGTCTGTTCTAGTGATTTACTATCGTGCTATCTGTCTGAAACTTTTATTTAAACTGAATCTTTTACCGCAATAAAATTTTGTCAGAGTAGTTAAAGAATATTCGTCGTTTTTATTTATGAAATATTCCTTCCTTCTGAATTGAAGCATTATACAGAATATTCGATTTCTTTTCCTGATTAAAATAGTAGTTTATAATGTAGAATCTGCTATGTAAAAACTATTTCCTAACGTTCTTAAAATTTGCATAAAAAAAGGAAAGATAGAAAGAAATTATTTCAGTAACGTTTTCGTAAATCTCGATTCCTCTATGGTTTCTGAAAATAAATGAACGGTTTCCGGAATTTTTAAGTTTTATGACGTTCAAAGAATTTTATACTATATCATAAAACATTTATCATGTTTTTACATTATAAAGAAAACAGCAACGTAAATGTTCTTGCATTGGATGGAAAATAGTACAAGAAATGTAACATATGAACACGCGTGGCTGAGAAAAAAATTACCCCAATCACATTGCGCCCTCAATCTACAAATGAATGCACATTTGGAGATTAACTGTAATGTTTCGGATTAACAAAGTAACAAAATATTTGTCACACATTAAAAAAGTGAAACGATGTCCTTTTAGGAGTATACAATAAGCCTAGATTTTCATCGGGTTATCAAAAGACACTCAATGTTTTACCAATCGCAAAAATTTCTGTCTTAATTTTTTAATTCTTAATGATTTTTCAACCAAACATTCATAGAAATATTAGTTTAATTTGAACCTCTTCATGGTGTAAGGTCTGACACCAATGTATCCGCCTGCTTTTCTGTTGGTTATACCACTGAACACAAATTATCTGGTGTTGTTAAGTTCCAATCCCGATTTATATTTTGATGTTTATAATGTGCAGTACTCCGCTTTAATAAGGGATTCCGGTCTGATTAACTTTTTTTGAAATGGATAAATATAGCGACTTCATGGTTCAGAATCTTGACAGTTTATAGCTTCACATTTTACCACTTTATTGTTCCACATTTTTACCAATTTAATATTCAATACTTTCCGTTCATAGTTAAACCTAGACAAATTTATGGTTCAACTGGACCACTAAGATTTAGAACGAGGTTACACTATCTTATATGCGACTGAAACATCAGAAGTTGGTTCAACACAACAACAAATTATGTATTATATAAACATATACTTTATTTAAACTCACCGGAAATATTTTCTTTCCCATGTATAGTACACAGATTCTAGCACTAAAAGTTGCATTTATCAATTAAAATTATTTCTTTCAAATAAAAATAACCTTTTGCAATATTTAAAAGTTGTCTTGCAAAAGCAGTCTGCAGTATATAAAAATTTTATTTAAGATTAAATATTACCTAAGAATATGTAGATAGTTCAAAATTTATTTTCTTGCTATTTTTACCAATAAAATTAGTGCTGAATGCAGTATGTTAATTATAAAATTAATGATCAACGTAGTTAATTACAAAATTTAAAAGTAGTCTCATAATTTTAATCCAAGTTTTCTCTATAATACGTAAGTTTCGTAAGTTTTGTGTTGGGTCAAGGACATAATTAATCATCTTTTAATGCTAGCTATACATATGAACTCGAGATGCTTTGAATTCTTAACTCATCATGCATTGTGCTAGAATAATTTCTATAAAAAGCAAGATACTTTCAAGCATTTTTAATAAAACTTTTAAGCTTTAAAAAGTGGTTAATAATTCTTTTCTCGATGCTCATAAAGATAATTGCATTTAAATTGCGTTATTCAAATTATTGTTTCCTCTCTACTTCTATTCAAAATTATTCATAAGCCGGAGAATTTAATAAACATTTATAACGAATATTCAAATATAAATCTAATTAAACAAGTTGTTTTTTGTTATTATTTAAAACATATTTTACATGCTTTTAGCAAAGATCTATTTAGAAAAAAAAATTGTAATATTCGTTTTAAAGGTGGGGAGGAGGGCAAAAAAGTTAAAAATTATTTTGAAATAGATTGAGTATTATTAATATTTATGTATGTTGCGCAAAAACTTATTGTGTTTATTTTGATTCCCTTGGTGTTAAATCAAAGATAATTCTCATCAAAAATATATTTATTGTAATATTCTCCATAAAAATGGATTTGTTCATGTATAATGCTTTTGTATTTTCCAAATTTCATTAGTTTAATGCAAGTATATAAATACTAACAAGCTTTTACAAACAAATTATTTGTAATTGCGGAAAATTTAGTAAACACAATGAATAACTAGTCAATCTAATATACAACATTTTCCTTAAAATTAAAATAAAATATCTTTTTTAAAAATGATTACATATTAATAAAAAGTACATTAATTTCTTTGTGAAAGCTCTAAATTTAAGGCAATAAATAAGCATTGTTAATAATTATGTAATTTGCATAGAAATAAATGGATATTAAAATACAAATCTAATAAACAGTATTTTCATAAAAGCACAGTAAGATAACTTTTTATGATGACAATATAGTTAATAAAAAATAATTTATTAAAAATGCATGCAAGTTATTGGCTTGAAAAATTGATCCTACATTTTTTTAGTGTCCGGTATTTCGTAAATATTCTCTCAAATATGGTTTTAAAATTTAAACTCTCATGGAAAGATGTGGCGGTTCTTGTAAAACAGCGCACGGGCGAGCGATAATTGTTGCAAAATTTCATACGTGATTTTCTCGAAACAGTTTTTTTTTTCCACAGAAAGTTTCTTTGCAACGGATAAACCGATTTCTTTTTTTTTAAATAAAAATTTATATTAGATAATCTTTAACCGTTGTTTTAGTATATATATATATATATATTATACCGGGTGTCCCAAAAATGACTGATGGATTTTAAAATTCAATAACTTGCAAACGGTGGCAGCTATGTAAAAAAATTTTGCAGGAGGGTCATGTATAATGTCAGGAATTTTTTTTACCGTAATTTTTTATTTTAGTTAGCATAACAAACAAAAGGTGTCGCTGGCGGCGATTGAAGGCCAGGTCGATGCTTCACTCAGCACTGATCACCTGACCTTCAATCGCCGTCAGTGCCACCTATTGTTTAATATGTGAACTAAAATAACAAATTACGGTAAAAAAATTCCTGACATTATACATGACCCTCCTGCAAAATTTTTTTACATAGCTGCCACCGTTTTTGAATTTTAAAATCCTCAGTCATTTTTGGGACACCCGGTATATATGTGTGTGTGTGTATGTACATGTGTCATTTGTTTTTATAAACAAAACAAAATTATTTTTTTATTGAAAACGGTTGCATTAAATATGACATAAAATTCAATACATACACGCAACTTTGTTAAAAATGAAAATTTTCAAAAAATGATTGGTCAAATACTAGGAAATTATGTGTGTGGTTTTCTTTCGTTGATTTGAGACGAATACATATAGGGAAGTAAGTCGTTAGCAAACAGTCCCGAACACAAACTACCCCCCCCCCTAAAAAAAATATATTTTGGTTCAGTTTAAGTCATCGACAGTGGGTTCAGGATGCGCAAAATATCGGAAAAAGTGAATACGTAAGATGCATTTTTAGATTAAAAATATTTTTAAAAAACTGATTTAAAATTCAATATATGCCCTTTTTAGGGAAATACCTACATATTTATAAACGTACTTATTCTTTCATATAAAATTATTTTATTATAAGTCAAAGAGAAACATTTCGCTTAGTTTCATTTAAAAAGCTGAAAAAAAGCATGTTTAATAATTTTCTACACTGTAGAGAAATTAATTTGTATCTTGTTTTTGATAGTTTAGATATTATCTAAATGCAACTACATATTATTATATGTAAAATTCCATTTATCTAAATCGTAATATGTTTTCATTGGAAATTATTTTTTATTATGATGCAATCTTGAATATATTGATATTACAGAATTACATACAGTATTTGAATTTTACAGCATAAAGCGAGTGCCTTTTCTAAATAGTCTTGTAAACTATTTACAACAGTCTTGTAAAGTATCCTGCTTTTGAATGAGCATTCCTGTTTAATGATCGTCACCAGTATCTCGCGAGGTCCATACTCATTAGAAATTCCTATAATATTTATCATACGTGGAATTTCACGTACGTGCATATCTCCTATAATAACTATCACACGCTATATAAGCTATTATCGTGCGAAGACTGATGAACATTGATGATTTTAGGAAATTTTACATATTAAAATAAAACACTGTATATAAATTTTGACCCTTTCGAGTTTGGTGTACTATTAATAGTGCATGTCCTTTAATGGAGTATTATTTTGTTTTAAGAGATACTTTTGCTACTATTTACTTGTAGTAATGTTAATATATGTCTATGCATTTACTATATCACTTCATTTATGCTTAGGCATTTAGTAATAATTATAATAATTTTTTTTTAATTCAATTTGCGTCGTTTGAGATTCTTTTTTTTAAATATATATTTCATCCTTTTAACTTAGAATAAAAGTTACTTTCCTGAAAAAGTCATGTGTAATAAAGTATTAGAAAAGTACTAGAAAGTTGTAAAATAAATAAATAATGTTATAAAATACCGTAATTTCGGGTGTATAAGCCGCGGATCAAACAATTCTTTTTGGACCCAGAAATCTTATTTAGTGATTGAAGACAAATATTTACGGTGATCTAACTAGTTATATTTGTTTCTTTAAAAAATCTGGGTCGAAAAAGAATTGTTTCAGCTGCGGCATATACACCCGAAATTACGGTAAGTTAAATCTTATTGTAATATAATACTTTTTAAAAATCTGCAAAAATTCTTCCTTAGCCTATTGTCATATGAATTTTAATTAAATAGTTCGCAAAACAACAACATTCGTCAACTTTACGACAACAAGATATTTTTAAAATGCTAATTAATTTGTTTGAATAACTAGTGTTAATGCTATTAACACAAAACTAATTTTTTCTACAAATTGAAAATTTTCAGACCCAAAAGGGTTAACATCAAATTTCGAGATATTTGTCAACATATTGAAGGGTTTTGACTAGAATAGAACTTTCAACAGAATTTCGTTATAAGGGCTAGTTTTTCAAATTTTTTTTCTCTTTTAAGATTAAAGTTTTCTAAAGACGTAAATGTTTGGACTGTTTTCTTTTTTTCGTAACCTGATGAAGAGCATTGAGATTTTTCAAATCAAAACTAACGTTGCGTCGTTTGATTTTCTGTCTTGTTTTCTCTAATAAAAGAATCAATCGCTATATACTTCATGGTTCTTGGAAGTAATTTTTGAGATTTTAGGAGGGGCCTAAATTTTTGCCATATTTGACATGAATTTCAATAATCCTGAAGATCTTGGCGTAAAATTTTGAAACGGAATATCCACCACTTGCAATATTTTCCGATTTGCTGGAGTAAAATTTTCTAAGAACACACACAAGAGAAATGACTCTCAAAATGTCGCTGTATGCAAACGTCGAGCTTAAGGTTGGGCTTATTATCAAAATTCCATTTTATGGTTTTATTTTCCATTTTATGGTTTCTGACAATGAAATTAAGAGTTTTGTAATGCATTGTGCTCTTGTGTCTTTTTCGAATGAGTAGAAAACGCATTTAAATAGCACTGCAATATATAAATTAAATGAATTGTTAAAAATTATCCACTAATGTTTTTTTAAACAAAAAAAGGCAGAAAATGGTTACCATATTTTTTTAATTAATTGCTGGCTTTATTTTGAATGCTCTTAAATGATATATGTAATTTTGTGTAAAAGTGTGAAGGGAGACATCATATGGACATTATATTATATGTTATTATATATGGGCATAATATGGGGAACATCATATGGATGTTATTTAAAAAGTCTTATTTTATAAAATATTTCCATGATATTAACAAATGTTTCTTTATCTAATATGACATGCATTATATTTTTCTTCAATTAAAAATCATGTTTTAAAATACAACTAAACATGTTTCCAGTTCATCTTTTTTTCACTATAAATATAAAGCATTATTTTTCGCATTTGTATTTTTTTAATATATAAAATTTGTCTAAACAAACATTAAAATAATGGATACATTAAGAATGTAAAATGTATAAAGAGAAAACGTTTAACATAGGAAGGAAATAGTTTTTTGCTGTTTCTAAAAGTCAATAATGCAACAGATTTTTTTTTATAGTAAAAACGAAAATCCTCTTTTCGTATAAAAAGAAAAGAGCTTTTAAAAAGCAAAAGAATTCATTTATCTTTTTTATTATTCCCGTAAAGCGCCACCAGTTTATTTCCTTACGCATCATATATGTGCATCAGCGATTTTCTCCTATCCTTTTTCTTGCACCATAAATTTGTGAAATTCCTCCCCGATGTCCTTAGCCTTGTTTATGAAATTATTATAAAATATTTCTTTGCGTCTTGTTCCGGGCAGTTTGCTCCAGAAATATTTTTGGGATCTAAAAATAGGTTTGAGTATTTCCTGCGATGCACACTTATTATATAAAACAGGATATTTCTGACTTATATTTAGTTTTATTTCTTTTAATTCTAGCTTAGATATTATTTTCTATCGTTACTGCATTTTGTATTATGTAATTAAGTAAATCATGAAGTAATACATAATATTTTCAGTGGTTTGCTTTGTTTTTTAACGGATAGATAAAAACTATTGTAGTGGGATATTATCGAGATGGCAAATCAGGACATCCAGCCGAAAGCTACATTTATAATAGCGTCGATATGGCGGAATATTGAAATTGTCAGGTTATGTATATATTTTCATTTTAGAAGAATAACAATGCAAACATATAACGTAGTTCATTTCTCCCCGAAGAAATCGACATCAAAAAACTTCAATCGCACCCGATTAAGACGGTCATGGCGAATACGTAATCCTGCTTAATCCGTGGGTTTTTTACCAGAACCTTAAACAACGCTCATAAGGCAAAAATATATCCTACATGCTCCCGCTTAATAAGTGAATTCATACACCAGGTGCAAATTTCTTCTCTTTTATACTTTATTGCAAACTTAGTGTCAAACTTAAAAGGATGCAAACTGTTTCCAAGAGGCCATTTTACGTAAAAATTTACATAAAATAGAAGGGATGCTCAACGTGACGAATCAGCCATCTACTAACTGGAAATGAAATTGCTGTGAGTCAATGCGATGGAAAAAATCAGATCTTCCTTAAAAAATAATCATGAAGGAATCAGCACAAGTGACTTTGGAAGTTTAGAAGACGTTATCAAAGATGTAAAAAAGGTATATCTCTATGTTTATCCTTGACTACAAATAGAAAGCAGGCAAGGGCAAGGACGACAAAAGAATGCGAATCCCCGTCTATTCTGACATTGTCTTGTTGAAAATGCCTTCAATATCTTGCTCTGATACATTATACAAAATTATTATACACATGAATATATTCATTATTAGGGTCTTTCCATGGTAACTTACGCTATATTTAGAATAATTTACTGCAGTATTTTTTAATATAATACTAAAAATTATTCAAATGTAAAATTAACATGATTTGCCAATGAAACCTATCTAAGGGTCAATTTGGATGAAAATTACACTTTATATGATAACTTACATTCCTTTTTCAGTAATGGCAGTTATTATTCTAAATAAAACTACCAAAATTAAAGCAATAACATTAAAATTAGGCAATTTTCATCTAAATTGGGATTTGAATAAGTTTAACACTAGAACCGCCGTCTATTTTACTCAAGTTTTTTAAAAAGTGTTTCCCACCAGGCTTTTAATTTTATATTATTTGACTTATTTTATTAGTGTATTTTTCTGTTGCCTATATTTAACATATCTTATGAAGAAAATTCTGGTTCGAATCGTTATAAATCTGTCAGGGGTCATTTTGACCCCTATATGCGGCTCTAGTTTTAATTAGCAAACCATGTCAAATTAACAAATTGAATAATTTTTTTGTGTGCGTTATATTACTAAAATTACTGAAAATAGTTCAAAATGTAACGTAAGTTACCATGGAATGACCCATTAGTTAAATTTTATAATGGCCAATATTAATGAAGGTTTTTAAATGTACCTTATATCAATATCATATTTTGTAATGAATGTTATAGCAATCGCAATGCATGTACTATTTCACAATAGATTGCATTTTAAGAAAGTTGGATGTAAAACAAAAGCAGCTCCTCCCCCCTTCCCGAAAATAAACACCCTCATGAACACTAAAGTAAGTCGATTGCGATTGAATATGCATTTTTGTTTTTAATCTTATATATATATATATATATATATATATATATATATATATATATATATATTTGTCGTGCTAACAATATACAGGGTAGCTAAAAAGTATTAGCGTGGCGAAAAATACATTTTTTCTTTCAAAATATACACTATCTGATGATATTTTTTATTGCAACAAAGTAAAAATATAACAATATTTAAAACAACTTTTCAAAATGTTCACCATTCGTTTTTATACAAGCTTTCAAACGAGGGATAACAGAATTGACAGTGCGCCACAGCTAACAATCATATAAATCATCCTTCATAATCAATCAAGCCTTCATAAGTTCGCATCGCATCACATCTCATCGTAATTTAGTGTCTTGATTGGGTGACGAGACTTTCAGCTAAACTAGGCACCTCCAGAGGTATAATTCACAGGATAACCTGGAGAACTTTGCATCCACGACGAATTTTATAGGCACCAAGTGACTGCCAGGTGACCAACTAAAATCCGCTATGCCCGCTAATGCGTACATAGCGGATATTAGCAGGCAGTGAGTCACGGACCCGCGACTTTTCGGCTACTAATGTCATTGGATGAAGAGTAGTGTTTTACATTTTTTTTTATTATTGCTGCACACTTGA
Source organism: Maratus speculifer (assembly GCA_964019185.1). Taxonomy (NCBI): domain Eukaryota; kingdom Metazoa; phylum Arthropoda; class Arachnida; order Araneae; family Salticidae; genus Maratus; species Maratus speculifer. Next base: position 355,245,083 of record OZ025293.1, read on the forward strand.
ATTAGTTGTTAAGCTTCCGCGGCTCACTTAATTCATGATGTTTAAAGATCTAGTGGCGATTCCATTGTATAGGTCTCATCTTTCCTGTATTTTGTCTCTATCGATGTTGATGTCATATCAGTTTTGGAGACAGCCGTGGAAATAGTTATTTCCATTTCTCGTTTAGAGTATCCTTAATTCCTTACTCTTTCGAGTTTTTCTATGTTGACTCTATCATGGGATGCTTTTTATAGTTATTTTACACTATATGGGCCCTGGTTTTTTGGGGTTTTGTAATAATCATGGCTGTCATGTTGCAATATTTCACTAGGTTTGTGTCACAGTTGGTGTTTGTCATAGTGCGATGTTTCGCTGGGATTTTTGCCTTGAAGTGATCTTTACCTTAAACAGTCCTAATTTTTTGAGTCTGTGATCAATTTATGTATTTGATGTCCTCCTTTTAGTTAACTTTCTATGCGAATCCGCCCTTGGTGACTAGCCCATTGATTTCTAATGGCTGCTATCACAATTGGTTGATGCAAATTTGTTGCGAGCTATTTGAAAGACCTGGTGCACTACCGTGGCGAGTCATGTTTCTTGTCCGTTAGTTTGTCAGATTGTTTATGATGTCTGTTATCACTTTTTTTCCTGTTGTACCACGTGTTGGCTTACTTTTTGTTGAAATTCTTCTTGTAGTTTTTTCTTATGTCTCATTGATTCCTCGTCATTCCTATCATTAAATAACAACGGTTCAACGGGGTAGTGTGAATGAGCTCTTGGCTGTCAGTTCATCATAAACGACTTCCATCTCTGAGTAGTGCGATTTATTCGATTTTTTTTCGTTATGAAAAGGATCTTTCACAACCCTTTTTGCGTTATGAAAAGGATTTATCACAATTTTTTTTGGCCGTCTGAAACTTTAAACTCAATTGGAAACAATGATTTTCAACGGCATTCTCAATATAATTAATAAGATTATTTATATGGTTTTTTTATTGTTGCTGTTGTTGATTTTAATAAACGAAATTAAATTATATGCAAACTATACCTTAAAATAGCAGAAAAATGTTATAAAAGAGAAGTATGATTAGCTTTTGTGGCAAACGTAATCAGCAATATAAAGAAGCAATAATGATGAAAAATATGGAGCCTGGACTTCGAAATCGTAGCTAAATTAGTTTTTCAAGTTTAATTTTATCGCCCAATAATAAAACTTTTTTAACAAATACTTTTTACTTTTATAAAACAGAAATACATAAATACAAAAAGAAAAAGGTCTAAATAAATTGTTAATAAAATCACAGGCTTTGTAATCCACGATCAAACTCAGGCCAATTTTTGTCATTACTATTTTTTCTAGTCCCTTCTATCACCATAGGGAACATATTAAAGAAGAAAAATATAGCATCGTATTTTTGAGAAAAGATTCAAAAGCAGTATTTCAAGGAATAGAAACTGAAGATTTCATAAAATGTTCGACAATCATTTGGAACTCGTTCCTTTTCTAGTTTTCCTATGGCTATGTTACAATTCAAATACAGTTTGGAGAGCACCTTTTGCCGCTGGTGAAAAAATATCAGAGTTAACATTTTTCGCAATTTCAAACTTTCCTGGTCCCCTTAAGAAACTTGTACTGAATAAAAAATTTCAAAAGAGCAGTGGAATTCAAGTAATTTACATAGTATTTCCATTTTATTTTTATTTCATTTTTATATGAAACAATGTATGGGCTTTGTCTTTTAAATTATCTCTGTTATTATTAATTCGTGTCTTCTTGTTTCTAAATAAAAAAATTTCCTAAATTTTTTTTTAATTTGCACGTTTCTTTTTAAGAAAGTTATTTTACTGCTATTGTATTCACGCTTTCATGTATTGTTTATTTAAAACAAAGCTGTCATAACTTAAAATTTCGCATATTTTGTAAATTTAAAATTGTGTTACCTGTATCTCTAAACTAAAAACTATTTAGCAGAAAACATTTCACTTGCACTTTTAATTTCTCTTGAAATAGATCATGACTTTGCTGCATGTAGTTATCAATATAATCTCTCAATTATTATTCACTTTTTTACACATTTTTTAAAAAATCTTTGACACTTTTACAAGTATTCAATGTAACTTTGTAATCTGCCCGAACTTAGGAAAATTTTCCCATGATCCTTTTAAACTTTTAAGTGAGCATCTCAGAAGAAATGGACTTTCCAAAATTAGGTCTTAACGAATAATAATTTTTATTTTGACAACGCTTCCGTAAAACTGAAAACCCTACTTCTTTCTAATCTTTCTCCTTGTTCATTTTCCAAATAGTTTGTAACGATAAGGGAAAAATTTTCGGAATAGTACGTAACTTTGAGATTGCATTGAATTTTTGTAAATGTTTATGCTATATACAAAAAAAAAAAAAAAAAAAAAAAAAAAAAAAAAAATCTGTATTTCTTTCTGAGCATCTTGTATCCGTGCTAATACTATTTTTTAGAAAAGACAGTTTTAAACTTTAAACAATTGTATTTTACGCTATGTTGGTATTCTAATTTTCCTAACGTGTAGTAAATTACATTTTAATTTAAATAATTTCCCCGGTAATATTTGAAGACGTTTGATATACGCTTTGCTAATTTCTTTTTCACTGTTCTTAATTTGCATTTTAAAAAAGCGCACAAACAAAAAAATCGAAAATATTTCACTACTGCTTCATTTTAAAAGTTTACACTGAGATAAATAATAAGGCTCTAATATGATTTAAAATTTCCAATAAATATAAGCTTATTCACTTCTATTGGAATTCCGATGAACATAAATAGTCCGATAAAATAAAAAGGGTTTTTTACATAATTATTTTAATGTTTATTGAAGTAACATGGGAATTTCTTTTTGTAAAATATCCTATTCGAAAGAGTGTGTGCCAAATTGTAATACAGTTTATTTTCAGAAATAATTTGATTTTTTAAATATTATATTTTATTTTTTTAGGAAAAAACATATTTAAATATGAAATTATTTTTCATAAGATCTTTAAAGAAATGTATATTTTTTAACTATATAACGGCTTGAGATATTTTTATGAGTATGTCTGCAATTTTTAAACTTTAGCGATAAAAGTTTATTACTGTTAAAAGAATGCATTACGTTATATTTTTATCAAGAAAAATGTGCTGATTTAATGATAAAATTTTACATGAAATTTGAAACAAAATTGATTTCTCACGTAAAGTAATAAATGCTTTTATGTATTTTATATTCGAAGCTCTTCGTAAGTAACACTTTTTAATTTTTCTTTTCGGTTTAGAAAGTTTCGTCACATTTTAATAACTAAAATTAAAGATTATTTTTTTAGTATTAACGTTGATTACTAAAGTCTCTTTAGTTATAATTTGCTATATGTAAGCTGTGCACAAAAATTAAGGCTGTACTCAAAAAAATCTTTTTATCCGCCAAGCCACGAGAATGTATTTGACACTTCTCAGACTTCTTTCTAAACGGAAAAATATTCGGATGGTAAGCATCACTATTGAACTTATTTAGAATTAAAAAATATATTTTTTTTATTTTCAATAAATATATAACATTTATATTTATAACCTATATATACAGGGTGTTTCTAAATTCATGGTACAAACTTTAAGGTGTGAAAGTACACATCAAGACAAACAATATTAAATAGGAAACTAAGGGTCCCAAATGTCTTCCGAAGGAGATAGGCGCCATTAAAGTTTAGGGTCCAAAAATTCAAATGATTATAAAAAACAGAAAAATTGGTCGATACGTTTGCGGTTTTCACTAAAATTATTCTTTATGTCAGTATTGTCTTAAGAATAAATCATAAAGATAAATTTCAAAAATTGTCGATAGAGGGCGCTTTAGACTTTGGAGTAACGAACAACTATTTTTTACCGTTATTTTTTGCATCTCATTAATTTTTTTAGAAGCTTAGTTATAAACTTGAATTTTGAGTTCAAAATCTAAATCTCTGGGAGTGGTTAAGTAGCGCAAACTGAACTGTAGGGAGAGGTTCAAATTTCAAATGATTATAAAAAACGGAAAAATTGGTCAATTGATTTGTAATTTTCACCAAAAGTATTCTTTATGTCAGTATTATTCTGAAAATCAATTATAAAGATAAAATTCAAAAAATTCCGATAGAGGGCGCTTTAGACTTTGGAGTAACGTACAACTATTTTTTTACCGTTATTTTTTGCATCTCATAATTTTTTAGAAGCTTAGACATAAACTTAAATTTTGAGATGAAAATCTGAATCGTTGGGAGTGGTTAAGTAGCGCAAACTGACCTGTGTTCAATGGGGGTTGGGACGTTCAAATTTCAAATGATTTTAAAAAACGGAAAAATTGGTCGATTCGTTTGCCGTTTTCGCTAAAACTATTATTTATGTCAATATTTCCTTGAAAATAAATTTTAAAGATTAATTTAAAAAAATACCGTTAGATGGCGCCTTAATATTTAGAGTAACCAACAACTATTTTTAACCGTTATTTTTTGTATCTAATTAAATGCTTGCAAATGCTTAGATTTAAATTTTGAGCTCAAATTCTAAATCGATGGGAGAGGTTAAGAAGCGCAAACTAAAATGTGTTCAGGAGTTGAAATGTTACCCTCCCCACCCCTCGAACACATTTCAATTTTCCGCTACTTAATTACTCACAACGATGCAGATTTTGAGCTCAAAATTTGACTTTGAACATTTACAAGCATGAAATTAGATACAAAAAATAACGGTTACAAATAGTTGTTGGTTACTCTAAAGTTTAAGGCACCCTCTAACGGTATTTTTTGAAATTAATCTTTAAAATTTATTTTCAAGGAAATATTGACATAAAGAATAGTTTTAGCGAAAACGGCAAACGAATCGACCAATTTTTCCGTTTTTTATAATCATATGAAATTTGAACCTCCCCACCCCCATTGAACACAGTTCAGTTTGCGCTACTTAACCACTCCCAACGATTCAGATTTTAATCTCAAAATTTAAGTTTATGTCTAAGCTTCTAAAAAAATTCATGAGATGCAAAAAATAACGGTAAAAAATAGTTGAACGTTACTCCAAAGTCTAAAGCGCCCTCTATCGGCAGTTTTTGAATTTTATCTTTATAATTTATTTTCAAGATAATACTAACATAAAGAATAATTTTAGTGAAAATCGCAAATCAATTGACCAATTTTTCCGTTTTTAATAACCATTTGGAATTTGAACCTCCCCCCACAGTTCAGTTTGCGCTGTTTAACCACTCCCCACGATTTAGATTTTGAGCTCAAAATTTACGTTTATGTCTAAGCTTCTAAAAAAATTAATGAAATGCAAAAAATAACGGTAAAAAATAGTTGATCGTTACTCCAAAGTCTGAAGCGCCCTCTATCAGCATTTTTTGAAATTTATCTTTATAATTTATTTTCAAGGCAATACTGACATAAAGAATAGTTTTAGTGAAAACCGCAAACGAATCGACCTGTTTCTGTTTTTTATAATCATTTGAATTTTTGGACCCTAAACTTTAATGGCGCCTATCTTCTTCGGAAGACGTTTGGGACCCTTAGTTTCCCATTTAATATTTTTGTCTTGATGTATACTATCACCCATTAAAGTTTGCACCATGAATTTAGAAACACCCTGTATATAACATTTATATTTATATATATTTATATATAATAGGGATTGACAAAAGTGGAAAATTTTTAGGCGCCAGGAAAAATTCTTAGAAGCCAGCTTGAAGAATCATTTCTCTGATACTAAAGCATTTACTGCAAAATGGAACACTGGCTACTCATAATCGTTTTCGGCTATTTTTGAGTGTTATGGATTATTTTGCAGTGAACAAACTAACAATTCAATTAAAAAAAAATACTTGAGCAAAAATTTTAAGTTAACTGTTTTACATTGTAAAAATCAAATAATAACAAACTGTGAAATTATTAAAACTGTAAACAAATTAATATCCTCGCCTTTAATTCCCAACAAGTTATTATATATATAAATTAACAATGACTTTGAGATTTTGATTTGAAATTCCATTTGTCAATTGACTTTTCAGGACTCGAATATGGTCCATTTAAACACAGGAAGTGTCAGCACAATGACAAGATTTGCCAAAAATGAGAATCAATCCTTCGTAGAAAAACACTTTTCGAAAGGAGAATTGTGACTTTTTTGCCAAGAATTTTAAACTCATACCATTCATCTAAGTTCTAAAATATCAGTAATAGCCATATTACTATACGCACCCATTACTTGAGTAGTATTTTCCAAATGACCAATCCCTAATTACTGCTCTAAGTGTTGCAACTTGGTTTGCAACCCGCCTTACCATGTTCAAATACATTACCTTCACAAAAGTTTCTTTTTGAGCTTCAGAAATCATTTTTAACTTTCTTAAACGTTTAGGAGAATTCATGAAAAATTTAAAAAGTGTTATCTGTGTAGAATTTATATCATTAAGTATTTTACAACACTTCTTTTATTGTAAAACAACCAACAAAAGTTTACAGGCTGTACAATGAATTGCTACTAAATGATTCAATTATTTAGCCAACTTTGTTGCTTACAACTTTGTGATTCTCTATCATTGATCAAAATCTATCAGTACCAAGACCTACTATTGTAGGGGAATTTAAAATGTGTTTCAAACCTTATCTTGAAAATTCCTCAGTAATAGATGTAACCATCTGCTGACCAAGTTTTAGTAGAGCCATAGCTTTTTTTTCTTTTAAATAGCTTCTTTAATTTTCTTTCTACAATGTAACACACATATATTATGAAATTAAAAAATCAGATAAAAAAGTTAGTCGCCAAGAAGAATTTTTTAGTCGCCCGGGATTTGTCGGACCCTGCTTATAACCTATAAGCAGGGCCAAATAGTCGCCAAAATTTTGGGGCTGTTTTTATAAAAACCTTAAATTCTCTACGGGTATACATGCTATCTGTATAAAAATAAACACGGTTAATTACAATAATCCACTTAACCATAAACTACAGTTTGAAATTTTGCTTTATTAGTTTTAGCAGGGTTATCCAAAAGATATTCGTTATTTTTCAATTTGTTGACAGTCCCCTATGAAATTTCGGAAAAAATCTTCACTGTAATATATGACCTGTGTTATTATTCTTACACGTCTGGAGTTTCAGGAAAATTCCTCATGTATTTTTCTAGATGCTTAACAAAATGTCTAAAATTGCAAGTGGCCGTTCACCTTTGGCCATATAGTAGATATAGGATATATCTATTGATAAACCATAAATAAGTAAACCTTCTATGTATCCATTTTCACATGAAACAGATGTCAGCGATAGCACATTATTATTGTGGTAAAATTCCTCGTATGAAATACAGTAATAGTTTTCCGGAGCATTATGATTTCTTAGAAAATGTAATTCCTTTTCAACAGGCGTTGAATTCGGGGTACTTAGCTTATTATTATAAGTGTGATCTAAATATAACCTCGGAGATGAATTTTATGATTCGCGGAACAAGTATAGTTAATAATGATAGCAAGCCTTACAGACAAATTTATGTAATTTTTTTCTTTAAAATTACTCATTATGACGTTGTTTCCAAAATTTCTGATGCCTAATAAGTGTTGATGTCTACTAATTGACTCTAATTCCTCAATCAAACAAAATACTGCTTTTCTGACATTAATTTTGTGATAATGCTACTTAAAAAAGTTTCTGCTTTATAATTTGACGAAGTTTCGTTTAAAATGCGTTGTATTTTCAACGAAGAGGCATTATATATTTTAAATATACATGTCTTCGTATTTCAACAAAATTTTATATCAGATTTAGGGAATGTGCGTAGGTTAGAGTTAGAATTAGATAAAAAGCTCTGCTAATTATTACAATGTAGAAGAATAGTCTTATACTTCTATTGTATAGCTTTAGTAAAGCATAAAATTTCAATTAGTTTATCAACTAATGAATTTGGTAAGTCAATCTATTCTTAAAATCATTCGGTCCAGATTCATTGACAAATCCGCCCTTTAATTTGCTAAAACCAGCTACGGATTTTGATTACGTGATTAGACTTGCAGTTGGCATTACCAGACGTCCGGCAAATCATTGGCGATTTGCCAAAGGCATCGAAGTGCAATATCTGTATTTCATGTAGGTTGCCTTTAAAGATTTTGGATCTTTTGAAAATTTTGGAATATGTTATTGTAATCAGTTTGGGGACGAAATTCAAACTGGTATTTCAAACTTTAAATGTAATGTAAAACTTTCATAATGCTGAATGCTAATCCAAAGTGATCAAATAATTTGGCTTCGTGCCTCAATTATATATATATATATATTTATTTAAATCCTAAGTCGTCTACAAAAAACCTTATGTAAAATGTTGTACGTGACCACTTATTTTTTTATTTTTGAGGGAATTTTGTCGTGAAGTAGTACATATTTCCAGGCTAAAATATAAATATAAGAAAATAAATTAATATTCTCTTAAAATTTTAACTGATTTAACCCGAAATGAATATTTGAAAGTGGTTGGCTATCACCGATTTTTTATGCATCCAATAAAAAAGAAAATTATTTCTTAATATTTTACTTTTCCATTTTCTATGATTATATTTGTTTCGTATTGCTATTTTATATTTCCTTTTTTCTATCACCGGCAAATTGTATTTCATTCTACAATGAAATAGAATTTGTCAATTTAGTGATTATCAAGATCTTTTTCAGTTAAAAAATGATTAATAAAACAAAATAATATTATCTTAATTTTTAACTGAATTACCCGAAATGAATGCTTGAATGATAACATGATAAAGAAAATATTTTTAATAATATTTGAATGTGGCTGGCTATCGCCGAATCCTTATGCATCTGATAAAAAAGAAAATTATTTCTTAATGTTTTACTTTTAGATTTAATAATTTTATTTCTTTCTTATTGCTATTGCTTTTTTTATCTATCAATTAATTGATCTTGACCAACTAAATACATGAAATCATTTTATTTTCTATAGTTACTAAAATGCTTTTATATAGTAATACTTTCAGTTAGAAAAAAGTATTGAAAAAACTAAACGCATGTAATAAATATCGTAGCCTTATGGACTTACCTGAAATATTTTATTAAGTAAAAAGAAAATATACAATAAAACATGATACGCCATAACTGACAGATACCTTGTATGATGTATTTTTCTGTCGGGAAACAATAACGCTTTATTGATTTTCCAAGGAGAATCATATGTTAATTTTTATAAAAAAAAAAAAAAAAAAAAAAAAAAAAAAAAAAAAAAAAGAGAGAGAGAGAGAGAGAGACACTATTTTACAAGAACTCCAAATGATAATTTAAAGAAAATTAACCTTTTAAATTCTAAGGAGCAGGAATGACGTATTTTAACAGTACATACTTTTTGTGTGTGTGTGTAATTGAAACATGTTAAAAAGAAATAAATATCAAGAAGATTTAAAAAGAAAATATATTTCTGTAGGACACATTTTAATTGCTAATGCAATCAGGTTTGTTTGGGAATGCGACTAATTTTGCAGCTCAGACGCAATTGAATAAAAAATAAAAAACTCTATAATATACAGAAAAATACTATAATCTATACTATAATCTACTATAAGAAAATACTATAATCTATAAAGACTAAATAAAGACTAACTAAATATATGAAGTCGCTTTATTTTTTCTAGTTACTAAAATGCTTTAACAGTTAAGTTTAATAGTTATACTTTCTATAAAGAAAGTATTAAAATAACTAAACTCATATAATAAACATTGGAGCCTTATCGATTTTTCTGAAGTGTTTTATTAAGTAAAAAGAAAAAAAAATCAATAAAATATGATACGCCATAACTGACAGGTAACTTGTTTAATGTATTTTTCTGTCGAGGAGAGAAAACGCTTTACTGATTTTCCAGGGAGAATCGTATATTAATTCTTATCGTAAAAAGAAGCAGTCTATTTCATAAGAACTCCAAATGATAATTTAAAGAAAATTAACCTTTTAAATTGTAAGGAGCAAGAATGACATATTTTAACAATTCATTATTTTTATTTTTGTGTAATTGAAGCATGTTAAAAAGAAATAAATATCGAGAAAAATTAAAAAGAAAATATATTTCTTTAGGAAACATTTTAATTCCTAATGCTATCAAGTTTGTATGGGAATGCGACTATATTTGCAATACCAATGCATTTGAAAAATAAATGAAAAAATAGAACAAAAAATTAAAGACCAACTATACATATGAACTCGTTTTATTTACTCAAGTTAGTAAAATGCTTTAACATAGTTACTTTCTGAAAAAAAAATGTATTAAAATAACTAAAGACATATAATAAACGTTGGAGCCTTATCGACTTTCCTGGAGTGTTTTTTTAAGTAAAAAGAAAAGATACAATAAAGTATGATACGCCAAACCTGACAAATACCTTCTTTAATGTATTTTTCTGTCGAGGAAAAAAAAAACGTTTTACTGATTTTCCAGGGAGAATCGTATAATAATTCTTATCGAAAAAAAAAGGATTCACAAGAACTCCAAACGATAATTTAAGGAAAATTAACCTTTTAAATTGTAAGTAGCAAGAATGACATATTTTAACAATTCATTATTTTTATTTTTGTGAAATTGAAGCATGTTAAAAAAATAAATATCGAGAAGATTTAAAAAGAAAATATATTTCTGTAGGACACATTTTAATTACTAATGCAATCAAGTTTGTTTGGGATTGCGACTATATTTGCAATACCAATGCATTTGAAAAATAAGTAAATAAAATACAGCGAAAAAGTAAAGACCAACTAAATGTATGAAATCGTTTTATTTTCTCAAGTTAGTAAAATGCTTTAACATAGTTACTTTCTGGAAAAAAAGTATTAAAATAACTAAACACATATAATAAACATTGGAGCCTTATCGACTTTCCTGGAGTGTTTTATTAAGTAAAAAGAAAAGTTACAATAAAATATGATACGCCAAAACCGACAAATACCTTGTTTAATGTATTTTTCTGTCGGGAAAAATAACGCTTTATTAATTTTCCAGGGAGAATCGTATATTAATTCTTACCGGGAAAAAAGAACACACTACTTCACAAGAACTCCAAATGATAATTTAAGGAAAATTAACCTTTTAAATTGTAAGGAGCAAGAAGGACATATTTTAACAGTTCATCATTTTTATTTTTTTGTGTAACTGAAGCATGTTGAAAAGAAATAAAAGTCGAGAAGATTTATAAAGAAAATATATTTCTTTAGGAAGCATTTCAATTGCAAATGAAATCATGTTTGTTTGGGAACGCGACTCAATTTGCAATGCGATACATTTCAGTAATAAATAAATAAATACAGCGAAAAAATGAAGAGTTAAATATATGAACCCGTTTTATTTTCTCTAGTTAGTAAAATGCTTTAATATAGTTACACTTTCTATAAAATAAAAATATCAAAATAACTAAACACATATAATAAAGATTGTAGTCCGATCGACTTTCCTAAAATGTTTTATTAAGTAAAAAGAAAAGATAAAATAAAATATACGTCTTAACTGACAAATACCTTGTTTAATGTATTTTTCTGTCTGGAAAAATAACTGTTTATTGATATTCAAGGGAGAATCGCATATTAATATTTATCAAAAAAAAAAAAGGGAGCATACTACTTCACAAGAACTATAAATCATAATTTAAGGGAAACCAACCCTTTAAAATCTAAGGAGCAAGAATGACATATTTTGACAGTTCATCATTTTTTATGTAATTCAGGTATGTTGAAAAAAAATAAAAGTCGAGAAGATTTAAAAAGAAAATATATTTCTTTAGGAAACATTTAAATTCTTAATATAATCAAATCTTTTTGGGAATGAAACTAAATTGGCAATAACGATGCAAATAATAAGTAAAATAATATAGCGAAAAAGTAAGGACCAACTAAATATAATGAAGCGTTTTATTTTCTCTACTTAGTGAAATGCTTTAACATAGTTCAACTTTCTGTAAAAAAGTATTAAAATAACTAAACTCATATAATAAACGTTGGAGCCTTATCGGCTTACCTGAAGTGTTTTATTAAGTAAAAAGAAAAGATACTATAAAATATGATACACCATACAAGTACCTAGTTAAATGTATTTTTTTGTCGGAAAAAATAATGCTTTATTGGTTTTCAAAGGAGAATCCTATATTAATTCTTATCGAAAAAAGAGAAGCACACTTCTTCACAAGAACTTAAATCATATTTTAAGGGAAATTAACCTTTTAAATTCTATGGAGCAAGAATGACATATTTTAACAGTTCATTTTTTTTATATACAATTCAAGCATGTTCAAAAGAAATAAAAGTCGAGAAGACTTTAAAAAAGTAAATATATTTTTAAGGAAACATTTCAATTCCTAATGCAATGAAGTTTCTTTGGGAATGTGTCTAAAATTGCAATATCGATACATTTGAATTTTTAAAAAAAATGCAGCGAAAAAGTAAAAACCACCTAAACATTAAATCGTTTTATTTTCACTAGTTAGTAAAATGCTTTAACATAGTTATACTTTCTGTAAAAAAAATAAATAAAAATAAAATAAAATAATTAAACGCATATAAGAAACATTGGAGCTTTATCGACTTTCCTGAAGTGTTTTATTAAGTAAAAAGAAAAGATACAATAAAATATGATATGCCATAACTGACAAATATCTTGTTTAATGTATTTTTCTGTCGGGAAAAATAACGCTTTATTGATTTTCCAGGGAGAATCGTACATTAATTCTTATCGAAAAAAAGAAGCACACTACTTCACAAGAACTCCGAATCATAATTTAAGGGAAATTAACCTTTTAAATTCTATGGAGCAAGAATGACATATTTTAACAGTTCATCATTTTTATTTTTTATGCAATTCGAGCATGTTGAAAAGAAATAAAAGCCGAGGAGATTTTAAAAGAAAATATACTTCTTTTCGAAGCATTTTAATTCATAATGCAATCAAGTCTGTTTCGGAATTTAACTAAATTTGAAATCCAAGAGCATCTGAATAACAATTTTTAAAAAATACAGCAACAAAGTAAAATTATATGTGAACATGCATCTTCTTATTTGCTACTAATAATTTTTAAGTTAATAAAATATGTCTCAAAAGATAAGACATAACATAACAAAATAAATCTTTTTCGAATAACTCTTTCATTTCTAATTATTCTATCTTAACATTATTTTTTTTAATTCTTAATTTATGAATCCTTTATTTTATTAAATATAAAATAGTATTGAAGAAGAATGTATATTTCTTTCTGAAGCTCTTTAATGCCATCTCCAACCAAGTCAGTTTCGGAAACAATACTACGTGTAATAGCGGACTATTTAAATAAAAATTAAAATATACCGTCAACTCTTTCTAAACATCATTTTTTAAAATTTTTAAATTTTGAACCCTTTATTTTGTTGAATATAAAGTAGTTTTTAAAAAGAAAGTATGTAAAATTGCTTGTTAATTTTTGGTTACTTATTTATTTCAAATAAGTTTGGGGTTTAAAAAAAGTCGACAAATGAAGTATACGATTTATCGCATATCGGAATTCAAATATTACAAAATGTACTTTTTTGTAAATTTCATTCTATTTCTCTCTCTCTCCTTAATTCTCAGATATTCGTTTGAAATATTATTTTTTAATTTTAACCACAATTCTTTTATATTACTCAATGTAAAATACTTACATTTATTTGCCTGTTAATTAAAAAAAATTGTGGCATTTCATTAATTTTTATTATTTCTCTTTTAATTTCAAGGATGCTATAATTCTGAGCAAGATTCACAAAACAGATTTAAAAGTTCCTTTTTTAAATCCTTCACGTAATTGAAGCTTGTTCGAACGAAAATAAATGTAAGGCGTATAGAAGAAGAATAAATTTCTGTTTGAAACATGTTAGTTTTGTAAAAAACATCAGACCTCTTTCAGAGAAAGTTGAATTTTTAGTGTCAGGCTATCAGTTAAAAAATATCTTGAAATATATAATTAAATTGTATTTGAAAGGCTATTTAATGGTTATTTTATATTATGATAGAAGCAAAAATTGCGTGTGGATATATGAATTTTATCTTAAAAACAGTTCTAACGACTTTGACTAAATTTTGTATTTTCCCAATTTCTGACACAAGAAGACCATTGGGCTCGATCACATATTCGAGAAAATTCGATTAGTGAGTCAGAATCAAGTTAATTGTAACTAAAAAACGATTCAATCGATTTTTACTAAATTTTGTGTCCATACGTTTTTGGACATGGGAAAATTATTGAGCCAGCATGTTCGTTAAATTTTAATTAGTGAGTCATATTTGAGTTAAGTCAATATTTTTCTAAAAAACGTTTTTGACTAAATTTTGTATTTTTCCGTTTTGGATTACGATAAGACCATTTGGCTAAGTCACATTTCAAAGAAAATTAGATTAGTGGGATATTTGGGATAACTGTGGGTCAAGCTAATTTTACCGCGAAAACGGTTTTAACAATTTTGACTAAACTGTGCATTACACCCTTTTCGGGCACGAGAAGATCATTCAGCTAGGTCACATTCTCTAGAAAATTGTATTAGTGGGTCCTTTCGGGGTCACTACGGATTTCGTTGATTTTATCTAAAAAAACGGCTCTAACGATTTTGACTAAATTTTGTATTTTACAGTTTTGGAGCTCGAGAAAAACATTGGATTAGGTCACATGTTGGTGAAATTTCTATTAGTGGGTCATTTTGGGTCACTATGGGTCAAGCTAATTTTACCTAGAAAACAGCTCTAAGGATTTGTTTTCTTATTTTTGGGCTCGAAAAGACCATTAGGTTGCTCGCATATTCGAGAAAATTACATTAGTGGATTGTCTTACCATGAGTTTGAGTCAGACTTATTTGTATCTAAACAACAGCACAAACAATATTGAAAATTTTTTTTACTAAATCATTTTCGGGCACAGGAAGATCATTTGGATGGATCACATATTCCAGAAAATTAGGATAGTGGTTAATTTGGGGTCACTATGGGTCAAGCTAATTTTATCTATGAAACGGCTTAACCCTTTCCAGCAAGAGCTAAAACTGACAGTAACATGAGAAATATCGACTGACACCAGAATTCACAAACGATGTTTTTTGGATATTTTGAAATCCTTAATTTAAGCTTTTATTGCAAAAGCAAAATTTTAATAAAATATTATTGGTGCCGTTCGCAAGTTTGGAATTAAAATTAGGTATCCCAGACCGGACACAATCTGATGGAAAGGTTAAACGGTTTTGACTATATTTTGTACCCTACAATTTTCATTTGCCAGAAGACCACTGAGCTAAGTCACATGTTCTAGCAAATTTTAATAATGTGTCATTTCAGGTCAGTGCGACTCAGGATCACGCAGCCGCGAAGTTGGAGATATTTTGTGCAATATTTGCGACATTTCGCTGAAAAATCGCATTTCAAGATTACGAATGCCAAAACACATACTTGGCGCCAAATGGAAAAATGTCGCTAAGTTTGGGTATATTTGACAGATAAACATACCTAATTTTCGGGTGTATAGCCCGCACCCCGTGTATAGCTCGCACACCTAAATCGAGCAGTGCAGTAAAAAAACGTTCGTGTATAAGCCGCGGAGATGCATCGGTGTATAGTCCGCGGGCTAAACACCAATTACGAACGTATATTTCTATCAGGGTTCGAAGTTAGAAGCCAAAAGTACATACGAGCGTATAAATAGAGAAATTTTAGACAAAAGAAGAATTTCAAAGTGGGGAGGGTCGACTTATACGCAAGACCTTAAAAAAAATCTATGAATAAAATATCGAATAATAGTTTGCTAGCGAATCGGTGCTGCAACACCCCTTTGTGTTTGTAGAGTACAAAATCCAAAATCTGGAACCCTTCCTACCTTGACAATTCTGAGTTTAAAATCATTTTTAGTTTATTTCTGAAAAAAAAAATCTACTCTGCCCTGTTGCAAAGAACAAAAAAAAGTGTGTGATTTATGTGATTTCGGAACGATCAGAGGAGTCGATCTTTTTCGGAACGATTCCGATAAAGCCTTCCTTTTCAGAGTCGTTTCATAATGGAACGAGTCAGAGGAACTACTCCTTTTCGGAAAGAGTCCGAGAATCCATGGAAGAAGGAATATAAACTATCCATATTCATAAACTATTTATATCCTTTATTCCATGCGAGAATCGAACCTTTTCGGAGTTGTTTCATTTCAGAACGAGTCCGAGGATTTCGTCGATTCGGAATCGTTCCGAAAAGGATGGATTCTTTTTTGCAGACAGGAATCGTTCCTTTAGTTCAACTGCCGGAATCGCTGCTTTTGAATCGCTCCTCAACAAATGACACATCTCTAATAAAAAACTGATTACAGTTTACGTTAAAACGACTTATTCAGAAAAAAGTAAGTTTAAAATAAGTAACATGTTATACTGTTGTTTTTACCTTCTCAAATCAAGAGCAAACTGCGTTCGAGCGTCATTATTTCTCGCTGCCGGTTAGTGCAATACTTGGCGATAGTTGCGACAGTTCGTCCAAACCCAGAAATAACTGTATTTAAGCAGTAAAAAGAAAAAAGCCTTTACAAACATGAGAGAACTCTCTATTTTTCGAGGCATAGCGAAAAAATTTACAAATTTCGATGTTTTTTCAAATTTTTTGAGGTTTAAAAATTGTAGAAAAAATATCACGATTTCCAATTTAAAAAAAAATTTTGTATAACCCGCACCGTGTATAAGCCGCAGCGGCTTTTTCGAAAGTTTTTTCTTGTATAAGCCGCGGACTATACACCCGAAAATACGGTAGTCTTTCAGAATATGAAGTATCTTTTTTTTTTTTTTTTTTTTTTTTTAGAATTTCTTAATAGAATTCGAGATAGATGGTTAAACCAATCTGAGTCAAACTCAGAATGTAATTTGGATCAATGTCCTTTCGTCATAAATGTGCAAATAATGCAAAATTTAGAAATATGTACGAACAAAGTTTTTGTTTAATTTCGTACGTATTGGTTTTGTAAATAATATTGTATTAACATAACAGGCTTTATAGCAATAATGCAGAGAGAAAGACACAATGAGAATATTATATCGAGTTGAAAACAAAGCTAATTTTGACCTATCATTGCTCGATAACCCCGTAGGTCTATAATTAACAGTTCTAAAACTAACTGAACGAGTTTTAATGTGAGATTATATAATGTAAAATGATGTTGCGTGAACCGAACCGAAATTTAATTTTTGGAATTACATCATTTTCTAATAAAGCTTTCCTTTTTTTTTTTTTTTTTTTTTTTTTTTTTTTTTTTTTTTTTAGGATTTGTACGTTTACCGTTATTTTCTAGTTAAAATATCTAGGTAAATTTCTGTTTTATAAAAAAAAAAAAAAACGCGTGAAATGTTACTTTATTTTATGAAAACAATGGTACCGAAAATTTCCTGATCGTGAAATTCTAGAACTCGTACGAAACCCGTTTTTTATTGAAATAGATAGTCTAAAAGCTAATGCATAGAAAGCGAAACCCAATGAACTAAAAGTGATCTTACACGTTGTGCAATTAATTTTGTTTAAATAATATCCGAAAACTATATAAAGTTATTTCAAAATTTAAATGTTTGTTTGTAGTTATACTTGTTCTTTTGATATGATGTAGCGTTTGAACTGTTGATGCTTTCGTTTATAGATTATTTGTGAATTTCCATTGTTAAATTAAGTGCAAAGTTTCTACAATTTTAATTAAACTATTTATGTACCATTTTAAATAAAATGTCAGGAACTAGTGTAAACTTTATTTACTTTCAAAGTTTCTAAATTAAAAGTGCTACATTTATCAATGATTTACGATACTTATGCATGCGAAGATATAATTTTTACAGTAAATGTTGGTTTTAATTCAACTTAAGGAAGAATTAAAAAATGCATATACAGAATTAAAAATTTTTTGTCGATTTTATGTTTGCAGGTTTCAGTATCCATGCAAATATACTTATGTATGAGATATTGCAATAAAGAATTAACATGCTGAAAATACATATTCAGTGAACTTTATACACTATTGATAAATGACGAAAATGTTTTCAGAAGCAGAACTAGAAATGTTAACTTGTTCATTGTAATTAGAGGAAAACATTTTAAGTATGCCATGTAAATTATGCTTGTAGGATTTCAAACTACATTTCTCCTCATAAAGGATTTCTCCCTGTGTAATGCTTCATTTAAAATTCAGTTATTTTATACTTGTCAACATAGGTTTGATCTGAAGTACGCCATCGTCATTTTATAAATTTTCCATATTTTCACTAATGAAACAGCATTTTAATTTGCACTTAAAAATGTTGTGTAAGTCAGCTTATTCCTTTTTTCCTTTCCAAATATAATTGAATTAATTTTAATAATACACGTGTGCAGTTTTTTGCAATGACCATACTGCAGTAAAAAGAAAACAATTTCTTAACAGGAAAGTTTTGTCTTGGATGGTCGTATGAAAATTTATACAAATAACGGAAGAGTAATGTTAACCCATTCGCGACGGGAGTCTTTTACGAAATTTTTAATGCATTGTCACCGGTTTTTAAAAACATAAATTTGTGCCTTTTTAAATCGAGAATATGCTCCGATTGAATAAGGCAAATTTTACAGTAAAATTTTATTGGTGGGGATAGACAAGGATTCTTAAGCCTTTTTTCGGCACGTATGCGTGTCACTCGTTCTCAAGGGGTTAAACAATCTTATTTCATTCCTTATTTTGAACACGTTTACAATTTACATTGAGTTCAAATAGATGAAAAAAAAATCTTTGAACCTTTTTTGTGACAGATCCTTGTATATACTTTTAATTATGTTTATCGTTTATTTTAAATATGTTTAATTATTTTAATTAAAATGAAGATAAATCTGATTTAATGACATTGAAACCTTTTTTTAAAATCTGAAACGTAATATTCTCATTATTACTATCGAGAAGAAATTCCAATGTAATTAACTTCAATCAATTGCTATATTTACGTTTAATCAACGCAAATGTCGAAATGTTTTCTGATGAGCTAGTTGTTTAATTTAGCAAAATGACTAAAACAAACAAGATATTTAATTTTTGAAAACTAATTCAAATGAAATTAATTTCTTGAAAGACATTAATTTATTTAGAGCTACGCCTCCTTATATACTGTCAATCAAAAGAAATTAATATCATTTGACTTTGGAATAAAAAATTAAAATTCTTCAATAACATTAATTTGTTTTAAGCAACGCCTTCATATTTGCAGTTTCAAAAAACAACACATGTATGTTATCAGTATAGCTTGAATAATTTAAAACATGAAAGCAATATTGAAATTAAAGTCATCCTTTTTTATGCATGACATTATGCGCTAAAGGATGATCAAATTGGCAGTTTAAGGTTTGTATTCAGCGAGAAGTATTTGGACGATGATTAACAGAAAGCTGCTAAAAATGGTGTTTAAAATGCTGAGCGCAAAACAACCAACATTTTCGTAAAGAAAAAGTTTCTTTATTTAATAAAAGAAATTCTGCGATTAAATGAGGAAAATGATTTTTAAGGTGATACTTATTGCACTATAATGTTTTATATAAAAAGAAAACAACGTTAATAGTGTCAGAGCTTTATATTTTATACCACACTAATTTCAGTAGCATTTAGCATATCGTCTTTAGTGTAAAGAATAACGGAATTTACTGAAAGATGTAAAACAGAAAGGATAACCATAGTTTCCTGTTTTCTTAGGTGTTGCTTGTTGAGCTAAAGCCATATTGTAAAGTCTCCCCGCATGGTCTGAAACTGAAACTGGTCAATAAACCTTTCCCTTGAGCTCGCTTCTTATCTTTTTATTTGACCAAATTTTGACATTCTATACACTGAAGATGGTACGCTAAATACCAGCGAAAATAGTATCCTCTCTGAGTTTCGGCTGAAATTTGTATTTTTTTAAGAACTTAATAAAAAGGGACCGGGAGTGACATTTATGTTCTACAGACTTGCTAGTCTGAGCAGTCTCTCTCGGGCAGTAAAAGTAAAAAGGATAATAGTCATAGATTCCTCTGATATATGAGGATCCCAGAAGCCAAAGGATATAACTGACAAAATTGAAAAGCATTGAATTAAATGCTCAGACAACCTCAAAATATGCTTCTTTCTTTTCAAGGAATTAAATATAAATAATTTTCTAATTATGTGTGGCATTCTAGAGTTCAATCATTTTCGCCGGATAGTGATTGAATGTAAATTTAAAGAAAAATATATTCTACATTTTTTACAGTTATTAAAATAAGAGTTCAAAGACCACAATGAAACAAGCGGAATTTTCCAATTTTAATTCAGTCAATTGTTATTGATGTTCGAATTTAACATTAATTAACTTTCAATTCAACTTTCTCTACTTCGAATTTTTGTCACTTGTATTCCTTGACTTCTGAGGTCATTGTATATGATTTGTTTTTTTTTACATAGTGCGCCTCGGTTTTAATATAATGGTCAAACTTCGTCATAAAGGCATGGGCAGGAAGGAGTATCTTCGAAGATGTCGTAGAAGAAGAAATCAAAATTCGATTTCCCGTAAAACAACATCCCTACGGATTTTACGCAGCCCCATCTAACTTCTAGGGTGACATAGCGTCGAACTCTTCAATTTCTTTTTTTATATAACTATGTTTTCACTGAGAACAAACACTAACCAATGGGTTTAGAGGATTTGAAGAAAGTGTGCTTTTTGAACTGTCAAAATGTGAATATGTATTCATGAAATTCATTCCCTTAGCAAAAAAATGTTTACTGCAATTAGTTTCGTACAACTGAAAATTTGATAATCGAGATTCACTGTGGACAATGTAGCTATTGCTAGCTTATCTTGAACATGCTTACTTGTGTAAGATAAGCAATTTCTTCCCTTTTCTTCGCCAGTTTGGATTTAATCTGTAATCGTTAATAAAATAAAGTTTCTTTAGGAGCTTGATTCATATTCGCTCTATGATTCGTGATCGCCATTTTTTAAAGTCAGGCCCCAGTATTTAACCTTTTCCGGCACACTGTGCCAAGTCCGGGATATCTAATTTTAATTCCAAGCGGGACCAATAATATTTTAATGAAATTTATTTTTACAATGAAAGCATAAATTAGAAGATTCTTAATTTCTAAAAACGTCGTTTGTGAATTCCGGTGACAGTCGATAATTTCTCATTTTACTAACATAATTTGCCCGTGCCGGAAAGGGTTAAAAGACTAAAAGTTTTTATCCCTTCGTTGTTTTGAATATGCTCCAACGAGTGTCAAGGAGATTATGAGCAATCATTTTATCAAAAGGTCCGCATTTTTCTTGTGTGCGCTCATTTCAATGATCGTACCAGTTAGTAATTTTTCCTAGTATTCGCGAAGGAGTCAATTTCGGAGGGACTTAATCAATTTAATCATTTTTCAATGATATTTGTGAGGAAACACGAATTGGCAGACTCCCGGGTAAATCACCAACAGATAAAGTAAAGCTCTCCATTTTGATCAGCAATTTATATCTTAAAGTTAATTCGAATTCGAGTCCTAAATAGAATAAATTTCGGGCTGAGAAATGAACTTACCAAGACAAATTAGTTTCAAGCTTTACTTTTTTGCTCTCAGAAATGGCACCTAAATTAAAATCAAGTTTATACTATTTATATGCATAATTGCATTTGAAACATTACTTTTATTACCATAAGGAAATATCTCACATTTGTACTAGCTTAATTATTCTACGTAAAAATATACATTACGTGCCTTTCGTGTAAAAATTTCAACTCGCCGACTGAAAGCTTAATTGCACTACGTTTTTCTAAATAAAAATTGACAGTGAAAATAACAATTGCTATAAACATTACAATGATAATGATATTCCTTTAAATATTTCATCTATTACATTTAAACAGATTTTTCAAAAATTCCAGATTAACAAAACTGCGATACATATTCCAAATAATCAAATATAGTAAAACTGACTAGAAATATAAATTGTCTGTTTGTATAGCACATTAGTTAATGCCGTTCATAATTATCTAAAATGCTGTGGCAAAACCCATTTTTACACGTAATCCATGCAGAAATTAAGTAGAAATGATACCAAATAATTGCTTATCTCGAGTTGCTTTGAATGAATTTGTTACAATTCAATGTAAATTAATTTCCAGTGCAGAGGTTAATTTAAATAGCTTACTAGATAAGTATTCGCTCCATTTTGAAACATTTGAGTAGGCGAAAGTATTTTTCTACAACTAACGATTGCAGAAATATTCTTTAAGTGATATTTCCCGAGATACAGCATGTTTTCCTGGGATTATTTGTTACAGAAATGGAAAAACGATATACCAGCACGATGGCATTAAAGGAGAATCAGTTAGCTATTCGTATGCCCGTTATGAACATTAAAAGATCCAATATTTGTAATGAGGGGAAGATATATAGTTGCAACAGCTGTTAAAATTGATTTCCTAATATTACTTGATTTAATATAATGTAATAATTGAGTAAGGATAGATTTTTCATTTCTTTCTACAGAAGTGTAAATCCCAAATTTTATTCGAGGTCATTTGATTTTGTAAGTTGTAATCAATCAAATATCTTTAAAAGAAAGTGCTTTTCATGTTTCAATGCTTTCTGCTAGTGATTGGCTATTTGTCAGCAGATAATTAAATGAAAGGAAGAAATATTAAGTGTGATTGACTGGTTTTGTGTGATTGCTTGAATTAGAATAGATCGGAAAAATGCCATCACCTTAAGGGAATTTAAATATTTTACTTCTAAAAAAATTATTTTTGAACAGTACAAATTCTAAAACTGAGTCATGATCTTTAGCATCTGTATAAATTTAATTACAATTGTAACTGTAACATAAGCATGCATATAAAAAAATTTCGTTCAATCCCTGCACAATAACGGTAGTACCCGGGATACTGGTGTAATTCCGCCACTATATCGTGGTAATGACGCCATTCATTAATGACCTGGTACATACATTAAATGGATACTAGGAAACATATAACCAACTGAAAATATTTAGAAAACAATGTAATTTAGCAAAATAATGAATACAATGTTCTATAACCTCCTCGCTTCTGAGACAAATATTACGAGGGAGCACAAAAACGATTTAAAATTATTATACAATGTTTCCAAAGATGTATCTTACTATTTATCGAGACTTATGATCTGCATGCATTTAATAAAAAGGTTTAGAAGTTATTTTAACAATTCTAGAAACATTTAAATTTATTTAAAAGCTGTTATTTAGTGTCTCCGATAGGCGACTTTAGAACGTTAAGCTTACAATTTAACTCAAACTGCAAAATCACAAATATAATAGTCTGCTGAATTAGCTCAACTACATTTATGAATCTATTTCTCACAATATTTGCATCTAAACTTAAGATCATTTAAACCATATTCCCCACCAATAATACGCCACTGAACGTCTTTTGAATGAATTCATATGTATCATCATCCTCGTTGTTAGCACAAATATTTTGATCGTCGTTAGTGTCATGAGAAGATGAGGAAATTCTTTGAAGGCTTCCATTTCTTAGTTCTTACCTCGCTTTTTTAACAATACTTTATCCTTTTTTAGAACTGTTTTTCGCCTTTTTGATGGATTCATGCCTAAAGGTTTTTATGCAGATTTTAGCTCTACTGATTTATTTTTTGATTTATATTACGGCTGATTTTTCTAACTCTTTCTTCATCGGAATTCCCGTTAGTGTTGTAGAGTGGCTTTTCTTTTTGCATTTTGTTCCCTTGATCATGGTAACGGCATTGTCCCAACTGATGGTGGCGTCATAACACCGAGAGGGCCATATGACGGAAATTTCCATTCAAAGCCGAAAGAAAAATAGCTGTATCTCACGAAAATCGTTCGCCGAACATTTTTCCCAACAGAACATTACAGTCAGCAAAAGTTGCTAGAGCTTGGTGGAGGGAATGGTTTTGCTGGCTATGCTTGCTCACTGACTATTTCCCTCATCGTCCACCAGTAGCGGCTCGTCAGGGAGTGCTGCATCCGATTTTTCACACCACTAAAATTTAGCAGAATCTTTCATATTATTTATTTGACAAATTTTGTTGATTAAATAAAATTGAAATAACCATACAATTTTAATGGTGTGAATAAATTGATGCAGCATCCTGACCAGCCGCTACTATCGTCCACGAAATGTTGGACATTCATTCAGCTCTGATCAACAGACCAATAGCAGCGAAGTTAAAAATTAAATAACCGTACGAAAAGTCTAAAGAACCTGTTTACAAAACATGCAGCAAGCTGGGCGAACATGTTTTGTAAAATGTTTGTTGTTTATCGTTCTCCGCTTGGCACGGCTATAGTCGAACTTATTCAATACACTGCATTAAAAGGTTGTCTATTGCATGTAGGTTACGTGTAATGTTATGTTAAATATCTAATGTTTCAATAAAAGGTGTTTGCCTCTACTCATTTTGAACTCCAAAATAAGAAGAAACTAGGTGGGAACTAAATTTTTAACTGGAACAAACAAACGACTTGCAGGAATATCACTCTCACACCAGGCACTGTTTCTCTTGCTGACCGCTAAAGTGCAAGCACATTCACTATCAGCAAATGTTTAGGAATTCTGGGGTGAATTTAACATTACAGAAATAAAATTGTTTGCCACTAAAAGGATTTAAATAATTGAAGTAATAATTGAACATGGAATAATTTGTAAATAGCGCTCAAAAAGGAATTGGGCCCCAAATGTTCATGAAGATGCCTCTAGTTTTGTAATAATAATTAAATTTTAAGTAATAAAATTAATAAGTTTATAAATAAAAAGTTTAATAATAATTAAATTTGGATTGAAGTATTTGCTTATAACAAATGTTAAATATTACTTATACACATGTAACCAAACATGTGATACATTGTAATTTTCAATGTTTATTACAGTTACAGTAATATATGAATGTGTATCATTTATATCTTTGATATTCCAAGTTTTCAGTTTTCAAAAGAGCGTATTTCGCCGTTTTCATTATTGAAATGTCTTTCCTAATTAAAAAAGGCTTTGATATTTTAATTAAAATTTTAAACATGTTGTTATAATTCATCTTAGTAATTCTAATTTAATTAAATTCAGAGTAGAAATATATTGGTTGGAATATTTTGTTCTGATTTTTTTTAAATATGTATATTGGTTTTATTAAATTACTTACTGTTCTGGAATTTAAGAAAACTGGTTATGAAATTAAATTTAAATTCGCGTAATATTTATTTTAGAGTGTTTTTACGTTCTTCGTTATACTTTAGCATTTAATTCTCGCTCTGTAAATTACGTCCCCTTTTTTTCTCTTACCGCAGATAATTGTATTTCATATTTTTAGCTTTAGAAGTTACCTGCTAGATGGCGCACCTTGTCGATTATTTGTTTCAGGCAGGGGAAAAATTAATCATTCAAATTGTTTTTCTGTATTCAATATATTCTATGGCTCATTTCTGCATAATTCGATGAAATATTTTATTTATTTTTACCATGTTTTATTTCACTATTCACAAAATAACACCTTTATTGTTGATTGCATACTAAATAATGTTATTATTTTTTTTTAAGTTGCATTTTTTAATGAAATCTTAGGCACTGTGTTGTTTTCAGGAGGTGACCCGTTGGGAGCATTCTCTCCCCCCCCCCCATCACCGAAAAATTTTAGATTTTGAACTTTCAATAATCAAAAAGTGCAATTTCCCGCCGTAACTCTATAATGTCTCCTCCCCACCCCAAGGAGCCACAGAAATCCCTTCCGGAGAAAAAGCGCCTGAATTCTACACCGGAAGCATTTAATTAAAAGTTTATTATTTTTTCTCTAGTTAAGTAGATAATTATTCCTTTCTACAATTTGTTAATCAGTTTTATAATTTACATTTTTTTGACGAAGTCTCTAGGCACATAATAACTTTTGGGTTCCGTCACTTACATATACTGCCTTGTTGTATAGCATGTGTTTAAATTAGTAACTTGTTAACTTATGTACGTAGTTCAAGTAATTGTTAAGTATTGTAGATAATTTTAATATCCAGTAAATCTAATCAGTTAGCAATTATAAGGCCTGAGGTCAAACTCAGTTCTCCGTGCCCTGTGGACAGAAGGATAAATCATATCCTGGTTAAGTTCTTAACCCTTTGAGCTCTGGTGAGTAAATTTATTCAAAATTTCAAATGTCACATTGGCACCTGTATTTTTCAATGAAAAAAATTAAGTTGACTATTTATGCGAAAAAAAAAAAAGCATTAATCTTTTTCGAACAAATTTGGTCAAATATTCCGGTGCCATTGTGTCATTTCGGAATTAAAATTAAGTGGTAGAAAATTATACCATCAGAGCTCAAAGGGTTAACTCCAAGAAGTTAGAAATCAAAATATTTAATTTGCTAACCAATTGATTTCTCATTCCTAGGGTAAAATTTAGCAAAGAATCCAAAGATCAAATCATAATTCGGTGTTAAAATTTAAAAAAAAAAGTTACATTTGGCCTCTCTTGCAATAAATGTTTTAACCAAATAAGGACTCAAATTGATTAGTTACATATTTAAAGTTATCCGAAATTCCAGTGTGTTATCGAAATAGACAGGGGTAAGAGGGACTTTAAAGCGAATGCTGTATGTATATAGGATATTGAAACACTCAGCGTTTTGTTACAGTGTACGAACGGCAGCTAACCCATCCCCCTAAATAAATATCAGGTTCTGAGCCTTTTTTTTTGTGTGTGTGTGTTTGTGTGTTGTTTATGAGTCCCTGAATCTCACATCTAATAATAAAGTGTTTTTGTGTGCACGCGTAAAGCCAAATGCAACAACACATTGCGCAAGACTCTTTTATTGCGCAACGGGGGGAATAGATTTAACTAAACAGACATTAGATCATATCCCCACCAGGGACAAAAGTGGTATTTCAGATCGAATTGGTCAGTAAAACAGCCAAAAGTTCAGATTGCAACAAAACTTACAAATCTGAAAAAGACAAATGTAAAATTTGAAATTTTATTCCAATATGTATGATTTCCTAACATTTAGGACAACTATGTGAAATGTTCCCATTTTTCAAGTACTATTGCTACTAAAATTCAGACCGAAACGCTACTTTTGCGTCCGAGAGCGAAACTTTGAACGCATTTCTTTCAAGATAAGTCTAATACTCATGTTTTGCTTTAATTTTTAATTGACAAAATCTTGCTATTCTATGAAATAATATGAAAGACTGGAGGAAGGGGGGGGGGGAGACATATTTTTAATCCTCTCGTTGCGTAGCAAAGTTGCAAAAGTAGCAAAAATTGTACAACCAATGATATCCTTGACCTTTTTTTTTTCAGCATTATTTTTTTCCTTCTTAAATATTTTAATTAAACATGCAGTTTTCTTTTTTTTAATTCACGGTCAGGTGAACATCGAAAACATATGAGTATGAACCATATTTTCAAAAATAAACAAAATTGTTGAAAAGGTTTTAACTGTTCCCTTAAGTTATTTTTACATAGTAGCATTTAATTATTTGAGATTTTCTTTCATTACGGGTTTAGGATTGGGCTCAAGTTGACGCATTTTGGATTCGGGTCAATTTCGGTTTAAAGTATTTCCAGCGCAGGTCGGGTTTTGATCAACGTCCAATGATATTTTTACAATGGGATATCTGGAATATCGACTATATTCCAAGATGCGAAAAACTTTGAGAAAACCGATTTTAAACCGGCAGGATGGGCGCGAGGTATTTTGACACACCAAGACCAAGAAGAGTATTAATGGTTTTTAGTTTGTCACCAATAAATATAAATAATAATCGTCATCTCATTTAATCGGAGTCAATTCTTACAAATTCTGATATAAAAAGAGTTAAAGATTTCTTTTAAAAAGCATTGGTAACAATTGTAAAAATTGTTTGCACTCTGGGTCTATCAGGCCCGGCGCGCGTCCTGTCGGGCTGAAGTATAATACAGTCATGCTTTCTATAATGCTATAAATGTATTATATCTGTCGATTTTTAGGCATTATATCTCTTTTTTATCTGAGTAAAACATATAATTAAATTTCATATTACAATGGTATGAAGCAATGGTTTTTTTTCCTCATAAAACCCAGAATGTATGCAAAAGATGCTTCTTATTAGTAAATGAAAGCGTATCCCTCATGCTGTTTTTGAAATCGGGTCGAGATACTTTCTTTTCGCATTCTTAACCCCGAATAACATAACATGGATTTTGATGCTCCACCATGTTTCGGTGACAGCATATATGCATAACTGTACTATGTAAGCAGAAAATTATTCATTCAGTAAAATAGATGATTGATGCGAAAATAAACTAATAACGAAATATCTTTTAAAATATACTAGAGTTTTGAATCTGTCTTAACTCTTAACTTGTATGGCTCAAACTGAAAAAATCCGCAGAAAGGTTTCTCTTTCCTGTTACTGAATAATTCTAAGTATCTTTTTTTTTTTCTAAGAAAATGTAAAATTTCTTTATTTAGCAAAACCCCTCTTTGTGTTAAAATGTTTTTTTTTTCTTTTTAATTTGAAATTAGTTTTCTCATATCACTTTTTTTTAGTTTTCGAATATGAGGAGATTTGATTTCGAATAGCAAGAGAAATTATTTACCTATATACAGTAAAAACATACACACTCTTTTCAATAAATGACATAGCTTGAAAAAATGTATATCTCAGATATTTAAATGATTTATAATATCTTGTATTTTTATATTCGAAATTTTTAACTACTTTAATATATTAAATGAAATGGCGGTACACATTTAAAAAATATTTGTTGAGCCTAAAAAAATGCTATGCTTCTCTCCGTCTCCAATCCCACCTTGCTCAGCGCTTTACCCTTTCCGGCACAGTGTGCCCAGTCCGGGATACCCAATTTTAATTTCAAACTTGCAAACGGCACCAATAATATTTTAATAAAATTTTGTTTTTACAGTGAAAGCTTAAATTATGGAATTCTTATTAAAAAAATAAAAATCGTTTATAAATTCCGTGGACAGTCGACAATTTCTCATTTTACTAGCAGAATTTGTCCGTGCCGAAAAGGGTTAATCATTTTTTTTATTTTTATTTTGTTTGAGTTATCTCTTTCAGTACTATTAACTAATTTATGTTACACAAACCGCTGCTTTTTTTTTTCAATTTTTATAGTTTAACTTGTAATTTTCAGTTTAATTACAAACACTACCGATATTTTGTTTCGTTTTGAACTTTAGTACTGTCACCGAAGACTTTTGAATAGGCGAATTTTAATTCCAACAGTCTTGATCAAAAAGTTTAGGACTAAAACACTATACTATGTGTCAATCGCAAATTTATTCAACTTGATAAGGCTATAAAAACAGGCAAAACTTTTTTCTATAAATATTTACACTTACATATTGTTGAAATCAGAATTAAAAAAAATAGGCAAAAGTCTTTATATGAATGTTTACACATACATACTGTTAAAATCAGAATAACTGACATCATTGTCAGTTGCTGGCTTTACAGAAGAATTAATGTCTGGAAAAATACCCTTAAAGGAAAATTATAATCGATCTTATGCTTGGCATTACTAAAACTAGTAAACATTATTACTAAAAAATATTGATATTCGGGCATGTTCGATAACAAAAAAGCTATATAAATGAGGACCATTTTACACAAAATTCCGCATGCTATAATAAGAACAACGCGGCGATATTGTGGAAAACCAAAATTACATTCAAATGCGGATATTAATCAACGTTAAGACAAGCCGTAAACGAATTCGTTTTTTAACATTTAACTAATGGCTATATCCATGCGAATTTGTTTGTCTGTTACGTACCATGATTTTTGGATACCAGTATTTTATATCGGAAAAATGTGACTTATTTTGTCGAAGATATCTCATCAATTGAATAAAACGAACAAACTTTTCGAAAATACAAGTGGCCAACAAGCATAGCAATTTACAGCTGTGTAACAGACAAACAAATTCGCATGGAAATGCTCTATTGTAACCGGCATCACACATCGCTGCTTTTTTTCAATATTTATAGTTTAACTACAAACACTACCAAAATTCTGTTTCGTTTGGAACTTTATTACTATCACCAAAAACTTTTGAATAGGTTTAACTATTGCAGTCTTGTATAAAACGTTTGACACATTCGCTGCCGATCACGCGCCAGCGCGTGATATGGCGCCAACGTTAAGGGGGTACTCACGCGCCAGCGCTTGACGTGGGGGGACGCCCAATAGCCAGTCACGCACTGGCGCGGGAAAATCTTTCACTGATTCTTTGTTATAAAAAGTAAATCGGCTTCTGGGAAAAATCCACTTCTACAATGCGGCATTAACCATCATCACATCTTCACGAAAGCGGCAACGAACGTGTTAATAGAAAAACTAGAATAATTTATTAGAATAATTCATTTAATAGAATAATTTATTTAATATTTTTCCCTATGAGTAAATCCCGCCTTTTATAAATCTTTTGAGGGAGCGGTCTCACAGTAGTCCGCTTCACAGTAGTTATGTGACAATTTCTGTAATATTATTGGGTTGGAAACTAAGTTCCCGCCGTTTGTTTAAAGACAATTTTTCTACCGGAATCTATACTCTGTTTTTTTGATCGACCTAATTCATGTTAAAATGGTGATTGTTAAAATGTAATGTCAGCTATAAAGTAGCAAGTGGGTTGGCAATGAAGTTCCCGCCGTGTTTTTAAATACGTTTTTGTTCTGCCAAATTTACATTTTTTTTTGATCGAGTTAATTTATGTTAAATTTCAGATAATTAACTCTTTGCATTCGTATGTCCAGTCTGACTCGACATCATCTTTCTTTGCAAAATTTGTTTTTGGCACCAGTAATAAAGGAAAATAAAATTTGCCTTATTTAATTACAGCATTTTTGAAATTGTGTACTTGAAGGAAATTTTTTTTTAAAAGTGGTGTAAACCAAATAAAATTTGTGTAAGTGACAACCGAGTCGAAAGGGTTTAAATGGAATGTCAACTATGGAATGCCAACTGGGTTGGCAACTAAGTTTCCGCCGTTTTTTAAAAATTATTTCAAAGTTTATTTTTCAATAAAAAATAACAAATAATTAATGAACAATGTATTCTCCCTTGTTGTTTACAACTTCTTCCCAACGTTCAACAAGATTTTCAATACCTCGTTGGTAGAAATCCCCTGGTTTCGACTCGAAAAATTCATCCAACCAAGCTTTCAAGTCTGCATCAGTATTAAACGAAACTCCGCGCATAGCGTTTGATAAAGATCGAAAGAGATGGAAATCCGTTGGTGCCAAATCAGGAGAGTACGGCGGGTGCGGCAGTACTTCCCAGCCATGCGTTTGAATGGCTTCCTTGGTCATATTGGCGATATGAGGGCGGGCGTTGTCGTGCAGCAAAAGGACTCCATGCTGCCGATTAGGTCTTTTCTCTTGAATAGCTACGTTGAGTCGTTCCATTTGTCGAACATAGAGTTCCGCGTTGACTGTTTGGTTCCGTTCAAGCAGTTCGTAATGGATAATGCCTTCCCAGTCCCACCATACGCACAACATCGTTTTACGTGGGTGAAGATCTTGTTTTACATGCGGTGTTGGTAATTTACCAGGGCTGAGCCATTCCTTGCGTTGCTTCATATTAATGTACAGGCACCATTTTTCATCGCCAGTAACGATTCGGTAAAGAAATCGTTGCTTGTTTCCATGAGTTGAGCGGTGACGAGCAAGCAAACCAGCGGAGATTGCGGCTCGTTGATTCTTGTTGTTGTCACTTAAAACATGCGGAACCCATGCTCCAAACTTCTGAACTTTTCCCATCGAGTGAAGATGCTTCACTATAGCAGTGTCGGAGAATTTCATTTTCTTTGCCAGTTCTCTTGTCGTTTGACGCGAATTTTCGTGCAAATGTTGGTTTAATCGATCCTCATCGAACTCAACTGGACGGCCAGAACGAGGTGCGTCTTTGATGTCAAAATTTCCATTTTTGAACTTGGCATACCAATCATGGGCGGTTCTTTCAGCTATCGCACCCTCGCCATACACAGCACAAATGTCACGAGCAGCTTTTGCGGCCTTACAACCTTGATTGAAAGCAAACAGAAGGAGGTGTCGAAAATGTTCCTTTTTCTCAACTTGACACTCCATTTTATAGATCTGAGTTTCAACACAAATTAGCTCTAGTATCCAAAAACCAAAATATAGATTCTGGTAGAAAACTTCTATTTAAAAAAACTGCGGGAACTTAGTTTCCAACCCAATAGTTAAAGGATCGAGTGGTGAATTCCGTTTAAAAATAAGTTGTCTTTCTCTACTTTCAAAAATTATATTAATTTTACAAGAATACCCCCTTCCCCCCATTCCCTTTAGAGCTTGAGGGTTTTCGACTGATGATTTTATTTATGATCCCCCTTTTCTAAAGATCAATGTTATATAATTATTCTACTGATGATAATTTTCCCAATTTATTATATTTGCGATTCAACTTTTCAATTGTTAGATAATTAGTCTAGCAGCTTTCATACAATTGTTAATTTTTAGTAATTAGTTAAAATTGTTTACTGCATTAGAAAATATTGAAAGCATTCGAATAACACAATAAAATCTTTAAAACACAAAGCTGAAACTTACTGAGTTTCAAATAGTGGCGTTCTTTTATTAAATGAACGATGAATTGAAATCCGATGTTACGAAAATACCGATATTTCAAGCCGATAATTGTTAGATCAAATGTTTCTGTCATATATTTGTGAATTTTATTCTTAAAAAAGTTATATTCATGTGTATTTGTCAAGTTAGTATGTATTCAAAACAATATTTTTATACCAGACATTTTATTTTTCGAAATATTTCATAAATAAGAACACCTATAATATTTTGTATTTTATGTAATTATAGCGAAATTTAATTATTTTTGAAAATGAAGATGTGAAATGTAAAAATATTTTTATTAGAAATTTTAATATATTTCATAATGTATTTATCGATGTTCTTGTACTGAATCTTATAAAATGTTTTTTAAATGTTTTCCACGTGCATGAAACTAATCAATGTTTCTCTTTTTTAGGTACGTATTGATTGAATCGAAATTATTATGCTAGAAACTCAAGTGTAGTTGCTGAAGACGTAGGTAATTTTTTGTATATAATTTACAGATTATTTTAATTAGATTTATTTTAATATAGATTCAGCTTCGTGTATTTCTTATTTGGGTAAATTTCGTTATTTTGCTTTTTTAAAATTTATTTAATATTTTTAGCTTTATGTTGTGTGTCATTTTAATTGACGCATTCGAGTTCTTTCTATATGAATTGCATTAATCTTAATACCAAATTAAAGCTAGAGAACATAGGAAACTGATCCACTGACGCTTAAGGTTTAGAATCCACGAATTCCTCGTGAATTTAAAAAAATTATTTACATATTTTTATGTTGTACTATAATGAAATATAAATACTCGACCATTAAAATCGTATTTAGAGAAATATGCCTTTTTTAAAAAAATTATATGGGACGTAAAAATTTTAAATAAATAGTAAATAAGTAAATTTTTAATAAAGTCTTAAATTTACTTAAATGTTAGTATAGTTTTCGAATTTTGCAACATTTTGTACACCATTTAATAATCATGATATTTTTTATCAAAATAGCAAATAAAGCCTTTGTGCAAAAATGATTAAAGATAGAAAACCAACGACGATAAATGCACAAATAATGTATGAAAAAGTAGCAAACAGCTGTTTCGAATCTACTATCGAGATTCTTCATCCGTGCAAAACTCAGTGAGCTTGAAAAAACAAAACTGAATTCAGTTTTGCTTTTCTAGCTCGCTGAATCTAATACACCAGTGATACATCATACATAAATAAAAGAATTAATTATAGTATTAATGAAGTAAATTAAAAAATGAGTATAATATAAAACGAAAATATAACAAATATAAAACATTTTATATTCGTTAATTATAGTATTTCATCAATTTTATGAGTCATTAGTAATTCATTAATTATAGAATTAATGAAATAAATTAAAATATGAATATAATACAAAACGAAATGACAAAATTGAAAAAGAAAGAATACATTTTTTTTATTTAAAAAATAATGCAATAAAAAAACTTCATTTTATAAATGGTATATCTTTTAAAAGTAGTATAAAAGTTTTGCGAAACAATGAATAAAATAATACACAATGGAAATCCGCAAATGGAGCAATTATCATAGTGTATAATAGTAATGATAATTTTCACAAGTCAAAGATGGCTAACATTAAGAATAATATATTGAATAATATATAGGATACGAATTAAAAAAATAATAAAATTAATATGCATTATAAAAACAATGTGCTATGAGTTGTTTGAAAAAAAATTATAAACGGATTTTTGAGAAGTAACTTCTAAGCTTAGGGGTGAAAAATTAATAATACAATATTTACTTTATGGAATTCATTAATCATCTTTCATTGTTTACATTAGCGGGAAGTTATTTTTAAAATATACGTGTCAGCTTATTATTTACTAACTAAAGAAATATTTTTAATTTAAGTCATTCCCTTTTTAATGTACAATATTTATTTTATGAGACGAGAAAACATATTGATATTAACCTGCTTAATTAATATGTTCTGTGTTTGATATTTCTAACGCAGTTTCCGTTTTTTTTAGAGTGGATTTTAATGAAACATCTTTTAAATTTTACACAAATATATTATTCTGTATCTGATTTCGTGTCTTAGAAGAAATTTTTGTTAATTTTAAAGAAACTATATTAAATAGAAAATTCTATTAGTACTGTTTTGTTTTGTAAATAAATTTCTATTTTTTTATGTAATTTAGTCACATTAAATATTTATGTATAAGTGAAAGAAATGTATTATTATTACAATCTTATGGTATGCGGTAATTTTAGAGGCACATAAATATTGTACCCAACATTTTTTTGTATTTTTGAATAATAAGTTTTAGTTAAGCATTTTTGAAAATTGACAAAAATATCGGTTTTATGATTTTTATTTTTAAGAGTCTGTTATATTCTAAAGAATTTAAGTTTAGAATATATAATGTTAATTCTAGTTTTAAAAAAAATGGATTCATATCCTTCTTAGAATGAGAGCTACAATTGTTTCTGAGTGAACGAAATTTTTAATTCCTTATCCCAATTTATTATTATTATTATTATTATTTCTTTAAAATTCGATAAGGCTTTGCCTAATTTTCATTAACGTATTCGATAGACTGTATGTTATTCTTTATTTTGAAGAAATTAAAAATATTTGTAACTTTTTTCTTTAAAATGAAATGCATTTTTATTTCTGGTAAATTTTAGCTACTTTGATAGTGGATTTCTCTATACCATTTAATATATTCCGATATTAATTTATATATTTTATTATATTGCTGCTGACAACGCATGTTAAAACTGACGAAAAACCTTAAAAATTATAATACCACTAGCTTTTTAAATTCATAACAAAAAAATCGTTTTATTTTGTTAGAAGCGTGAAATTTCAGTCCATTGGTACCTATTAATACAAGGATTCTATCATCCGTCGCTGAATCTAAATTATAGGACCGACATTCCAGCC
Source organism: Maratus speculifer (assembly GCA_964019185.1). Taxonomy (NCBI): domain Eukaryota; kingdom Metazoa; phylum Arthropoda; class Arachnida; order Araneae; family Salticidae; genus Maratus; species Maratus speculifer. Next base: position 355,280,605 of record OZ025293.1, read on the forward strand.
TGTCTTGAAGCTCTTGCAACAGTTCTCCTACTGAGAAATTCCATTTAGAGTTCAGCGCAGACAGTGCTGTACCCGAACCTAACCCGAAATATTTTTTTACACCTAATCCGCCGAATCGACGTAAAATTAGAGAATTAATCCGTATTTTAATGCAATTATGGAAAATATTTACAAATCTATCAATAATATCAATTTTACATTTTTGTATGAAAATGACCCGAGTTTGGGGAAAATGCTTTTGCCTATTGAAATCGAAAATATGACTCTGCGTTTGCAGAAAATTGTTTAAATGAACATAGGTCATCATTTTGAGAGATTAGGAAAAGCGATTAGTTTTTTCACGAAATTTGATATTTCAAAATGCACAAATCCATCAGAATACAGTCAAAAGAAATTTTCAGAAATTTAACAAAAGCTAAATTAATTTATCAGATTTAAATAAAATTGTAACATTCGCAAAAAATAAGCACTTTAAATACTGGAATTAATGTTTAACAATAATATTTGCTCCTTTGCTATTGCAATATTTTGAAAATGACTCATTTATCATTAATAAATACATTTACTAAATTAAACAATATATGTGAGAATGAAATTGTATTAACTGTGTATGCCAGATGTGCGCAGAACGATCCAAAACATTTAACCCATACCCCAAGGAATATTTGAAATTGTGCATCATCAATAACGAAAGACATACAGAGAATTTATTATAGCAAATAAAACATTAAAATGTATGGTAATAGCAAATGGAATATTAAAATGCTTGAATATGTTGGACATTTATTTAAGTTCTGGAGAACCATTTTTCGAAAGATCTTTGAACTAATTTTATTTTTTATTCAATAAATGACAAACTCGTCATTGGTATTATCTATAGCTTTAACGTCGTCCCAATCGAAGCAGTAACTTGCAATACAGAATAATTCACTAGTTCGATGAATAGTTTTATAGGGTATACTGTATTTTTAACAAGCAAAATAATAAAATTTGTATTAAACAATGATTTTTTTTCACTTATATTACTTTATTTTTTAGTTCACAGACTATCAAAGCCTGGGATCTTATGTGCCCCTCCGCTCTGTATGCATGTACATACGTACGTATGTATGTAACACGCTAACGCATGATAAAAATATCTGATTTGCTTAAATTTTAGATATAGGTTTATTGTGATAAGGCACTTCCCTGATTAGTTTTGGAAGTTCATTAAGTAACTAGAAGTAGGGGACGGGGAGGGGGCTAATCCCCTCCCTCTTAATTTAGGTAAGTGGATTTTTAATGCTGAATTATGAGATTTCATTCAAATTTTAGATATAGGATAATTCTGATTAGGCACCTCCATGATTTGTTTTGGGTGTTCATTGGTTAAGTATAAAGAGAGAAGAGGGATATGGGTAACACCCCCCCCCCTTAATTTAGTTTTTTTTTTTCGCAGAATTAACCGATTAGATTCAAATTTAAATATAGGCATTTTGATGAGGTGCCTCCATGATTATATTTGGGTGCTAATTATTTAAGTATAAAGAGGAAATAGAATAGGGAATAACCCCTCTTAATGTAGGTAAATGAGTTTTTTACGCAGAATTTTCCGATAAGCTTCCAATTTTGGATATAGGATCATTCTAATATGGCGCTTCCCTGATTTGTTTTTGGGATTCATTGGTTAAGTATAAAAGGGGCATATGGGGACTACCCTTCTTAAATTAGGTAAATGGAGTTTTCATGCTGAATTAACGGATTTGGTTTAATTTTTGAAAATAAGTTCATACTGATAAGATGCTTCTCTGATTAGGTTTGGGGTTCTTTTGCTATAAAGGGCCAACGGACGATTACAACCCCCTCTCGCCTTAAATTAGATAAATGGGTTTTTACGCAGAATTATGCGATTTGCTTTAAATTTTGTATATAGTTTCTTTCTGATAAGGCGAATTCCTGAATAGTTTTGGGGAAGCAATGGTTCAGTATAAAGGAGATAACACGGAATTGCCCCTCCTTAAATTAAATAAATGGGATTTTATGCAGAATTACCCGATTTGCTTCAAATTTTGAATATATGTTCATTATGATAAGGCGTATCTCTGACTAATTTGGGGGGGGGGGGGTCAATAATTAAATATAATGAATGGAAACGGGAAAGCTTATCTCCCGCTTAATTTATTTTTTCGGGGAGCATTATTCCTAAAAAATAATAATAAGACTAATATACAGTTAATGTGAATAGCCTGTCAGCTCAATGCCATCAGTTTAACTATGTTCATTTAATTAATTAAGTATTTATTCATGCACACATATGTCCTTTATATGCGCTTGAATTGCCATAAAATCGAGTGAATGATCACATTGCTAGACGTAGTAATACGATGAACATTTTCTTTGTCAGTACAGTTATAACAGCTGTTTAATATTTAAAAAGAATAATGAGTAACTCTATTCCTTTTATATACGCCTTTTTTATGAAATTCCATGAAAATTTTTTAAGGTCCAATTATGGCATCTTAGACTTGAATTCCAAAAAAATGATTTCTGTCTAACATATTTCTCATTGGTAAAAACTTCATTTTTACAATTTAGTAAGAGTATATATTTTATTTGTTTAAAGCAACGATAAAGAATTTTTGACGTATTTACTGTTTCTATTTTTTAATCATTGATGTAAAAATTGGTATGCATGAAAAATGTTAAGATTAAATGTAAAATAATTTCTGCTAGAAACGCGCTTAAAAAAATGCTTGAATAGAAAATGCTTATGTACATAACCTAAATATAAACTAAATGAATACAGAATTTAATCCTGAAAAATGAGAAGTCGCTGATGAAATAAATTTAAAAATTCCATTTCAGTAGATTAACTGGAAATTAAGACTGCTCCATTTGTATACATATATATTAATCAAATTCGTTTCTTCCTGTGTTGGCGGGATTATATTTATTGATCACATTCTTTTTTTGAAATGTAGAGAGTAATTAGTAATGTGGAGAGTGCTTCATCTCGACTTTAGAGGAAATCCGTGTTCTTTTTAAAAATGAAAAAAGAACTCGAGGGTATTTGAGAGAGAATACTTTATCCTCAAAATGCTGCTGACTAAGATACTTTGATTCCAGAAATATTTAGTAATATTTATGCTTGTTTATATTTTCAGCCGAAAGTGCTTGTCATTTTCATCATAGCAGAAACGTACACTTTAAAACATGTATGTAATATTACTGTATTTAAAATTTGTGGCGAAATCCTGCCACCAATTTTATTGCGTCAGGCACCGGTGGCTCATAATATAAAATATGATATAAAACTAAAAATATACATATTGTTTTAAGTAATTACTAAAAAAGTATAATCCTGTAATAAATAAAAGTAAATTTTAGATAAATTGTCATTATTACTTAGAACAATGTAATTTTTTAGTTTTTTATCATGTTTTAGACTGTCAGTGATCGGTTACTGACGCAGTCTAAATAAAAAATTCAGTGTCTGTCACCGGCTACTGACGTGGTATTCAACGTGTAAAGAAAAAGCATGGTGGTTGCAATCCTATTGGAAATATGCGAGCTTTAAGACCAGTTTCTCGGAAACTACCCGACCGATTTTGATAAAATTTAGAATTCATATTAACTGGTTTATGCTCAAGACATATGGGAAATATTTTTTTCTGCAGCTAAAACTGTTTAGCTTAGACCAATAGCAAACTTTCAGAAATTTTCGATTTTTCAGTAATTTTTTTTTCTGAATTTAATTAAAAAAAAATTTTTAAGTGTCTGCCACTTATATTTTTACTCTACCTCCAAAAATTTTTTTTATTGAAATCGCTTGAGTACTTTAGGAGTTTTCAGTTGAAAAGTACAGTTTTTCGAAGAGTTAAAAAACTTCTAATTCATGAGAGGTTCTTACACTGTTTTATGAACACATATGAATTAAAGTATATATAAATACTTGGATAAAAATTTAATTATATATGATAAATATAGTATAAAATGTTAAAGTAAAATTAATATGAGTGAGCGTGGAATCACAATTGTATCTTCGCTTAAATTGATGACTAATGTAATATTACGCATTAGTATAACGTAATACCTGTTACGTTACGTATCGGATAAATTGCCCAATAAAATGGAGGCAGCAAGGCTGCGACTAATTTTATACAGTAACGTTCATAAATTATTTTCACTCTAGAAAAAGTACTCACATAGAGCTGAAACTTCCTCTACTTAAATGGGAATAAAAAAATATTTTCCAGTATAGCTGAAAATTGTTTGATTTCGGTTTGAATGTCTGACATCTACCGATCTACCTGTACTATTAATATTGTAATTATGCTATACTAGGATTACCATGTAATTAATGCATGATTATGATGTTTGCTGTTGAAAATGAAATTTGTAGCATTTATAGTTCGTTTACAGATACACTCTAAATAATTCCGTTACATTATAGTATAAAAGAGATATTGTTTGCGATATAGTTTAATGATGTGATACTGTTAAAACCATAATGAGACTAATAGAAATTTCCCTGATGCAGTAAGCTATCCTTTCAGTAGAATTTTCAGTTCAAAGTATTTTTTATTTATTTACAAAGTCATACAAAAGAACTCGAGTACCTTTTCATCTATGAACGGTAAATGCTTAAAAACCTACACTAATCACTGTGAAAAACATTCAAGTTAAATTAATCCTATGGGATAATTTTTTTGCAGATTTCTTGCTCGTATTTTAATATTTTTAAATGACTTGTTTGTGTATGGGACCTGAGTTCAATAACCAGTTAGAATCGGTTCTAAAAGTGAAACAAATCTCATGTAAAAAAAATGTAAGCAGGGTATTGTTAAATCTATAAGAGCATTAATTAAAAATGTCTTTTTTTTTTTTTTTTTTTTTTTTTTTTTTTTTTTTTTTTTTTTTTTTTTACATTTCGACTTATTTTCTATTGCATTGAATAGCTGAATTCGTTATCTACAAAAGATTTGTAGATATCGATATTTTTATTCCTTCAATTTTCCTTGGAGTCTTGTTGTTTATGATGACATTTTCAATGCTGCAAACGGTTTCGAAAATGAAAGTGTTCTCGTAAATAAAAAATACAGTCAAATCAAAAATGCCTTTGTTAATATTGGCCTATCAAACTAATACTTTCTTAATCAGCTATCCTTTACAATATACGAATAATAATTATATGGACCATCATAGCAATTTATTATAGCATTGCTGAATAATTTTAAATTTAACCACAAAAATAAGCCAATATTCGCCCAATATTGACTTAATCTTTTGAACATTTTGTACAGTATTTTGTCTGTAGTCATTGCTCAGTTTCGAAAAATATCCCTAAAATATTAGTTAGTATTTAATAAAATTGCTGAATTTTCGGCAAAGAATAAAAAATATTTTTAATAAAACTTCTTTATTGAGAATAGATTCGTTAAATTTCCAAACAAGTGAAAAAGTGTTCCGACATCGTTGATATATTGCACTACAAATAAATACAAGTTTATATTTAAATAATCTTGCTTTGGTTGAATATGTGAAAACATGTTTTTTTAAATGATAGATAGAAGAAAGAAACCTGCCGCAAAAATTCAGCTAAGTTTTAATTCATAATTTATAAAAATATAAACTATAGATTTCTTCCCTTTCGAAACTCGATTAAAATAATTATGCAATCAAAGAATTATGCTGTTGTGTTTTTAAGATTGCGGAACGGAATATTTCTCTTTGTTTAAAAGGAAATTTTGAAAATTTTCAACACAATTCTTTTCTCGAATTTCTGCCACTGTTATAACTTTAATTACTTGAGGCAATCTTTGTACATATATATTTATGTATATAGATTTAATATAGAAAGTACTTCTCATAAATAACAAATTCATCATTTTTCTATTGCGGTTTTATTATTTCCTCTCATTCTTCTTCTCTTTACCGCAATCTACTCTTCATCTTCAATTGCTGTCTGACAACACTGATGCTGACAGCGATGTGATTATGTTTCACAGAACATTATAACAATGACAGGTAAGCGTGTACTGTATGTCTGCTTTCGGTAAATGCAATATGATGTCATTTCGAGATGTTCCAGCTTAAATTTTGTACCCATACAGTTGGGACAATGTTACTGTATCAGTTAGATGTAATTATGTATTAAGTTTCAAGTAGCATTTTATTCCTAGAAGTCACAAATTTCATTTCGTGGTAAATGCAGTTAAATATGAGATTACGGAATAATTTAATTTAATGTTTTATTTTATCTATACCGTTATCTAACATTATCACACGAGACATGCAAATATTGATAATTTATGCGTATAGCAAGAAACTTTGTTTTATTTCAAATTGAAGAGTATTATTACACTGAGAAAACAAAGAAAAATACATGTTTTTTACTCTATATACTATCAAAGAATAAATTTCTCGTATAATTCAAAAATAATAAAATAGACTTTGAGGACTGTTCTTATTCGTCTAAATTCTTAAATCTTCTAATCGTTATCAGAAGGGTGAAATTATCCTGGTTCCATACTTTTCTGTGCAATTTAATAACCACCTCAAAAGAACTTTCGATTCTATGTTTTACCGTTTACATTTTCTGATTGTACACGTAGGAGATTCGAAGTGGCTACCCTTTAACTACTGCAAACCCGGAATAATTTACATAGATTCTTTAAAATTCCATAACGTAAATTCTTCTTTTTCTAAAAAAATCATGATAGTAGCAATATGAAATCTTCTAAATGCCTAGAATAAAGCGGTAGAACATGGGTCGCAAATCAATATTGTCTCAATATTGAAGAAAAATTCATTTAGTAATGGAAATATTTATTGTGTTTTTTCAGTATACTTTCAAAAATTGTGGCAAAATGACTCTTATAATTGAGCTATTTTCAATGAATTTTCCGTATATTTCCAATATTCAGAGGTCCCCAGTCCCTGCTAGGGGTTTAAAGGTACCGCTCTCAAAGTAGTAGATGCGGGTGGTATTGTAATCCATCATACGCCTAACTAATGATAAACTTCCATGGTTTTTCTTCGAACATTCCGTAAATAAGCATCAGGATCGCTTAGACAGATCCTCACAGCCATCGCACCCCCACTGCCTACATTTTTTCTCAAATTATCTTTTGCTACAAATCACTTACACCAATATTGAGGCAAAATTTCACTTATAATTCAGATATTTTTTGTTTAATAACAATACTTCAGAAATATTTTACTCGAAACTCTCAAAGTACTATATTAGCATTTTCCCGATATTTTGTGAATATTGAAAAAAGTATTAGCTATATATTTCTCAAATACAAGGTAACAAACATTAGTAAAATATTCTACTCGATTTGTCAAAAGTCTTACCAAGCAAGCCAAAAAATCGTAAGCGTAATTTTGTTATTAAAGCAATATTTGTGATAAAATGTTAATTGAAAAAATCCTCATGACTTTGTTTTAATAAACTTCATTTCTGATTTTTAACCCTGCTGTTTGCAGATGTTTTAAACCGATGAATTTCTCAATTCTACTAGCATTGTAAAAAAAAAAAAACTGTCGCAATGAGAAACCTTTTTAAAGATTCTAATTGACAATCTTTCTGCTGAATAAGCCTTTGAGTTATGCAAAAGAAACGAATAACCAAAGATCCATGTTGATAAATTTCATTTAAATGTAAATTTTTCCAAATTCTATTATGCATTGAAGATAGTAGTACGCCTGCCGATATAGAGCGAAAACTTGATGCTGTTCTTGTTTAAGCATGCACATTTTCCCGAACTATTAGCCTTTCCTTTCTACGCAGCTTTTAAAATACTCATTAGAAGTTTCTGAAATATTTTTATTTTATTCTTCTGACTCCTAATTACACAGGCTTACAATCGATATATCCATAGCACGAAACGACATTGATAATCTCTCGTCATAAGAAATTCTGATCGTTTCAAGCTTTTTTGCAACCTGCCATAGTTTGCACAGAGTTTTGTTTTCAAAACTCATCATAGTTGCTTGCTAATGAGCGAGTTTATAATGCATCTGGGTCAAAGGCGGTATGTTTAATATGCATGTATATATATTTTTTTATTATTATTAGCGATGCTTACAAATGATCCCCAAGCAGAACTTAAATACTGGAGAAAAGAGCCTCATTCTAAGCGAGCCTCATTAATATAATGATTATGGCTTGAATGAAATTTGTTTTTTAAAAAAAGTAGTTGATTAAATTTAACATACTGATGATGTTAAAAAATGTTTTATTTGTGGTTTCCATGAATATAATTCTCTGAAGATAATTTCACTTTCTAGTATAATCAGCAAAAATAGTTGAAATATCTTTAAAAAATACGATTTGTTATGTTGCTGGACACAAGATTTTAATGAGAAATTCATTTTTTTCTTTGCAAAAAGAAGAAAAAAAGAAGAAAACATCATAAGTTTGTCTCTAAACAGTATTTCGCAATAATAAATAGTTTCATATATTTAATGTGCAACAATACGTATCTTATATTAAATTTTAAAGGGAAATATTTGAATCTCGTTACTTAATAAAAATGGACGTACTGATTCTTTCAATATTTTCTTAAGTCTGAATGCGCTTTATTGTCAAAATTAAAGTCTATAATATTAAATTATAGATAGAGAACATCAGATAGATGATTCTGAAGTATCATTAATTTGTTATCTATAATTTATAATTTCGCATATACTTGAGCTATCATCGTTTTATGCTAAACGAAGCTATTAATATGTGAATCGTATTTGCGCAATATATTTTCTACCAACTAAGCAACTGATCATAATACTGGATAAAAATTACATTTTAAGTATTTGCATCTTGTTCTCGATCATTTGATTCATATAAGTGCTTATTAAAATAATCGGTGTACAGATAAAATCTATTATGTAAATAATGGCTAAACGTATGCATCGAATGTATGACACAATGAGATACCCTGCTGCAAGTACAATCACCAAGCAACTGTATTCGAGATTTATGGATTTTAATCTCTTATTAAAGTTATGCAAGATTGAATGTGTTAAAATATCGCAGATTTTATATGAAACGATATATATATATATATATATATATATATATATACCGTTTCGTATCGTATATATATATATATATAAACTGCACCAATATAATAAAAACAATTGTTAAAGAAAGTATTTTAATTTTATATCAGAGTTGCGATATTCATAATTTTATAAATAACATTTGTTTAAAACCCAAAGCCAAAAAGTTATAACTGATTTCCGCTGATCTGAGTACGCTTAGAAAGCATTTTAGGCAGGTTGCACACTAAGAAGACTCATGCAACATATTGTATGACTTATTAAAAAAATCAGATTTAAAACAGTTTTTTTACAGATTTTTAAGGGTGTAAAAAATGCTTTTCCACCTTCAACAGCTCAAAATTTTCCGATACACTTTCAGACTCATTTTTTAAAGTAAAACATGAGACTTGCTGAGATGATTTTTGAAGAGACGCATAAGGTGCCGTGTGATAATATTTTACGCTCAATTCCTTAGAATTTGAATTATAAACAATTATCGTCTCTGTATGACCCTTTTTTTCGTCCCCAGATCTCCAGGTTCGGAAAAATCTGTTCTAAATGCCGTTTATGATTGCTTTTATTGCAATATTTTCTGCATTTATGAAAAAATCGACAATTACGACACCTTGTGTACTTTCTAAATAAGACAATTTGCCAGTTTGATGCATTTGAGAGCAAAAATGAATTTAAAAATAAATCGGAAAATAAGCAGTTTGAATCGAAATACACCCTTAAATAAAATTCTTTGTTCCAATTTGTTTCTTTTCCTGAACTACCCTTCATATTACTTGTGTTGCCTCAGTATGTGGCCTGCCTTAGGATGCTTCTTTGTCGTTAAAATGGAGTGGAAAATCAGTTTCGAACTCATTTTATTTCAGAGGAATGTCGAACGAAGTCGAGATGGCTCAGTGTTCTGAACCGACAGAAAGCGGAATTATGGTTGCCTAAATTGAGCGTGGTTTTGAACACTGCTTCTATTTTAGGATTTTCTCTAATATTGTTAGTGTTGTGACAACTTAGTTCAATAATGTAAATTAAAATTCGTTTTATGGGGCAAAGTCATAGAATTTTTTTTTCATTATTAATAAGTACATTTTACCATCTGATATATTTTTAGCTCACAGGCTATCATAGCCTGAGAGCTTATGTGCCCGTCCGTTCTGTATGTATGTTCGTATGTACGTAACGCGATAACTCATGATAAAAATATCGGATCCACTTGAAATTTTGTATGTAGGTATATCCTGACAAGGCGCTTCCCTGATTAGTTTTTGGAGTTCATTCGATATGTATAAGAGGGGGAACGGGGGGCTCATGCCCCCCGTTAGTTGATATAAATGGGATTTTCATGCAGAATTAAGTTTTCAAAATTTAGATTAGGATCATTCTGATGAGGCGATTCCGTGACTGTTATTAGGTGTTCATTGAATAAGTATAAATAGGGGGAACAGGGGTTCTAATGCCCCCCCCCCGTTAGTTGATATAAATGGGATTTTCATGCAGAATTAAGCTTTCGTTCAAAATTTAGATTAAGATCATTCTGATGAGGCGATTCCGTGACTGTTATTAGGTGTTCATTGAATAAGTATAAATAGGGGGAACAGGGGTTCTAATGCCCCCCCCGTTAGTTGATATAAATGGGATTTTCATGCAGAATTAAGTTTTCGCTCAAAATTTAGATTAGGATCATTCTGATGAGGCGATTCCGTGACTGTTATTAGGTGTTCATTGAATAAGTATAAATAGGGGGAAGAGGGGTTCTAATGCCCCCCCCTTAATTTATATAAATGGTTTTTTCAAGCAGAATTTTCAGATTTCGTTCAAATCTCTGAATAGTTTTGGAAGTTTAATGGTTAAGTATAAAAGAGGGGAATAACTCCTTTTAAATTATATAAATGCTAAATGGGTTTTTATTAAGAATTATCTAATTTGCTCTGACTTTTGGATATAGATTTTTTATATGATAAAGCATATCTTTGATAGTATAGGAGGTTCAATGATTAAGTATAAAAAAAGAGGAAAGGGGAGTGCTGTTTCCCCTTCTTAATTTTTTTTTTTCGAACGGAATTAACCCTTGAAAATATAAGGCTTTAATGTACAATTAGTATTTGTAGCCTGTGAGCTCAATGCCATCAGTTTAACTGGGCAGTATTCTTTATTAATTAATGGTTTTGTATTTTAAATTAAAGGCTTTGGCATGTAATCGCTGATGATACTTTTCATTAATTTTTTAACGACTTTATTCGAGGGTGCCATTTTATCCTAGCGTAGCAGTATTTCATTTATTGTTTAGGACAACTTTCGTTGGATGCAACAAATTTAACCTAACTGCCATTGCTGATTTAAAAGAAAAAGTTATTTTCTGCATCTTTGGCTTATATGTACTAATCAAATCAGAATATATGGTCAGTAAATTAGCTAGATACGTTTTGATTAATTCTACGTAGACCAAAAAAGGATAATGGGTCTTTTTTTTTTCAATATGTAATGAGCTAAATCAGTTCAGTAGTTAGTTTTGTCGTCACGAACCCAAGGATATTTGTGTCGTATTTCATAAGATTCAGTTCCAGACAATCTTAACATAGTGACTGTCTCTAGCACAGGAAGAAAATTTCGGAACTCATTCGATCAAAATATAATAATATAGGTACACATCTTAAGGGCATTGATCAGTGAGTTTTCAAATTTCTTTCGCTGAAGTTAAACCTATGAGTCTGAAAGGCATTAAGCTTTCGTATTTTTTAAATATCTTGTCAGAAAATTAATATCTTCAGTAACTTTTATCTGTATAATCTTCTTAAATTATGTTTCGCTTTCTTAATTATAATTTAGAAAATATTTCAAAAACATATGCTTAATTTATTATTTTATCTATCAAAACCTGATGATCTATGAGTAAGATTTTAAAATTTCAAATAATTAGGCATATATTGACGACTGAAATAAAGGAACATCCTTTTACAAGTGTACACAGGTAAAAAAAAAAAAATGAAAAAATTAATTTCCTGGTGAGACATCTTATCCTCTGAATTCATTCCATGCCCATAAGATTAACATTAGCCAAGGGAATTTGAGATCTCACTAGCCCAATATCCTTAAAGCAATGCTGCCAAAAGTAAAAAATGTCCATAATACACGTACACATTTAGTATCTGTAAGTAAATTTTGTCAAAATATCTAAATAAGAAACTAAGATAATCTAATTATTTCGTTTAGTAACACTGACTTAGGTTAAAATGATATAATACTCCGTACAGACTTGGGGTAAATTGTTTGATGTATTAAGTAAATGCGTAATTGTGTTAGCTCTGGGATCCATTTATCAAGTCTTAAAATCTCCCCAACATTTTAAAATGCGCTATGGTGTTATTTTCCTGTATTAAATTAAACCGCTCCAGGATTCTTCAGTGTTCAGCTTCTTCTATCTAAGTGACACTTTAAGCTAGAGAGTAATTTTCCCTCGACATATTTCTTCGAATACAGAGAGCAGAGAAGCGATTTCTCATCTTGATGACTTCGCATTTTGTTTGCTTGAGTTTCTAAGGCGTCACCAGAAAATCTCCAATTCCAATCACTCTTTTGCTAAACTATTTTTGGGTGTACGAATGAAAGCAGACTTGTAATTATTTCTCACTTTGTGCATTTATTAGTTTTCTCGACGTGTATAGGTTCAGTTTAGCTAGATAGTTAAAAGATGATAGATGATAAAAGAGAGAAATTTCTTATTTTATAATATTTTGAGTCATTTTACCTTTTTTTAAAAAAAAGTTTTAGTGTCTGGTTTTCGAAAATATTTGTCATGTGAGATAAAAGACACTAATGCACTTCATTTTTCACTTTGCTTTATTTTTGATGAAGAAAAAATTCTTATGAGAGGATCGATTGGAAAATTTCATTTCAAGATAATAAAAGAAAAAAGTTCACGCCATAAATAATGAAACACTCAGAAAAAAAAAAAGAAAGGGAGAACAAGTCTGTGTCACAATAATAAAAACTAGGACCATTTTAAATCGGGTGTTCAGCGATTGCTTATTTATTTATTTTATTGAACAAAATACATCTGACTTGTGTGCTTGACATGAAAGTCTGCTTATATGTAATCGTCAATATACAGGGACGAGATAGAACAAGGAAATTTTACAACACGAGAGAAATACAAACCGGGATTCAACACAAAATATTACGTGCAATGGAGTCAGTGGGAATCGAACCCACAAAATCCTACGCTCGCCTGGAGGCCCCCTGTTATTGTTTCTAGATGATCCTGAAGCAGATATAAATAAAATACCTTTTAATTAAAGGTTTCTAGATATTCCCACTGCTCTAATCTTGCAGCATTCTCAAGGAGGTGTTAGACCCGAGGCAGTCAAATGCACCCCCCAATCACATATATAAAGGCGACACAGCACTTAGATGACACAGATAGCTATAGAAATTTCAGTTAAAACAAGACCTTATTTGAATGACGCACTACTTTTTACAATCTTTTAATCAACTTTCTTCTTGTGTATGTTCATCTGAAATCTTGCCGTCTGATTATAACACACATCCAGTAGCGGCTCGTCAGGGAGTGCTGCATCCAATTTTTCACACCACTAAAATTTAACAAAATCTTTCATATTATTTATTCGAAAAATTTTGTTCATTAAATAAAACTGAAATAACCCTACAATTTTAGTGGTGTGAATAAATTGATGCAGCACCCCCTGACCAGCCGCTACTGCACACATCATATGCCACAATTGGCCTAATTTTTTGCAGTCTGACGTATTGCAAAGAACAGTACAATATTCTGTTTTGAAATATGCCTTCGTCATCTCTCAGGTTTCAAAGTAACACTATGTAAATATCATCACGTATCTGTCATGGATTGCTTCAAATTAATAATAATAATAATTAATGTTCTTCGATTGAACCATGGCGTGTTTGGTAAATGTGTCATCTTTCACTTTCGCGCAGAGCAACAAAAAATATGAGTTCGATACTTATTAGGCCGAACAATTTTTTTCTTGCCTAAAAGCTGGATTTAAAATTATGTTTCCACTTACCATTTTTTTAAAGTAAAAGAATAGCAAAATCCTTCTCTATGTATTATATTTCTTTTAAGAAATGTATAAATACACCTCAGTCAATTTTCCTTCAACATATTTTCCTTTTTAATACACTGTAATAAAAGCATATCTTCAAAATACTTTTTTACATATAATTTATAAATTTTTACCTTATAAAAATTTTAACATGAGTTTAGCTTAAAGTTTGATTTAAAACGTAGATAATGTAATAATTTCATTATTACGGCAAATGAAGTCTTAAATTCTTTTCATCTATAAATTTTAATAAATTTAAATCTTATCTTATAATTCCATATAGCTAATAAGACGCAACATGCTTTATTTAAAAACAAAAATGGTTTGAAAAAATCCATTAATAGAATTATCAGCTTCTATTTCTATTTATTTTTCTTGTTGTTGTCGATGATTATAAACTGCTTTTTGGAATGAATGGCTCATACTTAAATAATAAGTAATGCACTTAATTATGTTCTTAACTCCGTCTAAATAATTGACATAAAGGAAAAGTCAAAGTGAAAATATCTAATAACTGCATGAGATGTGGTGTTGTGTTTGTCTTTTATAATTATTCTTAAACAAACGAGAAAATATATTTTTAAAAAGATATGTTTATCATTATTTTAATTTTAATTCTCCTGGAATTCGATTAAACAAAAAAATAAATTGACTATTAGTAATTGTATTGAATACTTTTTGGGGCATATTCAATGATGTTTAATTCAAAAAAAAAAAAAAAAAAAAAAATATTGCTTGAGTGGTTGTACATCTAAGGTTTTTTTTTTCAATATAAATTCTATTTATTAATGTTATACAATTTAAATATATTCAACTAGTACTAGATAATAGATGTAAAGTGGTTTTTCAAGTGGTTGAAAAAAGTCCAGTCACGGATTCGAACCAGACTTCAAGTCGATTACAGACGACTGTAATCGATTACGATTATTTTCAACTTCTAAAAACCGATTACGATTGTGTCTCTTTGTATGCCAGTTGGATTACGATTACGTTTAGATTACGATTAATATTATTTTACTGGATTACGATTACATTTAGACTACGATTATTATTTTTTTGCTGGGTTATGATTACGTTTAGATTACGATTAATATTTTTTGCTGGATTACGATTACCGAACTAGATGTTTAGGATTATAAAGATTTTGCAATCTGTTCTATATTCCTGCATCTTGCTGGGTAACTTGATTTTACTCAAATCGGACCCGATGCTAAGTTAGGGTCGCTATTTGAAGTTAATTTCCTCAACTGCAGTTTGGGATGGGTTGGCATTTTTGCAGCTGCAGGTCATGTTGACTTTAATGTGTTGGCTTGTGTCTAAGCCATTTGCGAGTTCGATTCGGATTTACCCAATTTTTCACCTTAGCCTTAAATATACCTTAATACATTTACCTTCAATAGCCTTAGCTATTGAAAATGACTAAGTGAAATGTAATTTGAAAAAATAATTAAAGGGTATAATTTTAATTAGTAATAAAAAAATCTTATCGCAAAATAAAATAAATAAATAAAGATAGTGATATAAATTTATGTGTCATAAAGAGAGGGGGTGTAGAAGAAATAAAAAATTTCCTGTGATAAAACAGTCCATGCAGAATAACTTATTTTGAATAAGTTCTTTAAATTATACTTGCTTTGCAAAAGAGTAGGAATCATAATAATAATTAAGTAATATGATCTTGAGATAAGTATTTAAAAACTCCATTTACAAAATGACAAGCTTATCGCAATAATGTAACAATTCTTGTTCAAAGATTTATACAATATAATTTCATATGTTTCATAGTTGTTGCAACTACATTATATACCGGGTGATCCAGAAGTTCCGGGAGTTTTGAAATGTTAATAATTAGCAAACTATAAACAATAGAAGTATGCGGTTTTCACAGAAATGCTTTGAAACTTATGGGATTTGTTTTTTCGATGAAACAAACATATTATGTTAGTTACATTTTTTTGCCAACAGGTGGCGCTAAAATTGATAGTATTATTTTTTATGGTATGATAAAACTCACTAAAAAGAAAGAATTAGTGTCCAAAGGTTATAAATTTTCATTATAACGCCCATAGTTAATAGGTTCCGCCGTGAGCCGATGCAAAACAGCGTGCACAGCATCTTCAGAGCAGAAAGAAAGTCCAGAAGAAATTTCAGTTCATCGTGATTTTACAATTGTACTGCATTCGCACTCACCATGAGCTGATGATTTCCATTGAGTATTGGCAACGAATTCTACCTCATTTACGATTGCAACTGACATTTGGGTACTCCTGCTTCGATTACGATCTTCCAATGAGCCCTTTTCTCAAACTTTGCTTACCATAGCATTTCAGAATTGTAACCGCCATCAAATTTTTTGCAGTTCTAGCTTCACGTATTGTACGATAAGAAAACAACTCGACATGCAAAGAAAGCATGTCTAAACATAGCAGTTACTCATCAAATTTTGTATCAAAATTTCCTTTCAATACAATTTTAACAACTTAAAAAATGCGTTTGAACATAAACCATTCTTAAAACAAAATCTCATCAATATCCTAGAAAAGATGCTTAGCAATGAACTCATGTGTCTACATAACGCATGGTATAGGTACATTCAGTCTTGTACAGCAGCGCCACCTGCTGCTAAAAATTGTAAGTATATATATTTTTTAAAAGTTCATTCTAAACAAAAATCCCACGTGTTTCTGAGCATATATCTGAAAACCGGACTTTTATATTATGCATAGTATCCTAATTATTAACATTTCAAAACTCCCGAAACTTATGGATCACCCGGTACTTTATTCACAATATTTACAAGTTTTACAAAACTACCCACAGATTCATTTATAAACAAGTTTTTTTTTTTAGCTTCAGTTGATAAGCAATGCTACACTTGTGCATATTCTGAATAATAAATATTTAAAATGTCAGAACTCGCCAAAAATAAATAGTAAAATAAAAATTAGTTCTTGTTCACTCTTTATTTTAGCCCATAACATCAATCAACACTTGAGTAAAAATCTCCCATAATTCCTTGCTTTAGAATTTTATTCTATCTTGTACCCTTCACTACCTTAAGTAGTGTTAATCAAGTACTGAAGTAACTCAAAAATAACTTACAAGATGCATCTGCCAAAAACACACAACCCCGCTCGCCAGCACACAGAAACAAGGACTCCAATGCGGAACCAATGGCGGATCTAAGGGGGGGGGGGGGAGGGCGATGGGGCCCTCCCCTTTGAGCCCAATAAAGGATCTGCAGAACAACATTAGATGCCCGCACGAAAAGTTATTGGTCATAAATTCGGATCGCGCCAACTTTATTATACTGGGACTGGGTCAGGTCTTCACACTTTCAGAACCGAGTCGGGTGGAGTCTTATTTTTCTATGCAGAGCTGGATCGAGTCACATGTTTTTTTCCAGGTTGGGTCTGGCGTAGACTTCCTTCCTACTAGAAGTATACACGGGCCAAAATTTTCAAGCTCAGGCTCCGTCCGGTATAAAGGCTAAACTCTCGATCTGGAATTGACACAGCCCGTATGCTGTGTCGGTTCTAAGGAGTGCGGGGAGGGGGCGAAGTCTTCCCCTGGGCTAATAAAGGATTTACAAAGTGGCATTATGCATCCTCACGAGAAATAACTTGGGGCGAAGCTCGAATCCGTCACAGCCTGGCCCGTGTCGCGTCACTGTAAGTCCACGAGACTTAAACTGGGTAAGATTTTCTCTCATTATGAATCGAGTCGTATCATGATTATGCTTTTTTGAAGATTCGGGTGGGGACAGGCTTCTTTTTCTTCCAGACCGAGCCTGGTTTCGATTTCATTTTCCCTAGAATTTTGCATTGGACAAAATTTCCGGTTCGTGGCTCGGCCCGGAGTAAAAGCTAAATATTCGGTCCGTCTCTGATGACAATAGTATGATAAACATAATTGGCTCGACCGCGACCCGTGCATCTAAACGTCTCTGATCTGAATTTCTTCGAAGGATCACGTTCACGATTTAAGGCAAATTTCGTTAAAGGATTGCGGAAAAACGCAAATTTCGTCAAAGGATCGCAATGAAAACTGGGTCCACTACTCTCGCAAGAGTTAAAACCGAATCTGTAACTGACTCAAATCTGAAATGTATGATAATCTGCTCCGATGCGCTAAGCGCAGCTTAAAAGTAAAAGTCAATTCGACCAATAGCAAAATATAGTTGTTACCCGGACCCAGACCCGACCCGAAGCAAAAAATCAGAAATTAACTTAACCCACAGCAAACAGCAGAAGTTAACCGGATCCAAATGCTATCCACAACAAAAAGTAAAAATTAACCCGCCCAGCAGCAAAAAACAGAAGCGAACCGGACATAAAATTTTGTGAAATGATCGAGGAGAAAACACGAATTTCTTCAAAGGATCGTTAGAAAGACGCTCATTTCGTCCAAAATTTGAGAAAAAGAGCGAAAATTTTATCAGACTCACCCCAATTAATTAGGGTCAACCCGTACCTTTTTCGCAAAAGTAAAAACCATATCCTAAATTGCCCCAAATCAGAACTGTGTGCCAAACTGCCCAAATGCGCTAAGCACAGCTAAAAAGTAAAAGTCAACCCGACCAATAACTAAATGTAGTAGTCGACCGGACCCAAACACGACCCAAAAGCAAAAAATCAGAAATTAACTCGAACCGCAGCAAAGAGTAGAAATCAACCGGACCCAAACACGACCCAAGTAGAAATTAACCCGACCAGGAGCAAAAAATGGAAGCCGACCGGACCCAAACCCGACCCACAGCAAAAAAGTAGACGAAATACGGCCCACATTAAAAAAATGAGCTCCGACACATGCATCAGACTGGAGTTTCTAAATTTCTATAATCGCCCCCCCCCCCTTGAGACTATCCATATCCGCCCTTGCGCACAACAAACAACAAAGCACAAAATCAACGTCTGAGCCAATTCCAGGAAAACACGACGGCACAACGATCCAAAGCCACGAGACAAACGCCACACGAGCGTGAGACAATCCCCCGAGCCCCAACTACTGATCAAAGAGCGAGAAACCATCCCCCGCACATACAGCACCCAACCCGTAAACCCCAACCACATCCCACACTCCGAAAACGGCCGAAACGCCGACCCCATCCCAGTCCACTACACAGGTCCAAACCAAAGCTCCGCCCCCGCGCACCAATAAACAAAGCCATACGCTCCCAAAAACACATCCCAGCAGCAACATTTTATGGTGTCAATGTTCAGTATTTGTTTGTATCTCAAAAATTATAATTTTTTACAGGATTGTACTCCTCCATGTGAAAAATCTCCAATCAGTCTCAATCTATTCAGATAAATAGAAAATACGCTTTCTCTTGTGTTGACCAATCAATCAATCCCTTAGAGAAACATTTTCAATTTAAATTTAAAATTACTTAACATGGTCAAAAATGTTTAAAAAGCATGTCAAACGAAAGTTTAAAGATTAAACTTTTAGAAAATGCTATAGTTATAGATCTGGAGTTATATGAAATATTTTAAATTATTTTTTTCAAGAAATGGCACCTTCAATGTAAACCTATGGGAAAAATTCTGTTCCCGATAAATTTAATTGCTATTTGAAGAATTTTTTAAGCATATTAAATTTTATTATTATAAAAAAAAAAAGAACCGGAACACTGAATGGAGTAGGGGAAAATGGGGATACTTGAGCCATTTTTTAAATTTTAATTTTTTAAATTTTTTTAGAATTTCTTAGAACAAAATAAAATATTGAAAATGAAAATTTGATATTTTTTCTTCAATTGAAAACCACTTTCAATTAATCTTGAACTATTTTTCTATGTCTAATAAATTTTTACTTTTTCTTTTACATTGTGGCTCAAGTATCCCCATGGAGGGGATACTTGAGCCAGATGTCACATTCGCACCAGTATTTTGCAAAGAAAAAAACCGATTTACAATATACGCGAAAAAATGCATTAAACCTTTTTCAAATAAATTTGGTCGAATTTTCTGGTGTCGTTGTGACATTTCAGAATTAAAATTTTGTGGTAGAAAATTCTACCAGCAGAGCTCAAAGGGTTAATCACCATACTTTAAAAATGGTACCAAGGTATATGATTTCTTTTTTACATGTTCAGAACTATAAATATGTTACCATGTTGCCAGTTTTAGAAAGAAAAATTGAACAACTGTAGAGATAAAGGGGGTGGCTCAAGTATCCCCTATGCTCAAGTATCCCCACTCTCCCCTATCCAACGAGTCATACCAATCCCCAGAGGTGAACAGAGAGGGGTTTGGTGACGCAAGATGCGTCATACAATTTAGTTATAGGAGGGGGAGTTTGAGAAAAAGTACTTTTTTTTGGGGGGGGGGGGGAGGTTAAATTCTTAATATTTCCCTTTTTTTACTGTTAAAATAAATCTTGATTTTTTTAATATCACTTTAGAATTTTTTCAACATTTAATTTCCAGAAATGTTCCTGTGTTTTCTTTCTTTAAATTCTAGATAAGGGGCAATAAGAACTCATTCTGCTATGCATCTTTTGAAGGTGCAGTAGATTATAAGTAGAACATATTTTACAATTGAAATTCTGTTATGGGGGCAGGGGGTCAATGTTAAAGTATGAAGTTTTTTTTTTGGGGGGGGGGGATTTGCGCCATTACATTTGAAGGGGATGGTCATCACTGCTGATCCCAGACTCGTTGGACTGCACTGCGAGACACGTTGAGCCGACTAGCAGTATCGGCTTGTGACAACCCCATTTCTCGGCTTGTGACAACCCCATTTCTATCAATCCTACCACTCGCCACCTTATTGAATCGGGCAAACGACATCTTCTAGACATTTCTAGACTCTAACTGATTATTGTGAACAAACCTGACAACAATAGTTCAAATAATACAAAACTTACATGCGAAATTACAAAAGCTTCGTAATTGCATTCACAAATACATATTCTTTTCTATAAATTAAAAGTGGTAGCTGTAATTTTTGCGTAAGTTTTTTTAAAGCTTATTATTGTCATTCATATAAACTATGAAATTTAATTTGACTGGCTTTTATTTTTCTAGTGAGCTTTGAAAAACATGTTGTACTTTAACTTTTGGAGGCCAGTGTAGTACACTAACCACTGGAATTTGATGGTTCTACATTGCTAAAAAAAAAGAAAAAAAAACTTTTTACCTTACATACTAAATATCTGCAGCGTTATTTCATTCGTTTAAAAATTTATTTTGTTTAAATCCCGTTATAAAAATTTTAAACTTTGTAATATACAGTTGGCAAAAAAAGTATTTGTACACTCTAAAATTTTTAATTTTTTACTAAATAAAAACAGATATTTTGTCAAAAATAGTTTTAATACAGTCTGTTTACCGTGCGTTTTAAATTACACAACAGAAAATTTCGATAAAGATGTAAAATAATTTTCTAATGGGAAAAGTTTAAAAATTTCTTGCAAAAAAAGTATTTGTACATTTCTCCATCCTGATATGTACTGTGTTTTATAGTGTTTATGGTTCAAAGGACTACTTTTACAGAAGCTGTTAATAATTTTTAAGTTCATATTATATTTGTCTGACATTTAATTTAATTTGCTCTTGAAGTAATTGAATATAGAACCTAATACTAGAGAGGCACCTCTAGATATATGAAATCCTATGATTGAGCATAATAAAAATTTAAATACGCAACAAGAATTTGTAAAAGCTATTAAATTACCATTTACAACTATTGGATGTATAGTGAGAAACTATGAATAAATTAAAAGAATCGAAATTCAATGAAAACCAGGACTTCTTAGCAAACTAACAATGAGGGAAAAAGTGAGTGTTGTTAAAAAAGCTTTAAAAATTCCTGTGCGTTCGGTTCAAAAATTTGCTGGAGACCTTGCGACATCTTCTCGCATCAGAGTAATACCTCAAACAATAAAAAATATTCTTCTCAATGCAGATTTAAAAGGAAGAACCTCAAGGGAAAATCCATTCATCAACGAAACAAATAGGCGAAAACGCATAGTATTCGCTTTCGCATACAGAAGTAAATCATTGGATTTTTGGAAAACAGTAATTTTTTCTGATGAGGAAAAATTCGGAATTTTCTTACCATCAAGCATTCGAAAAAATTGGCGTAAAAATAAAACTGTTCTAGATCCAAAACGTATACCTCAAACTATCAAGCATGTTGGGGGGAATATTATACTTTTGGGGTGTATAGCTTCTAATGGAGCAGGACATTTAAAAATTTTTGACAATGGAAGGACAGGTTTAACATACAGTGATGTGTCGCGCCATAATTTATTAAACTGTGCCAAGAAATTATGCATAGAGGAAGCTTTTCACTTTCTGCAGGATAATGACCAAAGCATACTGCTGTGATCACCAGCACATGCTTACGACAATACTCGAAGACGACTGGTAATTCCTCTAAAATCTCTAGACTTGAATCCAGTAGAAAATTTGCAGATGCTATTGGATGCAAAAATCCGAAAAAAAATATGTATTAGTAAAAGACAGTTTTAAAGAAGCTCTTATTGTGTCATGGAATAACATTAACCAGACCACTACAAAAAAGTTGGTGGAATCTATGTCATACGATCTAGAAGTAGTCATAAACGCTAAATGAATTCGCACAAAATATTAATTTGTATAATTTTACTAAATTTTCCTTAATTATATTACATTAAGATAGTGTACAAATACTTTTTTTGCATTATAATTTTGTATATTTGTTTATTATAATGTAAAAAATCGATTCGTTTAATTTTGTTTCTGCTTCTATAATATTATAATGCATTAAATTAATGTATTACAGTATTTTTTGCTTAAATCTTTTGTTTAATTTCATTATAATTTAAAAAAATGAAGTGTACAAATACTTTTTTTGCCAACTGTACTTCTTAACATAAAATTTAAACAAAAATTTACTTCTAAAATACATATTTTTCTAAATGACTTGGAAGAAACATTAGTTATCCGCTTTATATATACTATTATACATTACGCTTTATTATATATCTTAGGTCGTTATATGTATTAGATGGAAACTGGTATCGAAATTGTACCTCCTAAATTATGAGACGTCATCCAAATTATCCTCAGTATTCATGAACGGATGTAACATAAATGCATGAAATAGCCAGCTTTAAACTACTGCGGTAATGACGTTAAATTTCTGGAGTTAGCATTTTGCCAGTAAGATTACCCTTAAGCAACTGAAGATGTAATAATTCTGATTATTATGCAGATTATTTTTTCCGGTAATTAAAGTGCATGTGCTATTTATGTTTTAGAAGACACATGATGGTGAAGGGAAAGTTGCGTGCGAAAAGATAGTTTCATAGTTGTGTGAAAGTTTTCAGTTCGGCATGAACCAAACGATTGTGCAAATTCTGACTCGTTTACTGAGTTGTAACGAAATGTCAATAACTTTAATCATCAATTCTTCAATTTGCAGTATTAAACCTTCATTGCCCGATTTTTTCGATTTTTGTGGGAAAAAAATATTTGAAATCTATAAAGCGGGATAATACTGGGAAAAATAGTAAAAAAAAAAAAAAAAAAAAAAAAAAAAGCTAAAATTAATATTTTATGGCGTGTGCCCTATTCATACAATTAATGGTTGTAAAAATTACATTGCTATATTTTGCAACTAAATGGGCTTAAATTAGTTAATTAATTTTATCTGCTTAACACTCTGAAACTTTATTTATATTAATATTTTTCAATATTCAGTAAAAATAATAAAAGTACATTTTTCCGTTAATAGATTGATCGATTTTTTTTTTGGGGGGGGGGGGGGGGGAAGGGGAAACAAACTTTTTTTTTTCTTCTTTTGTCAAATGTAATCTTGTGCCATGGACAAAATGGTGTGTTATTCCATTCTTTAGACTGTTCTTGATCAATTACAGCGATTATATTCGCCAAAATCATGGCACGTACTGAGTTATAGTGTTTTTAGATGTGTACCAAATATGGCACATGGTGCAGTGAAGGGTGAAATAAATAGTTTTATATATTTCTATTAATTGCACCACATTTCACTAAAAAGAAAAAGTGAATTTTTAAAAAAATATAAAATGGCAACAAACAAACGTATACAATAACCCCTTTTGAGTTATCCACTCTTCGAAAAGCATTCTTTATATTTACAAACAAGTGAAACGAATATTTTTTTTAAATTTAAAGAGGTATTTCTTTTCCTGCCACAAATTTTCGGAAACCTTTCTGAATAGTTTTTATAATGAGTTAACCAGTTCTATCAATCCAGAATATACATTTTTTAGATGCTATGCATTCTCTAGAAAACAATTTCATGTTCGAAAAACAGGTTTTACAAACAAACATGTTAAATTAACAGCAATAACATATATATTAAAATAATTTTGTTACTCATACATATATAAATTCAATTACTTAGCTGAAAATGTTTAATTTAGAACATATGGCATTCCAATAAACGTATTCATTGTTGAGAAAACTTATTAACACACTTTAAAAACTACTCCGAAACATATCCGATAACCAGTGGTAACAGAAGAAACTTTACTTTAATAAATGCTTTTTCCAATATCCTAAATATATTGGTTTCTAAAGGCGAAGAAAGATTTTCGAAATTATGTGTAACTCGGATGAGATTATTGTATATTTTCGTTCGTAGTTTTAATATTTTATGTTAAGAAACATTTGCGCATTTTACCGTAATACTTAAATTCAATCTATTTATTTATTTTATTTTTTAATTCAGATATGAAACGCATGAAAATATAAAACTTAAAAATGCATGTAGTAATTTCATGAGTATATTTAGAGCACCTTAAAAAAAGGAGAAAATTATGTTAAAAAGTTTTCTATGTTAGAGAAACATTTACGAAAATAGAGTGTAAACACGAGCTGCCTAAATTTCAGGAAATCTTTGTTAGAAGAACCAGTAGGTTTCCGAAATTTATCGGCAGCAAAGGGCTCATTTATTTTACAAACTTTTCCCGTAAATCTTTGAAACCTATTGTTTTCTCAGGTTTCTGTTAGTTTGGTTCAAGGGGTAACTAGATTTGATCTTTCGTTACTTTTTTTTTTTTTTTAAACATCTTATTACAATATAAAAAAGTTCTTAAAAATATTTTTTCCCTGCAAAATGGGGACCCAATGGGAAAACGATGCACCACACCTGGATTCATCTTTTCCTCGATTCCTGTCCAAGCTAAGGAGAAATTTTTACTGTTTACTTCTTTTGTTCAATAGATTCTATAGATATGGATAATCTAATTGAGTTGCAATCAAGGGAAACTCAATAACAATTGCAATTTTCCTTTAAGTTGTATGTTTTTTTTACATATTTCTTTTAGTTTGAGAATAGAAAATCCTTTTATATGAAACATAATAATTAAGAAAAAAAACAAGTTTCACTTTTGGGGGGGGGGGAGGCGGTGGGGGCTACACTACTGTAACAAAATCATCTACAGATACTAAGTGTGGCAATTAATTTCCAGGGCTGGTGAAATAATTTCTGAAACATGAATGTACGATACATAACTGTCTAATATGTTTTGAACTATGTTCCGTCTGGCGTAATACACTTTTTCAAGTTGTTGTAAAATTGTTTGAAACATCTTGCTAAATCGTCTTTTAAAATCGTCTAAGCTTCGATCGCCACGTTTTCCTTGATGTTTTTACTATTCAGAATTCATGTTCTCTTTAGTGATGTTTTCAGTCTGGGAAACAGGGAATTATCTGCCGGGGACAAATCCGGTGAGCATGGAGGGTTGTGTAGCAGCACGATGTCATGCTTGGCCAAAACACTTTTCACTGGAAAGGCAATGTGCGTGTGGGCATTGTGAGAGTACATGTGTTTCTCTAGCATTTTTCCCTAATCAAAATAATAACAAAGTTTATTCGCTGCAGCATTATTTTCACAACAATGCTTTGAAAGTATTTGCATGCGTTTTTCAGCATCGGAAACGAAGTCGTGAATGATGCGGAGCACCGATATTGTACACAAATACGTGATCATTCAAATATCATCGTTAACCAACCAACGAACATTTAATTCTAATAACTGTTTCTACAATTGTGGAAAAATTAATGGCTACCCTTTGTTTTTTAAAATAAAAATGGTTTGGTTTGGTTTATTTTTGTCGTCCGATTATCTACACTAGGGATATAGGACCAGGGGGGAGTGCCCTTCGTGGGGGTCTTTCTAAGGGAACTTAACCCGTATTTACGCAAGGTTCGAAGAAAACCACGAAATCTCCGAACGGTTAGGCCGACAGCCGCGATTGGGTTCGAACCCAGCACCTGCTGTCTACCAGTTGAGAAATCTGAACCTCTCGGCCACTGGTGGGGCAAAATAAAAATGTATTCGGATTGAAGATAGTGTTGTTTTGACGGTGGTAACGACCTTAGCAATTCATTTAGCATTTTTCACATTTTTTGTTTTTACTTCTAACAGTTGTGCAATTTAATTTTATGTTCCCGGACAGGGAAAATATGTAAGGTAAATGCACCAGTAGTGGGCCACTTAGGGACAATTTTCTAATTATTATTAAAGTATTAGTGAATTTCAAAAAAAAAATATTTTTTTTTAAGCTTAGTCCTTACCTTTATGTATCAGAATAAACATTCAAATTTTTAAAATACATTCTCTAGAAAAAATGAAAAATAAAAAATGTTACCTTCCTCTATGCTCCAGTAGTGGGCCAAGTAAATTTCTGATGATCCAGTAGAGGCCCCCTAGATGGGCCTCTCCATTCTTGAGTTTAATGCATACTGTACAAAAGTTATAATTTGTTTTACATTTCTACACTTAAATATACACAAAAATGAAATCATATTTAGACAAAACGCAGGGCTCCCAAATGGTCCGCGAACTGAACATCAGTATTTTTTAACAGAAAATTTCATAATACGTTTGAGCTAGAATCAACTTCTAAACGTGGTTTCTTGACAATTTGCAAGAAAAATCTAAAAAGAAAATTTCTCTAAAAAAATTCTGATGTTTAGTTCGCGGACCATTTGGGAGCCCTGAAAACGTCTAAAATAATTTTGGCTTCTATTTAGTTTTTTTTTTTTTTTTTTTTTTTTTTTTTTTTTTTGTATAGGCTGTAAAAACATCCTTCTAGCTCAAAGACTATGAGAATAATGAAGTTGTCCCTTTGCCTGGTAACATATAAGGGTTCCAGCCAGTCAGCAATTAGTTTGTTATCTGACAGGGGTGACTAGAAAACTTGTTTTTCAACTTTGAAAACTGGTGGCCCACTATTGGTACGTGGCTTACTACTGGTACACTTACCCTACTTTTAAATGCGTTTTGACTGGAAATCGCATTTCAGTTTATTGATTTCTATGCTTTATAAAATAATTTTCAAGCATGCATTTATTTAAAAACCTCTGCTTATCTGCAGTTTCATTACTAAAGTTTAACCCGTATAAAGCAAGTAAAATAATTTGACGTATGAATTTGTTTAAAAATATATCTCTATCTGCAGCTTAATTACGGAAAATTAATCCATTTTCCCTCAGATATTATAAGTAGTTCAACATTTACTTTCGACGAATAGTCCATGAAGAAATTATTAAATAAATAAATGAAAAATTA
This sequence comes from Maratus speculifer, assembly GCA_964019185.1. Classification (NCBI taxonomy): domain Eukaryota; kingdom Metazoa; phylum Arthropoda; class Arachnida; order Araneae; family Salticidae; genus Maratus; species Maratus speculifer. The sequence goes on from OZ025293.1 coordinate 355,308,272, forward strand.
AACATAAAAGCAAGAAATATGTTGAACTATGCATTTAAATACTGAAGTAACCGAAAGTGAATCGAAAAAGCTGCTGTAAATATTAGAATCTTTGGTGATTTCTTCGGCTATCAATCCCTGGCAGGATGATAATACGAAATAGACACTTATAATAAATTTCAAAACTTTGGAATTATCCATATTTTTTATATAAGAATGTTTCTTAGGGCTGCTAGTGGGCGTGTAAAAACATTTATTAAATGTAAAAAAAATGTTTTTGATAATTACTTATGTTTTGAAGTGGTTGAATCTCCTGATTGATATAAGTGGTCTACATTGAAGCGCGGAATAAGGTAGCATACGAATATTGAAGTAACACTGTAGATACGTGGTGATTAGAAAAAAAAAAAAAAAAAGGTGATAGGTCAATCGCAACAACAGTAAATCTCTACACAGGAAACAAGCGACACAATATATGTATTCAGTTAAAAATACAAGATACCTGAAACCAATTCAAATTTCAGTTCACAACTTAAACAAATGGAGTTATTTTAACGAAATTTCGGAAAAACTTGCATTTCTCTTTGCGAAATAAGATATCCCTTATCCAAACAATGCTGAAACGAAGTCTATAATTCAGAATGTAATTATCATTTTTTACGGTTTCACATAACGAAATGATTAGCACTTCATCAAATTTTTACAATAGCATTGCATGTCGCATAATGTAATTCGCATGTGTCTTTCTTTGTGCAAAGTAAGTGTTGCATTATGGAAAGTAAGTCTTACTAAAATTATAGTCAATAAAATTATAATGAATATAGTCATGTTCGGATTAGAGTAAGATATCCGGTATGTTTCATCGAAAAAATGAATTAAGAGCCTGGTCTCATCTCTTAATAATAATTTACAGCAGTGTTGAATTCAGACACTTTTCTCCGAGAGGGATATTTCTCGCTCCGGGGGGGGGGGGGGTAATGTTCCCCCGGGCCACACCCTGAATTCATCACTGATTTACAATGCAACAAATCCGGAGCGATCTCATCCCTTTTAATCAGTCTTCGAAAACTGCAGCCACGTTAGGCTTATTTGAGAAGTGTTTGAGAAAACATGTCTGCCTAAATACAAATCTTTTCTATATGAAATCCTTCCTGTTCAACATAATTTTCTATAAAATATTCAAAAGTAACAAAAATTTAATAATTTGCGAAGTCTCAAAACCATTTCAGAAATAGAGCATAAAACAAACGTAGCATAGTAACGTTTGATCTCCTGAAAACCTCATAGTGTCGCCGTCTGTGTTTAGTTTTATAAAATACAATTAAGGATCCTTCTAATGGCTGGAGCGAGTTTTAAATAATAAATTTTGGAGTAAAATAAATGTATAATACAACTAAATTAATTTCAAAACTTAAATATATTTAATGTAATTTTTCAAATATCAATTAATTAATATCTAATATTATTTATTATATTCGAGAATCACATGGAAATTATTTATAATATTTAATTTATATTTCTATATGTTTCTTATATTATAATTTATAACCAATAATAATTATTAATTTATAATTTTTGTCAAATGCTTAAAACAGATATTTATAAAATGTGTTAATAATAATTTACAGTGTAACAAATCCGGAGCGATCTCATCCTTTTTAATCCGTCTTCGAAAAGATGCGGCCACGTTAGGCTTATTTGAGAAAACATGTCTGGCTAAATACAAATCTTTTCTATCTGAAATCCTTTCTGTTCAATATAATTTTTTTATAAAACACTCAAACTAACAAAAATTCAATATTTTGCGAAGTCACAAAACAATTTCAGAAATAGAGTTTAAAACAAACGTAGCGTAGTAATTTTTTCATGGTGTCGCCATCTATATTTAGGATTATAAAATACTGTTAAGTATTTATTTGATGCCTGGAATGAGTTTTAAAAAATAAATAATAAATTTCGGAGTAAAATAGATGTAAAATACAAATAAATCATTTTTAAAACAAAATTATATTTAATGTAAGTTATCAAATATCAATTAATTAATATCAAATATTAATTAATTATATAGGAGAATCGTATGTGATTTATTTGTAAAATTTAATTTATATTTCTTATAAATTAAATTTTATTATCTATTTATGTTTTTTATATTATAATTTAGAACCAATAATAATGATTAATTTATAATTTTTGTCAAATGTTTGAAAATGGATTTTTTTTAAAGTAATATTTCGAATATCACATTAAGTACGATTAATTTCTGATTAAAAATCAGGATAAATCTAAAAATGATTTCTAAATAAACCTATTAATAATACATGCAAAATTTATTTCAATGAAAAATACTAGACATACATGAAACCAATAATAATAGAATTAGCAAGGAGAAAAAACTTACATTATACAATCGCCAACATGTGGGAGAAAAAAAATCAAATTTGCAATCTCATTTCGCTACACTTAAGAGATCACAGTTAACAGAATATTGAAAGGAGATTAATATCAGAAACCAAATACATATGTTTAATAATAATTATTTAAATAAAAATAACTATTATTATAAATATTAAATTATTTAAATAACATTAAACAATAATTTTGTGAAATTAATGGAAGTAATGCAATTTTATTATAATGGTAAAAAGTTAAAAGGACTGTATAAAGATAAATCGATAGATATAATGATCAAATCAAACATTTAACATCGTGAGTCTCTAACTTGGTTTGTCATCAGACAATACATGTGCATTAACCTTTTGTCGATTTTGTAAACTATCCATTCATATTCAAAGTATCTAGAAATTCCGTGTCTCTTTCCTGTAAATCCAAGTGTTTCGCAGGACAAACGGAAGTAGTTTTTGCACAAAAGGATGTCCGGCATATTTAAATAAAACTGCTTTATGTTTCCTTTATTTCTTGCATTCGGCAGTCCATTTATTTTGTTCAGAGAATAAAAAGGCTTAAACTTGAATAAAATCTATTAAAGGAAGAATATAACTTTTATTAAATATGTCACTGAATAATTTATTACTATCAATTTTAGTTCTTAAATATGAATGTGTGTAAAATAAAAGGACGTCATAATCCATGTTTAAAACCTTTGTTATTTGTTATTTTAAGAAATGTTTGTTTACATTTCGGTCATTATGGATATTTTTAAATTAATTTATCTGATTTTTTTTAAGAGTTTTGCTTATTTCACGAATCCTTTATAATCTCGCTTCTCTGACTGTTCGTCTCTCTGCAACAGCGCTCGTACTCGGGAACTATTTAACCCTTTCAAAACGAGCGTCTTTTACAGAATTTTAAATCTTTTATCACCAGTCTGTTCGGTATACCAAAAAAAATTAATATATAACTTTAAAATTTGTTGTGGTCACAGAAAACGTGCTACTAGTTAATAATGAGAAGAAATTTTTATTTTGGCTTAAAAGAAGAAAAATTAATATTTTACTAAAAAACGTTGAAAGTCCTAAAAATTTTAAGAACATACTTTTCATTATTTAAAAAAAAAAAAGTACTCAGATCTAAAATGCAAAATATTTTTAAACAAGTTATTTACACAATTTTGGAAATTTTCAACTGTTTGTCTAAAACAGAATATTAGAAAAGTGTGCCAAAGTATATATATTAAGAAACGCATTTTGAAAAAGAGGCATCGAAAATGTATATAAACACCGAAAGTGCTTAATACGTATTATTTTAAAACATTCTCGCACATTAAGCTTTTAGGCCCATAAACATTTAGCACCATAATCTTTTAGTTTCATTTTTTTAGATTGATAATTAAAAACTAAAAAACTTGAACCATTTTATGTTCCATGTGTACTTAACTAAATAAATAAGCTTATAAATTGTCACGAAGTGGAATTTAAAAAAAAAAGAAGTCCGTGAAAAATGTAACACGCCTTTTACGAAATCGCAGTGTAAGTAATTCGTAGACTTTAACAAAGGTGGCAAAAGTTTGCGAATAGTTAAATATGTAAACTATCTCTGTTGTACAAAAGACTTCCAGTTTTACTTTACTTTCCAAAAAAATCGATCTGGAAACGAATATGCTGACAAAAACTAAACATGGGGTCGTGAGTAAGTAGAAGTAAGGGGGAGATGTGAAGAAAAAAAATTCAGGCTAGCGTCTTTCTTTTTTATTTATTTATTTGTTCAGAATTTTGTTCCAGCTGAGCTATGTTAGCGTTTTCTACTTTTATTTCTACTTTTGAGTTTCTGCTTTGACAGAAAGGTAGAATCATCATTGTTCCCCCAAATTGAACAGAAACTTTAGGTTTTCCAGCTATAGTAAAATTTATTACTTTTTAGAGCAATTTTTATTTTTATTTTTTTTTTACTCGAATGTTTTCTTTTTGTAGTATAATGAATCAGAATTTTATATAATCAAAATTTTAACTTTGAAATAATTTATTTTTTGAATTCGTACATTTTAACGTAAAAATGTACGAAAGAAGTAAAAAGGTATAAAAGCTCATTTAACTTGAGTAATTTTCCAGATAAAAACTTGCAACTTGCACAATATCTTTATTTTGTCATGTTTTATATATTTTTAAAATGCAGAATATCCTATTTTTGGAAAAATAAGTTTAAAGAAGAATATGGCAAGTGTAATGTAAAGGTAGTAAGAAGTTTTGTTTATAAAATGCGACGGAACACTCCTAGCTGAAATGGGAGCTTTATAGTTGTACAAGCTTGGCTGGCTATCTTCCATTCTTCCATTTAAACACCATATCTAACGTAGCATCAAGTGTCTTGTCAATAGTGTTACCACTACAGTGTCGCAAAAAAGCGGGACAGACAGACAATAAAGCGGGACAGCGTCTTCTAAGTCGAGACCGAAACAAAATCCCTATTTAGCATATATAATAGAGCTTTTCGGAAAGTTAAGATGCAATGCAGATTATAGGGAGGAAATGTTTTAATGAGCGTATTGACAACACAGACTTTAAACTTGAACCTTTGATTTTTCCCTCGCAGTCATTCGTTAATTCTATTGTGATCCTGCTTCATGTAGCAATTGCTTAGAATGGCTGCTTCGTTTAAAAATCTCGGCAAATGTCGTTTTCTTCATGCAAAAGGGAAGCGTCCAACGGAAATTCACAAAAAAAAAAAAAAAAAAAAAAAAAAAAAAAAAAAAAAAAAAAAAAAGTTTTTGTCTATGTGAATATTTTGAATCGACAAAACCTAAAGAAATGGGATTGTGTTTTCTCAGGTGGTAGGACCAAAGTTCACAAAGAACCCAGGAAAAATAGACCTGCGAATCTGCGATCTGCGACCCTGTGATCTGCGAAAAAATCAAGTAGGAATTTTTAAGCCATCCGTAAAACAGTTCGAACCATGCACCCAGTGACTTCCATTTATTTCTTTACCTGAAGAGACATCTTGCCAGGCGAAACTTCCATGACGATGATGGGATCAAAATTGAAATATGGTTTCGACAAGAGGGGCAGCTAACTTTATAACAATGGCATACAGAAGCTTATACCCAGACTAAACAAATGCTTGGACAACGATGGCAATTGTGTTGAAAAATAAGGTATATAGCTGTAAATAATACGTAATAAGCATTTTAACATTTTGTTAAATATATTTATAACATTTTGTTTCGGTTACATTAATAGCGCATGTTAAGTGGCAAAAAAAAAAAAAAAAAAAAAAAAAAGTGGCAGTTTTAAAAAGTATTTTGTAAATAGAGTATATATTTAAACAAAAACGTAATTGCTTCAGTGGAGTTATAAAAACAGGATTGTGGAATGTTTCGTGAGCTAGTCTAGGACATTTTTTTGCATTTTAACAGTATATTTTAAGCTCTTATTTCTTATTCACTGCACTGCGTATTTGAAAACTATTATCTTAAATAAAGCCAAAAAAGATTCTTAAAAATACCATACAATTCCGAAATGCACAAAACCTTTCGAAAGCACGTTGTCTTCCTTCTTTAGCCACAAAAATGGTGTTTTACCGCTTTGCAGGCTGAAGACTATTTGTCCTAGATTGTTTTTATTAATGAATTCCTAGCATTTACGCACTACACCATTTTTTCAACATTTTAATGTTCTTATGATATTCAAAATGTATTTTTTTTTTTTAGAACCTATGGTGCCTATTTCTGTTTCTGTATGGTATAGGCAAGATTTTAGATTTGATGCGTTGTTTGACAACATAAAATTTAGATTGTCTTTAAAACTTTCTTTCGTTTTACTAGTAAATAACATATTAATATTTTGTTTTATTGCTCACCTATACTATATCGGCTTTTTAGCCCCTAGTCCTTATTCTTCATCTTTCCAGAAGCAACTAGGATGGATCTTCGCAAAAAAAGCTTTTGTTTTTTCTAGACAAAAACCATTGTAAGTGATTCATAGGAAAAAATCTTCAGGGATAATCTCAGAAAACACCGAGAAAAATTCAAAAATGGAAAGAAAAATGTATTAAGTTTATTTAGTTGTATTATATAAGGAATGTTTCTAAAAATTTACCGCATGCTGAAAAGACAAGTTTGATCATGAAGAAAACAGATTTAAGCAGCAATAGCTCTATGTGAGAGTTTCACCAAAAATCAATTCAATTCAAGGATTCCCTCATCAGAATCACGTTGCTCTGCTCGATCCCAATAAAAGTGATCCCCAACAGATGATAAAGGGGGAATTAATTTTTTTTTCTTTAACTCAGAAAGTCTTTTGTTCTGTTCTTGTATGTTAACCGTATTTCTGCCGAGGGGAGGGGGAGATTATAGTCACACTTTAAATACCTATCCCTCCCCATCTTTTAAGAAACATGCTATTTTTGAAGTTGAAAAAGCAAAGAAAGATAAGCGAAGAGGACACTTGATCGTGGATAATCATCATTTACTGTACTCGTAACTAGAATGGCGGATAGATATATCCCCCCAAATGCACGTGACTTAAATAATGAAAGATACTTCGCATAAAATAACAGCATCGTAAAATATTTTTTAAAAAGCCGATCTTAATTGTACATTGAAATGAACATTTTGACTGTCTTATTTACAGAAAATGTATCAAGTGGTAACTATGTTTGCTGTACTACATTTAATTCAAATGAGATTTAACATAGTGAACAAATAAATTATTTACTGCATTTTCTTTTCTAGATAATACCAGTTAAATGAAAATAACTTTGAAAAATATGGCGGAAAAAATTAAGGTGTGATGCTCATTTAAAAAAATAGGGGAGGAGAGAAACATGATATTTAGCTTATTTTTATATTTTTACAGACCAAAATGCAATTTATTAATAAAACATTATTGTTAATAAATTATGTTTTTGTTTTGAAAAGAAAAAGAAGAGAATTGTAAAATAAATTGTTTCTTTGGGAAAAGTGCAGATGGAAAAAATATTTTTTTAACAAAAATATAAAAATCCTCTTAAGATACAGTTATTATTGTTAGGTGGCTTAAAGAATTTTTGTAGTCTAGTTTGATTGGAAATATGAGGGAAAAACAAAGCGAAATCATGCTTAAAAAATAAAGAAGGAAACAAAATTGTGTTACAAACAGATGGAATTATGTTAAAAGTAAAATTATCTGACATATTGGCGAAAACTGTTTTTTTTTTTTTTTTTTTTTTTTTTCACTAATTCTAACATTTTGAGGAATGTTTAATACGAAAATTTAAGATTTTTGATAAAATATTTTATATTTTTATTTTATAAGCACTGAAATATAAAAAAGCACTGCATTCAATAAATAGTTTTTTTTTTTTTTCATGTATAACATGCAAAAAGAAAACTGAAAAAAAAAACCCGATCATATTAATATTTACGATAGTATGATCGTCTATTTGCAGAAAAAAGGTCTGTATTTTGAGAAAACCATTTAAAATTTGAAAATATTTTTGCATTTCAAAGAGTCTTATAGTCATGGACTTGCCAATTCAAAATGTCTATAAAAGATCTTATTTATAAATTATTTGACCATTACCTATTAATTTCAAACTACTTGAATCGAAAAAAAAACCATAACAATCTAGATAAATTAAGTATAGCAACAAAAACAATGTAAAACATAAATTTTATTAAATAAGCTATTCTAAAAGTCGTAGTTGGCACTAATCCTCTCCCCCTACACCCCCCCCCCCCCACACACACACAGCCGGTGCTTCACGATTTACATAATTATATAATTTTTACAGTTTTTTTTTTTTTTTTCACTTGTGTATTTTAACCTTATTTTTGAATTGCACTGCAAGATATTTACTATAGAATATGTTCTGTATAGCATTCATCATTGATATATAGGGACACACAAAATAATTCGGTTACAGTACTTTCTGTGAAAAATAGCTGCTGGAAGTAGTACGTTTGCTGTTGTTGTACGTGTTTTTAAATTTGTTGCATTCTTAGTATGTATAAATTCAACAGATCATTGGCAGTACTGCATAAAACATCTAAAGCACATTTCCGTCTGTTGAAGGAAATTGCTAAAGGGAATTTTCAACTGTGATATTCGTTTTCTAATTTAACTAAATTTAACATTCTATGTATTATGCAATAAATCTACAATACATATACGGGGCTGCAAAAAATTAATTTTTTTCTTCATTTGATGATAATAAGCTTTTAAATGTGTTAAGGGTTTTACAAATTGTTTATTTAGGCAAACTTTTTAGCTTTATTAAACTATGACGTTTTAATATGGCATTCTAAATATGCCGGAAAGTTTCATAATCCATAAATAGCACATGATTTTACGTTCTGCCAAATAGGTTTTTTTATTTAATCGTATTTATCGGCAAAAAGTTTTCTTGTGCATTATTATTTTCTATTTCTTTCCTTATTCCTATTTGTTCTCTCTTTGAGTACTCGATTAAATTATTCTCATAAGTTTCGAGTAATATAATTTTTCAGTTAGAATAGTTAGTTAAGCATAAAATTTACCGTTTAAAATTTTATTCATTTTTTGTTTAATAGAAAAAGCAATAGAACTATGTGATTTAATTTATAGTAGAATCGTGATACGTTAGATGCGCCTCTTTAAGCTCTTCTCTTAAAGAAAATAGTTTCGATATTAATTTTTCTCTGTTGACTAGACATAAGGATATTTTGCTCCGAACAAAATGGAAAACTACCGTTCTAAAAGCGAAATATCATATTGGCTATTTGTTTTCAACAGATTGAGTTACACCTTTAGCAGTTCAACAAATCTACTACATAACTGATAAAGAGAATAGATTAAAAACTTTTTTTCTTGAGTCATATTTGTGAACATGACCTGATGCTTTTATACCATTTGATTTGGAAAGGCTTTCACTAAAAAAGGTTATTTCTCCGAAGGAAAAAAACAAAAAAAGTATGAAACTGTTGAGATTTATTGAATTATAGGCATAGAGTTTCGGATTATTTCTTTCCTTTTATTGCTTTTTTCGAGAACGAAAAATTTTGTTATATCGGGAAGAAGGTAAAGTCAACATAGGTTATTTTCAAATTTTCAAAAATAAAATGGAGAATTACGGCAAAATGAGGAGCTTTAAAATATTTTGCATTTTATCATTGTGAGTTTTTAAGTTAATTTAAAATGTAATGATAATAAATTTTATCTAAGCATATTTTGCTTTCAAGAGAATACATTTTGGTGAATCTCGCACCTATCTGGTGCATTTCATCGCCCTATAGGTTAGTGTTTGAGAACCGGTAAAATTTGGCTGCAAAAGTCATATTATATGTAATATATATACATTTAATTTCAAAAGAATGATTTCTTAATTGTTAATTTTGCGTCAAAACTGAACTAAGGCTGCTAGCCACCGAGCCTTGACACGGGCATTTGTTGCACTGTTATATTTAAATTATCTTCCCATGGAATTCCTATTTTTAACTTGTTCTTTTCTTTTCAATGTGCTCTTGTCAATGTGTTCTTGCAAGAAAAAAAAAAAAAAGGATATCACTTTTTTCTTAGTTTTCAAAATATTTCTAAAATATATCCTTATTTATTATTTTATATTTTAAAAACTGACGAACGTGGAGTAAAATTTTAACACTTCACATAGAAATAAGCATTGATTTCAGAAATGTTTTTTAAACTAAGGGGAAAAAAGACATCGTTTAAAAAATGCACACAGAAAAAAAAGAATTTAAAAATACTAATTCTTCAGGGAGATATTTTAAATATAACAACCCATCAAAGGCCCATGAACTTAACAGAACCGAGGGGATTTTGAAAACTGAGTGACTAGTAGCCTAAGTCGCTAAATAGAGTGATGTAAATGTATATTACTGTATATCCTGCTTTATACTGCACTAAAGAAAAAAGTATTAGAAACGAAATTTTATAGACTTCCTGTTTTCGAGTAATTAACATGTTTAAGAGGCCAGAGATCCCGAAAGAAAGTTCATACAAAGTGTCTGTCTGTCGATCTGTATGTCCGTGTCTCCTCTTTGTATCAATGAATAGTGTATGAAGTTAAGAATAGAATTGAACCATTATTTTATTATTTATTTATTGATTGATTGATTTAGTTATTGTATATTTTTGGCTGTGGCTAGCAGATTCTGAAATTTGTAAATAATATTCCATCGAAAATGGGCATTGTAATTGCAGTTTTTGTGTCAATTTTATTATTTTACCATCGAAAAGTGTATGAAGTTATGCAAAGAGTTGAACCAAATTTCATATATATATTTGGCCAAGGCCAGCAAGCAGGTCTTACTCATTTTTTGTAACAATCCACCAAAAGCATGCTGCTGTAATACCGATATTTTCTCGATTTCCCCGGGTTGTTTACGCAGAGGCATGACGGGCGGTTTTAATTTAGCTAACTGGCGATTCTCAAGCAGCTGAAATGCAAAAGAATCAGAAAAATATTAATTTTATTAAATATTAAGATTGGGTTTAATTAGTTTTTATTCCGATTAATAAATTTAAGTAGAAACTTAAGGGAAAAAAAATCAAAGTTGACGTAATAATAAAGTAATAACATAGATATAACATTTTTTTTAACATTAACATGTATGAGAAAAAAGAAAGTTTTAAAATTGGCACATCCGACTAGTTTGTTAAGATCGATAATTGATAGCATAAGAAGCAGTTTTACTTTCAAAACAGACGACCTTTATTTAATAAAGTGCACTGTAACAATTCCGGGAAAACCCATCCGTCTTACCACTCAATGATAAGATGGAGACGTGTTAGGCTTAATTTCGGTTTCAGATGTGAATGAGAAAATTTATCTACCTAAATACAAATATTTTCTACCTGAAATCTATTCTGTTCAACATAATTTTCTGAAAAAGATTTAAAATTAACAAAATTTCTATGATCTGCTGAGTCGAAAAATCATTTTAGAAATCGAGGTGAAAACAAACACAGAGTATGAGCTTAAACAAGTGTATTAGCATTGCTTTCCTCAAAATATCTAGTGTCGCCCTCTGTGTAGTAAATTGTTAACCTCATGCACAATCGCCTTTCTTATGACCAAATTATAGTGAGCTTTATGAAATAAACAGGGCTATGCGAAAGGGGGGGGGGCGAAGGGAGGAGTCGCCCCAGGCGCGGAAATTTAGGGGGCGCCAAATTTATACTGCAACGTCATTTTTTGCCTGTTGCAAGAAAAAGTTAGGGGGGAGGGGCGCCGAATTGAAGCTTTGCCCCGAGCACAGTTTTCTCTTCGCGCGCCCCTGAAATAAATAATAAATTTTGAAGTAAAATAAATGTATAATACAAATAAATTATTTTAAAAACCAAAATGCATTTAATTCATTTTTTCCCATGTAATTTATATCAATTATTATGTAGGAAAACCTCCTCAGTCCTGAGACAAATAATATCTGGGACTACAAACACCAGTTTAAAATTACTGCAAAACATCTCCAAAGATGCATCAGTCTACCTATCGATGCTTTTAATACACACACATTTATTAAAAAGGTCTAGATGTAATTTTGACAATTCTAGAAGTATTTAAATGAATTTAAAGTGTGGTTTTTAGTGTCGCCTCTAGCCGACATCAGGTCTGAGGAGGGTAATAATAATTATTTTTTGTCAAATATTTGAAAAATGATATTTATGAAAGTAATAAAATCCCCCATGTAATATTTTTATTGCTGAAATATTCTCCTGAATTATGATACATTAAACTCTTGAAAAAAAGTACAAATAAGAAAGATAATGTTTAATTTAAAAAGTGAAAAATAGCGATTGTGATACTAAGTGTATAATAGTGATAAAAGACAAAACTTTTAAAAACAGTTTTCGGTAAAAAGAAAAAAAAAATCAATGTGGACAAATTTTTGATTATGGTGTCATTCTATATTTTCTTAGGAAAAAAAAAACATTCACTTTTAAAATAAAATAAGAAAATGGAGATGCTGAATTTGCTATGAAACAGGGAAATTTGGGTCAAAGGTACCCCAATATGTCACACAAGACCATGAAACATAGGCTTAATGTTAATGTATTTCGACCATTTCTGTACCTTTTTTTTCTATAACACTAGCTAAAGTTTATTTGTTTTACTTCGTTAATAAAATTTTAAAATAGATAAAAACTGTCGTTCGGTGATGAGTGCTTTTTATTATAAAATCTTATTCATTTTTAAAACTTCACGATACATTAAAATTTGTCAAGAAATTCATTTTTTCGATCCTGTGTTTTCATATGCTTATAAAAACAGTTTAAATTCAACCTTTTTGCTTAATTTACAAAATTTCGCCATTTATCAACAGAGTTAATTTGAGATTTATTGAAATATTTGAATTTTTAGCGATTTATTTTTTAAAGCTGCTATTTCATTAAAAATATCTATTTTTAATTATCCAATATATACTTGATACTTTATCCAGCCTATTTTATATTTTCTACTCCGATCTGGAACATAGTTTCAGGAATTGATTAATACCAATCTATATAATATTATTAGTTTGAATTTACATGAATTTTTAAATGTCTAAGAAAAGATAAATTTTCGACGATTACATTGAATTCTGAGAGCGGGATACCTACGATTACCTTTTATTGCAAAAAATCGTGTTGTTATATCAAAAGTGTTCCTCCGCAAGTGAGCAATCTCTTTATAATAAAGCGCACTGTAACAATTCCGGGAAACTCATCAGTCTTACCAGTCTCTCATAAGATGGAGCCATGTTAGGCGTAATTTCGGTTTCAGATGTGATTGAGAAAATTTATCTACCTAAATACAAATCCTTTTTTACCTGAAATTCATTCTGTTCAACATAATTTTCTGTAAAAGATTCAAAATTTCTATGATTTGCTCAAAAATCATGATTTAAATAAAAAATGATTTTGTCCAAAAATCATTTTAGACAGTGTTGAATTCAGATCCTTTTCTCTGGAAGGGACATTAGGGAGTTGCGGGGGGGGGGGGGGGGATTGCATTTTTTGACCACTGAAAGCCCAAAATCTCAAATTTTCCGGGGGTGTTTCATTGTTCTGGGGGGAATGACCCCCCCGGGCCACCACCTGGGTTCAACACTGATTTTAGAAATCAAGGTGAAAAAGAAATAGCGTATTAGATTTGCTTGCCTCAAAACCTCTTAATAGTGTCGCCCTCTGTGTATAGTAAGGTAAATTATTAAATTCATGCTAACTGATTCTTCTAACGACCAAATAATAGTGAGTTTTATAAAATTAATAATAAATTTTGGAGTGAAACAAATGTATAAGACAAATAAAATATTTTAAAAACCAAAATGTATTTAATCGTTTTTTTTTTTTTCATGTAATTTATATCAATTATTCATATAGGAAAATAGTACAACAATAATTAGTTTTTGTCAAATGTTTGATAATATATATTTATGAAAGTATTAAAATCTCCTGTGTAATATTCTTATTGCTGAAATATTGTCATGAAATCATGATATATTAAACTCTTGGGAAAAAAAAAAAAAAAAAAAAAAAAAAAAAAAAAAAAAAAAAAAAAAAAAAACAGAAATAAGACGGATACTGTTTAATTTAAAAAATGGAAAATTTAAAAATTCTGCTAATTTGATATATATCTTTTACTTAAAACTCTAACATTAAAACATTTTTAATCTAATTTTAGAAGTCGTTATTAATGAATTTTGAATGATATAAAAATATGCATAGTTTAAATGATATAAAAATAGTTTAATTAATGAAATTTATTTAAAATCACATTTATTTTATTTTAGAAAAATTAAATGTAATTTTTTTTTTACCATACTTAAATAAAAAAATTTATTTACCTTAATTTTAGTTGTAATTTTTCTTTAATTTAACTGTAATTCAAAATTAATTTAATTATTTAATTGACTACAAAAATTTACAAAATAACTGATAATAAAGATCAACTGATCTTTGTATTAATTATTCTTTAAATAGTTTAATAATAATTAAAAAAAAACTCTATAAAACAAACAAGGACACAACTTAACATGTTATGATTACAAGCGTTATGCTATTGTTTTGCTAGGTCACTTTTTGCTCCTGACATAACAGGTAGCTAAAATTCCAATTGTTGCAGCAGACGTTTTTAACAACGCAGTTTTATTGCATATTTGTTAAATGCTTCTTTTATCAAGTAACCTAAATTTTGTTATGGTATATTATCCAGAAAGCCTGGTTTTATCCAGTATTATCGTAAATGCTAATAGTGTATATATTAGAGCATAACGCAAATTTGCCGCACTTTGCTCATATAAACGTTTCCATACTATCAAATTATTTTTATAATTTTTTTTTTCAAATTTGTAAGCGAAAAACACAATTTTTCCCACCGTCCTAGGACGGACATTTACACTACTACATAAATAAAGAAAGAAAGAAACGCAATAGAAAAAACGATTTTATTTTTAACCTCTTGAGACCCCAGTTTATATATATAATTTCAGTACTTATATTAACAAACTCATAACTAAGAAAGATTGAAAAGTGAAAAAAATTAAAATTTATTTTTTAAATAAAATTTGATGATGCATGGAGAATTAATAAGTACATTTTTTGACAATTTTGTTAGGGTTTTTGTATTTTATTTCACTTTTCTGCATTACAAAAACATTACAAAACATAAAAGAAATATATATCTGATATATACATTTTTTTATTATTCATGGACTCTAACAAGTATTATCATAAAGCACAGTAAAAATATTTACGTGTTAGTTTTTTTGCATTTATACATTTTTGCAGTAAGCCATTTTGCATAACACTTAATTCTCTAAAGCGCTATTAAGAAACAAAGTTCAATTTTCTTTAGTTCAGCTATCTTTTAGGCTTTATTTACATACGTGAAAAAAATTGTAAAGATGTGTATCTTAAAAGATGGATCGGGTCGCATTTTACCCCCCCCCCCCCCACACACACACACACACACACACTTTACTCGATTAGAGACCACACAGATATTTTCAGCCTCCTGATTGGTTGATTCTTTTATCGATTTGCTTTAGCGCCATTATCAAAACGCTAAACAACACTGACTTATAACAATTGCTCATTAATAGGTTTTTTCTTCTTTTACTGAAAGGACTGATTTTGCGGAAGTTAAACTTCTGACTTCATATTTTAATGAAAATGAATCAATTTCTGAAAAATTAATTATAGTTCCCAACAATCTTAAAAATTTAAAAGACTGCAATATACGGGCTAAAGAATTTGGCGATTTGAGAATAGAAAATGAAATTCAAGATCATCAAAGCCTTGTGGACAAATAAAATTTGCACGTAATATAATCCCCAAAAGAAAAAAAAAAAAAGTCGCAAAAGACGAAAGTTGACCAAAAAATCAAGTTGCAATTTCGCATTAAAAAAACTAGATGGCGCCATTACATATTTTTTCTAACATATCACATTGACTTAATTTTTCATTTGTTAAGAACTGGGTTAGATTAAAATGTTGAATGTTAAGTGCTGATTCATTTATATATAAAAAAGATACTTATATATATATAATGGTATATTACTTCTGGCGTTTTCAAAATTCCAATTTCCAAAGACCTTAAACAGTAGAAAAGACTAAAGGAAAGCTAATCAATCAGGAGGCTGGAAACATCTCTGTGATCTCTAATCGAGTAAAGAGTGGTAAAATGCGATCGGGTCTGTTTGGTTTGGTTTAGTTTGTGTCGGCCGATTATCTACACGTGGGATATAGGCCCAAGGGAGGTGCCCTTCGTAAGGGGTCTTTCTAAGGGAACCTAACCGGTATTTACGCAAGATTCGAAGAAAATCACGAAAACTCCGAACGGTTAGGCCAACGGCCGCGATCACGTCTGAAGAGGTTAAATAAACAGAATCCAGACCAGGTTTGAACGAAAATTTCGATGGTAACTAATCAAGCTAAATTCACGCAGCTAAAAATGCATTTTTAAGGGTATATTTTATCAAAAAGAAATTCTTAGATTTTTCACGGATCTTTTAAAGTAATTTTTCAAAATCATTTCTATGTCAATAGACTTATAAGTGGTCTCAAAATAGCATTTATCGAAAGTTATGCTGCTGTAGAATTTTAAATACTATTTTGTGCAGACATATTTTATTGATACTCTAACTTTGGTTATAGGACTATAACGTCCATCAGGCATCAATGTTCGAACTTCACCAGAAATTTGTTCATCTGTTATCCCCTTCAAGGGAGGTGGTTCATATTTGGATCATCTAATTTTAGTTCCTAAATGCTACATTGAGAAAATTTATACAAGGTATCCCAGGATTATTGGGACAAACTTTAAGGGGAGGTAGAACACATAAGAAGGATTCAAATTTGCATAGTAAATGGTCGGAAACGTTTTCCTTACACGGTAATGAAAACACAAAACACAAGAAAGAAAGGACAAGAACAGGGAGAGAAAACGTGTTTATTATTCTTAATGCTGCAAAAATACAGGCACAATGCTGGAAAGTGCTGAAGAAGTTGTTGCAGGCGCTGGGAAAATCCGGGGCACTCCCGGTATTTCCGAGAACATTAGATCTTTTGTGCGTCAGAGATGCGCTTCCATGTATCACAGCCCTGGGTTTTAATTTCGGACACCTACCGTGGTGACCATCATTGTCTTTTTAATGTACTTTTTCCTTAGTTGTTTGCTGTATTAAGAATAATAAACGTGTTTTCTCCTCTTATTCATTTTCTGCCTTTGTTGTGTTTTGTGTCATCACAACCGCGCCAGGAAAACATTTCCAACCATGGGTTGCTATGCAAATATGAATCCTTGTGATGTCCCCTACTGCCCCTTAAAGTTTGTCCCAATAATCCTGAGACACCGTGTATATATATATACATACATACATCTATTTGTTAATTTTATAGAATAAAAATGTCAGACAGGGCGTCAGTAACGGAATCCTTTTATTTTAAGAAGATAATCTGTATTTATTATGAACTTACACGCAAAAATAGAAAGTTCGTAATAGATATAAATTATTTCTGTAAAATATTTTTTTTTACTGATTTCCCGCTGACGGGTTTATTCTGTAAAATAAACTGAATTTTATTTAGAGTTGTGTGTGTATGTGTGTCTGTATGTGGGGGGTGCTGGTCAATTTAAGAAATAGAACAAAGATTCATGGAAACAATTACTTGAGAGGCATTTCTGCATGTTTTTTTTTTTTTTTTTTTTTCAGAAAATACCTTTGGAGAACCTATTAAGAAATTAGTAGAAGCATTTTTTTTTCTTTTTACGAATAGCTTGAGTGTATTCTGACATCATGCTTCTCTATTATCTGTCTGGCGTTCAGTTACAACGTTTGGCAACAGATTTTTTCTCTTTTTATAAGAAAGTAGTCTACAGGAAATTACAGAATTGCCGAAGTTTGGTTAGTGATGAATTCTGTAGATGTTTTGCTAAACAGAAAGAGTCGATTAATGTGTAAACTTGTAATAGACTAGCAGAAAGGAGAATTGAGTATTAAAAAGAAAGATGCATTGAACAAAATATTTTCCACGTTTTGTGATCTATACAATTTTTGAAATGAAAATAAATTATCAGTATGTGAGTTTTGAAAAAATTAGCAAACAATAAATGGAGGAAACCATGTGTAATGTTTCGAAGAAATAAAGAAGCATAAAATGACCATTAGAAAGATTAAAAATTGCTTGCAATTGATTTTATCTGAACTATTCGAAAGACAAGTGTGTAAGATGATTTTGTAACGTATAATATCAAATTACTTATTAAAAAATTTAATATATACTGAATGAAAGCTTTGTGTATTTTAATGTGTAGCATGGGATACGATTTGTAAATGTTTTTATATTTGTGATAAATTAAATTTATTGAACTTTAAAGTTACGTTGTTACATAAAGAAAGTAACTCATAAAAGTACTTTATTTGGTATTTTGAAAATGAAATTGCATAAAATTTAATATAGGTAATGAAATCGAACCCGTGCATGCATTAAATTAATAATACCTAGAAAAGCTGCTTGATATATTTTTATTACTATTTATAGAATTATTTCTTTGTACAAAAAGAAATACTTTATTTTTAAAACATTTTATTTTGTAAGTTTAATTATGTGAAATATTTAATACGATGATAATAAAAACATATATATACATACTTCAATCTTTGAAAAATTCATTAAATTGATAACTAAGATACTTTTCTTGATTTAATTTTATTTCAATCTATGTGGTTTTATTTTAATTATTTTTCAAAATATATCATTTCGAGACACTTTTTTATCTATATGGTACTTCAAGTAAGTCATTTTTACTTTCATTTAATATAGTTTAACTTTTAATTAAAAAATGTTGTGCGTTAAGCGGGTCATTTCAAACGAATGATGAAATCTAACATTGTTTAAATGTTAACGTAGATTAGAGTAAGGCAATAAACAGATCTGAAATTATCCGCCGACTTTTAAAAGCATATAATTAAAGAGTACAGTTCAGTTTTCTTCGCTCTTTTCTAATCATTTACTTGAGAGAAAGAAAAGTTTGAAGATCTTTCCTGAGATAGAAAAGACTTAAAACACGCCAAGATTTTTGTTTAAAAAAGAACAATTAGAAGTAAGTCCATTAATTTTATTTTAATTGAATGCTTCAAGACTTTTCGAAGAAGCTGATTTGGCTCAATCTAATAAGAAACTGCAGAAGAAGTTAAAATTTGTTGAAGGAAATGGACTGAATAGTAATCGTAAAGGCGAATTTTTCTCCTTCCTACCATCTGATAAATCAATTTAAACAAATGTTATAAATTACAAGGAAATTTATAGTTAGATTATTTTTTAGACTTGGGATAGCTGCAATATACAATTATAATTATTTGCCTAACAGAAATGTAACGAGAAAATTGAATATGTCTAATGTAAACTTTTTGATTCATAGAAAAAAGTGGTTATACAAACGTTTACACATTTTCAATTATCTTCTTGCAAAAAAAAATTTTTCAAATTTACGAATAAGCCATTTCTATATGTTCTATAT
This sequence comes from Maratus speculifer, assembly GCA_964019185.1. NCBI lineage: Eukaryota > Metazoa > Arthropoda > Arachnida > Araneae > Salticidae > Maratus > Maratus speculifer. The sequence continues at coordinate 355,327,622 of OZ025293.1, forward strand.
CACTTTGTTGATTTTTTGCGCCGAATCAAAATGACCTAAATATAACGCAGAACTCTCCAATGAAAAAATAAAATCGGGACTAAGCAATCATCTTCAATATACTGTTTACTAATTACTAACAAACAGAGTCCACATACAAAATATTTTTTAAATCTTAAGGAATTTGAAAACGTTTTAAGCATTGAACCCATCAGAACATTCGCTCCTTTGCATTAAGTTATTACACGTGTAGGATAAATTTCGCCCCATTTTATCTCTCATTACAGTTTTAGCTAAATGCATTTTAAAAACAAATCTACTGCTTTATACGAGGTGCACTCAAGTTCTAAGGCTTCAGATTTTTTTTCAAACTACTCACCCAAAAACTATGAAACTCCTTGACGTAATATCTCTGCAGACGTACACAAATTTCACAACGTCTAAGCCATGATTCCATGGCCGGGGCGAAGGCTTCTTTAGAAGTCTATTTTTATCATTAGACAATCGCTGAAGCAAAAGCAGCTCACACGGCTAGTGAGTGCGGTCATGGAGATTGTCTTTCATTGCTGAAACCAGTCAAAAGTCACTAGGAGACAAGTCAGGTGAATAGAGGGCATGAGAAATCCCTTCAAAGTTATTTTCACGAAGAAACTGTTGCAAAACATTATCCCGGTGTGCGGGTGCGTTGTGTTGGTGAAACAGCACAAGTGCAGCATTTCCTGGACGTTTTTGTTGCAGTGCAGAAAAGAACTTGTCATGCACTTGTCATCGTACTGCCCTTTGGAACGTAATGAGTAAGGACTACGCCCTTACTGACCACTATCATGAACATGGCCACGATCAATTTTTCAGCACTGGCGTTTAGCCGAAATTTTTTTGGTGGCGGTGAATCTGTGTGCTTCCTTTGAGCTGACTGGTGCTTTGTTTTTGGATTGAAACTTGAATTCTATCTGCCGTATACGTTGAGTTCCATCTTTCGTATAGTGCTGCCATCTCTTTGACGTATTGACAGCTAGCGCACGCTCGTTTTAAAACAATGCACATATTTCTATTTCCTATTTCTTTCGGGTTGTGCAAATGCAACGTTATCATTTTAGGGGGGAGATGGGGTCTGGCGCATGATATCGTAAGATATCTCTAGGGGGAGGGGAGGTTGTCTTTTGATAACGATATACTTTTTATTCAACCAAAATTTTTCTTTTTTGTTTGTAACACGATCTTTGCTTCAAAAAGGTATGGGTTTTTATAGTCTGTTATCTATTTTTATGAAAATACAAAGACATTATTAAAATTTCTAGTTATTGTAAAATTTACCTCGAAGTTTGAAATCTCTATACTTCTGTCATTTGTGTGCGTATATAATCCTTGTTCAAGAAACTATATTGAAGTATATTTGTATAGAAGATTGTGTTTACTAATAAAAAAAGAGAAAAAATGTTTTCCACTTTGTTGATCAGAATATCTATCCCACCCCTCCCTTCCTCCGTGCGGGGCAAGTGCAACAAGACACTATTACTGTTGAAGGCATTATGTAACAAAAAGCTATTATAAAATATTTTTAAATATTTTTAACTATTTATTTAAAGTGTTATTTGACAGAAAGTGACATTTTATTGATTTCTCTTCATTTGAATCAATAAAGTATGATAAAAATAAAAGTAACTAGTTTTGTGTATAACTCCAAACAAAATAAATAAATTTTTAAATCAAAAAATTTTCGACATTGATAATGTTATCATCACCGAGGAGGGGGGGGGGGGATTGGATAGATGATAACGTTTGATATCGAAAGAGGGGAGAGGGGGGATCCAAAATTCCCAAAACGTTGATAAAGTTATATATGCACAAGCCCTATTCCAGCCAGGAGAAAAAGAAATCGGAGGCCTTAGAACTTGAAAACACTTTGAATATCAAAATGCATTAGTGTTTTTTTTCTTTTAGGGGAAAAAAATCATGCTTTTCATATTTATTTTTAGATTTTATAACAGTTCCTACTTTCTTATTTTTATTTTTTTAGAAAATATTGTAAATTGCCAAAAGTAAGTCCCCTTTAGCGGACAGGAAATTCTAATAGTTTTAGGATACAGTATTTAGTACATTGGAACTTTTGGGAAATAGATAGCTAAAATTAGGAGGGTTTTGGGATATATTTGGAATTTATAAATTTCCCAGGATTTGTACAGCTTGCAAAGCGTATGAAGCGGGGTAGGGGGCTTACTTGCGGTACTTTATGGTATGCAAACGCTTTCTTTTACACCTTAAAAGAAAAATATTTCACAAAGCTGATATTAATTACCTATAACACACATTCATCAATATAAAGTAGTTTTTATGCTAATTTTGCATTAATTTTTTTTTTTGTGTTATTCCTTAAAAAAAGGACCGTATCGAAATGAAACGTTACTACACGAGCGGGATTTTTTAATCCCAAGAGGTATATTTTTTCCAACCTAGCAAACAAACAAAACAAAAACAAAACAAAAAAAACATTGCTTCACACACCCTTTCTCGACCTTCACTTTGAAAGGTACAAGGCAGTTCAGCAGCGTTCTAAAAAAAAATATGATTAAAAAAAAAAAAAAAAGTGGAGAATTTATATCAGCGCGTGTGCTGACGGCCTAAAAATATGACATGGAAACAAATTATCTATTTATTTTTTATTTCAGGTTATGTGTCAATAATCTGTGCTAAATTTATATTTTCCTTAAAATACTTTAATTTTAGAATAGTGATAAACATATAGTAATTTTTGGGAAACTTTAGAAAAACTTCAACAATATTGCATCATATGCTATCATCCAATTCAAATGAATTAAATATCACAATAATCTTTATGCGCTTATCAAAGAAAATGAACTAAAGCATTTAGGCTAAAAAAAAAAAAAAATAATAATAATAATCCACACCAAAGAAAATGAACTAAAGCTTTTAGGCTAAAAGAAAAGAAAAGAAAAAAAATCCAAAACTTGTCCGTTAACAGGTTAAAAATTCCACAGAAAAAAAAGGGTTAATACTTTATTAAAATATCCGAAATTTTACATAACATTTGATAGCATTAGTTTAAAAAAATCGCCTTTTATAAACAATCTAAGGATCGGTTAAAATCTTAAAAGATAATTTCCAATTAATTAGTAATTTAATTTTTGTTAAAATAAAGTAATCCGAGAAAATGAAATTGAAACCTATTTAGAGGGGGAAAAAATGGAAATGAAAGATATTTTTCTGTTATATTAATCATAAAATGCACATTTCGTTTATTTTTTGTTTTACAAAATTATCTGTGATCATGGTAAAATGTTTAGCAAGTTGTGCAGTAGCAATTGTTTTTCTCTTTTTCCCCCTTTTTAATTACTTTGTAAAGGTTTTACTTTCTTTTAAAACAAAACCTTGAAAAAATTCACATTGGAAGTGAAGGTGAATTATTAAACTTTTTTATATATAATCTTTAATACATTGTGGTAATACTTTATTATTTCTTTAATATATTATAAGAAAAAATATCAGTATAACGTATTACATTAAAAAAACTCATTTTCTGCTTTCGAAGCCTATATGTTTATTTATAATTTAATTCTTTTGTAAAATGTGTTCTTTCATTGCATGAACTTTAAAACCTTTTTCAAAATTCAATAAAGAATGCAAATATTTCTAGTTTAAAGAAACCGCTGTAAATTCTCTCACGCGTTGTAAATTATTATTTTCTGGATCACACAATATAGAGGAAGCAATAAATTGCGAGGAGTTCCCGACAAGTTTTACGAGTTTCTGGTTATTTCAGACTCCGTTATTCTTTGGCAAAATTTTCATATATCTGCTGAATGAAAGAATCTTCTTTTATTCATTAATATAGTTTTTTTTTTTTTTTTTTTTTTGTAATATTATTCATTCTAAACAATTTTTACTGCCTAACAAATTAAAAATTGACAAAATTGTAAATTTATTGAATACTCGCATTTCTAGAAAGTAATCTTGGATTTTTCTTACACTATACAAAGAATCTTTATATTCCCCTAATATATATGATAATATGAAGAAAGGAATAAATTTCTGACAAATTTTGCAATACCGACAATTTTCCGATAGGAAAGTTTTTATTGAAAACTTAAAACGACAAATAACAAGCATAATAAAGGGAACAAGCAGTAAGTATTTAGAATAGAAAGAAGAATTCAAAACTATAGTTATCTTTAAATAAAAAATTAATACATTTATTTTGACTTTTTTTCCCTAGACTGTTTTAAATAAAAAAATAATTTGTCTTGAAGAAGTTTCAAATTTTATTTACTTTATTTCAAATATTTAAACAATGCAGTATCGATGCATATTTGCATCAATAAAATAAATTCTTTATTAATCCACATATGTTGGTTTCCGATATTTGCTTTCCATTTAGTCGAAGTTGTAAAAAGTATTGATTTAAATTTCGACAGTACGGATTGTAGATTATTAGAAGATAAGTCTTTAAATTTTCTTTTCTTTTTCTTTTCTTTTTGTAATTTGTTGGCATATACGGTATTTTTTAATTTTCTTCCTACCCCAGTTTTACATATTTATATCAGAATCTCCCTTGATTACAAAACAATTAAATTATTAACTTACAAAGATATTTAATTTCCACTGAAATTTATTGTGTATTAAGATGTCAAAGTTCTAACTTATTTCGAAGATCTGATAACGTATCCATGTATATTGATTTTGAAATAGGCTGTAAATCACTTAAAATAATTAATTAGAAAGAAAAAAAAAGATTCGTAAACAGTGACATCCCTATTACCAAAGCATATCTTTGTTAATTTTCTAGACATTTAATTCCTTCAATTTATTCCAAACTAAGACTTTTTAATGCCTTTTTAGATCTCTTTCGTCTCGCCGAACAAAAAAATTGTCTCGCCTTCTTATATTTTCAGAAAGTTTACGGAAAATTTTCATTCTTTTGGGGGAGACTTTATCCCTACCATATCTTTACTGTAATGTCATATCAATGTTGTTTATAATGGGCAGTGCCACTGACAGATTTCGTCCGACACAATGAAAGACTTCCCTGATGTAGGTGATAATGCGCTCTCTATTGGACAGGGGCTTAGTTGAAGGAAGTCGAGTTTACTCAATTTACTATAGGATTTAAGCAAAGGGAAGAAATATCATCGGCGAATGTATCTAATCCTTTCATCCTCGTATTATTTATGTCGGAGGTGCTAACGCAATAATTAGAAATCGGTGACATCAGAATGGTTAGAAGATGCATTGCTGCGAGTCGTTGATAAAATGTGGAGAATTTTTTTCTTTTTCCTCAATATTTCTTACAAATAATATCAGTGTTGAAAATATCGAATGAACTTTGTTTATTCAACTGTTCATTTATTTTTACATCTAAGCATGCGCATTGGTTACATCTCATTTTAGACTGAAAAGCGTTCCCAGAAAAGTGTAGAAAACATTAAGAGGATAATTTTATTTAGAGTTTAGAAGGAAAATGTCGCTTTTACATAGTTTATTTATAAGAATTAGTAAGAGGGAAGACATAGCATAAAAGGGAGAATATCCTTTCATCCTCGTATTATTTATGTCGGAGGGGGTAATGCAATAATTAGAAATCAGTGATATAAGAATTTTAAGAAGATGTATTGCTGCGAGTCATTGATAAAATGTGGAGAATTTTTTCTTTTTCCTCGATATTTCTTGCAAATAATATTAGAGTTGAAAATATCGTACGAACTTTGTTTAATCAGCTATTCAATTATTTTTACAGCTAAGTATGCGCATTGATTACATCTCTTTTTAGAGTGAAAAGCGTTCTCAGAAACGCTTAGAAAACGTTAAAAGAGAATAATTTTATTTAGAGTTTAGAAGGAAAATGTCACTTTTAGATAGTTTATTTATAAGAAATAGTAACAGGGAAGACATAGTATAAAAGGGAGAATATACTTAATCCTTTCATCCTCGTATTATTTATGTCGGAGGGGCCTAACGCAATAATTAGAAATCAGTGACATCAAAATAGTTAGAAGATGTATTGCTGCGAGTCATTGATAAAATGTGGAGAGAATTTTCTTTTTCCTCAGTATTTCTTACAAATAATATCAATGATGAAAATATCGAACGAACTTTGTTCATTAAACTTTTCATTTATTTTTACAGTTAAGTATACGGATTGATTACATCTCTTTTTAGACAGTTCCCAAGAAATGCATAGAAATTATTAAAAGAAAATAATTTTAATTTCAGCTTAGAAGGAAAATGTCGGTCTTATTTAGTTTACTTATAAGAGTTAGTAACAGGGAAAACATAGCATGAAAGGGAGAATATATTTAACCCTTTCATAATCGCATTATTTGTGTCGGAGGTGATAACGTACTAATTAGAAATCAGCGATATCAGAATGGTTAGAAGATACATTGGTGCAAGTATTGATAAAATGGGGAGAAATTTTTCTTTTTCCTCAATATTTCTTTATATTTATTAGTGTTGAAAATATCAAATTTTGTTTTTTCAATTATCCATTTATTTTAACAACAAAGCATACGCATTGATTACATCTCTTTTTAGAGATAAAGACATTTCCATAAATGTTTAGAATGTATTAAAAGAAAATGATTTTAATTAGAGAATATGGAAGCTTAGAAGGAAAATCTCGTTTTACTTAGTTTACTTATAAGAATTAGTAATAGGGAAGACATAAATAGAATATATTTTATCCTTTCATCCTCGTATTATTTATGTCTGAAGTGCTGAAGCAGTAATTAGAAATCGGTAACATTAAAATGGTTAGAAGATGTATTACTGTAAGACGTTGATAAAAGGTGGAGAAAATTTTCCTTTTCTTATTTCTTTCAAATAATATTAGTGTTGAAAATATTGAACGATGTTGTTTATTCAACTATTCATTTACTTTACAGCGAAGTATGCGAATTGATTACATTTGTTTTAAGACTAAAGAACTTTCCCAGAAATATTTAGAAAGCATTACTAGAAAAGGATTTTCATTAAAGAGTATGAAGCTTAGAAGGAAAATGTCGTTTTACTTAATTTACTTATAATAGTTAGTAGCTTGGAATACATAAATAGGAAAATATATTAATCCTTTCATCCTCGTACTATTTATGTCTGAAGTGCTGAAGCAGTAATTAGAAATCAATAACATCAAAATGGTTAGAAAGTGTATTGCTATAAAACGTTGATAAAATGTGAAGAAAATTTTCCTTTTTCTATTTTTTCCAAAGAATATTAGTGTTGAGAATATCGAACGATGTTTGTTTATTTAACTATTCATTTACTGTACAACGAAGTATGTGAATTAATTACATTTCTTTTAAGACTAAAAAACTTTCCCAGAAATTTTTAGAAGGTATTACAAGAAAAGGGTTTTAATTAAAGAGAACTAAGATTAGAAGAAAGATGTCGATTTCGCTTAGTTTACTTATAAGAATTAGTAACAGGAAAGACATAAATAGGAGGATATATTTAATCATTTTATCCTGGTATTATTTATGTCTGAAGTGCTATTGCAATAATTAGAAATCAGTTACATCAAAATGGTTAAATGTAAGACGTTGATAAAATGTGGAGAAAATTTTCCTTTTCCCATTTCTTTCAAATAATATTAGTGTTGAAAATATCGTACGAAGTTTGTTTATTTAATTAACAGTAGAACCTCGGTTAACCGAGCTTCGATTAATTGAGGTTGCTGTTAACCGATCCGATAATGAAACCTGATTTTGCTTCCAGTGGCCACGTGGCCCTATCGAACACCAGGAACCACATGATTGGTGAGAATATGGAGGATTTCCTTTTAAATTTTTTCGAGTGGTTAAACATAATTTTACACATTTATTTTTATCATTTAAAAAACGTTCTATTGTTTTTTAGTCTAACATAAGTTAAATTCGCGAGCACGACGAGTTTCTATATAAAATTTCTATTAACCGAGATTTCCGATATCCGAGGTACTAGCGGTCCCAATTAGCTCGGATAATCGAGGTTGAACTGTGTTCATTTACTTTACAGTGAATTATGCGAATTAATTACATTTCTCTTAAGACTAAAAAAACTTTTCCAGAAATGTTTAAAAAGTATTACAAGAAAAGGATTTTAATTAAAGCGAATGAAGATTAGAAAAAAGGTGTCGATTTTATTTAATTTACTTATAAGAATTAATAACACTGAATAATATAAAATAGAGAATGTATTTAAACCTTTTATCCTCATTTTACTTATCTGAGAGGCTGTAAAGCAATAATTAAATATCACTGACATCATAATGATTCGACGATATATTGCCCAGGTCATTGATAGAATGATGAAATTTCTTTTTTTGTCAATGTGTGCAAAATATGTTGGTGTTTGTTTGGCGTTGTCAAAAGCTGTTATAATTAAGTCTTGCATTTATTCTCTTCTTATAAAGACTTTCCATGATAGTTTTATCTTGAAATTTTAAAAGGTATTAGAATAAAATGGTAGTTTACTGGAAATAAATTTATAGGGCTTGTGATTTGTCAAAATATCTTTCATTTATTCATTTAACCCTCTAAGTGTTTGGTACGCAATGATCTGTTCACTAAGCTCCAGGTTTCACTGCAATATAAGCAATATTTAAAATATTATAATACTGTAGATTTAACACATTTTAAATACATTGAAGAATAATTAATACTCTCAAGGGTTACATTCATATTTTTTAATATATTATTTTATAATGTTGAAAGAATCATATTTTCTCACCGTTAAAAAAAAAAAAAAAAAAAAAAAAAAAAAAAATCGAAAACAACATTACAATTTTAGCCTTTTGCAAGACCGTCACAGGGTTAGATAAAAGCAAATATCACGACTGATTTTTTTTCTGTGTAATTATAACTTTCAATATTTTTTTTTTATATTTGTGTTTTCTATACTTGTATTTTTTTTCGTACGATTGTGCGTGTTTCGTAAAGGAGTATTTTAATTTCCGTAAAAAAAAACACGTTTTGACATGCAGTTTATTTATGTAGATTTCTTGTTACGTTTTAGGAAGAATAATGGAAGAATCAAATTTTCTGGTTCACTTTATTGCTCTAAAATCGCAGAAACGTTATATATTAGACAATGGATGTGTCCATTCTAAATATATAACTATTTGTTATAGAAAAGTTTTTCATGAACAAATGTAACTATAAAGCTATACGCAACAAGCTGCTTGTGAAATATTTAGTTATTTGCTATCTTCAAATTTTATTATCAACCACTGCTGTTACAGTTTGTGAATTAAACCAGGAAAATAATAATAACAAATGTATATATGTTATTATTTTTTATAGGAAGAATATATTTTAACTTATATTCTATGCTAACTGCCAACATGTAATCTACACTGCAACAAAGGACATATTTACAGAAATTGTACTGGTAATCGGGGCACCAGTACAATTTACTGTTTTTTGATGGAGAAATTTCCGTATATTCTAGAAAAAATTCCGTTTTTTTTTTTTTTTTCGGAATTTTTCAGGACATTTCAGAAATTTTTCTGTCAAAAAACAGAAAATTGTACTGGCATCACGATTATCAGTAGAATTTCCGTAAAATCATCTCGACGTTTTTACAGTATATCTTAATTTATATCCTGATAGTCTGTATAATATAAATTTCGTGGTTTCAATAAAAGATATTTTTTGCTATGTTTACTTGTCAGATTTCTAGAGTCACACAATAAGTTTACATTTTCTTTTTCAAAGACATTTTACGCTCGAAATAAAACCTTTCATTTTCTGTTTTATTGTATAGCTTTGTAATTTATGTTGGGACATGAAATTAGCAATTCTATACCCACATAGTGCATTTTGAAAACAGATGATATAATTTTATGGGCCCCAAAAAAAGACCTTAAAAATCTAAACGCAATAAAGCCGTATTTCAAATTCCCCCTTATGAGCAATCAAATCATTAAAAATAAATTACGTTTCTTAATATTAGTTTATGTAAGCACAATTATTTTACTATTCATTATTTTAAATATATAATCGTATTTATGAAAATGTCAATGTATGATTTTGTCTAGTATCATTGTATGTAACATTTTACAACTCACGTTTAAACCTGTTTTTGAAATGAATGCTATGATGCCTAACATAATTATCGAAGAATAGCATTCTTCCAAGGAGACATTTCACGCTCAGAAGAATTTTTTGCTTTTGATTTTGCAAACGTAGGTACATAAACTTCATAACCGTACAGAACGTTTCGAAGTAGGATATATGAGTTTTAATGGCGAAAAATCCTCGTAAAACTGGCAATCATAAAACAGCATTCCCAAACGTGGAGTCAAAATCATTATGATTTGTTTAATGTAAACTAAATTTGCATGCGTATTACTTTAGTATTCTTTATTTTAAAATTTATTTATTCTCCAATTTATCAAAGTGTCATTATATGATACTTTATCGTGTCGTTATATTTGATTGTTTATAACTCTTGTTTCAATCTGTTTCGGAAATGTATATAAATAGTATTATAATGTTTTATTTATTTATTTATTTATTTATTTATTTTTGCGGCGGTTTAAAGGAAGGGAGAGCTCTAAGAATTAAATGCAAACTGTTTGAAAATATTGTCACATAAGTCTATGTTAAGTTGAGTTTTTTAAGTAGATTTCTAAAGAAATATTTCCTATTACATTCTACCCTATTTTGGAATTTTTGAAACATTTTTGCTGATCTAAGCCATTTATGACCCTTATAATCCCCCTCCCCATTCAACTTAAAAATTTCACATCTATCTATCTATATACATATGTATTACTTTTCTGTTGTTCACGATTACTTCCAAAATTCTGCACCAAACTTTTCCAAACTGATACATAAAATCCAGGGGCTGAAAATCTTAGTCAAGTTATTTATGGGCAAGATCAGACAAAAGGGGTGAAAATAGGGAGGATTTTTGTGAAAACAGAAAAATCCCCATAACTTCTTAATTATAATACCTATCAAACCAGTTTCAAGTTATTATTACTTCTATGAAAACAGCCAAATATTTATGTCTGACAGATTTTTAAGACCATTAAAAATGGGCTCAAGGGACGAAAAAATAATAGGGGTTTTAAAAAAAACCCATAACTCTGTCAATTCTCAACAAATCAAATCGAATTAAATTTGTTTTAATTCTTCTTATTAAATCTATAATTTTCATTTGACAAGCGGTTTTTGATAGAACCTCTTTTGATAACTCTTACAGCAGAGAAAAATTAAAAACGGAAAAAGTGGGAGGGGAGTTGAAAAAGAGAAAAAATTCATAACTTCGTGCTTTCACAAGACACCAAATCCAATAAAATTTATTATGAATCTTTTTAATATTATTTACAACTTTTATACTGACAAGTTTTTGATAGCACCAAGTTTTACAGACCCAAAAAAAAAAAAAAATCTGATAAAAAAATAAATAAAAACAAGAAAAAGATGGGATCTGTCGAAGAAAAAAATCCACATTAACATGATTCAGATAAAATCAACTCTTATAGAAAAATGAAATTAAAAATTCGTCAAAAGCGGCCAGATAAAATTGTTAAACTAAGTTTCTCTCTAATATTCAGTTAGTTCTTATGGTAAAATTAGTACTTAACATCGGAATCTATTTGTGCCTGTAAGCTGAGCCAACTGAAATTTCTTTCTTTATGTTGTACTACATGGTAATTGCATTTTAATTAAAGTTACTCTTACATAGTATTAGTTTATATTTTTAAAAACTTTAGAAGTACAATGTTGGCTGCTAATACAAAATACGCCTCACGGGAAGTTTTTCTGTATGAATTTGCTGTATTATTCAAGGATAACAATTCAGACGCAAATGATTTATTTTTATTTTGTTAAACACCGAATAAAAATATGATTAATATATTTTTTTTGTACTGTTTGTATAAGGCACTAATTCCTACTGACAGCAAAAACAATTCGAAGTTTTTTCTTAAATTCTTATAAAATAAACAACTGATAACCGACAAATATATTTAAAGATTTAAGAAATATAGGGATTACATAAAAGCTTTTCAAATATCTATCTTTTGTCTACAGCATATATTTTTTTGATTACTGAAAAATCTTAAATCTGGGAATTATGTGCTTTTTAAAAACACAGATTCAATTTAATCCGGGGAGAGAATTTAAAATTAGTTCTGTATAAATCCCCAAAGTAAATTTCATCCTTCTTTATTCTTTTTCTTCTTCTTTTCTTGCTTTTTATTTATTTATTTTCTTTCAAGTAAATTTGATCCATTTTATTAATTTTCTACGTGTAAATGTAGTATTTCTGTTAAAGAATAATAGAAGCTTTCTCAAGCAAATGTCTTATGTTGCATACTAGAAATGATTGATTGTCATCAATATCACACGATCGATTTTTAATATACTATTTCCTGTTAACGAACATTTGTTTCTATATGTAGCCAGTTTTCGGTCTGTTAAAAGATATGGATAAGATATGAATTTTGCATATCGCCGACCTTTAATTTAAACTAAATATACGATTCTAATATAAACATTTAGAAAAAAAACATACTGTAATATATATATGTATATTCTTTTCTTCTTTTTAATATTTTTCAACAAAGTTAAAAAGTGTTATGCTTTCGGTTTGTTTGTCCGTTTGTCCTTGCTCTAAATTTCATAAATATGCTCGGATTGCAATGAAATTTTTAAAAGTTATTGACGTTTATCCTAGCACGAATTCTATTGCAAACGAAGTTTCCAGCTTGATTAATTTATTTAAAGGAACAGTCAAAAGTTTTTGGTTATATTACGGCCTGTGAGAAAAAAATCGTTTTAAATGACTTTAAAGATATTGCACTCTGTCAGACATATTCAAATTTATATGCATTTAAGAAATGCGCTAAAATATGCCTTCTGTAAAATATGCGGTGAAAAGAATAGTTATTATTCATTTACAGGGACATACAAAAGAATTCAATTACATAATATTAGTTTATGTTTTTTAGAAAATTAGAAGTACAAAGTTGGCTGCTAATACAAAATACGCCGCACGGGAAGTTTTTCTGTCTGAATTTTCTGTATTATTCAAGGATTAAAATGCAGACGTAAATGATTTATTTTTATTTTGTTAAACACCGAATAAAAATATGATTAACATATTTTTTCTATTGCATGTATAAGGCACTAATTCTTATTCACAGCAAAAACAATTCAAAGTTTTTGTTCTTAAATTCTTATAAAATAAACAACTGATAACCGTCAAATATATTCAAAGATTTAAGAAATATAGTGATTACAGAAAAGCTTTTCAAATATCTATTCTTTGTCTGCAGCACAGATTTTATTGACTGCTGAAAAATCTTAAATCTGGGAATTATGTACTTTTTAAAAACACAGATTCAATTTAATCCCGGAAAAGAATTTAAAATTAGTTCTGTATAAATCCCAAAAGTAAATTTTATCCTCCTTTATTCTTTTATTTTCCTTTTCTTTTTTCTTTTTCTGTTATTTATTCTTTTTCAAGTAAATTTGATCCATTTTATTAATTTTCTACGTCTAAATGTAGCATATCTGTAAAGAATAATACATTTTTTTCGAGCAAGTGTCTTATGTTGCATACTAGAAGTGATTGATTGTCATCAATACTTCACGATCGATTTTTCATATGTTGTTTCCTGTTAACGAACATTTGTTTCCATAAGTAGCCAATTTTCAGACAATTTGGAGACATGAATTTTGCATATTGCCGAACTTAAATTTTAAATTTAAACTAAAAATACGATTGTAATATGAATGTTTAGAAAAAATGCACGCTGTTTAATACATGTGTATATTTTTTTCTTCTTTTTAACACTTCCCAACAAAGTTTAAAAATGTTAAAGCTTTCGGTTTGTCTGTCCGTCTGTCAGCACTCTAACTCTCATAAATATACTCGGATTGTCATGAAAATTTTTTAAGTTATTGATGTTTACCCTAGCACGAATCCTATTCCATATGAAGTTTCTAGCTTAATTTATTTATTTAAAGGTTCAGTCAAAAGTTTTCGTTACATTACGGCCTGTGGGAAAAAATCGTTTCCAATGTATTTTAAAGATGTTACACCCTGTCAGACAAAAACTAAATTTATATTTGGTTGACGTGCATTTCTGAAGTGCACTAAAATATGTCTTCTGTAAAATGTGCGGTGAAAAGAATAGTTCTTATTCATTCAATGGGCCACACAAAAGAATTCAATTATGTAATGGTAAAGGGGGAATTGTTTGCGACATATTTTAATTATATTTAAGCTATTTCATGTATAATAAATTTTAGATACGTCGCTGCGGCTTAATATAAGTTATTTTACGCATAATAGAAAGTGCATAGCATTTACAGGAACACACAGAGGATTTCAAATATTATATTCGATCCGAAGTACTGTATATTATCGATGATCGTTGATAGATTGATGTAATGCATTTTTAGGCTTCACTAAATGTATGTACATTATATGGTGTGTATAAATGCTATAATTGATATACAGTGCTATATAAAAAAGTTCGTAAAAATTACTGAATATGAGCGTAATTTACTTAAATGTGGTTTTAAAATAAGTTAAGCATTTTTACAATGAGCTGCATTCATTTTACTAAGAAATGTTTGTAATATATAGATAAAATAATATACAGGGTTAAGCAAAGAATTGGTCACATGGTCACCTATGGATGACAATTTCTGGAAATGTAATTTAAGTAATTTTAAGAGTGTTTTTGTTTGAACTAAATTTTAGCTAAATAGTGGCATGTAATAAATGCACTAGGTGAACTACAGGTCTGAACAAAAAGGATTCAAGTATGTTTCCATCTATTAGCATAAATTGCTGAAAGAGAAATTTCAGACAGTTAGGTGTTTTCTTGCTCAACTAAATTTTCCCATTATATAGTATATATATCAATCGAGAGATCAAATACAGGACTGTTCAAAAGTATTGGAATACATATTTGGCTATGGACAGTAACACCTTATTTCCGTAAGTAACGAAGTCTTGTTAAAGATTTCAGGAAGTGTTGGAAAGTGTTTTATAATCTATGCTTAACGCAGGATTTTTCTCACTTGTATTCTAATAATTTCTGTATAAGAAATTATTTCTAAATTTCTGTTTAATAATAAGTTATTTTTCTTCACAGGTGAGTTGAATTTATGCTTCTTTCCTGTATACTTGAGTTAATTCAACACAATGCTCTTTGGTGGCATCTTATAGCATAAAGAGGATAAGTATGCATCTCTTTATTTAAACATTCTTTGAGAGCTTTCTTTATATATTGAACGATCACTTAACGTCCTCTCGTTTTTGTCCCGGCATCTCTTTAAGAATTGATATATACATAATTAATACATGATTAATACATACTTTATAATAGACAGTAACACCTTTTCCCCCTAAATAACGAAGTTTTGTTGGAAGCGTTTGTCATCAATGTTGGAAGCGTTTGTCATTCAAAATCATGCTTAACGCATGATTTTTCTCATTTTAATTTTGGAATCAACTTTTGTAAAATTATAAGTTTTGTTTAGGTTTTATAATGATCATAAAGTATTATTTCTCATGGCACGTGTTTAATGGTAAACACGAATAATTACTAAAAGAAAATTTAATATAAAAATAAAAAGGATGCGTTGATATCTTTAGCTCTTTATCTCTTCTTAACCGCGCTCAGTGACTCAGGATCACTGCAACTCCATTTGGCTTTAGATAAAAAAAAAAGAAGAAAAAACTTGTCACACCGTCCGTGTATCAGTAATGATAATTGGTACAACTGATGAAGCCTACGGCGCTGGTGTGAGGCCGCAACTTATACCGTCTTTGTTGAAGCTCTGCTGTATACCAGAATAAAATCGTATATTATTTCAGAATACAATCAATTTATGTTATACTGACTGGGAATCGATGGTAAGTTCAGTTTTTGTTTTGACCAACAATTGATTTTAATTAATCGTAACGAAATTGGTCCCTCAATCCTATACCAATTCGATATTCTAAGTGATACTAATATGTATACTAATATTAGGTGAAATAGAAAACATTAAAAGGAAAAAAAGTAAAACTTATAAATACTCTAATACAACTTTGCAATTAATCTTGCAATATTAAAGTTAAACATTTACACGAATCTATCTACGTAAATATTGTAAGTGTGTAGGAAAAAAAATATATGATTTCATACATGGAAATTTTCCAAGATCTGTGGATTATGTATTATTTTTTTTAATGTATAATTCAATTATACGGAGTTTCCGAGTAGAGTTTGTCTAATATTTACTTGCATTTAATAATTTAACATTCATTACAAATCGTTCTTAAATTATTTCCATTAACTTTACAATACTGAACATTAAATCTAATAATCCGATGTATTACCAAAATTTTTGTTAATGTAAACTTAATGAAGAGCCTAAGTTTATTTTTTCATTTCATAAATCAAAAGCTGTATTGGATTAAAAACACATTAACATAAGATTGAGTTTATTCCCTTTAGAATAAATAAATGATTTAGAAAATGAAAAGCGACAGCATTGCCTCTCGTGTGGTTCGTTGTTTTTGGCATTTCGCCATGATCTCATTGTTTAGAGATTTTGAATGGTGTTAGATTATTTATAATACGGATTATTCGTAGTAACAATTAACTTAATCTACATTTTTACCCTACTATTAGCAGTTATATTTTTTTGGTATTAAAAGAAATCTGTAGCCTTCACTTTAGATAAATGGCAAAAATATCAATTTTATAATTTGTTGCCTAAAATGTCTTTAAAATACTTAATATATTCTGTGGAAGTAATGTAAAGATCCGATGATTACAAACATGTAAAAAAAAAGGGGGGGGGGGGGAGTTACCTTTCAGTGTATCAGAGTTGCAATAATTAAACACATTTTTGTCAATTTGAATTTATTTTTTACATTGAGCTATTTTTTTAAATGCTTAAACTTCCACAGAAATGTAAATAATTACACATAAGGTACCTGTGCCTAATATGGACACACTAAGGAAAATTTATTTTTTTCAACCCCATGCACACGTGATAGAACTCCAAATAGATATGACTTTGATCTCTAGACTGTTGACTAACATTATTAAAATTAGTGACCTTATATCTATTCTGGTTTATTTTAAATGATAAAAACAAAAAATGTTTACAAATGTCCATATAAAGAACCACCAGTCCCTATTATGGACAGGTGGCTCTTAATTGATTTACTACACAGGGTGTATGAAAGAATCACTCTTCTATGGAATTTTAGAGGAGAGGGGATAAAAAAATATATCTAAATATTGCAGGGGGGGGGGGTTAGGGCACAGTAAATATCTTCAGAAAATGCAGCGGGGGGGGGGGGTCATTTTCGGTTGTGGCTCTTCGAAGACTGATGCAAAGCACCTCAATTACTACAAAATATTATGAAATAATGTAGTTGGTTTTGCTTAGCTTTCTATTTTTGTGAATCTGAATATTCATCTGCTGTACTTCCAATTTGGACATAAGGTGTCCATATTGGTGATCGGGAGTAGTTTTATTAAATCATGTAATAAATAAAGAAAGAAAACTTTTTTAAGCAATATATGCAATAGCAATTGGAAATATGTTTTAAAAGCTTTCTAAAACACTCTACTTTTCAATATTTAAAGTAATTTTACAATATCTAATGAGAATTTAAATTTACCTGTATTTACGATCAGCACACCACGAAACAACAAGTTTCCTTCTAAATGGCGAACAGCGCGTTTTTTTTTTTTTTTTTTTTTGTACTTTTCCTAGCTTAATTATTTTTTCAATTGCTTTTCTTCACGGACGTGTAGCGCGATTTCTCTATCAAAATTGTTACTTTTAAAAATATTAGGGGTGTCCATATTGGAAGCAATGTCCATATTGGGTACAAGTACCTTATACTATTAAAAAAAACCTGTAATTTTACAGATGCAAAGTTGCAGAAATCTGTATGCTTACTAAAATTTTATTTATACACTTTACAAAAAAAGATGTAAATCTACAAAGCTAGCTTTTGTAAAGCTACTGAAATCTGAAGCTTTACACATGTATCTATGAAAAAACAGTAATCATACTAAAATTTTACCTGCAACTCGGATTTCAGTTACATAAAAAATTCTAGGCATCTCAGTTTCCTAAAAAAAATTTTAGTAACCTTACAGATTTTTGATTTACAGAACAAACGTGTATCTGTTTCATGAATTTTTGTTGTTGCCATTACATAAAACGTTCTAGGAATCCAAGTTTCCCAGAAACCTTTTAGTAGTTATACAGATTTTTTTATAGCAAATTGGGTGTCCTAAAATGGACTGACTGATTTTAAAATCATTTAAACGGTGACAGTTCTTAAATAAATTTTGCTGAGAGTAATGTACATCGGCAGACGTTTTCATACTATGATTCCTAGTTTTATTTACAATTACCAAAGACAGAGGGTGTGGCGAACATTAGACGGAACCAGAAATCTCTCAGCCATGATGCTAACAAAAAAGGCCAAACGTATAGAGTGAGTTAGTTTCATCGATAAAATTTTATTTTTAGGATCCCGATTCTGAACTTAGTCTGCATGATCGCATATGATATTAATTTGCATATGAATCTCACACAAATGATGTCGAATTGATACCGACTGAGTTCATCAGTACCTTAAAAGAAGATTTTATAGACGAACGAGACCCACTCCATATATTTGATCTCCGTTATTTCCACCATTTCTGCCACCTATTTCTTCCTTGATCCATTGTCTACTGCTTGTATCGTTATCTATCGCTCATATTTGAAACAAATATGAAATATACTTTTTGATGGATTTATATTTATTGTGTCCACTTTAACGCGCCTGTAATATTTAAAATTTTTCTTCGAAGTAGTTTTCAAATCATGTTTAATAAAACGTCAAGTTGCTGGTTTAAGGGTGTATTCGAAAAAACGCTTTTCCACCTTCAACAGTTCGAAATTTTCCGATACAATTTCAGACACATTTTTAAAAGTAGAAACATGAAACTTGCTGAGGGTATTTTTGAAGAGATGTACAAGGTGCCGTGTGATGTATTTTTACGCTCAATTCATTAGAATTTGATTTATAAACAATTATCTTCTCAGTACGACCCTTTTTTTCGTTCACAGATCTCTCGCTAGGGGCAAATCTGTTCAAAATGCCGTTTTTGATTGCTTTTTTTTTGCAATATTTTCTGCATTTATCAAAGAATTGATAATTACAGCACCTTGTGTACTTTCTAAATAAGACAATTTGCCAGTTTCATGCATATGAGACAGGGATGCCACTTTTCCGCCGAAAAGCGGATTTCCGCTTTTTTTAATTTTTAAGAATTCTCGATTTTCGTCGAACGATCCCAAAATAAAACGGGAATTTTCGTCAAACGATTGCGAAATTACACAGCAATTTTCGTCAAGCGATCGAGAAATACAACAGCTTTTTTCGTCAAGTGATCGCGAAATATAGCAGCGATTTTCGTTGAAAGATCGCGAAATATAACGGTGGTTTTTGTCAAAAGATCGCAAAATAAAACTGTTATTTTCATCAAACGATCGCGAAATACAACAGCTGTTTTTCGTCAAGTGATCGCGAAATATAGCAGCAATTTTCGTTAAAAGATCGTGAAATATAACAGCGATTTTCGTTAAACGATCGCGAAATATAACGGTGATTTTTGTCAAAAGATCGCAAAATAAAACGGTCATATTTTCATCAAACGGTCGCGATATAAAACAGAAATTTTCATCAAACGATCTCGAAACGAAACGGTAATTTTTGTGAAACGATCGCAATGTGAAACGGTGATTTTCGTCAAACGATCGCGATGTAAAACGACGATTTTCGAAAAACGATCGCGATGTAAAACGGCGATTTTCGTCGAACGATCGTGATGTAAAGCGGCGATTTTCGTCGAACGATCGTGATGTAAAACGGCGAGTTTCGTCAAACGATCCTGAAATAAAACAGCTATTTTCATCAAATGAAAAGAAAATCGCGGGAAAAACAAAAAAAGAAAATTAAAAAAAAAACTTGCAAATTTTTGCTATTTACTCCTGGAATAATCATCGAATCTATTGCTAGGTTACTTAAATTGATTTAAAATGATGTGATACATAAAATTCCTTACTGAATTTGTTGCTGGATTAAATTCATGTAAAATACTGTAAACTAAAGACAAATAATTTTTATTTACTCTTATAAATTAAATTTTCAAAAAAAAAAAAAAAGAGCTGCAATTTTTTTTTTAAATGTATTATAAACAATATAGTTTACAAAATTCATGCATAAATATTGTGAAAAATGTCGTAATTTTACTTTACGCATAATTTCCTCTCTTTGGCTATTTTCTGAGTGGCATCCCTGGTAAAAATGAAGTCAAAAATAAATCGGAAAATAAGCAGTTTGAATCGAAATACACCCTTAAGGGGCGTCTACGATGTACAGAAAAGAATAATTTGAAAACAATATTTATTTTATTGAAACATTTTTAGCTGGTATCAAGGTGTCTTGCTTAACCATGTGGGGACAAGTGACTGGTATACGTGCCATTTAAGGTGCTCAGAATCCTTCATTATTCCCATCAATAATTTTTTTATTGTAAACTTTATCTCATTTAATCAGGGCATTTCTGATATTCAACTACAGAAATTTTTTTGCTTTGAAAAACCGGTGGTATATTCAAATTAAGTAAAGATTAAAAATTTAGTAAAGTGTTTCCATCGCGAAGGGGTTATGATCAACTTGGATTCTGTCTTACGATGTAAACAGGGCATATGACATATTTCAGTGCCTTGCGATCTTAAACTGACCTGAATCCTTTCTAGATTCATATTCTTGGCAAATTGTTTAAAAAGATCCTGATATAGCTAACAGTCTCATTGAATCTCAGTGACCTAACAGTCTCATTGAATATGAATATTGCTAGAAGTTCTTGATAAATTAATTGCTACATTTTTTATATTAACAGATTTCCTCACTGTTTTTTAAATTTAAACACAATATGGCTTATTAAAGGGGAGGGGGCATTTTTACCTTCTCATTTTTTATGTACTAATCTGCGCACAATTTTCTATTGCTCTTTTTTTTTAAATTCTATCATATAAAATATTTTTTTCTTATTTGGCGTAATCACATATCATCTTTTTTTTTTCAAGATAAATTTTAGTAGCAATTTTCTGCAACTGGTCATTTTTAATTTTCATTATGTGGGCCAGTTTGTCCTTGTATACAATGTTTGTGTTTTTCGGTGTTTACGAGAGATTTTTACGAAAGAAATTATGAATAATAGATTAACATGAAATTTAAGAAAGAAAAACTAATTTGGATAATGTAAATATGAAATGATTCATTTCAATGTATTATACAAAATGGAAGGATGCATGGTTTTGTTGTTATTATTGTTGTTGTTCGTTTAAAATAGATTCGAATGGTGTATTTACGACAAATGATTAGCGTAATTTTTACATTTTAAATCTACAAAACTTTGGTTAAAATTTTTTTTCATCCTGTAAAACATTATTATATTGATAATATAGTCATTTAGAAAAATCTTGTTAAACTGTTTTCAATACCACGCCTGGTATCTGAAATATATATATATAGAAATTATTTGATTGATATAAAAAGAAAAGCTAATTCAATCTTTTACTAACTTTTTTATATATCAATCAAAAATTGTGACATTTAAAAATTAGTATCTATATTTAGTTTTTATACTATTAATAACGAGCTTTATATAATTATTTTTTTCTATAAGGTACCTGTACCCAATATGGACACCCTAAGGAAAATTAATTTTTTTCCCCCCGTGTACACATGATAGGACTCCAAAAATATATGACCACTATGCCTGGACTGTTGACTATCATTATTAAAATTAGCGACCTTGTAAGTATTCTAGTTTCATTTTAATGATAAAAATAATTTTTTTTTTTACAAGTGTTCATATAAGGAACCACTTGTCCCTATTATGGGCAGGGGCTCCTTAATGACCTACTACACAAAGTGTGTATAAGAGCCACTCTTCTATAGAATTTTAGAGGAAAGGGGATAAAAAAAATATATCTTAAAGTATCGCGGGGAAGGGGAGGACACAGTAAATATCTTCAGAACATGCACTTTAGAACGAGAGGTCATTTTCGGTTCTGGCGCTTCGAAGACCGATGCAAAGCACCTCAGTTACTACAAAATATTATGAAATAATGTGGTTGGTTTTGCTTAGGTTTCCAATTTTTGTGAATCTGAAGGTTCATCTGCTGTATTTCCAATGTGGACATAAGATGTCCGTATTGGGAATCGGGAATAGTTTTATTAAATCTTGTAATAAATAAACAAAGAAAACATTTTAAAGCAATATATGCAATAGCAATCGAAAATATGTTTTATAAGCTTTCTAAAACACTCCACTTTTCAATATTTAAAGTAATTTTACAATATCTAATAAGAATTTAATCTTACCTGTAATTAAGTTTAGCACACCTCGAAACAACAAGTTTCCCTCTAAATGGCGAAAACCACGCATTTTTGCACTTTCTTGGCTTAATTATTTTTTCAACTGCTTTTCTTCACGGACATGTAGCACGATCTCTCGATCAAAATTGTTACTTTTAAGAATATTAGGGGTGTCCATATTGAGAGCATTGTCCATATTGGGTACAAGTACCTTAACTTGATAACTTAGATCTATTCGAGTACGCAGACTACTTAAAGAAATTAATTTGGAAAGGAAAATTATTTCCAATACTTTCACAAAAGATAAAATATTTGCTTAAAATTACAAAAATGTACATTTTCTAGAAATCGAATGCATTTTTACTTATAAAATTACATTCTAAAATTATTAGAAGCATATTAATTAAAAAAGTCAAAAATATCTTACCTTTATCATAAATAGAATCATGGTAACAATAATAAAATAGAAAAATTTGAATGTATTAGAAAAAAAAATGAGAATAAAGAAAAAAAAAAGATTGTTTTCTTTGTTGTAATTTTTTACTGCTACAATTATCAGCAAATATTTTAATTTCAGTAAACATTCTAGTTTTTTTCTTGAAGTCCCAGAATAAAAAATTTCAGAATGTCAGTGAATACATTATACTGATTTATCATTAGGAGGTGTAAGGATGTTAGGAGTCTCATTATCTAACCGAAGGCCATTTTCGATATCAATTATCCTTTCCGACTCTTTCATTGCAATAGTTTTAATTGATTTCCTCATCAGTTAATGTGACAGATTTTCTGAAATCATTATCTACTGTTACATACTATTCTCTCTTGATATAGTATTTAAAAAAATAATGATAATTTTAGTTCGAATTAACCGACGTTATTAAAAAAAAAAAAAAAAAAAAAAAAAGGATTAACGATTTAATTTTAACATTAGTTCTATTCCAAGCCAACTCTCGGGACATTCTCATCTATTCGAATTAACGGAGCTCGAATTATTGCAAGTTCACTTTACTTATTTAAAAGTGCAAACTATATTATCATTGAGAATAATGCTATAATATAATTATAAATTTTCAAAATCGTATCTTTATCACCTCGGCTCTAGCGAAATAGGATTTTCTTTGCTCGTTCAACTTCATTTAACTTTCAACATTGTAATTTTAAGAAAAGATCAATTTTGGCACTATCAAGCATAATTTCTATTCGGAGCCAACGTGTTCAGCGCCATGGCATTTGGTTTATTTAAATTCCATCCATCAATTGAACATACTGCTGGATATCTAGCGATATTATGGGATAGTCTCATCACCTCATCATATTAAAAGATTCATTTAGGCATTGCCAATTAGTAATTGACGATTATTTCTATTCAAGACCGCCTTTTATTCAGCCGGTATAACACTCGACTATTATTCTAAACGATGTTAGTCCGTCAGCACACGCGCTGGAGTAAAATTTACTCCAACTGTATTATGAAGCCAATTTATAAATCTAGGCGAGTGTGCTGACGGGTTAATTTCCATTCACAGCTGTATATAATGCGTACTAGGATCTCCGATGGTACTAGCACATCTAAATTTTGACCATAAATGCAGTAAGCTTAAATAGTTAGCGTGCTTTATAAACCTGCATCAAATTGGTTAACCATATTTCAGCTGCATTATACGCACCATAAAATACACCATATTCCTATTGGTGCATTTTCTTTCCGCTTTTCTATGAATCTTGTGCGTTTTTTTTTTTTTTTTTCAGAGGATGTTTAGGATATTTTTAACCTTCCTACCCTGAATGGGTCTAATCGACCCATAACTATTATTTGTTTTATATGATTCGAACCAGAATTTTTTTTATAAAGAAAGTTAAATAACAGATTTAGAGAGGTAAGTCAATTTGATGTATTAAAATGCTCTAAATAATAATTCTGGTGTGAAGTGCTTTTATCAAGATTAAGCAAAATTTGAACAGGGTAGGAAGGTTAAATGCATGTAAAGCTGTGTAGTTTAATATCAATAATTCTTTACATGACCTTTTTTTCAAAATAAAAGATGAAATTGATATTAGATATAGGGTAACATCCCCAGTAATTGGCATGCACCAGTGATTAGCACATCTTACAAACATGCCCTAAAATAAGATTTATATCCATAGTCTTTTAAAAATGCAAGACCATATACCAGTTATATGCTCATTTACGTTAAAGATTGATTACTTTGATTTATGCTACTAGATGGCAATAGTGCCTAGGAAAAAGAAACAATTATGGCTTGTATAAAATTAGTCATTTTTGTTGCAATGCTTCTTCTTTCGTTTAGGGAAGGCATGCTTTTAAATTCATTATTATATGATTTAAAATATATTTTTTAAATTTTAATTGACAACAGTTTTGTTTAGTTAAAAAGAGTTACTTTAATTGTGTAAAAGTATTTTCGACACAAGTATTTGGATTTTTGAATTAATGATAGATGCCAATTAATGGTGCTTCAATTTTGCTAGTTCCAAGTAATTGGCACCTATTCCAATTACAAGGAATTCGCAAAGAATTTGAGATTAAACCACTTATTTTGGAAGTACTTTTAAAGTTATAGACTAATTTTGTTTATCATTTGTTTTTATTTGAAAATATGGAAAATTATCAGTAATTGGAATCCATTAAAGCTTCATACGACAATTACTGGGTGTTAATATAAGTATATTGTATTGTTTTAAAGTGTTTACATTTCAGACTAATATGCAGATTTCTTACTCTCAAAAACTTAAAATATGGTATCTTCATCTACAGTAAATTCATTTAAAGCGATTAAACCCAATGCAAATTGTAAAGTTTTTTTAAAATATAAACTTGTGCCAATTACTGGATCACAAGGTATCATACATTGGTGCTCTAGGTGTCAATTACTGGTGATTTCAGCAAGTTTTTATAAATATAGTTTTATAAAAATACTTTTTCAATTTTTTTTTTTGCTTTTAGTGGGCAAAATAGATGCACAGATATGCATTCTTTGATTTAAAAATATTTCCAAGTAAATATCTTATTTCTTTGTAATGAAAATTGAAGTAAATTTAAAGACAAATTCTTAAAGTACCAATTACTGGGGATGTCACCCTACGAGAAAGACTATTTTTTCATATTAAAATAAAATGTGGTTCGATTTACTTTAATTCCGGTTTTCGGGGGGAATTCAAATAAAATTTTTGAGCAAAAAGCTGCCCGGTGCGAAATAGTAAAGGATTGACGAACGAATGAACCTGGTGAATGTTTAAGAGTATTAAACCAGTTTCTTGTACTTTCATTTTTTTTTTCTCAATCAGTGCTCTTAAAAAATGACCGCCATTTTCAAGTACCCTCTTTAAAGGAAAAGGTTTGAAAATATTTCAAATAAAGTTAATACTAATGATTCAAATATTCTTTAATTTAAAAAAAAATATATTTGTAAAAAAATATCTGCTGTCTATTGTTCTTTTGTTTCTAGAATTTAAATTCAGATAATTTCATTTTAACAAACTGAAATAAATGCATTCATGTTTTATTTATTTATGCAATATGAAGCTGCGATTTTAAAGTATACTTTGAGAACGAACTGCTCTCAGATCTATCGATTTCGGTAATTTTCGTGAGTCTTGAATTCTCCATCGATTAAAACTAGGGAACATGAAATGTACGCTAATGATTGTAAAAGCTAAAATATCATCCATCAAAGTGTTCCGTAATTAAAATATTTGATCCAATATTTTAATTCAAAAAGATTTAGCAACTTGAATTTTCAGTCAGTTTGACTTGGATAATAATTTAATCGTGTGCATTAGTAATTACACAGATCACTTGATAAAAAAGAGTGATGTTAAAATTTTGAAATTGTTTTAATGTGTCCACAAACATTCTTAAAATTTAATATAAATAACATAGATGAAGAAGATGAAAGAGATAAAATGTATAATTAATATATGCTTTTCATACACTTAGAGTGTAATATATATATATGAGCTATTGTCCTCATTTGTCTAAAAGTTAATTACAGGTTAATCATTAACATTATTAACTATTAGAGAATATGTATTTGTAAATAAGCATACAATTGATATGGCTTGTTTTCATAACTGTTTATATTATTTGGAAACAAACCTAACTTCTTTAATCATGAATTGCGCTAAACTTTTGTAAAAAATATAATTGCTCCTATAAGAAATAAGTGCCCTATCATGTATTTCTATGATATTATAATTTCTTTTCAATACATATCCTGAATAGCAAAAGTTTTTTTTCTTTTTCTTTTTAGGGGGGGGGGGCAACTTCAATAGGGACCAGATTCTCACAGACATATCCTAATGAGTAGATCTGTATACATTCAAAAAATTTTATTGACTCTTTTTTTAAGAAATTTCATTGCTTATAAAACTTTTGATTTATTACAAACGCTCTATTATGATTTTGTGATAATACGCATGGGTTTAAACTTCATGCAGAAGGACAAGCACCACTGCAGAATACAAATTCTGTCAGCAAATTACATATATTTTTACGGAATTAGTAACATGAAATTGCTAATATTCTTTTAACAGAAGATTTTCCTTTTTTCCGAATTAACCTCTTCGCTACAGGCGATTATTACAGTATTTTTAAATATTACTGAATTATTTCTTCGCACGTACGTTTGACTTCTGAGCGAGATTTTTGTTTTATTTTCATTAGCTCGAATCTTAGAATTCGAAACATATTATTCTTATTTCGAAATTTCATTTATATTTGAGTATCATTAATAAACTGGGACAAAACTGATGTACCCATTTGGGTACACAGGGACTGAAGAGGTTAACACTTCAATATCCTTTTAGTCCAAGATCCAACAGCACAAAACGTTATGTCATCGATCACAAGAAAAAACCCTTTATTTTATGAAAGAGTAGGGGAAATCTAATGATCCATGTCTGCCGGAAGCGAAGAGATGCATAAGCTAAAAATTAATACCACTAATCGTTGACTCGTAAACTTAACATTGTGTTTTCCTGCACCCAGTTTTCCGTGTTTTCATACTTTTGATTTTAGGACAAACAAATGCTAAACCTACGATTCAACCACTAATTGTACTAACTTTTGGCCTATGCACCACTTCACTTCCGGTAGACATGGATCATTAGATTCCTCTATTACCATTATTCCATAAAATAAAAGGTTTTTTCTTGTGCTCGATGGCATAGTGTTTTGTGCGATCGGCTCTTCGATTCTTTATGTATGGAAAAATCAAATTGTTTTTAGGATTGTGTTATTTTGGATATTGAAGCCTTAAGCGTTAACTTGATTTCTGTCTGAATTAGTCTAGAATAGTAATAGATTTCTCTAGAGATCTTTTAAATAAGTAAAAAAATGGTTCTCGAGAAAATATTAATTAAAGTACTAATTAGTCTTTACTTTTCAAAATGTTATCTTTTTTGCGAATCTTGAATTTCAACCATTAAACCTGAAAGTCTTGCGACGTTTGAACCCTAGTAACTCACATTTTTTTCCTGTATTCAAATATGGCGTAATAGCTATTAAATATACATAATGCTACTAAAATATCCATAAATATATGTTGCTTAAGGCGACTCTTCTTTTTAAGTGAGTTATTCGTGTCTAAATAGATCGTAAATTTTTAAGCAAATTTGGGATAGTTCTTCTCCTGAAAAATCAATTTCACTTAGTAGATTCCCTCTATTCCAAACTCCACCATTTCAAAAATCCGCTTATTCCGAACAAAATTCAGAAAAATACCGATTTTTTTTTAGCTTAGAAACAGGAAAATTAAAAAAGACGTTCGTGAAGAACATATATTTATTGTTACACAAAGAAGTTAAATACAGACATACATAGACCCTAATAAGCTTGATGAAAACGCCCGAAATCAAACTAGACTGGAATTAAAGCTTGTTACTTTACAGTACATGTCGGTTTCATTTATACAATTTAGTAGAATCATAATTAATCGCTGCTTAACACAAAAAATGACTAATTTACGCAGACTTTACAAGTAAAATCAGTGATTTTTTTTCCTAACGAAGAATACTGAATCGACTATGTAACTTGTATTTTGTCATTGTTGACTCAGATTTATGTGTGGAGGAAAAGCGCATTTATTGCTTATGATATTGAAATTGTAGTTTTTATTTGAAGAGTCTGTTACATATTAACAGTGAATTTTAAGTTATTAAAGTTATGTTATTTAAGTTATGTGTTATAAGAAGTAATGCAACCTGTTTACCACGAGCCGATCAACACTGTGTAAAGCTAACACTAGCACTTGTGACTGCACTTAATTTATGCCTTAACAAGCCAATACGTTGATTATTACTCATGAAATACATGTATTACGAATTCCCGCTAAATCGAATAGTGTTTGGTCCCAATTAGTTCGGAATGGTGGGAATCTACTGTATTTCTTTTACATAAAAAATATGTAATTCAAATACTAAACACATTTTCTGAATTGTTTTACTAAACAGATTTTATCGAAATAAATAAATGTTAAAGCATAAAGTTATTAAAATAGTTATTCGTAACATAAGTAGAAAATCTTGTTTGAATTTATATCATAAAATCAAACAATATCCTCGATTAGCTAACTCGCAAAAAATTGTGGCGTTTTTTTTTTTCAACAAAACGCTAAACCCATGTTTGAATAAGAAGGAATTTTAATAGATTTTACATTATGAAGTACTTTCATGCCATATGGTTTATGACGAATATC
Source organism: Maratus speculifer (assembly GCA_964019185.1). Classification (NCBI taxonomy): domain Eukaryota; kingdom Metazoa; phylum Arthropoda; class Arachnida; order Araneae; family Salticidae; genus Maratus; species Maratus speculifer. The sequence continues at coordinate 355,356,733 of OZ025293.1, forward strand.
CTCAGCACTCCACGGCACAAGATCTCGTTTCTCCTAAGTTCATTGTTTCACGATTAGTTTTAAAACAATATCTCAAAATAAACAAGAATAAACTGGAAAAATATATAAGAACTGGAAACTCAATTTTGTGCAGGAATTGCTACTGACGGGAAAGGGAATTCCGGGTAGAACAATAAGAAATTTCAAAGAAATTCCGCTAAAAGTAAATAGAAATGAATGTTTCATAGCGTATATTGCGTTTCAAGAAATGTAAAGACAACACTGCTGTTTTTTTTTCTGGTTTTTTTGTGATAATCCAAATTTGATCAAAAAACGAATTGATTTATTTGTTTGTAAACCATAAGTTTCCTATGTTGCATCTTATTTACTTGGAGTAACTTGTTTGCCGTTTTACATAAATTGAAAATGTTAATTTGAGACACGAACACGAAATATTTTCATATGTTTCTTCAAAAAAGTGCCATAATCTAATTCGATTCGAAATAATTGAGCCAGATAACTTTAATTGATTGGATTAAACGATGTATGTTAACTACATTATTTCAGTACTTGCGATCTAAAGAAATGTTAATTTGAGACACGATCATGAAATATTTTCATATATTTCTTCAAAAAAGTACCATACTCTAACTCGATTCGAAATAATTGAGCTATATTACTTTATTTGATTGGATTAAACGATGTATGTTAACTACATTATTTCAGTACTTGCGTTTTAAAAAAATCCTTGGTGATATAAAAGCCACAAAACAACTCTACTCAAATAGCAATAAACCTTAATGCATAATAAATTCCGTCTATTAGATTAATAAAGTCAATTCCAATTACATGAAGTATGAATTAGAATACACGAAAATTACAAGCATAAATAGATAGAAATAATAATAATAAATATTAATTTGAGTGGCAAACAGAAAATAATTTCCGTCTTTTCCGACGAAAGACTATCATACTCTAACTGCAATCAAAATAACTGAGCTATATGATTTTATATGATTGTTTTAATATATATGTTAATATTAGTATCTCAGTACTTGCAAATTAACGAGATCCTTGGAGACATTAAAACCGCAAATAAACTATAATCAGCTTGCAATCGGCTTTAATCCAAAATGCATTCCGTGTATTAATGTGAATAAAGGAAGATTCCCTTATATGAAGTAAGAGTAAGAATATATCAAAATTACATGCACGAAGAGATAGAAATAATAATAAATGTTAATTTGAGCTAAACACACAAAGTAATTTTCGTCTGTTTCTAAAAAAAGAAAAAAAATCATCATCTAACTGGAATCAAAATAACTGAACTACAGGATTTTATATGATTGTTTTAAAGTATATATGTTACTATTACTGTCTCTATGCTTCCGATTTAAACCTATCCTGGAGATATTAAAACCTCAAATACACTATTATCAGCTACTAATCAAGATTAATCCAAAATGTATTCTGTACTAGATGAATAAAGGGAATTTACATTACATGGAGTAGGAGATACAACATATGAAAATTACATGCACGGATAGATAGAAATAATAATAATAAATAATTTTAACAAAATATATTTATCCAAAATGCGTCATTTTTGACTTCTGATAAACTTAGTGGTTAAAAAAAAGTCTGTATAACGTAATCTCTTAGCAATTTGCTCTAGATTTTATGCTAAAAAATAAAATTGTCGTCACTTAAAGAGTTTTAGGAATTATACTTAATTTTTGCCAGCTTTTTTACATTATTCATTTAGTTCACCGATTAAAAAACAAATAATTTTAGGAAATAAATTTTAGGTCTTGAAAATTTCACATCGACATGGATTTTGGATAGTAAATTTTTCTACTATTTTAAACAGATTTTTCTATTATTTCGTATTTATGTGCGTCTGATTTTTTAGGATAAGAATTAATTTTGAACTTCACGTTTCATGTATATAAATGTTCGCCCATGTAACGAAAGTTTTTGAATAGGTCTTAAATTATTTAATAAGCGAGTTATGTTAACTTCAGAATAACCTAAAACTGGCACCAAAAATTTGCACCGTGTAAAAAATAAAGAATATTATAACGAACTTAAAGAAAATATAAGTTTTACAATCAAAACTCTTTTACAAATCAATTCATATGTTACAGAATTTAATCAAAATGACATTATTTAATAAACTAAAAGTTTGAGCGGACTAAAGTTTGAATAGCATCTCAAGAACATGCTAATTTACATTATCGATCACTTTCACTATTTTCCCACATTCATCCTAAAAGCAATTAAAGCTGAATAAAACAACACTTTTCAAATCCTGAGAGTTCGAAACTAAAATTCCTGTAAGATAAATTTGAAACACAAAACTACTTGATCTACTATTGGAGATCGATATTGGATATAGCTTTAATGCATTCAAGTGCCATTGCTGGACTCTAAATTGAATGTTAGAAATTTCATTTTAGGGCAACAGCATTTCAAAAATTGTCTGTGGGTTTACGAGTAATCCTTTATCGGCTTTTCGCCGAAAAGAAAAGCGTGTGTGGCTACATATGGATCTTAAACAGCGAAATTTGTTTTGTAAAGATTTCAGCTGTCATTTGTTTTCCAAAAACTCTTTTCAGTTCAATAGAATTGGGAGAAAAAATGGAAATGCGTTTTTTTTTATTTCGTTTTATGTTTTCGAGACAAAACTATACAACTGTCAGAAAATGTGAAATGTTTCAAAAAGTAAAACGCAGTACAACCTCGTTAGTGTAATGTTAAGAGTATTTTGATGTATTTGGATTATTTAAACTTATATTCATAAACAGAATTAGTGAATTTCAGAAAGTGGGACTTTAAAGTGGGCATATTTTAAAGTAAATGTACATTAGAAGGAAATTTACAGCCTTAATACTTTTCATTTAAGTAGATTCTACGAAAAGAAAATATTCGGATATTTTATCAATGGTAAGAGAACTTCATCAAAGAAATTAACTGATTGCTTCCCCCACCCCTTGAAATGTAGTTATCACAGCGCATGATTTGATCCATGATTTTTTTTTTCGTGTTTATACACAGTGTATTCACTGCAGGATACAAGAGAGTTTTATACGCTTAACATATCATGTATCTGCTAGTAGATACATGGAAGCAGTGAATAACATAGGACGTAGGAGAATGTCTTATACCATGAAATAGGTTTTTAAAGTTCATTTAGAGTTAAATGTAATTGACTGAAAAATTTTAAATATTTCCATTAATTTTATAAATCTTCTTATTGGTAGCAATTCCATCAGAATCTTCTAATGTACACGAATAGAAAGAGGATAAAAACTCATTTAAAATTAGACGAATACTTCATTTTGTAAGATGCTTAGTACGAAGTAGAATAGTGATTTTTGAGCGCTTCGACGACACATGCATCATTCTGGTACGTGAAATTGCCATGCATAGATTTCTGAACTTCCATATATGAACGAATGCAATATTGAATGCTTTAAAGGTTAAGAAAACTGATAAACTAGGGGGACAGGAGTTTGGAATTTGTATCTCTGCCGTCCATTTCTCAGTCATGAAAGCAAAATAAAGTATTTATTAATATAAATTATTAATTATGAAATAAATGCAACCGTGTAGATACACAGTTAAACATTGTTTCACTGTCTACCAGCGTTCCATGTCAGTGTCTCCGTCTCTTTGTAAGATAAAATGACTACCTACTTGTTACTTCGACTTTGTTAAATGTTTGGCAGAGGATAAACAATGAAATAAATGTATTATATTTGAATGGAATTACAAAATACAATTAGATTAAACATATCATATATGTAACAGAGTTAAATCATAAAATTTCAGGTGTAAGAAATTACTTCCTTTTTTAAACTTCTAAATTAAACAACACCTACACTTGAAATGTGGTCGGCGAACATTTGAATAAACATCATTGAAGAGTCCAGCTGGTAACGGTACAAAAAACATGCATCTGTATTTCTCTGTATCCTATATCGTCTGAAAGGCTGTATCCTATTTTTCTTTTCAAGTATCAGTCTTCCTCTTTAAATTGAAAAAAAATTCTTTTTTATCTTTACTGTATTACTGCATGCGTTTTTTCTGGTTTTATTCTGTTATATTTGATTGCTCATTCATGCCGAAATTCCCTGGCAATATTATATAAAAAAATTTAATACCCAAAGTGACGCTCATGAAAAGTTTTATTTAATCCAATAAAATATTACCTTTAAGTTTTGGTCACAGAAAACATTATAGCTTAAAAATGGCACAAAAAAATGGAAAAATAAAATCCCTTATAAATCTCAATAAAGCAGCTACATTATTTGGTGTAGAACACTGACATATTTTAACGTCAGTGTTTATTATCCTCTGTGGCTCAAATAACATTCAAATGCAAGTCAAATTCAATCCGCGTGTTCATATTATAAGCTTACAATTTCAAATTCCGTATTGTGATATCTATTCTTACCATATAAAGATGAATCACAACCAATTTTCATTGTGACAAGTTTCTAAATACAAATAACAAGCACTCTTGTGCGCCTAATCTTATACTAAATGTTCAAACGAGTTGTTGAACATTTAATCCAGTTAGCCCTTTTTCTGTATGCCGAATGTGTAATGTCACATGTTAGTAATTCTAATGTTTTAAATAATGATTCCGACGTACATTGTACTGTTGTATTACTGTCGATTTACATTGTACTGTTGATGTATACTGTACTATTTAATTCTGATGTACATCTTGTTTACATGAGACACCATATTAGTTATAATTTGTTCTTTTAGACCTTAAAATTTAATGCATTTTATTTACATTAGAATCTCACAGAGCAATAACATATGTCGGATTTGCTTAATTTATGAAAATACCACTGTATTATACTTTTTCTCAACTCAATTTTTTATCCCGAAACCGATCTTGCTTTTGAGTCAGCTTCCTAGATCATCATATCAAATAGAAAATGGTGTTATTTTATTTTATTTTATTGCTGTATTTATTCGATTGCACATACTATTAATTTAATTCATATTTGTGTATTCTTATGCTGCAATATTTTAACGTGTGCAACCTCTGCGACTCCACCGACATTCAAATGTAAGTCAAATTCAATCCACGTGTTCGTATAATTTCATAAGCTTGCAATTACAATTTTCATATTATGATATGAATTTTGATCACATGAAGCAGAACAATAGTTTTCGTACTTTTCGCTGTTAGTATAATATCACACTGTGTAGTTTGTTCTGCCCTTCTACTTACAGATAGTGAGCTTCTCTGTTTTAAAATAAATTTACACAAATTACACCAAACTTTTAATCCTTTCACACCCAGAAAAAGGAATTGATTAAAACTACAAAAAATGCTTTGTTGAATACATTTTGGTTGTTTTAAGCGATTTTTTAGTTAAAGTAAAAAATCGGTACTAACACTATTATAAAATTTTAGCAAAATTTCATGAATTTTATTTGAGTCTATTTTCAATTTGTAATTCCAACAAAATTTTGTTGTTTTTGCAAAATGCTGTTAGTATAATATCACACTGTGTACTTTGTTCTGCCCTTCTACTTACAGATGAGCTTCTGTTTTAGAATAAATTTACACAAATTACACCAAACTTTTAATCCTTTCACACTCAGAAAAAGGAATTGATTAAAACTGCAAAAAATGCTTTGTTGAGTACATTTTGGTTGTTTTAAGCGATTTTTTTAGTTAAAGTAAAAAATCGGTTTTGTTGCTCAGACAAAAAATATATTGTTAACACTATTATAAAATTTTAACAAAATTTCATGAATTTTATTTGAGTCTATTTTCAATTTGTAATTCCAACAAAATGTTGTTGTTTTTGCAAAATTTAAATTGGTGTGCAGTAGCCATAACTCTCTCACGTAGTTTTGTTTAATTGACTTATATAGCTATAAAGGATTAACATAATTTTTGGATAATAAAAACTTTTCAAATTGAGACGGATTAATGACGTTATTATGCAGTTCGGATGAAAATTGTAGACAGAAAATTGAAAAAAAAATATTTTTGTTTGTTTGTTTGTTTATTTATTCAAACAAAATTTTTCTATTGTCGCCAATATGGGTTAAAAAATTATTTTTGACCTTAAAAAATTTTTTTAACACTAAAAATGAAATTTTAGGTTCAGGGATGTGCATAAAAATATCATTTGGAGAAAAGTTTCGTAAACGCAACTTCAGTTATTGTGCGGGTATAATTGTAAAAACCATAACATCTATTTTAATGTGAATGGCAAGGCTACAGTTATATCAAAATGTTCAGAAAAGAGCTTAACATAAAAAAAATTAAAACTTCGAAAGTTTTGAAGCCTTAAGCGTCTTAATACCCTTTAAAATAAAGTGATCCAAACATGAATCACAGCCTTTCAAACGATTCAACTGTGTTTATAATTTTCTAGAGTATTTATGACTGATCTAGTATTGCTTAAATTGCATCTGATAATATTACCCTGTAAGAAAGATGCGTAGATTATAGAGAGACTGTTCAAAATGCAACATGGTGTTCGCCAGTTTAAAGACATATTGAAACTTCTCACCGATTTAGTTGCTTCTGGGCATTTCCATGCGAATTTGTTAGTCTGTTACACAACTGAAAATCGCTATGCTTGTTGGCCACCGTTATTTTCGAAAAGTTTGCTTCGCCTAATTCAATTGATGATATATCTTCGATAAACTAAGTCACATTTTTTCGTTTTAAAATACTGGTAGCTAAAAATAGTAGTACGTAACAGACAAACAAGTTCGCATGGAAATGCCCTTCTGTTGAATTTATAGCTCGAATAATACACAGAACATTACGTCCTAACAAAATTTACGTTGCATTACATTGGCAGTGTACTCCTTAAATATCTAGCAATGTACCCCTTATACCTTATAAAACGTGCTCGTGAACACCCGGTCATGTAGAAATTAGATGTTTTTTATATACGTTTATAACTTGATTTATCTTTAAGCGAAAATACCGTACTATGCTTTTGTGAGAAGCGTTATCTTTTCGAAACTTGCAAATGGCACCAAGAGTAAAATTCAGTATCTACTATTGAAATTTACAATTCATTGTTCAAATATCTTTTACAACTCCTATAATATATCCTGCATTTATAACTACAATATGGAAAATATACGTTACACGCCTGCTGGCTCAAAATATTTTTTTGCGCCTACTGAAAGCTTAATATGTAATGGAAATTCGGATTCAGCGCGTAAAATGTATTTTTGAAACAATATGGAATGTATACCTAATCGTGTTACGCTTTCTTCTTATCAAAAGCGTTGATTTTCTAGGATATCTCTGAGGAAATTTGCAATTTTACAACATTCTAATGTGATTTTTTTAAAGCAAAAATGTATAATGCTTTAAAAAAAAATCTGAAAGACTACATTTCCTCTTCACAGAAGAAAATCTTTGGAAATAGAACGTTTTAGAGGCTAAAATAGCTCTGGGTAGTCTCAAAGATAGTCTGAAAGAAAGAAAAATAAAACACACTGGTATCATATATGCAAAACTGATTTCCTGTTATTCCTTAACAAATCTAAAAATGCGAAACTATGCAATACTGATGCATTTTTCTTTATAATATATGCTATTCCCGTAAAATTTCCTCTTATAAAAAGAAGAAAGTAATGCATTGCATCAGCAAATAGCAGTTAATCCTATACTCCTGCATACGAAAAATTAAGCACTTAAAGCATTTTAATTTTGAGCCACCTACTCACTATTGAGTAAGTTGAGTAATGTTAGTAGAATAACGGTAAATAACTCTTCTTTTACCAATTATAGGAACATTCCATTCTATTTAACTAATGTTTTATCTTTTCTGATCCGCTCAATTCTACTGAAATATATATGTGTATATATTTCTTTTTAAATTCTCTGTTTATTGGAAAATATTTGTTCAGCTACTGCTCGAAATCACTGTTTGGGTAAAGCATGCGCTATTCCATTTATTTTATATGCTTGCTGATTTTCGTTATTTTGTTCCGGTGTTTGTCTTTTGTGAATTGAGACCGAGCGTTTTCTGTTTCTGAAGTTGTATCTTTAAAATTTTTGTTCGTAAGAAATATATATCTTTAGTAAGAAATTAGTAGTGGCCCTGTGTTCTACCTAATGTGTACATAATGCAACTCTAATATTGGGATTTTAATGTTTTAAAAATATGAAAAAAAATATTACAGATGTTGTGACATGTCGTTACATTGGAAGTGTTTGCAATGGCTGATCCCATGGGTTTTTGTAGTGTAAGTCGCATCGCTAATAACTGCTATGCTTGCTAGTCACCGTTATTTTCGGAAAGTATGCTTTGACTTATTCAATGAATGAGATATCTGCGATTTAATAAGTCACACTTTTCCGTTCTAAAATACTGGTAGCCAAAAATCGTACCATGTGACTTACACTATAAATACTCATGGAAATTGTCCATTGATACTCCAACACTTTTAAAGTATTTACAACATAAAATGTTGAAAATATTACAATATTGTACAATGATTTTCTTATGCTCTCCCATAAATTGAGTTCACGTAGAGATTACAATAATAAAGGGTAAAAAGGAAACTTACCTTGGAATGTATCTACATAATAGGAAAAGCAGCATTTAAATTGTACTTCAACAAAGAAGAAATCGTGGTAGTTACGCAATTCGAACCGTAGCTTTTGAAAATTGCATATTTGATGGGCTGTTGAAATGACGGTTCAGCATCCTGCTTTTTGCCGTTCATGGCGTATCAATTCTAAAGGTTGAAAGAAGAATAATACACGTTGTCGCCGTTACAGAAGGCCTATGGCGATCCAAACCACTAGCAACTACAACACTGGAGATTTAAATATCATGTCTCAGTATACAGAGCATCATTACATTTCCATATGGACCTGCGTGATAGCAGCTCCACTTTGGAAATACTGCGCTTTGTCCATGTCCCCTTCTATCGACAATCAAAGTATCGTAATTGCACTATACACAGGATAGCTACTGGCGACAGTTTTTAATTCTGTTCTTATCACTTTCTCCAAAGAAAAATCTCTGACATAAACACCACGTGCAAAAAATGTCTACTTTAAAATTTATGTTTGAAAACTGTGGTGAAAACATAAAGGACTGGAAAAGATCCATCTGGTCCGATCCGTCTTATAGTCTTAAGTATTGGATGCCGGGTACCTCATTTCCAACGGAGATTTTGACACCCTGCATGCAGAGTTGCATAGATATAATAAGTTGGCGGTGGCATTATGGGGCCGGTGAAGTTTCCTTTGAATACGTACAGACCTATCTTTCATATAGACAAATCACTGATGGCTTTATGGCATCTGGTATGTAAACATTATTACAGGTTAGATTAATCTCTTCATGGCAACAGTGTTCTCAGGGGGGGGGGGTGGCTTGTACTAATGGGACAACGCACCATACCATACCAAACTGTACCATGTCTCAAATCGTCTTGAATTGGTTTGTGGATCATTCTAAGTTTATCATTCATAACTTAGCCTCTGAATCATTTGTTAGTCTCTGAATTCACACGGTATTAATTCCGAACAGAATATTTGTGGTTCTAAAACTTCAAAAAAATTTTTGAGCTGCTACACGAATGCTTAGTAATGTCCAGTTACTTAAAGCACAGCTAGTGAGCGCCTGGTCCTTATGCTGTCTAACAGCATTTGATTGAGTCAATGCCCCGAATTTAATTTCATTCGCAATGCACCACGTCTTGTAATACAAAATCTCGTGAATATATCCTTTTACGATACAGTAAAATTAGTTAACTGCTGGCAATTTTAATATATTGAGACTTTAGATTAGGTGCTGAAAGATTTAAACAGAGTCAAGTTTTATTAATTAACTGTGATTTTTTTTAATGCAGCTGCCTCTTTTTATTTCTTTGAGGAGTAGGGATTTTTAAATTGTATGCCTTGATTTATTTTTACTATTCAACTGTTGAATATCGGTTTGCAACTTATTTATCATAATCGACATTATGATTTTCCTGGAAACTTAGAGTTTTCATAAGATACTAGATATTCTCAGACAGCGTTACTAGACGTAAACATTTGTCCCAATCAGAATTGATTCATTGCAGACACCTGAAGGTACTTGCAAAATAAATTATTTTTTATTCCTGTATTGCATTTATTAACAAAGCGTTGAAGTCATACAAATATCATGTTTTCAGCTGCTACCAGTTTTCAATAGAATATAGTTATGTGGAGTAATGTTTGTCAAAATACTTGACTGAACATTAACTGTATTTTAGAGAAATAAGACATTAACCAAAAGCATCAGTTCTTTGGCTTCTCCTCTTTCATTCATAAAAGTAATGCGTTTCTAAGAAATATTTCTTTTGTAATTCCTTTTCTAGGTCTGTATTGAATTAAATCAAACTGCATCATGTCGGGTTTCGGATAAATAATACACAGAATTAGTACATATTTGTATTAGTACAGAGCTCAGATACAGTTAAATATAGCCGATATTTTATTTGTAAGCGTATTTATTTGTAGGTTTGAGCCTAATGTAGATTTTGAAAGGATTCTATTTATCAAAATCTTGAATATTTATTTACTTTATTTTATTTTACAAAGTTCTGGGAGTTTTGTTATTTATACCTAGTTTTTATCATTTCGGCACCGAATTGTATATTTATTTTATGGAAAAATAGTTTTAGGTTTAGAAGATTAAAAATAACTATATTACATGTGAAAAAAAGTTGAGCTTTATTAATATATAATTAACCACATGCGCATTTTGCCGTATTTTTCCGTTTCCCAAAAACAATTTTCATTTGTTGTAGACAAAAATATTTTAAGCAGATTTGTATTTCTAGATGTACTTCAAATAAAGAGCATGAAGTGTATTTTAGAGAAAAACAGTAAAAGAAAATTTTAATAGTAATTATTTTTATTAACATTTTATAAAAATGCAAGAAAGTTCTCAAGACGGTCGGAGGGTTTTAATACAGTTATATTGCGTGCTACACTGTCAGTAAAATTGGTCAATATACATTAAGCTAACCTTATGTTTTCACAAATAATTTCCGTACCCCCCCCCAAAAAACATTTTTGATACTTGAATTCATTCCGAAAGTCTAAAAAAGAGGAAATTCCTTACAGGTATGCGTATGGGGTTTCTTAGTATTAAATTCAAATTTATTTTTAAAATGAAAAGCAAAAATTTCTATAGATTAAAGTGTCTGATTTAGTTTAAAAAGACAAAAATGTTTTCGAATTTAAAAATAAATAACAATTAATTTCTACATTCATTCAAAAATACTCGCAATTTATTATTTAAAGTTGGATAAGTTGAATAAAGTTGAATTTACAAGTTATTTAGAAATAAATATTCTCATTTAAAATATACTTTAAGTGAACACATTTAAAAGATTTTAATTAAAAAATTATTTGCAAAAAATCGATATTACTCCAAAATAATCTTATCAAATAAAAATAGAATACCCATATTTTACCTCTAGAATCTACGTAAATATATTTCAAATTCACATTTTTATATTACATTAAAACTATCGTATAAAAACTCTAGCCACAGTCTCATTAAAGACGAAATCTTTCCGAAATTAACTTTAAAATTAAAAGCTTTTTAACGAAATAGACCAAAGCACACCTATATGAAACGAACACATTTACTTCAAAGCGTTTTTCTGCTGTACAACCGTAGCACGGTTCTATCGCGTTCACCTTCCAGCGCTGGGGTCGGTGGTTAGATCCTCACGTTCGCCGCATTTATCTTTTCTAAACTTTTTTTGAATTGACTGATATTTTACCTCTTTTGACGGAGAAAAAAATAAACTGTTATTCGTCAATTTACAGAAAATTGCTGGCAGCAGTGCTGATAGTAAATTTTCTGTGAAAAGACGGAAGCTTTTTTGAGAGTGTATTAATATGATTATAAGCATCGGAAGAATTTTGGAATACTTAAGGAAAATATCGCATTACATTCTAAACAAAAAAGTGACTATTCACTTCATCACTATTTACTCTTCTTTATGACCATTCACTCAGAGTGTGACAATTCTCTGTTTTAAAACATTGCTTTTAGTACCAAATCAGCGTAATTTCCAAAGATATATTATGGAATATAGTTTTTGGAAATTATAAAGTAACATATTTTGATGGTTTTCAGTATTTTACTCCATATATCGGTTCAAAGTTGAACGAAAATTTCTTAAATTGCATAATGACAGGCGTCTTCATTCCAACTGATGTCATGGCCACTGACTCCCGTCAATGGAATGGAATATTTCACTTTCGACAATGGAGTGAAAAATTTCACTTCTTACTAGGGAGTGAAAATTTTCATTCTTTAAGGAGTGTGTATAAAGTTCACTCCAAAAAGATTGAAAATGCCTATCACTCTTTCAAAGAGTGAATTTCTCACTCTTCTTAATTTTAAAGTGTACAACAGGAGTAAATAGGCTTAATAACTTTGCAGTACTTTTACATATATTTTATCATAATTTACTGATTTTGACAAGTAACACGATGTAAACGAAAATTAAACGAGCCTTTCTTTAGTACTGAATGTTGAAACATAATTGAAGTGATAATAATAAATTTATACACATATATCAACTTTACTAAATGCAGCTACACAATTATTTTTTTGCCAGTCATACTGATCAAATTCTATTTTAAAAGAGAACTTTGGTCATACTCAAAATTTAAAATATATTTCTGGTGAAAATTGTCATTAAAATTATCACTAAATTTGTAACTTTTAATAGATGAAATGTACAAAATTTCAAAAGAATAGTGTACTTTTAATTGAAAACTTCGCGCAATTAAAATATATACATATATATAGAAAAAATGAAAGAATTTTGAAGTTCATGTGGTCTCTGATTTTAAATATTTTTCATAATTAAAAAAAATAAGCAAAATAAAATTTCTATGTTGAGTTCTTCAAGCCTTTCTATCCCTTATCAATTTTAAAGAACAGTACATTTAAAAAAAATCTTTAAAAAAGTAGAAACAAAGATGTTCACCATGTTCAATTTGTTGGGAAAAATTCTCTTTACGCTTGGATTTTTGAAAGCCCAGGCCACGTCTAAATTGCCCCTCTTATCTCTTGCGCCTTTTGTCTCCACAGGTAAGTGAAGGCGCCTAATACCAATCTAGATTTCTTTTAGAATGTCCTCCGTCTTTTATCCGAAAATTGAGTTTATTTCTGCTCAAAGAAATACATTTTGTTGTCCTTTCCTTTTTCTGAGCTTTTATGTTCACGTTTATAGATTTTATTGTTGGACAAAGCTACTCGAAAATATCATTTACTTTAGTAAATAAAATCACCTTTTAGTATGTGTGTTGAAACTATTTTCACGAATGACATACTTTTCTACTTCATATATTCTCATTTTAATAATTTTCTTATTAAGAAATACCTTTACGATAGTAATAAGAAAGACACTTTTATTGCTGTTATCGAAATCAGCTTCCCAATCAACGGTAGTAAGTAAGGAAAAAATGTCACAGAATTAAAAACAATACTAGGTACGAATTGTAGAAAAATTATAAAAGCAAAAGTACCCTGCGCCTTGTTTTATTATTATTTTATTTTTAAGGGAAGAAAAACCAGTATGATATCGTAAGCAGGAGTAACACTTTTAGAAACAAATTCCGTGATCGAATTCTATTGCTCATTAATTGCAGATAATGACAAATTGTATTAATTAAAATTTATATTTATTAAGAAATATTATGGACTGACACTTTTTGACCGTTATTTTTTTTTCAAACATTTGACTAGTCTGTATTTAATATATTTTGCAAAAATTTTTTTGAACATTTAAAAAAGCCGACGTGCAATGACGATGAATTTCGTCTTTAAAACTACTTCTCAAATTTTCGACCTTGAATGGACACAATTGATGTTGCTCCATTGGCTGCATTACCCGCGCACGCCATCACAGAGCCTCCTCTAAAATGGCATTTGTTAAAAACATGTTTATCTTTTCTCAAATAAAACCAATAATGGCGAAAACCTCTCGGTCCGTCCAAAGTAAGCTATTTTCGTTCGAAATTACTACATATTTCCAGCGAAATAATAATAAAAAAATATTAGCAAATTCCAATCTAGGCTTCTTATGTAGTTTTGTAAGTGGTAGGCGGTTACCGTAGTTTAGCATATCTAACATTGATATACTTTAGCAGAAATTACGTGCTGTTCAACTAGTACATGGAAAATTTAGTTCTGTTTTAATTTGATTTTTTTCTTTTTTTTTTAAGGAAGTTTGACCCGAAATTCCTCGTATCTGTCACATACAGGCCCGGACTGGCCAGGTCGGCAGGTCGGCGATTGCCGAGGGCCCCGGAGGGGCCCTAAAAATAGCGGATGTATTAATTTATACAAAATTACTTCAGAGCAATTTGACTATTTCCCAATAATCTCTTTTTTTTAAACCGAGTTTACAATAATATTTAAGCAATTGTCAATTTTTTGTTTATGATAGTCTATTTAGTGATGCCGTCGTTAGCCAGACGAAAAAGGGCTGCTGGCTGACTCATGGATCTCTGTACTGTCCTAAGCGATTCACAGACAACTGGCTCAAAACATCAATGCCTTCCTATTGAGATTTATTGCGTTCTGCTGGCCACTAACCAGGATTGATAATACAGCTGAAAATCTCCAAAAGAGTTTCAAAATGCTAATAATTTTTATGTGTTCTTTGGTATATCGAAGGAAACTGATTTTTAAAAAATGCATTTAAAATGCATATGAAAATGAAATTAAAACTGTCTTTGTGTTAAGCTATTCAGTGCCATGGATGTAAGTATGCACCCTCAAAAAGAACAAACATATAGACCTTGATTTTCTCATCAGAAAAAAAAAAAGAAATGTAATATATGCTTTCTCTAATTAGAGCATTTTCGTGATTCTTTAAGTAAAGGTAACTTCTTTTTAAAAAATGGTTCCAACCGAATAAAATTTGAGTAAAAGGCGCTTGTCCTGAAGGGGTTAAACTGGGCTTTAATGTAACTAAATTTAAGGAAAAATGTCGTATTTGGAACTATAATTATGAAGCATAAAAATAGTGAACTATAAAATTTTAAATACCTTTACAGTTTTTTTAACAGTTGATAACCTATCTATTCATGTTATAAAAGGTGAACAATGTGTCAAATTCTGCTGAAATCATTGATTTTGAATGTACCAGTAAGTATAGAACATTTTAATTTTTTTAAAAATATCTGCCAACAAAAACATCTATGTTTTATTTTCCCTTGAAATATCCTTTCTAGTCTACACAAATCCTCTTACTGGGGAACTGCAAGATGTGTAAGTCACCGATTTTGACGAAAGTGGTATAGTTGGAAAGATCTCATCGTGAATAGTAAAAACCTTAATGGAACTACCCGTCGGAAAGGAGCCGTTTTCGAGATGTCTGACATTTTATATCACGTAACTAGTGCACACTTACTGAGAAATCTAAAAAAAAATTAGTTTAGATTTTGACGAATGTAGTATTGTTGAAAAGATCTCATCGTGAGGAGTAAAAAACTCAATAGAACTATCCGTCGGAAATGAGCCGTTTTCGAGATATCGATAATTTATGTCATGTAGCTTGTGCATACTCGGTTAGGGCACACTTAACGGGGAACCGTAAAAAAACTGTTGTCTCGATTTTTACGAAAATTGTGTCGTTGGGAAGATATCATTGTGAGAAGTAAAAAACTCAGTGGAACTATCTATCGGAAATAAGTCGTTTTCGAGATATCCGGCAATTTACATCACTTAATGCAGTTTCTCAGTAAGTGTGCATTAGCTACGTGATCCAAATTGTCGGATATCTCGAAAACTTCACATTTCCAACAGGTGGTTCCATTGAGTTTTTTAATCCTCACGATGATATCTTTTCAATGATACCACTTTCGTTAAAATCGAGACTAAAATTTTTTTGTTTTCCCCCATTAAGTGTGCACAAGCTACATGACATAAATTGTCGGATATCTCAAAAATGACTCATTTCCGATGGGTAGTTCCATTGAGTTTTTTACTGTTCACGATGAGATCTTTAAAACAATACCACTTTCCTCAAAATCGGTGACTTACACTTTTTTCAGTTTCCTAGTTAGTACGTTGATACATTCATGAAATATTTTTTTAGAATACCTGTATCAGGGCTACCACAGGCGACTATTTTTATATTCTGTTTGCACCAGTAATTCTCTAATAAATATTTTGAAGTATATTTCGCCTATAAATGTTGTCAAAGAAAATGTTAAGGACTTCTGTATTGATAACGTGGTGCCAGTTAGAATAAAAAAATAGTCACCCGTGGCAGCTCTGCTGTATCTATAAAATTTTCAGATATTCTTATTCATATCTAATATCACCATTATGTAATGAAATAAATTTATTAGCATATCAATAAGTGCACCTGAAAATTTTGCCTGTGTAAGAACAAAAAATATGATAATTTTGAAAAATAAATCATTTTGTTTTTCATTTAATGCAAAGTATTTTTCGATTTTTCAGTAATCTAATAAGTTATAAGGGATACACAAACTGTGGCTCACGGGTCAAATGTGACCAGTGGTAGGTTAACATGCGAATTTATAACTAGATAAAATTGCAATTTTGGGGTATTGGTTGCAGGGAAAAATCGTAAATTTTGTGAATTTGCGACATGAAAATTAAAAATTTTGTCACTCACTTAAGAATCTCAAATTCCGTTGATCGGCCACGAAAAAAATCACAAATTTTGTTGATCGGACGCGAAAATTCTCAGATTTCGTTGATCGGGCAAGAAAAAATAAAATATCTCGTCAAATTTTGTTCATATAGATTGCGGAAAAATAGCCTGCTTTGTTTGTTTACCGCGCGAAAAAAACACAAATTTCGTTGTCAGGGTTCGAAAAACGAAATTACTGTCTATAGGACATGGAAAAATCGTGAGTTTTGTTTATCGACCTTGAAAAACTCTTGAATTACGTCTATAGGTCTCAAAAAATCGCGAATTTTGTCTATCCACCATGAAGAAAATTGCGAATTTTGTCGATCGAGAACGAAAAAAAATCACGATTGTAGTAGATCGGCTTCGTAAAAAGAGTGTTTAGTCAATCGGGAACGGGAAAATGGCGAATTTTGTCCATCGGAAAAGAAAATATCGCAAATTTCGTTGATATGGCACGCAAAAATTGCCAATTTCGTGGATCGGGAATGAAATAATCACGAATATGGTCAATCGGTTTCGTAAAAAGCTCGAATTCGTGCGATCGGGTATGAAAAACTCGTGAATATTGTTGTTTCATCAATTTCGTTGATAGGCCACAGTATAATCGTAGATTTCGTAGATGATGCGCGGAAAAATCGAAAATTTCTTTCAGCGACAGCAGAACATTCGTAAGTTTTGTCAGTTTATCGCCAGAAAACAAATCACGGATTTCATAAATTTACGACTGAAAAAAAAATTAGATTTCGTCAATCAGTTAAGAATTGCGAATTTCATTGTTCGCGCGCAGGAAAATACGTATTGTATCGATCAAGGACAGAAAAAAGCGCTAATTTCGCCAATTGGGCATAGAAAAATCACGAATGTGGTCGATTGTCTTAGTAAAAAACGCGAATTTGTCGATCGGGAACAAAAAAATTGCGAATTTCCTTAATATGGCACACAAAAATTGCCAATTTCGTCGATGGAGAACGAAATAATCACGAATATGGCCGATTGGCTTCGTGAAAAGCGTTAATTCGGGCACGAAAAACTTGCGAATATTGTCGATTCGGAACGAAAAAATCGCTAATTTTGTGTATAGGACACGGAAAAGCCGCAGATTTTGTTGATGATGCGAGGAAAAATTGAAAAGTTCTTTGAGCGGCTGCTGAACAATCGTGAGTTTCGTCAGTTGATCGTGAGAAAAAATCGCGTATTTGATCAATTTGCGGCGGAAAAAAAGCAGATTTCGTCAGTCACTTAAGCATAACAAATTTCATTGTTCGTAAGCGATAAAATGCGTATTTCATCGACCGAGGACTCAAAAAGGCGCTGATTTCGTTGGTTGGGAACGGAAACATCGTGATTTATGTCGATGAGACCCGGAAAATCGTAAATTTCGTCGATCAAGCTCGGAAAAACCTGAATTTCGTCCATCAGGCGTAATAAAATTGAGGATTTGTGGATTGGCTTCGCAAAAATTGCGAATTTCACCGATCGGGTGCGAAAAAATTGTGAATTATATCAATTATCGCAGTGAAATCGCGAATTTTCTCGATGGAATAAAAACGCACATTTTTTTGATAAGACGGAAAAAATTGAAATTTCATTGATCGGGCGCGGAAAACGGGAATTTCGTTGACCAAGAAATACTTGTTGATCAGCTCCTCTTTTGCATTCTTTCTTAAAGTTGACATTCTTTTTCTCGGCACTACCCACTTATGTTTCTTTTTAGCTCTTTTAACGAAGCAAAATTTAGTTTCCCGAAAACTAAGTTGCCCTTCTCTTGAAAAGGTTATGTATCCCTACCGGAGATACAATTATTTTCACAGAGCTCATTTTAAACTATAATAAGTCATAAATATACATGAAGAGAAAATTAAAAATATAAATTACAATCATTCTTTGATTTTAAATTATCATTCGGTAAATTCGGACTCCACCCCTCCTCCCCCCAAACAAAATGCTCTAGCTACGCCTCTATACAAGTCACCTGTGAAAGGGTGTTTTCTAAACTTAAAATTGTTTAGAATCGACTTAGATCTAGTTTAAGCCACGATCTTATGTCTAATCTTCTGTTCATGAATGTAGAGAGAGATTTTTTTTTATAATTTTGATAAAGATGTTACTAAAGAAGAAGTAGCCAGAACCAGTGAAGAACTGGTCAAAAAGCTGTCAGGTCAGCCGTTCACAATAACATAGCATTTCTTAACTGTTGTAAATTTTATAAAATGTACTTTACAATATGTACCCATTAAATCAAAATTAAAAATAATATTGTTTATTTCAATATGCTTGGTTTTTTATTATTATTGTGTCCTTATTTAATGTCTACTTAAGTATGGCAGTAGCACTTAAAATATTATGTCTTCAACTATGTAATTCTGACGCTTAAATCTAAAAATATATACCCCTCTCTTTTGAAGTAATACACTACTTGTAATAAATTAGTTTATTTTTTTTCTAGCTTGGAACTAGTTTAGGTACCGTATATAAAACAATATTAGTATTTATTGTGAAAGTAAAAAGACTACACAATAAAAGATAACTTTTTTGCTCAATTATTTTACAAGCATCAAAATGGTGAAATATAGTTTTTAGTCATTTAAGGTTAATTTTCAAATGTTATATATTCTACTATTCTATTCATAATAACTTCCTCAGGAAGGGGCCCCTTTTCAGTCTCTAGCCGAGGGCCCCCAACGGAGCCAGTCCGGGCCTGGTCACATAGTTAAAGGAACAAGCCTTCATGTATGCTTATTTTTGACATAAATTTTCGATTCTTCAACAAATTATAAATTACTGTTTTAAATCTATTTATATTCCTTGCAATTTCACGTTCACTCATTCCAAATTTTTCATAAGCAATAATTTTTCCTTTTTCAAATTCAGATTGCTGTGTGCATCTTGGCACGATGAAGAGGGAGAGAAACTGAACAATCTTACTTTGCAGCAGTTTTAGACTACTCAAAATAATCCTACGATATTACCAAATATGCAAATGTTTGTTTGTAATTTCAGAAGAAATGCGCGTCCTTATAATTTTTTCCGAGTACCAACCTATTAAAACTTTATAAATTAATACTTTTTTATGATTTTCCAAATTTCCAACTTAAAGTTTGTTTAGAAATGTTCAATTTCAAGTATTTTTACCATAGAAATATTTAATTTTTTTCTAGCTATGCGACGTCTACATTTGGCGACTTTTCACTTGTCCTTATAATTTTTTCCATGGCTGTATCAGTTTTGAAGAATAATTAAAATTTAGAGAAGCTACTTTTAAAAAAGTTATACAGTAAAATCTCGTTTCAACGAATGTTATTTTAACGAACTTTTTAGTTTAACGAATATTATTTAAGATAGGAAAAAATACTGTATTTTTTCAATGTAAATTTATTAGCTTGAATGAATTTCAGATTAACTGATTTTGAAAATTAACGAATATTTTGATGTCTTAAAAAGAATACTTGTTTCAGTTTAATGAACACCGAGTTCAAAAGACAAAACAATCTTTATCGAGTAATTAGAATTCCGCATGAAAACTTTTTTCTTATTTCTTTCATTGCCCCACAATCTTCAAATCTTCAAATTTCCAAAGTTCTTTTTAGTTTCTTATGTTTACTTTACATCCGTTTAAAAAAATGTAGGACGTCCGGAGAATTTACTTTTATAGTAATCTTTTACCTTCGCATTTGAAGATAAACAGTTGAACTGATTAGCAAATTTCTGATCTAACAAATCATATTTCGAATTAAGTTTCATGTTTTAATATAGAGAACCGAAAAATAAAACAATTTTCATTTAAAGAAAAATTATATAATTATTTTATAACTATCGTACAATTTTTAATTACTATACAATCAATAAATATATAATTATTAGACAATCAACAAATATATAATTATTGCACAATCAGTAAGTGTTAAAAAATGGCAGGTAAATGTAGCAAAAGTTTGTTTTCCATAATCAAAAATTTTGCCGCTATACCGAAAAATAAATATGTTCTCGAAACATTTTATACAATATTGGAAAATATTGAAGTCAAATTATTTCTGAAGTGCTTACGCGGAGCTTAATATATGCCCATCATTACATCGTGATAATAATAATAATTAGAAGTTGCAAAAATAGTATGCGTCAGTTTGTATTTTTCAGCTTTCAGGTGTGTTAAATAAGTTATGATTTCTTTACAGCTATGACTAACATCTTGAAATTTAATGATCTTAATAATTATTTTACAACAGATAGGGTCGTATAATATACTGTACATTTATTTTTCATTTACATATTTGCAGAAAATTAATATAGCTTTAGTAACCCTATAATTGTATTTAACGTATGTCCGAATTTAATATTTTTAATCCGCCATATTGGAATTTCACATTAACGAATATTTCAAAATAATGAACTTAGATATTTACTGTAACAAGAGTTTACTGTATTTTGATGTCAGACTTTAACATTCTAATGTTGGACTAAAATTTCTAAAATTTAATAAATAATGAAGTAATATGATTTACACATCTAAACTAACATTGAATTCTGCAATCAAAGAAAATGGACGAATGATTTCCCTATAGCGTCTTTTGTTATCACAGAACATACCTTGCTTTAGACGTTTTCACTTCAACCTTGTACTTACTTTGTGAAGCCCACTGCTATTTTTATGCTTACTTCAAAATATATTTGAAAGATAAAATTTTCCTTCTTTTGCTGAAAATTCCGCCACAAATCTAATTTTATCTTTTTTTTCCCACCATCATGAGAATTTCATAATTGCTCGCTTAGGGTTTTTAATCAGTGCATTTCAGATCATTTTGAATTGTTTGATTAATCACATCTTTTTACTTCACACACCGAAAAAAACGCAAAAGTGTAAAAATAACTTTCTGTAATGAAGAAAAGAGTTTAATTTCGAAAACCCTGTAGGGTTTTTCTCTTTTGTTCTTATAACATTACTTCACGATAACTTTATAACATGACTTCTTTCGGATAGGGAAT
This sequence comes from Maratus speculifer, assembly GCA_964019185.1. NCBI lineage: Eukaryota > Metazoa > Arthropoda > Arachnida > Araneae > Salticidae > Maratus > Maratus speculifer. Next base: position 355,378,393 of record OZ025293.1, read on the forward strand.
GTTTTATCAAAAGAAACTGAAACACAAACATATGGTTAATCAGTAAAATTAAAAGGAAAAGCAAATTTCAGCGTCAGTAATCATTCAAAACACTATCGAAGTTAATTTTTCTGATTACGTTAAAAAGTAAGATTAAAAATCTAATAATGTTGCCAAATTAAAAAATGCTATTATCACGAAAAATTTGACATGTCTGTAATTAAAGACATGGATAATGAAAGCGGAACTCATTATGCTTTAAAATGAATATTTCGCTAGATGATTTATGTCTTTTTTTTTCATTTTATTTTATAATTCTCCACCTGTTTCCCCGCTGTATAGAACTTAATTAACCATATTTTCAAAAATAATATTCACTATTTTCATCAACATTTGGAATTGATAATCTAATGCACCTTATGATTTTTAGAATATATTTAAAAATGTTAGATTATCACCGAGTCATTCATGTTTTTAGTTATACTGGATCAGAACCTACCCATTATGTTGTACGTTTCTTTATTCCAGATTCTAACCATTATAATTTTTAAAGCCTTTTTTAGAATATAATTTCTTTGAAAAATATATTTAAAGATGTATTTGTGTTTAAATTTATATTTTACAGACAGCTTAGATGAACCATTTGACATTTCTCTTTTTCTTTTTTTTTTACTATTTATAATTCTTTAAGTGTTGTGATTTCAAAATTGGTTTCAAGTCCAAACGTGTTTTGTTGTTGAAATATTTTAGATAATTTTTCATTGACTATCACCTCGAATGACTTTAACAACCTAATTGTTATTTTTAGTTCATAAAATAGTGTTTCTCCAATATATATATATATATATATATATATATATATTAATTTTCTCAGCTTTATTGCCATCTATTAAAACTTTATAATGTACGTGTTAAATTTTGCATTATTTTCTGTTTTACTTTAGTACTTTTCAGCCATTTTCAAACATTTTGCTTATTTTAAATTCAGGATCATGAACTATAAAAGACATTTCAACAGTCACTTTATTTGCAAATGTCTGTTTTAGAATTATAGACTAAGATACACCAATTAAAACGTATTTGATGAAAGTTACAATCAGGGGTGTAAAAATCTAGGCGCCCAGCAGACAGTCTCTCACAACTAAATTTCTTTCTTTCTTTCTTTCTTTTTTTTTTTTTTTTTTTTTTTTCGTCTTTAACATTTTGTGTGAAAGTCTTGTTAGATTGCTACTAAATTTTCAGCGAAGTAAACTTTTAAATTTCACTTGTGAGAGATTACCCTATGGCGCCTAGATTTTTTTCATCTCTTTATAATATATAAAACAACATTGCCATTGAGTAGTTATACAAAGTACAGATCTCCCTATTTTATATCTTAACGATCAAATGTAAAAATCAACGTAAATATGTATAGAGACAAATCATGTCATTTGTTCAATGATTGTACTTCGCAATCTTGTGGGTAAAACAGGTATGATATAGACAACACTGATAGCAGGCCATTTAGACGTTTAGAAAGAAGTCCGCGTGTCATTAAAGAGCCAAAATTCAGACCGTCCTCGTCAAACCATTTCATCAGTTCTTATTTAAATACAGTTTTTCTCAGGACATTAAAAACATTACTTGTACAAAATACAAAATTCGGTGTAAAATAAAGAGCGAGGTTCCGTTAAGAACACACCTGCATATATCCTTACAATGTTGAAAATTGACTAGCAGTCTTCTAATCAAATAATTTCATTTCCTTAATGTTTCTAATTTGTGCCTTAGTAAGTAATAGAAGTTTAATAATGCAACTATTATATGGCAGATCATTTGGACTTTAAAAAGTAGGTGGTTGACGTTATCAAACGTGTCACAAAAGACACACAGGTCAAGTTATTAGCTCAAGCTTTATTTAAACCACTTTAAATTTGAATTAATATCAAGACAGTGCAAATCACTTGTGATGTATTCATTTCCTTGCGAATGTGTTAATGTATGATACTGTTTTTGTAATGCAAAAGTCTGCTTTCATTTTCATAGTGTTAATCGACTATAATTCATTAGTGTCAAAAGCACTAATCTGAAATACATGACTTAGTTAAACTAAAAACATCCAACCTTTTACGCTTTTATTTCAGTGTAATAATGGAATTTCGGTCGCTATTTTGAATTTGCATATTTTGGAAAGTCCTGAAATTAATGACAATTAAAATACGATTATGGAAATGGTTTGGCTGAGATACCCGTGTCTGAATTTTCAAATGATTTGCTTTAGTGTTTCCGTTATTATCCTGTCATCTACTAAGGCGTAAAATAGAAAATTTGAAAAAGTGAATTGACAAGAGGGAAGATTCCAAGCATATAAAAGGAACTGTACTGATCTTATCAATATTTCAAAAACATTATTTTCATGATATCTTTCTAATTGCATGTGGGTTAAAAAAATACCCTAAAGATGATACTCTATTAGCAACAATATTTCGTCTATACGCTTGAAGCTCAGTTAGGTTCAAAGTTTTCAAATTTTCTATATTTTACGCACATCTGCCACCCCTGTGGCAGAAATCCCTGTGGAAGAAAACACCATGCCTAATGTGATGTTATTTTCGTCATACTTAGTTGCAAAGCGTATACCTTAATTAATTGACTTGTCTTGCCTCTATATTTTTACACATTTACGTCAATTTTCGCACCATTTAGTCTCGCTAAATAGTAATCAGGCCAGCGATTTCTTGTCTAAGCACTTAAGTGCAATGTATAAGTAATAAATTTGTTCAAACGCCTTGACTTTTTATTGTTGTAGCTTAATCTATTAAATCTACTAAATTCATGCAAAATTTCATGCGAAAATAACTTTCAAATTGCCATTCTGAAAAGGTGCGTTATTCATGTCTCGATAACATGGGCTTCGCTGTGCTGAAAATATTTACGTTTTTCATTATTCTAATTTTCTCTTGTGTACAAAGTTTAGATAAGTTTTAAATTTATTATAACTGTTTTTAGTAGTTAGAAACCGGCATGATGCTACCTTATCTCGTAAATGAACAGATTTGTTTAAGCATTATTATCGCTTCTTTCCTCTTTTCCTAGTTACATTTCTTTTTACAATATGCTATAGCATTCTACGCGTCTCGTCGGCAGAGCCAGATTACTGCACAGGCCAACTAGTCCATAGCCTTAGGCCCAATTCTAAAAATGACCCAAATGTAATAAAATGATTTGGAAAATATTAAAATTACAGTTTCCTGCAATTATTTTCTCAAAAACCAAAAACGATTTTGGTTAACTCGGCAACTATATGATAATCTAATGCCCCTCGAATACTCACAGCTTCTCCTCCCCAAAAAAATCTAGCAACTATTTTAATGCGAGGGGGCCCTGAAAAAAGTACTGGGCCTTGAGCCACCTACAACCTTAATCGAGCTTTGCTCTCCGATGTAATTAGTAAATGACAATTTAAAAAAAAGAACATATCATCCAAAAATAGTTGGTTACATCAAGACAATTGCACATTTTATTTCTCTTTCCTTTTATCTATTATACTGTAAATCTTTTATATTCATTGCAGTATCTAGAAAACAGAATTAAACTACATTACTTTGTGCTTTGTTTAGTCATTGAAGCAAAACCGGAGTTAGTGGCGGAATCCTGTAAGCTGTGTTCATTACTTATTTTAATCGTTACACATAAGTTTTTAAATATCATGGGAATAGAACGGACTTTCTTTTCTTATCATTATCCATTATTTAGTTATTTCAAGTATTCTCCAGACACATTTGACCATTTGTTTAATCTATTAAAGCAAATTTATAACAAACTAAACAATCTTTGTTGCTGTTTTTCTTTCCAGTTTAAATAAAATAGTTGTTACAATGTTTTCCTGTAATTCCAATCACGATATTTTGTTTTCTGGAGTTTGGGAAGTAGAAAACCCCCACAAATGCCGACATAAAAGTGCATTACATAATAAAAAACTGAATTGCTTTACATTTTCTCTTTCCTGTAATAGGCTATTTGCGTGACATTTTGACCTATTGCTGAATGGAATACAAAGAGGCATTTAGATAAAACAAAAGATAACAAAAGTTAAAATAATTTAGTGAGTAATGTCTTTGGAAACTTCAATTTCTTTAAAGATATTGATTTAGATTTTGCTCTTTTTAAAGCTCTTGATGTTACTGTATTGCTTGATAAGTACCTATCTCAAAACCTCCATTTGTTCTTAGCGTATAATTCTTAGCATAAATTTTGTATATAATTTTAAAAAGTATTCCTTTTTGTCAAAAGGTAGTTCTGAGCTGCGTCAAACTGCAATAATGTTTAATCCTTTAACCCTTTCCGGCGCACTACTCTTTAAAGTTGTAATTTAAAGAAAAAAAATAGGCAATCTATTTAGTCCTAGAGGAGTACACAGGTATTGTTTTGTAAAGATTGCACTAACCATTTTAATTATACAGCTGTTGCCGAAGTGGTAACCTCCCATAAGTAAAGTATTGATAAGCGCAGTGAGAAGAGCATTGCTGTGAAGCGCGTATTACAGTAAAACATTTTACCTAATATTTAAAAACAGTAGAGTTTGTTCTCTGTGGTGCTGCCATCTATAACTCATAAGAAAGATTTAAAGTAGCCATTAGAGTAGTTTTTGAAATATTCAGGGAGTTTTTGTGTCTCTAAACGGGCGGAACTTTAGGTGTTGCCGACCCGGCAACACTGCGCTTTAAGGGGTTAAGCTAAGAGTGTGAATTTCTTCAAAATACCAAAATGTCACTTTGGCACTAGATTATTTTAAACAAAAGCTTCAGTTCATAATATACAATTTATATTCAAATAAAAATAGTCGAGAATTCCGGTACCAAAGTGTCATTTAGATATTAAAATTAACAAGGAAGAAATTCGGCTCGAAGTTTTTAAATGATTGCGTGAAACTGCCTCAAAGATTTCTCAGATGTTACTTTTTATTCTATTAACTATCGAAATGCCAAAAATGTCTTCCGTTTTGAAACTTTAAAGTTGATTTGAGAATTCTTATAATTTAAAAAATGCAGCGTCATCTATTGAGGAATATTTGAACTGTTTTTTAAATTGTTGTATACAAAATTTATAGGCTAACTGTAACCAAATAGTCACTTTCCTATCTTTATAGTTTAATTTTAATGATACTTAAATTAAGCGTAATGAAAGCCCTATAACTATAAGAAATATCCTATAAAAATAACTATAATAAAAAGTTAGAAATTCCTTTATAAAACACACGGTGAATAATTCTATTTATAAATAGAAAAATACATTACAAAATATTAACCAGCACGTGCTAGTTAAATACGCAGAATTATATCTAATATGGTGTTGAAGGATATGATTTATAACTCATCCATCATACGTGCTATACGGTAAGCCTTGCAATCGTTTTGAAAATCGAAATTTTTTTGACAGGTTTACATATTTCTGACACTGGAGATTACATATTTTTGGAATAAAAATTTGCCGACCGTCCGTCTGTGTGTCTTTTTGTGTGTCTGTCTATCTATGTGTCTGTAAACGCTCTATCTCCCGCACAAATTGTGATAGAGAATTGAAATTTGGTGTGTGCTTAGTTTGTAATAATGGAAAGAAGCCTATTTAAAATCAATAACCTGGATTATCCGAAAGTATTTTTTTCGGACTCTCGAGATATTCGATCTATTGAAAGGTATATAAAAATTTTCGATTTTTTTTATTTTAAGGAGTGGATGTAAAAGACAATGAAAAAATAAATTGTGCATTCAGAATGAAGTCGATCGGATAATTAGTTGCTGATACATTTCTAATCATATTTTCCACACTCATCGATTTTTCGTGACCCTGTATTTCATTTAAATTTGGATTCAAAGATATATTTTAAATATGTTAGAAATTATAGAAATTATAATGAAAAAAGGATAAGGATAGATAAATTGTATATTTTTGCCTTGTGGTTTCATAAAAAATTTTTTCGTACTCATATTAAGTATTGCAGTTGAAACTACTCCGTGAACCAAAATAGTATGTTTCTCATTTTATACCAAACTTTTTGTTACCAGTGACTCTGTTCACATAACGTTTAATAAAATAAGAATAAAAAAGATAAATGCATTAATGTAACAAAACATTTCACCCTCTACAAATGGCTATTTCCATGAGTACTTGTAGTGTAAGTCACAGGCTACGATTTTTGGCTACCAGTATTGTAGAACAAAAAAAAATTGATTAATTTTATTGGCACATTCTCATTAATTGAATAAGGCCAAGCAGACTTCTCGAAAATAACGGTGGCTAACAAGAATAGCAATTAATAAGTTATGTGACTTACACTACAGAACCCATGGAATTAGCCCAAATAAAAAGCATGTATAATAATTAACTATTACATTTTATAGGAGACAATAAGGATTTTTTTATTTGTGATAGCTTTGAGATAGCTCAGTCATAAAATAAATGAAATTTTGTGCCGAATAATATAAACAAATGCGGAAATAAAAATTGCAACCAGTGAAAAGACGAGAACTAAGTAAAGGCATGGAATTCGACGAATCTGTCGTAAAACGAAGCAATAACATTGGGAGAATTCTATTACAACAATATATTTTAGGTAGTATTTGGTGGGAAAATTGCATATGTATTCTTAGTATACTATAAGACTTTATAAAAATCCATTACTACAAAAATATTTAAAAAACTATTTTTAAAAATGACAAAATATTTTTAGAACTTTAAAGCTGAAAGAAATAAGAAATTAAAACCCGGCTGCCAAACTACAATTTACAAAAGTTTCTCCAATATACATTGAGCTCCCGAACTTTAATTCTTATAATGGTGGAGAAAAATATTTTTTTCTTTGACACAATCATTTAAACTGTTATGTTTTACGAACAAAAATGTTACTTTCTTATTTTTTTAAAAAAAAAGAAACTCTCCGAAATAAACGGCTATAAGTATAAACATTTATTAAAAACATTTTTATGCATTCCAGTTAAGTCTATATTTTTTAAGAATTTAAATAACTATTACAAGCTAGTCATGACGTCATTTCCGACATTAATAATTTTCGATACGTATTACTGACATTTACCATCCATTTTCTTTTAAAAAATTTTAAAACTCATTTCGATTTTAAATTAAAAATTAAGCGTTTATGTTAACCTTGTGCAGACAATAAACAATCAAATATTGATATAATATAATAAGATTAATAATAAGATCTTAATATAATAAGATTTTAAACTATAAATCAAGCCCATTTTATTTCAACGACAAAGCATATCCATTTTATTTTTCATATGGGGTCTCCTTCGACTATTTTCTGTACTTTCTCAAAACTTATTTAACTTATTAGAAATGCTTGAAAATTTATTTACAATATGACGTCACAGTCATATGTATTTTTTTAATTCTTATTTATTTATTTATTTTTTCATTTTTCATGTGAAAAACTTTCTTATGAAATTAATGAATGAGACGAATTTTGTATTCCGGAATTTTAAGTTTTGCTTCTGAAAAAACGAAGATAGATAATAAGATTGCCAATTGATCCAATGCGAAAAATAACGAAGTTTTAATTATAAAAAAATATATTTGATTAAAATGAATAAAACACAGCCTATGTTCATTTACGGGTTATACTACATATGCGAAGTGACAAAGCATTAATTCATCGTTTTTAAGTTAACTTTATTAAAATTTTCATATCCACTTTCTTATTTCTAATATTATATGTAAGGATATTTTGCTTTAGAATAATGGTATAGTTATTTAGATTCAGAGTTCTTCGAGTTCTTCAATGCAAAATAAAGCGAAAATTTTAGAGGAGTTCCATTAGTGTTTATCTGTTTACATTCATGGATGTTCGTTATATATTCGAATTTTTACATATGGCTTGAAAAAATGATTGGCGAAAAGATTTTTTTTTTCTTACAAAACCTGACTTGACGATCCTACCATTACAGCCAAACACATATTTTGTAATGTGTGTTTTCATAGTTTGGAAAAAAGCTCGATCATGTGTATTTGGTATACACCCAAAAGTACACTGAAAAAAAAATCTGCCTCTGGCATCTAGAAAATAAATTGTGACTCTAGGAAAAATAGTTCCATGGCATCCTTATAAATTCTAGCTCCCTTTGCTAGCGTGTTCTAGTTAACATTCTGATTGAGTAGACCAGAATTTTCTTGTTCCCAGAACTAGAAAAAAACGGACTTCGAGCTAGATTTTTCACAATGGCTAAATTTCATAAAAATAACTTCTGGTTTCATAAATCAGAATTTGTAGTTCCCTGACTTTCTAAGATAGGTATTAGAACTAGAATTTAAAGACACATTAACTACAAAATATAATATCCTGAAGCAGAAAGTATGGTCATAAGTGGAAATATTAAAAATTAAAACTGTTAAAAATTCGATTTGAAACAATTTTTTGAAAATTATCTATTTGCTATTTATTGCCTTTAAAAAATCTCATACTTTACAAGTTATTGTTACTAAAGAAACATTTCTGTTTAATTCTTGAAGCATTATCGAAAAAAATTTATATACAAATAATATCCTGTTCTATACAATGTTTTTTTTGTATTATTTAAACTATAGAGAGACTGAATGGAATGAATTTATCTCATTTAATATACTTATTACGAGTTATATTTTACTGGTGATTCTTTCAGCTACACAACAATTAGAAAAAGAGTGATATATAAATAGAGAATTCGATATTATCTAATTATATTTTATGTGTTTTAATAGCACGATAAAGTTTACTATAAAATAGATTTAAATTTCTTTGTAATACAATAAACACACGTTAATTCAAACAACTTGGGACACAGACAATATGGTACATTTTTGTTGTCCTTATAAATTTCATTATGACAAAATTTAAGTTATGATCTCGCCAAGATCATCCCGAAATTTGTATGTGTATATATATATGATATGAATACACTCCGAACTGTGTTATGTGCCACGTCATTATATATGTATCATTTACTTCTTTTGTGCCATAAATGTTACATACATTCATATATGTCCTATATATATATATGTACACACACACACACATGAAGTGTTCAGAAGTCAATCCGTCAACTAAAACGCTTATTTTAAACATTTAAAGTTATTTATCTATTAAAAAATTACTATTTTTTTCAACATATTTTTTTATTATACTTTGATTAATTGTCTTATAATCAAGGGTAATTCATAAGCACATTATAGTTACATAGAAAAGTTTAAGCATGTCTTTACATAATTTCTATGAAAAAATAGTTAGTCGGATTCACTTCTGAACACCCCATTTATATATATCCGTATACTATATGTACATGATAAGTACATGTTCTATACATATCATATACGTCTAGTATGATCACAACTGGACCATATATCTCAGGAAATATTATTTGCATAGAATATTATTGTATAGTGATACATGTTTTATAATTTGACAATTCATCCTCGGGTTCTGCTATAACACAAAACTACCTAAAGAAGGTTAAAATATTTCGATTCTAAAATATACACTGATTTGTCATCTATCGCTCTATTCTAAAAATAAAGTAAAAAAAAAAAAAAAACATTGCTGCTTCTAAAATTCAATTTATTATAAATTTTCGATTTTCACTGCCTATATTTAAAAAACTATCGCATGTAAATATATGAAAACGCACAGTTTTATAGCAAAATATATGATAAACATGCTAAAAGAAACAGTGTTTAAATCAAATAAATATTTTAAATGCTATTTAACTTTGAAAATGCAAACATTTACTCGAATGTTAGAATAAGTAATTTTAAACATGTAAAAAATGATTTCAAACATAAAACTAACAAATGATTTTTTTTTTCAAATTTACAATAAGTGGAAAATTACATACTTCACATCAATATTACCAATTTTTAAGTATTAAATAATCACGTTAATCATTTTTTAAATGTAAATAAAGTATAAAAATTCAGAATTTAAACACAAAATAGAAACACACATTGGTATATTACAGGGTGTCCAGCAAATAACACCCTGATTTCAAAATTAAATTTCTCAAAAACAAAGATCAATAGAATTATGCAGTAAACGGTTTGTTTATCAGGTAAGCTGTAAAAATCTTATACAAAAGTTTCGAATGGTAAATATTTTGAAAAGATTGTTTTCTGATTGCAAAGAATGCTTTGATTTGACATTTTTCTTGCTTTAGAAATTTTCGAAATTCTAAAATATTTCTTCGAAAAATCTTTAAAGCTGTAAGCTGAAAGATTATTTCTCTGCAGGCAGTCTAAAACAAGAAAAATGTCAAATCAAAGCATTCTATGCAATCAGAACGCAATTTTTTCAAAATATTCACTGTTTGAAATTTCTGTATAAGATTTTTACAGCTTACCTAATGAAAAAACCGTTTACCGCATATTACTATCGATCTTTGTTTTTGAGAAATTTAATTTTGAAATCAGGGTGTTATTTGCTGGACACCCTGTATTATTATTTTATTTACAGGATTAGAGGATAATTATAAATATCAAGCCTCATTTTAACCTTACGCCTACCAGACGGAATACCAAATAGAATTAGAATCCAGAATAAAAAAATAAATTAATAATACATTTATATTGCTTCATTCAATCATTCTTTTACGTTCCATTCTTTCAAATATATACATTATTTTTTTAATAAATAAGATCTTTCAGCAAAATAATATTTAAATTATCACTGGTTGCAAACTTCTGTATTTTCATTTGTTAACGAATTCAGACTTGCAGATTACTTTGAAAACTTTCCTTTGAAAATATAAAATTTAAAAATTAAGCTTGCAAATAATTTTATTCAATAAGATAGCTTTTTTAATTAGTAGTTTAAATACCTTTAAATATTAGCTAATAATATTAAACTTTAACTATTAAAATTTTCCACATCATTTTAAAATTTGAGAAAACATGGAATTTTAACGAATGGTATTTTACAAGTATACAAATGTTATCAGAATGTAATTTATATAACTGTTTTCTATCTTTGTATTGTAGCTTTTGAGAGACAGTTATTTATTTGAATAAAATCATAAAATTTAAAGAAAAACAAGAGAAAAAATAACTTTTTCATACCTTTTTTTATGTAATCCAAGAATGAAAGTTTGAAGAACAATTCTATACGTTCCGATAATAACTAAAATAACAATGACATGAATTCTTTTTAACATGCCACAGCTGTTTTAGTTTACATGGACGCATATTTCATCTAAATTAAACTTTTAAGAACAGGTGATATACTTTTACCTCATCTATTCTTAAATGTAATATTATTACAAAAGTTCTCTAATTAAAATATCCGATTTCAATAAAATAAAATAAAATAAAATAAAATATGCCTTTTTTCGACTTGTTTAAAAATAGTTAGGTTTAAATTTTTAGAGTCATTAATTTTTTTAAACGCCATTTTAAAACAGAAAGAACCCAACTGTTTTAAAATTATCGTAAATTCTCGCTGAATTATTTATACTTATTCTCGAACATTTCCTTATATTATAGCTGTCAAACTTATTAAAAAAAATTCTGCAAATAAATGCAAACACAAGAAAATTGTTCCAATTACAAGAGTTTTAGTTTATGAATCTGTTCCGGAAATTAAGCGATATTTTCTCGCAGTTCAAACGATTAGTATTAGTTATAATTCGTAAAGTATTGTTTCGTCATTTATAAAACAAAAGATTAGAAATTCTCGATCATTTCATCGATACGGTTTATTTATTAGACTTATCCGCATAACTCTGGCATCTATATTTCTAGTTTAGGGATTTAGAAAAAGACTACTCATTCATTCTAGATGAAGGCGGTATATATTTTTTTCAGTGTATGACTACATGGAGAATTGTGAGCAGTAAAACGTAATGATAAACCTGCGAGTCTACTGCTAAAGTCTGATTTTCATATTTTTACACAAAGATATGACTTAGCAGACCGATTGCGTTTTAATATGCGGATCGAATTTAACTAATTTTGGAATTTTATACGCGAACTCAATGATGTGATTGTCTCTGCTGACGCCTCCCGGTCTACTACCCTCTCTCTATACTCTGAATACTTTTTACTATCGAAAAATGTATTTGAATTATTATTTTGGTTTATCTTTAAAAATAAATTAAAACCATTTATTCTATTTCATTTAGAATTTTTATATTCTTTATGGAACATTTGAAGGTAACTATCTTTTTAATGAATTTAATGCTATAACGAAATTTCAGTAATGGGGATCTTTCTTGCCGCTGGCTGTTTACTGGCCCATACCAAAGGAAATATTTCTCATGTAAATATCAATAGTTTCTTATACATCACAATCAGTCGTATTCAAGTTATACTCAATGTATTAATATTTTTCTTAGCTTTTGTATATCATTTTTATATATTTATTGCTTGTAATACTTAGTTAAAGACAATTTTTAAACATTAAGCTAACTTCTTCGAAATTTTAATTGTATACAAGTTTTTCAAAACGATTTTTAAAACAGTTTTTTTTAAAAGACTGCACTAAAAATAAAACAAATTTCTAAACCAACCACAGGGGAAATTTAGTGGGTTTTGAATGGATTTTTAGACTAAGTCTGTTTCGATCCGAATTCCAAAGTGCAAAAATATATTTGTTTTATTTAAGAGAAATGTGTTTCAGGCAGACATGTCGCATTCTTTTCTATAAAAGTATTGCATATAATGTGTATGCTATATTTTGTGTAACATTGAATACATTTTTCTTTTCGCAGACACACATATACACCTGTTTAATTGCTAGTATAAGCAGAGTTGGTTTAAAAAGTTTCATTTTAGCTGATTAATAAAACGATCATTATTATAAGAGAGATCACATTTAAAATCGCATCGGTGACACATCATTTTCATGTTCATATTTAGTGTATTTTATTGTAAGGTTCAAAGATTGGGAAACAATATTACATTTAAACATAATGTACTGATTATGTTTGTAAATTAAATACTACCGCTGTTTGTATAAGCTTTTCGAAGACATTTCTTGAATAGAGAACTCTGCAGGGAAATGTATACTCTGTCATGAAATCTAGTATAAATATAGCTTAAATATCAAACGACGTGACGCAAGATACACGGAGAAATCATACATATCTTATACAGAGTGTTCTAAAAAACTAAACGCTTTTTTGTCACTCGTTGAAAATATATAAGAATGTAAAATCCAATAGTTTTTAAAATAAGGGAAGAATTGAGATTGTATGAACGTACAATTCTATTTATTTTCTAAAGTTACATTTTTTATAATGCTATTTCTGAGTAATATATATATTTTTAAATCACATATTGTATTTTTAAAAAAATCTCCATGCTTTTATAACAGTATAAATTCCATTTTATGCGAACAAAACTCACTTTAATTATAATACTTAGTATTTTATGCATGGCTGTCACAAGGCGGCACCTGACGTTTAGAAGTGAATTATGTTTAAAGAAAGAAAATAGTTAACATGATATAGATTGTAATGAAAAACTCATAACTTGGTGCAAAGTTAGTCACAACCTCCTAACTTGATCTGTAAATAAACTTGCCAAATTCCGTAACTTCCATACCAACTAATTTTGGTCAAATAGTAATTCAATGAATTTCAACATTTTAATGGTGTGTCATAAACAAGAAATTTTAATAAAATTTGTTTTAGATCGGTAAAAAACATGGGAAATTATAATGTTCTGTTAAAGACAAATATGATATTGATTACACCAGGTCCAATTTCGCTTAAGATATTGGATACCAATAAGATTTTTTTAAATTCATTTTAAACCGAATTAATTTAAATAAATCCAAAAAGTTACCTTTCAGCTGATAACTTAAGGATTAATATAAAACCAAATATTTTTAAAAGAACTACCTTTTAAAACCCCCTTTTAACAACACAATCTGCGAAAATAATTAATCTACCTACACTTTTAAGGATAGTCCACATTTCATAAGAGGATAAAAAGCTTTAATTTCTTTTGTAAGATACGTTTGTTTTCTTGAGTAATTCGAAAAAAAAAGTTCTTTCAAGATTAGGGTTTATAGGAATTTCTCGTTAAAGCAATTAAAATGAACAAATAGAATTAAATTACTTCCAATAATTATTTTAAGATTAGACAACATGAGAAATGGATTTATTCTTAGTTCTTTATTTAATTAAATTTATTTCAAACATATTTTTTCTTTTTTAATTAAATAATGATTATGTCGCACTATTCACACATCGTGAAATACAAACTGTGCAACTTTCTTTTGTGGGTTGTGATTATTTTGCAATAATTTAATTGGATTTTTTTCCGTTATTGTTAATTAAAAAAAAACTTGCATGATTAAATTTTATATTTTAAAACTATTGTATTTTTATTTGAAACGACATAAACTACAAAAAAATTAAAGAAGCTTCATGTTCGTAAATTATTGTGGAGTTTAAAATTGCATAGTAATGGACTTTTAAAATAATCATATTTAAGGCATTTACATAGTATTCAGCGTAGTATTTCAATTTCAGTTGTATAATACTTGTAAATTAATATTTTTAATTAGCTTTTTAAAAGTTATTTTAATGGTTAATAAATGAATGTTGAAATATTATTAATTTAACGGGAAAAAAATTAATGATTGTCTTAAGCATTTATAGAAAGATTTCTGCAAAATTTAAAACGCTATTTTGTTTTTGTTAAATATTTTTGCGTCATGGTTATTTATATGTTATGAGTAGTACTATCCCTAATATGTTTAACTGTTGGATCTTGTATATAAGCATTATAGTCTCCGAGAAAAATAAGTCAAACTTTAAAATAAAAATATTCAGTAATTTATTATCATATTACAACAAACAACAACAACAATAAAATTATGTTTCAAGTGCTATTTCGACACATAAGTCTCTCACCTTCGTTATCAAATGACGTTCAGACGTTAGGAAAATGTGTTGAACTGTAGACATGGATATTCTATGTATTTTTTTGTCTTTTTCAGTCACATGTAAATTACAGATAACTTCATAAATTTTTGTCCTGAACTGTAGACTTAAGAAAGTTCTATGTATTTTTCAGTCACATTTATATTGAGTTTATATTTACAATTTAATAAGGTGTTAATTGTATAGGTCATTTGTGACATTCCTATAATTTTACTTACAGAAAAAATTGAAATTCGAAGACATTTTGACGGCAGACGGCAGATATTATTTATGTAAATGTAAAATTTTAATGTTAAAAATGTTGCATTTTAAATTTGGATATTCGTATGTTTTGTTATTGAATAATTCTTTTTTAATCATGAATATTATGCTCGGTATTTGTGAGAAAAAACATGATGCATTTATCGACTATTTCATTTTATCCCTGTATGTTATGATCGACTTTTTTGTGGGAAGAAAATTATACATTTGGGATTCTTGCTTAGAATAATTGGAATCCTTGGTTATTAATTGTTTCATTTTATTTATTAATCTTATGATCGGTTTCTTTGTCTGTAAAACATGATGTATTTGGAATACTTTTTTTTAAATAAAAATTTGAATTCTTGGTTAAGAAAAATGACTCGTGTCCATAGACGTGAGAAGAGATTCTGAAGCAAAAAGTCAACGCGACTGCAAGAAACTCCCTATTTGAAGGAATGACTTGCTTAAAATAGTGCTAAGAAGCTCATGTTATTAAAAATAAACGGTCCAGTGCGAGTGTTACTCGCCCTCAGAGGGTTCTGTATAATAAATGTAATAATTATTAACTGTATTATATTACTGAAAGGAATGTTTGCTAAAAGAATAAGACTTTTTAAAATACTATATAGCGTAGGATTGGGTATAGCTATACATTCTAGAAAATTATCAATGTCTGTATAATAAAATTTCAAAGAGATATGAAGCATAACTAACATCAGATATTGCTATTCTGTATAACTCTTTTTTTATCTTATTTTAATCTGTTTTCTGTTTATCTTAATTCGGTATTGACAATAAAAAAGTGCATGTTTAAACTACAATCTGCATTTCATAAAACTAAATGAATTTTCAAACAAACTGATAGAGAACGTTAACATAAAAATTTCGAAAATCAATAGTTATTTTAAGAAAATGCAATATTTTTCATCATTGAAAGAACTTTAGAAAGTATAGACTGGGTATAACAAAGAGTACGAAGCTAATAAATTTTACCGCTGCAGTACAAACTCTTTGGAGTAACATTAGACCAATGATAATAATCTTGCCAGTCAGATATTTCCTCAAAATTTTCCCCAATGAACGTTAGATTTTTCCTATTATTAAATCTCAAATGGCTTTCAACTTTCAATAAATGTTTCGAAAGTTTTGACGAGAACATCAAAACATGAGCATAAAAGATGAAATGCTTTGTTTTAAAATACCAAGTGACTTATTTTAGCGAGATTTAATTTTATCACAACTTTTTCAATAGTCTAAGTATATATATATACGTACCGGGTGTCCAGTAAATGATTGACCCATTTTAAAATTAAATAACAAAAAAACGGTTTGAGATAAAAACGCGCGGTTTGCAGTATTGTTATTAGAATATCAACAAATTTTAAAGTACGCACTTCCTTAAAATAATTCGAATTTCGGCCAAAAGATGGCGCTGGCGGCATCAGGCTGCAGGAATAGAGTCTATTTTCTTCTTTTCAAGCTCATGATCTTTCCGGCTCATTTTCCAGAGTCGAATCTGAGTCGAAGTGTTGAATCGGCTCTCCACTCAACTGCAGAAATAGGTTTTCTTGGTTGGAACGAGATTTAAAATAACATTTAACATTGAACTATGTCTATTGTATTAACCTCCTCTGACACATAACACGGGGAACTATAAAAACTAGTTTAAAATCACTGTAAAACATCACTAAAGGTGTATCAATCTATAAATAAATACTTATGACATGCAAACATTTATTGAAAAACTTAAAAATAGTTTTAACAATTCTAGAAACATTTGAATTAATTTAAAGGATGTTCTTTAATGTTTCAAAATTCTCTTCATAATATGTTATTTTAATCGCTTAACTGATTCTTTTTTTTTATGTACAGTAAATTGAAAATATTGGATAAACGCCATTTTTCTTAAGCTAAAATAATCGTCAGATTTAATTTAAATGTTTCTTCTACTAAATAGTATGAAAGTGCATTTAAAATTTTTAGTAGTGTCAGAAAGCTTTAAGTGATGGCAGAAGAAAACTATCATTGCTAGTACGTTGTAGGGGCAAATCAGTTAAATGTTTAAAACAATGGTATGCAAAGACCGTCCCCAAGTCCCCTGTCTATGAAAAAACGGGTCAATTACTTATAAATCGGCACATTGATTTTTTTTTTAATCTTACCATAAAGGAATCCATCTACAACAAATCATGTCTTAAACATAAAAAATTATTGATCCTGAGGTAGAAAGAAACAGGCAAAATTACCTTCTAAGACAAAAATCTGCCTAAAATAAAATATTATTTTTTTATCCGAAAACTGAATTCATCCCTACTTTATATTCATATTTTGTCATTTAACGTATCTAAAAATTTTATTACGAAAGCCATGATAGATTTTAAGATGTCTTTTGCACACACCTCCCTCCCTCACCCAGGATAGCAAACGTATTTATGCTGAAATGGAAGGAAGTTTAAAAAGAAAAAAAAGAAGTACCTGTATTTATATCCTTATAGTCACTCCTTTTCAAAACTACATTACAAAAAGCATCATAAATCCTGAAATATATTTTCGTCCTCACCCCCCCCCTATTTAAATTATTCTGTATGAGGAAAAGAACGAGAAAGAAACATTCTGAAAATATCTCCTGTATCTGATTTGAAATAAGGAATATTATTAAAAATATGATTTGTTATATATTTTTTTAAATATGTATGAAAAATGTGATTGTTCAATTTATTTTGTAATCTTTTCATTTATAAAATTGAACAAAAATAAGCAGACATTCAGTTATATCTAAAATATCTATGACCCCTCCCCCCCACCAGTAGGCCATAGGTTCTGACGTTTCAGCTGGTAGACGGCAGGTGCTAGGGTCGAACCCAATCGCTTTCGTCGGCCTAACCGTTGGGAGTTTTCAGTAGTTTTTTTTCGAACATTGGATTTCCTTGTGTAAATACGGGTTAGGTTCCCTTAGAAAGACCCCCCCCCACAGAGGGTATCCCTCCCTTTTCGGGCCTATATTCCACGTGTAGATAATCGACCAACATAAAATAAACCAAAACAAACTAAAATATCTATAGACAATTTCATGGAAACATTTTTATGGAAACTTTTTACTGAAATAAAGTTTCGTTTCTTTTACTTCTAGTTTTATTAATATTACATGAGACAAATGCTGTTGAAAACGTTTCAGAAGCCAACGCAGTATCCACTGTCCCGATCCTTTCATTCATTTACTATCTCCCAATTCTACATTTTTTTCCTTTTGGATTCGATGAGTTGAAATACGAATCGGCTTTAAAAGCCTACACTGTAAAAAAATTGACGCTTTTGCAGCATCGTCACTCCATTGCTTTTATAGAAAACGATTACTTCACCCAATTATGGAGCATTCTCATGGGTCAAAAGAGATATAGTCTATAAAAGCGGGGGAGTGACATGCAGCAAAAGATTCACATTTTTTACTGTGTAGATTAGAATTTTTGAAGCCATATTTGTGTAGTGTAATACCGAATATCCGTAAAAAAGCAATAAACATTAAAATGATGCTCTTAGCACAATGTCAAGTTTAAATTTTGAAGAAGGGATTTGCGTCATCCACACTGTACATAGAAGAGGTTATTAGTATGCTGATTTAAATTTTACGAAATGCCAAATGGATTTTAAATATCCACTTCTTTGACTCTTTGGCCAACTCTAATTTTAGTTCTGACGTCTGTACTGGTAGACAACAAGCGCTGTGTTCGAACCCAATCGCGTGTCAATCACAGTTCAATCTTAAATGTTATTTTAAATCTCGTTCCAACCAAGAAACCCTATTTCTGCAGTTGAGTGGAGAGTCGATTCAACACTTCGACTCAGATTCGACTCTGTAAAATGAGCCGGAAAGATCATGAGCTTAAAAAGAAGAAAAGAGACTCTATTTCTGCAGCCTGATGCCGCCAGTGCCATCTTTTGGCCGAAATTCGAACTATTTTAAGGAAGTGCGTACTTTAAAATTTGTTGATATTCTAATAACAATACTGCGAACCGCGCATTTTTATCTCAAACCGTTTTTTTGTTATTTAATTTTAAAATGGGTCAGTCATTTACTGGACACCCGGTATATGTTTAATTGTTCACCAATACTCTAAATAATCTGAAATTATTTAGATAGAAAAAATGAAACGGAACACAGTTTATTTTTTCTTCAGTTAAGTAAGCGCCAGTCAACTAAGAGATATTTTTTCAATGTATCAGTGGGTGAATCTAAATCATACCTGGACAAAAAGAAAAATATCTGAAAAAAAAATGATTCGAACCATTTCTATTTATAAGTCAGTGTTTTTCATAAAAAACATTACTGCTAAATTAGCTACATTCTTAATACGAATAGTTAATTTAAGATGAGTCATACATTAATCTTTATCTGATGTGACGGAAATTGGCACATAAGTACTGAGAAGAGGTCTGTAATAAACCGCTTCATGGAAATATGAATAAAAGGCGAGATTTACTTATAAATACTTATTTTGAATGTAATATTTTGTAGAGGATTGTTCAAATTCAAATGCACCGATTCAAATGTTTCTTGTGATAGTACTAAACTTCAAAATGAATCAAAATTTCTGTAGTGTTTGTAGTTAAACTGAAAGTTACAAGTTATACTATAAAAAATTTAAAAAAGCAGCGGTCTGTGAGACCAGTAACATCAGTTAAAGGTTAAATTAATAAGCATTCATAGTCAAATATAATCGGAAAAATATTTTTTCCGAAACCCCAAACTATGTAAATATTCGTGATGTGAATCCTATGTGAATGTGAATGTCTGTGTAACTGAATAAAACTCATTAATAATGTCATAGCCTTCTCCGCATTTGCTCGGCGGTCAACGTGTTTGATATGCCTGTCATACGCACATGGGATATTGTCAGATTAGACGTTCCTTTCAAAATGATGTAACGTAACACATATTTCAGAACTTGGCAATTGTCGCCTGGACAAGCTCTATTAGACGAGTGAGGCAAGTCAGCAAACAATTAGTTTACAATGATAATTGTAAACAATTGTTTACAAACAATGATAACAAGCTTAGCAAGTTTTTATCTGAAATCCATTCGTCTAGTTCTGTTTTATTGGTCGTATTTAGCCACTTTCAGGCAGATTTCGTAAGACATACTATCTATGAAATTCACTCTTATGTTGGAAATTTGAAATAATTTTACAGATCTACGTCGATTTTGATCTCTAGAACCCAAAGATTCCCAGAAAAACCCAAAATCCAGCCTGTACAGATAATTAAATTAATGACTCTTTTTATGTTTACCATCGATTAATGTTCAAAATTTAGCGTGGAATAAAACTCACTAATAATGTCATAGGCGTCATCTCCGCCGTCAAGCCTAACCCTTGGAGAATAGGTTAGGGTGCAGGGGAAACGTAACATAAAACTATGGCCAGAGTCGTGTGCAAAAATTTAGGCGCCAGTAGGCAGTCTCTTACCCCTAAATTTAATTTTTTTTCGTCTAATATTTGATGTAAAATCCTTGCTAGAGTGCTATTCAACTTTCAGCGAAGGCAGTATTAAATTTTAGGGGTGAGATATTACTCACTGGCGCCTAGATTTTTGCACCCCTGTTTATGAAACAAATATTTGTCACGTGTGCTTTTGATGCGATTGTAAAATATTTATCTATTTCTTTATATACTGGTAAAAGATTTTTTTTTTCATTTGGCAGACAAAACAAAACTTAATAGAAAACTGATTTCTATGCATTTATTTATAAAATGGGGGATTATTTGATATTTTTTATTATAATTTGAGAAAGTATATTTCGATCATGTGAAATATACGATGTGAAATATTATATGTATATTTCAATCATGTGAAATATACTTTATACGATGAATATATAAAGTATACATTAAAGCACTACCATGTTTATTGTTTAATTTAATTACTTTTTATATTGCTGGTTAATTTTGCAATTGTTCCCAGTTTAATTGGACTCAGTAGGTCAGGTTTTAACTGCTCAAGGGTTGCATATTACTTTAATTTTTTTTTTCTTTAAATAATCTGTTTCTTCTACTTTGTTATTTAATTAAACTATAGTTAATTTTTATTCATCTTTTATCTCCTGTTCAGGACAAAATTTTCGCTTTTTTACACTTGTATTTTGTTAGAGAAAATGATACTTTATTTAATCGGAACAGTTTTGAAATTTAAGAGAACAACTTTTTCTGTATGAAAATATTGATATGAAAAAAAGAGAAATGGAAATCTCATCCCTGTCCATGTTTTCATAGTTATAACAAATTCATTCAAATAATTATTTGAAAGAAATTGTGTTATTTACATATATATAAATATATAATCTTTAAATTCAACATTGAATATACATACTGTATAATCACCAACAATTAATTCATATTTTATTTAATCAGGTCTTTTTTTACTGTTAGAAAGGGGAAAAGTTTGAAACGGTTTTAAAAAAATTAACCTTTCTTTAGAATAAAAAAGCAACCCTATAAACAGCTGCTTTACTTTATTAAAATGATTAATGACCTTATTTGACGATATATAAAAGAAAAAAATAACCTAGAGCTAAAACTTCACAAAGTTATTCGGAAATAATCATCGGGCGATAACATAATCTCTATATAAAATATATTTCACAGAAAAAATGCTTTTTAACATTTTAAAATAATATAAAAACTGCAAGTACAAAAATATTAAATAACGATATCAATCATTGTTTTTCATATTCTAATCCCTTTTATTCTCATTATGTGATTATGAACTCTTTTTTATATATATTCATTTCGTATTTATATTACATCTGGATAGCTTTTTTCTGAAATAAAATACGTATTCTACTTTTTGTCCGTAAATACAATATCCTTAGATTCTTCCTCTATATTTTCTAACTGAATCCCTGGTAATGTAAAACAAAATGACAGCTGTCAAATACAGAAAGCTGCTTCTGTCAAAATCTGGATGGAATGGCTTTCTAGGATGTTTTTTAGAAAAAGGGATGCATTTAAAACAAGGTAAATAGATCCGCTATGAAGCTCTCATTTCTTATACAATGAATTTTTTTCTCCAACTTGCTATGTTTTTAAAATGCCTTTTGTATTATGAAAGAGTTATTCGATTCAAATTGTATTGTAATATTTATTTGATTGTTAAGTTAGGAAGCATTAATTGTCCAGGGTGATTCATGCAAACATAAAAATGTTCCAATTTCTTAAATATTGCACCTACACACATATACTTCCAATTGCAAAGCTTCATAAGAAAACGGTGCAAAATTTGTTGACGCAAGTTTCACCTTTTTGGTTAGTCAGTTTGAAAAATTACACAGACCAAACTTTCTATGCGGTCCCCGTAGGACAAAATTTTTATTTAGGAAGTTTTTCATTATCATTTCCTGACTGATATAAATATATACATATATATATCTTGATTTCTGCAAAACTCGCAGAGATATTAAAAGTTTCACCTTTTTGGTTAGTCTGTTTGAAAAATTACACAGACCAAAATTTCTATACGGCCCCCGTAGGACAAAATTTTTATTTAGGAAGTTTTTCATTATCATTTCCTGACTGATATTAATATATACATGTATGTATATCTTGATTTCTGCAAAACTTGAGATATTAAAAGCAAAAAAATTTGTAACTTACATCACTTACGCATATCGCTAAGCTTCTTGATATTGATGCATTTCAGATAGGGATCTTCCACAAGTTTATAGATTATTTAAACGGTTATATCTCTGCAAATGTTGCAGATATCGAGACGTATTTTTTTGTGTTTCATTCAGAAAAGGATATGAAATGGTCAATCCATTTCATGTGGTTCAAAAAAAATTTTTTTTGGTTGCTTGACCCTTTATAAAAAATCTGAAATTTTTTGTACAACAACCCTAACATGATGGAAGTTCAAAATGACTATTATTTTAATTTTACTATTTTTTGTTTGTACATGGCGATTATCTTTGTTTCATTGTGTGCAGCGATTTTCTCACATACTAGAGTATACTAAATTATAAATATCACGTCTTTAATTTTTCCAATTTAAATGTGGTTTGCAGCAATTTAATGAGAAGAAATAGACTAAAAGTATGGTACTAGAACAGTGATGCACAACCTTTTTACCAGAAAATCGTTTGCCACCAGAATATTTGAAAAGTGTAGTTTCTTTTATTGAATAGCAAATTTTCTGTCATTACTATAAGGAAAATTATTCTGCATAAAAATAGTGGTATCATTTTGGCCCGCGGGCCAGAGGTTGTGCACCCCTGTACTAGAATAATTTTTGTTAAATAAATTCTTACTGGTAAAATTTTAACGTACGTTTTAAGATTTTTTTTCTAAATCTGTCCGTTTACAAGAGGAAATTTTTCATGCAAGGAAAACTGTCACCATGACACAACTTTTTCTACAAATAGGTCAAAAGTACTTGTACTCGCACACTGTTCCAGATCTGGGAGTTGATTTCTCTGTGCGAAAAAAATTCCAAAGTGTGTCAAAATTTTCAAAAATCGGGCTTTCATATCTCTACTGGGGCATGAAAAAAATCTGAAATTTTGGCCTTTGATAGCATTTCATGGAAATATTATGTACGAAAAATTTCAAGAAGGAGATTTAACTACAAGCTGAGGTATGATATGGACAATATGGGAAAACAATACTTCCAAACTATTGTAACCAACTATGTATTTGTTCATACCTCCAAAATGTCAATCTAATAATTGATGGTGCAAA
This sequence comes from Maratus speculifer, assembly GCA_964019185.1. Taxonomy (NCBI): domain Eukaryota; kingdom Metazoa; phylum Arthropoda; class Arachnida; order Araneae; family Salticidae; genus Maratus; species Maratus speculifer. The sequence continues at coordinate 355,402,260 of OZ025293.1, forward strand.
GTCAAATGTTAATCAAAAATCATATTCAAATGTTTGTGCGTGGTTTAAACAATTCAGAAGGTATGCTAAGCCAATGAATTATTTGTCCAGATGAACGAAACCTACTAGAAATGCTATTTGGTTAATCTATTTCAAGTGGTCGAGAAAGTATTTTTTGGTTACTTGACCATTTTTAAAAAAAATCTGAAATTTTAGATTTTATAATTTTTTTTAAATGGACTGGTCAACAATGGTTGTGAGTCTTTCATATCAGCTTCTGAAGCTGTGATGATATAATATCGCCGATTAACGGAATTTTCATTTTATTTATTTCCTTATAAGTGTGAAGCACACAGTTTTTCTAACTTATTTTACAGTAATAAAATATTATATAAGTTGGTATAAATATTTATAAAGCTGTTACAATTAAATGTGGAAATTCGGTGAATTTCAACACTATAAGAAATGAAAGTGATGTTTTTTCTTTTTATTTAAAATTTCCAACACTTGTTTTTATGTAAAAATAAAAGCTTGTTTTTATCTAAAGTTAAAAACAAAACAAAATAAAATAAATAATTGTAGATTGAAATTTATTCTAGAAAAAAAACCTTCTAGCACTTTAAATTTCTCTTGTCTATTTAGAAATAAATATTTTGAACTCCTAAAACAAAATAGCGGGAACTTCTTTCTACTGTTTTATTGAAATGTACCCAGGAAAAACGACTTTTACTGCCTGCATTGATTCTGCTTTTTTTTCCCTCCGTTGAATGCATGTTTTTTATTTATTTAAAAAAACGAGAAAAAAAAACAAGGTTAATGTTTCTGGATGGTTGCCAAGTTGATAAAAAAAAAAAGTTTAAAAGATTTTAGTAGAGATAGGATCGTTTTTTCTGATGTATAATAGTTCATCTTTACAAGATTTTGCTGCTGTTTGTATCAGATAGTAGAAATTTTGGGGAGATTTTCGAAATATTTCCCTTCAATTAAAAACTTTGAAGGAGATATGTGAAATATCTAAATCGATTTTTTTATTTTGGAAAATACTTTTTTATCCGACAAATACGATTAAAGTTTAGTGATGGGATTATTTTAAATGAATTTTTATTCGATTTTTTTTTTCGATGTATAGGCTATTTTAAGTAACAGTGAGCATTTTAGAGTATGCGAATATCATAGTAAATTTAAGCCTTTTATCGTGGACATATTTTTTGTTTTGAACGTTATTTAAATGCATTGGTTACATTTAATAGCACATTTTTATTATAATGTATTCAGGAAGTATATTATTTTTATATTTCGAAATATAGTTTTATTTTTTAAAAGATGTTGCTTTAGAATTTAATTCTGATGTAAAATTATTTATGAAAATACAGTCGAGTCTCTATATAACGAAATCCATCGTTCCAGTAAAAAATTCGTTATATAGAGAAATTCGATGTATAGAAAATGATGTTAAAAATCGTATTTAATGTGTAAATTTTGAACAAATATTATTTTTGATGTTTTTATTTAAGAATTTGAAATGTTTAAAAGTAAATATTAACCTAACATTCTATTTCTTAATTATTTAAGCAGTTTCAAAAAAAGAGAACAGACATTTATTTGAAAGCTTAATGAAAATCAAGTAAGGAAAACTTCAGATGAAGAAATCTGTAATTTTTTGTTGTTTTGATTTTAAAATTGTTACACTCTCAAAAAAAATAATAATAATAATAATAAAAAGAAAAAGAAAAAAAAAAAAAAAAAGCTCAAATTTTAGCAAGGAATGGAATATTGTAGTTAACATTTTCCTCCATTTGAAGGCCTCTCTTATGTGCCTCTCATTGATTCCTTTCTTATATGTGTAACAATCTAATTGACTCTAGTTTGAGAAGGATGCTGAAAGGTGTGTGGAAGGTGGAATGAATTCGTTGAATTTAAAGAACAAGGAGATAAGTAATATAAAAAAAACTCAGCACTGAACGATAAATCAAAAATAAGTGATGGAAAATTGATTCCGTGTGATTTCGAATCTTTTTTAAAACTGAATAAATTAAGACCAATTTATGAAAAAATTCGTTATATGGAGATAGATATTTCGCTATATAGAGACTGTTTTTAATGTAATCATGCGAAAAGGGGACCGTTCCTACAAAAAATTCGTTATATGAAGAAATTCTATGTATGGAGTTTCGTTATAGGGAGACTCGACTGTAGATAGTAGTAGTTTATAGATAGTAGACTGTAGATAATAGTAGTTTATTAAAATTAAAGTAAAGATAAATTTTCAAGATGGATTCAGTCGCATGAAGTTAAAATAGAAAATTTTAACGGTCTAAGCATTTTATTCTGAATTTAAAAATATTGATTAAAGCAAATTTTTGAAAACTTTGTGTACTTTAAGATCTTCCGTGAATATTATCACAAATTTTAGTATTTGAGAACTTCAAATTCTTGTCACATTGGTGTAAATCAGGAAATAATTAAATATTCTATACAAATACGTTAAAAAAATTTTGTATATTTTTATTGCTATGCGATAACACAACGATAATGCTGCAATATAATGTTTAAATTTATTCAAGTAATTTTTAAAAAAAATTGTGTATTTCAAGAACTAAAAAAAGAACTTTGCAATATACATAAATAAATTTTAACTATCGAAAAACCTAAAATAATCATTAAATTCTCCAATAGGACTATCAATTATATCATAAAGTTAGAAAAATAAATATTTCATTAAAAAATTGAATTCGAATGTCCTAAAAGAAACCCAAAGACCAAATTGTGTTCAATTTATTGTGTGTAATCAATTAGTTTCATTATTTTTATTTTGTTTATTTTAGAGGCAATTTGTTAAACACCAATCTACGCTGTGAGAATCGAAAAATGAATAATAAATAACAAATTTTCATTTAAAAGATAAAATTCAGATGAAAAGAAACTCATTTAAATTGCAAAAATAAAGGACATCAATTATTAAACTGTGAAACTTCACGAGAAAATCTCTATTTTTTAAATTAGACATTTTACAAGTGCTTCTTAGGTTATTATTACTTACAGACTTTACATTTATTTATTCTAATGTCTAATTAACCCATTAACGCCCGAATTATTTTTTTCGCTAAAATTTAAATTTTGTATTTCCCACCACTTTTAAAAACAAATTAATTTTTATCTAAATTTATCGAGGATTCTGTCTCGTGAAGGAAGGTATATATTTTTCTTCCACTTTACTGGTGGGAAAACCGCTTTCTTGCTGTTTTTGTAACCGTCCTCAAATGAGGACGCTGGGCGTTAATGGGTTAAGTTTCTTTCATCTTTACAATTAGAGTTTCCATTCAAAAATATTTTAATGATAAATTTTACTAACAATTTTTATTATCATTAATGTTATTTTATATTATAATTGATGTTTTGTTTTCTTTTTTCAGGTATGTGATTAGCTTTGAACATGTCATTCTTCCTGTGATTGTGGTATGTTTATTATTATTTTTTTTTTAGTGTTAATAAAAAAATAAATACGTAAATGACAGAGAGAGAAAAAAATATTACTAACTCTGCTGCGATGCATCGTCGTCGGTGTTTCGTACCAATCGATTAGTAATAATATCAACTATTTCTATACTTAAATTTTACTTTAGGAGTGGTCTACATACAAAAATTATAACAAACCAGAAATTATCTAATGCTAACACCATATTTTAACATGGTTGATAAATTCATCTTTATGCTTTCAAAATGTAAGTGTTGAAGAATGACGGAAAATCTGCGTGGCAGATTAAGCTATAGCTTTCATTCGTGTATGTGAAACTTCTAAAAGATGATTTGCTTAAAAAAAAATTCATAATTTATCATTTTTCTTTTCGAAAATAATTTTAAATTCATATGTTTCGAAATTCTTTTTCAAAAGCAAAACATGCATTGTAATCTCTAAATTAAAAAAAAAAAAAAAATCTAAAAGCTTTAAATATGCAAATTCAAAATTATAGCTTTTTCCCGTAAGGAGCTATTTAGTTTTGTTTAAAATTTAATCGATTTGCAATATCTTTTTCAACAATTAGAAATGAATAATAGAATTTAACATTAGAAGTTTTCCAAAACTTTCCAGACTTTTAACTAGCATAATTCCTTTATTAATTGTCATTTCATATATTAAAAGTAAAATATTCCGCAGAATTCAAATATGATGGTAAAATTAGGTGAAATATTGAGAAGTTTAGAGTTATATCATTTATGTAAGTAGAAGACTCCTAAACAATTAAAAAATTTAGCTTCAGTTAGTACACGTTATTACTAATCGATTGATACAATCGAATTTTTATATGATGCATTACGGCAGAGTGTATTTTAAAAGCCATCCTAAATGTATTTCTTTGTATTTTGGGGGTTTTCAAATCATGATAATTCGCGTGAAAAACGTTTTATTTAACAGCATAATTTCCTTTTAAATAAAAGTTTTTATATAAATATCACGCTACTAACTAAAATTCATATGTCGTCGATATGCACGTATTGTTGTCGTCGCCAAAAGTTCTGCTGCATAAATTCTGCGTTTTGTAAAGAAGTTTGAATAACATATGTCTCACACGATTTGAAGAAAAATTTGTATTTTGATATATTTGGAGATAGAATATGCGCTTTCTTTAAAGGCTAAGGCAGAGAAAATCAACAGAATTAAAAACTTTTTACTTCAGTAAAAACATGTGAGCCCCACCAGTGGCCCAGAGGTTCTGTTTCCGAAACTGGTAGACGGCAGTTGCTGGGTTCGAGCCCAATTACGACCGTCGGCCTAACCGTTTGGAGTTTTTCGTGGTTTTCTTCTAATCTTGGATTTCCTTGCTGGAATATGGTTTAGGTTCCCTTAGAAAGATCCCCTATGGAGGGCACCCCACCTTGAGAGCCTATATCCTACGTGTAGATAATTGGTTGACATAAATACAAACAAAACAGTAAAATTAAGGCTGATTAATAAAATATTTGAACAAACAAACGTACGATAACAAACCTGTGACCGAATATCTTTTATTTAAAAAAAGAATGGTGTAATTTAATGTAGTAATTTCTTCTCACGGACTGTCGAAAGAAAACGCTTAGTGTTTTCAATATATCGGTGGCCAAAAAAAGCCCCCATAGGATTTTTATTGATTTAAAAATATTGCTATTGTTGAATACTATGAGAATATTCTGTAACTAAAACTAAGTTGGCAGATATATTTACATCTAGCTGTAAAGACAGATCCTAAAATTTGGAAATTTGTTGCAGTTTTTAATGCTTGCTTTAATTAATGAGATAAATTGCATCATCAGGTATATGAACTAATGGTGTAGATATCAGGCATGGTTTGGCGCCTAATTTAAAAAAACATTAGTTCATGTTTTTAAAGCGGGCCCATTCTGTAATCGAGTTAACTCTTCCCTGGCTAATTCCATGGGTTCTGTAGTGTAAGTCACATAACTTATTAATTGCTATTCTTGTTAGCCACCGTTATTTTCGAGAAGTCTGCTTGGCCTTATTCAATTAATGAGAATGTGCCAATAAAATTAATCAATTTTTTTTTGTTCTACAATACTGGTAGCCAAAAATCGTAGCCTGTGACTTACACTACAAGTACTCATGGAAATAGCCCCCTGCATTTCAATAAGGCTTGCACTTTTTCCGGAATAATTCCGGGAAAGTTTTTGTATATAACATATTATTCTACGTTGTTTAGTTCTAGAAATGTGGTGAAAACTCCTATAATAAAATAAACCCGATTATGAAAGATTACTTTTTTTTTATAAGTTTTAGGGCCAGTTTTAATGCAAACTTGTATTGTTAGATAATTTTTGTGGTATGACTGAAGTTTATTGCATATTGTGTTATTTTTCTTTAGCAAATCCTACTGTAAATGATGGAACTAAAACATTTGGAACTTAACAGCCTAATTTTGTCTAACTCATTAGAAAATGCGATAGTACAATTTGCGTTCACTTCGTTTTCAATAAATTCGTATAGACATTCTGGTAAATGTCCGTATTAATTAAACACCTGACACAAGAACAAATTCACCGATATATTTCGTTTCATTAAAAAAAAAAAAGCACTTGTTTTTTCAGGCACTCAGACAGGCACTATGTAAAATATTTTCCTTTCAATGCGTACTCGATATCTTTATTCGAATTTAATAATGTAATATTGCATTGAAATTATTTTAGGGTTTGATTTATGTGCTTTAAATTCATGAATTCTCAAAGTACGTTCATAATTTACGATTACAATATGGCATAATTTTAAATACAAAAAGAAAAAACCGTTACCCCAATAAAAGCACTTGCGCGACGTGCTGTATGCGTTTCAAATTAATGATTACAAATGTAAACATTTGACTTTTCCAAGCTGCTTTTATAATTATGTGTCATTTCTGCAGAATTTATTGAGTTATGCAGATATAACTTGATCAGGACAGTCATTCATCTTCATGTATATTACGGTGTAATTATAAATCTAAATCAGGTCCGGTGCGTGAATTTTTAATATATTACTTTAATTTGTGCATTGCTATTTAAAATTCAAAATTAAACGTACAGTTTCATGTTCCGAGGAAATGAAAACACGGAGTTTATAAATAAAAGGATTAGTATTTTTGATTTTTAACAAAAGTAATTTTAGTTTTTCATAGATTTTCTAAAGTAAATTAAACATAATATTATTTTATACGGGGTATCCCAAAAAGTTTGAAATACGCTTTTATTTTTACTTAATACAAATAAATAGACAGTGTAATTTGCAAAAATATAACAAACAAGGTACGAAGTAGCATTGTTAATGAAATTGACATTTATTTTCATTATTTTCATTAATTTACTTATTTCATTAATTTACTTATATGCTCATTTATTTTCATTAATTTACTTATAAAAATTTAAAGGCAAAATCAGCCAATTCGATTTATTTTTCTGCAACAAAATACAAAAATTGGATATCCTTATCGATAAAATTAATTATATTATAATGAAAGGGAAAATGCGTGATTCATACTATTTATGTATGTTTATGTTAACTTCATATGTTGTTATCGTCAGTGTGGTCTTTATTTTGGAATATGTTTTACAGATTTACATTTCTCAATTGATATATTGCCCACATGCACAGTGGTATTTAAATAAACAATTCAAATAACCATGTATTAACCGGAAAAATTTTATACAAAGCAAATAACTAAGAATGTTTAGGAAACGATGCCATTTTCCAATTGATTTTACTGTAAATTAAAATATATGTATCTTGCTCCAGAAATTTTTGGTATTTTTGCAATACTGCAATGTCCCATTCCCAATTAAACATAGCTCATTCTAAATATATCACATATATTTTTCTAATATAGTTGTTACAACAAAATAAAATTCATTTTCTCGTTGACCAATTTTGGCTGAGGGTTTGTATAAAAATTTAAAGGTGTATTTTTTGAAAACTAATAGGATGGCTATTTTATGACTCGAATCTTATATTAGAGTCTCATAATCTTCTTTATAATCTTAAAACTATGGATGATCTTCTAACTATTGATCTTATATTATATTTATGATTTATAATCTTATGACTCTAATCTTTTCTATTTCATATTGAATACTTATGTAATTTGCATTACCTATTTATCACCGTCAATAAAAGCACTAGTCCGTATTTCAATCTCTTTTGGAACACCATATGCTAGGTGTTGCCTATTTAGGAGGACAAATTCGGAATAGATGATAGTAAACATCAAGAGCAGGAAAAACTGCCATAGAGCATGGAGTCGCAAACTTATGTTTGCTCAAAAATGCAGAGTGTTTTACCCTAACTCAATTTGGGTTTGTGGTAATAACTTACATACAACTAAAGTATATCATTAGAAAACTTTTGGTAGACATTCTCACCTTGTAAATGTGATAATGTCAAAAGAATATGGTAGAAGTTTTCATTATTCGCACCAACAATATGCATTTGATGCTCTACATATTGGGCTACAATTATCATTTTATGCAGTATCATCGATTGTTTCAGCACTGTGTTTTTCTTGAATTTTTCGTGATGGTATAACATTTCACATAAAACAAGGTACATGTTGGTTTCATTTTCATTGCAATGTTTTTATTATTGTAAAAAATTATTACCATCAACTCATATTCAGTGAGGATGAAATACCCTATATGTGATATTCAGTGAGGATGAAATACCCTGTATGTGCGAGTAAATAAGCTGTTTGCAGCCCCGTGATGTAAGTCAAATTATCATATTCTTGATACCCTTCTAGCACCAGTTTGAATTACTATACTGGTTAAAAAATGCTAAAAAATGAGAATTTAAACCTATATTGTGATTTAAAGCGCAATTCTATCCTAAACTACTGCATATCAAGTTCAATAATAAGTAACCATGTTTTTAAAAATAATCTTGTACATGTAACCCAAAAAATATATAAAATCTCATATAGTATGAATTTTTTTCTTCTTTTCCATGAAGAAGCATTTATGATACGACATTTCAAAGTTTACTATATATATGTATTTATAGATACATCCAGTATAACTGATATCGAGAATTACAACATAAAAAAAAATCTATTCAAAAATGAGGACATGAACTTACTCATTTTATTTTAAATACAATTTTAACAAAAAACGAGTACGTGACATAAGTGAGCTCAAATCGTACGTACTTAAAAATAACCTTGTCCATAAATGTAATCTCGTGTTACTCCGTTTTACGAATTTAGAATCTAAGAGAAATTGTTTAATAAATATGCGTGTACAATCCGGAATTATTTTGTTCGAAGAGCTTGTAAATTAAGTAGTGCATTCAAAGTTTCAATAAATATAGCTATAGAAAGTATAAAAAGATTCGAGCCAGATTTTCTTTACCTGCTCAAAAACTATTAATATTTTTACCTTGAGCATTTGTAAATAGTAACCTATTTACTTTTGTTTATCAGTTATCTATACACTGGTGTGCAATAATTAAGGACGAAGCAGATGAATTAAAATCCAAATAAGGCAACAGAACGGATTGTTTAAATAATCTTAATCACTTGCCCCATATTTTCACATCTTCGAGATCTTATTGTAGTGGTATGATTTTGATCGATGTGAAAAACATCTGCGCGATGATACATTCAAAAAACCACCTCGCTGTTAATTTTTTCATACCAGTGTATACGTTTTCAAAGCTATAAATTGTTGATTCTTTTTTTCTTATGTTGCTTTAACTATTTTTTGTTTATATACAGCGTTTAAAAACTCGTGGTACTAAGTGTAAGGACAGATAAAACACGCCTAAAGTAGCACAAATCACCTTAGAATTCATAGATGTAATTCAAGTGGTGAAGCTCTAAAAAAAACATTTTTGACTGAGATTTTGAATTGTGTTTACGTAATGAAATCCATCAAACTATTTCTAAAATTCGATTTGTATAATACTATCAGTAAAGATAAATTATAATTCATAAAAAAAAAAAAAAAGCAAAACAAAAAATCCCAACATTATAACAACGATTGTCTGACACGACACTCAACGCGTTAAACACTAAATTTTTAAATTTTTAATGGATTCATTTGGAATTTGAAAGAGCATTTATACGTTCTAAAATATGTACCTACAAAATTTTAGATCGAATATAAAAATGTTTTTCAGTTATTGCATTTTAAATATATTTTAATGCGACAAAAAATGACATGTTTCAAAAGGTTCCATATACATTTCTTTTGTATAAAAAAGGGCAATATTTATTTTTAAGATACCTTTCTTACATTAGAATACAAGTTGACATTATTGTGAAAGTTTATTGAATTTGTAAGGAAAAAAAATATTTTTATAATTGTTTGTTATTATTATTTTTTTAAGTATATTTCCATATACACATAAATTTCAACACTAAAATACCACTTTTCTGTGCTATAATTTATTTCATATTATATAGAAGCTATAGAGTGTAAATTTCAAATGCATCTTTCTAATTATTAGGAACCCGCATAAAATGTTTCACAATTTAGAATTTTGCGAAATTTTCAATTATGAAAAACAGCATTTTGAATGTAACCAAATATTTAATAATATAAAAGCTTATATCTTTGCGAAGAAGCGTCAGAATTAAAAGAAATGTTTTTTACCTGCTAAATTTAAGCATTTAGTTTTATAATTCACCAAATAATAATAATAATAATAGCCCGATTTTTAGTCGATTTTCGTGGTTTCGTAAACCCATTGTCCCTTTCAAGTGTGAATCATGAGATTGAAACACACTGTATTTATGTTAACACGTTAAGGTCCACGTCAGTCACCGGTTACTGACACTGAACTTTCAATTTAGATCGCTTCATTCACCGATGACTGGCAGTCTAAAATATGATATAAAACTTTAAAATACGTATTATTTTAAGTAATTACTGGAATTTTATTTAAATTTATATTTAACTTTTATTTATTACAGGATTATGCTTTCTTAATAATTACTTAAAACATCATAATTTTTTAGCTTCAGCGTCAGTTACCGTGACACTTAAAGTGTTAAGCAATTTTTAAAATAAATATCTGCCTTATCATGATAATATTAGTAAAATAGATTTATTTGACTTAAATATTTCATAAATTTCTAAATATCTGTCTAATTATAATAATTATTACAAAAATGAACTACTTTTAATAAAATATAATTTTTTCCTATCTCTAATCAATTGCTATCTTATGGGGATAAATATTTTACAAAATGGATAACTATCCTCCGATATAAGCATTTTCTATAATATTTACCAAAATGTCTCATTGTTATTGCTAAACACTTTATGCTTTGAAAATGCCTTTATGTATTTATGCTTTGAGTCCAAATAATCAATGCGATTCCAAAAAAAGTAGAATTTTGCTGGCAGATTTCCTTCTCTTTTTCCCACAATGGATAGACAGATGATTTAAGATTTATTTCTGCTTTCGATTTTTTATTTTGTTTTAATTCGATGATTTTTCTTGGCATATCATTCATCATGCCCTGGTATTCAGTTCCGACATTAGATTTCCATCATTCATCATTTGTTTTCTTAATCGTTTAAATATAGCTTTATGGATTGCTTTTTAATTATTTCTTCCGAAATTTCAAAAGAGTTCCCGGATAAGATATCGAATATTTAGTTTTTTTTTTTATGCATTTTATCCGCAGATGAAACAAAAGTATCGTCCATTGAAGAATATGAAGAAGCGGAAATTTATTGCATTAATTAAAATATTAAAAAATAAATATGTTAAATAAATAAACAAAGTAAATTTTTTAAAACATTTTATCTTAAGGCAACGTCTAATAATGATTGTTTGTATCTCGATGACGATTTTTAATTGTTGTTGCTTGAAATCCCTTGGTATTTTTTCTGCTGCTGTATCAATGGACATTGTTTTAATTTTATAAAAATGTACTCAATTCAGAGGAATAAATTGTATATGAATGGATATCTGAGATACATTGGTGAATAGACGATTTATCAGCCTATCGTAAAAAATGGTTAGGAAAACAGTTCAAGTAGCTAGTGCTTTGGTATAAAAATACCTTAAAATGTATATGAAATTTTTTGTAACGACCTCACATTTTACGGTAATATTGCCCACTGTCGCGGCTTCTGGAGGTTTCAGCTCTGGTTGAAAACTGTATTTTTCTAGACCTCAATGAAGAGAACCAGAAGGGCTCCATGCTCTACAGACTTGGTTTCCTCGTACAAGCTGTCTCTCTTAGGCAGTAAAATGAAATATATATTTTTCGCTACAAATTTGCATGAAACTTTTAGCTCGTTTTCAGAAAATTAGTTGTTTCCGCTGTATTCATCAACATAATGACTTTCAGTTAACAAAATCCTTCTTTGCAGTTTCGTATCCAGAGGAAAATTTGTGTATATCAATATTTTCGAAGAGAAATCTTCGTTTTTTTAACTTTAGGCATCTGTGTTTATATAAGGTGAAAAGTACTGTTTAGAAATACTGGTATTTATAATTCCACCACTGGATACGACATTGGTTTTTTAATTTGTAAAACTCTTATTAAAACGAAGATTCTTTTGAAATATTTATGTTCATATTCCGAAGTTGGAAGAGGCGTCGATATTGTGCAATCACATATGAAGGACTTCGGAAAATAATGGTGAAATTTTAAGTAATGCGATCCTTAAATGTTTTTCATGGAAAAACGAGTGCTACAGAAGTAAAAGTTAGATATGATTACGGTTCAAGTGAATAAGGAAAGACTTTTTAACTGAATTGGCAAATCTCTTGAAGTGCAGACAGGTTAGGTAGACTTGTTTATACCGTTTTCCATTTCTACTAACTCTTTTCTGCTGCCAGGAATACCTTACAGAATTATATATATACAAACTTCCACCTCTTCAATCATTGCTTCAACGGGATTTTGAGGTTGACTAACATTCTGATAGCAAGAAGTTTCTTATTCGCTGTAAGTTTAATCATAAATTGTCTTGAAACGTCTTTTGGTCATGAAGTTGCAATTTTATTTTGCTTACTCGTTGCATACTCAGAATTGACAAATTCCGCAATTATAAAGGCCCTACCTAATCATTCTTGTTCCGCAAAATTCATGAAAAGCGATTGTTCCAATGCTGTATTTTTGCAACAGTTGTTCTAAGAGCATACTTTTTGGCGTGTTAACACCGTCAGGTATAACATGTTAGATCTCCTTTTATTAATATGCGCTATTGTTAGCAATTTTTTTTCTTTACTAGCAGAACTTTGCAAAGTTCTGTGGATTCGCGTTACTTAAAGTTCTCTGCAAGCACAAAAGTAACTTGGTTTAACAGTTTGTTCGAAAGTCTTTTTTTTTCTTTTTTAAAACATTTGAAATGATATAATTGCATGCTAGCTTTTTTCTAATGTATGACGCTCCAGATTTTCAGACCTTGGTACATGCGATTTTTTTTCTATGCGGATATCTGAAAGATCTCATCAAACGCGAAAGCGAGTACAAATGTTAACTCATACCCCCAATAAAAAACAGCATTTCATTCCACATGTTCGGTATAGTTTGAGGTAAGGACCTCAAACTATACCGAACATATTAAATGGAGATTATTTTACGATTTCCGAAGGTATTCTAGTAATGCATTGTACAAAACCCAACTTTAACGGCAAACAAATCTGTGTATGTAGCAAGCAAAAATGTTGTAAATTTGTAAAACATTGGTTTTTTCTCATTTTTTAAAACAAAGCGTTCTGTAGTATCTTAGTTCATGCATGTTTATTTAAATGCAATAATGTGAAACATCTTGAAGAAATTATCATACGCGCAGTCATTTCTCTTAAATACACAATTTCTTTTCCACAACAAACTGTATTATCATTCCCATTTCATTTCATTTAATTCAATTGAAAACAAATGCACAGTGTGAACAAATAAAAGTACCTTAAATGATAATTCCTTTCTAAAAATCTTCTAATAAATACATTGCAAGCATTTGTTCTTTAATTACCATTTTTCACGGAATTCCTTATCTCATCTGAGCTTTTACTTGCTACTTATTTTCTTACGTTTCATTAATGAAATCTTAAATTTGGAGATCGCAAGAGTTTTGCTATTACGAAATAATGTATTTTCTTTCTCCTTATGACTTCATTTGTAATAATTCATATTTGTGTGTGATTATGTAAGTATGTGTAAATTTATGCAGTATACATATTTTTCAAATAGTCGATATCGGAATAACGCATTATTCTCTGAAAAAGAACTATAGATATTGATTTTGGATTAAATCAGTACAGTTTGGCCTCCTTTCTACACCCAGCTTTTGAAGTTCTAACCTTCCTTGAATACCTGTAGTTTCTCTATAGTAAATAGATAGTTTTATCTCCGTCCTCAAGTCTTTTCGGTTCTGCCTCTCCATCATCGTTATCTTTGCTGGCCCTTCAACCGTGTGCTATGGTGTTCTATGTTTAATGCCTCATTTCATACATTTTCCTTTTTATTTTACAAAATGTTTAGAAAATATGTTTGCGTTTTAATTCGGTTTTCAGTGAAAACATACTTTTTGTACTTTATTAGTTGAAATGTAATTGTATTTATTTCTCGCTGTTATTTTCTAGATTTATTCGAGAAAAAATAAGTCGTTTACTTCAGTCCTAAAAGCAAGATTATGTCTTATTTAAAAGTATTTCTTAAAATATGAAAAGAAAATCTATTCAATGATACGGATCTACCTAATTAAATGAATAAACATTAAAAGAGTAAGTTAGTAGTCAAAGATATTCTTTTTTAGGTGCATTGGTAATTATATTAATACGTAGCTCCTATAGTCGTCGTACAATCTATTCGTCTTGCCGCATATAACAGAGCAATAAATAAATACCCATCTAAATCGTTTGAAATTTGAATTATATAATTGCTGCATAATTTTTTAGAATCGTTTACAATTTCATGGAAATCAGATGCATAGCTTAATTACAGGGCCAATAAAGAATGTTGCGTTACGTTATGGCCAATTGGAAAAAATAGTTACAAACACATTTTATTGAGTTTACACTCTTTCGAACATAATAAAATTGATATGCATCTACGAAATATATACTAAAATATATATTCTGCACAATCTCTAGTGCAAAGAATATTTGTAATTAGTTAAAGAGCTACACAAAAGTATTCTATTACATAAAAACATAAGAAGAAACATTATTTGGGACACGTTTTAATTAAATTAAACTATTTCACATTTTATAAAATTGATATACGTTGCTCAGGTTAACTAAAAGTTACTTCCTATGTAATTGAAGGCAGACAGTAATTACAAGGACACACAAAAGATTTCGATTACTATACTGTATCCGAAGTATTACGCTAATGTCTGAATATTTTTAAAATGTTTTTTGTTTATAGCATACACAGTTTTCAACCAAACTTAACAACATTTTTCAAAAACTTGAAAAAGAACAGTAGAAACGATATACCACAGTGAAAGCATGATTATATTGAATATTTTATGAGGTATGGGCACCTGGATAAAATATGTTTTAACTATGAATTCGTAAAAAAAATTTTAATTTTTATTTCTTTATTTCGTAGTCAGCTATTTATGGCAACTCATATAAAAAAATCCAGTCAAATATTGGGAACATTTTAAAAGATACATTCAACTAATTTATAACTCGTTCAAATTCTCTTATTATAAAGCTATTTTTAGAATGCAACTCACTACATCGCCCATATCTTTCTGAATTTTTATGATATTTGACTGGACTTTTTATATAATTTGCCCTAAGTAGCTGACTATCAAATTTATGAAATAAAAATTTTAGAATCAATCACATATGCGCATTTAAAAATTATTTTATAAAAATTCATATATCTCATCATATATAGACCAGGAGAGTACAGCACAGACAATCGCCTAATCGAGTCTCTCGGCTAAAATTCCAGAATTAGTTAAAACTTGACCCGCATGTTAACAAGCAATTGGTCTGCCAAGTCATAACTTTTTTGGGAAAATAGCTAAAAAACCTATTTTAGCAGTGAATCATACATTTACCATTGTTTTTTCCTGCTCCCAGTCCTCCATGTTTCATACTGTTGGGTGCAGGAAAACACAATTGTGAATATATGTGTCAACAGCTAAAATCCGGTTTTCATGTGTTTTCCACCAAGATATGACTTCAAAGACCGATTGCGTTTTAATATCAGAATCGAGATTTAACTAATTCTAGAATTTCATCCATGAAATCGATGAGGCGATTGTTTGTGCTGCCACATCTTGGTCTAATATCAATATATTCATGTTTTCATCCAGTTGTTTCTATTATTCTTTTACAAGTTTTCAGAAAGTGGTATTAAATGTGGCTGAAATCTCTGCACTCTATAAACAAAAAAGAAAAAAAAATTGTAATTTTCCCTTAAACGTGAACACCTTCACGAATATGCGTGCTACGTTTGTAGAATTGACCTGTGAAACAAGACAGACATACTCATTTACTACGGCAGACCATTTTGAGCATTTTCTGCTTCATGGGTGATCGCAAGCATTATGTTATTAAATGTATTGTTCGCCCCCTAATTATCCCTGCGATTAAATATTGACTGAAAAATATGAAGCCAAACATGTTCTTTGCATGCTCGATGTTCAACGCTAATTCGTCCAGAATTTTGGTAGATATTTCACAAACCGTGTAAAATCGAAAGCATCCAGCCCCTGTTTCTTAACTTGTGGAGGCCATTGTATAGAAGTATCTAAGTATTTTAGGTACTACTTTGTTATCCCGTCTACCAAAAAACTATCGACAATCTATAAGATTAAATGCCAATAATGGATGATTGTGAATGCCACATTCAATGAAATTAAATACGATACACGTATTTAGAACGTCATTAACTGATTTTTATTTCGACTTTTTATTTGTATTTTTATTAATATTCTACTAATAATTTTTTTCCGTTATTTAATGTTAAAATTATGTTAGTTATGACTGTTAGTTTGGCTATTTGTATAATTTAGTGAAATTGGTCAACGGGATAACCAAGTAGTACCGAATTTTAACATGTTTTGAACTAAGTTAAAACGGAAAAAAAATAGATTTTCAAGAAGTTATTAGCTATATAAAAAATTTTTATAAGTCATGAGTAAATAAGCAATAAAATTGTTATTCTAATTTTTGTTTTTATTTAAGATTTATCTACACAAATAATACAATATAATATTTCTTAATATCATATGGAATCTCCAAGTGTTTCTTTCTTTGTTAGCTAATTTCTTATTTTAAAAATCACCACCTATGAAAAATTTTAAGAGAAACACTTCTCATGGAATTTCTCTTATTACAGCTTACAGTTAAAAGGTTTAAGAAAAACATTAGTACTAAGATGTATCCAAAAATTTAATTAAAAACAGGAAAAAATATTCATTAGAAGCTTGCATACTAACTTAAAATGCATGTTCATCTCTTAATGCAAACTAAAAAAAGAAAATGTATGAAATAGAAATCAGAAATTCATTTTCAAAAAATCCTAAATGAAATTACAGCAGAAAAGAAGTGTTAAAAGAAATTATGACAAAATCTTGAGCACTCTGTTTGTACATTTCCTGTTTTAAAGAGAAAGGGGAGTACTAATTAATAAAAATAGTGAAAGTAATTTATTATAATGGAAAGCGAAAAAAGTTTCTTTTAATTAAAGAATAATAAAGATAAAATAATAAGATAAACTAGAATTTTGATAAGTAAAGAATTTTATTAATTAGTAATTTTAATTCTCCTAAAATCTAAGTGAGGTTTTGAAGACTGATAAACCAAAAACTGTTTAACGGTTAGATTAATAAATGTATATGTCGTTGCGTTTTATTTCACAATAGTGTATCGAAACAAGTATTTCTAAATTATTTCAAAGTAAGATACATTTTTAACGGACTTTTTGCAGTTTATCATGAAAATCATTAGACTAAATGAAACTCTTTTACTACCGTTAGAGACAGAAAATTATGCAATCAAGCGTGTCATTGGCGACTAAATTTTAATTATTTTGACTACCACTAATTCAGAACTATAATCATCGCAGTAGGTTTCTCTTAAACTTTAAGTAAATTATGTTTCTTTAGAGATAGTAATAGACAAACTATTAATTAAAAATAATCGCCAATGGCATTCATGTAAAGTTCTATAAAACAGTTCAACAAAAAAAAAAAAAAAAAAAAAAAGAGAGAAAAAATCACTTTGATAGTTTTTGTTATCAACGAATAATACTCTTTTTAATGACCTTCTTAGACGCAGGAAATAATTCTTCTAGATGTATCTAACTTATGTGAAATTTAGTTTAGTATAAATTAATTGATATGATCCATTTTAAAACAAATTTCATGTATAAAAGCGATATTTGATACTTCATTTGCATATTTTTAATGTAAACATATATTTTTAATATTATTTTTTAATAGGATGTTTATTTCTACGATCAGTGGTTTAATAGAAAATCGTCAGTACAATCTGTTTTGTATTACTTAGTATCTGGCAGATAGATAAACGATTGCAAATACAATTTTTGATTACGTTAATTATAAAAATTGGATATTAATAATGAAAGCTAAACGAAGAATTTAAAGAAAGTGAGATTGAAATACTCATATTTATAATATACGAAATTTACAGAATCAATATAATGGAAATAAAATTGTAAATGATTTGTTTAGTAATTATATTTTAAACGGCAAGTTATTTTTATAAAAAAAATAAGCCCGACTTACCTTCTTAATTTTTTTCGCAGTCCAATCTCGTTGTCCACTTTAGAGCCCTCCACGGCTCGGATTATACCGTCCGGAATTCCAAAGAAATCCCATCAGAAAGCTAAAGTGAAAGAAAGTTAATCCGTATTTTGATGCAATTAATAAAGAAAAAAACTATAGCATTATATTTTAAATATCCATTTTACATTTTATATAAAATCAACATGTATTCTTTCATATTCTTACATATAGTTTCTCCATCTTAAGCAATATTGTAGAAAATCTTCGGAAGCAATCGATTTTCAAATCCAACAAACACACTGTAAAAAAAAAATCTGTAAAGGTACTAAACCTTTTCTAGGAAACTGGGATTCCAAGAACTTTTCCTGTAACGGTAACAGCAAAAATTCAAGTTTCAGAATCGATTACATGAATTTTTCCTGTTTATCGTTACATGAAAAGTTCTTGGAATCCCAGTTTCCTACAAAATGTTTAGTACCTTCACAGATTTTTTTTTTTTTTTTACAGTGCAGAGTCGAAACCAACCCGAAATTCGAATAATTAGAGTCTCCTTGATCAAAAATGCAAAACATTATTGTCCACCCGACCCGGTCCAAATCGTGAGTGCTGTCGGGTTCGTGTAAAATTGGGATACCTGACCTAATGCAAGGATGTAATTCAAAATCATTTTAAATGTTATTTTTTGCCACATATCGCTTACACTGTAAAAAAAATCTGTAAAGGTACTATATTTTATCTAGGAAACTGGGATTCCAAGATCTTTTCCTGTAACGGTAACAACAAAAACTCAAGTTTCAGAATTGGTTTCATGGATTTTTCCTGTTATCGTTACATGAAAAGTTCTTGGAATCCCTGTTTCCTAGAAAATGTTTAGTACCTTTACAGATTTTTTTACAGTGTATTGCGACGCACAGTAGACGATCATATATTACATATTTTGGTATGCCCTGTAAAAAAATCATATACAATATGATGACTATTTTTAATATGTTAAGTAGCGCTGTAGCTCTTAACATATTGAAATTGCGTGAAGATTTTTCAATTTTTACGTAAGTACGTACTCCTATAAATTAAACAATTCTTAAATTGCACGTGAAGCTTATAAAATGAGGTGCGTTCGTTCTATAACGAAGTTTTTTAAATATTCAGATCATGGTGTAATAGTATACAGTACTTCGGATACAGTATAACAGCCGAAATCTTTGTGTGTCTCTGTAAGTACTGCCTGCTTTCTATTATACAGGAAGTAACTTGTAATAAATCTCAGCAAAGGGTGTAAATTTTACAAAATGTGAAGTAGTTTAATTTAATAAAAACGCGCTCCAAACAATGTCCCCCCTACCATTATATAATAGAATATTTTTGTGTGGCCCTGTAAATTAATAAAAAGTATTCTTTACACCACAGAATGTATATTTTTATTACATACTTCATAGATGCATAACCATTGTATTATGTTCGAAAGAGTGCAATATCATTAAAATGCACGTAAAACTATTTTTACCCAATGGCCGTAATATAATGAAATAGTTTTTACTGTCCATGTAATTAAACTATACATTTTATTTTCATAAAATTTGAAATGAGTAGACAAAATTATGCAACAATTATATATTTTAAGTTTCAAACGATTCGGTTGGGTAGTTTTTGCTCTGTTATATGCGGACGTACGGACGGACTGACTGAACGACGACTATATGTGTTACGTATTTATATAATTACGAACGCATCTAAAAACAGACATATAGAAAAACATATCCTTTTTTATCCTAATGATATATTGAAACGGGACATCTGCAAAGACCTTTACAAAATAAAAGCAAAATGGGACAGAAAGATCTGTCGGGAAAAATATTTTTTGAGAACATCATTAAGCCCATTGCGATCCCATTATTCATAATTCGGGACATAAATTGTTAATTAATTTTAAAGTCCACAACTTTTATGTTTAAAATAATTCGAAAAAATATTTCCGAACAGTGAATGCACTCACGCATTTCAAACAATTTCTCTTTAAGTCTATGATAAATGTGATGAGGTAATTCAACATGATATTTTTGGTTAGCAGCAAATTTTCTTTTAAGTAAAAGTAATAATCATAATTCAGACTCTATCGCATTTGTTTATGTTACAACTTTTACGTAAAATAAAGTATAGCTTCAAGTTCAATAAAGTATATAGTCTCATTTTAGACTAGCTTTATTTTAAACAATGCAACAGCTGAATTATAACAATCAGTTTATTTTTAAGCTCTTACCAAAAATATTCCACTTTGACTTGTTAAACGCATTTTATAGAATATTATGGCTTGATAGTTTTTACTAAAATAAAATACAATTTTCAATGAGAAAGGCATTTTACTGTTATCGAGCTCCCTTGAATGTTTCCTATCTTTAAATATTTTACAGTGAACTTTTAAAAGTCAAAACATACATCTTTATGTTTACTGATATTGATTCAATTTTATTCCTTTTGTCTATGCTGAAACGTTTTTGAAGACTTGCCTTTTAGCACATTGCTGTTCAAGTTGCATTTTTCAACGCAACCCTCTCGGGGTTTGATTTTCTTCATCTTTATTTATTCAAGCCGGTAAAATCCATTTCTAAATCTTAAGTTTGATATTTTACTGTGATTCCATTTCTATAAAAAATGAACTTAGTTAAATAAAAATTGATGTTCGCCTGCTGAAATAAATCATGCATAGGAAATGCAAATATTTTTTAGGGAAATAGCGAAAAGTTTTCTATAGATTATGATTTTAGAAAATCTATGATCGAATATAAATTAAATGAGTAAAAGTTTACTTTTTCCAGTTATGATGGGTTTTTCCATCCTTTACTTTCATTTTTAATGTTTTTATAAGGTTTTATGTATAATCTTTATTTTAATTCTATTTGTTGTCTATTTACATTACTCATTGATGAAAAACATGGTTAAAAATTTTATTGAAAATAAAGGATTATTTGTCATATTTTTTTTTCACCATTTTCTCCAATTTTAATATATAGTTTAAATGTTTTCTTGTATATACTTTAATTCGTTTAATTGCGCATTTATGATAATAATTAAAAAAAAAATTTTATTGTAGTAAATCAATTATCAACATGAAATAAAGACTTCATATTTCTTTATTTATGATCGATTTCTCCATTGTCTTTTTTAATTTTTAAGGTTTTCGTTCTTTAGTTTTATATATATACATATTTATATATATATATATATATATATATATATATATATATATATATATATATATATAAACACACACATACATATATATACTTTTTTATTTATTGCCAATATTTATTCCCTTATAGCGATTGGAAAAATTCATTCAAAAATACATTATTAGAGTGATGAATAACATTGGCATTCTTGTACTTTGGGCCGTTTGCATTGTTTTTGGGAAATGATTCTATGTGGCATAATTTTCATTTCTAAGTACACTACATAGCAATTAATCACCGGACGCTTTCAGTTTTAGATATTTTGTCGAATATATACGGATATACTTGTCGGATATTTCTAGAACTCTAGGATTATGAAGAATATGATTGACATCATATTTAACAATGTCGATTTGACAAGTCGGACAATTGGGGAGTCAACAAAAAAAACTGAGAGAAATAATAATATTTTACGTCAGTCTGGATCGCTATAGCTTACGAATATGTGGATATTGTATAATATGTGTATTCATTTGTGAAATAATTGCACGTATATTTAGGGAGTAGGTCGATTCTTCCATGTTTTTTGCTTATATCATACAGAGTTTTCTACCAATTTAATGCCAGTTTCAGAAAATTATATAAAATACTTCAATATAGTGCAGTTTATTTGTATTCACCCATAAAAAATCGTTAAATATAAGGAAAATTCAGAAAGATGTCGGTGATAAAGTGAGCTGATTTTTAGTTGTTCTCTAAAACCTGCTGAATGATACGGGGTTCTCCACAAATCGTCATTATTTATTAACAGTCTTTCAGCAAAGGAGTTTGTATTTAATAAATCTGAACGAGTACATTTAGAAGAGATGCTTAGATTCTAATGTTTCTTTATTTCTTGCAACATTAAACAGAATTTTGGCGTTCGAGTAGAATTTCCGAGCCTTCTTTATTTCAATTAAATTAAATTTTTCCACGATAGGAATTAAACCTATTTTTAATGAATATATAATTAAGATAAAAAATATTTTCAGATAAATTTGATACCATAATTCATACATATATAATATCTGTTTGTAGTCAGTACTGTAACTATGGGTTACTTCAGCTTTTGCATTTAATATCCCGACTGGAAAAAAATTAAACTTCTTACCAACTAAGTCATTTTTGTGGAATATAAAAATATATCCAATTATCGTGGCTCCATTTTTATGAAGCTTAAACATTTTTTTGTTTCCTACATAAAAAAATCCAAGAAAAATTCTTTAATTTAGCATCGGTTATTGATGAACACGGCCTGGATAATGGTAAACAGCCAAAATTTCAAATCAGCACAAGATTTAATTAATTTAAAACATCGATTTATATAAAAATAATAGAAGTTTTCTTATTTTTTGTAAAATTTGAAAAACATAGAGTGATTATAAAGATTTTTTTTAAACTAATATTTATACCTTTCACAATTTCTCAAAATAAAATATCCTGATTATATTTAAAGCTTTTTAAAAATTCAGATTTGGATTAGGACAGGTTTGTAAAAGTTCTTCCAAAAAGTATAGTTTCACCTTTTTTGAAGACAGTTATGGACATTATCTGAATTGATGCAAAAATGCACTGAAAACTTTTCAACCATGTTAAAGAGGAGGGAAGGTGAAGGAAATTTAATCATCGAATATTTCGAATACTCGAACAGATGGTTGTTGTTTTTAAATTGGTGTGTGTAAGATCTATGAAGTCAAACATTGGTTATTTTATGAGCATCTGAAAATCATGCAAATGAATTGGTTTAAAGTACTTTTTCACGAGGATTTTTTTTTTATTTTAAAACGTAAAAAAATATTCAAAAAGATGATTTTTGGAATAAAATATTTTGCCTCATTTATTGAAATTTTTTTTTGGGTTGTACTTTTTAAGTTCATTTTGGTTGGATTAACTTCTGGAGAAAAGATTATTTGATATACATATATTTATTATGGGGATTTTTTTCTTTTAAAAAATGAGGTAAAATCTTAAACAAGCAAATAGCACTGAACAAATATATTTTTAAAAACCTCATCGCTGTTCTTAACCTGAATTTATCTGAGATATTTGGATTTACATCATTAAAATATGGCATCTACTTCAATTCGATGTATCTCTGAATCTTTAAATCTTTTTTTATATAATATTTTCTATCTTAGAAAAACAAATAAAAAAAACATACGTAAATTTATACTTCATTTCAATTGCATGATTATTTGATAAAATATGCCTAGTTGATAAGGATTTGTAGACATCGTTGAAATTGAAATTTTGTTCTTTTTTTTTTTTTTTTTTTTTTTTTTTTTACCATTTCCCATATTCATGATTGATTATAGTAATACATCTCAGGGGTTTGTTCTAATGTGCTCCTCCTATTTCTTGTAGTATGCAGCATAAGTTCTGAATCACTTCGTATAAGTGGGCTTCGGTAAACATTTATTAAATTTACTTTAACCCTATATCTTAATTTTACCAAAAGGACAAAATATAAAATATTTCATAAGAGATTTATTTTGTAAAAACACCACAAAAGAGCAAAAAATGACTAAAAATGAAATACATCATATTTTTAATTACACCTGTTTTCTTCGGATCACTTGCTAAACTTCTTTCTTTTTCATCACATCTTTAAGTAATTAATATCGTGCAGTGAAGGGTAATGTAGAACAATTATTTACGTTAGCTTTAAAACTAACGGATAAGTTTCTACGATTTTCTTCTATTCTTTAGTTAATTATCCGTGAAAATATTTTGTATTTTAATACATTGTATAACAATAGGTAAAGAAAGTTATTTAAAAAATCTGATTTGTTTCTTTATCTTTGCTTACTGGTAATACATAAGATTTAAAATAATTTTATGATTTTTTGACTTTTCATAATATAAATTGTATTAGAACTACCTGTCAGATATCTGTTTATTTTTCATACACAGAATTCTTTATCATTTTTATATCTGTTTTCACTTATGTTATAAAAATTTTATTATTTTGTGTTTGATCGATTACGGTGGTAGTGTTACTCCCACTTGGTGTAGCAGACCGAAACCTAGTCCACGAATTCTTACTAAGTGCGCTAATAAGTTGTTTGTTGTCAACAGCATATTTTAAAGGAAAAACCATTGCTTCGAAAACATTTTTCGAAAGCAATGCACTGGAGATACATTTCGCGTAATCAGAAATGTCTCTTTCTCCATATTTAAAAGGACTTTAAGATGGCCACTTGTAAAACGCGAAAATGCTTTTTGTTGGAATTTGTCTCCCGTGAAAAACAATGTACCACCACGTGAAGTACCATTGGTACGAAGAGAGATTCAAGACAGGCCTTATTACAATGTTGTCAGTGGGCTACTTTTTTAAAATTCAGAATTCTTGATTGCCACCTTTTTTTTTCAAATTGTAAAATTGGCGTTATTTAGTCACATGTTATTTAAAGCGAAAATAAGGGGAATTTTACCACTCCAGAAAAGTGGTGTCAATCAAGAAATCTAAATTTTAAAAAAGTAGCCCACTGGCAACACTGCCTTATTATTCTAGATTTTTTTAATAATAATTCATTAAGTGCCAAATACAAAGTGTTATAAAGATCTGCAAAATCAACAGATGCAGTTTTCTTAAGATAACCAGTTATTTTATCACCAATCGAACTTACATGAGAATGGATCCATTAGTGATCCGTGCTGTTTCAGCTTGAAATTTTACCTAGAAAGATGAAGAATTTCATTCCAGCGATATGACCAGTAGATGATCAGTGCCTAAAATATTGCATGAAAACAATCAATTAAAATGCACACCTTTTCAAAACCTTCGTCTTTCATACTCAATAAAAGACATTATTTTTAAACTGCAATGAGTTCTGATCTGAAAACAGAGCAAAAGTCAATATTTTTCTTTTGAATCTTGTTTTATGTATCTTTGATGTGGTCGTGATGTACACTCTGATACCAGAAATACATTAATGCCCAAAAGTTAAGCGTTAAACATAAAATTATATTCTTGTTAATTTCTAGAATTCTAAAGAAATTGATTTACATATAAGGTGTAGGAGATATAAGTATCGCTACAACACATTTACTCCATCCTCAATAGATTATTTTACTGTATCCTCACCGTAATAGTATACTCCTCTCTATTTCTACTGTAACCAGTCTGTCTATATAACGTCCTCTGAACGTGCTATAGAGATCCTACAGTTTTTGTAGATGTCATACACATTGAGAACGGTATAGTGGATGTTCTGAGGATATAAAGATCGAATCATCAGATTTTTTTAGCCTTTTAAATCCCTGTATATTCTAATAAATTTCTCTCTACGTTTATTTTTATGTTTCTTAATCCTAAAATCGTTAAAAAAATTGCCATTAAAAGTTGCTCGCAAGACATCTGCAGGTTTGACATTTAATAAAAACTGCAGATATTCTGTGTCTTGTTAAGGACAATTTATATTATCCAAGAGATATTGGTTATCGTACGTATGATACCCTCTGGATATATTTAGGATTTCAATGTGTTATCTGGAATGTGACATGACTTTCACATCACCATTGGTAGCATTTGTCACAGCTACTACTCTAATCTAAAATATGAAATCTTTTATTTGCCTCATTACTACTATCAACATTTTTTGGTCACGCTACTGAGAAATCGCTATAATTGTTTAATACGAGATTTTAGATGAAGTTGTAATGAAGCCACCGTATGGTTTATATATAATGTTAATTTGGAGACTCTACTGCGATGTCATCATGTGCGTTGCATTGATATGAATTACCAAATAATATCAACACGACGTTGTATAATAGTCCCCATGGTGACCAACTTTTGGGGACTGAAAAGACCATGAGTGATAAAGTCACAAAATGAGTTCCGTTTTTTGTCACTAGGGTACATTTTTAGAAAATTATCACGTTTTTTTGTTTTTGAGAGGTTCATTAAATAACGATGACATGATAATCACAAGGTGATTTTATTTTAATGTGGACCCCCATGTTCCACCTAGTGACTCGCTGCAAAGTATTTCTCACAGGACTTCTCAGTGGAGTCATCAAATGATATTTTCTTGAGAATAATATTGAGAAGTATGAAAGCTATTGCATTTCTGATGCATCGTATTGCCTGACACTTGTGAATATTTGTGACGTGAAAGCATATACTCAAGAGAAAGTACTTATTTTCTACACCTGATGTTTATATCCTTTTATTTATAATACTCACAATTACTAAAATTGGCATTTTGTATTTGTTGCTTAACTTTCAGACACATACTGCAAATTCTAAAAGCATCAAGGCTACTTGTTGGATTGTTTCGAGGGCCTAACTTATTTCATTATGATCATTGTTTTCTTTTTTGCTCATTGATATCAAAAGCAAATCTCTGTAAATTTTCAGATCGAAGAAACTAGGAATAAGAGAGAGGTAGGTTAGCTGCATGATAGAAAAAAGAAATTGCGATTCATTTTCTGTACATTCTGTACAGTATACATACATTGTATAAAAAATACATGAAGCTTAGTTAAATTTACCTCATAAAAATTCCTATAATAATAGTGAAGAGATAAATAATGCTAAAACGTAATGTAAAATAATTTATAAATCAGTAATTTTTACAAGAATATGGAAAAGCTACATGTTTAGAAGAAATTTGTCGTTTTTCGACGAACTAAAAATACGTGCACTTATAACAAGTGAAAATGGTAGACTGATTCTGTTCATGTAGAAGTTACACGTCCATAGCATAAATGCAGGATAATTTATAAAGGGTATACAGTTTCAATAATCATTAACAAGAACGATGCATGATATTTTATGTTATTGTAACAGTATTAAATTTTTTAGTCATGCGCCGATATTCAACGTATTTGCACAGTGTCACACGACACAACGAGCCAGTAATCCATTTTTTCCTAAGCGCCAGGCACGGTTATTTGAATCAAGTGCAGCGTTGATGGCTATGATACGTATTTGTAGCTCACTGGATCATAAAAAAGGAAGTGGTAATTAGCTTGTCTACAGTGCTCAGCAAAAGTGTGTGTTTTTTTATCCTTTAAATAAAAAATACGAACACGTGAGTTTTACAAATGGCTATATTTATTTTCAAATATATTTTAAACAATGTAGAATAAAAATAATGGTTACAATATAAGATAATATTTAATTTAACTGAAAAAAGTGAAATTTGCATATTGCAAAAGTTTAGACACTTTTTTGATTTTTAATCAACTGTTCATGGAAAAATGCAAATTTCCAAGTTATTATGTCACATGTCTGAAGTATTTAATTATACTTCGATATAGCATCAGTTACTGAAGATTCCGCGAGCTAAAAATATTCAGTTAGATGAGATAATTGAAGTAGGAAAGCTGAAATGGAAAAGGAAGACTGTTGCAGAAATTTCAGGAGCATTGAATCGTCCAAAGTGGTCTGTCTATGAAGTATAGTCTAAGGATGACTCCTTCAAAACAAAACATAGTCTGGAAGACCTTGTGTGACGAGAAAATAAGATGACAAAAGAATCCAGAAACTGACATTTACACAAATAATGATTGCTATTCACATTAAAACTAAGTCAGGACTTTCTGTGTCGACGGACATGATTCGTAGATGAGTTAAAGAGACAGGTAAATCAATTTACATGAAAATGATAAAACAATCAGCTTTAAAATCTCGCTACAAATTGGCGAGAATGCAATGAACTTGCAAACATACGTCATATGGACCCAAATGGTACGCTATGATATTCAGTAGCGAAAAAAAAATGGAATTTGAATGGCCCAAACCGGTGGGAATACTATTAGCACGACTTGCGTAAAGAGCCTGGGATTTTCTTAAATCGACAACAAGAAGGTGACTTTTTAATGATTTTGTCCTCACTTTGCTTTAAGAGCCCACAATAGTCACAGAAAAATTACTCAAAAAGACCCGGATGACCATGTAAAGTCTATGGGAGCGTTCTTTTCTAATATCTCGCTCAAATTTTAATATTTTTGCATGATTTTT
Organism: Maratus speculifer; assembly: GCA_964019185.1. Lineage (NCBI taxonomy): Eukaryota > Metazoa > Arthropoda > Arachnida > Araneae > Salticidae > Maratus > Maratus speculifer. The sequence continues at coordinate 355,430,613 of OZ025293.1, forward strand.
TTGCACAAGATAGCTGAGGGCAATCCACAACCGGGCTAGGTTTTACTTTTTCGATTTTTGTTATATATTTTTTATATTACGATAGTTTCAGTTTCAGAATCGGTTTAAACCGGTTTCGAAAGTTAAGTAATTTTTTAAAGAAAATCTGAAACAAAAATTTAAAAAGTAAAAACTAGCACGGTTGTGGATCGCCCTCAGCTATCTTGTGCAAAAAAATCATGCAAAAATATTAAAATTTGAGCGAGATATTAGAAAAGAACGCTCCCATAGACTTTACATGGTCATCCGGGTCTTTTTGAGTAATTTTTCTGTGACTATTGTGGGCTCTTAATGCTCGAGTATCTGTGGAGTTATTCATTGGTTGCCAAGCAACACAAGACTACGTACATACGTTGGAGATTAATTTTTAGTCATTTGGGGAAATTGTAGCCGAACTAAAGTATGAATTTTAGCAAGCTAATGCGTCTATTCATGCTGCATACAAAATAAGAACTTCGTTTAACTCTGAAAATACTACTGATCTCAACTGGCCGGCGTGTAGTTCTGATCCGAACCCAATCGAAAACCTTTGTAACATCATATGTCGTAATGTTTATGCAAATTTTTGCTATACTTTTCTTTTAATGAGCTTCGAGTTGCAGTTGAACATGTTTGGTACACAATAGACCCCCAAGTGACGCAGCATTTAGTTTATTTGATGAAAAGTCACATTCTTGTACTAACTGCAAACAATGTGGGTGCAACTCGATTTTAATTTGTAGTTATTTCTCTGTAAAAGTACAAATTGTCTATACTTTTGCCACAATGTTAATTTCATATTTTTGTCATTATATTTTATGTAAAAGGTAAAATTCAAAACTATTGTTTGTGAATAAAGAATAAGTCACAAGTAATGTATGACAGATGGATTACAAACATTCGGTACATACTTCTGAATATAGAAGCGTAATCGATCATTGTCTAAACTTTTGCTGGGCACTGTATAAGGTCGTTCACAGAAAAATATTTTAAAATGTTAAGGCACGAATTCTTGGTGACCATTGTGTCAGTTTCATGATACCCCGTTGGTGAGGAAGAGCTTGATCACTGTAATTTAACGCGTAGCTAAACCATGATGCAAAATTAGTGTAATGATGCACTATCCGATTGAATATCACAAGAACTCAACACCTTGTCCATTGAAAACGTTGTTATTTTTATGAAACGTCACGTGATTCACCGCATGTGTCAGTTTAATTACTAGAAAAACACAAACTTTATGTGACGGTTACTATGACATCTAAGTAGCGGTTAGCAGTTTTGGCTAGTGCCTACAACAGTTATTGTTTTACAGCATTTTCTACATGTATATTTCTATATGAAGACTTTTGTGTGAAGGAATTTTTGTGTCAAACTTTGAGAATTCAAAAGATTGCGTAAAATATTTAATATTTCCTGTTCTAAACCTGTTTTCGTCTCACTTTCATATCTAAATTCCCCCGTGTAAGAATCTCCATTTAAAGTAATATAAAAACTTCCACATTCTCTCGCTAATGTTCAAAAAACTGCTGGTGCATATGTTTCTTATAATGTACGTTCAGTCTAAATACCATTAGATAATTTTTTATTATTTAAAAAACTAAAAGCTTTTTCCATTACTTAAAAAATGAAGCTCATTTGCATGCTAATTTTAAATTTTACGATTATAGTTTTTTTTTAAAGACATTTTCGTGATAATAATCAAAATTCTGTTGACAGTTTTTTTTTTTTCTTACAATGTTCAAATGATTTACTTCCTAAGAGAATTTTTATCTATTTAACATCTCAGAAAATTAACAAGTATTCATTAAATACTCATTAATATTAATATTTTTGAAATTTAAATATGCTTCACAATTTTTATTTGCGGAGCTAATGGCTGTGAAATTTTCAGATTTTTTTTTCAATAGTACATATTATAAAAAATACTTTAAAATTTCTTTTTTCTTTAAATGTGGGTGATCAATAAAAGTTTATATGCATCATATAAAATATACAGAAGCAAATTTTTAAAAAATGGGAAAGATAATCCATAAAAAAATGAACTATAATGCAGGATGTGATTCGGTTTTTATCGCGAGTTTTGCTTTTTTTGTTTATTTGTATGTAGGAGCGAGTTAATTGTGTTCATATTTTAATCTCTTATAATATCGTTGAATCGAATTCAATCGTTGAAATTATAGAAAGGAGTAAGGAGGTTGAAAGTGTAATTATGGAATGAAGTTTCGACAAAAGAGACTACAGATCATGCGCTTGAGATTTCTATTAAAAATAGTACAAAAACTGTTCTGCGCAAGGTCTTCTGCTGACAAATTTCCTAATCGTTCTATTCATTCTGAGAGAAATGCCTTATTGGCTTTATTTTTGTATTTTAGTGTCGTATTTAAGCATCAGCAAACATTCAAACTTTGTAGACAGGGAAGATGCTGCACTAAACATCACCTCATCGAGTTGACGGCTGAAACTCCAAGCTTACAAGGAAGGTCTCCATTGGGGGCATACTCAGAATTTTTTGAAAAAAATACGAATTAAACTACTCATGTAGATAATAAAGGATCAGTGAAAATTAGCGGCGGAATTACATTATTATATATGTAAAAAAATAAAATAGTTTGGAATAATTGGCGTGAAAAGCTGAAAGCGACGCGGGATTTGGCGAGCAGTGCATTTCCTCGCCAAAAGCAGACGATTTTAACGAATCTGAAAATTGATTTTAATTGACTTCACTGTTAAAAATCTGCAGCATTTACTGCAACGTCACTCCACTACTTTTATAGAATATCTCTCTTCTGACCAATGAGAATGCTCCATAGCACTGTGAATTGACCGTGTCATACACTGTTAAAAATCTGCTGCATTTTGTTGCAACGCACTCCGCCACTTGTATATAATATCTCTATTCCAACCAATGAGATAGCTCCATTTCACGGCCAAGTAACCGTTTTCTATACAAGCAAGGGAGTGCGTTGCAACAAAATGCAGCAGATTTTTAACAGTGTATTTTTCAATTTGGAACAATTTTAATCAATTTAAATTGTGTTTTAAATGATAAAATATATTAATTTCATTTTGTTATAATTACATATAAACGTATATGACAAAATTACACTTAAAGTAAAGTAAAAATGCAAAACTAAAATTACTTAAACTTATTTAAATAAATTGAACATAGAAAGTTTTTCTTTAAAAAGTATTCGAAGCTTAAAAGCGTATTTTTCAAAATTTCGTTTTTTCGCCAACCGGAGATAAATCGCCAAATAAACGAATTTATTATTATTTTTTTACGGACGCTATAAGGAGATTCCGCCGAAATTTTTTTTATAAACATATATAACTATATGAGAAGAACATTCTGTAATTTTTTCAGATTTTTCTGAGTATGCCCGTATGGAGACCTTCCTTGTTAGTTAAAACTCGATTCGGTTAAAAGAACTTTGTAGACACACTGTTAAAAATCTGCTGCATTTTGCTGCAACGAACTCCCCTGCTTGTATAGAAAACGGTTACTTGGCCGTGAAATGGCGCTTTCTCATTGGTTGGAATAGAGATATTATATACAAGTGGTGGAGGGCGTTGCAGCAAAATGCAGCAGATTTTTAACAGTGCAGGGAAGATGCTGCACTAACCATCAGCTCATCGAGTTGATGGCTGAAACTCCAAGTTTAGTTAAAAACTCGATTCGGTTGAAAGAACTTTGTAATTAGCGCAAATGACAAGCTTTAAATAAAAGAGAGACAGTCGGCGAATAGTAATAGATCGGGAGGCGATTGGATAGACCATCACCTCATGGAATCGACGGCTGAAATTCCAAGTTTAGATAAATATCGATTAGCATATCAAAATGCATCTTGACAACAGATACTACAGATCATGCGCTCTAGATTTCTTTTAACCCTTTCCGGCACACTGTGACCGGTCTGGGATACTTAATTTTTATTCCAAACTTGCAATCTGCACCAATAATATTTTAGTAAAATTTTGCATTTACAATAAAAAGTTAAATTAAGGGTTTCAAAATATCTAAAAAATTCGCTTGTGAATTCCGGTGTCAGTCGATAATTTCTTATTTACTAACAGATTTTGCCCGTGCCTGAAAGGGTTAAAAATAGTACAAAAACCGTTTTGCGTGACGTCTTTTTCTGGCAAATTCCACTGATAGTTCTATTCTTCATGAGAGAAAAGAATTACTAGCTTTATTTTTGTCTTTCAGTGTCGTAATTCAGTATTAGCAAACATCCGATCCTTATAGACATGGAGGAGGATGCACAAGCCATTACCTCATCGAGTTGACGGCTGAAACATCAAGCTTAGTTAAAAATCGATTCTCAAATTGAAATGTAACTGGTGTGCCAACTGGTCTTGGTGGGAAAGACCTGTAAACCCCATTTTAGTGGTTGACTGCCAGGTTTACCATTGTGTTTTCCTGTTCCCAATCATCCTTGTTTTCATACGTTTGAGTACAGGAAAACACAAAGGTAAATTTACCGGCCAACTACTAAAATCGTACCTGTAGGGTGTTTCCACCAAGATATGCTTTGGCAATCTAGTTGCATTTTGATAGGCTAATCGATATATGTCTAAACCTGGAATTTCAACCGCCAACTCGATCAGGTGATAGTTTATGGAATCGCCTTCCGGTCTGTTACGATGCCGGGATTGTCTCTCTTTTATTTGGAGTTTGTAATTTACTCTAATTAAAAAGCAGCTCCTTTTCTCATCCAAGACTTTTCGCAAAATGTATGTGTCGTGGGCCTTCGTGGCTGAGTGGTTAAGACATTACGCCGCTAATCGTGAGGTTGTGGGTTCGAATCCCACTGGCTCCATTGCACACACACTTTGTGTGGAGCTCCTGGTTGTACTTCTCTTGTGTTGTAATATTTCTTTGTATGCTATCTCGTCCCTGTATATTGACGATGGCTTATAAGCAGGCTTCATGTCGAGCACACAAGTCAGATGTATGTGTTCAATAAACAAACAAACAAATAAACAAAAAAATGTGTCGTTCATAACTATTTTTATTTTTTAAATTGAATCCAAAGTTAATTTTCAACCTTACTCTAATTAAAAATCTTCTGAGTTTTTATATATCTATTTCATTGCAATACAGTAGTTTTATTTAATTGCATAGTTCATATATAAGTTGATTTTGATCATTTCCTCAGTTATTAGAGTTATGAGGGAATGATGAAATACTTTTCAAAATCACTTTATACAAAAATGATTAGGCTTAGGTATATTTTTAACTATTAAACATCATATGAAATACATTTTAAATAAAATAACAGTAAAAGAAATATTGTTTTATCTTATTAAAAATATAGTAAATAAATGAATGGTTGATAAAAAAAACATTTACTTTCATTTAATACTTAAAATCAAAGAACTAGATATTAAAGAATGTTGTTGAGCAAAAAACAAGATGGTTTCTTTACTTTACACGTATATAGACTATCCTAGACCTACTGCAAGTATTGTGATTTGCAATATAGGTTTCTTATATTATGACACTTAAGTGTCTTACTATGGTATCACGGTATAAATATTGTAAAATGAAATATCAAAAATTGAGACATTTATTAATGTCTTAAACTGGAGTGTTCAATTTTCAGACATTTTAAAATCACTTAATTTTTAAGACACATCTATGCGTCTGATTTTAACACTTGAAAAGCCTAAATCACATCCATGTTTAACCTGTATGTTCGACAATAAGTACATCTATTTTTTCTTTTTTTTTTCTATTTTTTGAGCGTTATGCGTTGTAAAAAATCCGTTAAAATATGGAAATGGTATTTTAATGTAAATTTTCTTCCGTAAATTCCAGAAAAAAATCCCTTTTATTAATTTATATAATTATTTTTTCATATTTCTATATTAATTTTTTTTATTTAAATACAAATTTAAGTTTGTCGGTAACAGGATCCAGTCTTAAATGAAAAAACTTACATATTTCCAACCAACAATTATATACCTAAGTGTTAAATTCAGAAAATTTTCTCCGGGAGGGATTTCTGTGGGGGGTGGAGGGAGGGGGGATTATAAAGCTCCGGGCAGAAAACTGCCATTTTTGACCTTTGAAAACAAAAAATCTGAAATTTCTCAGGGGGGGGAGGATCGTTGCTCCTGGGGGGGGGGTCCCCACTTCTGCCGTCGCCTGAATTCAACACTATATACTCTCTAAGCAGGCTATCCTCTCAAAATCGCAGGGTCTATTTAGATACACCCTGTTAGGTGGAGCTTGTTGGTCTTAAGCCATTTGGTAGGTCTCCCCACCTAGCTGAAACAGAAACTATGTACATTTTTTAAATTTTAGTTACGGAGTTAAATTAACAAACTGATAACTAAGAAGGATTTAACAGCGAAAAACATTATTTTTGTACATAAAATTTGATGATACATAAGGACTCAAAAAGTATATTTTTTTGACAATTTCTTAGGATTTTTTTCATTTTATTTTACATTTTTGCATTACAAAACATTGCAAAACAGAAAATAAATATATATTTAATAAATTTTTATTACTTACGGTCTCTACAAATGGCATCTTAATGCAAAGTAAATTTATTTACGTTCTCATTTTTGTATAGTTCATACATTTCTTCTGCAACCAATGATGTAGTCTTAAAAAACAGAGCGTGTACGCCCTAAGCAGAGGGTATACATATGCCTTAAGTAAAAGGTATACGCTCAAGGCAAAAGGGGAGTGTAAATAATATATAGCTTTCTAGAAAACACAGAATATACGATGTTCCTTAAAAAAATCCAGAAGGTATACGGCGTATACCCTCGTATACCCTACACTACCACTACAACCCTGCCTCCAAATACACTTAGCTCACTAAAAAAAGCACTATAAGAAACAAATTGGGATTTTTTTAGTTCCATTCACATCAATTTCTTTATTTTTAATATTATTTATATAAGGGAAAAAAAGATAAAAAAGTCTATCGTACATGATACACTTTTACATACATGATACTGAAGAGGTTAAAAAAAACAAAACACAAAAAAGACTAACAGAAGTATGTATTTGAGAAGATTAAAACTTCGAAAAGAGTAATTACAAACAGTTTTTGTTTAAATAATCGCTTGATTTTAACCTGTATTTAAAAAGTTAGTTTAATAACATTTATTCACATTAAAAAATAAAAACAAAACTCTGAGTTTCGAGATATGGCGCCATCTAGAGTTTGGTTTTTGACTTAGTTTTCTCACCGTAATATATGGAAGACTTGATAAATATGAATGAAGATAGAGCAGTGTTGGATTCAGGGGGGGTGGCCGCCGGAGGGGCATCCCCCTTAACAATGAGTTGTCCCCCCCCCCCGCGGAACTCTATAATGTCCTCCCCGGAACCGTAGAAATCACTCCCGGAGAAAAATGACTGAATTCTGCAGTGAGACAGAGAAAAGCCCTTGAACGACTTTGATCTATTTTCGTCCAAACGGTTTGAGACATAAGCATACATTATGGAAAAAACAAAGTGCGAAATAAAAAACATACCGTTTTTCCACTAAAAATGAATCGCTCGCGAAGGTGTCAGCCCAAACTTTTAAAAGATGGCCTTCCTTCTCAATCGAAAAATAAAGAATCGAAAGAAAAATTAATTTTATATGGTCATGGAAAATTCGACTTCTTCAGAAATAATATTTCTAAAAATGGTTTTTCTGACAAACCCAGTTTAAAATTAGAAATAAATATATATATTTTTTTAATCTTTTTCTAAACTAAGACTATAGTTTTCATATGTGTGTGCTTCAAATTCAGGAATTATGCTATAGCTACAGGATAATAATGAATTATACACTGCCTTAACATTTTAAATTATGTTAATCCTGTAAAATATACTTGAAGTATATAGGTTTGAAAGCTTAATTTTTGATTTTTAAATGCAGAAATTTCTAAAAATTTAAATTTTTCTAGGAACGGAAAAAAACACTGCTTTTTGCTGAGAACTGAAAGGTGGTTAAACATGGGGGAGATTCAGAAGGAAGCAGGACATTTCGGTCCCGCCATTTCGGTCCTGCCATTTCGGTCCCGCCGTTTCGGTCCCGAGACTCTTCGGCCCCGAGACACTTCGGTCCCTAGCCATTTCGGTCCCAAGACATTTCGGTCCCTAGCCGTTTCGGTCCCGAGACATTTCGGTCCCAAGACATTTCGGTCCCTTCTCCTGCAAACTGAAATTTTGTGAATTAAGACATAATTTTATAGGGAACATTGCAGAGTTTTAAACTGAAGGCCATAAAATTTTAGTATAATGCGATTATAAATGCCCAAAAACTGCACACACGTATAACTCTTGTCCAAAATATTATAATTCACACAAATTTTGTATGGTAATCCTAATCATAATTGGTAATCCTAATTCTCAAAACAGTTAGTAATTTTAATATAAAAATCAAATTAATATTTCATTAAATATATTTATTATTAATAACATGATTAATTTACATAATGAATTTTATTTTAAAATAAGCTCAATACATAATCCATTTTATATTCAATACATCAAAATATTTCCTAGTAGTTCTAAACTGAAATTTATCTTTTACTTTTTTATTTATTGTATTTTTAAAACTACAGAGATTGAAAACAATTAGTACAGTTAAATAAAAAAAAAATTCTGGGAAATTAAGAGCAAAAAGGTAATACAGATAAATAAATAAATTGAAGCTTAGTTTTGTCACTTAAAAATTTAAAATAAAATTATAAAAAAAAAACCTATTATATAACATTTTAATATGTTTTATTAAATTACATAATATATTTTATATATAATATTTATATTATTATATTTTAAAATATTATTATATAAATTTTATGTAAATAAAAATAAAAAATAATTATCTTATTAGAATGAAATAGGTCAAGTTTCAATAAAATTAACTCACAAAAATTGTCTTCATGGCGTGAGAAGACTTAAAAAAGCAATCAATAAATTCTATTATTATTATTAAAAAAGGTTAGCGGAGGCAATTTTTTTAAAACAAATTTTTTTCATGTCATGCCCAGTTACGAAATCACTATTGCTTTCGCAATGTTAATAATGGCAAGTAACTTATGAAAACAAATTTATAAGATGCAACTTTGTATTATAAAAATAATAATAAAAATAAAAAATTTGTTCTTCAATAAATATATCTCATTCCTCAATTATTAAAGGAGAAGGTATAGACGGGTGATTTGAGGAAATATGTATATTTTATAACTTGTATAGCACTGTCTAAATGAATTATTAATGGCATTTATTATCAAATTGGAAGGGAAAAATAAGGACAATTTTTTTATTATTTAATTAATGCTAATTTAAAGGTTCTAAAAAATGTACGTAAACAGCCAAAAAAATATTTTTGGCAGTTTATATAAAATACTTTTTAGTTTATATAATTTATAGGAGTTTATATAAAATACTGATACTAATAATTAATAATAAAATTTAAAATATTTATTCTGATTAATAATAATACTATTAAAAGCAAAAGAGAGTCCCCTAAATTTATATCACACCAAACAAAATTTTCAGCTCGCTGCGATTTCATTGTCACGAGTTATAAAAGTTTAAATTTATCGGACTCTTATATTCAAATTTTCATAAAACGTGTGGGGGAGATGAGGGGGGGAAATAAAAATAAATAAAAAAAGGCCCGAATAATGTTGAGCGTATACCATTTGGCAGGCCCACAACAATTAGAATCCGATATATAAGATAGCGAGCAAAGAAATAACAAGGGACTGAAATGACTAAGGATGGAAATGGCAAGGGACCAAAGTCGCTGGGGACCGAATTGTCTCGGGACCGAAATGTCTTGGGACCGAATTGTCTCGGGACCGAAATGTCTCGGGACCGAAATGGTCAGGGACCGAAATGTCTCGGGACCGAAACGGCGGGACTGAAATGTCGTGTACCCGATTCAGAAGCATGAAATGTCTGATATTCAGACACATAAATTGTCTGAAAACACTTAAGTGACAGAATTTCAGACATTTCAATTTACAGTGGAGTAACGTAACCAGAATGAATGACATAAAGAGTAATGTTGTAAGGTTTTCTTCTTGATTCTTAGCCGAAAATTTTCTGATTAGATAAGACGATCAGAACTTTCAGAAATTACCAGTATTCAGAGCACTTGGGCACCCACTCTGGTTAAGCCACTAATATACCTGCTATTTTGCCAGGGAAACCCCTTTCTTTCGTACATGTCTGAATAGGGATACAGTGTGGGAATGTTATTCGCATATTTAAAAAAAGTTGTGATATTATATTACAATTTCAGTTAGCATATAATCACAGTTTATGTGTATAACAAATCAATATTAATAACTTAAATATTTTTTTCTTTTTGTAATTTTAAAAATACATCCACAATACCCATGGGATACAAAATTGCCACTTTTCTAATAATTACTAGTATGGCATTGCCTATCACCAAGTTTCGTACAGTTTTTTTAGTAAGTGCATGACTGTATGACACTGCATCTGTTATCCAAATTGAATGCCCATATAAGCCGTATATTTATGTACACAATCTTCTGCATGAAAATGTAATTTCAACAGAGAATTATTTCGCAAACTCCTGTGTTGGTAATTATATCATAGAATGGAACACTTTTAGCGCAGAAGTTTTTAAAGACCACCTTCACCTCTTTAGCGACCGAATATCACCTCTTCACTTGTGTAGGCTGTTTATGGGATTAAATACGGCCACACACTCTTAAATAGGGTCATTGCATTATATACTGATTATTGAAGTGTTATATAACAATTAAAAATATTTCTATTGTTAAATTTAAAAAAATATATTACCAAAGAAACTTTTTTTCATACAAATATCAGAGGAAATAAAATTCTTTAATCACAAATTTACAAGCGAAATACAACACATACACAAACATGTTACCTAAACATAAAACGTACTGCTTTGTTCACTGTATTTAACTTTTATACAAAGCCCGAAAAAAACTGTCACCTTTTTTCCAATTGTAAATTCTTAGAAAATTTAACTCCCAAACTGCAGAAATTCCTTTCAGTTTAAGTGAAAACTAATGTAATTCTTTCTCTTTTTAAAAAAAAGAAATGGGGGGAAAAGAAAGAATGAAGGTTTCACAGAGATGGATCAAAGACAAAACCTTTTTCTATTAAATAAGATGCTACAGAATAGTTAGAACAAAAAAGTTCAAAATGCTTTCGAATGTGAAGCAAACTGGCTTAAAATCGCTGTATTGTCAAAACTATTGTTTTTCGTAAAACCAAAATATATATTTGCGGTATTTTTTGAAATAGCTTTTACACATAATATTTAATCCACAGATGGTTTATTCATCTTATTCAGCTACTTGATTTATCGAGAAAATGTAATGTCAAAATCGGTGTATTCTGGTCCGAATTTTTCGAGAAATTGAGACGATCATCTCTGAAAGTTAAACAAAATCTGTCACAAATCTGAAAATTTGGACATAAAATATATCGCAAATTTCGGCGAATGATAGCAGGAAAAAAAAAAAATTTCGTAAATCGTTCAAAATAAAATGGCTAAATTTTTGTAAGGATCGCGAGAAAAACGCCAATTTCGTCAGAAAATCGTGAAAAACGGCAAATTTTATCAAAAGATCGTGAAAAAACGACAAATTTCGCCAAAGGATTGTAAAAAAACGGCAAATTTTATTCAAAAGATTGTGAAAAAAGGGCAATTTTCGTCAAAGGATTGTGGAAAACGGGAAATTTCGTCAACAGACTGCGAAAAATGGGAAATTTCGTCAAAGAGGCACGAAATAAAAAGTTAATGCCGTGAATGGATTTACCCCCTTTCCTCCCCCTCCGTCTGTTCTAGTCTTTCATAAAATTTGATGTGAATCTCAGACTTATTTATTTATTTTACTCAGAATCATTCCTGGTCAAAGCATTGTTCTTTGAAAAAATATTTAGTCATGAACAACGCATGACTGACCATGTTGGCTTTATTTAATAAAAATAAAATTTTATTAAAAATTTGTTTTCCATTAAAATTTTCTATTTTAAGTTTTTATTCACATTTTCAACTTTCGTCAAATGTTACTGTAAGTGAAGAACTGCGTTTAGAAAAATGCTTTATAAAAAGTATGAGATATTTTCTGAGACAAAAAATGAAAAGACACCCAATCCATAAAGGCTTTATATCTTTCTGAACAGCTGATCCAGCAATTTTGCAGAATTAAGTTTGATCTTTCACTCTTCGTTTTCTTTTTTAACCATTTTAAATCTTCTTGAAAAGAAAATTACAATATACGAAACATGAGCTAGGTTGGATATTTGTTACACAATGCTTAGTCTATGCTATTGGCTAAAATGCAGGTGTCTGTTCAGACTTTTCTTACAGGGTTGTGAAAATTACGTTTTCATGTTTAAAAATTCAATGAAAAATTTTTAATTTTAAGTTAGCGATATATTGAGATTACTGTTTAGACAATTTAATTACGTTCATGTTCAAAATTGACAGAAATTGCACATTCGTGGATTTTCGTGGACAAGACTGTACAAAAGGTAAAACTGCTTCGAAACAAACATGCAACTATTTAGTGTCAAATGCATAAGAAAACATGTGTGTATGTAGCGGAACCAGGGCTGCAGAATCGATGGGGAAAATGTCCAACTCGGAAAAATTTAATGACTTCGACTCTCCGGTCTCGCTAATATACTAGTGCTGCTGTTGGTTAAAATTACGAGGTAACGCAAGAAAAATGAGGCGAAATTTTCACAATTTTATATTAATTGAGTTTTAAAGAAAAAAAATTACTTTCCGTTTTACTAATCTCCCAATTTCGAATCCCACAAATCCAAAAAAATCCGACTATCAAAATCTAAAGAAGATAACAAAACAGAAATTTTACTATTTCGGATCCATGGACTTGAAAAGAGGAAATATTTACAGTTTTGATGTTAATTCGAATTCTCCAGAGTAGAAAAAATTCGACAAGAAAAAAAAAATAAAGATGAAAATTTTACTAGTTCTGAAAAAAATGCGGTACTTACTACAGTTTTTAATTAAAAACGGCTTTTCATCTACTGCGTACGCTGAGCAGTATACTGGGAATCTTTAACTTGGGAAGACCCATATAATCCAAAAATAACAATAAAAGTTCCTTTTTTGGATTTAAAATTACATATAATTGGTTTAATTACCCTTCAAACTGTCCAACGAAAAATACCGGGGTCGGAATCGTAGTCGGCTTTATTTTTTAGCGACTCCGATCCTTTTGCTCAAAAATAGGGCCGACTCCGACTCAAGCAGCCCTGAGTGGAACGGGCTTTATAAGCAGGCGTGGCAGTTTTTGCGTTCTGTTTGATCGCACATCTCACTGAATATCATGGTATTTTTCTGTAACATTCGGTGAAATTCTGAAGCAAACAGTAAAAATAAATAACCATCAACATTTGGTTAATGGTGGTGAATCGCGGGAGGTAGTCTAGAGAGCAGGTTCCTTGGAGACTTCAATTTAACACCCAGCGTCTGGTCCGATTTACGGAAACAGTTTAAGGGGGTCCAAAACACAAAAGTTTTTTTCTTTTTTTTTTTAATTACCGAATTAATTATTTTTCTGCTTTAACCAGAATGTGGGATCTGAGACCCACATTCTCCTATAAATACTTTCCGTTTATTAAGTATCGAAAGATATTTTTTTCTTATTTTTAAATAAATTTATACATATTCCAGAGTCATTCAACCATTTTTACGTTTCCGATATAGAAGTGCTTTGCACCTTAGATGGTTAATATAGGGGGCTTCAAACTTTTTGACTCCAAAAATTCCAAAATCTAACCTTCGCCTAAATTAAATATCAAAATTTCACACTTTGTACTTCATCATTGCACTTCAAATTTTCTTAGTATTCAACAGGCACTGACTAGCTAACAACACGAATCATCCTGATCCAGGTTATTCTTTCAAATATTCTAAGTATACTTCCACTCTTCTCTTTTCGATACTCTAGACATCAATGATTTATCTGACATCAAAGTGAGTAAGCATATCTAAAATCACTGTGATGCAAATTACTCTTTCCAATTTTCTGAGTGCTTCCACTAATCTCTTTTTGGTACTTTAGACATGAATGTTTTACCTGACATCAAAGTATCTAAACATATCTAAAATGTCACATCTTCACGACCTCTTACAATTTTATATCATTTACAAACTATCATGATTAGCTCAAATACCTTGTATACGAAAACAATTAACAAAAGCATAGATTTTGTTAACGAAACCTTGTTAACGAAAGCGTAGATTTTTAATGAAAAAGGTAGGAAAATTATTTTCTGGTGTATTTTTTATATAGAAAAGTTTGTGACAGTTTTTATCGGTTGTAGTTTTCTCGTGAAAAAATTTCGCTGAAGAGTATAAACATTATTAGAAAAATATAACGCATCTTCAGTTGAAGTTACAAACTGGGATAAATTTCTTATAGCAGATATGGCTTAATGTTTGACTCATCCTTCCCGAAAGAATTTTTAAATAGTTTGTTTAGGAATTTTTCATAAATTTTCCTCGGGGAGATAATAAAGTTTCACTGATTTAAACTTTACTCACAGAGGATTTTAAAACTATCCAACAAGTTTATTTATGATGTTTCTTCAAAGCAAAAGTTTTCATGTGATTTATTTCTAGCTGGTAAAATGTAGGATTTAAAATTTTAGGAAAATTTTTAAAAAAAAAGTAGTCAAAATGAAGTTAAAAAAATAAATTTGATTGGGGTAAATATACACCAGTGCAATTTAATACAAATGTATATTTATATAACAAAGTATTAAAAAATTATTTTTCACATATTTCATGATAGTAAAGTTTGTGACAACTTATTGACTAGTGATTTGTTGTAGAAAAATTTCGCTGAAGAGTATAAACATTGTTGGAAAAATACGCAATATTAGTCGAAGTTGCAAACTGGAATAAATTTCTTATAGCAAATATGGCGAAACGTTTGCCAGACCATTTTCCAATTAATTTTTTAAATAGTTTAAAAAAATTTCATAATTTATCCTGGTGGGATAATAAAGTTTCACTGATTTAAACTTTATTTGCAAAGGATTTTCAAACTATCCAACAACATTTCTTATGTTTCTTCAACGCAAAAATTTTCATGTGATGCATTTTTAACAGGTAAAATGTCGGATTTAAATTTTTTTTTTAAAGTGTGTAAAAAATAGTCAAACAAAAAAAATTATTTGTAAAAATACGTAAGCACAATTTAATACAAATGTATATTTTTGTAACAAGATATTAAAAAATTTTTACATATCAATATTTTCAATAAATTTGTACATATTCCGGAGTTATTCAACCATTTCAACATTTTCGAAATGGAAATGCCCTTCACCTTATAGGGATAATATAGGGGGCTTCAAACATTTTGCCTCCATAAGTTCCAAAATCTAACCTTAATTAATTATCAAAATTTCACACTTTGTACTTCGTCATTGCACTTCGTATTTTTCCCAGTCTTCAACAGGCACTGACTAGCTAGCAACACGAATCATCATGATCCAGGTTATTCTTTCCAATATTCTGAGTATACTTCCTCTCTTCTGTTTTTGGAACTTTAGACATCAGTGATTTATCTGACATCAAAGTGTATAAGCATATCTAAAATCATCGTGATGCAAATTACTCTTTCTAATTTTCTGAGTGCTTCCACTAATCTCTTTTCGGTACTTTAGACATCAATGGTTTACCTGACATCAAAGTATCTAAGCACATCTAAAATGTCATATTTTCACGACCGCTTACAATTTTATATCATTAACAAACTATCATGTTTAGCTCAAATACCTTATATACGAAAACAATTTAACGAAAGCGTAGATTTTTAATGAAAAAGTAGGAAAATTACTTTTCTGGTGTATTTTTTATATAGAAAAGTTTGTGACAGTTTTTATCGGGTGTAGTTTTATTGGGGAAAAATTTCGCTGAAGAGTTTAAACATTATTAGAAAAATATAACGCATCTTTAGTCGAAGTTACAAACTGGGATCAATTTCTTATAGCAGATACGGTTAAACGTTTGACTCATCCTTCCCCAAAAAATTTTTTAAATAGTTTGTTTAAGAATATTTCATAAATTATCCTCAGGGAGATAATGAAGTTTCACTGATTTAAACTTTACTCACAGAGGATTTTCAAACTATCCAACAAGATTATTTATGATGTTTCTTCAACGCAAAAGTTTTCATGTGATGTATTCCTATCAGGTAAAATGTAGAGTTTAAAATTTTAGAAAAATTTGTAAAAAAAAAAAAAAAAAAAAAAAAAATAGTGAAAATGAATTAAAAAAAAAATAAATTTGATTAGTAAATATACACCAGTGCAATTTAATACAAATGTACATTTATATAACAAAGTATTAAAAAATTATTTTTCTTGTATTTCATGATAGTAAAGTTTGTGACAACTTATTTACTATTGTTTTGTTGTAGAAAAATTTCGCTGAAGAGTATAATCATTACTGGAAAAAAATGCAACATTAGTCGAAGTTACAAACTGGAATAAATTTCTTATGGCAAATATGGCCAACTGTTTGGCTCAGCATTCTCCAATTATTTTTTAAATAGTTTAAGAATTTTTCGTAATTTATCCTGGTGCAATAATAAAGTTTCACTGATTTAAACTTTATTTGCAAAGGATTTTCAAACTATCCAGCAACATTTTTTATGATGTTTTTTCGCCGCAAAAATTTTCATGTGATGCATTTTTAACAGGTAAAATGTAGGATTTAAAATTAAAAAAAAGTGTGTAAAAAAAAAAAAAAAGATTTAAGTGGTAAAAATACATAAGCGCAATTTAATACAAATGTATATTTTTGTAACAAGATATTAAAAAAATATTTTTCACGTATTTAAAGATAGTAAAGTTTGTGACAACTTTTGGATTATTGTTTTGTTGTAGGAAAACTTCGCTGAAGAGTAGAAAGTTCCTTATCAATCAAATACAACTTAAGTCGAATTCACAAACACTAATCAGTTTCTTATAGCAAACAAGACCAAAATCTGTATCTAAATTTCATCCCTTAAAAAAAAATTTTAAATAGTTAAGTATGTCTCATAAATTACTCTAAAGAAGATTATGAAGTTTCGTTTATTTAAACTTTATCCTAGGAGTACTTTCAAAATAAACAACATTATTTATTATAGTTTTTTATCGCAAAAGTTTCTGTATGATAAATTACTAAATCGATAAGAGACAGCTCCAGTCAAAGTATAAAGAGTGTGATAAAGATCAAAGTGCAATTACTTAAAGAATAAAGCAAGTATTAATTCAATAAGAAATTTTTTAATTCATATCTGACTAAATTTTAAAGAACTAAACTTTAGTGCTGAATTTCTTGCACGAAATATATATTATGGCAAAATTTGCATATTTAATTCTTAATTGACTATTATTCAAAAAAGTAAGATTTTTAATTTTTGGAAGCTTTGAAAAATACTAGCCAAACATTAAAAATAATTGCAATTTTATTGATAATATACATAAAAATGTATGTTTATTTTAAAAAATCGACGTTTATTTTCCCACGTATTTCATTATAGAAAAGCTTGTGATAGCATATTGATTATTTTCTTGCTGTGGTGAAATTTCTTAGACGAGTGAAAATATTTTACGAAAAATGAAATTCAGCTTTAATCAAAGTTGTGAACTGTAAACAATTTTTTACACCAGACAAGGCTAAAAATTAGATTCATGATTCTTTGAAGAAATTTTGAAAGAGTTTATTTAATAATTTCTAATTAATTATTCTATGAAAGATTATGAAGTTTTGTAGATTTATACTTTATCTACATAGTATTTCTAAGACAACTCAAAAGAATTATTTATCAATTTTTTTCATTCTAAAGCTTTTCAGATGAAGCCATTATGCTGTCGATAAAAATAGATGCAGTCTAGCTTCTTTGTCGGGTGCAAAGACGTGCTTCTACTAAGAAAGCAGTAGCAAGACTGAACCTTGTTAAAATTTTTTGATGGTGTTTTCAGAAATTCTTTTAGTTGTTAAATGTAAACAATGGATAGTAGAGCTACCAAAAGCGTTGTAAAAACTAATATGTAAGTGAAGTCGTATCTTTTCATCATCCAGAAGTGATGTTACTAGATCTTTTCCCATTTTTGACACAATTAAGAGTGTCATCATACATGCTATCATACTAATTTGGTACAATTAAAAAAGTTTTCAAACTAAGCCTCACATTTGTCGAAGCTGTTGGATATAAACTCGGGGTAAGTCGCACTTTTTATATTTGCTGATATTAGCGACATATTTGGTAGAAGAACTACTTAATGGTATTTGCTTCTTCATATTTCTATTCTTTTACATGTTGTTGTTTTAAATTCTTTTCCTTTTTTTTTCAATACTGGACAAAAGTAAACAATATTTTTAGATCTCCTGTTTCCGCCTGAGGAGCTACGTAATATCAATTTTAAATAAAAACAATGTAGAAGAGAATGGAGGGGAGGGGGACACTTGTGAGTAGTACATATTTCACTCAGTTAATCTGAAGTAAACAAAATCAAAAAATTATCACTTTATGGCAGCACAATCTTTTGGCAGACTGACCAGACCTGGTGTCATTTTTTTAAAATCAAGTTGGGTGTTCCATGTAATGGAACACTGAGCCACAAAAGGTTGTTGGTATGTTCTGATCACAACATCTGACTTTTTATGTCCCCTGATTGCAATCCTATGTGTGTGGCGTGGCTCAACAATTAACCAAGCACACTGCCGGTATCGCAAAAATCCAAGTAGTCGAGAGAATTCGGTCAACATTTGTCAGATTCAAGTGTAAAATTTCATAGATACATCGAGGTTGTGAAGGCTGTTGGGGATGGTTTCTTTAATTTGCTTCGTTTCATATTTGCATTGTAGTAATCTTTATGTCTTTCTTACATTATTCAGTTAAAATTTCTGTTTGCCTGGGATATTTCATGTTTTCGTGCTTCATCATTATTCGAACACCCTGTATATTATCAATTAATGCGATTTTTTTTTTGCCTCATTTTACAAATTTTTCCAACATTTTAACATTAATCTCTATTACATTTTATCATTAATTTCTGTCAAATGAGAATTTAACTTCATAGTTTACTAATAAGTAAATATATTTCGTGGAAAAAATCTATAAATCTTTAACTTTTCTTGTATTTGTATTCGTTTATGAATTTCTAAATTTTACATTGAATTAATTATGTTATGCTTAAAGTCATTACAGCCGAAGCTCTACACCATCCTTCTCATTTTGAGTAAATTTCGACTTAGTAATGCATCATGTGAAAACTTTTGAAATGCAAAAAACTTGATAAATAATGCTGTTGGGTAATCTGAAAATCCTCTGTGGATAAAGTTTAAATCAACAAAACTTCATAATCTTCCCGAGAGTAATTTATGAGAAAATCTTAAATAAACTATTTGAAAATTTCTTCGCGGAATCATGAGTCGAAGTTTTGGTCTCGTATGCTATAAGAAATTGATTAGAGTTTCTAACTTTGACTAAAGTTTCGTTTGGTTTTTCTCAAGAAAGTTTCCACTCTTCAGTGGAATTTTACCACGACAAGAAAATAATCAATAAACTGTCACTAACTTTTCTATCTTGAAATATATGAGAAAATAATCCCCGATTTTTTTAAAAATTTTATAAAGTATACTTTTATTAAACTGTATTCGTGTGTATTATCGGTTACTGTGAATACACTAAAGAGGAAATGAACAAATATGTACAACGTTATTTAATTTGAAATTCTGGCTAATTCAAACTCGTTTTTCTTGAAATATTTTTACATCAAATCTTATATAATTCGAATTTTTGAACCGTTTATTTAAAAATAACTTTTTTCCGAAAATAAAATCTATAAAAATAGATCATTTGTATTGTTATAACTAGAAACAAATGCTATTTGTTTGTTTCTCAGATATAGCTTTTACAGACATACATTTTTTTTTTCAAATGTAAATCCGATAACTTTTCCAAAACTCATTTTAGCAAACTGCTAGAAAACGGTGTTTCGATATAATGTAGTTTTAAGTTTTACCTTCTCAGGTGTTGCCGATTTGCGCGGTTCACAGTTGATGGCTCGTGCATCGATGATTTTAGAAAATTTTCTAACAACCCAAATGTGCGATATGCTAAATGTTTAAATTTTATTATAATTATTACATTTTTTTCGTTATTTAAAGCCCTTCAGGTTCTCTTAAAGTAAAACATTATTTATAAAATTGAAAAAAAAATTTCTTCGTGTTTTTTTCTTTTTTTCCATTGTCATGTATCGCCGATCTTCGCAAATCAACGTTTACGTTTTGCATGACCGTAATATAAAGAAATTTCCTATCGGACCACTTGTACGACAATATTAAAAGTTTAAACTTTATAACAATAATAATAATATTTCGTCATTTCAAATCTGCCAGTAACTTAAAAAAAACATTTATTCACAAAAATATGTTTTTTTTTTTTTTCGTTTTATTTATGGCTATTTCAGAAACCAAATTAGCTACTTCCTCACGCATTTAAGCAATGCATTTTATTCGCAAATGCATAATTTTTTTTAAATAGAAGATTTTTAAATGATTAATTTTAACTAAATATACATTTTTTACAGTTACCATGGTGATTGCGTGCCTTTTTTAAATTAGTGTTGAAAAAATTACTATTTTGGCAAAATGATACGGGGTAATTATCAGGGTAAATTTAAAATTACGAACATTAAAAAAAGTGTGAATGTGTCACGAAAAAAATATCGTGAAAATAACGGTAACTCGAATTTTTTGAACTGTGATGCCTCAGGTATTTAATGGGTGGTTATGCATAAATTGCCGAGTTTTTTGTTCTCCGAACAAAACAGCAGTCAGAAAAAATTGCAGTTTCATCCTATTAGATTTCAGTGATCAAAAGAAAATTATTTTTAATACGTGAAGCTCCCCGTCAATCACCGGTGACTGACACTGAACTTTCCTTTCTGACCACGTCATTCACCGATGACGGATGGTCTAAAATATTGCATAAAACTAAAAAATATAAATTGTTTTAAGTAATTACTAAAAACTGATTTAAAATTTGTACCTAACTTTTATGTATATCAGGCTTATCATGTCTTAATAATTACTTGAAACATCATATTTTTTTTAGCTTTAGTGTCAGTCACCGTGGTACTCAACGTGTTAAATATAATTTTGTTTATTGTCGCTTAGTTGGTTATTTGTAAACAACAGAAAATAAGTGTTTAAATCAAACGAAAAAATTGGATATTTATGTAACTGCAGAAACCATTGTCGAATCCCGGTCGTGAAAAATATGTATATGCTGTTTTCTATACAGCCATACTGAGTCCATATGTATCACTGTATGCCCCCTTTTCATGTGTAGTAGAAAACTTTAATAACAGTGATACATTTGAAAAAATATTGGAATTGCGCGGAATGCTTAGCATGCCAGAAGAAATCATTAAAAGGATAATTATAAATGAATTCTCCAGGTTTTGGATTTTAAAATGCTATTATTGAGAGTATATAAATTTACTCTAATTATCTCTAAAGGATTATTTTTATCATTTTCGGGTGTATTGAAACATGATATTCGTTAAAGCAAAGATATTCTTCCCTTTCTTTGACGTCTGGCATCGTGTTAAACTTTCTTGATTTTCTTTAATATATGCGTTTTAATTATTTCAACGTATAAATGATTTTACAATTTCACGTTTCCCCGTGAATTTCCAAAGTATATCACTGTAGCAAAATTTCCGTTGAATGTTTGAAAATGCCGTGCATTAAATAGAAATCTATAAAATTAACAGAACGCTTTTTTATTCATCTTATCATGAATAATGTTGTTTCCCTCTGTGGCATTCTGCCAACCTTTTAAGAATAAAAATCCATATTTTGTACCTTAAAAACGCGTTGGATAAGTTCCGTTGATAATAAAAAAAAAAAAAAAAAAAAAAAAAAAAAAAAAAAAATGGTTTGATTTCTACCTTTTTGAATGACATTTACTGTAATTTCGGGTGTATAAGCCGCGGATAAAACAATCCTTTTTGGACCCAGAAATCTTATTTAGTGATTGAAGACAAATATTTACGTCGATCTAAGTAGTAACATTTGTTTCTTAAAAAATTCTGGGTCGAAAAAGAATTGTTTGATCCGCGGCTTATACACCCGAAATTACGGTATGTTATAATTTCAAAATCAGGAAGCTTCTGAAATTCTCATACATAAATAAATAAATATTTTTTGGCTGTGTAGTAAAATTTATATAATAATGCAAAAGTATTTTTACATGTACATACTTTTTCATATAAAAAACATGTTTTTCCCAAGGAAAAGTAAGTAAAAATTTTCCCTCTGTAATATATGGGTATTAGGCATATGAAAATTGTCTTCCATTAAATATAATATAAACCTAAAACCATATGTCAAATTGCATTACAAATCTTTGCATATGGAAATTTTCAAAAACCTTGACTAACATTTCAGTACAATATTCAAAGGAAAGGTGACTATAGACTGTATATATCTCTGAAACACATAACGTCTTTGATTTAAAAATATTTCATTTTTCTCAAATAGTTTTTCTTTTTAGTTAGCACATAAAATATAAAGTCTGTCTTTTATATGATGTTAGTTTTAATATATGTATGTATAGATATATATTCAAAAAGATTGGTACTGCTCAAAATATTTACATGGAGATACAAATTATTTCTCGTTTATTAACCTCTTGAGGGGCAGTGCTATGTCTATAAAATAATTTAATTTTAATTCCCAAAGGGCACATTGACACTAGAATTTTTTTAATCGCTTTGTTAGATACATGTAATATAACCCTTTTTTCTTATTTACAATGAAAGTTGTTTTGAAATTCCGGTGTCATTCATTAATTTCAACACTTAAGCAATGAAAGTGCTCTGAGCCGCAAAGGGTTAATAAATAGGCAGAAGATTGTGAAGTCATGCGGGCTATACTTTTATATTACAAAATCTAAATAGAAAATTGTCATTAATTGTAAATATTTATTTTAAAAAATGCTTGTACAATTTTTGAAATAAGTATTCTGAAAACGCTTCATTTCTATTCGTTTGACAGCAAAAGCATTTATATTTGCTTAAATTTTTTATATATGTACCGTAATGGTTCGGGTGTATAAGCCGCGGAACAAACAATTCTTTTTGGACCCAGAAATCTTATTTAGTAATTGAAGACAAATATTTACGGCGATCTAACTAGTTATATTTGTTTCTTAAAAAATTCTGGGTCGAAAAAGAATTGTTTGATCTGCGGCTTATACACCCGAAATTACGGTACTTACGGTAGATTTTCCGAAATTCTAATTTTGCGTCGTAGGAAACGCAAGACCGAGCCAATAATTAATTCTTCAAATGTGCCTAGCTCCTTAGACATAGATTTCATATACTGGATAATACCTAATGACTGGTCTTATTACAAATGAAAATAAATTTACTGTAAACAACGATAAGTTAATAAAATATTAAAACAATTCAAAAAAAGTTTTGGTTGCATGCTTTATAGGAGTTTTTTGGTGTCTAATATGTGCCTCCCTTTAACAAAACACTCTAACGGCAGTTCATTTATGCAATAAAATTTGTGAATCCTGTTTCTTCATTACTGATACCTCTCATCTCTTTACAGTTGTTGCAGAGCCATGTCAGTAATACATCGAAATAACTGCTGACCCCCCCCCCTCCCCCAGTAAAAGTTGCCGCAGAATATATTAAAGAGTCCCATAACTTTGATTTTTTAATTATATCGTTTAATTATTGACTTAAGAATATTTCACACCACTTCCGAAAGACGCATAAAATAGTTACGGAAGCACGCAAATAAAACTGTCAATCTCCTTTTGCGTTGTCTTGAATGTTATTTTTCCTAACGTTGTTTAGAATTATGTTGTTTTTAATTGAAATGAAAGTTATCATTTTGAATTTTCTTGTATTTTTACAACTTTTAATACTATCCGAAATTCCGTTTCAAAGTTGTTTATTTAAATCTAAAAAGGTTGAGAGATTTAATGTCATTTTTGCAATAATGTCTAATTTACATAGTTTGCTTTTATGAAGATACTATTCGTTTTGGGAACATTTTTTTTGCATTTTTGATTTATTGATTTCAACAATGACAAATTTTGTATGTACATGGTTGTTACTAACCGATTTTGCATCATAACAATTATGTTTTGCACAGATCCGAAATTGCATTGGTGCTGTAATCACTAGTAACTCTTCTTCAACGATTTATCACCACCTCTAAAGATATCTATTCTCCGATATTTATTCATATAAACGTTGCAATTTCACCCTGAACTTATGTAAGGTTTATGCGACAAATTCTCGTTATGCTACGTTATGACGTTATGCCTCCTTATGACGTTAAATGCCTCTTTAACTTCATTGTATGCAAGGTTTAGCATACTAGACAAGAAAAAAAAAGATTCTATACTGTAAAAAAACGGACGATTTTACAGAAATTGTACTGGTAACCTGGACGCCAGTACAATTTACTGTTTTTATCAGAAAAAATGCGTAAATTCCTGAAATTTTTCCGTTTTTTTTTTGGGGGGGGGGGGGGGGTTCTGGAATTTACCAAAATTTTAAATTTTTCATATTACCGTTGATCCCTCTGTAAAGGTTTTTCTTTATCTTTCTTTATATAATATGAAGTTGTCTTTCACGCATCGTGTTAATTTTAATTAATTTTATTTTTTGTTCACTTACAATATAATCTTTTGTTTACTTAAACACAAATACATTTGCTAATAAATTGCTGTATACTACTTAAATTAATCTTTAATTCCTTGCTTCATCCTTTTTTTCAGCTCAAAAATGATGGGTATTTTTTTAAAGCAGAGATTAGATTTAAAGAGAAAAGGAAAAATTACTTTTTTTCCGTATGATTTGAAATCGGTTTTAAGATAAAAGATTAGAAATTGAATTTCAGCTAACAAATGTCGATTAAGTTCATTTTCAATTACTTGAAGAAAATAGCCTTTAAGCCTGAACACTATTACTGTTAAATTTAGTTTTATGCTTAATTTCAAGCAAAAGACTTTAACATATTTGACTCAATTATATTTCTCAAATCTTCATTATTAAAAAAAATGAAAATTGAAAAGAGTAAATGCATATTTAATGTTCTCTTAAAGTTGTCAAAAGCAGTGTTGACAGTATGTTTAATTTATGCGTTTAAGTCAATCGACATTTTAAAAAATGCCATTGAATAGAAGCATTAAAATGCGTATTCGAGCGAAAATACACTAAGAAAAAAGTATTTGAATTAAATTAGATTAATAAAAAATGAATTTCTATATATAAATAAATAAATAAATGAAGTGACGTATGTAGAATATTTCATTAATTGCGCGAAGTTTATTTTCGTATTGTCCCACCAGAGGTTCTGCTCTTGAAGCTGGTAGATAGGTTTTGAGTTCAAATCCAATCACGCCCGTTGGCCAAATCGTTCAGTGTTTTCTTTGAACCTTAGATATCCTTCCGTAAATACGGGTTAGATCACCATAGAAAGATTTCCACAGAGGGTAATCCTTTTCCCTAGTGCAGGTAATCGGTTGTCATAAATACAACACAGTCATATAGCATCAGATTCGCTTTTGTCAGTAGTATTTCGTTGTAGATATGATATAATAAAAAAATGTGGTAGACGTTTTCTTTATATGCGCCAGCTGTATGCACTTGATGCTTCTATTTTGGACTGTGATTCCCAGTTCATACGGTATCTCAATTGCACGAGCTCCCTGTTTTTCCTGAACTTTTCATGATGTTATAAAATTTCACACCAAACGGGGTATAATCTCTTCAGACCCAATGTACCCTATATGATACACATCTTTACAGTTATTTTTCATGTATATAAATAATGTTAAAAATAAATAAATTGGTGTAAATGTAGGCCTAACAGACAGCAGAACTACACGAAATAGCAATTGCCTACTCATAGTCCTTTTTCAGCAAGATATGTTACATTAAAGTGGATTACAGGAAAAATGCACGAAATATACAAAAATGTAAGCGTAAACAATTCTTTTTTGAGTTAAGATACCATTTCTAGAGTCCATTAGTAATAAAAAATTATAAAATATATAATTATTTCCCTTTTCCATTGTTTTTGAAATTGAAAAAGAATAAAATAAAGTAAAAACTTCGAAGAAATTGTCAAAAAATATGCTTATTGAGTCCCTTTATATCATCAAATTTTATGCGCATAAAATAAATCTTATGCTTTTTTTTTTCTTTTCAATCTTTCTTAATTATCAGTTTGTTAATATAAATTCATAACTGAAGTTTAAAAAATATACATAAATAAGCCCTGGGAACTGAAGAGGATATATCGTTGCCTTTACATTGAAGTATTTTTATTTTTCTTAAAATTATTACCGCCAACCCAGAGTTCAGATAGGGTGAAACATTCAGTATTTTTGAATAAATAAGTAGTTGGCGACCACATGTTATCAGGTAATTTTTCATTCTCTTGATGAATGCTATCCTCCCTATGAATTTGTCGATCGAATTCTGCAAAAATCTGTATAAAAATTTTTCAATTATTACTAATTATCAGTTAAATGTTAATTATAATTAGACATCGACTACAAAATCGCTTACGTCTACAAACAAAACAGCAGTTTGGCCGAAAATTTGCTTCGGCGAAAATACTGTAAAAATTCAGCTGGACCGAAACCATCTGTGTTCCAAAAATCTCGTTTCTTCTTTCGGAAATTTTCAACATTGCTCACTGATTTGAGCTGTATCGGCTCGAATGAGACACTATTTATTGCTATGAACATAACTGCTTGAAATAATCAGTCAAGACGGACTCAAGATGTGAATGAAAATTATAAACAAGTTGTGCATATATATGACTAAACTTTGAAGACACTTTTCACGTGCTCATTTAAAACTGCAGACTTAATAGTAATAGAAACTGTTTAGCTTGAAACCGCAGAAGTGTTTCGAATACTTTTTGCGAAAGTTCTAGCATAAAAGATTAATCAAGGTACGTATACGAATTTTTTTTTTTTTAATTCTATTAAATTCAATAAGTAGAAAATTATTCCGCATCAATGATGAATTAACTACAGTTTATATTGTATGATGATAAAAAGTTTTGGTCAGAGGCACCGGGTGTCAACTTGGTCCATACGTATAATTGCTTAATAGTTAAGTATATTTCACAATCACGTATAATTAATTAATAATTATGTATATTTATGTGTGTATGAAATAAATAAAAGATTGATTTAAACATTTTTGTTTTCGGACAAAAATTAGAGGATAGCTGAAATTCGGCTTTTTTAGCGGTCTTAAAAACCTGTTTCGGTCATAATCATAATCATTCCAAAATGCTTAACCGTACACTGTTAAAAATTTTGCTGTAGTTTGAACCAAATTTTGGTGCTCAGTAGCAGCCACCATAAGATGGTGAAATCTCGTACTAATATCTGGAGTTTCCTATTTCAACCCCGTTCCAACTAGTGGAGCTTTGCTTCAATAAAAGCTCCAAATATTGGTTCAAGATTTCACCATCTTGTAGTGGCAGCTATTGTGCACCAAAATTTGGTTCAAACTAGGATAAGATTTTTAACAGTGTATTAAAATAATATCCTTAGAATTATTTTATAAAGCACGACATTTTTTTTATGTTTGAAAACCATTAGCTTCACTAACAGTTTGAAGTAAAATTTATCCAGTAATAAAACTATAAGCTTCAAAATAAATTGCTGTTGCATTTAATGCTTTTATGTAAAGTCTTTATACATTGTTCATATGTGATATGTATACTAAAACTTTTAATGAATATTTTAATATAAATTAAGACGCACAGACGATATTAAAATATAAAATCTGACATTTGTTTTGAGAAAAATACATAGACAATGTATTTTTTACTTATATGTTAGAATTTAAAAAAATAATAATAAACTAATAACTTAAATGATATTTTAATGACTTAATAAATTAAAAACTTTTTGTGTAACCCGTGATATTATATTGGGTATTTTTGTAACAACAGCAAGTTTTAAGTGAAAAGACAAAATTAGCTATTTTGATCGCTTATTCTTTATTCTAACTTACCATTAAATGCTATTATACAGAAAATAAAAAAAATCATCTGAAATGTTCATCTGGAATTTCATTACTATGATCACCGGGATATAAAAAAAAAACAGCTTAGATTTGATAAATAATTAATGGGCAAAAATTAGTAAAAAAAATTGTGTTACATTATTAAAATAACAAAATATACATTATCATTCATGATCAAAATGTACATGATATAAAATATACATAAGGGGTTGTTCAACTATTACGTAAGCAGTAAAGGGGGTATGAGTAGGGTCCAGTGTCTGCTTATTTTTGCGAAAAATAGTTCTTTTTTTTCTTATTTTAAATTCAATGCGATAAATAATATATTTAAAAAAAACTATTTTGTATTCAATGATATGTGTAATGCAATAAGTAACAGCATATTAAACAGATTTTGTTTTCCTTCTATACCGCAACCCCTATGTCCCTGTTTATGTATAAATTTGTTGAACTAATATGTAATTTATCGCTAATTGTAATCTTTTATGACAAACAGTGTTGATGTTAGAATGTCAGAAAATCTTACGTAAACAAAGGGGGGAGGGGCGGGCGGTCTAGCATTTGCTTATTTTTCCTTACAAGGCGGAGGGCGGAGGGGTGAAAGTACAAAATGAGTAAAAATATACTTACGGAATACTTGAGTGGCCCCAAAATTATACATGATCAGAAATTACGAATCAAAATAACAAAAAAACCTTTGTGCAGAAATATATAAAGATAGAAAACCAACGTTGGAAAATGCACAAATAATGCATGGAAAAGTTCCAAACAGCCGTTTCGAACCTAGTACAGAGGTCCTTCATCAGTGCAAAACACAGCGTGTTTGAAAAAGTAAAGCTCGACAAAACAAGAAAGAAGTGCAGGTTTACGGGAACTCTCACGCCAAAAACAGATGATTCGACAATGAGAAGAAAGTAGCATGAACTGGGTGGACAAGTAGAGACATCTATCGGAGAAACAAACAAATTATATACCGAAGGGAAAAGAATAAATGAAAGACTTCCAGATACGTGGAAAATAAGGTGTATTAGATAAGACATTGAATAAAGAGTGAGAATTTTTAATGATATGATAAGTTTCTCAAAAATTACGATCAAAGTTAGGACACTTTTGGATAATTTGGCTGAGGATAAGTTGAACTTGTGTTGTAAAGACCAACAATAAAGCAATAGAAGAACGTTTGAACTCTTGATTTTTATCATTTCCTTTACGTTCCATTAAACGAAATCTAACAGCCCGTTTAGTCTGGCCAATATAAGAAAGACCATATTTGTTAGGAATTTGGTAAATACCCCAATTATCTAAGCGATCAAAGTTAGTTTCAGATTTGAAAAAAATGATTTTATTAACAGGCGAAAAAATAAAAGCTTGAGCAGGGGCGTAAACCACTCTAGTCGCGTAGGGGGGTGTAGGCTCATAAATTTCCGACTTTCAAGAAGGGAAATTTCCGAGTACTATGGCCAACATGTGGACTAATATATAAACTATATATATATATATATATATATATATATATATATGTATATATATACATATATATATACATACATACATATACATATATATTCATAGGTATATATACATTAATATATATATATTATAATTCTCAAGATAACTATGACTTAGTGTATCGAGATAGTCAAATAATCTTATATTATGCTATTATTAGTCTTATATAACAATATATTTTCCCCATTAGTAGACGACCTCCTAATAGTATAATCGTACCACCCGAGAGGGACATGGGTAGTGCATAATATGAATAAGCAGTCGCAGGGCTTTCCAACGATATATCACACGAAAGGTGTCGGCTAAATTTAGAAAAGCGGTGACTTGTGAGGACTAAGTGGGTATCCAACGATATATCACAAGAGAGATGTAGGCCAAATTTAGGAAATATTTCCCCTCCCAAAGTAGACTCTTCCTCTAACTGTGAATATTTCATACATCATAAATAATATTTATCGGAGGGCCCTGTAAAAAAATTCCGATCTTAAATGATAAAATGCTACAGTTTAAAAAAAGATCGAAAATTGTCCACGGTAGGGAAATTGGTGGGGGTCAGGGGGAGGGGAGAAAGGTTTATAATATGAAAGAGTGATTGAGTGAAAAAGTGAAAGGCTCTCTTATGATACGCCACATGGTCCAAAAAGTATGGAATTTTCCACCCCCACTTTAATCCCCTCGGGAGTGGAAATTTATAAATATTGCTGAAACACTTATTTAATTAGTTTTTAATAATTTTATTTTCTGCCGTTTCATGCTATTATTAAAAAAACTGCTGAGATGTGCCAAATGTTAAATTTTTCGACCCCCCCCCTTTTAATCCCTTGAGGGGGGAGTTTCGAAAATCGTTGGATTATGTGTTTAATAATATTTTTAGTTGATTTATTTTTTGGAATTTCACGCTCCTACCTTAAATGTTTGCTGAGATATGGTAAGTTATTAAAAATTTTTGACCCCGTCCCCCCGCTTGTCCTTCTTAGGGGGGGGGTAATTTAAAAAATTCCATCTTAGTGGACACGTACATCATAAGAAGTATTTTCTCCCCAATTTTCATGGTTCTACATTCAATATTTTGGGTCGAACGTTGATTATCAGTCAGTCAGGACAAACTATTACATATATATATATATATATCAGAGTTTCCCCCAAGTTTAAAAAAGGGCAGGGCGCTACTGTTCTGAAAAGGGCACTTTTATAATTTTTAGGGCACATTTACATTTTTCAGGGCATGTGATGTAGAATCACATATAGTTTTCTTAAATTTTACATTTTTCTAAATTACAGTTAAAGCTAATCTTTAATTAAATATCTAGTTTATCTTAATGTTTTATTTCGATCCCACAATAACTTTCCGTTCAAAAGAAAAGAAAGAAAAACATCTAGCATCTGCTTTATTACTGATAAACGGCTGTCAGATAAAGAGAATTCATTAAGATGCGTATTTCACCCTTGCTGGAAACAAATAAAAAAAGAACAAAGATATGCTTTGCTTGCGGTCAGTAAAATCGCTTTTCTCTCTGCTTAATTGTGATTCTAACTTATTCGTTAGGTAATAATCTTTCCTTGTGCATGCCACATTATTGTGTCTTTCATAAATTCTCCCAAAACAGAGTCCTAACGTACGAATTGGCGCGAATTCTTTTTGGCGTATTTTTTTTAGGACTGCCCATTTCTGGTTGCCCTGTATTAAATTCAAAATCATCTTAATTGTTTAAAGCGTAACAGAAAATTTCATGGTTATGATATCATTCACTTTTCATATGCTCCTTTTCGCCAATTCCAAGATGCCAATGTGTGAATTCTGAATGAGAAATTGAATTGCCTCTCTCTCGCTTCATGCACTCAGTCATGTAACAAAGGTCTCTTGAAAAATGGTTACAGGCACCATCCCTAATTATTTCAGTAAGAAATGATTTAATTTTTATAACTCTACCTTAAATAAACAAAGTTCTCAAAAGGCATTTATTTTAGGCATTTATTTTATTGATCACAGCCTACAACTCTAGCGAATGCATTTTTTTGAAAAGAACCTGGTCGCAATACTTTAAAATACAGATCTCCACTACAGGGCACTTTTTCATTTTTAAGGGCCCTTTTATAGAGTTGAATCGAGAATCTAGCGGTTCAAAAAATCATGAAAAAACAGACATTTCATCAAAAAATTGGAGGGGAAAAAAAAAAAAAAAAAAAAAAAAGGTAAATTTTGTTAAAAGATCGCGAAAAAACGGCAAATATTTTTAAAAGATCACGAAAAAATGGTCAATTTTGTTAAAAGATCGCAAAAAACTGCAGATTTTGTTAAAAGATCGCAAAAGCGGCATATTTTGCTAAAAAATCGCGAAAAAACGACAAATTTCGTTAAAACATCGCGAAAAAAAACGGAACTTTTCACAGAATTTTCCGTTTTATTGCGATTTTTCGACGAAATTTGTCGTTTTTTTCGCAAATCTTTTGACGAAATCTGTCTTATCGGTATTTTTTTACGAAAGTTGATGTTTTTGCGACTCATTTGACAAAATTATCCATTTTATCGCGATTTTTGGAAGAAATTTATCGTTTTTTCCACGATCTTTTGAGAAAATCTGCCGTTTTGTGAAATTTTATGACGAAATTAGCCATTTTTTGCAAATCTTGCCAGAAAGTAGTCGTTATTTCGTGATTTTTAACGAAACTTGCCGGTTTTTAGTGATTTTTTGACGAAATTACCTGTCCCACGGAACGCGTATGAAGCTATTTTTTTGCGTAATTTACGCGCTCTAGCGAGTTGGAGCGCTGCGTTTTTTCAAATGTGGGGCAAGAAGGGCGCTATTTTTTGAACGACCTGACAAGAGGGGTGCTAATTTTTGGATGAGGGGCAAGAGGAGCGCTATTTTTCTAACTAAAGAGCAGGAGGGGCGGAGCGCCCCCCTGAAACCCTCTGGGGGAAACTCTGTATATATATAAATCCCTACTAGCTGACCCGCCCGCCGTTGCCCAGCCATTAGATAAAATATATACTACATATATCCTATAAATATATTAGATGCATTATATAGATAAATAACAAATTATTAAAGCAAAGTATGTAAGTTTTCAGGTGCGAATTCATTGTGTTTTCAAATTATACTCAAATTATTCTTAAAAAAATAATTATAAATAAATAAATAAGGCAATTAAACAGAGCTAACAGTTCTGCTGTCGCCGTATGAAAACATGCACAAAATACAAAACAAAAAAACGAAATGCATAAGTCAAAAGTAAAATTCTTTTTTCTCTACAACCCCCCTTCCCCTACACACACACACAGGCACACCAGGCTTTAAAAAAAAAGTATCAGTAAAAAATTTTAAATTGCAAAAGAGATTTAAAGATCAATTTAATCATCAATTAGCTTTAAACAATCAAAAGTTGCGCCATTTTATCTTCTCCCAAGACCGAAATTATTTTCAAGTTTCAAATGATTAAATTTTGTTTCTTATCTATACACACACACAAAAAAAAAATCTATGTATAAAATAATAATCAAATTATTGTTATGTAGTGAGACAAAATTATTATATCTGGTACTATAACAAAGTTTTTTTTAAAAAATGAATATTTTACATATATTAACATTTGAACTTCAAAAAATAAATTAATTTTCTTAGTATTAATGAAATAATATTGATAAAATATAAAAAGATCCATAGTACAGTTTTAACTTCATGCACAATACTAAATACATTGACTTGCGAATTGTAAAATGGTTGGCAAAAAAGAAAGCAAATATATTGAAAGAAAAAATTTAGTTAAAAATAATAACTTCATGAAATTTAAATAATAACTAGCTTGTCATCTCCAGTTTGAAACAAACATAGCAAATAGTTCGGGAATTGCGATACTAACTGTTAAAAAAAGTTAATATATATCGAATAGCAGTCCATTTTTACAAGTTATTAAATAATTTATCTCTCCCCTCAATAAATAAATAAATCTATTATTAAATACGAAAACAATAGTTATTTACACATTTTATATACCTAAAATATTCTGTAATAAAGTAGCTTACTTAGGTTTTTTTGGAACTCCAGCAATACAAAACGGTATATTTATATGGGCTGAAATTTTATCAGCATGTTTTTGTTTATTATGTGTGTTCCTGTAATCATTATCGAAAATGGAATTACGTAATGCAGATTGTACTTTTTGTCTCTTACATTTAGGTGAGGACATAACAGATGCAAAAATATTGAATTATTAACCAAATACCAAAATATTCTCGCATCAACATTTTGTAATTGAATGATTTTGTACAATGAGCTTGAATACTAACGGTTTAAACAAAGAGTTAATGCAGGTGCTGCTTGTTTTGTAATTGACACATAGGACAGGAAGTTCAGCGACCAGTTGTCTAGGTGCCCAAGCTTTACTTTGAAGGGAAAAAAAATGTTCTATCTTTCTATTTTTCAGAAGTCAGTTAAAATCTCTAGCTGTTTTTTTATTATTATTATTTGTTTGCTTAAGGAATATTTTAGACACAAAAATTTGTCAAAAATACGGAATTTCTTAATATAAGTTTTAATTCTTTCTAACGACAAACTTTAAAACAGCGTAACAACTTGATGTTACCCCTTATTTTTCGGACTAAACAAAATGCAGTAGTATTAATAAAAATATTTAAAAAAAAAAGAAAAATACAATTAATTCAGAAAAAAAAAAAAAAAACGAACGTATTATTTCTGGGAGAAATATACTCGTATATTGTAAAATATTCATATTATTTCGAGATATAAATTCAAAGTATTTGGGTATTTTCAATTTTCATCCTATATCATATATATTTCTTAAGCACTTTTTTAAATCAATCCAAAATTACGTTAAAAGGTAAATAAAAACAGTTTCACATTTTTAATTATATATTTTTTTAATAAAATAAAAAGAAAACAAAATATTAGTTAGTAGGAAAAAATAAAACCATAATTATTTTCAGTTAAAGGTAAAATTTGTATAGAGTGGAAAACATCCAGATTTCGAAATGGAAAAATATTAAATATTTGTATTTCAGTTTTGAATTCTCATCGGATACCATTTAAATTCCGTGATACATATTTCTAACTAAATTTAAAGTTTAGATAAAAAAAAAAAAAAAAAAAAAAAAAATAGGAATTTCTTCACTTCAATCAGTATAGCTTAAAATTTCGAGACTAAACTAAAAATTTTCCTATAGTAAATAAATACAGGTAGATTTCGATATTTCGAAGTCAAAAGGCACAGAAAAAAAAATCGGAATATTAAGGTTTTACTCAAAATACCACAGTTACAAATAACATTAAGATGTACATACAATATGTACATAAATATATTTTTTTCGTCATATCGAGGTTTCCGAGTACACCATATTTGACAAATCAAAATTTTTCTGAATAGTTTTATCAAAAAAAAAAAAAAAAAAAAAAAAAAAAAAAAAAAAAAAAATCCTATATATTGATAAGTTATATTAATTAGTAAATTAAATTAATTAATAAATTGTCAATTAGTTAAATTAATTAGTTCCGGTTAAGAATAAGT
The DNA here is from genome assembly GCA_964019185.1 of Maratus speculifer. NCBI lineage: Eukaryota > Metazoa > Arthropoda > Arachnida > Araneae > Salticidae > Maratus > Maratus speculifer. The sequence goes on from OZ025293.1 coordinate 355,465,774, forward strand.
TTATGTTTTCTTCGTTATAAATTGTTTTTTCTTATTAGAAAGTACAAGGGGAAATAAATCCGACTAAGAAGAAAATTTTATAAGTTTTCTTCGGTCTAATTTGTTTTTCTTATTTAATTAAAAACTACAAAAATATTTCTCCAATTCACAAATATTTATAGATTAATACCTTTTTTTTTCGGCTAAACATACTTTTTTTCCGATCGAACAATAATTTTTCCTCTGACTTTTCCGTTTTTCCAATTTATAAATTTTTATGGGTTAATACGTAATATTATTTTTTCCGACTAAATATGCCTTTTCTGATGGAACGGAAAAATTTCCGAATGATATTTTTGTTTTTTCAATTTATAAGTTTTTATAGGTTAATACCATTTTTTTCCGATCGGACAAGAAATTTTCCGACTGATTTTTCCGCTTTTCCAATTTATAAGCTTTTATAGAGGTTAATACGAAATACTGTTTTTTCCGACTAAACATGCCTTTTCCGATGGAACGGGACATTTTCCGAATGATATTTTCGTTTTTCCAATTTAGAAGTTTTTATAGGTTAACACCAGTTTTTCCTATTGACTTTTCCGTTTTTCCAATTTATAAATTTTTATAGGTTAATACGTAATACTGTTTTTTCCGACTAAACATGCTTTTTTTCGGATGGAAACGAAACATTTTCCGAATGATATTTTAGTTTTTCCAATTTATAAGTTTTTATAAGTTAATGCCATTTTTTTCAATCGAACAAGAGTTTTTCCGACTGATTTTTCCATTTTTCTAATTATAGGGTAATACATAATACTATTTTTTCCGGCTTTCCGATTAAACGGTATGCCTTTTCCGATTAAACGGTAAATTTTCCGAATGATATTTCCGTTTTTCCAGTTTATTAGTTTTTATAGGTTAATACTATTTTTTTTTCCGACTAAAGATACTTTTTCCGAGCGATCTGGTAATTTTCCGACTGATTTCTTCTGGGGGGGTGCTGCACCCCCCCCAACCCCCCCGGGATTTACGCCCCTGAGCTTGAGGATATATAAGCATGCACCTAACTCTGGATATGCCCAGCTTTGGCTTTTTCTAGCATGCTATGTCTTGCACTGATAGAGAATCTCGATAGTACGTTCAAAACGGCTGTGAGCTATTTTTTATGCATTAGTTGGGCATTTCTCAACGTTTGTTTTCTATCTTTAAAAAAAAATAAGGAGTTCCGGGACACAAAAATCTACAAATTTTCTAAAAACATTTCGTTATATTAAAAATTTTTGGGGTTTTTTTTTCTGTTTAAAATGACGTTTAAATCGTGTTTCTATCTTAATTAGAATAAAAATGAATGGCCAGAACAGGACTTGTGAAAATACCCTTTTCTTCATTATGGGTTTTTTCACGATTTCTCAAATTTAAATTGTTATAATTCAATAATCATTAATGTTAAAAGGTTCAAACTTGGAACGTACTTTTTTCAATTATTTTACTTTAATTTCAATTCAGCAAATTGGAAAAAAAATATATCTTTTTGGAAACGGTTTTTTTTAAGTTAATCATTTTTTTCTTATTTATTTTTTATTTTTACCTATTTATTTTTATTTTATTTATTTATTTATTTATTTATTTTATTTGTTTATTTATTTTGTAATTTTGACTTAAAATATTCTTAGTTTCTATATGAAGTAATATTTTTTTAAATGCTGAACCAAAATTAAAATTTATTTATTTCTGTTTATTTAAATGAAAACTAGTTGAAATTCTAAAAATGATATTTCAAGCTATAACGGTTTTAAGTTACCCTACCTTTTTTTATATATATTTTTTATTTTTTATTGAATTCTGAGACGTTTCAAAATGAGATTTTGTTTACAAATAATGCGGTTAACCACCACAAAAAATTTCAAAATTACAACACAATAAATAAAAAATATTTGAAAATGTGTTCCGAACACATTTTGTCTTCCTTTACTTGATTAGAGATCAGAGATGTTTCCAGCCTCCTGATTTGCTAGCTTCTCTTTCGTCTTTTCTGCTGTTTAAGATCTTTGGAAATTGGAATTTCTATGACAACAGTAGTATTATACCGTTAAATATATATATTTCTTTTTTATATATAAATGAATCAGCACTTAACATTCAGCATATTAATCTATCTCAGGTCTTAACAAATGACTAATTAATTCCAGGGCCCAACTTAGGCAATGGGGGGGGGGGGGGGCTGGGGCAAACATTATTAGGAGGTCTCCCTTCTATTTTAAAACTTTTTGTAAATTATACTGAAGTGACTAAAACTAAAATTCATACCTATTGTATGTGTACATAAATTTCGTACCAAGTACTATTCACATCTATGTGCATAATATCAGAAAAATAACTTTAAGAAACTATAAAATGCAGTTTTTTTTTTCGGTTACCAGAACATAAGGATAAGTGTGAGGCCTTTAAGGGAGCAGGAGGCACAGAAAACAGAAAGAACTTTTTTGGCCACTTTTGGCAATTTTTATCATTTGACACTCCTTTACGAAAACCTTATATCTGTCCTTGGGGGGGGGGGGGGCTTGTAGTGTAGATCTGTATTTTAACCGTTTTAGTGCTAAGCAATTTTTGCAAGAATGCACGAAAATTGCGGTACATATTTTGATTTCTTTAAAGGAAAAAATAATGTTGTCATATAAAACACTGTTATTTAGACAAATATCAATCAATTTTAATAATTCTTTTTGTATTATAAAGAACTCGCAGCGCAAAAGCGCTGCGCCGCGGTTTTCGAGATAAACTATCGCAGCGCTTTTGCGCCGCGTAGCAGTCAAACGGTTAAAGTATATTGTTGGCCAGGTTCTTTTAAACAAATGCATTCGCTAGAGTTGTAGGCTGTGATCTATTATAATACAATAAATGCTTTTTAATAACTTTGTTTATTTGAAGTAGAGTTATAAAAATTAAATCATTTCTTACAGAAAATAGTTAGGGATGGTGCCTGAACGCATATTATTAAGAAAACAGTCTTCACATGACTGCTTCGTGAAGCGAGAGGGAGGCAATTAATTCCTCATTCACAATTCACACATTGGCATTACAGGATTGGCGAAAAGGAGCATATGAAAAGTGAATGATATCATATCCATAAAATTTTCTGTTACGCTTTAAACAATTAAGATGATTTTGAATTTAATGCAGGGCAACCAGAAATGGGCAGTCCTAAAAAATACGCCAAAAAGAATTCGCGCCAAATTCGTACGTTATGAGCATATTTTGAGAAAATGTTCTCAAAAGACACAACAATTATCATGTACATCAAAAGACTTGCAACGAATAAGTTAGACTTAAAATTACGCAGAGAGGAAAATGAAATTTCACTGACCGCAAACATGTTCGATCTTTACTCTTTTTTTTATTTGTTTTTAGCAAGGGAGAAATACGCATCTTAATGAATTCTCTTTATCTGACAGCCGTTTATCAGTAATAAAGCAGATGCTAGATGTTTTTCTTTCTTTTCTTTTGAACGGAAAGTTATTGTGGGATTGAAATAAAACGTTAAGATGAAGTAGCTATTTAATTAGAGATTAGTTTTAACTGTAATTTAGTAAAAATGTAAAATTTAAGAATACTATATGTGATTCTACATCACATATATCACCCCTTTCACAGACGAAAAAAATCTATACATGTCTATGAAGGGAGAGAAATCAATTTTCATATGCTCTTACAAATAGTAATGTGTAAAATGTTCATGAAAAAATTCTAAATAAAGTAAAAAGTAACTGAATATCTTTCTAAGTAGGCAACCATCCCAAATAAAAGTATAAATATCATGATATAAATATATTGGTACCATAAATTTTGTCATACAAATGACATCATATATTGTTTCTACTTAGAAACAGCTGCAGCTTCATTAATAAAATTTGTGATCACTTTTCAATTTGTCTTATTTAGACAAGGACCTGTATAAAAAATGTGCACATACAAATAAAACAAAATATCAGGTATAAGTCTACAGGTCACTTACCAATTGGCAATAAATTCCAAAATGTTTGTAATAAGAAACATTAAATATGTGTATTGATCAATACAATAATAATAGCAAAATACTGGAGTAATATAATGCAATTAAACACAAAACATAATACACAAATAAACAAAAAAATATTGTAAATAGAAGGATTAAAAATGTCCATAATAATGAATAATATGAAATTTTGAAATTTCCACTATTTTTTTTTAAAGTTTACAAGATAAATTTTACTACAAACTTATATCTGAGATGAGAGTTTAAGAAATGCTAGACAAGCAACATATGGAAAAAATTTTTGAAACACTGTCGTTGACCATTTACTTCCATGTGATAACAATGTTCCTAAATGTATAACTTCTAATTTTTTTGTCCTTTTTTTTTAATACCTAAACTGATGAATTTTTTTATTAAGTTAAATCTGAAATTTAAAATCAATGTTGCATTATATTGACATCTAAAACGGTATTTTAGTGTAACATGAGAAAAGAAAACCGCGTAAAGTATTCGGTATCTTCCCTAAAATACTTTTATTCAAAAATAATTACTGTTAAGTGGGAGAGACTGAACTTTCATGCAAAAGTGTAAAAAGTTTAGAACTGTGGGAAAGATGTGTGGAAATGTAATATGGAGACCTATAAAGTAACTTCAATTTAAGATACAACTGGTATAAAGACCAATAAAAGACATGTATTAACAAGTAAAGCAAACGTATGACAGCCTCTTTGCTTATAAAAATTACAATTTATCTTCACTTCATATCCTTTGAACCAGAAGTGTGAAAACATTGACAGGTATGCAATTTTAAATACCACCTTGACTGTCGTATACCACTCATCGTTATTTACAAAATGACTAAAGTGCATTTTTTTTATGTGGAAGTACTGTGTACAAATTATAAAAGGATGAGTATTGAATTTAAAGTGAATAAGTGTGTGAATTTTAGTCTATCTATAAAATTTTGCATCTTGCTAGAATTTTTAATAAAAAAGGAGTAAGCTCCGCTACATGTGTAAGTATTCATTGACTGAAAACTAATTTTTAATGGTCGTAAATATAGTGTAAATTACTACTGTATCATGTATACCCAAATGAAAATAAAGAAATGTGGAGAAGCGAATATAAATGATATTTAATTACGAACAAATGTTATGCAAAAAAAGTGTCTATATCTATCTAAATTACGCCTAAAGAGTAATGAAATTCACGTGTGTAAACGGGAAAACATGGAATAGTGCAAATGGGAAGGTAAAAATTACTGGATTAAATCATCCATAACCAAAACAAAAAAAATGTAAAGAAATGACTTATGTATTAAAGATAATAATCAATATGTTCTAAAAAAACTTCACAGAGGACCGATAATTAAACAATTGCATATGTAAATGTATATGTATGTGAATAACTTCCTCTGCAAAGCAAGCAGCAAAATATATATACCTTTGTAAACTGCCATTGTAAAAAAACTTTGTATAAAAACATTGTAATTGCTGCATGCAAAGAGAAGTTGTATGAAAAGTGAGTCAGTTGCAAATATCCACAAGTATATCAAAAGAAAAAGAACTTTGTAAAACTTTCACCACTGTAATATTGATACACTAGTGAACATTCGCACTAACACTGTGTGTAAAGAAAAGTGCAATTGATAATTACACAGACCTACTAAAAATAGAGTAGCTACATCGAATTAAGACAAAATAGATGTGCAATTTTTTATCTATCGCGAAAGATACAAATAAAGAAAAATAAATTGTGTAAACAAACATTTAAGATTCACCGCAGAAGTCTTACTGATAATTAGGGCTTAACCACCAGAAGAAAACTATCAATAAATCAAAAATGTGAAATTTTGAATCATTCATCTATTCCTGAGCTCACGAAACAGTTGAATGAAAGAGAATCAGAGATATGAACAATGCCCGAAAAATGTAAATCATGAAATGATTGAAAGTAATCTTTAAATAACAATGTATTAAAATGTGTACACCATATGAAAAAATATATATCTACGAAAGAATAGTGTATGAAAAAAAAAATAATTATTAATGCTTTATGTTTGTGTTATGAATAAAAAGGTTAACAATGTAAAAAAAAATACTGTGTAAAAGAGCGGAGAAATCCAAGTATCACCTGAAGGTAACTAACAAAATATGTAAATAACTAAATATACATGAAATAGCATACCTGAAGAAGTGTTGAATATTTACGTTATATTTTAGAGTGAATGAAAGCTTGTTTTTGCTTGAAATAAAATTTAAATGTATTACAGCAAGTGGAAAAAGCAGGGTGATTTATGTCGAAAAACTTCTTGTAAGCACGGTTATGTGCGATGCAGTTAATGCAACTTGAAGCATTTTTACAATTATCTGAAGTGTGTGATTCACCACAATTAGCACATGCCAAATCATATGCACAAAATTTTGCCTGGTGGCCAATTTGTTGGCAATGAAAGCAACGTTTTATGTTAATAAATGGCCTGACAGTGTAGTCAACAGAATTAATATTTAATTTTCCATGTTGAGTTAAGAGATCAGCTATCCATGATGTAACACTAATGGTCCAGTTATATTTTAATCCCTGTCTTAATTTATGCTTTCTTTCAAAGTTAATGAAAGGAATGGTACTGCCAATCTTTTCATTTATAGATATCATAATATCTGGTATACCTATATTGTCATCAAGACCTAACAGAATTATTTTTGTGCAGTCAGATAAATCTCTAACTTGATTTTTGTGCTCACATAAATTTAGGATGTAATCCGGTATTGAAATAAGATCAGTATTTTTGTCTTTTGATAATTTAGAGTTATTCGTACCAGAATTTATGTGTGTTTCAGATTCAACTTTATCTAGAAATTTGGCCAAACCTTTCCCATCAGAATTACATTCCTTATCTTTAATAACATTAAGGGGTTCATCCAATTTAGATTCATCAATGTCGCATTGAATAGCTATCTCATTATGCTTAGACTGTTTGGACGAGTTCAGTGTTCTTACTTTTTCGAACAACACCTCATTTAACCTATGTAACTGGTCGTTATTTTTTTGTAAAACAGTCCACTCAGATTGAACACTACTCACCAAATCACTTAAAATATTAAATTTTAATTCAATTTCTTTTTGATAGGAATTATATTTTGCCATGAGTTCTGGATTATTCTCATTTAAAATAGGATCAATTAATTTCTGAACATCCGAAACAACAGATCTAGAATATCTGTTAATAGAATCCTTTAAACTACTCAAACATGAAATCTCAAAAGAATTAGAATCTAAACCAATTGTTTCAGAATCCATATTAGTTTTAAAAGACATTACCTGTTTTGCATCAGGTCTAAACTTAAAGTTAAACACAACAGATGGATCTTGTGTCAATTTACGTGACCTTTTTTTTAGTCATTATAAACAATTTATATCCTAAATTATAAAAATACGAAAATAAACAAACGAGCACAGTATCTGATTATTAAAAAAATGGACCTATCTACAATGCAATATAATAAAAGCAGCTATATGTGAGAATATTTTTAAATAGATGCTAAAAATTTAAAATAAATGTCTATCCATAAACTAATCAAAATTGTGTTTTACATTTATAAAAGTGAAAAAGCATGAAAAAAAAATCTCAATATTTATTTAAATATTAGAAAACTGGACCCTCTCTAACGAAATATTTTTGCAAGTGGGGTGCAAATAGGAAAAACAAACACTGGAAATATATGTATAAAAAGTCTTAAAATAAATTAGAAGGGGGGAAATTAGTCACTTTAGTTAAGACGATATTTTGTTTTAATGCACTGTTTATATCCTACATGAAATGCATAAGAAATATCATAATAAATATTAAGGAATTTATCAAATGTTTTTTTTTTTTTTTTTTTTTTTTTTTTTTTTTTTTTTTTTTTTGAACACTTCTAAAATTGAAGTTTTTATTAGCTAATATAATTGACGAAAATAATGATTCATACTGTATCTTATTCATCTTGTATTTTTTTTTTTTTTTTTTTTTTTTTTTTTTTTTTTGCAGACTAGAGTGTAAAAATAATTCTACTCGAACAGATATAAACAATGCACACACTTTAAGAATATTAAGATGTTAGATAGGTTTAATTATGCAAATAAGAACATGGCTAGTCTTTGCACAAATAAAAACAATCTCCCAATAAAATTACTGTACAAACAATATAAAGCACAACTTACCTTTAAAGTGAAAAAAAAATCAGGAAAGAAAAGTAGGATAAAATGTAATAATATATTTTTTGATACATGAATTTATAATTCGATTATGCATGCATCATTATTATTATTTATGTCATGTGCACATGGCATGTGATTCAAAAGATAAAATTTTATTTATCTGAAAATGAGCCCACTGTCAATAATATATGAAGGTGCATACATCCTTATTGTATAACCAGTATTCACATGCATCTTTCTCTGTATTGTTTCTTTTATATAAACCTCATATTAAAAAAATAATGGTTGCAACCCGACAACATCATGCCTTATTTTTATAGGAAAAAGAGATGCACCATTAACTTACCTAGAACTTTTTCATCTACATGGAAATATAATATAAAATTTATGAAAAAGAAAAAGGAATATACGTCAATTTATAACACTTCAATAATAACTGTATTAAAAAAATAAACAAAATATATAGTCATTAATTAATAATGGAAATTATAAAAATACTTTCTTTAAAAAGTAATAAACTGTCTTGATATTTCTCAAACGACTTTCAGCAAAAAGTGCACAGCAATAAGTACTTAGATACTTGAAAAATATAATTTTATCTTGCTATCGTTTGTATCATAGTTTTAAAATAGCACTTGTAAAGCTGTGAAATGTTTCAAGACAATCTAAAATCATTTATAACTGTTCGTATTTAAAGAAATTCAATTAGAGCACAGAAAAACTAATACATAATAAACTAAAAATGGTTGAAAATTACTCAACATAATTTTTTTTAAATAAAAATATCATATAATTAAAATAGAAATTGAGATTTAACCTATTAAATATAAAAGCATACACTTTCTCATCTGCGAAATTTATGCTGTAAATATTTATCAATGAATGTCTTCTTCACTCATTTTTTTTTTTTAACTTTCAACTACTACAAATAAACTTGTAACAGTATTATCGTAAAAATAAACGTTCAATAGCGCACAAAATTACAGACACAAAATTGATCAATTCTGTAGTTTTAAGGGTTTTTTTTAATAGTATAGCGCATGTAATTATTTTTGTGAAAAACATCAGTGTCAGCATCCAAAAATTTAAAGAATAAATCCAATGTGAAGATCATATTATCGACGAATGACGAAGAATTTTAACGTCAAACACGAAATTCTGTGTCACTTTAGTCGAAAGCATATGGAATCGTCACTGAAGTACACCGCTAAGATGAAATAAAAACATTATGTCAGTAAACGTTTAACGGAGGTGAAATAAGAGTCACAAATCGCCAGTCGTAGATTCTTAGGCCTACATCGGCAGGAGAAAATTTAACGAGCGGCCGCGTTAACACCGAGCATCTCGAAAGGTCCCGATCAGAAGAATCAATCGCTCAAATAAAAGATAAATCGGCACTATAATCCAACTCCATGAGGTCCATCAAGAAAAATCCGGCAGCAGTAATTCCCAGGAGCATATGCATATTTCACACAACAATCTGTGAAGAAGGGGAGCACTTATGTAATGATTCACAAACATAAGCAGGACTTATCTGATGAGGAAATAGTCGTTCGAAAATAGTAGAAGACAAACGTTAATAATTCACATTTATAGTATTCAGGAAAATAAATAGTCCGGAACATAATCTAGCAGGCAAATAAAAAGCAGGCAAATAACAGCAGGCACCATCCCTCGATGTTTGAAAAAGTTGCGAATGCCTAGTGTAGGCACCATAGTTTCTGTAGTGTAGATCTGTATTTTAAAGTATATTGTTGGCCAGGTTCTTTTAAACAAATGCATTCGCTATAGTTGTAGGCTGTGATCTATTATAATACAATAAATGCTTTTTAATAACTTTGTTTATTTGAAGTAGAGTTATAAAAATTAAATCATTTCTTACAAAAAATAGTTAGGGATGGTGCCTGAACGCATATTATTAAGAAAACAGTCTTCACATGACTGCTTCGTGAAGCGAGAGGGAGGCAATTAATTCCTCATTCACAATTCACACATTGGCATTACAGGATTGGCGAAAAGGAGCATATGAAAAGTGAATGATATCATATCCATAAAATTTTCTGTTACGCTTTAAACAATTAAGATGATTTTGAATTTAATGCAGGGCAACCAGAAATGGGCAGTCCTAAAAAATACGCCAAAAAGAATTCGCGCCAAATTCGTACGTTATGAGCATATTTTGAGAAAATGTTCTCAAAAGACACAACAATTATCATGTACATCAAAAGACTTGCAACGAATAAGTTAGACTTAAAATTACGCAGAGAGGAAAATGAAATTTCACTGACCGCAAACATGTTCGATCTTTACTCTTTTTTTTATTTGTTTTTAGCAAGGGAGAAATACGCATCTTAATGAATTCTCTTTATCTGACAGCCGTTTATCAGTAATAAAGCAGATGCTAGATGTTTTTCTTTCTTTTCTTTTGAACGGAAAGTTATTGTGGGATTGAAATAAAACGTTAAGATGAAGTAGCTATTTAATTAGAGATTAGTTTTAACTGTAATTTAGTAAAAATGTAAAATTTAAGAATACTATATGTGATTCTACATCACAGGGCTCAAGGCGGGGGGGGCCGGGGCAGTTGCCCGCATCCCCTGCATTTGTCAGGCCCTGATTAATTCAGAATTCTGTAATACGTTATTACATTAGAAAGCAATAATTAAATGGAACACGTTAGAAAAAAATATGTAATGGCGCCATCTGGTTTTCTAATACGAAACTTCAACTTGAGTTTTTGCTAAATTTTTGCCTTTTGAGACTTTTTTTTTGGGGGGGGGGGGATGGGGAGATTACATTACATTTGATTTTAATTATCAGCTTCGAAAATGTTTTGAATGTGTACATATTTTAAGAAATATATACTTCCATGTATATAAAAAGTTTGAAAATTTCTAATATTTTATATAAGGAGCGAAAGTTTTTTTTTTCTTTTCTTTTTAAATATAGACATATATTAAGCTGTACAATTCCATGATGAAAAATATTACTGAAAACTTTATTGTGAAAATAAAATAAATCACAAGTTTATTAAATGGTGAATACATAATATTGTAAAATTAAAAATTAAACAAACATTAAATTTGAATATTAATAATCGACATTTCGGTGTTGACGTTTATTTAGTTTTTAACTTTACAACATTCTATATACGTACATCTTTTTGTACCTTTTTGATTTATTTTACTTTCAAGATAGTTGTATAGTTTATATATAAAAAAATAATTATTTTGTTTCCCCTCCCCCTAAAATACTTTCGTTTGATCCTTTTTTGTGAAATATTTAAAATTTTTAGGTGGGAAAGGGAATAGAAAAAGTCTTTTTTTAAAACCTAAAAAAAATACATTTGTAGAGGTATTCATCCTATTATGATTATACTTTTTTCATTCATTTTTGGGGATTTTTTTATTGAAGCTTTTTAAAAACATTTTAACAATTAAGAAAATCTGAGAGTACAAAGATACATACATATATATAATTTAAATTAACGAAATATATTGAAAGGGACATAAGACATGCAATGAAACGTAGCCTCACCAGTGGCCAACAGGTTCTGCTCATGAAGCTAAATTTATAAGATTGTTGCAAACTATAATTATTTTTTCAGAAATTGGTTCAATTTCATTAAAATATGAAGTCGTAAGTTTAACTTCCGCATAACCAGCCATTTCAGTAAACGGAGAAAAAACCTGTTAATTGTTATAAGACAGTGCTGTTTAACGTTTTGATAATGGCGCTAAAGCAAATCGATAAAAGAAACCAACCAATCAGGAGGCTGGAAAGATCTCTGTGGTCTCTAATCAAGTAAAGGTCGGTAAAATGCATCCCGAACCCCCTTAACCCTTTAACGATCAAAGCATTTTCATTGCTAAGATGTCGAAATAAATGAATGACACCGGTAATTAAGAACAAATATATTTCTAAATAAGAAAACGTGATTTTTCACATACATAATAAAAGGGATATTTTTAGAAAAAAAATACCGGTGTCAGTGTTGCGTATCGGAATTAAAATTTTGTGGTTTCGTGGCGAAACCAATGAACGTTAAAGGGTTAAGAAAATAATTTCTAGATTTTGGAAGATTTCTTTTAGGATACGCTAGTGCCACATAAAGGTTTATAAAACGTAAACTTATCCTTCGAAGTCAATCGGACGAGTATATTGATTCCTTTGGATTTTCTTAAGATAACATTTATTAGATTTAATACAAATTAAACAGTTTACTCTTACTTCTGAGCGACAAATTTTGCGTCAAACAGTTATCCTTTTCTTTCCCAAAGCTAAAATAATGCTACAACCCATTCATTGGATTTAAATAAACAAAAAAAATCATAGATGGTCGAAAAAAAAAATTCCAAAATTAGCACTACAGGGGGCGAGCAATTTATATTTACAAATACTGATCTAAAATTAAAAATCCCCTTAAAACACCAATTTAATTATCACTAACCTAAATTCACACAATTACGAATTTAAGGTCGTCAACTTTCTCACCATGGCGAATTGATATATCCGTTCACTAAGCTGCAGGTTTCACTACAATAATAGCATCTACTTATAATAAAATGCGTTCTGGAGAAGTGTGTGGAACGGTTCCATGATTCGCCACTCCTATTTGTGAATGGACCCTAGCAATACGCCACGTTAGGCTTAATGGAAAACAAATGCAGACATATGACAGCTAAAAGATAATTTCTTTTACTTAAAATAACGTTTAAACAGCATATTTTTCTATAAAACATGTATATCATATCCAATTATAATGTATTAGGCTCCAAATTAAAAATAAGTAATTGTAAACATCAGATTACGATATAATCAAACGAACTCTGTTGCCATTCAGATTTTCCAAATCTTGAAACAAATGAATGACTCTTTGAACGCATTATTTAAAAAAAAAAAAAAAGAATACAGGTCAATTATTTAATTCTGTTCTTAAAATATTTGTAAAATCATATTAAACTCTTTAAATAATTTGATTTTGTTTAAAACTGTCAAAAACTCTTTTTGCAATCATCTATTGGCAAATAATATAAAGAATCGAACTTTGTTATAAGCACGAGTTAATGTTCGGCATATCAAAAAGTTAATGTGAAATTTTCAGAAATTACATTTCACTTTGCTAATAATTAATCGAGATCTATATCAGAAGCATGCAGTTTTAAGAACTTTTCACTGTTTCTTAAAATGCAGAATTCTGATTGGTTAATCAAGTTTCGCTATCAGCGAAACTAACCTGGATCGTGGGATTCTTCTCGCAAAAAATGTAGTGAATCAATCACGTTTGAGAATCGTTCAATCAAAATTATTTGTACTTGAGAACGCACGTGTGTTTGTTGATCTTTTTGAACACGCGGTAGGTTTATATATTTTCAATTAAATCGTTGTTTCTGTAATTTAACGATAATTTTAGCAATGCCGGATGAAAATGACGAAACGCCGATTGAACGTAGACGGCGATTAGCTCGCGAAAGAAAATCGAGATGGCTTACTCGACAATCACAAGCAACGTTGGATCGTTTAAGGGAAGAAAATCGCGAAAATCTTCGAAGTCAACGAATATACTTAAAATACTGAGCGACAAAATTCTCTACATACAATTTATAAACAAATTATCGTTTCAGGTCTGCTTACAAAATTGCGAAATTTCGTCCTCGATGTCCAATAATAGCAGTCACAAGGGATGATTTGACATTGTTCGCATAATAGTTGAATTAATAAATGGCGATTTAAAAAAAAAAATCAAACTTTTAGGCTCACTTCCTGCGTTTCTTTCAGTATTCACTTAAAGTATTTAATTTTTTAGTATAAAAAAATCTACTTTTAAATACATTCATAAAGGAATATTTTATTATTATAAAACATATAATGCATATTATTTCATTTTTCCAAGAAAATATTCCCATTTTCCAAAAAGCAAGCCACGAATAAATTTGAAAACGAAATCCAATATTGCCTAATATTAAGACATATGTCTGCATTAGACATTATGATTCATTAAAAATATTTTTTTTAAAGAAATTACTCTTAGATTTCCTCCGGTAGTGAATATTGTTCTCTTTTCAAAATAATTTATTTGGATTTCGCGCAACGACTTTTGGATTTTTCGTGATTTTTTAATGCAATTTATTTCCGTGATTTTTTTACCGAAATTTGTTGAAATATTTTGATTAAATCCTTTGACGAAATTAGCGATTGTTCTTTGAACGATTCGCGAAATTGTTTTTTTTTTTTTTTTGGCAACCATTTGTCAGAATTCGCAATACATTTTATGTCCCAATTTTCAGATTTATGACAAATTTTAACACTTTTGGCTTTTATACGGAGATGTGCTGAAATTGTTCTTCCTTATGCTACTACTGGCATTGCTGCCGTTTTGTTAAAAGGAGGAAGGACTGTTCACAGTGGTTTTAAACTACCGGTTCCAATTTTGGAAACGTCAACATCTTCAATGCGTGTTATATCAGATGAAGCGACAACTATCCGTCAAGCAAAGCTTATCATTATTGATGAAGCTACAATGATGACAGTTCATGCTTTACGTTGCATAGATGCTCTGTTAAGAGAGCTGATGGGAAATGAAAATCCATTTGACAATAAAGTTATGTTGTTGGGAGGTGATTTTCGTCAAACATTGCCAGTCGTTAAACGAGGGACAAAAACTCATGTAATTGAAGTTTGCATTAAGTCGAGTCCACTTTGGGAAAAAAAATTTTTCATTTGAAACTGTCACAAAATATGCGTTCTGAAGGCCAAAATGAGTTCAATCAATGGCTTTTAGATAATGGTGAAGGGAAAACTTTATCTGTCCAAAATTTATCGAGTGATATTGTGCAAATTCCATCCAACATGTTATGTAGTGATTCAATCGTTTCAGAAATTTATGGAAATGAAATTGATACAAACTACATTCAGGAACTTTCCTCAAAAATTATTTTGACAACTACTAACAAGGATGCCATGAAACTGAACAATGAAGTTCTGAATCTTATTCCTGGAACCACATTTGAATTTTACAGTGCAGATTCATTCGAGTAAGATTTATCAGAAGGTGAGACAAACTTTTCTCAGGAATTTTTAAATGAACAAACTCCTTCTGGAATGCCTCCCCATAAATTAATGTTAAAAGTTGGTGCTATTGTGATGCTTCTTAGGAACTTGAATCCCAAAAAGGGTTTGTGCAATGGCACTAGGTTAATCATTCGAGGCCTACATCAGCATTTTCTGGATTGTGAGATCTTAACTGGTGCTAATAAAAATGATAGAGTTTTTATACCAAGAATTGATCTCACGCCAAGTGATACCAATCTTCCGTTTAAACTTATTCCTAGGCAGTTACCTATTATCATTGCTTTTGCAATGACTATTAATAAATCACAAGGACAAACATTCAACAGAGGAGGCGGTCTTTTCACATGGTCAACTTTATGTTGGACTGTCAAGATGCAAAGAACAAAGTAAATTAAAAGTATTTATCCGTAATACAAACCTGCAAGGGCAACTTTTATCTGATAGTAGGGTGTTCACAAAAAATAGTTTTTCCAGAGATTCTTTTCTAAGAAAAATACATATGCCAACAATTTGTATGAATAAATAGCACTACAGTGTTAGTAAGTATTCTATTATTAATGAAAAACGTGTTTTTATTGCATCTAAATTTTTGTGGCTTTTGAAGGGTTCTGCTATTTGTTTAATATTTCGTCATTATGAAAACTTTGCTATTCAAAAAACATTTAAATTGAACTCTCTTCTACTATTGTATGAGAAACAGATACTTGCAATAGTCAAGTTTACAATATATTTGCTATTATTTGAGGTAAAAGTACATGCAGTTTTTTGTCATATTTGATGTGCTAACATTTTAATTTTGTTTAAAGTTTCTGCTGAACTTTACACTAAAAGATAATTTTTCTTTTTCCTAACCTATATCATGTTAAATGAAAACACTGATAATAGAGTGTTTACAAAAAATATCATTTTCTAGAGATTCTTTTCTAAAAAAGTTTTGCATCCATTGTATTAGTAATGGAATAAGTGTTTTAATTGCACCTAAATTTCTGTTATTTTTGATAAGCTATCTTTTTTTTTCTTTTTCTTTTTTCTAATTTATATGCATATAGTATTATTTCATTGTTCCAACACTTTGCCATTCAAGAAATGTTAAAATTTATATTCTACTATTAATTTAAAAATATTTTTGTCTTTATTTATGGAAAAGATATTTTATGAGAAATAGATACTTGCATTAATCAAATTTATAGTATATTTGTTATTATTTATGGTAAAGCTGCGTGCAGATGTGTTAATATTTTGATTTTGTTTAATATTAATGCTGAACTTTATACTAAAAGGTAATTTTTTTCATAGCCAGTATTATGTTAAATGTAAACTTTATCAGATAGTAGTGTGTTTACAAAAAAATATAATGTTTCTAGAGATTCTTTTCTAGAAAATATTTGTTGCAATTGTATTACAAATGGAATAAGTTCTTTAATTGCACCTAAAGTTCTGTAATTTTTGGTATGCTATCTTTCCTTTTTTTTTTTTTTTATCAAAGTTTTATTTTATTACTGGAATGCTTTGTTACTCAACAGATATTAAAATTTATCTTCTACTATTAAATAGATGTTTGCCAATATGCAAATTTACAATAATTTCGATTTATTCATGGAAAAGCTATATACAATTCATAAGCATGAATTTGCTGTCGTATTTTATATTTAAAACGTTTTATATTTATAAATATAACTGCAAAACTTCACCATAAAAAACTAACTTAAATAGTAGTGTTGACTTGAGGCAAGTTTGGCATGGTATAATGCATGGCAGCCCTTTTTAATTAATTTATGTATCCAGAGGCTCTTTTTCATCAACTTATGTACATAATAACCCTTACTGTCAGTTTTTTTTTTTTTTTTTTTTTTCAAATAACAAACATGATTTCAAAAGGAGGGTAGTTTTTCAAGACTTTTTGGCACTCAATCGATAACATTTGGAATTTTTCTACAGGCAGTCAACAAATCTCACAAATTTCATGTTCTTGATCAACAAAATTCATATTTTCTCTGTGCATGATAAGTGAAATTCACATTTTTTATCTGTATGCAATTGACAAAATTCATGTCTTCTGTGAGCATGATCGATGATACTTAAAATATTTTTAAAATAGTGACTGACAAAATTCTCAACTTAAAAATTTCCTATATAAATAGCTATGGTATTGGTTACCTATATAACAAAATTCATAATTTTTAACTGGCTCGATAAAACTTGCAATTTTGCCATGAGAGAAGATGTCGAAATTCATGATTTTTTTTTTTTTTTTTCTGCCATCCATGACAAAATCTGCAATTTTTTTTAATTATAAATTTAAGAAATTTGCAGACCACATATTTATATATAACCCATCGTGTATCACAGGTCCATCCCTACCATTGTACTATTAACCTAAACAATTACTTAAAATAACATAATTTTAATCGTTAGTGTAATCGTTAAACTATTTGTGAAACTCAATTTGATTTTGCTTATGTAACATTATGATTAACAATGTGATGTGTTAGAAATTCATTGATAACACATTTCACAGAAACTTTTGTACATTTTTTTTAATGTTTTGTCCATTTAAATTTGTTGAATTATATCGAAAATTGAATGTTTAGTTAACATCCTGTCATTTTTGACAGGGGTTATATACTAGTTGTTTAATATAATTCTACAGATATAATCCAGTTTTAATAAATTACTAGCGAGCTCCGTCCGCTAGCTGGGCCACTTTTTTCAAACGAACCTCGATATTAAGCAGTATATAATAAGCAAAAAAATTCATTTAATAAGCAAGTCTTGGATTTCGAATCCTCAAGCACAAAAAAAGTAAATTAAAGAGCTATGGTTGTTATGCGCCCATTATCCCGTTAAAAATATGTGATTTCGCACAGTGGGCGCTACGTGCCCACCGTGCAAAGGCGGCCCACCGGCCTACCACCCACCGGCGCTACGCGCCATGGTCGCCATCGTCCCGTTAAAAATATTTGGTTTTGCACGGTTGGCACTGCGCGCCCATAAGACATTTTCTCGTATATTTTAGTTCATCAGAAGCAGACTTTTACGCAGATTCTGAATATGTAATCAGTTTTTTTCTACTTTAAAAACTGTCTGTATGATGGTTTAAGAAAAAGCCCCCAAAAAAGTTTCGGTATTAAAAACTGCAAAAGACTGCTATAAAAAAAATAAGTAATTTCATTAATATCACAAACAACATAACTAACAAATAATTTTGGCAGCTCGTTTTCCGTTTGTACTAACAAAAATTAGTATTAATCGCGTAAATCTTAGGTTACACAATATTCGTGTATGCTACCAAAAAAAAAGTATGAAAATAAACCGTGTTTAACATTTTTTAGCAATTAGTTCTTTTTCAAAGAACCGAAACGAAAGAAAAAGTCGTTTTCCCGGGAGAAAAAAGAGGTTTTCGGCTGCTTCTTCTTTTAGCCAAAGGGGAAAAGTTCAGGTCGTTCACCGCAAGGTGGCGCAGTGTTCTGCCTCAGAGCTCCGTTTGAGCTCCGTTTGGGAAATTAGACGTTTTCCGTTCCGATTCCCGACCGGTTTTTAATTCATAACTTTTTTAATTTTGGTCCTACGGTCTCGAAAATGCCCGAAATGACTTTCCCGGAATTTTTCGAATCGAAAGACACCTCTCGCGACTTCAAACTCGCCCGCGTTGCGAACTGTAATCGGCTTCAAGCAGGCAGGCAGACAGACAGACAGAGGCGCACGGATTTTATTAGTATAGACTAGCGAGTTACGTCCGCTAGCTGGGCCACTTTTTCCGAACGAACCTCGGTATTAAGCAGTATATAATAAGCAAAAAAATTCATTTAATAAGCAAGTCTTGGTGTTCGAATCCTCAAGCACAAAAAAAAGTAAATTAAAGAGCCATGGTCCCGTTAAAAATATGTGATTTCGCACTGTGGGCCACGTGCACTTGAAAAAAAAAGATTGTGGATCGGAACTATGGTCACTTCGCGCCCATAGTCCCCTTAAAAATATTTGGTTTTGCACGGTGGGCACTAAGCGCCCTTAAGACATTTTTCCGTATCTTTTAGTTCATCAGAAGCAGATTTTTACGCAGATTCTGAATATGTAATCAGTTTTTTCTACTTTAAAAACTGTCTGCATGATGGTTTAAGAAAAAACGCGCAAAAAAAAAAGTTTCGATAGTCTTGTTTTATTTCTAAGTTCAATATTTTAGCAAAAACTACGGTAAATATTCTACGGCAAGTCAAAAAAATTGATGCGGAAAAAAAACGCAATTAGCGCCGGTGAAAAAGAGGTTTTCGGCTGTTTCTTCTTTTAGCCAAAGGGGAAAAATTCATGTTCTTCACCGCAAGGTGGCGCAGTGTTCTGCTTTGGAGCTCCGTTTGGGAATTGTGACATTTTTCGTTCCGATTCCCAAGGGGTTTTTAATTCATAACTTTTTTTAATTTTTGTCCCACGGTCTCGAAAATGCCCGAAATGACTTCCCCGGAATTTTTCCAATCGAAAGACACCTCTCGCGACTTCCAACTCGCCCGCTTTGCGAACTGTAATCGGCTTCAAGCAGACAGACAGAGGCGCTCGGATTTTATTAGTATAGAAGTTATGATTAATAATATGTATGCTTATATACCTACAACTAATAAAAAACATACATCATGTTGCAAAAAAACATATTTTTTAGCATTAAAAAAGTACAGAAAAAACAGCATTACAGTTTTGTCCTTTTGCCTTTTTGCTCGGCGGTCAGGGTGTTAACCCTTTGAGGGGCAAGCAATTGCGTTTGTATAATTCTGAACTCCCACCGGAAATTTAAAAAAATTATATCAAAATAACGAAAAGCAATTTCATGACCCCCCTTGTTTTCCCCATCAAAGTTAGAAAAGTAAAATTTGATAAATTTCTTCTGGTGCAAATATCCATTAATCTTAGGAGGGATAAAATATATCCCACTGCCCCTCAAGGAGTTAAACAAGTAAGTGATTTACAAGTTCTCTAAAAATTTTATTATATGGAATTTAAGTTAAATGAATATGATTTTTTTTATCTATTTCTGCGCCACACTGCCTTAAAAGCGTTTTGCAAACTCAGATAGAAATAACATTTACTTTGTGAGTAAATCAGCATAGATGCAGTCATTTATTGTTTTGCATTTAAAGCCAAAATAAAACCATTCAGCTATTATAAAATGAAAAAAGAATGAAAAAAATCGAACTGTTTAGCTTTTATGATGTTATCCGCATCATTATGATGGCTCCAAGTGGCACATATGTGGACCCAAGTAGGGAAAAAGGTTATATATATCAGGGCGTTATTTCGGTGCAGGTTTGCCAATAGAATAGATTTATTGGGAAAACATGTTTTTTTTTCTTTGGATAAGGCGAATTTTGAAACTCACATCTTCATATACTTGTAAAAGAGAGGGAGATAATAGATAACTAATAGATGGATCTATAGATTCATTTTAAACAAGCTGCTTTTTCAATTGAGACAATAACATCAATAAAATGCATTGCAAAATATTTTCTACTTAAACCATTATGTAATAAAACTCTTTTAAGTGTCCTCACAAATGAACTGTTAACAGCTACACATTTAATAAACGAACTCATTCAAAATATTTAAAAGATCGCCTCACTGGCCCAATTTCTTTCGAATTGATTCATATCGAGTCATATTCGTAATTAGGGTAAAGTCCATCGTTAAAGTTGCACACAATAGATATATCAACCTAAAATAAACAATATATTAATTGGTCACTACTAACACAAATTTATGTTACGATATTGTGACAGGTATCGAAATGCAGAAATAGTAAAAGACTAGTTTAAATTTTGTTGATAATTGTTGAACGCTATATTTTTCTTTTTTTGTTCGAATAATCATTCCAATGTCATATTCAGTTGAATATTCTCACTACAATAAAATAAAGGTTTAAAAGATCAATCAATAAAAAGTAAAATTTGAAACATTTTATGGATTATTGAAGAAATCACTGATGCATATATGTTTTAAAGCAACAAAAAACTACTATGTCAGTTTAAAAAAAAGTACCTCTCAGAATGTCAGTTTTAAAAAGTACCTCTCAGAATTTCGAGAGAAAATATTTGGATGAATATCATACCTGAAAAGTTTTCATCTGCAAAATTAGATTTTTGATATTTCTTTATATTCGGATCGTTTCTTCGGTTCCTAAAAAAAATCAGCATAAACCTATCTGCTTTATGATAAATTCAAACATTCGTGTAACATTTCAGCAATTTTTCCGTAGCGGAAAGAAAAAAAAAGGGGGACGTAAAATGTATAAAGAGGATTACCGATATTCACTTAAAGTAACAACGAAAAACGGGAAAACACTGGCGTTCTGCCAGTTTATGGCTAAAAGCCAAAGCTGGGCCATTACACTTTAGGCCATCAATTTCTATGCAAAATAATAAGTGGGGTGCTTACATTTTTTTTTATTAACGTCAATATATCTGGCAGTATCATTTTTCGAACTCCATGGAGCAGTTTGTCAGAGCAGTATGCTCGTTTTCATGAAACACTTCAATAAGATCGGAAATCATTAACCCATTGCTATTAGCATTTTTATGACGTTTAATGTTATAAATAAAGATCATTGAATGGCTTATAAACTTGAATGTTTGCTGAGAAAAAAATTACGTTCTAACATAGAAATTAATTAGTAAAAACGTCAGATATTTTGTGTTTAGTTTTTTAATTCGCATCCTATGTTAAAAAAGAAATTAGATTTATCATTAAAAAAAATCTTTTAAAGCGTTTCTCAAGAAAATATTTCCCCCCGCTTAACAAAGGAGATAGCTTCTAAAACGCTTTTTGATTAATTTTGTAACATCGAACCATGACATTTGCAGGCATGATTATGAAAGTGATTTGTAACCGAATATTTGTTTTCCCATTTATTAATAAATGAGTTGATTTGTCGTTTTAGTTGTTGTCTCAGAGCGACACTTCTTTTTTCCTTCCTGCTCTGCCGTATCCAGAAATTTAGTACAAAACACCAACTTTGACAGTAATTTCTAAAAGATCTGCTTTTATCAAATAACGGTAAAACTGTTAGATTACATAATTTCTAAATAAGATAACATGAAAATGTCATGCATTTAAGAACAAAAAGGAATTTAAAACTGGCAAAAGGCAGACAACTGGGATTCGAGAACACTGTTAAGCAATTCTTAATATTGATTTGTAATAACAAATTGTTAATATTTGTCATTTGATACTACTGTCGGACTCAGATTAGAAATAATTAACGCATTGCTCTTAGCATTTTATCTTAAAACTAAGGATCATTGAAGGGCTCGGAAACAGAAAAAATTGATTAGAAAAAAAAATATTCTAACAAGAAAATTAATTAACAAAAACTTCAAATATGTTCTGTTTAGTTTTTTACCTACTTAAGTTAAGACAATTATTAATTATTCTTTTGAAAAATTCTGCAGTTAAGCAGTACTTCATATTGGTTTGCAACAACAAACTGTTAACATTCGTCATCTGATATTACTAAAGGACTCAAATACCCTATATTATTGAATATTCACACACGACTGTGATGATTTCAACTGTCCGTAATGGAAACGTTCAATCCAGTTATGTATTCGGTTGTGTTCATTGATGCTTACAACCGAATTGAAGGCGGACAATCAATCAGGCTTTAGTTTGTCTGTCGCGAACCACTGGAAGCTGTATGTAATGAATGATTAATTTAATTTGACTTACGTACTGAGGTATCTCCTGATGTATGACTATAGACAGCTTATTAGATAGAGAGGGGATAGTAAGAAGAAATGATGTGCAGAATAATTGATTTTGCAAATAAAATTAATATCAATTTTGAATTATGTAATTCTTCTCTGCGTGCTATATCCTGGAATTGAACATGGCATCGATTCCGGGATCAATTCCAGCATTCCTGAAGAATAATATAAATGATACATTCTTATAAATGTTTCACAAATTAAGCGAATTAAATTTCAGTTTTTGAGCATACGTATTATTGAATACAGGTAATAAATAAGTAATAATATTTCTATATCAATTGCATTAAAAACCTGTAGAAAGGCCTTCTACGAACAAAATTTGTCTAAAACTACTTTTTTCGACTTTTTTCAATTCAGTCCTGGCAGATTTTATTTATTTATCATTTAAAGCTACTCCTTTTGTTTTTATGTAACACAACAAAACTTACGAAAATGAAATCGGAAGTTGGTTCATTGCTTTCTAATAAAATTTACTTTTAGACGTCCAAATAATATATTCTTTCAGAAAAAGCACAAAAAACAATTAAAATTGTTCAATGTATAAGAGAATTATATGTGAATATATTTATTAATGGATAAGATCGATTTCTCATGTTTTTTTAAAAAAATCCTCTAAAAGATAAAAAATAAGTGACAATTATTTCGGCATATTTTATGAGGTATAAATAATCATGTAAAAATCAGATATATTAGCCTCATAGACATTTTTGAACTTCGAAATCTTAAACACTCTTCCTAACATAGGATTATAATGTCTTACCTTTTGATACCACTTCTATTACATAAGCGTATCACGTTTACATGGTGCTAAGTCGTTAGTACAGATGAAGAAACTGACTTACCGGAGATTAACCTTTAACTGCTGTTAGCGGTCTCACAGTTCGATGCTGCTTTCAATTTACATAGGTTAACTGTAGATACTAATAAAATTCTATTTTGTTTGAGCCTTCATAATATCGCTAGAGACACCTAAATATGTCATTTTTAATTATAATTTTACTGCATATATATTTTACTTTAGAAACAGCATCTTATGAGTCAACAGTGATTTTTAAAGAGATTTCGAAATTATAACAAGCACATGATTAAAACAGAACGAATATTTTTAACAATAATATCAGTTTTGATGTAGGTACAGTGAAACGTAAATCTATAGCAGAATTTTAAATGCATGCTTATCACGTTTATTAATAAATGCAGATAACTTACTGAATATTTCTTGAACATTTCTCTGAAGTGACAGTAAAGTTCCTGTAGAATTAACAGAAACAATCATAATCTGTCACAGGACACGTACTGGTATTTCAGAGATTGTTTCAGAATTATTCAACAAATAGCCTGTTATTTGGAAAAGATGTTTCTAGGAGTAATGAGCTAACCATTACTTTCCATGAGCGTCTTGGATTTTTTTAAGTGTGAGATCGAGTTTGTATTACGTACGCCAGAAGTGGCGAACTCACGTGCCAGTGAGTTGATTGTCTCCACTTTTTCTGAAAAGTAATTTTTCACTTATCTAAAAAAAGAATAAGAAAAAATCAGCGATTGTTTTAGAATATAAAACAAGAATTTTCCAGTGAATTATTAACTGAAGATAGTTTAACAATATAAACTGTAAACTTCTTCAAATATGTTGGTAACACAGCCATGCGATTAATTTTCAAGTTACACTTTTAAAATATGTAAAACGTTTAAGTGAATAAATAACGTAAATTTTAGTGCCGAAGTGCAAACGAAATTTGAGGCGTTCTGCAGATTTTTCGATTAACTCCATTGAATAAAACTGCTTATTTTAAACATTGAAAGCTATTTATCTGTAAAAAACAGTATTTAAACAACCTATTTTGATCATACTCATTAATTATCTTATAATCAAGGGTAATTCATAAGCACTGGATAGATATATATAAAAATTTTAACTCAATCATGCCATTACTTGAATTTCTAAAAAAAAGGAGTTAGTTTGATAGATTTCTGAAAGCTCCATTTCATGAACGTCTTAGCATCATAACTTGATGCATTTTGTCTTTATAAGAATCAATTTTTCAATTGTATATTTGTCGGAACGTGGGGATAATCTAAATTTAATGTATGGGGCAAATGAACCCTGTAAATATTTAAAAAAGTGTAAAATTTTAAATATTATAGCAAGGAATATCTCATCTTCATAACATCAATTCCTACTTTATTTTGAATTTAAATTGAATATGCAATTTCAAACATGTAAAATATTTAACCTTCCGTGTACCAGACGGGTCCATTGGACCCGACAGCAATATTTCTGGTGTCAATGGTAAAATGAGAAATTGTCGATTGACACCGGAATTTATAAAGGACTTGTCTAGATATTACGAATTCCTTAATTTAAGCTTTCATTGTAAAAGCAAAATTATATTAAAATATTACTGATGCCGTTTGCAAGTTTGGAATTAAAATTAGGTGTTGCCGTAGATAAATGGGTGTTTTGTCTGTTGGACGGAAGGTTAAGTGCATTTCAATCTTTTTGGAAAAACCTGTGGTTTTTTTTAAGAATGCTGTTTAATGTAATGTAATATAAAAACTATTAGAGCATAAAAATATTCATATGCTTTTTTTCGTGTATTTCGTATATGTATGTTTTTCAAAATGATAAACTGTTTTACAATTGTTCAGATATTATGAGATATTTTACAACGTCTCTCAAAATATTCTTCAATGCCATCCCCAGAGAATCAGTTGATTGTTATAATTCAACTATTAATGATTTCCGGTAGAATACAATCGGTGCATTTACATATCAAAATTTATTTCGTCTTGCGCATTAAATTCATATATTTTACATCGTTCATTTCGTATAAGAATGTCAGTGTTAATAAAATTACATTTTGAAATGTCAAATACGAATGATTCATTTAGTAGAAAACTGTTTATTCACAACAACATGTGGCATGACTGCTTCGATATTCGAAATCGCAGATCAGTCGTGGGAAAACTCTGGAGTATATACATTCTATACAATTATTATCATTGTAATTATGGTGTAAAAATAATGTTCTGTGACTAAACATTAAGTATTCTATTATTGTTATCAATATTCATTTTTACTCGCTGTTCATTATTACACAATATCAAATTACAATGAAATTACAAACACAAATGATGACGTCAGAAGATACGGGGTACAAGTGACAAAAACTCGATTTGGTGTAAATTGATTTGAAAGATAATTGACGTTAAATTTGAACATCTATAATAATTGACTGAATTGAAATAAGAAACTGACGCTTGTTTCATTGTAGTCTTTGATCTCTTATTTCAATAACTATAAAAAAATAGAAAGTAAAATTTTCTTTAAATTTATAATTAATCAGTATTCATTAAAGTGGCAAAAGTGGTTTATCGCTAGAACGCAGCACATAATTAGAATTCACTTATATTTCTTTATCTGAAAAGAAAAAACATATTTCCTGGTCATCTATGCACTTAGTTCATTTTTTTTTCAATTTCGTCACTTATACACTTTGGCTTCTGGGGTCCTCAAATATGAATAAATATGTACTTAGATGTTTTGGAAATTAGTCAATATTTTTCTCTTTTCTTAGCTTCAAAATACCTTTCTGTTCCTGCTATATTTGTTTGTAATATTCGCAATACTTTTGAAGAAATGAAGATATTCCCAAAGAGAGAGGAAATTTTTCACTGCAGATCACTCCGCTAATAGATAATCCGGTACTCTGCTTTAAACATATTTGCCAATTTTTCGCTAAACTTCCGTAAAATGCGAGTTAGTTTAAACCAGGTTAAACAACTTTCTAACTGGAAAATGTTTTAAATGTATCACTTATAATTCAATATCATGTTTCTATGTAGAATTTATTTAATAAAATTTCATTTAAAAAATTCGGGTTCTAAACAGGTTTAATCTGAAATAACCCGTATTTTACGGAAGAATGTAGCTAGGTTGGCAAGTATGAATAAATTATTTTTAGTTGAAATATCTACTATTTAACTGAATTTACACTAAATCGTGTTTTCATCACTGAATATATGGACAATTAAAATAACTGCCAACTTCCAGATTTTTTTAATACCAGTATTTTTATGCAGAAATACTTGCTTTACACAGCTGCGTTAATTCCGAAATTAAATAAAGCAAACTTTTTTTGTAAGAATTTACTGGGATTCAACGAATCTGGGGGTTAGTAAGAAAACTATATAATACTCTATGTTTTGAGACGTTATTCTTTAACACTTGAACGCCCGGAAGGAGTCAATTCGACTCCAACCACCTGACTAAATTTCTATTCGAACTAGAAAATGTTTCGTGAGATAATTTAAATTTAATCCGCGCAGATTTACGTTAAATGAATCAATTAAATAGTTTTGAATAGAAATTCTGGTGAGAAATATTATTATCAAACTTGAGTAAAATTTCAGGGCGTTCTAGTGTTAAGAATTTTTTTAAACCAAGATTGTTGATTTTCTTAAATTTTGCTCTGAAACGTTTTAACCCATTGTTAACTGAAGTAGTGTTATAGAAACTGATGCGTGTACCTGGTAATTTTGCCTTACCAATTGAATGCTAATTTGAACACCAAAAAACAGTCATACCTCAGGAAAATTTGTGAGTTTCAATAATAACGTAATTGTTGGGGACTTTCAATACATTAAATTATATTTGTAGGGTTTTTATTATAATTTTTAATTTAAAAAATCTTACTTCGTTCTTGGCATCACTATATACACTGCTCAAAACAATTAAAGGATATTTGAAGTTTTATATAAAATAAAGATATAAACAAATTTTTTTTGCCGAAAATAGAAGAAGAGAATCACAAATGCAAATTTTTCTGGTTTTCAAACTGTGGATTATGCAAATTTGGAGTTCGACGTCAAAAACGTCGCTTTAGCGGCAGCAAATGAAATTTGACTTTCAACTGGATAAAAGAGAATGAAGACAAGGATGATCGGCATTCAGTGATTGCTTTGTTTCGATGAGTACGATGTCTCACCGAAGTCATTTGACAGATTCAGAAGCTTGGAGAATTGGTGGTAGGTTAGAAGGGGGCCAAACTCAAGCCGAAGTAGCGCAAGCCATTGGAGTGTCACAAAGTGTCATTTCCAGGATCAGAACCGTTTTTTGGAGAGTGGATGTGCAGGCCGAAGACCAGGGCAAGGTCGTAGACGGGCAACAACGCCCAATGAAGATCGGTATTTAGCGTTAACAGCTCGGAGACACCGAAACATGAACGCTACTCTTCTCCAACAACACCTTCGCTCGGCTACAGACACCACGATTTCAACTCAGACTGTCCGAAACCGGCTCCATGCTGTAGGTCTGTATGCTCGCCGACCGATGGTATGTGTTAGATTAACATCAAGGCATCGTCGCGACCGCAGGGAGTGGGCAACCGAGCATGTCAACTGGAGGAGAAATGAATGGAGCAATATTCTGTTTTCTGACGAGTCCCGTTTTTCTGTGCATCCGGATAATAGGCGTATTTTCATCTGGAGGGACCGTGGCAATAGGAATAATCCTGCGTTCGTGCACGAAAGTGTCAGATGTAGCGGTGGAGGAGTGTTGGTGTATGGTGGCATCTCCATTGACGGGCGCACTGACCTCTACATCATTCGAGATTGAGCTCTGACTGGTCGCCGATATAGGGATGAGATCCTCAGACCTATTGTAGTCCCTTACGCTGCAGCAATCAGAGATAACTTCATTTTAATGGACGATAACTGCAGGCCACATCGTGCAAACCTGGTGGGGAATTTCCTTTTCGAGGAAGGAATCGTTCGAATGGAATGGCCAGCGTGTTCTCCAGACATGAATCCAATCGAGCACGTTTGGGACGCTCTAGGAAGACGAGTTTCTGGCCGCCAACAACCCCCACGAACTCTGCAAGAACTGGAAAGAGCTCTTCTGGAAGAGTGGGGTAGAATACCCCAACTCGTCCTTAATAGCCTCATTGAGTCCATGCCTCAAAGGTGTTCGACGTTGCTAGCCGCCCGTGGAAACCATACCCCATACTGAAAATGATTTTCTTTGAAGAAAACACCTTTTCTTATTCTTTTTTTCTCATATACACAAATTGTGTTTTTTCCTGTTGTACACAAATGAGCAATAAAATGCATTTTTTTTTCTGCCAAACATGTGTAATTTATTCTCATATAGCCTACTATGTCTGTCGACCATGTATCAATCAGCTAAAAAGTTTCCCAGATACAAAATCCACCTAAAACTGCAATATCCTTTAATTGTTTTGAGCAGTGTATATGTGTTACCTGAAAATGCAGTATTAGTTGACCGCATGCATCCGGTGCTACTAAAACATCAAATAATAATAATTATTATTATACTATAATTAAAGTTGATTGTACTGGCTAAAACATAGCATAAGATCTTTTCAAAATGTAAATAATGGTAAAAATCGCAGCATTAAAAAAACCGAATTAGCCCCATGAAAATGGCCTTAAAATTCTTGTAAGAAATCGAAATATTAAAATGTTGTTAAAAATCCTACGTAGAGCCACAGAGAAATCAATTCTAGTGTTTGTAATAAAATTTAAAGTAAAAAGTTGAACGGTTCTCAAGTAATCCAAGTGGCCTAGTAAAAAACTGACGTTTTGAGAAAAAATGTGTTTACATTGTAATTAAAAGACCCAAATTGTGATGTAAGATTTATGGGTACAACAGTGTTCCAAATTGGAAAATTAACTTTGTAGACTAAAATGGTTTTAAAAAATTGCAGACCTTAATAAAATTAAAACAATTTAAAAAAATCTTAAACAATATATACATTATACCTAAAAATTTTTTTTTGTTTTATTGTTATTAAGGATCTACCCTGTTTTGAACCATTTTGGGAGCATTGCTGTACCCAAAAATGTTACAACCTAGTTTGGGCATTTTATTTTTACAATGTAAGGTATAATTTTTTTTCTTCTATGATAATTTTTCGAAAATCTTATGATAATTATATGATAACTTTCATAATACAGCTGACCTATTTAAAAAGATGACAAGCTAATTGCAGCAGTTTCACCGGTTTTAAAGATACAAATGCAAGTTTAAATTTGTATCTGCAGCTTTTGCAATATGTATCACACATAGATCATGAAACAGTATTTTTACATTTCTTGAATACTGTAACTAAACCTCATTTTGAAATAAGGTAGAAAAAAATTACCTGAATATAAACTGCAACATTTTAAAAATGGATGAAATATTGTAACACCATTAACATTCGCTGCAAACGATTTTTCCCCGTAGACCATAATTTAACGGAACTCCTTTGTGTATCCTTGTAAGGAAATGATACGTCTATATAGTATTTTATATTTCACAGAACGATGTTATATTCCTATCTAAAATTGCATATAAATCTCATAATGTCAGAAATAATGTTACTGTACTAAAATGCACTGTAAAGCATTTTCCACCATAGCCCACAACGTAATGAAATTATTTTGTTTGTGTTTGTAAACCACAAGGATCGCACACTCCTTGGAATTTCCAAGGACTCTGGCACCACTATTAAAAATAAGAAAATTTACATTTAATTTTTTAACCACAACATTTGCAAGCCCCATTTTCATTCACAGATTTTACGATATTTTTCTGCAGTGAAACATTTCGAAAATATTCTTAAAATTTAGTGGTAGAACTGTGCGAACCCTGAAACCAATATTAAATTCTAAACGCCGCAGTTTCGAGTAAGAATGTCTAATAGTAAACCTTAATAATAAATACAAAATTCATGGTAATCAAAGTACATTTACGCGAGTTGGGTGACGGACAGACAAACAGAAGTCTTAAACACTTTTCAACAATGCTGAAAAGTGTTAAGAAGAAAAATCTTATTATGATTAATATAGTGACTAAAAAAGTTGACTAGAAACGCCATTCTCATAGTCGAATATAAATGCCTGGATTTTATACAAATGAATTGTGATCATTATTCTTTTATTGTTTCATTCTGTTCTCTTGACAGATTGTTATTAACCAGCTAACTGGTTCTTTTTTAACGTGCAATAAATTGAAAATATGGGATAAACACCACTTAAAAAAAACAATATTCGTAATATTTAGTCTTAACATTTCTACCATTAAATAGCATGAAATTGTATTTAAAAAATTTAGTGGTGTCAAAAAGCTTTAAGTGATGGATCAAGCAGACATTTCTTGCCTGTACGACGTACGGGCAATTCATTTAAGTGGTTAAAAGAATTTTATTACTCTGACCTTGTATTTGTTACAGAGACAATTGATTGCATGGCGAAAAGAAGGTTGGAAACGACATATTCTACTGTTTGCTTATTTTGCGACATATCGATCTATGCTTTCAATTTGTAACTATAAAAGTTTAATGGAACGAAACCACAAATAAAGTTTATAATCTCCAGTAAGTTGTTATATTTTATGAGAAGACATTTAAGTCTCAGGTCAATAATGAGATTATTTACAAAAGGTATCGAGATAAACGCTGTAGCATTAACATTGTGTTAAAATCATAATAACAATAAGATAATAACGGGTAAATGAAAGAACATAGCATATTTTATGCCACAATATATTAAAACTTCAGTAAGTGATATTAAAATATACAAAAGAAAATTAATGGCAAGTTTCTTATTTTTATTTATAGCAGAATGATACAAGAGTTTGTGCTTTCATAACTTATTAATTTATTCAATGAAATTTACATTATAATGGAATTTAAAGATTTTAGTGCATCAAGAAATATCCAAAATTTCTTTGCTTTAGTTAAATAAAATAATAATGTAAAATAGCAAAATCTATGAGCATCAATAGAGAAATTTTTCAAATGTCGAATTTTAATGCATTTCTATATATACAGAGAAACATAACCTCGCAATACAAGAATATTGGAAATTCAAAAATTTGTAATCCTTCATAAAGCAACGGTTATTCGAAAGTAAATTGATGATATGGATGTTAATAAAATGCTCAATTTTTAATGCACGGTGAATCAGCTCCTTAATAAAATGTCTTATATAACCATGAAGTTATCTTTCTCATTAAATATTCATAATTTATGATAACTCCCTCTTTCTCCTTGTCATTTTGGGGGGCATTAGCATGCATAAATGCGGAATAATTTGGCTGCTGTCAACATTTCTTAATGCTCAACTACTTTTAAGGCAATAGTGCTTCAGTATTTGAATAAAGATAATGCTATACATTTAGAATGGCTCTGAAGAAGAGATTAAAATGGACACCAAAATCAATCGTATTTATAACGATATTTTATAGTTATGGGTGCAGATGATCACTGAATATCCAGTTCCTAAAAGATGGATTGACATGAGACTTATCCCTTATTTATCTACAATAGTTTTATATTATCAAAGAATATGCCAGAGTTTGTTCCATGGTTATGTGCTATAGTAAATGATTTATTATTCGTCTATTCAAAATATGAGATAGAATAACTTAATGTCTATGAACAGGTTATTAGTTTGTCAGATATAGTTAAGCTTTATTTTATTCGGCAAAGTTGTCTAGTTTATAAATCCTTATCTAGGAATTTGCATTTATTGTCTATATTTTTATCATGTTCACGTCAGGACATCTGCTGAAAATTTCTAAAAAATATGAGATTTTTTTTGTGAAAACTTTTTTTTGTGCGGATTTTTACCACACGATGTGAAACTAGTGAGAAATTACACAGCGTTCGTACGCATCAGGGGATTCCTGGGATTTTAGGTGGTTTTACACCAGAACATTCGTAAAGCACTGATTGCTATGTCTAAAAATAGAATTTTTTTCATTAAATAAGGCAAATATTATTTTATAAACATTCTGGTAAAAGATCTTTGAAGCGCACGAACCCTGATACAGCGAAAGAGACATATATTATACAAGAAGAATAATAACCATTTTATAATATGGAATATCAACACATTCCACTAGTGGGACAACCCTCTATTGTTGAAAATATGCTGTGTACTACGGGATTTCATGCTGCTTAATCTTTCAAATTATATGCTCATTGTCGATGCTGCACGACGCACGTTACTAAAATGTAACTGTGTTTCAACATTAAATTACAACATTAATACAACATGAAATTGTAAATTAGAAGTTATTTTATGCCATAAATTTACATTTTTCTATCTGTGGTATATGCTACCTGGTATTGTAAATTAGTAATTGTATCGTTTGTGGCTCAATAAT
Source organism: Maratus speculifer (assembly GCA_964019185.1). Classification (NCBI taxonomy): domain Eukaryota; kingdom Metazoa; phylum Arthropoda; class Arachnida; order Araneae; family Salticidae; genus Maratus; species Maratus speculifer. The sequence goes on from OZ025293.1 coordinate 355,498,958, forward strand.
GTTCTGTAAATTATTGGACTGCTGGTAGTATACGGTATGAGGCTGTTGAGAATCATGTTGTTCATTGCTTTGATGTTCACGCTAAATTTCAGGGTGAAGTAAAATTTTTCATGGTTTACTAATATTTCACTTCATACACTTTTACAAATATAAAACGCTGGTAAACGAAAAGTCCTGATTTGTTGCTGCAACGAATCGCGAAATTTTTCGCGCTACCGTTGAACACGCTAAAACATTCTTTAAACATTTGCTTGATTCAAATGAAATGCGCATTAAACATATGTTATGAATAAAAAAGTATTGTGTTTCCAGTTTGAGGGTTTGATCTTCATATGCCCTTTTTTCTCCTAGTGGTCGAAATTTCAACTACTTTTTTTATTGCAGATTCATTTTCCCCTTCGTCCATACAATATATTTTTCAAGTTTCATCGATATCTGTCCACAAAAATAGACTCTACGAAGGTCCAAACAGGGTAACTTTAATTTTAACCATCCTGTACATTAACTGACTATTCGGTACTAGGACCAAAAATTGTTTAATTTTTTAGTGCAAATGATTTTATACGTGTCTCAATAATAACTGATTGTTTTGTGGGACATAATAAGTCAAACGTGATTTTAAACTTTTTGTGTTACAAAGCGGTCAATTATTTGTGAAGGGGACAGATAAACATTTTGAATGCGTTTGAAAAATTTTTAAGGCAGTATATATTAATTTACGCTCGAAAAATCAAAGATTTTGTCATTCTGTACGTACATTTTAATTTATTAAATAAAAATCCATGAAATGACATTAAATGCAATTATTTACATCATAGATTTTTTTTCTGAAATTCATTATTATTTAAAATTATGGTTTTTATGATCGCCACTTTCATTAACATTGCCTGAAAAATATCTCTAAATTGATCTTTTATTGCCATCAGAATAGCGCATTTAGAAGAATATTAAACATTATTATAAGAAGATTATTTTATCTTTGCATAGTTTATCTTTGAATCATTTAGTTTTATCGTTTTACCATAAAACATGTATCTTTTAGTAAATTATAGTGTTTAGAAATTTATCGTCAATGCGAGAATATACAGACGAGAGAAAGGAAAATGAAATAGCTTTTAAATTCTAGTTTCAAACGAACGGGGGAAACAGGATTGAAGAGTTTCTTATTTTACTAAAGTGATAATAAAGTCCAATTAAATTCTTAAAATGAAATATGCATAGTTGCATCTTTTGATCTTTTGTTTCAAAACTACCTAGAGAGATCCAGTCGTTCATTCTTTTATTCTTTCCCCTAAATCGATACACGTATCTAGAGTATTTTATTCGAAAATCGCGAAACAATTTCCATTCACAGTTTTGAAACTTTTAGATATTTTAAAGCAAATTTCATTTTTCAGACTTATTGTTATTTTATTAGAATTACGATATGTGCTTGCAATTTTTCAAAAATATATTTATCATATTTTAATGGTTTTGTACTTTAAGCAAAATTATTTTAATAGCACGGGCGAATGTAATAATAGTCTGCACTGGATAACAGAATCATACCTGAAATATTTACTATGTTAAAGCGTACCAATACTACTACATGGCTCAGAGCAAACCGTATGTAAGAACGTTAACTCTGTTAAACGTAGTCCTTTCTGTAATTGTAGGGTAATCATGAAATTCAAAAAACTCGAAACTGTTCTTGGGTTTCTATCAGCACATACTCCAGATTTGACATCATCTGAAATTATACAGGGAGTCCCAAAAGTTCCGGACACATTTTAAAATTAAATATAAACACAAGTAATTGTTGTACAGGAGATCAATTTTGACTAAATTGATTCGCACGATGGAAAATTTCGTTCAATATAATAAAAAATAATCGGTTCCAAACTTTGGTTCAAGATGTCGCCACTTGCACGTGTTTTTGGTTTCAGGCATGCATTTTTCTGATTTTGAGATTAGTTTTGACGCTGTGATATAGAGCACGGGCACGGTTGCAAGTAAACTGTCATTTTCGCTGTTTGGGTGGCAGAAACTTCGCCGTTCCTTGTTTGTCGTCGTTTAAATCCATAGCAATCTTCCCGATATCATGACTTTTTCGTCCAATCATGATTATTTTTTGGAAAAATATAGTCCTGTCTGGCTAGGCTTAACCTTTTTCTAATGTTTCATTCACCCTCTGCCCCTCCCCCCGATATATAAAAAAAAATAAACATTTATTGTTGATCTATATAGTTTAAAAATTCTGTTCCGTTTACCGCTTTCTACTGTTAATAAATCAATAATGAATAAAGCAAATTAGGTTTCTTCCGTCAAAAATTACACTTTCCGCCCTTTGCCCCCCCCCCCTCCTCTGATCATATACAGTTTCATACTTTTAAAACTCTTTATTTTTTTAAATAAAATTTGTCGCATTTATTTCTGACTTATCACAATAAATAAATAATAATTTAGATTATCTCCAGCTTATCCGAAATATGTATGCTTCCATTCTTAGCCCCCCCCCCCCCCCCATTCCCATCATGCAAATAAGTTTTTTTTATTTTATTTCTATAAAAAAAAATTCTACTATGTTTTTCTCTCTCCAGAGACAAAAAATAATCAAATATATCAATACAAATATATCGATTTTTTATCATCTCTTTTATTCCGAAAAAATTTCTTCACTCTGCCCCCCCCCCCCCCCTCCAGCAGAATGAATTTTAAAACTTTGAAATTCTTCATTTGAAAAGAAAACTGATATATTTGTTGCTCACTAATAAGAATAAATAAATAATGATTAAATCACTTCCTAACATTCCGAACTTACGCTTCTCCATGTAGCCCCCCCCCCTTCCGGAATACAAAGGAGTTTTTTTTTTTAATTCTTTATTTTACATAAAAAATCTTTTCAATTTATTGTTCCGTAGTCGCAAAAATAATTAATCATATAACTTATACTCTGTTTCTGAAATTCTCATCCAGTCTTCTCTTTGCCCCCCCCCCCCCCCCGCCCAGTTTGCTGATTGTCAAATATTTAAAAATAGTTATTTAAAAATATTGATTTAAAAAATTATTTATTTTTAAAAATATTTATTTAAAAAAATGCCAGACCTGTGTGTCATGAATACATGAAAAATAATCTTAATTATCGTTAACCTACAATCATTTACGCTCCCCCCCCCTTTTGATACAAATATATTTGTATGCTAGTAGGAAAGAGTGAGAAGCATAAATTGTGATTTCTTAGGTTTTAAAGTTAAAATCTTTAAGTTATTTTTATTTCTATGTAAAAAAAAAATACTAATACTAATAATATTAATAATAATATTTTTTTGTTTGTTGTTCTATAACGACAATAGAGAAATAATTACTAATATAAATAATCCCCATTACTGAAATTTCCGTTTCCCTTTCTTCTCATATCCTCCATATAATATTCAAAATTTCAATGAAAAACGTATTCGTTGATATCTAATAACTATAAATATCTCCTTTCTCCCCGCCCCACCCAAAAAATAATAATTCTGCCCCCTCGTGTGTTTTGCTACAGCACACTACAAAAAAAGTGCATTAATAACTCTAATAAAGTTTGTTAATATCTCAAAGTAAAGATATTTGTACGAGAAGTCTGTGGTAATTACAGTGGAAAAGGAATCGTTTTTGCCACCCAAACAAGCGAGCAGCTGAAGCGTGACGTCACATGCGCGTGCTCTATAGAAAAGGCGACTGACAGTGGAAAAGCTGGTCTATACTTAGGTCTGTACTTCTAAACCAATTTGAAATTTATTTGTAAATTAGAAGAAACGCATGTTCGAAACGAAACATGCAGACAAGTGGCGGTATCTATGATCGAAGTTTGGAGCTAAATTTTATTCTTTGAAGAAAAGTTTTCATTTTGAGAAGCATTTTATTCCAAACTGCATTCCTGCTCTTCAATTACTAATTACTTTATTTATATTGGATTTAAAAATGTGTCAGGGATTTTGGGGACACTCTGTGCTTTTCCATTTACGAAGAAAGCTGAATTGCTGAATTCGAAAATCAAATTTTTATTCTAAAAAAAAAAAAAAAAAAAAAAAAAAAAAGAAAAAAGGGGAAAAAAATTAAAAAAGAAAAAGAAAAACACATTTAATTTACTCTTATATCTTTTCTTAAAATAACTGCATTTTGCATGCGAAATAACGGAGAAAATATGATTTATCACTTTATTAATACACATTTTAATAATAAAAATATACTTGACAACAAACTTCTATAAATGGACTACGAATATGTGAAGATGAATGACTTGGGTTAAAAATTAATTATTTTTCTCTGACACTGGGAAACATAATAACAATAATAAAAGTTTTAAAAATGCGTATTTTTTTCTATATATGTATTTTCTTGAAAATAGTGGATTTTGCTAGCAGAAAAAAAAAAGTAGATATTAGTCTTTATGTAAAGGATTTTTTGTTGTCAAAATAAAGTTTTACTTAGAAAGAAAGTAAGGAGTGCATAGAAGTTCAAAGCACTCTTCATCGTTAGTTATGTGTGTGTGTGTTTTTTTTTTTTTTTTTTTTTCGAACTACTTGATAAAAGGTGGAGTGCTCGGTTGAGGAACGACTAGTCTTTTCAGCTTACTCATGAATTAGATAAGAATTGGACAGCCATTTTTCGATATCTTAAAAAGAACTTACCGTAATTTCGGGTGTATAAGCCGCAGATCAAACAATTCTTTTTCGACCCAGAAATTTTTAAGAAACAAATATAACTAGTTAGATCGCCGTAAATATTTGTCTTCAATCACTAAATAAGATTTCTGGGTCCAAAAAGAATTGTTTGATCCGCGGCTTATACACCCGAAATTACGGTAAGTGGTGGTTTGAAAGTTAGTTCGTATAAGCACGTATCGCGGTTACTGGAAATCAGTGTGAGCAATGTCTGATGGATATGGCGGATGGGGTGCAACAACGCAAAAGAACAGCTCTAAAGTTTTCTTGACCTTAAAAATCAGGTTTTTTTTTTTTAAACGTATTTTGCCCTACTTATCTGCCCAACGTATTCAACTCCACTACCTTCTATCCAATAATCTGCTCATCTGCACTAGTTGTTGTCCGTGACTGTCCCCAGTAATTGTTCCACATCTTAGTAATTGATTTAACCTCATAATAGACTAATCCTTCTGATCCCAGCAAATATAGAGCATTGTCTTTGAACAATGAATATTCGGTTTTGCCAGTGATGTTGATTTTTGGCTCGGTTTTTACCGTGATTTTTCTGCGTTTGGGATTGTCGTTATGTAACCATTTTTCATCATCAATAAAAATAGAATTAAAAAAAATCTTTTTTACTTTATCATTGAAGGAATAACTGATATATGCATGAAAACTTTGGCATTTCAGTTTTTTCGATGTCCTTTGATTTTAATTGGTGTGACACTCTACTTTCTTGCTTTTGAACCTTTAACATCGTCTTCAAAAGTTTAGGTACCTCATTTCGGTTACATTTAATCAGTCTGTCAATTTTTTAAGAGTTCTACTTCGATCTCCGTCCAGCAATGCCTTGAATATTTCCTCTTTCCGACTGGCCTGCCTTGCGTGAATATGGATCAGGTTTCCCTAGAAAGACCCCCCACGGAGGGCATCCCACCCCCTTTAGGGCCTATATCCCCTCCC